>OV702287.1:450564308-451814308 GCA_916181665.1 Avena sativa | reverse complement strand
GGGTAAGAGTAGACGAAGAAAGAGTGACAATATGAATCATGAGAAGATGCGCCATGCATACATCTCAGTTCGAGGCGAAATGACCTCGTAGAGAGATGACATCACGGACACGACGTAACACGTCCACACTATGTGGGGAGGAGGAGGGTGGTGTTAGCTTTGCGACAAGTAAATAACGAAGAACGAAAATAAAATCGCAGCAAGGAGGACACAAATTTAACGTGGAAAACCCTCTCCAACAAAGAGAGGGGGAAAACCATGAGCGCCAGCCAGCGAAACATCACTATAACGAGGAGTCTTTACACAACGCCAGCGATTTCACAGATGCAACTTATCCCAGCCGACGGCTTACAAGAGGTTTATACAGCGGTGGTAACCTAGGTCATCAATGATTCCCATCGGCCCAAGCCTCCAGCGACAGGCCTCGCTCCGCTCCGTCAGAAGTTGGCCTCTACTTTGTAGAATTTGGATCAACATATAACAAACTCCACCTTGAGACAAATTCCTTCTTGTAGCATCAATAGTAATCATCCTCCTGAACAAACAAAGAAAACACTTTCGGCACCAGCAGCCACTCGGGCTAAGCAGTTATACCAACTAAGCTTGAGCATAGCTCAAACTTAGCAACAGGAACATGCTTTGTCATCATATCAGCAGGATCATCATGAGTGCTTATCTTGCATACCTTCAGCGTATCTTGTGCAACAATATCACGAACATAATGGTACTTGATATCAATGTGCTTTGTTCTCTCATGGAACATCTAATCCTTAGTAAGGTAAATAACACTTTGACTGTCACAGAACATCTTAATGTAAGAATCATCCTGACAAAGCTCAGCATACAAACCTTTCAACCAAACAGACTCTTTGCAAGCTTCAGCAATAACCATATATTCTGCTTCGGTTGTCGATAAAGCAACAACTGGTTGCAGCATTGCCTTCCAACTCACGGCACATCCACTTACCATGAACACATAACCTGTGAGGGACCTCCTCTTATCCAAGTCCGCATCGGCCCAAGCCTCCGACGACGGGCCTCGCTCCGCTCTGTCAGAAGTTGGCCTCTACTTTGTAGAATTTGGATCAACATATAACAGGTGGGGATAGCCTCGAGGAGGCCTGCTGCCTCCATAGCCACTGCCGCCGCCACCGTCGAGGCCGAGGGCGAGGGCGAGAAGGGTAGACTAAGATGCGACACGCTCAGTGGCACGAGATTGCAGCTCGTCCAAGAGGAGCATGTTCCACGCATCATCGAAGGTTTTCTTCACGGGGATGGCAGGGAGGATGTTGTCAATGACGGAGTGGAGCTCGTTGAGGCTGCGCGTGAGGACGATGACGAGGGTGTCATCGTTCGCCGGATGGTCGATGTCACGCAGGGCATCGACAATGGGTTTTATGCGGGCGCAGTACTAGGTGATGCCGAGGCTGCCTTGCTGCTAGTCATGAAGATCCAAGGTGAGATGAACGGCGCGCGTGCGCTTGTTGTTGATGAAGACTGCCGCGAGCGCGACGTAAAGCTGCTAAGTCGTGCGAGCAGGATCCATGATCATGCCATGCAGCTCCGATAAAATGGAGCCAAGGATCCAGCGACGCAGCGTGAGCTCGATGAGGCGCTACTCCTGGTAAGGAGCGGCTGGCGTAGCATCGGATGTGAGGTGGTCGAGGACACCGTATTCCTCGGCGGTGATCTCCATCAAGGTGCGCCACTGGGTATAGGACCCCGTGGTTAGCTCCAGTGTGTGGGTGATGATGTTCTTGAACTGTACCCAACGCATCTCGAAGGAGATAGAGGGAAAAGCAGCAGTGAAGATGGGGGCTGGGGGAACCTGAGCGAGGGCAAGGGCATGCTGCAGCACCGCGATCTGAGAAGCGGCGTCGTTAGAGACAAAGGGAGGGACGTTGCCGAGGGCGGTGAACGCAGCTGTAGCGGCGGCCGGGGCGGCAGCCACCCCAGCGGCCACGCTGTTGGCCATGGTCAGCAATAGGACCGGAGAGAAAACTTATACCATGTTAGATACTAGGGCTAGATACAAGGACACACGTTGCACACGCTGTGCATGCATGGATAGGATAAGTGGACTTGGTTGTACTGACTTGATCATCACTCTAACACAGATTGCTATATTCGTACTAGATAAATGCAACGATTGATACTGATATCAAATTTCCAGCTTGGTGGATATGAGTAAGCAGAGGATCGTCTTGGTTAGGGGACACATCATTGGCCCAGCAGTACCCATCTTTATACAATATTGCTAATAGGAAAAATGTTATGGTATCAACTGCCTTGCACAAACACCTCTTAACATTGGTTTTAGAAGGGGTTTGACCGGTAATAAGTGGACACAATGGTTATATTTGTGCCAGAAGCTAATGATGGTTCAATTAAACGATACTCTAGATAAATTTGTGTGGAAATTAACTACCACATGAATTGTTAGTGTTAAATCTATGTACTTAGATCAGATGAATGGTCATACAAGATTCTTACAAAAACACCTATGGGAACTAAATATACCACTGAAAGTCAAAATATTTATATGGTTTCTCAAACATAAAGTCCTTCTGACTATAGATAATCTAGCTAAGCGTAAATGGATGGGTGTCAGAAATATTGTTTTTGTGATTTACTGGAATCTATAGATTATTTGTTTCTTTCATACCCCTTTGCTCGTATTATTTAGAGAATTGTTTATTTTAGTTATATTATTCCTCCACCATCCAATATTACAAAAATGTTTGGTAATTGGCTTAATGGTGTTGAAAAATTGATAGGGCTAGAATACGCATTGGAGTGTCGACTTTATGTTGGTCCATTTATACCACTCGAAACAACATTGTTTTTAACAAATAAATGGGCACTAATTTTTTGCAGGTTATTTGACTGGCGGTGCACTGAATATAACTATGATCCTACCTATTCCCGGAGGATCAGTGGGAACCTATGGAGGCTGGATGCAACCGTCTTCTTATGGTTACGCATGACTTCTATTTTCAGGCTACTAGGTGGCGACATGTCAGTAGAATTCAAAATGGATAGCGTTCTGTTGCTTTTCATTTTTAGATGGTTGATACATGTTTTAACCCTTTCTGATCCATGAGTGTAATAACTTGAGTACGGTTTGGAATGATGCAATAAACAAGACTGTGTGCATCGATTTGATGCAGAAGCCGGGGCTATGCTCCCCATTTTAAAAAAAAAGGATCGTGCACCGTTGCACATGCTCTAAATTAATATTCCATGACAATAGGACAAGTCAGGCTGATTACGTGGTACCACTGTCATTGGCTGTACAATAGTGGCCACATGCACTGGGTCTCTTCATGGTTTGCTCTCCGTAAAGTTTTGTATAGAGTTTCCTGCATGTCTATTTACACCAGAAAGCTGAAACACTTTGTCCATTAATTCAAGCTTGTTGTTTTTGAGTATTTTGTTTCTTTAGGTTTTAAGGCATTGGGCGTATGCCGAGAAGAGGAACAAAAAGAGAGCTCAAGAGCGTTGTGATTGGTAACATGGAGGAGAACGTCCAACTTGTTTTTCCACCTCTAGTGTTGTGTTGGCCGAGCAAATATTTATTTCGTGCTTTCCTGAGCCTCTCATTCCTATCGTTCTTGTGCGTTCCTTCCTGTTCCTTTTGGCTTACACGGTACATTTGATGGAAAAACTGAAAAACATTTGTACATACTGTGAGCTCTGGAAGGCGAGTGAGGAAAAATGAAGAAAATGGGGCATGCGAGAAGCCCATGTGGGAATATGGAGGAAATCCAAACTTTCTCCTATACATTAGAGTGTATTACAGCGCTCAACAATAAAATAGCATACATGGTAACGTGTGACTGTTGAGCACATCAATCCAACGGTTAGTTCCATAAGTGCCAGTGCAAGACGTAAGAAATTAGTACACTCCAAGATACAATGATTGGTCACATAATTTCGAGAATATCGGGTAGAAACCAAGCTCTAGTGAGGACTCCATGGAAACATTTATAAGTTTTCAAAAAATCTCACAACTATTTGTGATGTTCTATAAACATGTGAAATTCTAAGTTCGAACCTGGATTCATTTGACAGGTATGTAACACAAATTAGCATGAATAGTGATATGTTATTGTTTGTCACTATTCCTCAATGGACTTGTTTTTTTCACTTCTTGTATCGACTTGACTTTGTACTGGAAATTTGACATGTCTATATAACATTACTTTCTCCTCCACAGACAAAAAATTACTATCCCAACATATTATAATTCCAAAAGGAAAGTTTTAACATGATTTCATTGGTTTCCATGGCAACTTGATTTCCACAACATATTTTCTTCATTTTTTCAGTGCATAACACATCTATGTTACTACTTCTTTTGTACACCAAATCTTTCTCAATATATATACACACCATCCATCAATAACATCTGGAGTATAGAGTGGAGAGAAATAGAAGAGAACCATATAACCTGAACATGGCATAACATTTATCGAAGTAGTTAGCATATAAATTGACTTAACTAATCCTAGTGCTAGTAAGGTATAGCACGGTGTCTTGGGAAACTGGAGGTAGCATGGAGAAATATGTCGATAAACAAGACAATTAGCAATGTTAGGGAGAATACATATGCAGATCTTATAACATTGGGTGCACTTGTAGTGAGAAGATAGTGATTTCTCAATGTCCAATATGATGAGATACATATCATATCATAGACTCACACAATCTTCTCTATAGTCTAGTGAATCAGAGACCAAGCTAAAACACTTGAGTACCTGTTAGTCTTCAAGAAACTTTAGTTAGCTATTCTACTTATACTGAATTAACCATGTCCTAGAAATAATAATAGCTTCGATAGATGCATCAGTAGCAGACTAAGTATGTCGATGTTAAACCAACATGTACAATAGCGATAAAATGAACACATGAACAAAAATAATCTTCCATTATTTGTTATTCTTCCTAGGAATGGTGGTTATATTTGTAATCCTTTCAACAAAGATGAATTAGTTAGCTTGTCTAGCTTTGTCCCTCCAGTTGTGATAGAATAATGTTAATTGGGCCTCTCAACCCTTCGGAGGGGGGGTGTAAACAAACATGGTAAATGACTATATGTTTGTTTAATTATTTCACATATATGAACTTGATATAATTAATTAATTGTGCTATAATAATAGTTTAATGTTTCTCAAGCAATTATGCACAAAGTCCATGATTAGGTCATGGCATATGTAGCGTGCCATCTTATCCATCTTTTGTCCTCATTCACGATAAGAAAATAAGAGAATATACAAACTAATTTTTCTCTAAAAATGTACACAATGGAGTTAAATCTTTTACATTAACTGTTATGTGGACACACTATCGTGTGTCATTGAATGCTATGTCTTTTGGTGCGGCACATGGTGGGTTCATTTGATTGATGTCTTCATAGGATTCAGTGAAGTCTAGAGCACTATGCACTCAAAGACTATATATAACTTGGAACAACACATGCAATGTACAAAAATTTAAGCATACCATGGTTAACATTATGGAGTTTAAGGATTGCATAGTGAGCTGGGAAGAGGAAGAAAGAGAGTCTCTAAGATCAATGGGAATAAGAACATGGAGGAAAATCTATGGCACAATATGACCTCCAGTATTGGAAGTAAATATTTGCTTTCTGTTTTCCCGATGCCTCTTATTCCTATCGTTCTTAGTACTCCTTCCTCTTCCTCATGGCTTGCATAGTTACTTTTAAGGGAGAATATTAATCCATAAAGTTCAATTGCATAGATTTAGATGATAAAGTGTTGGAAGTGAATCCGAAGAGGAAGAAAAGAGGGTCTGAGAGCATTGGGCATGAGAACATGGAGGAAAGACAAAACTACTCTTTGCCTAGTATTAGTTGCTAAGACTTGTTTTCCATGTTTTCCTGATGCCTCCCATGCCTATTGTTCGCAGATGCTCCTTCCTTTTCCTCTTGACTTGCATAATGCTTTACTATAGAGAATCATTTACTTAAACGGTGAGGCTTTGACAGTGAATTGAGATGTGGAAAACAAGAAAATATACGATCAGTTGGCATGTAAACATGTGGGAAAGGATAGAGTTTTACTTTCTTCAAATTTAGAAACTAGTATTCTTTTTAGTACTCTCCCAACAGCTCACATGCCTATTATTCTTTTGTGCTCTCCTTTTGGGTTTGTCTTACTAAATCAAAATTGTGATTATTTAGTTACTTACTTTAGATTAGCAATAGTTGGAAGTTTTAGTTTTTTAAGTTTTCTTATTGCACGCCAAAGTAATTTATAGAACTTTTATACCAAACAATGATTTTCTGGTCAACTCTAATTTAAACTAGATTTCTCTTTTGCATCCTGGGGGTATGGCTGGTAAAGAAAACACTCGGCTAATATACACAAAAAATTATTGTAGTCGAACATTTGTAGAATGGGCTTAGGCGAGTGTGATCTAAAAGAAGACCCTGGGATGCGTCTGCGAGGCGTAGCATGAAAAAAATAGTCCTGGCTTCATCGACAACACAAAACAGCAAACAAAAAAGGCATTGGCGAGACGCTATCAACGATTACTGAGCAGAACATACAACATGTCTAGGAAGTTAAATCACCACCATTTTCCATCGAGCCAAGTACATCACAGCGTCTACAACCTTGGTGGTCTTGGTGGTCACTAGCGATATCATCATGACAACGGTACAAAATATGCGGTCTAGATTTGACTCAGCACACCCTTAATATATGTCATGACGCCTAGACTCGTCCTAGCTGCAACATTACGAGATGACGATAAGACTGCGAGGAATAGCCTATACATCATTTACCATTATACCTTACTAGACTTCTCTATGCCGGCAGACATAACGAGTAACAAGGCAAAACGATTGCCCAGACGAATGGAATTGTACCAAGCAACGTGAAAATACTGCTTAGTGTCGCTGTCACACAGGAAAAAAGTATCGGAGAGCACATAGCAAAAGACGATAGACCATACATGTCTCCCCATACACATACAATTGCATAAAAATCAGAACCACCAAAAGCACGCAGATAAACAAATTGTGCTTCTTCGATAGACGTTGGAACTAACACTTCTTTCGAATGCTAAAGCTGAACATTTCATAACTTTACACCAAAATATACAAAATAAGAAGACGAACAAAGGCATAAGAATAAAATTAACAACTATCAGGCTTCGCCACCCTTAGGATTTGCTGCCGCGAGAGAGAGCATAGTGATAGCGATCTCCAAGTCCTCGTCCGAAACTACACATTGTTCGGACGCTATCTCTTCTAGGCCGGTTAGCGTCTCTTCCTGTCTGCTCGCACAATCGCTAGTCTGCCGAGCGAATGGCTCGTCTAGAAGGATCGCCGATGAAACTTGCCGTAGGAGCGAGGTGAAGCATCATATGTGTCTCTTCCTCTGAGAAAACATTGTAGTATTCGACGCTAGCAGTGACTTTGCATCGCCGCCGCTTGTAAACATATGGGAACCTTGGGCTAGATGCATGTGCAGAAGCCTGCGAATGTTCTTGTACAACATGACACCTAAGAGACGACCTTAGCACGAGAGCCATTGAACACAAAAAACTAGACACCATCATATAGTGTCGAGGAGAAGAGTGGATGATGAAAGAGTGCAAACTTTTTTAGATAGAGATGAAAATCGATGGCGAGAGAAAGAGAGAATGGAGGGTGAAGGGAAGAGCGAGCAGAGAAAAAACCGCAAACTTTTACTATCGGTCTATGGCAAGGGGAAGAGCTGAAGAGTGAGAAGAGAAAGATGTACAACGTTTATGGTTGGGCGATGGCGAGGAAAAGAGTGGAAGAGTGGGCAGAGGAAAAGTGCCAACGGTTATAGTCGGAGGATAGCGAGGGGAAGATTAGACGGAGAAATAGTGACAATAGCACGCATGAGAAACCGTGTCGCACGTACATCTCACTTCGAGGAGAAATGACCCCGCAGAGAGATTACATCAGGGATACGACATAACACGTCCACACATTGTGTTGACTAAATAAACCAAGTAACACATGTAAGAAGAGAATAAAATAATAGGTAAAGATCATCGTAGGAATTGGAATAGAGTACAACCATAGACACCATCTAATTTGCACACTGAAATACGCTAATTTGAATAATGATATAATTCATATATATGTATTTGATTTTATTTACACACGAACGGCGGATGATGATACAACAATTGGTAAAAATCAAGTCTACTAATCCTAGCCTATGTCATATGTTTGTTACGCTTCTTAGTATCGTTGCTCCTTGGATCGATCCCTCTGTTGTCATTTTCTTATTTGTTGTACGACATCTTAGGTCATCAAACATCTCACCAACATTTACGTGCATAGCCTCCACAATAAACAAACTACTATATCTTCGGAAAACACCACCATTGAACTCTAAAAAAACCAACGATTAAACGACGAAATCATTCAGGTGTAATAACCAACTTCAGAAATAAAAATATATATAAACCTATTGAGCGCTTACAAAGCTTAAGAAGCGACGCAATGAGGAACCTGTCATCGTCTTGACCGGAAGAAACACGTGGACGCTATAGATGCCGAGCCCGTAGTAGAATCCTGATGAATGCCAAAGAGAAACAAAAAGAAGAACATCATCGTACAAGAAAACACAGTAGTCGATGACTCTAAAAGACAAAACGAAACAAACATACCTCGTCCAAGAACACGCGATGAAGCCCTCGAAATCCAACAAGTTGTCACCTGAAAGCGTAGCAGGCAGAAACATTAGACGTGTACCCCGAATACGACTCATGAAGAAAATAAAACTTACAGCTAGAGATGACGACAACGAACCACAAGACGATAAAAAAGGACGGACACGCGCCGGAAGAGTGACCTCCATGCATTTGTTGGTAGAAACCAAAGACGCATAGAGGAAACATCAAAACTATTTACACAACAAGGTGTAGACGACAAACAGACGAAAGCGAATAGAACTTACTGCAAAAGAAACATGAGCTAGCTAACGCCGGCGATGACATGGAGGCGATCAGACCAAACTTTGTTCACGCAAAGCATAACCGAGAAGAGCGAACATGTTTTAGAGCCGAATCAAGAGGCGTAATGGTAAAACAAAATAATGACGTAATCGTAAAAACACAAAAGATGCAAATGCAGGAAAACATGACATACCTGTCGTGCAAGTTGGCCTTACTCATTTCGCATCCGAAACAGATGCACAATCGTTAGAGCTTCCTCATCGAAGCGTGCTAATGGCTCCAAAAATAGCCATCTTCCCCCACGTTTAACCATTGTTTTTGGTCGAGCAATTTACAAGAAGCTCTCAATACTTTCCACTAATGACTAATAATTGCAAAGATATGCAAAACCTTGCTTTAAATTGTGTTGTGCAGGAAATCACGCCTTTTTATGCGAAATCAGGAGTCATAATGAAGGTTTTTGAGGAAGTTTGCACGGCCAAGTAATTGGGAAGCCATTCCCATGCGACAACAAGCTTAACGACCACTAGTATGGGCAGGACCCGCCTGTACCGTCCACCTGTACCATGTGGCAACGGCTTTGTCTCGTCAAACCCTATAACTTTCGTGAAGACACCTATATATTTCAAGGCTCCGGCCGCCAGCCAGAGGGCCGCTAGTCTTAGATTAGATCACACCACCATCAAAGGAGATCGATGCCATTGTTCATCCATTATACATCACCTCCATCATCCATCCCCTCCATTATCCAAAGCCATTACTTTGTACTTTAGATCTCCTTGTGATTTGGCGACCATGGTAAAAATATTCGATTTCAATCTATGTATTTGCACAATGTTTTCTATCTCCAATCTATTTGTTATGAGTGAGTAGTCCTCATGGGCTGTGGGCTGGGGAGAAACCTCGCAGCAATTATGTGCATCTAATTCATGGGAGTATTGTGTTTTGTTTGCAAATAGAGATTTGTATCTTTTATTTCTTTGTCTGTTGTCTCGATCTGTGGACTTGTAGGTACCCAAGATCCCATAGATTGATAAAGGCTTGAGGTGAGATAATTGGCTAGTGGCGATCTCATAGGAACCCTAGTGACAGAAAGGGTCGTACGGTCTTCGCTTAGAGACCCATTCGGGATCACAACAACATCACCACTTAATGCTTTGATCTGTGTTTTACACTTAATAATCGTTTGTAGCCCGTTGCTTCGGTGTGCACTTAGTTGGATTAAAAGACTATTGCTATGCCCTCTACATCACGAGGGCTCCAGTATATTAGGATGTGCTTCCCACAAGATATTATCTCTATTCAACCATTACACATGACTATGCTTATTCTTATCTTTTATCCCATATGATGTGCAGCTCCAGGTGGATCTTCAACCCTGGCCTATCTCCATCCATCGATTCAACCCATTATAAAAGTAAACCAGATTGGTCCGGTAAACTAAGGTAAAATGAACAAAAAAAGTCATGTAGACAGGTCCTTTTTATTTCCTTTTAGCATTGCTTTCCAAGGTTCGATTAAACCTAGGTATTTTAAGGAAAAAACTATTATACTACATCCATGAATCCGGATCGAAGGTATCATGTGCAATGGCAAAATCTGCATTACGAATAGATAAAAAGTGTGAGAAAGTTGATTCCAAGAAAATGAAAGAGCGTAGTAGGATATATGAAAGAGGATGTATTACAACGGGACGAACAACTCATGAGCTCCGCCACCGAACAAGAAGAAGCATGGGCATGCTACGACGACGACTCTTAGAGAGCATGATGAAAGAGATGCTGAAACCGAATACAGAACTACCCGAGGAGAGAGGAAGAAGAGAGAGTAGGAAAGGATAATGAGTCATATGAGCAGATATATCCCCATCATAAAGAGTTAATATGGCCACCTAGCCGCGAAAAACCATGAACGTCACTAGTAGAAAACAGGACTTCCGTCGGACTACCCGTACCATGAACCGGGACTAAAGTGGTTCCGTGCCTGCCTCTACCCCTTTAGTCCCGGTTCGTTTTAAGAACCGGGGCTAAAGGTCCATGTTCCTGTATATATACGCGCCAGCCCCACATGCTTGTGTGTGAGTTGGTTTGTCTTTCCCCTCTCATGCACAAGTGGTGTATGTTGTTTTGTTTTTCCCCTCTATGCACAAGAGGTTCTCGATGAAATGCGTGAGAGCACGATGCCACATGAGTTCACACAAAACAAACATGATATGAAATGCCTGAGCCACACTTAAGCTTTCTCCTCATTCTTTCCTCCTTGATCGAGGTTAGCAACTTTATCTTTTCATTTGTCATTGATACAATGCATTTGTCGATGTACAATGGTCATTTATCTAGATGTCTTATAATGATTTTTGATAAACTTAATTATATAATGCAGATGAGTCGAATGCACGGTGAATGACGCACTACCGAGTTCATTACGGGCCTACATAATTTTATCGGTGTGGCCGAGGCAAATAGTGTGAATGGTTTTATGTAGTGTCCATTGATGTCTACACACTTCTATTCTTGTAGACAGTTGTTGGGCCTCCAAGTGCAGAGGTTTGTAGAACAGCAGCAAGTTTTCCCTTAAGTGGATCACCCAAGGTTTATCGAACTCAGGGAGGAAGTGGTCAAAGGTATTCCCTCTCAATCAACTCTGCAATCAAGATACAAGAAGTCTCTTGTGTCCCCAACACACCCAATACACTTGTCAGGTGTATAGGTGGACTAGTTCGGTGAAGAGATAGTGAAATACAAGTGGTATAGATAATTATAAGTGGTAACGGTGATAGAAAATAGCTTGATGGCATGAAAAAGACTAAAGTAAAACTGAAATAAAGATAGAAGCAAGCAAACATGTAATAGATCTAATAGCAAACGGTGTTTCAATGTTTAGAAACAAGGCCTAGGGATCATACTCTCACTAGTGAACACTCTAATATAAATATCTTCTCTTTATGATACTACTCTGAACTACTCTCCGGTTGGACACTCTCATCCATGGTAGGGCTATAACAGCACACCTCAAAGTTTGCTTTCCCTATCTAGATAACCCCACACTGTCACCTTGAGCTCTAGATGGTTCCAACAAACACCACAATTTCATAGAAACATCCAACTCCAAATATAACTCATAACAAGTATTTGTACTCTCTAGCCTAAGTGCCACCATGGTGTGCACGCTGTCACTTTCACACACATGGGGAGAGTAGAGATCTATTAAAGCACTTGAGTAGCAAAGTAGATCTACTTGATTACAAAGCTCATGATCACAATATGATCATGCATAGAGAGAGAGAGATGGACACATAGCTACCGGTAGAACCCTTAGCCTCGAGAGAGATCTACTCCCTCCTCATCATGGGAATCAGCAACGGTGATGGAGATGGCGGTGGAGATCGATGGAGATGGCTCCGGGGGCACTTCCCCGTCCCGGCAGGGTGCCAGAACAGAGACTTTCTGTCCCCCGAATCTCCCCTTCGGTGGCGGCGGCGCAGCGGAACTTTTTGTGGATTTCTGATGGACGCCCTAGGGTTTTTGCCATGGGAGGCTCTTATAGGCGAAAGAGGCAAGGTCGGTGGCCGGCCAGGGGGCCCACACCATGCCCTGGTGCGGCCTAGGGGGACCCGCACCTAGGGGTGGTGTGGACACCCTGTGGCCCCTCTCCGTCTCGTATTCTGGCTCCGTGAGTCTCCGGGAAAAATAGGCATATTGGCTTTTGTCCCGTCCAATTCCGAGAAAATTCATTTTCTGACTTTCTGGAACCAAAAACAGCAGAAAACAGGCAACTGGCACTGTGGCTCTTGTTAATAGGTAAGTCCAAGAAATCATATGAGAAGTACTCCAAAGTGTGGACAAAACACAAGAAAGTAGATAAAACCAAGCATGGAACATCAAAAATTATAGATACATTTGCAATGTATCAACATACCCAAGCTTAACTCCTGCTCGTCCTCGAGTAGGTAAGTGATAAAAAGAAAGAATAATTTTTGAGGTCACATGCACCATCATAAACTTGATCAAAGTATTTGTAAAACATTGATAGCTGGGATCATAGTACTTTAATCATAGCATGAAAGATAAAGTTCTAGCAATAAGACAAAGAAACTATGTTTGCAATATGAAAAGGCACAAACAAAAGATTCATGAATAACAATGCTTTGCAAGACGTTTGTTTTTTCACATAAAGAAAACATAGCATAGTGGCATTCAACTTGTCCCTCATAGAGTAGCAAACATAAATGCATAGGACACCTTCAAAGTTCATAAGAGTGACTAGATACAAATAGTTTAAAACAAGCAATATCAAAGTTATGCATCAATCAACAAGTCTTGGGACAATGCACATAGAACTAAGAATGGCCACTATGCTCTCAAAGTAGGTGCATAAAGGTAGAAGGTGGAGACTCAATATATAAGTGGAAGAAAGGCCTTCATAAAAGGAAGTAGGGATTCAAGTCTCATAAAGAGCTTCCAAAAATTATGGTACTTATAGCTTTCAGCTCTCATTGCCCCTATCATAAGCATCTTTTAGGTGATTAAGGTTAAAGTGACACAACTAAGAGGATATGCTTGACAAGTTATAAACCGAAATCTCATGCCCCTTACTTACGAAGACCGAACCTCATGCTACTCAACTTCAGTCACGAGTAAGATCTTGTCATTGTAAGTACATGTGTATCATTAAGAACCGCCAACAGGGTACCCCTTGCACATGATACGAGGTGATTAAGGTTAAAGTGAACAAACTATGGTGTATATGCTTACCAAAGTATAAGTTGGAAATATCATGTTCCTTGTATACGAGGGCCACTCCTCATGCTACTCAAGTTTAGTCAAGGGTAAGTTCTTGTCATCGTAAGTACATGTGTATCATAGAGAACGGCCAACGGGGTACCCCTTGACCGATGATACGGAAGAATCCCCATATCAAAATGACAAGGCAAGCAGACAACAGGCATCTTAGCAATCTTCTTATTTACCATGGGAATATGGTGCTTTTTTCTCTCTTTCCTCTTTTCATAATCTCATTTTTTTCTTTTTCTCTTTTTTCTCAAGATAGGACAATTTTTTTATAAGAAGAATGCTTCATAGACAGCTCATTATGGTTACGCTTCAGGTTTCCACCATGTCAGCATGGATTAGACCAGCGGCCCAGGCGTTTCTCTAACACATATACATAACTCCATGGACTTACAAGCTCCCCTTTCATTTCACACTGACGACATCCATATACAAAAGAGCATGATATCAACTAGGTACAAGTATGATACGTCCATTTTGCATCACTATTCTATGTCTTAATTCACTATTATTCATTCATATATTCTGTATTGAGAGGTGATACTTATGTTATTTCATCAGTTTTTGCATGGTTGATGACTTTTGGAGCATGGACCGCTGCAGTCAGGATTCTGATAGAAAAGGTGCTGTTTGGAGGAAAAATTCGCGAAGATCAGAAAATCCGGGAAAATATACAGAAAATTCTATTTTTCCAGAAGTCTAAGGATGCCAGAAGATGGAGTGGATATGGGCCACAGGGGGCCCACACCACCCCATGGCGCGGGCAGCCCTAGGCCGCGCCTGGAGGTGGTGTGGCCACCCTGGCCCACTCCAGCCTCTCCCCTCTGGCGTATATCATCCTCCCAAAACCCTAAGACTCAGGGAGCGACCACAGAAAGATTCCGCCACCTATGCGGGGCGGAAAACACCGAGAGAGAAAGATCTCTCCGGCAGACAGATTTCTGCCAGGGGAATTCCTTCCCGGAGAGGGGAGATCGTCGCCATCAACACCACCATCAAGCTAGACTTCATCGGGATCATCATCATCATCATCACCACCATCATCACCATCAACACCCTCATCACTATCTCCATATTTCTATAACAATTGCGTTGAATCTTGCATAGTTCATAGGGGAAACTTTCCTGGTGTTGATTACTCTTTGTAGTTGATGCTATTGAGTGAACCATTGAATTATTTTTTATGTTCAGATTGTTATACATCATTATTCCATCTCTGATCATGATCCATATGATGTCTTGTGAGTAGTTCGTTTTGTTCTTGAGGACATGGGAGAAGTCTTGTTGTTAGTAGTGGAGTTGTGTTGAGAAAGATTCAATAGATTGTTATTTAAGTTGTGGTGTAATTCTTCTAGTGGTGTCATGTGAACCTCGACTACATCACACGTCACCTATATGGGCCCAGGGGATTGTATTATGTATTTGGCTACTAATCGTAGGGGTTGCCGGAGTGACAGAAACCTGAACCCCCGTTAGGAAACCATTGCACAAGGGACGTAAGGGTCTTAGAGTTTAAAGCTGTGGTTAGGTTTCTACCTTAATTACTTTCTGATACTTACGGATGTTTGCAAGGGGTATAATCACAAGTATGTATTAGTCTTGTATGGGGCGGTACATTAGCACAGGTTCACCCACACAACACTTAGCAAGCTAAAGAAGATTAATCAACTATATGAAGCGAAAGCACTTGACAGTCTTCCCATGTGTCGTCGAGAATGTTTGGTCATCTTAAGTAATACAACCGGCTTGTCCTTTGTTGCATAAAGGATTGGGCCACTTGCTACATTTATTCCTACTGTCTTTTATTTACTCGTACTTTATTTACTTGCTTTATCAAAAACCCCTAAAAATCCATTTGCTAAGTATTTGCAGAGATTTCCTGGTACATACCACTAGCCAGCACCTTCTGCTCCTTGTTGGGTTCAACACTCTTACTTATCAAAAATACTGCGATACACCCCCTATACTTGTGGGTCATCAAGACTATTTTATAGCGCCGTTGCCGGGGAGTGAAGCGCTATTGGAGAGTGGAACTAGTAAAGGAAACTTCTACTGTGAGTATTGTTTACTTCTGTTAGTTGCTTTATTTTCGTTATGGATAATTCACTAAGTTTCTTATTTGGTAATGCTACTACCACTATAGTAGATAAGCCACCACCTGCTGAGAATGATGTTTTCAAAATACCTACAAGAATTATTGATCGTGTTATGGATAACTACTATGTTGGGGATGGAACTGTCCATCCCGGTGATCATTTACTCTTTATACACGAATTATGCGGGTTGTTCAAGTGTGCAGGTATTACTACTGATCAAGTTAAGAAGAAGTTATTCTCATTATCGCTGAAAGGAGGAGCTGAGGAATGGTATAAGCTACTGAAGAATGGTCAAGCTCTGGAATGGGAGTAAATAGTGCCTCTCTTTTATTCAAAGTTTTATCCTCCTATTGAGATTCATAAAGATTGGAATCAAATATACAACTTTTGGCCCCTTGATGGAGAGAGTACAACTCAAGCTTGGGGGAGATTGAAGTTACTAATGCTCAAATGTCCCATTCATGAGCTCCCCAACAATATTATTATCAATAACTTCTATGCAAGGCTTCCCCTACATGATAAGGATTTATTGGATGCTTCTTGTGCTGGATCATTCACTCGTATGGAAGAAGAAGTTAAATGGGATCTTCTGGACCGTATTCAAGACAATTCTAAAGCTTGGGAGAATGACAAAGGTAGAAAGACAGGTATAAATTATGATTATGAATGCATTGAATCTTTTATGGGAACCGATGACTTTCAAAATATTAGTAATATTTATGGTCTTGATTTGCAAGTTATTACGAATTTCTTTAGAGCTTTTGCTTCCTATATCGAAATTCCAAAAAGGGGATGGAACAAATACCATGCACCTTACAAAGACATTGTTGACTATGCTCCTATTGGAAGTGCTGAGTATTGCATTATTGACCCCATCTTACCCGAACCTTATATTGAGAAGATTCCCTTACCCGAAAAGGTAAAGGACCATCCTATGATAACTAATGTAATTACCAAAAGTGAAAAAAGAACTGTAAAACCTGATGAACAAATAAACATTGAACCCGTGGTAGCAATTGTGAAAGACCTTGTCACTAAAAGCATAGAAGATGGGCACATAGTCTTTTGTGAGGATGCTTCTAATATTGTTTCACATCCCAATAGAACTAAAAAGGCTAGTGTTCCTGTGCTTTCTGTTAGAATTGGTGATCATTTCTATTATGGTTTATGTGATATTGGTGCAAGTTCCAGTGCTATTCCTTATGAGCTTTACAGAGAAATTATGCATGAAATCAGTCCTTGTGAGTTGGAAGAGATTGATGTGGTTATTCACCTTGCTAATAGAGAGACCATCTCTCCAATTGGTATTGTACGAGACGTGGAAGTTCTTTGTGGTAAGATTAAGTACCCTGCTGATTTTCTAGTACTTGGTTCGGCTGCTAGTAAAACCTACCCTATCATTTTTGGTAGACCTTTCTTGAGTACTTGTGGAGCTATTATTGATTGCAAGAGGGAGAAAATCTTGACTAAGTTTGATGGGGAATCTTATGAGTTTAATTTTTTGAAATTTGCTAAAGAACCTTGCGAAGAGGAAACCCATAATGAGGATTTTAGGGTTGAACAACTTGCTTCTATTTCTCTTGCTCCTAACAATGCTTTGCAGCAATTTATGGAAGATCATGAAAGTGAAATCTTCATGGAAGAAAGGAATGAGATTGACAGGATTCTCCGTGACCAACCTATGATGCTTAAGCACGACTTGCCTATAGAAGACTTGGGTACCATGATGCCACCTAAAAAGGATCCGGTTTTCGATCTAAAACCTCTCACTGATGATCTTAGATATGCTTATATTGATGATAAAATTATATATCCTGTTATTATTAGCGCTAAACTTTCAGGGAAGGAAGAAGAAAGGTTATTGGAGGTTTTGAGGAAACACCGAGGAGCTATGGGCTATACTCTAGATGATTTGAAAGGGATTTCACCTACTATATGTCAGCATTCTATCAACATAGAACCAGATGCGAAGTCAGTAGTGGAGCACCAACGACGTTAAATCCTAGGATGAAGGAAGTGGTAAGGAACGAGGTATTGAAACTCCTTGATGCTGGTATTATTTACCCTATTGCTGATAGTGAATGGGTTAGTCCTGTTCATTGTGTTCCTAAAAAGGGAGGTATTACCGTTGTCCCTAATGATAATGATGAGCTTATTCCTCAAAGAATAGTGGTAGGCTATAGGATGTGCATCGATTTTAGGAAAGTCAATAAAGTTACTAAGAAAGATCACTACCCGCTTCCTTTTATTGATCAAATGTTGGAAAGGTTGTCTAAAAAGACCCATTTTTGTTTTCTTGATGGTTATTCTGGTTTCTCTCAAATTGCTGTTAAACAACAAGATCAAGGAAAAACTACTTTTACTTGCCCTTATGGAACTTATGCTTATAGACGTATGCCTTTTGGTTTATGTAATGCTCCTGCTACTTTCCAAAGGTGCATGTCTGCTATCTTTCATGGTTTTTGTGAGGAAATTGTAGAAGTGTTCATGGATGACTTTTCTGTCTATGGAACTTCTTTTGACAATTGTCTGCACAACCTTGATAAAGTTTTGCAGAGATGTGAGGAAACTAATCTTGTTCTTAATTGGGAGAAATGCCACTTCATGGTTAATGAAGGGATTGTTCTTGGGCATAAGGTTTCTGAAAGAGGCATAGAAGTTGATAGAGCTAAGGTTGAGGCAATTGAGAAAATGCCATGTCCAAGAGACATCAAAGGTATTTGTAGTATCCTTGGTCATGCTGTTTTCTATAGGAGGTTTATTAAAGACTTCTCTAGGATATCAAAACCTCTCACCAATCTTCTTCAAAAAGATGTACCCTTCGTTTTTGATGATGATTGTAGGAAGCTTTCGAAACTCTTAAGAAGGCTTTAACTATAGCCCCTATTGTCCAACCACCTGATTGGAGTTTACCCTTTGAAATAATGTGTGATGCTAGTGATTTTGCTGTAGGGGCTGTCCTTGGGCAACGTATTGATAAAAGGTTAAATGTTATCCATTATGCTAGTAAGACCCTAGACGTTACTCAAAGGAATTATGCCACTACTGAAAAGGAATTTCTAGCTATTGTTTTTGCCTGTGATAAGTTTAGGCTCTATATTGTGGACTCAAAAGTAACCATTCATACTGATCATGCTGCTATTAAATATCTTATGACGAAGAAGGATGCTAAGCCTAGGCTTATTAGATGGGTACTGCTTTTACAAGAGTTTGATCTACACATAGTAGATAGGAGGGGTGCTGAAAACCCTATAGCTGATAATTTATCTCGTTTGGAAAACATCTCTTTTGACCCTATGCCTGTTAATGATAGTTTCCCAAATGAATAGTTAGCCACAGTAGGGGTGAGCTCGCGAGGAAGCCCTTGGTATGCTGATTATGCTAACTTTATTGTATCCAAGTATTTTCCTCCAACTTTTACAGCTCAGCAAAGAAGAAAGTTCTTCTATGATTTGAGGCATTATTTTTGGGATGACCCACACTTATACAAAGAAGGAGTTGATGGTATTATGCGAAGATGTGTTCTAGAATATGAACAAAAGGAGATATTGCGTAAATGTCATGGTAGTGCCTATGGAGGACATCATGCAGGAGATAGAACTGCACAAAAGGTACTACAATCAGGTTTCTACCGGCCTACCCTTTTTAAAGATGCAAGAAAATTTGTCCTATCTTGTGATGAATGTCAGCGTGTTGGTAATATTTCTAGACGCAATGAAATGCCTTTGAACTACTCTCTAGTTATTGAACCTTTTGATTGTTGGGGATTTGACTTTATGGGTCCTTTCCCTCCTTTGAAAGGCTACACACATATTCTTGTTGCCGTTGATTATGTTACTAAGTGGGTAGAAGCTATTCCTACAAAGAGTGCTGACGGAGAGACTTCTCTAAAAATGCTTAAGGATGTTATCTTTCCTAGGTTTGGGGTGCCTAGGTATCTCATGACTGATGGGGGTTCTCATTTCATTCATTGTGGTTTTAGGAAGACCCTTGCTAAATATGATGCTAATCATAGAATTGCTTCAGCTTATCACCCCCAAACTAGCGGGCAAGTAGAGTTATCAAATAGAGAAATTAAATCTATCTTGCAAAAGACTGTTAATAGGTCTAGGAAAAACTGGGCTAAGAAGTTGAATGATGCTTTATGGGCTTATAGAACTGCTTACAAAAATCCTATGGGAATGTCTCCTTATAAAATGGTTTATGGGAAAGCCTGTCACCTACCCTTAGAATTAGAACACAAAGCTTACTGGGCAGTGAAAGAACTAAATAGAGATTGTAAGATCGCTGGTGAGAAAAGATTATTTGACTTAAGTTCTTTAGATGAATGGAGGAGTGAAGCCTATGAGAATGCTAGGCTCTTTAAGGAAAAAGTTAAAAGATGGCATGATAAGTGAATACTTAAGAGAGAATTTCATGTTGGTGAGAAAGTTCTATTGTATAGGTCTCGTCTCAGATTTTTTGCAGGTAAGCTACTATCAAAATCGGAAGGACCTTTCATCATTGAAGAAGTATACCGTTCAGGAGCAATAACAATTTCTTCTCTAAAAGATAATACTACACAAGTAGTGAATGGACAGCGACTCAAACACTATATTGCTAGAGATTCTTACAATGAAGATGTTGATTCCTTTCAAGTTATAACTCCAGAGAAATTCATTGAGGACCAAATTCAGAGACCTCCAGAGTCTGTTTTCATCTAGGCAACAGTTCTGGTAAGAAAAGTTCCGCGAAAATACAATCCAACTATATTTTTGCAGTTTTCAGTCAATAAGGAAAGTTACGAAGTGAAAAAGGGACGGAAACGGAGCCGGGGTGGCCCACACCACCTCATGGCACGAGCCCACCCCTGGCCGCGCCACCAGGTGGTGAGGCCACCCAGGACTCCGCCTGCGACTTGTTTTCTCCCAGTACCTTCCTTTTGATACGAAACTTCGTAATATATAACCCCTCGGATCCCCCGAGGTCCGTATATCGATTTTTCGTCGTGTTTTTGTTTCGATCTATTTCTGCCAGGTAAAATCTCAGATTTGTAGTCTCAATGTCTTCCACTGGATCAGTTAAGGGAGATTCCTTGGAAGATATCATCAACCCATACATGAGAGAATTGAAGATTCATCCCAAGGAGTTATTGCTCGAAGGTGGGGAGGTTCGGGTTAAAGAGGTTCAAGGCCCTAAATGTGAAGGAAGTCTGGAGGACAGGATGTTAGCATTGGAACAAGAAGTCTTTAGGTATAAGAAGATGGCGGAGCGCGAAGTGGATATCATCCATAAGATTTGTTCCGAACTCATCACCGAGCACCAAAAGGAGACTGCTAAACTCAAAGACGAAGTCCTCTCACTCCGCCAAACAACCAACGAACTGCAAGCACATTTCTATGACGTTCAAAATCAAAACTGTGAGTATGAGGCTAGATTTAAACTCATAAGTGTTGCTGCAAGTTTCAGGATGTTGGAAACCACGATGTCCTTTGTTGATGGGAAGCCCTTACCTTGGAAGACGGACAAAGATGAGAGGATACCACCACCACCGAAGGAGTAACTCGTCATCAGGTTTTGCATCCTTGGTTTGTTCCAAGCTTGGGGGAGTGTCGCGGTATCATATCACTATCTTCTATCTTTTTACCTTATTAGTAGAGTCATATCATGAATAGATGAGTTATTATGTGGTATGGTTTGCATTATGGAAGTGTCCCCTCTCTCATTAGATACGTATCCCTTGGTGTGAGTTGCCGTTATGGATTATTAATGGGAAGTTCTATCATTTACTCTTTTGCATAGCTTATATTAGTTTTCAATTCATGGTTATATGATTGATCTTGTTGTTAGTATTGGTATCACTTTGGGATCATTGAGTTAATTTAGTTGGTTTTGGCAAACCTGGCTCGGTCAGTAGCAACACTATTTTTGAGAGTTGAATGAAAAAGATAAAAGTACCTTTAAAGAAAAATTATTTCATCATCTTTCTTTCTTGATTTGGTCATAAGTCTAGTAGTTAAGATCTTTTGTGCTTCCAAGGAAGATTGCATGTTTGTCTTTATCACTTGTATGTTTGGTTCTTTCCTTCAACTCTTATACTTGCTACCCAGCCTTGCTAGCCAAAAACCTGTACTGAGAGGGTATTCTTCTCGTGCATCCAACTCCTTTAAACCAAAACCTATGCCATTTGTGTCCACCATACCTACCTAGTAGCATTATTGCTATTCCAAGTAAATTCTTGTTTCATCTACCTCCCAAATTAAACTTGTTATGTGAAAATTAGTGATTAAAGCTCTCACGAACTTGATGGCACACTTTACTTTCTTGCATTTAATAAACTTGAACCATTGGGTCCTTCTTTGTTGCGTATATGCTTGCGCTTTATGAGTTGAAGTTAGCCGAACCATGTATCATGGGGACCGCTTTCAACACTCCATTTGGTACTTTGTACCTAGTTGATATCATGTTCTTTTGCTTATGGATCCCGGCGGTGTGAAATAAAAGTGGAACTTGTAAGATCATGGAGTTTATATGTGTGTTAGAGAAACGCCTGGGCCGCTAGCCTAAGCCATGCCTAATCATGGTGGAAACTTGCAGCATAACTATAGTGAGCATTCTATGAAGCCTCCTCAATAAAAACCTATGCAAATAGCAAATAAAAAGATCGCTGAGATGCTCACTGTCTGCTTGCCTTGTCATTTTAATTATGGGATAGCTCTTGTGTCATGTGCAAGGGGTACCCCGTTGGCGGTTCTCAATGATACGCATATATCTACAATGACAAGAGCTTTCTCGTGACTAAAGTTGAGTAGCATGAGGATCGGTACTCATAAGTAAGGGGCATGAGATTTCAACTTATAACTTGTCAAGCATATCCTCTTAGTTGTGTCACTTTAACCTTAATCACCTAAAGATGCCTATGATAGGAGCAATGAGACCTAAAAGCTAGTAAGTATCATAATTTTTGGGAGCTCTTTATGAGACTTGCAATCCCTGCTTCCCTTTGCGAAGGGCCCTTTCTTTTAGTTTGTAGTTGAGTCAGTAAACCTACTCCCTTCTATCTCAGCAAGTATTTTGAGCTTTTGTGTTTCATTCATTCATATGATGATTTATTCAATCAGGTTTCTTATGTTCCTTGTTTTGCACGTTGCTCTTATCTTGATGTTTACTACTTTGAAAGCTATCTTTGAAAAACCAGCTATTTGTGAACTCCAGCAAATTATCAACTATTCTTCGACCAAGAGCTAAGTTTGCCATTACCAATTATGATTCACTTTATGTATCTTTATTGTGTTTCCTTTACTCATTGCAAGTTGAGTTGTATAATAGTCAGTTGTCTTCTATTATGATCTATGTATTTGATGAATGTGATGCTTCTTGTCCGTATTCTTTTATCGACTCTTCACTCCATAAACCTGAGGCCATGTTTATTGAGCTCAGTTTCGCTTGGGGACAAGCGAAGTCTAAGCTTGGGGGGAGTTGATACGTCAATTTTGCATCACTATTCTATGTCTTAATTCACTATTATTCATTGATATATTCCGTATTGAGAGGTGATACTTATGTTATTTCATATGTTTTTGCATGGTTGATGACTTTTGGAGCATGGACCGCTGCAGTCAGGATTCTGATGGAAAAGGTGCTGTTTGGAGGCAAAATTCGTGAAGATCAGAAAATCCGGGAAAATATACGGAAAATCCTATTTTTCCAGAAGACTAAGGATGCCAGAAGATGGAGTGGATATGGGCCACAGGGGGCCCACACCACCCCATGGCGCGGGCAGCCCTAGGCCGCGCCTGGAGGTGGTGTGGCCACCCTGGCGCACTCCAGCCTCTCCCCTCTGGCATATATCATCCTCCCGAAACCCTAAGACTCGGGGAACGACCACAGAAAGATTCCGCCGCCTCTGCGGGGCGGAAAACACCGAGAGAGAAAGATCTCTCCGGCAGACATATTTCTGCCGGGGGAATTCCTTCCCGGAGAGGGGAGATCGTCACCATCAACACCACCATCAAGCTGGAATTCATCGGGATCATCATCATCATCATCATCACCACCATCATCACCATCAGCACCCTCATCACCATCTCCATATTGCTGTAACAATTGCGTTGAATCTTGCATAGTTCATAGGGGAAACTTTCCCGTTGTTGATTACTCTTTGTAGTTGATGCTATTGAGTGAACCATTGAATTATTGTTTATGTTCAGATTGTTATACATCATTATTCCATCTCTGATCATGATCCATATGATGTCTTGTGAGTAGTTTCTTTTGTTCTTGAGGACATGGGAGAAGTCTTGTTGTTAGTAGTAGAGTTGCATTGAGAAAGATTCAATAGATTGTTATTTAAGTTGTGGTGTAATTCTTCTAGTGGTGTCATGTGAATGTCGACTACATGACACTTCACCTATATGGGCCTAGGGGATTGCATTGTGTATTTGGCTACTAATCGTAGGGGTTGCCGGAGTGACAGAAACCTGAACCCCCATTAGGAAACCATTGCACAAAGGATGTAAGGGTCTTAGAGTTTAAAGTTGTGGTTAGGTTTCTACCTTAATTACTTTCTTGTACTTACGGATGTTTGCAAGGGGTATAATCACAAGTATGTATTAGTCTTGGATGGGGCGGTACATTAGCACAGGTTCACCCACACAACACTTAGCAAGCTAAAGAAGATTAATCAACTATATGAAGCGAAAGCACTTGACAGTCTTCCCATGTGTCCTCGAGAACGTTTGGTCATCTTAAGTAATACCACCGGCTTGTCCTTTGCTGCATAAAGGATTGGTCCACTTGCTGCATTTATTCCTACTGTCTTTTATTTACTCGTACTTTGTTTACTTGCTTTATCAAAAACCCCTAAAAATCCGTTTGCTAAGTATTTGCAGAGAATTCCTGATCCATACCACTAGCCAGCACCTTCTGCTCCTTGTTGGTTTCGACACTCTTACTTATCGAAAATACTGCGATACACCCCTATTCTTGTGGGTCATCAAAGTACCAAGTGCAATGTTGAAAGCGTTCCCCATGAGAACATGGTTCTGATAATTCCCAAGAAATAAGTGCAAGCATATACAACATAGATGACACAATGGTTCAAGTTTATTAAGGGCAAGAAAAGTAAAGTGTGCCATCAAGTTTGTGAGAGCTTTAATCACTAGTTTTCTCATAACAAGTTTAATTCGGAAGGTAAACAAAAGCATGAATATACTTGGAATAGCATAAGGTAGTAGGTAGGTATGGTGGACTCTTTGGAATAACTTGGTTTAGGGAGTTGGACGCATTAGTGGAACTCATACTTGGTTGTGGAGGCTAGCAAAAGACTGGGAGCGACAAACTAAGAGAGCAATAATGGCCATAATCATGTAGAGCGACGAAACATCATTGAACAAAGCATAAAGTGATACTACAAGTTGAAATCTAAAGGATTATAAAGGCTATGGTGACTTGAGATAGTCATAACATGGTGTGAGCATGCGCCAAGTCAACCAAAATAAAGCATCAAAGGAGAATACCACTATACTATGCTTTAATATGCTAAAACAACACATGATTCATCCAAGGCACATTAAGCAATCTCAATTGTTTATAACAAGTCATGCTACACCAAAGAATACTAAGCATAAAGCCAAAACAATATCAAGCATGGCATGATAGAGCATAGGCCACAGTCAAAAACAAGCTCTCTTTAACACTTAAGCATGAACTTTCCTACTCTTTTCCAAACCAAACCAAACTATTTGAAAACCAATGTATGAAAGAGGGGGTCCAACCAATTTATTCGGAAAACTAAGAAAAACAAACAAACGAAAAACCAAAAACAAAAACGAAGACGCTCCAAGAACAACATAACTGTGCATGAAACAATAAAAATGAAGTGTTTGGAAGAAACCTAGGATTTTTATTGATGAAGAAGGGGATGCCTTGGGCATCCCCAAGCTTTGACGCTTGTACTTCTTGGATATTTCTTGCGTGACACGCGTGGCATCCCGAAGCTTGAGCTTTAGTCCATTCTTCATATCATTACTCATTCCTTCCATACACCTGAAATTTTTCCTTCATACAAAACTTGACACAATCTTTATTAGCAACATTAGTGCACTCAAGATAATAAGTCTTTGGGTTTAGTTTCAACACCAATAAAACTTTCATTAAAACACAAGCTACTGTAGCACTTCCCTTGAAAAGCTCAATTCCCCAAAGAGAACCCAAAAAGGAACCAACAAGAAGCAAATGCAAATAATGGCAGAAATCTGTCAAAATAGACCAGCAGGTAAAGCCGAATTTTTTCGAAGACCTTCTGTTGCTCAAATCGAAAAGTGTGGATCTAACGAAAGTTATGTAACAACCTGGGGCATATGCACAAAAATTCATGCCTCAAAAGGACGTACAGTGATTTTACACGAATTTTTACGGTGAAGCATAGAAATCTGTTTCAGGACAGCAACTTTCCCAATCATAACTTCTCTCTCATTAGAGGTTACTCTTGGCACAAAAAGCAAATAAAAAGGATAAGAAGCAGTTATTACAGATGTAATAACTTCCAAGACTCATCTAAAACTTTTGGGTTATCTCCTAATAAGTACTTTTCTTTAACGCCTTTAAGTTAGGCATGATAGGTTGAGAAGATGCTCACATAAGAAATATGAATTGAAGTAAAAGAGAGAATCAAGAAGCAAAATTCAAAACATATTTAAGTCTAACCCACATCCTATGCATAGGAATCTTGTAAAGAAACAAGTCATGAAAGCACAAAGCAACATGCATAGTAAAGCAAAACAAGTGCAACTTCAAGACTTTCAACATAAAGAGGGGAAACTTAATATTATTGAGATACATAAAACCATGTTTCCCTCTCTCATAATAACTTTCAGTAGCATCATGAATAAAATTAACAATATAACTATCAAATAAAACATTCTTATCATGAGCCACATGCATAAAAGAATTAATGCTCTCCACATAAACATAGTCATTCTTATTAATTGTAGTGGGAACAAATTCAACAAAATAGCTATCATTATTATTCTCATCACCATAATTATCAAATATAGGAGGCATATTGTAATTATAATTAATTTTCCCCTCAATAGTAGGTGGACTGAAAATATCATACTCATCATTGTAATCATCATATATTGGAGGCATAGTATCATCAGAGTAAATTTTCTCCTCCATGCTTGGGGGACTAAAAAGATCATTTTCATAAAAACTAGCTTCCCCAAGCTTAGACTTTTCCATAGCATTAGTAATAATGGTGTTCAAAGAATTCATACTAATAACATTGCTATTAGCACGCAAATAAAGTTCCATAGGTTTTTTAATTTTCTCTTCAAACACTTCATGTCCTAAGTCAAGATAAATACTATAAAGCTCTCTAATTTTGTTGTTGTTTTCCGTTAAGCCTAACTAGTGAAAACAAGAAACAAAAAGACAAAATTGCAGAATCTAAAGGAAATAACTTCGAGAACTCACACCGGAGGATGTGGCAACGGCGCCAGAAAATAGCTTGATGTCTACGCACTTCTATTCTTGTAGACAGTTGTTGGGCCTCCAAGTGCAGAGGTTTGTAGAACAGTAGCAAGTTTTCCCTTAAGTGGATCACCCAAGGTTTATCGAAGTCAAGGAGGAAGTGGTCAAAGGTATTCCCTCTCAATCAACTCTGCAATCAAGATACAAGAAGTCTCTTCTGTCCCCAACACACCCAATACACTTGTCAGGTGTATAGGTGCACTAGTTCGGCGAAGAGATAGTGAAATACAGGTGGTATAGATAATTATAAGTGGTAACGGTGATAGAAAATAGCTTGATGGCATGGAAAAGACTAAAGTAAAACTGAAATAAAGATCGAAGCAAGCAAACATGTAATAGATCTAATAGAAAATGGTGTTTCAATGTTTAGAAACAAGGCCTAGGGATCATACTTTCACTAGTGAACACTCTAATATAAATATCTTCTCTTTATGATACTACTCTGAACTAGCCTCCGGTTGGACACTCTAGTCCATGGTAGGGCTATAACAGCACACCTCAAAGTTTGCTTTCCCCATCTAGATAACCCCACACTGTCACCTTGAGCTCTAGATGGTTCCAACAAACACCACAATTTCATAGAAACATCCGACTCCAAATATAACTCATAACAAGTATTTGTAATCTCTAGCCTAAGTGCCACCATGGTGTGCACGCTGTCACTTTCACACACATGGGGAGAGCAGAGATCTATTAAAGCACTTGAGTAGCAAAGTAGATCTACTTGATTACAAAGCTCATGATCACAATATGATCATGCATAGAGAGAGAGATGGACACATAGCTACCGGTAGAACCTTTAGCCTCGAGAGAGATCTACTCCCTCCTCATCATGGGAATCAGCAACGGTGATGGAGATGGCGGTGGAGATCGATGGAGATGTCTCCGGGGGCACTTCCCTGTCCCGGCAGGGTGCCGGAACAGAGACTTTCTATCCCTCGAATCTCCCCTTCGATGGCGGCGGCGCTGCGGAACTTTTTGTGGATTTCTGATTGACGCCCTAGGGTTTTTGCCTCAGGAGGCTCTTATAGGCGAAAGAGGCAAGGTCGGTGGCCGGCTAGGGGGCCCACACCATGCCCTGGCGCGGCCAAGGGGGACCCGTGCCTAGGGTTGGTGTGGCCACCCTGGGGCCCCTCTCCGTCTCGTATTCTGGCTCCGTGAGTCTTCGGGAAAAATATGTATATTGGCTTTTGTCCCGTCCAATTCCGAGAATATTCATTTTCTGACTTTCTGGAACCAAAAACAACAGAAAATAGGTAACTGTCACTATGGCTCTTGTAAATAGGTTAGTCCAAGAAATCATATGAAAAGTACTCCAAAGTGTGGACAAAACACAAGAAAGTAGATAAAACCAAGCATGGAACATACAAAATTATAGATACATGATGGCTTCGTGTATGGCGCCAGAAAAATTCTAGAGCGTGGTTGACGTAGAGCTCATTGGGAACCCCAAGAGGAAGGTATGATGAGCCCAGCAGCAAGTTTCCCTCAGTTATGAAACCAAGGTTTAATCAAACCAGTAGGAGCAAGGAAACACACCAAAGGTCTTACTAGATGAGCTTTGGCAGGGCACACTACCGGTGCTAGTAGCAACGTGGAGACCTGCACAACACAACCACAAAACTTTGTCCCCAACTTGCGATGAGGTTGTCAATCTCACCGTGTTTTGCAGAAAACAAAGGATTAAATGTATCGAATGGAAAGAAGTAATAGTTTGCAGAAAGTAAACACAAAGCAGTAACAGTTTGTAGATTGTATGTAAAGAAAAGGACCGGGATCCATAGTTCACTAGAGGTGGCTATCCTTAGATAGATAACATGCTGGGTGAACAAATTACAGCGGGGCAATTGACAAACATCGAGAAAGCAATACATGCATATACTAATCATCTTGACTCCTTTGAGACTTGATTGGGCATTACAACATTATACATAGACTGCCATCCAACTGCATCTATGACTAATAATCCACCTTCAGGTTATCATCCGAACCCCCTCCAGTATTAAGTTGCAAGCAACAGATTATTGCTTTACGAACTGCGTGTAAAGTAAATAATATGATTGTTCTATGAACAAAGGATTGTTGTTTTCTCCCTAGTAGCAACAACACATCTAGTACCTTAGAGATTTCTGTCACTTCCCCAGATTACTAGAGGCATGAACCCGCTATCAAGCATAAATACTAACTTTTGGAGTTGCTAGCATCTACTTGGCCAAGATAGCTACTAACAACGGAAAGCATGCAAGATCACAAATAACAAAGACATGATAGAATCAATAATCAATCTGAAATAGCATCTCAATATCCATCGGATCCCCGCAAACACAACATGCATAATTACAAATAGATGATCTTGATCATGAACGGAGCTCACAAGATCTAGACATGAAAGCACAAAGGAGAAGAACCAGCCATCTAGCTACTACATGGATCCGTAGTCCAAGGATGAACTACTCATGCATCACACCGGAGGCTTGCATGGTGAGGAAGAAGGCCTCCAGGGTGAATTCCCCTCTCCAGCAGGGTGCCGGGAAGAGCTTCAGATCCCTCCCGATCTAGGGATGGAGATGACGGCGGTTACAGACTCTTTCGTGGATTTTTGATTGGGCCCTTAGGGTTTTCGTCCTGAGGGCATCTTATAGTCGGAAGGGGAGGCCGAGGGGGTGCCGGAGGTGGCCACACCACCCCCTGGCACGGGCCAGGCTTGGCCGTGCGGCCAGGTGGTGTGGTGGCCCCCTGGCCCGTCTCCGTCTCATACTCTGGCATCTGATGACTTCCTAAAAAATAGGCACTTTGGCTTTTGTCCCGTCCAATTCCGAGAATATTCATTTTCTGACTTTCCTGGAACCAAAAACCGCAGAAAACGGGCAGTTGGCACTGTTGCTCTTGTTAAAGTCCAAGAAATCATATGAAAAGTACTCCAAAGTGTGGACAAAACACAAGAAAGTGGATAAAACCAAGCATGGGACATCAAAAATTATAGATACATTTGCAATGTATCAACATCTCCAAGATTAACTCTTGCTCGTCCTCGAGTAGGTAACTGATGAAAAGAAATAATAATTTTTGAGGTGACATGCACCATCAAAGACTTGATCAAAGTATTTGTAAAACATTCAAAGCCGGGATCATAGTACTTCAATCCTAACATGAAAGACAAAGTTCTAGCAATAAGACAAAGAAACTATGATGCAACATGAAAAGGCATAAACAAAAGATTCATGAATAACAATGCTTTGCAAGACGTTTCTTTGTTTCACATAAAGAAAAAAGCATAATAGTATTCAGCTTGTCCCTCAATAGAGTAGCAAATATAAATGCATAGGACACCTTCAAAGTTCATAAGAGTGACTAGATACAAATGGTTTAAAACAAGAAATATCAAGTTATGCATCAATCAACTAGTCTTGGGACAATGCACATAGAACTAAGAATGGCCACTATGCTCTCAAAGTAGGTGCATAAAGGTAGAAGAATGAGACTTAATATAATGGTGGAAGAAAGGCCTTCATAAAAGGAAGTAGGGATTCAAGTCTCATAAAGAGCTTCCAAAAATAATGGTACTTATAGCTTTCAGCTCTCATTGCCCCTATCATAAGCATCTTTAAGGTGATTAAGGTTAAAGTGACACAACTAAGAGGATATGCTTGACATGTTATAAACCGAAATCTCATGCCCCTTACTTACGAAGACCGAACCTCATGCTACTCAACTTCAGTCACGAGTAAGATCTTGTCATTGTAAGTACATGTGTATCATTAAGAACCGCCAACAGGGTACCCCTTGCACATGATACAGGAGCTTTCCCATAATCAAAATGACAAGGCAAGCAGACAATGAGCATCTCAGCGATCTTTTTATTTGCTATTTGCATAGGTTTTTATTGAGGATGCTTCATAGAGTGCTCATTATGGTGATGCTGCAAGTTTCCACCATGATTAGGCATGGCTTAGGCTAGCGGCCTAGGCGTTTCTCTAACACACATACAAACTCCATGATCTTACAAGTTCCACTTTTATTTCACACCGCCGGGATCCGTAAGCAAAATAACATGACATCAATGGGGTACAAAGTACAAGTGCAATGTTGAAAGCGTTCCCCATGAAACATGGTTCTGCTAATTCAACTTATAAAGCGCAAGCATATACGAAACAAAGAAGGACCCAATGGTTCAAGTTTATTAGATGCAAAAAAGTAAAGTGTGCCATCAAGTCTGTGAGAGCTTTAATCACTAGTTTTCTCATAACAAGTTTAATTTGGAAGGTAAACAAAAGCATCAATATACTTGGAATAGCAATAGCTAGTAGGTAGGTATGGTGGACTCTTTGGAATAACTTGGTTTAGGGAGTTGGATGCATGAGTGGAACTCATACTTGGTTGTGGAGGCTAGCAAAAGACTGGGACCGATAAACTAAGAGAGCAATAATGGCCATAATCATGCAGAGTGACCAAACATCATTGATCAAAGCATAAAGTGATACTACAAGTTGAAAACTAAAGTATCATAAAGGCTATGGTGACTTGAGATAGTCATAACATGGTGTGAGCATGCGCCAAGTCAACCCAAATAAAGCATCAAAGGAGAATACCACTATACTATGCTTTAATATGCTAAAACAACGCATGATTCATCCACGACACATTAAGCAATCTCAATTGTTTATAACAAGTCATGCTACAGAAAAGAATACTAAGCATAAAGCCAAAACAATATCAAGCATGGCATGACAAAGCATAGGCCACAGTCAAAAACAAGCTCTTTTTACCACATAAGTATGAACTTTCCTACTCTTTTCCAAACCAAACCAAACTATTTGCAAACCAATGTATGAAAGAGGGGGTCCAACCAATTTATTCAGAAAACTAAGCAAACCAAGCAAACTGAAAACAAAAACGAGAATGAAAACGAAAAAGAAGACGCTCCAAGAACAACACAACTGTGCATGAAACAATAAAAATGAAGCGTTTGGAAGAAACCTGGGATTTTTATTGATGAAGAAGGGGATGCCTTGGGCATCCCCAAGCTTTGACGCTTGTACTTCTTGGATATTTCTTGGGGTGACACGCGTGGCATCCCCAAGCTTGATGTTTAGTCCATCCTTCATCTCATTGCTCATTCCTTCCATACACCTGAAATTCTTCCTTCATACAAAACTTCACACAATCTTTATTAGCAACATTGGTGCACTCAAGATAAATAAGTCTTAAGGTTCAGTTCTAACACCAAATAAGCTTCCATTAGAACACTAGCTACTGTAGCACTTCCCTCAAAAATCTCAATTCCCCAAAAGAACTCAAAAAGGAACCAACAAGAAGCAAATGCAGAAAATGGCAGAAATCTGTCAAAACAGACCAGCAGGTAAAGACGATTTTTTTCGAAGACTTTCTGTTGCTCAAATCAAAAAGTGTTGAACTAACAAAAGTTAGATAACAACCTGGGGCAGAAGCACAAATATTCACACCTCAAAAAGACGTTCAGAGATTTTACACGAATTGTTACGGTGAAGAACATAAATCTGTTTCGGGACAGCAAATTTCCCAATCATTATTTCTCTCTCATTAGAGGTTACTCTTGGCACAAAAAGCAAATAAAAAAGATAAGGAGCGGTTATTACAGAGATAATAACTTGCAAGAATCATCTAGAACTTTTGGGTTATCTCCCAATAAGTACTTTTCTTTAACGCCTTTAAGTTAGGCATAAGAAGCAAGAAAAAGGATCAAGTGTTCTCAAATGAAGAAGCATTAAAACCAAATTTCTTGCCCTTACCTCTCTTACTTTTATTCTTAACTTTGGGGAAAATATGATTGTTTGGTGGAGAAGAAAGGTGCATGGTCCCCTTTCCCACATCTACTATTGCTCCAAGAAGTTCTAATACGGACCTTCTAAGTGTAATTTGTCCTTTTCCTGCACATTCAATAACAAGATAATCAGTAGAAATCATTTTCCCAAGGATCTTTGTAAACACTCCTTCAGCTATTCCAAGAGGTAATATGGTAGTATTATTAGCAAGATATATTTCTTTTCCTCCTTCAGTAAGCCCCCAAGTATTCAGAGATTTATAAATATCTTTGGGCATAAGACAAAATTCAGACATGATATCACAACGAGATTGAAAAGTTTTAGTGTTTATCTCAATCTTTACTGTAGGGAGCCACTTTGATGGTTTAGAATTTATTGGAACATAATTGTGATGCTCCCTAAGTGTATTATAGCAATCTTTTAAGCTAGAAGTGCCAGTCTCAAGGGTATTCAATTTAGCAAATATTTTTGCGAAAGAAATATCAGTTTGGCTAGGCAAGTTGTAAGTGAGGATCAATTTCTTTATAGCATTAATAGCATCATCCTCATTACATTGGAGGAAATCTCCTCCCACAACAGCATCTAAAGCATATCTATAGCAAATAGCAATTCCAAGGTAAAAACTGCTAAGGAACAAGCTTTGAGTCATTTTAGGCTCAGTTTTTTCATGTAGATCAGAGATTCTAGACCAAGCTTCCTTAAAACTTTCCTCAATTCCTTGTTTAAAAGTGAAAATCATTTCCTCGGGTGACATAGTGATTGGACCAAGGCTAGACATAATGGCAACTTAAGAAAGGAACTAATTTTTTTGTGTTTTCAAATAAGAAAGCAAAACTAGTGAAACTAATTTTTTGTGTTTTTGATTACAAAACAAGCAAACAAAGCAAAACGAAACTAAGCAAAACAAAAATAACAAAGTAAAGAGATTGGTTATGAGGGACTCCCCTTCTGAAGATGTCCTTGACTCCCTGGCAACGGCGCCAGAAAAATGCTTGATGGCTCTGTGTATGGCGCCAGAAAAATGCTGGAGCATGGTTGATGTAGAGCTCGTTGGGAACCCCAAGAGGAAGGTATGATGAGCATAGCAGCAAGTTTCCCTTAGTTATGAAACCAAGGTTTAATCGAACTAGTAGGAGCAAGGAAACACCCCAAATATGTTACTAGCTGAGCTTTGGCAGGGCGCACTACCGGTGCTAGTAGCAACGTGGAGACCTGCACAACACTACCACAGAACTTTGTCCCCAACTTGCGATGAGGTTGTCAATCTCACCGTGTTTTGTGGAAAACAAAGGATTAAACGTATCGAATGGAAAGAAGTAATAGTTTGTAGAAAGTTAACACAAAGCAGTAACAGTTTGTAGATTGTATGTAAAGAAAAGGACCGGGATCCATAGTTCACCAGAGGTGGCTCTCCTTAGATAGATAATATGCTAGGTGAACAAATTACAGCGGGGCAATTGACAAACATCGAGAAAGCAATACATGCATATACTAATCATCTTGACTCCTTTGAGACTTGATTGGGCATTACAACATTATACATAGACCGCCATTCAACTGCATCTATGACTAATAATCCACCTTCAGGTTATCATCCGAACCCCCTCCAATATTAAGTTGCAAGCAACAGATTATTGCTTTACGAACTGCGTGTAAAGGAAACAATACGATTGTTCTATGAACAAAGGATTGTTGTTTTCTCCCTAGTAGCAACAGCACATCTAGTACCTTAGAGATTTCTGTCACTTCCCTAGATTACCAGAGGCATGAACCCACTACCGAGCATAAATACTAACTCTTGGAGTTGCTAACATCTACTTGGCCAGGATAGCTACTAACAACGGAAAGCATGCAAGATCACAAATAATAAAGACATGATAGAATCAATAATCAATCTGAAATAGCATCTCAATATCCATCGGATCCCCGCAAACACAACATGCAGAATTACAAATAGATGATCTTGATCATGAACAGAGCTCACAAGATCTAGACATGAAAGAAGAAAGGAGGAGAACCAGCCATCTAGCTACTACATGGATCCGTAGTCCAAGGATGAACTACTCACGCATCACACCGGAGGCTTTCATGGTGATGAAGAAGGCCTCTAGGGTGAATTCCCCTCTCCGGCAGGGTGCCAGGAAGAGCTTCAAATCGCTCTTGATGTAGGGATGGATATGACGGCGGCTACAGACTCCTTCGTGGATTTTTGATCGGGACCTTAGGGTTTTTGTCCCGAGGGCATCTTATAGTCGGAAGGGGAGGCCGAGGGGGTGCCGGAGGCGGCCATACCACCCCCTGGCACGGGCCAGGCTGGGCCGCGCGGCCAGGTGGTGTGGTGGCCCCCTGTCCCCTCTCCGTCTCGTACTCTGGCATCTGATGACTTCCGGAAAAATAGACACTTTGGCTTTTGTCCCGTCCAATTCTGAGAATATTCATTTTCTAACTTTCCTCGAACCAAAAACAGCAGAAAACAGGCAGCTGGCACTGTGGCTCTTGTTAATAGGTTAGTCCAAGAAATCATATGAAAAGTACTTCAAAGTGTGGACAAAACACAAGAAAGTGGATAAAACCGAGCATGTGACATCAAAAATATAGATACATTTCCAATGTATCAACATCCCCAAGCTTAACTCCTGCTCGTCCTCGAGTAGGTAAGTGATAAAAAGAAAGAATAATTTTTGAGGTGACATGCACCATCATAAACTTGATCAAAGTATTTGTAAAACATTGATAGCTGGGATCATAGTACTTTAATCATAGCATGAAAGATAAAGTTCTAGCAATAAGACAAAGAAACTATGTTTGCAACATGAAAAGGCACAAACAAAAGAGTCATGAATAACAATGCTTTGCAAGACGTTTGTTTGTTTCATATAGAGAAAACATAGCATAGTGGCATTCAGCTTGTCCCTCATAGAGTATCAAACATAAATGCATAGGACACCTTCAAAGTTCATAAGAGTGACTAGATACAAATAGTTTAAAACAAGCAATATCAAAGTTATGCATCAATCAACAAGTCTTGGGACAATGCACATAGAACTAAGAATGGCCACTATGCTCTCAAAGTAGGTGCATAAATGTAGAAGGTGGAGACTCAATATATAAGTGGAAGAAAGGCCTTCATAAAAGGAAGCAGGGATTCAAGTCTCTTAATGAGCTTCCAAAAATTATGGTACATATAGCTTTCAGCTCTCATTGCCCCTATCATAAGGATCTTGAAGTGATTAAGGTTAAAGTGAACAAACTATGGTGTATATGCTTGACGAAGTATAACTTGGAAATCTCATGTCCCTTGAATACGAGGGCTACTCCTCATGCTACTCAAGTTTAGTCACCGGCAAGTTCTTGTCATCGTAAGTACATGTGTATCATAGAGAACCGCCAACGGGGTACCCCTTGACCGATGATACAAAAGAATCCCCATATCAAAATGACAAGGCAAGCAGACAACGAGCATCTCAGCAATCTTCTTATTTACCATGGGAATATGGTGCTTGTTTCTCTCTTTCCTCTTTTCATAATCTCATTTTTTCTTTTTCTCTTTTTTCTCAAGATAGGACTCTTTTTTTATAAGAAGAATGCTTCATAGACAGCTCATTATGGTTACGCTTCAGGTTTCCACCATGTCAGCATGGATTAGACCAGCGGCCCAGGCGTTTCTCTAACACATATACGTAACTCCATGGACTTACAAGCTCCCCTTTCATTTCACACTGACGACATCCATATACAAAAGAGCATGATATCAACTAGGTACAAGTACCAAGTGCAATGTTAAAAGCATTCCCCATGACAGTATGGTTCTGCTAATTCCCAACAAATAAGTGCAAGCATATACAACATAGACGACACAATGGTTCAAGTTTATTAAGGGCAAGAAAAGTAAAGTGTGCCATCAAGTTCGTGAGAGCTTTAATCACTAGTTTTCTCATAACAAGTTTAATTCGGAAGGTAAACAAAAGCATGAATATACTTGGAATAGCATAAGCTAGTAGGTAGGCATGGTGGACTCTTTGGAATAACTTGGTTTAGGGAGTTGGATGCATGAGTGGAACTCATACTTGGTTCTGGAGGCTAGCAAAAGACTGGGAGCGACAAACTAAGAGAGAAATAATGGCCATAATCATGCAGAGTGACAAACCATCATTGAACAAAGCATAAAGTGATACTACAAGTTGAAAGCTAAAGGATCATAAAGGATATGGTGACTTGAGATAGTCATAACATGGTGTGAGCATGCGCCAAGTCAACCCAAATAAAGCATCAAAGGAGAATACCACTATACTATGCTTTAATATGCTAAAACAACACATGATTCATCCAAGCCACATTAAGCAATCTCAATTGTTTATAACAAGTCATGCTACACCAAAGAATACTAAGCATAAAGCCAAAACAATATCAAGCATGGCATGACAGAGCATAGGCCACAGTCAAAAACAAGCTCTCTTTACCACTTAAGCATGAACTTTCCTACTCTTTTCCAAACCAAACCAAACTATTTGAAAACCAATGTATGAAAGAGGGGGTCCAACCAATTTATTCAGAAAACTAAGAAAACCAAACAAACGAAAAACCAAAAACAAAAACGAAGACGCTCCAAGAACAACACAACTGTGCATGAAACAATAAAAATGAAGTGTTTGGAAGAAACCTGGGATTTTATTGATGAAGAAGGGGATGCCTTGGGCATCCCCAAGCTTTGACGCTTGTACTTCTTGGATATTTCTTGCGTGACATGCATGGCATCCCCAAGCTGTAGCACTTCCCTCAAAAATCTCAATTCCCCAAAAGAACCCAAAAAAGAACGAACAAGAAGCAAATGCAGAAAATAGCAGAAATCTGTCAAAACAGACCAGCAGGTAAAGACGAATTTTTTCGAAGACCTTCTGTTGCTCAAATCGAAAAGTGTTGAACTAAGGAAAGTTATATAACAACCTGGGGCATATGCACAAAACTTCAAGCCTCAAAAGTACGTACAAAGATTTTACACGAATTTTTACGGTGAAGCATAGAAATCTGTTTCGGGACATCAACTTTCCCAATCATAACTTCTCTCTCATTAGAGGTTACTCTTGGCACAAAAAGCAAATAAAAAGGATAATGAGCGGTTATTACAGAGGTAATAACTTCCAAGACTCAACTAAAAATTTTGGGTTATCTCCCAATAAGTACTTTTCTTTAACGTCTTTAAGTTAGGTATGATAGTTTGAGAAGATGCTCACATAAGAAATATGAATTGAAGTAAAAGAGAGAATCAAGAAGCAAAATTCAAAACATATTTAAGTCTAACCCACTTCCTATGCATAGGAATCTTGTAAAGAAACAAGTCATGAAAGCACAAAGCAACATGCATAGTAAAGCAAAACAAGTGCAACTTCAAGACTTTCAACATAAAGAGGGGAAACTTAATATTATTGAGATACATAAAACCATGTTTCCCTCTCTCATAATAATTTTCAGTAGCATCATGAATAAAATTAACAATATAACTATCAAATAAAACATTCTTATCATGAGCCACATGCATAAAAGAATTAATGCTCTCCACATAAACATAGTCATTCTTATTAATTGTAGTGGGAACAAATTCAACAAAATAGCTATCATTATTATTCTCATCACCATAATCATCAAATATAGGAGGCATATTGTAATCATAATTAATTTTCTCCTCAATAGTAGGTGGACTGAAAATATCATACTCATCATTGTAATCATCATATATTGTAGGCATAGTGTCATCAAAGTAAATTTTCTCCTCCATGCTTGGGGGACTAAAAAGATCATTTTCATAAAAACTAGATTCCCCAAGCTTAGACTTTTCCATAGCATTAGCAATAATGGTGTTCAAAGAATTCATACTAATAACATTGCTATTAGCACGCAAATAAAGTTCCATAGGTTTTTTAATTTTCTCTTCAAACACTTCATGTCCTAACTCAAGATAAATACTATAAAGCTCTCTAATATTTTTTTTGTTTTCCATTAAGCCTAACTAGTGAAAACAAGAAACAAAAAGACAAAATTGCAGAATCTAAAGGAAATAACTTTGAGCACTCACAACGGAGGATGTGAGTACCTTTTACCTTACCTCACCGGCAACGGCGCCAGAAAATAGCTTGATGTCTACGCACTTCTATTCTTGTAGACAGTTGTTGGGCCTCCAAGTGCAGAGGTTTGTAGAACAGAAGCAAGTTTTCCCTTAAGTGGATCACCCAAGGTTTATCGAACTCAGGGAGGAAGTGGTCAAAGGTATTCCCTCTCAATCAACTCTGCAATCAAGATACAAGAAGTCTCTTGTGTCCCCAACACACCCAATACACTTGTCAGGTGTATAGGTGCACTAGTTCGGCGAAGAGATAGTGAAATACAAGTGGTATAGATAATTATAAGTGGTAACGGTGTTAGAAAATAGCTTGATGGCATGGAAAAGACTAAAGTAAAACTGAAATAAAGATAGAAGCAAGCAAACATGTAATAGATCTAATAGCAAACAGTGTATCAATGTTTAGAAACAAGGCCTAGGGATCATACTTTCACTAGTGAACACTCTAATATAAATATCTTCTCTTTATGATACTACTCTGAACTACTCTCTGGTTGGACACTCTCATCCATGGTAGGGCTATAACAGCACACCTCAAAGTTTGCTTTCCCCATCTAGATAACCCCACACTGTCACCTCATCATGGGAATCAGCAATGGTGATGGAGATGGCGGTGGAGATCGATGGAGATGGCTCTGAGGACACTTCCCCGTCCCGGCACGGTGCCGGAACAGAGACTTTCTGTCCCTCGAATCTCCCCTTCGGTGTGGCAGTGCTATAGAACTTTTCGTGGATTTATGATTGGCACCCTAGGGTTTTTGCCTTGGGAGGCTCTTATAGGCAAAAGAGGGAGGGTCGGTGGCCGGCCAGGGGGCCCACACCATGCCCTGGCGCGGCCAAGGGGGACCCGCGCCTAGGGGTGGTGTGGCCACCCTGTGGCCCCTCTCCGTCTCGTATTCTGGCTCCGTGAGTCTCCGGGGAAAAAAAGGCATATTGGCTTTTGTCCCGTCCAATTCCGAGAATATTCATTTTCTGACTTTTTGGAACCAAAAATAGCAGAAAACAGGAAACTGGCACTATGGCTCTTGTTAATAGGCTAGTCCAAGAAATCATATGAAAAGTACTCCAAAGTGTGGACAAAACACAAGAAAGTAGATAAAACCAAGCATGGAACATCAAAAATTATAGATACATATGCAATGTATCATCCATGTATTGCCTATCAGAATAAGAAGGATTAATCTTCCTCGAGATCCCTTCACACCCACCTACTTCGGTCCGGTTTCATGCCCATCTATAATTGTTGGGCCAAGAATGGATAAAGAGGGGTTATGATGGAAGACAATGAAGAAGAAGAGGATGATGACAACTATCCTATATTCCCTGAATACGGTGATACTGCAATGGGGGAAGCTGAAGATGAAGAGGCACCAGATGAGCTCATAGATGATCTTCACCAGGCCATTGGGGATGCACAGAGAGAATGCGAAACTGAAAATGAGAAGTTGAAGTTGAAGAACATGTTAGATGATCACAATACAAGGTTGTACCCAAATTGCGAAGATGGCAACACAAGGATTGGTACCACACTGGAATTGCTGCAATGCAAGGTAGAAAACGGTTTATCTGACAAGGGATTTGAGAATCTACTAAAAATAATGAAGAAGAAGCTTCCAAAGGATATTGTATTGGCTACCAGCACGTACGAAGCAAAGAAGGTTGTCTGCCCTCTAGGATTAGAGGTGCATAAGATACATGCATACATTAATGACTGCATCCTCTACCAGGGTGAGGAGTACGAGAATAAGAATGAATACCCGGTATGCGGTGCATTGAGGTATAAGATCAGATGAGATGATCCTGCTGATGTTGATGGCGAGAACCCTAGGAAAAAGGTTCCTACCAAGGTTATGGGGTATGCTCCTATAATACCATTGTTGAAATGGTTTTTCAGAAACAAAGAGCATGCCAAGTTGTTGCGATGGCACAAAGAAGACCGCAAGAAAGACACGATCTTGAGACACCCCGCTAATGAGGGCGCAACCTCCCTCTTCTTTACCCATGCGACTCTCGAGGTCGTAGATACGCTCGTATAGCACATCTGTCTCTGCGGATTTTCCGAGAATCACTACGTTCTTCCAAGAGCGCCTCCTCTTGCACGACGTCGCGGGATCAAAGGGCACGAGTCCGAAGTGGTCTTCATCGGCTTTCTGGTCACAGATGTAGAACCACTTGTCCCTCCACCCTTGGACGGACGCCATGAGCTTGATGTCGAAGTACGTTACGAAGGAGTCGACGTGGATACCGCAGCCGCCTACATCGTAGACTATGGAGCCAGACACTGACTGGCGCTTCAGCTTGAAGAGACGTTTGAAAAGGCCGAAGTGTGGATCGATTCCGAGCCAGCACTCGCAAAGAGTAATGTAGCAAGCTACATGAAGGATGGAGTTGGGGGACACCTGGTGCAGCTGGAGCCCATAGAAGCAAAGAAGGCCCCTGAAGAAAGGATGCAGGGGCAGCAAGAGACCGCGGATGATGAACGCTAGGAACATCACCCGAAAATTGGCAAGAGGAGAAGGGATTACCTCAGTACTGGGGACACGTGCGTCAGCGACTGCAGAAGATAGAACTATGTCTTGGCACAGGAGACGGAGCTCAGAAGACTTGATAATGGACGCGTGCCACGCGCCATTGGTGACGCGAGTGCCCGCACCCTTCTTCTTCCCCGGCGACGGCGGCGCTGGTGCCCATAGCGGTGGAGCTGCCTTTCTTCTTGGCAGCAATAGTGGCGGCGGCGGATTCAGCCGCAGCACCTCCCTTTTTCTTCCCCATCCTACGCTGGTGATGCGACCGGAGGAAGTAACTAGGGAATACACGGAGCTGGTCCAGTGCCGCGAGAAATATGAACTCTAGGAAGCAGAGGAAAAGCAGCAATGGCGATGGAGGCAAAGGCAAAGAAAAGAGCAGACGGGAAAATTACCGTCGCAGCACTACTACTTAACCCCCTAGAAGATGTAATCCAACCGCCAGCAAAAACCCTATCAGATGCGTGGTGTTCATCGTGATCGACACGTGGAGGACCCGAAGCGCGAACCGTCCCCCACTACACCCATTACGCACCGAAATCGAGTAGGCGCGGTTAAAACAAAGATTATGCATGCCCGGTCAAGTCAGGGTCAGAAAATGGGACCCACCGCTCGTCACGTCCCGTCAAAACCGCTCACGCGGGCAAATGAGATCATCACATCGTCATCACTGATGTCATCAAAAATTGAGTAGCAGAAGACTTCGACTACTTGAGTCCTTGCTCGAGTCTTCGACTCCACCAAGCACTCAGGGGCTACTCCCATAGGGAGCGCTGTCGCGCACCCTACGATTTTTCTTTTTCTCTCTTCTACAGGAACATGGACATTCAAAGCATACCCAATCACTCTAATCTGTGATTCGATTATGGACATGGGTTACTCCCATAGGGAGCGCCGGAAATAAATTCGACTGAAACAAGCAACCAAAAGACGATAGCAGTCGCAAAAGTTTTTCTTTGAGTCCCTGCCTGAGTATTCGACTCAACCAGGCACTCGGGGGCTACTCCCATAGGGAGCGCTGGTCGCGCACCCTATGATTATTTGTACATCATATTGTGTGTCGATAACATCCACACTCCAAGTTTATGGTGACACCGCCTTAGGATTTTTCCCTACAAAGAGTTGCATCTCCTGGGTCACCCGAATCATCTCCGCGATGACAAATTTCAGATGCCGCGCTTATAGCGTGAAGATAAGACCTGAATAAGGCCTGGCAATGCATTTGCTGCGCAGTACCAGAAATGTATCCGTGCCTACAGGTACGATGAACATGCCTTGGCGGACGTGTCGAGTGCTCACACCCATATACTGGAATTCGACTCATGTAAGACCTCCGCGGCTTGAGTCGAATTACACCAGCACTTTTCCGAATTCGAGTCCGAGGACTCGAGTTCGAGTAGATTGCGTTGTTTTACTCTAAGTAGTTAACTGATACCGATGCATCGGCTAAATCAGGCACGCACATCAACAATCCCTATGACACAAACAAAATAGTCGAAAAAATACTCAGTCATGCACTCGAAAGGCTTCATAAAGTCCCCAGTCGAATCTGTGATTCCACTGGACACTCGGGGGCTAATGACATGGGTATACCCTACAGGTACTCGAGCTTGGTGTATATGGGCTGAATATGGCGGAAGCCCACGGTGTCATCAAGGCCCAAATGGAGAACTCGAGTAACCTACGGACTCTCAATTGCTTGCAGAACAAGAAGAAGCTAAAGATAGAAAGTTTAAAGGGAAAACCCTAACTTGTAACCGACTCGACCTTCTCCCTGAGACCTAGCCTATCTATATAAAGGCTAGGAGGGGGCGGCGAGGAGGAGACAAACAACCCTAGTTTCCACAACCCTCGCCAGATTGCATCTGCGCACCACTGTAATCTTCGATTCCTCTGTTAATTCCACGAGCAGACAAGCAGGAGTAGGGACCTTTACGAGGCCTGAACCTGGGTAAATCTTCGAGTTCCCTATGTGCTTGTTTGCTAGCCGATTGATGCTTCCATCGCTCCCTCCTTCTGCAAAACCCAAGTCCATAACAATGGGCATTGATGAGTTAAACCCTCGTCAGTCACAATGGGGAAAAATTGAGAGAGAGTACCCGGGCTTTGGAGATGACACAAGGAACTTAAGGTTTGGTCGAATTAATATGGAATGAATCCTTTTGGGGAGCAGAGCTGCAGTCATAGCAAATGACATGTAACTCTATGTATCTATAACCTTCCTCCTTGGTTGTGCATGAAGTGGATGTTCATTATGATGCCAGTGCTCATCCAAGGACCAGAACAACCCGGCAATGACAATGATGTGTACCGAAGGCCATTAGTTGAAGAACTTTTATAGTTGTGGCACAGACAAGTGATAGCTGTGAGATTCGACATATTTTGATGGTTTTTATTGATGGTTTTCTTCTGGATTTGATCGTTTTCTAGCTTTACCTAACGCTAATACTTCGGTAGAGAAGAAAACTTGGTTTTCAATGTGTGTTTCAGGTGCTGAACATCAACAGAAGGTTTTAACAAGGGAAACACAATATTCAGGCAAAAACAAGCAAGTCTCTTGTCAGAAGAAATCAAGGGAGGCATATAGAAGCTTTAACGAGCAACTATACGGCAGGAATATTTTTCGGCCGTATAGTTGCCGCCACCTCCGTCTTGTTAAAAGGGACAACTTTTGTGAAGAGAAGGGACGTGAAATCATAACACCGTGAAGAGAAGTCACTATCACCCTGAACTGTATCTCCCCGCGCCTTATTTGTCATCTATAGAAAACCACAAAAAATCAAATCGTTCTTTACTTTTATGCTTTTTATTCCTGAAGATTACATTTTAGTTTTATTTAAATACATCTAGTTTAATCCAAATATCATTCTTATTTCCACACTTGCAGTCAATTCACTCGAAGACCTGTGACAACTTTGAGTGTGACAGAGACTTCATTCATAACCACTTACCTTTGGGCTCCTTGTGGGATCGATATCTATACTTCGAAACTAGCTACAAACGATCTGTGCACTTGCATACATCAAGCTATTTTCTGGCGCTGTTGCTAGGGAGCTAAGCGCTAAGTGTTTGTCTCTTGACATTTCAGGTGTTACTACTACAAAATGGTCTCCCTAGGAGATAAAGGGTCTACAGGCTATGGTAGGACCTATTTACCAGATTATATTGAGTGCGTGCCTATTCAAAGGCGCGAGGAAATTATTGAAAAACTTTTAAGATCAAATAAGGTTAAAGTTGAAAACCTGAGTGATTTTATGGAAATCATGTCCATTTACAGGACAACTCCCGAGAAACTTGAGAAAACTCTCAGAGAATACAATGCTCCAAATTCTGCTTTTCTTAAACAACCAATAGAATTTCCTAATCCTGGAGTTAGAGAATATCAATTTCATGGTGGAATCATTAAAATTTTATAGGAAAAACCTTTCAGTGGAAGGGAAGATGAAGACCCAGGAAGACATCTTAGAGAGTACGATGATGTGATAACATCGCTTGGACCAAAAGATTTGCCAAGAGACTTCTCTTGTCTAAAATTATTTTGTTGGTCTCTTAAAGGTAAGGCTCTAGACTGGTTATATTCCCTCCCTCCTCATTACATTAAATGTTGGGAAAACTGTATTGTTAAATTTATAAATAGGTTTAATCCTTTAAAAAGGGTAACTAAAATTAGAAAGAATATAGGCAACTTTCGTCAGAACATGGGAGAAAACTACCCGCAAGCCTGGGATATATTCTTTAGAATGAACAATAATATTCCTAATCATGGCTATTCGGAATCAATTATTTTCCATTTATTTTACCATGGTATTAATACTCAATGTAGATAGTTGCTTGACCTATCAGTAGGAGGATCGATAAATACTTTAACTAATAAAGAATGTTTGGAATTGATGTCTACTAGGGCTAAGAATGATTCTTTATATAATCCTGATTTCGGCACTAAGCTAGAAAAAGGGATACTTCGTATAACTCCTGATCTTATGCCTGACGTATGCAAAACAATGAAAGAAAAAGGTATAAAAACAAAGTAGACTTGTTATAAGTTTTTACTGAAGAAGATGAAACTAGAAAAGTTTTTTGAGAATTAAAACATCGACAAGCAAAATCTCATAATAACCTGCATAAGCAATTTCAAAAACATAAGAAGATTTTGGCAGAACTCATGGAAAATTATGATGAGATTGGCCAAGAAATAAAATTATTTCACTAGTACCTTAGTATGATTGAAACCCAATGTGAACAAATAGCATCTGGCTATAAAATTTTGATATAGATATTCCTGTTTCTACCAATGTTGTTACAAGGGGAGGTGCAGTTGTTATAGGACCATTAGGACCACCAGAATAGTAAGCTAAAAATGATCGAAAATAAAAAGGCTTTCTCAAAGAAAGCCAAGAAGATGATACACTAGTGGATCATCAAGATGAAACTTCTCAACAAACACAAGATAAAAACATGGAGGAGAAAAATGATGCACAAGATGACCGTTATGACTCTGATGCAGAGACAATTGATCCAAGAGAAGAAAAGAGATAAGCAATGAAAATGAAGTTGTTGTAGTGGAAAGGAAGAAGAGCGATAAGCAACAACAAAAGAAAGCAACAAAAGATCATGATCCCCCACAAAAGGTAAAAGATAAGAATAAGAAAGGTGAGCAAAAGCTTCCTTATCCAGATCGAAAAAAGAAAGCACCGGATCAAGTAATCTATGATTCTTTCAAAAAGGCACTTGGTGATCTTCGTCTAGAAATTCCATTTGCGGATGCAATAAAAGTTCCTACCTATACTAAATTCCTCCGTGATATTCTTAGTAGAAAGAAAGAAATAACTGAAACCGTTGGCATGGTGACTAGTTATCCTGCTAATGGGAAGCTATTGTCTAAATCAGGAAATCTCAGAATACCAACTATTTCATGCTCAATTGGCAAAACTGATATTCACAATTCCTTGTGTGATTTAGGTGCATGAGTTAGTGTAATCCCATATCCCCTATATAAAAGGTTAGGATTAGGGGAGTATTCCCCTACTACTATCACTTTATAGATGGCTGACAAGTCCACAAAGCAACCCAATTGTATGATTGAGGATGTTCTACTTAGAATAGATGAGCATGTTATTCCCACGGATTTTATTATACTTGAAATGGGAGAGGATGAAAAATTGTCCATAACACATGGAAGACCTTTCCTTAGTACTGCAGGAGCATCAGTTGATTTAGGTGAGGGAAAAATAATCTTCAATATTTATGATGCTGAAATCATCCCGTATTTTCCAAAGAAGCTGGAAGCAGGAGAAAGATATATTCCATCGGCAAAACAAGTTCATGTGGTAAGTGCCTTTGATAAGGGGCAACCCAAGGTAAGAATTCGAGAATAGAGAAGGAGTTGAATTATTCAACCATTTTTAATAAAATGCTTAATGGGAGTAAACCCATCACATTAATAAAATAAATTAAAAAAATAAAATGTTCATCGCATTCCTACAACTTTTTCATAGACATTCTTGCGGAAGCGCGCCCCTGAAGATGCAGCTGTAAAAAAGTAGTAGAAATATCGATTGAATAAGCATAGGATAAGTATACAAATAAATGTTTGAGTTTTATCTACAAAAACTAGCTTCATCATTTTTTCCAGATTAAAAAGTGAATCTCTGAAAATTTTGGGCGAAAAAGCTTGGTACTGAAGGTTTAACGACCAACTAGACGGCGGGAATAAAAAATACAGCCATATAGTCCGGCCGTTTAGTTAACGTTGCCTTTGTAAATTTGCGTTCCCGGATACTAAAGGTTAAACGACCAACTATACGGCGAGAATAGAAATTCCAGCCGTAAAGTTCCGGCCGTATAGCTGTCATCTGGCATAAAAAACCCTACTAGTCGACGCCACCGCAACCATACAACGGGAACTACTTATCCCGCACGTATAGTTGCAGCCGTATAGTTCGGCACGACCACTTAATCGCACCGGGGCAGCTAGGGTTCTTTCTCCTCCTCACCTTTTCTCTCTTATTCTCTGTCTAAACCCCTCAAAATCCACCTAGAATTCTTGATTCTCTGCGTATTTCATTCATTTGAGTTGGGGGATCAACATATCGGTATGTTTCTCTCCCTATCCATGCTTTATTTTCATAATTCCATGGTTGAAACTCTCACATTGATCTAGTGGATGAATTCAAGCTTATTTTGTTTTTCCTTTTGATTTCTCACGTTAGGATTAAATTTTTCCATGTAGAATCATTTGTCTATCATGTAGAAACTATATTCCTAAGGTTTTATGGTGAAATTTTTCAGCATCAAGATGAACAAAATTCATAGCATTTTTCGCAAGAGCAAGCGTCAACGTGGTGAGAGCTCGGGGCTCCGGGCCGAGCTCAATAGCAAGTTAGCCATGGTTTCATCAAGGAGGGTGATGCCCACACGTTGGGTCGATGATAGTTTTATCACCATGGCAGGGTTGGGGGCAGACTTTGACCTCATATGTGAAAATGCAGGGCTATCACTACTCGCCTACGCAGGCCACAATACCTACACCGAGCTCACCTATGAGTTCCTCACCTCTTTATACGATGACCACAAGGAGAAAGGTAATGCGTGCGTGGTAAGCTTCACCATAAACCAATAGCCATATGAAATAACTTTACAACAATTTTGTGATGCTTTTAGCTTCCCTCATGGTGGGGAGTCAACTGTTAAAAACTTATATAGCATCTCAAGTGGAAAAACTTGGGAGGTTATTTCTGTTAACGATGGCAGAGACTTCTACCAGAAGAAGATATCCACCATTCAGAACCCAACAATTCGCTACTTCGCCTTGTTCCTCGCCAATAGACTGTTGGGAAGAGGAGATACCAGTTCCATGGCCAATGCGGACATGGCCATGATCACCAAGGCACTCTTCCCCAATGCACCGCAAATCCCCAATCCTGCGACTCTACTCCTCCAACACCTTCGCCACCAGAGCAACAAAAAAAGGCGACATTCACATTGGTGGATTAGTAACCCACCTTGCCCTAGCATTGAACATTACATTACCTGATATGCAACCTGTTGACGGCTCCAAACTTATGGATGTCAAATATAAAACTGCTTGTGGTTTCATCAGTGTTTACCGAGCTGATAAGAGGCTCCGAGCATACAGTTTGGTTATCTTGGTGATGCACAGGTTGAGCAGGTTTAGTTGCCCTGTCCACAAGCCTTCTCGATTGTTACAAAGGACAACTGGATCCTCACGAAGGATCAAGTGGTGAGATCATGGCTAAATTCCAGCCTGATCAAGAAGAAGATGAAGGAGAGCATCGGGATGAGAATGAGGATGAGAAGGAGAAGGAGCAGGAGGGATCCTGGGACCCATGGCCCAATTTGCAGCAGGGGTTCAACAACGTCCCCTATTATTGGGGATATGCTATATGGGTATCCTCATAGCATGCCACCAATCCGCCTAACCTGGGTGGCCCATAGTTGGTAGCAAGGCCCATGGCCTGCTGGACAACCCAGTTAGACAGATCCTGAAGGGAGGCCCATGCCGGACTATGCAGGAGTCATCGACATACTCGGAGCCTTGGAGTACAAGACATGGAAGACTAGTTCGTGTAGGTGTAGGACTCTTTACCTTGTCCGGTAAGGACCTTTCCCTGTAAACCCTAGGTCTTGGCGCCTTTATAAACCGGCCTGCCACTACAAGGAATCTGGCTATATATGACGCTCCATTTTTGTAACAGAATCGTCATAGTAGTCCGTTTATGACGATTCTATGACGATTTTGAAATTGTCGAAAGATGGGTGTCGCAGATGAACTATACCGATGTTTTTGGTAAAATTGTCATAACTGTCTATGACGATATTGGATCGTCATAACATCTATGACGATCCAATTCCGTCATAGGCCATCTAGCCTAGCCAAGTCAGATCCTACGTGGCAAAATTGTGACAAAATTAAATCGTCCTAAATCGAAATCAGCCCAGTCCATTTTTATGGTCCATATGGGCTCAGCCCAATAATTTCAGCCATTTATTTATTGTGTTTTTGCCTGTTATGTTCCTTTTCTCTATTATGCCTTAGCCTTTTTACAACCTTTTCTATTTTGGGCCTTGGCCTTTCTAAGGTCGACCTCTTTTTGGGATGGTCCTACCAATCAGATGGGTCCCAATTGTCAGACTATTCAAATAATCTGGTCCCGCATGTCAGTTTCCGTTGTCCAACTAGTCCCACTTGTCATGTTTATTTACCAACAATTTAACAGCAATTAAACAACAAACAATTTAATCAGAACCGAAGGAACAGATGACATCATTCTAATAACAACAACAATCATGTCTATCACAATATTTCCACAATTCAAATCACATATACAAAATAATAACCCAGAACGACAGGAGGCTGCAACTAAATTCTAGCCCAAAATTTAAACCCCAGCACACAACTACAGAAGGCTGCATGCAATATCTACATCATGCGTCAGTCGATGCTAAGAAATAGAGCATGTCCATCCAGCCGGACTCGGCTCCAACCTCTAGGTTCTCCCACCAGCTACATCAGCACCTATAAACATTGAGTGGGCAATGAAAACCGAGGGAACCTTAAATTTTGTAGAGCAACAGAATACAAAAATAACCATGGGTTACACATATCGAGTAACTCCAGGAAGCTTGTGCTATCATGACAAAAAAGATGCTTATACTAAGCTTAAGTATATATGCAAACATAAAAAAGATTGTTACCATCTACAAACACGAGGTTTTCATACCTCTTAGCTGGCATTTCCATCAATTGTGACAGCTAATAAAATCACATGCAACAACATTAATATTATTTTAGATCATAGTACAGCTAGTTGCAAAATATACGAACAGCTATACAACCAATAATATAGTCATATCCAACTATTGAGTGCTTATAGTTGCAAATTGTACAGACTTTTACCTGTCAATTATAATATTGATTTGCAGACTGAGAAAATTATAATATCTACAGTTCTAGCACAATAGGATGTAAAAAAGATGAGACAAAATAGTAGAACAATAGTACAAGCGAACACATAGTTCTTACTTAGTTCTCACACGAGTCAAGAGATAGGCAAATAGAAAATAGCAGTACATCATGCATAGTTCTATATCGAACATTCAAAAATAGCAAACAACAGAACATCACGCATAGTTCCATCTTAGACATATTGAAATAGCAAAGTTCCATCTCAGAATGCATGACTAAGAGTACTTAAATTTCTATACCTCAAGTGTGTTCTGCTATAGCTTGACCTACAACAACCACAAACAAACACCCCATATCTAACGACCAACAGCAAGCGTAGATCATCCAATAGCCATTTAGCTTCAAGCAAAGAACAGCATGATCAAACAGTCAAAACACAAACTATTCCAGGTCAATACCATGAGTTCACAACAAGTAGAAAATAAGGTGAAAAGCATTAGCCATTGTATATAGCTAAGTAATGCACTAATTTGTGCGCATTTCAAGATAACCAAATGCCAGCAGAACATGTCCCATCATCAACCAAGTAAAAAAGAGAACATGATATATAGAAGACTTACCTAATCCGTCGGAGGAGAGCAGAAGCAGCAGGTTGCCTTCAGCATTGCGGCGGCAACGCATCTGGATGAACATGTCGTCCTTCCGATGCACCTCCGACCATCGTCGGACACGGGATTTCGTGTGACATGCTTCAATAACCTGTAGAATGACATGAGCAACATTTTTACTAATTTGGTTGTCACACAACGAACATATCTGAGCTAAGGAGCTAAAAAGTTGCACAATAAAGCAATTAACAAACCTAATAAGAAGTTAAGATGTTATTATTCAAGTTCTCTTTCAAGTATACAAAATCACAACCTATGCTACTCTGTAAAGAGTACTCCAAAGAATATGCAAAGGTAAAGAGTACTATAAACCATGCCAAGAATCTGAATAAAATGGACTTATCCCCTGTTTTAGCTTGAGTCTCAATTTGTCTCTGCAACCCATGCAAGTGTGTATGTCCAGTACACCACAAACTTGACCCGACACAAGATGTTTTCTCTACATGTAGTCTAGGTACATGTCCAGTACCACACTAGGCCAGTGTAGAATAATCATCAAAAATATAGACACCAGAGAGAGTGGATACATGTACGACATCCTTTGCAATGCATTGCTACCTGCAGCTGTTTACACCTAACCTAGATCACACTTATAACTAACTACAGGTACTGGACAGAGTATTTGTGAGGGGAATCCTGAAGTCTGAACTTTCTCTTAAGTTTGAACACTAGCAGATTCTTCAGACTAGGTTAATTTCTTATGCAAAATTTCCACTAACCTATTCCTGAAGTCTAGATCTTATGCTATGGAAATTTCTAATACTGCTTTGCTACTAATTACTCAAGTAAACTACAAGTAAATGCATATCATGTAGTTCAATCTTATGCTACTAATCGAATATTTTGCATCTGTGCAAGTGGAGGGATCAGAGAGAGGGGAGGAGGCACTTACTCGCTGCTGATGAAGCTGATGAACTTGGAGACGCACTCCTGGATGGACTCGCGAAGACGACCTGACGGTGTGTCCTCACCTCACGCAGATGCCCCAATAGCGAGATCCAGGACACCGGCACGTGCCAACCGCCTCCATCCCTGCGTCATGCACGAGCGGTTCCTAGAAACCTGCGAGCATGGGCCAGATGTGTAAGCCGTTAGGACATGGAGGAGGGGAGAGATCTTGACCACCGCCAGACCGTGTATGGGAGAAATACCTTAAAGGGTGAGGGTGAGGGGCGGAGGTGGTGCGGAGGTGGCCGACGGCGGCCTTGATGCACACCTCCCTGGTCATGGCGACGTCGACGGAGTCCAAGTGGTCCTGACTTGTATCTTGCCGTGGCGAGGTTCTGGCTATGGGGGAGAGTAACGGGACGGGATCTCCGGCGATTCATGCACCACTGGCGAGACAGGCACCCATCTGGCGCCCTTCCCTGTAGTTGCTGGGTCAATGCCTGGCCACCGGCGAGGAGAGGCAGGACAACGCGGGTGCTCCCTCGATCTGGATCGGGTCGGGCGTATGGGAGAAATCCCGTCGAGGGTGAGGGTGAGGGGTCGGAGGTGGTGCAGAGGGGAGGAGGGGTGTCGGTGGTTTGGGGTGGCCGGTGATGACCCACAAGTATAGGGGGTGTATCGCAGTATTTTCGATAAGTAAGAGTGTCAAACCCAACGAGGAGCAGAAGGTGCTGGCTAGTGGTATGATTCAGGAATTCTATGCAAATACTTAGCAAACGGATTTTTAGGGGTTTTCGATAAAGCAAGTAAACAAAATACGAGTAAATAAAAGACAGTAGGAATAAATGCAGCAAGTGGCCCAATCCTTTATGCAGCAAAGGACAAGCCGGTTGTATTTCTATAGATGACCAAATGTTCTCGAGGACACATGGGAAGACTGTCAAGTGCTTTCGCTTCATATAGTCGATTAATCTTCTCTAGCTTGCTAAGTGTTGTGTGGGTGAACATGTGCTAATGTACCGCCCCATCCAAGACTAATACATACTTGTGATTATACCCCTTGCAAACATCCATAAGTACAAGAAAGTAATTAAGGTAGAAACCTAACCACGGCTTTAAACTCTAAGACCCTGACGTCCCTTGTGCAATGGTTTCCTAACAGGGGTTCAGGTTTCTGTCACTCCGGCAACCCCTACGATTAGTAGCCAAATACACAATGCATTCCCCTAGGCCCATATAGGTGAAGTGTCATGTAGTCAATGTTCACATGACACCACTAGAATAAGTACAACACAGCTTAAATAACAATCTATTGAATCTTTCTCAACGCAACTCCACTACTAACTCCAAGACTTCTCCCATGTCCTCGAGAACAAAACGAACTACTCACAAGACATCACATGGATCATGATCAGAGATGGAATAATGATGTATAACAATCTGAACATAAACAATAATTCAATGGTTCACTCAATAGCATCAACTACAAAGAGTAATCAACACCAGGAAAGTTTCCCCTATGAACTATGCAAGATTCAACGCAATTGTTACAGCAATATGGAGATGGTGATGAGGGTGTTGGTGATGATGATGGTGGTGATGATGATGATCCCGATGAAGTCCAGCTTGATGGTCGTGTTGATGGCGACGATCTCCCCTCTCCGGGAAGGAATTCCCCCGGCAGAAATCTGTCTGCCGAAGAGATCTTTCTCTCTTGGTGTTTTCCGCCCCGCAGAGGCGGCGGAATATTTCTGTGGTCGCTCCCCGAGTCTTAGGGTTTCGTGGGGATGATATACGCCAGAGGGGAGAGGCTGGAGTGGGCCAGGGCGGCCACACCACCTCCAGGCGCGGCCTAGGCCTGCCCGCGCCATGGGGTGGTGTGGGCCCCCTGTGGCCCACCTCCACTCCATCTTCTGGCATCCTGAGTCTTCTGGAAATATAGGATTTTCCGTGTATTTTCCCGGATTTTCTGATCTTCGCGAATTTTGCCTCCAAACAGCACCTTTTCCATCAGAATCCTGACTACAGCAGTCCATGCTCCAAAAGTCATCAACCATGCAAAAACAGATGAAATAACATGATTATCACCTCTCAATACGAAATATATCAATGAATAGTAGTGAATTAAGACATAGAATAGTGATGCAAAATGGACGTATCAACTCCCCCCAAGCTTAGACTTCGCTTGTCCCCAAGCGAAACTGAGCTCAATAAACATGACCTTAGGTTTATGGAGTGAAGAGTCGATAAAAGAATACGGACAAGAAGCATCACATTCATCAAATACATAGATCATAATAGAAGACAACTCACTATTATATAACTCAAGTTGTAATAATAAAAGAATCACAATAAAGATACATAAAGTGAATCATAATTGGTAATGGCAAACTTAGCTCTTGGTCGAAGAATAGTTGATAATTTGCTGGAGTTCACAAATAGATGGTTTTTCAATGATAGCTTTCAAAGTAGTAAACATCAAGATAAGAGCAATGTGCAAAGCAAGGAACATAAGAAACATGATTGGATAAATCATCATATGAATGAATGAAACACAACAACTCAAAATATTTGCTGAGATAGAAGGGAATAGGTTTACAGACTCAACTACAAAGTAAAAGAAAGGCCCTTCGCAGAGGGAAGCAGGGATTGCAAGTCTCATAAAGAACTCCCAAAAATTATGATACTAACTAGCTTTCAGCTCTCATTGCCCCTATCATAGGCATCTTTAGGTGATTAAGGTTAAAGTGACACAACTAAGAGGATATGCTTGACAAGTTATAAGTTGAAATCTCATGCCCCTTACTTATGAATACCGATCCTCATGCTACTCAACTTCAGTCACGAGCAAGCTCTTGTCATTGTAAATACATGCGTATCATCGAGAACCGCCAACGGGGTACCCCTTGCACATGACACAAGAGCTATCCCATAATCAAAATGACAAGGCAAGCAGACAGTGAGCATCTCAGCGATCTTTTTATTTGCTATTTGCATAGGTTTTTATTGAGGATGCTTCATAGAGTGCTCACTATAGTTATGCTTCAAGTTTCCACCATGACTAGGCATGGCTTAGGCTAGTGGCTCAGGCGTTTCTCTAACACAATATAAACTCCATGATCTTACAAGTTTCACTTTTATTTCACACCGCCGGGATCCATAAGCAAAAGAACATGATATCAACTAGGTACAAGTACCAATGAAGTGTTTAAAGTGGTCCCCATGATACATGGTTCGGCTAACTTCAACTCATAAAGCGCAAGCATATACGCAAAAAAGAAGGACCCAATGGTTCAAGTTTATTAAATGCAAGAAAGTAAAGTGTGCCATCAAGTTCGTGAGAGCTTTAATCACTCATTTTCACATAACAAGTTTAATTTGGGAGGTAGATAAAACAAGAATTTACTTGGAATAGCAATAATGCTACTAGGTAGGTATGGTGGACACAAATGGCAAAGGTTTTGGTTTAAAGGAGGTGGATGCACGAGAAGAATACCCTCTCAGTACAGGTTTTTGGCTAGTATGGCTGGGTAGAAAGTATAAGAGTTGAAGGAAACAACCAAGCATACAAATGATAAAGACAAACATGTAATCTTCCTTGGAAGCACAAAAGATCTCAACTAGAGAATACTAAACTTATGAGCAAATGAAGAAAGAAAGACGATGAAATTATTTTTCTTTAGGGTTCTACTATCTTTTTCTTTTCAACTCTCAAAAGGGTGTTGCTACTGACCGATCCAGGTTTGCCAAAACCAACTAAATTAACTCAATGATCCCAAAGTGATACCAATACTAACAACAATATCAATCATATAACCACGAATTGAAAACTAATATAAGCTATGCAAAAGGGTGAATGATAGAACTTCTCATTAATACTCCATAACGGAAACTCACACCAAGGGATACATATCTAACGAGAGAGGGGACACTTCCATAATGCAAACCATACTACATAATAACTCCTCTATTCATGATATGACTCAACTAATAAGGTAAAAAGATAGAAGATAGTTATATGATACCGCGGCACTCCCCCAAGCTTGGAACAAACCAAGGGGATGCCAAACCTGATGACGAGTTACTCCTTCGGTGGTGGTATCCTCTCATCTTTGTCCGTCTTCCAAGGTAAGGGTTTCCCATCAACAAAGGACATCGTGGTTTCCAACATCCTGAAACTTGCAGCAGCACTTATGAGTTTAAATCTAGCCTCATACTCACAGTTTTGATTTTGAACGTCATAGAACTGTGCTTGCAGTTCGTTGGTTGTTTGGCGGAGTGAGAGGACTTCGTCTTTGAGTTCAGCAGTCTCCTTCTGGTGCTCGGTGATGAGTTCGGAACAAACCTTAAGGATGATATCCACTTCGCGCTCCGCCATCTTCTTATACCTAAAGACTTCTTGTTCCAATGCTTCCATCCTGTCCTCCAGACTTCCTTCACCTTTAGGGCCTTGAACCTCTTTAATCTAGACCTCCCCACCTTCGAGCAACAACTCCTTGGGATGAATCTTCAATTCTCTCATGTATGGGTTGATGATATCTTCTAAGGAACCCCCTTTTGATGATCCAGAAGAAGACATTGTGGCTCCAAATCTGGGATTCTACCTGGCAGAAACAGATCGAAACAGAAACATGACGAAAACACGATATACGAACCTCGGAAGATCCGGGGGGTTATATAATACGAAGTTTCATATCAAAAGGAAGGTACTGGGAGAAAACGAGTCGGAGGCGGAGTCCTGGGTGGCCTCGCCACCTGGTGGCGCAGCCAGGGGTGGGCCGTGCCATGGGGTGGTGTGGGCCACCCCGGCTCTGTTTTCGTCCCTTTTTCGCTTCGTGGCTTTCCTTATTGACTGAAAACTGCAAAAATATAGTTGGATTGTATTTTCGTGAAACTTTTCTTACCAGAACTGTTACCTAGTTGAAAACGGACTCTGCAGGTCTCTGAATTTGGTATTTAGTGATTCTTTCGGAGTCACCACTTGTATATCATTGACATCTTCATCTTCATACACTTATTACTTGAGTCATGAAACCCTTCTCTTCCTTATTACACCATTGTCTCCACTTCCTGGAAATTTCTTTCACACAAAACTTCACACAATTCTCATTAGCAACATTAGTATAAGTGAAGTGATAGAACCTTATGAGTCCAACTTCAACTGAAAACCATCAAAACATAGGATACTGTAGCAACTCCTTCCGAAAACCCAAAAAGAATTCAAAAAGGAAATGGAATAAAGAAGCAAATGCAAGAATGGCTAAATCTGTCAAAATAGACCAGCAGGTAAAGATCAATTTTTTCGAAAATCTTCTGTTGCTCAAATCAAAAAGTGCAAAACTAACGAAAGTTAAATAACAACCTGGGGCAGAGGTACAAACAATCACAGCTCAATCCGACATCCAGAGATCTCTCACGAATTTTTATGGTGAAGCACAATAATCTGTTTCAGGACAGCAACTTCCCCAAATCTTACTTCTCTCTGATTAGAGGTTGATCTTGACACAAAACCCAAACAAAACGGATAAGGAGCGGTTATTACCGAATTAATAACTTCCAAGACTCAAAGAAACAAAAACAAACTGAAAGCAAAAACAAATTGGGTTGTCTCCCATAAAGCTCTTTCTTTATAGCCATTAAGATGGGCATGATAATTTTGAAGAAGCTCTCATAGGGATATGAATTGAAGTGAAAGAGAGCATTAGGAAGCAAAAACACATACTCATTTAAGTCTAACCCACTTCCTATGTAAGGGGATTTTGTAAACAAACAAGTTGCTGAAACCAAAGGCAACTTGCATAAGAAGGCAAAAGAAGTGCAACGTAAAAACTTTCAGCGTAAAACGGGGAAACTTGATATTATTGAGATACATAAGAACACTTTTCCCTCTCTCATAGTAACTTTCAGTATCATGCATAAACTTAACAATATAGCTATCACAAGGACTATCATAGCAATGATCACTTATTCTAACAGATTACACAGGAATACTAGCTCTCATAACACTACTATGTGAAACAATATTAGAGGTATCCTTACAAAGGATAGTGTGTCCCTCTTCCTCATACTTAGTGACAAAGTCTTTCACATTTGCTATTATAGGTTCATCAACCATTTGTTTATCAGGTTCAACAGCTTTATTTGTACTTTCATTAACCATACTAGCTATCATGGAATGTTCCTTTACCTTTACTAGGAAAGGCATTTTCTCAATGTAAGGCTCAGGTAAGACATGGTTAGTAGTATAAACTTCAGTATTTCTTGCAGGAACACTCTTAACAACATCTTTATAGGGTTCATGATACTTATTCTACTTCTTTTTAGGCACTTCAATGTAAGAAGCAAAAGCCTTAAAATAAGAAGCAATAGCTTGAGAGTCTAGACCATAAGCATTTTTAATATTTTGAAAGTCATCAGTTCCCATAAAAGATTCAATGCATTCATAATCATAATTTAAACCTGACTTTCTACCTTTGTCATTCTCCCAGGCTTCGGCATTGTCTTGAATACGGTCTAGGAGGTTCCATTTGGCTTCTTCTTCCATACGAGTGAATGATCCAGCACAAGAAGCATCCAATAACTCCTAATCATGTAGAGGGAGCCTTGCATAAAAGTTATTGATAATAATATTGTTGGGGAGCTCATGAATGGGACATTTGAGCATTAATAACTTCAATCTCCCCCAAGCTTGAGTTGTACTCTCTCCATCAAGAGGCCAAAAGTTGTATATTTGATTCTGATCTCTTTATGAATCTCACTAGGAGGATAAAACTTTGAATAAAAGAGAGGCACTATTTCCTCCCATTCCAGAGCTTGACCATTCTTCAACAGCTTATACCAGTCCTCAGCTCTTCCTTTCAGTGATAATGAGAATAGCTTCTTCTTAACTTGATCTGTAGTAATACCTGCACACTTGAACAACCCGCATAATTCGTGTATAAAGAGTAAATGATCACCGGGATGGACAGTTCCATCCCCAACATAGTAGTTATCCATAACATGATCAATAATTCTTGTACGTATTTTGAAAACATCTTTCTCAGCAGGTGGTGGCTTATCTACTGCCTTAGCAGTGGTAGTAGCATTACAAAATAAGAAACTCAGCGAATTATCCATAACGAAAATAAAGCAACTAGCAGAAGTAAACAATACTCACAGTAGAAGTTTCGTTTACCAGTTCCACTCTCCAATAGCGCTTCACTCCCTGGCAACGGTGCCAGAAAATAGTCTTGATGACCCACAAGTATAGGGGGTGTATCGCAGTATTTTTGATAAGTAAGAGTGTCGAACCCAATGAGGAGCAGAAGGTGCTGGCTAGTGGTATGATTCAGGAATTCTCTGCAAATACTTAGCAAACGGATTTTTAGGGGTTTTCGATAAAGCAAGTAAACAAAATACGAGTAAATAAAAGAAAGTAGGAATAAATGCAGCAAGTGGCCCAATCCTTTATGCAGCAAAGGACAAGCCGGTTGTATTTCTATAGATGACCAAACGTTATCGAGGACACATGGGAAGACTGTCAAGTGCTTTCGCTTCATATAGTCGATTAATCTTCTCTAGCTTGCTAAGTGTTGTGTGGGTGAACCTGTGCTAATGTACCGCCCCATCCAAGACTAATACATATTTGTGATTATACCCCTTGCAAACATTCGTAAGTACAAGAAAGTAATTAAGGTATAAACCTAACCACAACTTTAAACTCTAAGACCCTTACGTCCCTTGTGCAATGGTTTCCTAACGGGGGTTCAGGTTTCTGTTACTCCGGCAACCCCTACGATTAGTAGCCAAATACACAATGCATTCCCCTAGGCCCATATAAGTGAAGTATCATGTAGTCGACGTTCACATGACACCACTAGAAGAAGTACACCACAACTTAAATAACAATCTATTGAATCTTTCTCAACGAAACTCCACTACTAACAACAAGACTTCTCACATGTCCTAAAGAACAAAATGAACTACTCACAAGACATTATATGGATCATGATCAGAGATGGAATAATGATGTATAACAATCTGAACATAAACAATAATTCAATGGTTCACTGAATAGCATCAACTACAAAGAGTAATCAACACCGGGAAAGTTTTCACTATGAACTATGCAAGATTCAACACAATTGTTACAGCATTATCGAGATGGTGAGGAGGGTGGTGATGATGATGATGGTGGTGATGATGATGATGATCCCGATGAAGTCCAGCTTGATGGTGGTGTTGATGGCAATGATCTCCCCTCTCCGGGAAGGAATTCCCCCGGGAGAAATCTGTCTGCAAGAGAGATCTTTCTCTCTCGGTGTTTTTCGCCCCGTAGAGGCGGCGAAATCTTTCTATGGTAGCTCCCCGAGTCTTAGGGTTTCGTGGGGATGATATACGCCAGAGGGGAGAGGCTGGAGTGGGCCAGGGCGGCCACACCACCTCCAGGAGCGGCCTAGGCCTGCCCGCACCATGGGGTGGTGTGGGCCCCCTGTGGCCCACCTCCACTCCATCTTCTGGCATCCTGAGTCTTCTGGAAATATAGGATTTTCCGTATATTTTCCCGGATTTTCTGATCTTCACGAATTTTGCCTCCAAACAGCACCTTTTCCATCAAAATCCTGACTACAGCGGTCCATGCTCCAAAAGTCATCAACCATGCAAAAACAGATGAAATAACATGAGTATCACCTCTCAATATGAAATATATCAATGAATAATAGTGAATTAAGATATAGAATAGTGATGCAAAATGGATGTATCAGCTGGCGACATGGCATAGAGAAGGAGGAGATGGTATCGGGATGGAGGCGGTGCCGCGGGTGGATCTGAGGAGAGGAGGAAGGGGTGTGCGCGATGGGGTAGGTGGGGTTGGATGCGGCCTGACCTAGATGAGTTTCGGGCCAAATATTGGTCTCCCGCTCCTGCGGCCCAAAATAGAGCGCCGCTTCTCTAAATTGTTGGTGGGTACGCGCTGAATTCTAGAAAATTGGATCTAGCAGTAGTGGACGGCTGAGATCTACTTCGGTGGGTGATCCATGGGTAGCCCTTTTACTGCGTTTTGATTGGCTGGCAAAGACTTTGCATGGAAAATCAAGGCGTTTTGTGAAGCAACACCAAATGTTCAATTTAAAAATGATACCACCCCATTTTTCAAAAATACTAGACCACCTTACATTGAACAATGTCCTAACTGGGGATTTTAAAACCTTTTTGTCCATCCCTGGTGAAAAAGACAAATGTCTGCTGAATCGGAAGGAAGTTGGTCCGGTTTGAACTATAGGTACATGATCTGATGCTCATGATTTTTCGAAAAAATTATTTTTAGGCTCACAATATGATGTTTCTTCAGAGATCCAATGCAATTTTAGCGAGGCTCATCCCCTATCTTCATACCCGTCGTTTTGACCATAGTTTGAAATAAGAAAGTTTTAAAACGGGCATAAGAAATTCAAAAACGGTCCGAACAATGTAAATCCTTCATGTGGTGTCATATTATGTGACATAGTTTTAAGTAAAAATACCAAACTTGGTATATTGTAACTATCTCAAAAAAACCTTCTCAGAAAAGACCAATCATGTCCGAGGTTTCATGGCTTTCGGGCCAAACGACTAGTGTTATGGCCAGAATCACGACATAGTTTGTCATAATGAGCCCATATTGTGCACCCATGTGTATCATGAGATGGAGAATAATGTCACAGGAGGAAGTTTTTATTTTTGTCGCACGGAAAATCCATTTTCTATTTTCCGAGCGCAAAAAACGGGCGTTTTGTGAAGCAACCACCAAACGACAGCTTTAGAATGCTACCACCACATTTTTCAAAAATAATAGACCACCTTGCATGGACAATGTCCCAACCGAGGTATCTCAAACCTTGTTGTCCAGCCCTGGCAAAAAAGACAAATTCCTGCCGGATCGGTCGGAAGTGAGTCCGATTTGAACTATAGGTATATTATGTGATGCTCATGATTTTTTGCAAAAATCATTTTTAGAGTCACAATATGTTGTTTTATCACAGATCCACCGAAAGTTTTTAGTAAGAATCAACCCCTAGATGAGAAAAGTCACTTCCTAGTTCCAAACTCATATTTTAAATTATGATATTGTCCCTACTATGGACTAATGTGGGATTATTAAATCCACTATTTTTAATTAATCAAAGTATTGCTAATTAATACCCTAAGATGTTGTACTGAATTTTATAAAAATTTAGAAACAAAAAACAATTATTTTGGACTTACTATAAAAAAGCTACAAAAGAATTAATAAAAAAATGGACTGGCCGAGTTGGCCTGGCCCTAATTTACTGCTTCCTACTAAGTCCCATCGTGGCCAAGTCCCTTCCCACCAAGGCCCATCACGGCTAATCCTTCCCACCGAGGCCCATGGCCACAGTGAACTCAGCCCAGCGCAATGTTTGAATAAATATAAGGGAATGTTGTAGTAGTAGGACATAAAAGATTGTTTGGTGTAGTGGTAACCTGCTAGCAGATCGGTTGGGATGTCTGGGGTTCGAATCCCGGCTCCGATTCTTTTTGCAACCTTATAAGGGAATGCTCTATACTGAATTTGCTAGCTTATATTTGAATCCCTGCAAATTGGGCAATGTGGTAGGGTCCGACGTGGTCCATTTGGGCCTCGTTGAGGAAAGTTTAAAGAAAAAAACGTCAGGAGAATAGGAGGACATGCTCCATTTAAGCCCATGCCAAACAGACAAAATTAATGTTTATTAAGGCCCGACGCGTTGTTTTCAACAGGAAGGAACCATTGGCTTGTTGGTTAGTGTGCGCGGGAGAGACCAGGAGGGTGCGTGTTCGATTCCCCAATGGGACATATTTTTATGGAATTTCACAAATTAAGGTGGGGCCTGCCTGTCAGTTCGCTGGTGTGGCCCACTCATCAGGCTGTGCATGTGGCTGCCTATCAGTTCGCTGGTGGGGCCAACTCGTCGGGCTATTCGTGGGGCCTGTCTATCAGTTCGTTAGTGATTGGTGGTTGATCCATCTTGTCAGTTTGGTTGTGAAAAGATATTAACACATTAATAAATATTAACACGTGGACAAACCACGTGTGCAAAAAAATGACACGTAGACATGACACATATGTCCAGTTGCTGATGTGGCCGAACTAGTCATATTAATAAATCTGATTCCCCAAGGGGACATATTTTTATGGAATTTCACAAATTAAGGTGGGGCCTGCCTGTCAGTTCGCTGGTGTGACCCACTCATCAGGCTGTGCATGCGGCTGCCTGTCAGTTCGCTGGTGGGGCCAACTCGTCGGGCTATTCGTGGGGCCTATCTATCAGTTCGTTGGTGGTCGGTGGTTGAGCCATCTTGTCATTTTGGTTGTGAAAAGATATTAACACGTGGACAAACCACGTGTGCAAAAAATGACACGTAGACATGACACATATGCCAAGTTGCTGATGTGGCCGAACTAGTCATATTAATAAATCTGAATTTAGACACTATGACGATTTAAATTGGTCATAATCGGCTAAAAGTAAGATCCTAAGCCGTATTGTGGAGACTATGGCGATTTCATCTGATAGAATTACGACGATTTTGACACAAAACGTCGTAATTGTACATGGTTTTGACCTCTCTAAATATCCTATGACCAACTTGTGCGAAATCGTCATAGATCTATGACGATTTCATTTCGGGTCACTACGAGAAGGTCACAAGTTAACACATTTCTTGTAGTGTGCGAGAGCCTTTAGAGCACAACTTCTCTGATTGCAGCGTACAACACGCAACACCTCGCACAGCGAACCTATCTCTGTAACTCGGCGTATTGCCATTATAGTGATTTATAGCAGGAGTAGAATTCCACCACCATTGTGGGACTTGAATCTGGGTAAGATGTGTTACCTCGTACCCACCAACTCTCCGCCTTACCCCACGTCTCTAAAAATGCACTGTGAGGACCCCTCCATGGCGTACTCGTCGGCAATACCATGAGAGTTGGCGCCCACCGTGGGGCAAGAGGCGCTTCGAGCTCTACACCGGGCGAGGTCCAATCTCTTCGCGGGAATCAGCAACACTGTAGCCATCGGTCGCATTCTCTTCTCCGGCAACGTCCCGATTGTCCCTCCATATGAGTTCTGGTTGCTGGCGAAGACAAACCCCACGCGTTGTTCCATCATCTCCTTCAGACACATCCACATCTTCATCGGTGAAACTGACTCGGGTCCTAGCTCCCAGGAAGTCGGAAACTCGTCAAGCCCCGCACGGACTACCTTTGAGAAGGACACGTTTGCGGAAGGATCTGGGCCATACCTCTCTTTGGAGTATGCTGGCTCGGATCAGGAAATTTCAAGGCCCACCCAAACCGCCCCTATACATGATATAAAGTTGGAAGGACCCCGCAAATCCACTTGGCTACCCCAAGCGTTAGAGATGTGCAGCTCACTCTTTGTCGGCTTCATCACCATCTTCGATCTGGCCAGATGCGTTCAAAGGGATGGAGAATCTCCCCGCGAATACCTTGCCAGATGGATGAGGTTGAGGGAAACCCTAGAGGGCGACCGCACCGACGAGCTCGTGTACCACTTCATGGAAGGGCTCACGCCTGGAACACTCCCCCGGCATACCCTCCGAAGGCGGCAGGCCGCAGGCACTCTCACCCTTGGTGAGATGGTTGCCATCGTCAATGAATACACGGATGCCAATGAAGAGGCCAAGGCGGTGGTCACCATCGAAGCCGTAGGAGGTAACAACAACAACGGCCCGCCTCCATCACCCTCAACATCTGCCATCGCCAACACCGAAGCTAACTCTGATTCTGTCCTTGATGCGCTTTACGCCGACATCAATATGGATGTCAATGGCTCGAACGTTAACTGGGAGGAGTACGACGCTATTATGAGGGTGATCGAGCAGGACATTGAGAAGGAGGAGCGCGCCGAGAATACCGACACTTCCTACCAGGTGCTAGTCACCATTGGGAGCATGGTTCAATAAGACGGGCAGGAACGGGAACATGAGAGAGCTCCGCCCACGGTAGCGGTCACCAAAGCAGCAGTAGCTAAGAAGGCCGCCAAGCCTCCGGCTCCGGCCAAGGCTCCGCCTCCTCCGGTTACCCGCCAGCCACCAGTGCAGGAACTTACCACGGCCCCTAATATGGCCTAACAATCAAATCAACTACCAGTGCCACCGTCAACGTCAGCAACTGGCAACCCACTTGCCACCCCCACCGACAAAGCAATCTAAGGCACACTCCTCGTTGAGCCAATCACCATCGCCCATATCCGGAGCGGTACAGAGATTGATGAGAAGCGTGCGGAAATGTAGGCAGAGGCCAAGTGCATCACGGAGCAAGGCGCTAAGCTGGACGAAGACATGGCCAAGGCGCAGCAATCCATCAAGGCGACAAGAGCTATGGAGGCCGAATATAAGCAATTGCTGCTGAAGCATAAGGCAAAGAAGGTACCAGCTCACCTCGTCCAAGATCCAGGCGTTCGGTGAGGATTGGGATTTGACGGGTCTAAGCCGACAAAGGCCACCCCTTACATAGATTCAGAGGGGAGGCAGGTCATGCCAACTCCTGTTCTCAACATCACCGTCGCCAAGACCCTCCTAGAGCAGGATAGGTCGCCAGAAGCAGTTGCTCAGGTGTACAACCTTGTCGCTATGGTATGCAAGCAATAGGAAAAGGCCGCCTCGCAAAGCCTTGAGTCCAACCCGGAGTTGTGCCACTCAACCCTAAATAGCCGCAGAATGCCAAAATCTCCATGTGATGAAGGATCGCACACAGGCTCTACAGAGCGAAGGCGGAGGGAGGCACGCAACAGGACCGACGCCATCCCCATATCCTCCAACCACGGAGAAAAGGCTTGTCCGCACCGCTCGCCAAATCCACCATCGTCCCGATGTCACGAGGAACCAGTGCCACGCCACCGAACAAGCATGCCACCTCTAAGGCAGTCTCATCCTGGTATCGTTATACGCGATCAGGGCGAACAGCCTCGGCATGCCGAAGAGCGCAGCGGCCATAACAGATACAGGAGCAGGTCCCATAAGGAACCTCCACGTCCGACAAGCAGCCGGGATAGGCATGAGGAGTCGCAGGAGGGGCACAGTAAGAGAGCTAGCCCACCTCCTCCACCACCGCCATCGCCACCTAGCAACCATCATGGTGGAGGGCACAGTGGATCTCATAAATCGTGCCACAACTCACCTCCCCATGACGGAAAAGGGAAGCAGCCAGAGCCATATGATGCACGATCGTGGCTGGACAAGATCCAAGAAGCTCGGGAACTCCCATACCTTGGGCCACGGTGTTTTGGACCAGTCATACGGGCCACAACGTACCCCAAGGGCCTCTAGATAGACAAGACAATCAAGCCATACAACGGCACTCCCAGGCCAGCAACATGGTTGCAGGACTATAGCGAAGCGATCCATATCGCAGGGGGAAACCCTAATGTCACCGTCAAGTATCTCCTACTCATGTTCACTGGCACCGCCCGACAATGGATCGACGACTTGCCGGAGAAATCAATATGCAATTGGTTGTACATGCATGAAGCGTTCACCAAGAACTTCGAGGGTACGTACAAACGTCCCTTCACTGTCGGAGATATACAACGGTGTGTGCAACAAAAGTATGAAACCTCCCCTGCCTACCTCTCTCACTGGCTAGATATAAAAATTCCTGCGTAGGGGTGCACGAACAGACCGCTATGCCCGCTTTCATTGATGGACTGGAGAAGGGAACTTTGCTCCGGCATACGTTGAAGCGCAGGCAAGACAACAATGACCTCAACCTCAACGCAATGATCTCCATGGCTAGAGAGTTCACCGCTGCTAATGACGACGCATGTAGAACATTGTCGGGGATAGCAATACCTACCCAGGCCAAGAAGAACAACAATAACAAGCGGAAGAATCCGCTTGAAGAGAAGCATGTAGCCGACATGGTCGCCGCAACTTTCACTGGCAGAGGCAATGGCGGACAACGTGGATGTGGTCGGGGAACTAACAGTGGCCAGCAGAGGAGTGACACTACACCCTCAGCGCCCCGCGTTCCCCACACGTACGAAGAGTACCGCGATATGCCGTGTTTCGTCCATCTCGATGCCAAAGGAAAATCGACCCACACCAATTTCTAGTGCAAGTTTGTCAATGATCTCAAGGAGGACCCTAAGTCCGGCTACAAGCAAAGTTAGAAGAACATACCCCACGGAAAGGGCAAAGGGAAGAAGAAAAGGAATCAAGTGATATGGATGAGGAAGTGGACCCAAAATCTTCCGACAAGGGAGAGGATAAAGGGAAAAATCCCTTCGAAAAGAAGGCTCCATGTTACCACACCTTCCTTGGTACCCCAACCGTCCGGGCCCAAAAAACCTCTCTAAGGATACTGATGGCTACCCTCCCTCTAGTTCCCTAGTACGTCAGGTGGTCGGAAGTTCCAATTACTTGGGACAGGAAGCATCATCCAGAACTTATCCCAACAGATAACCAATATGCCATGGTCATCAACCCTTTGATTGACGGCACTGAGTTCACCAAGTGCCTCGTGGACAGTGGAAGCATCATCAACATCATGTACCTGGATACACTACATAAGATGAACTTGACGGTGACCCAGCTAAGGAGGAGCAACACCGTGTTCCATGGGGTTGTCCCTGGCCGACAAGAAAATTCCCTAGGATGCATCACCCTCCCGGTCTCTTTTGGGGATGTAAACAATTACCGCCAAGAACGCATGACCTTTGAAGTAGTGCCTTTCAAGAGCGTGTACCACTTCATCTTTGGACGTGACATCTTCCACTCCTTTCTTGCAAGGCCATGCTTGTCTATAACAAACTCAAGATTCCCGGACCAAATGGCGTCATCACCGTTGACGGAAGCTTCACCAAGCCACGGGAGTGCGAGATCAGTGAAGCCGCCTTCACCGAAGCAGTCCTCTATGGTGAGGAGTTCAAGGAGATCCAGAACCAGGTCGATGCCTCAGAGATGCCGGCTCCAAAGAAGCAGATCACTGCTGCCGAACCCGCCTTCAAGGCCGCCATCAAGACTAAGAAGGTGGAGCTTGTTGAAGGTGATTCCTCCAAGACCACCGCCATTGGCACGGACCTGGATCCCAAATAGGACAGCGCGCTCATCGAGTTCCTCTGTGAGAATAAGGATATCTTTGCCTGGCAACCTGCCGACATGAAAGGTGTACCTAGGGAACTTGCCGAGCACAGCTGGAATATCGATCCTCATGCAAAACCAGTAAAACAACCTCTACGATGCTTTGGTGATGAAAGACGAAGGGCTATAGGCAAAGAAATAGCTAGGTTACTTAAGGCTGGCTATATCCGAGAAGTTATTCACACCCAATGGGTGGCAAATCCTATACTTGTCCCCAAAAAGGGAACCAATGAATTAAGAATGTGTGTTGATTGCACTGGCTTTAACAAAGCATGTCCGAAGGATCCATTTGCTTTGCCTCGCATTGACAAAGTCACTGACTCGATGGCTGGCTCACAACTTCTGTGTTTTCTCGATGCCTATTCAGGATACCACCAGATCCGGATGCGAAGGTCGGACCAATTGGCCGCTTCGTTCACCACACCCTACGACACATATTGCTATGTCACAATGCCCTTTGGGTTGAAAAACGCTGGTGCTACGTCCCAGCGGACGATGCAACGTTGCCTGCACGACCAAATAGGTCGAAAAGTACACACTTACATGGATGACATCGCGGTAATGTCAAAGAAATCAAATGATCTTATCACTGACTTGCAAGAAACCTTCGAAAATCTCCATAAATACAACATGATGCTGAACCCAAAGAAGTGTGTCTTCGGGGTACCATCCGGCAAACTGTTGGGCTTCATCATTTCACATCGCGAAATCAAGGTGAGCCTGGGGAAGATCAAGGCCATCCTCGACATCAAATGCCCGACATGCCTAAAGGACATACAAAGGCTCAAAGGATGCGTTGCAGCAGTAAGCCGGTTCATCAGCCGACTTGGTGAGAAGGTTATGCTGCTCTACAAGTTGCTCAAGAAGGCAGACAAATTCACATGGACACACGAGGCTGACGCAGCATTCCAGGAGTTGAAGAGAATACTGTCCTACCCACCTATACTTGCAGCACCGGTGCCAAGGGAGCCTATGTTAGTTTACATGGTGGGGACCAACCGAGTAATCAACATCGTCATCGTGGTGGAGCGCAAGGAACCAACGCACAAATACAGAGTTCAGCGACCTGTTTACTATGTATGCAAGGTCTTGACGGAATCCAAGCACCGTTACCCGCACTACCAGAAGATAGCTTATGGAGTTTTCCTTGCTTCATGCAAGCTAAGACATTATTTCCAAGAGCACCCCATCACAGTAGTGAGCAAAGCTCCACTGTCCGACATCATCAACAACATCGATGCTACAGGGAGAATGGCAAAGTGGGGCGTTGAATTTGCTGCCTTTAACATCACCTACAAGTGACGCGACACTATCAAATCACAAGCATTGGCGGATTTTCTTGCAGATTGGACAGAGCTGCCAGAAGACACTCATGTGCCAGAGCCAGAGTATTGGGTCATGCACTTTGATGGATCCAAGTTACTCAATGGCTCGGGGGCTGGTGTATTATTGCAATAACCAACAAGAGAGAAGTTGCAATACGTCCTGCAGATCCACTTCAACGCTACAAATAACATGGCGGAGTACGAGGCCCTCATTCACGGACTTCGCGTAGCCAAGGAAATTGGCATCAAGCGCATAGTTTGCTATGGAGATTCTGACTTGGTTGCCCAGCAAGTAGCTGGCACCTGGAATGCACGGAACCCTATGATGGCGGCATATCAAGACGAAGTAGACGAAATAGCCAAGTGCTTCAATGGCTACGAAGTCAAGTACGTGAAGAGGGAGGATAATGAGGCGGACGATCTGCTGTCAAAGCTTGGATCAACTTGTCGACCAATTCTTCTAGGCGTTTTTCTAGAGCATTTACAGACTCCATCCGTGAAGGGAGCAGACCCCGACAACCCGGATAGAGTTGACTCATTTGTTAACGCAATAATAGTGACCTCTCCATCTTGGACGAAGCCATTCATGGATTATGTACAAGACAGAACTTTGCCCGCCGACGAAGTCGAAAGCCGACAAATAGTACACTGAGAAAAAGGTTACATCATCATTGACAGCCAGCTATACAAAAGAAGTACCACAAGAGTCTTCCTATGGAGTGTCTCCCAGTAGCAAGGTATTGAAATCCTTAGAGAAATACATCTCGGAGATTGCGGGCATCACACCGCTCCCCGATTGTTGGTGGCCAATGCTTTCCGACAAGGATTCTACTGGATAACTGCCAAGGCGGACGCCGACAAGTTGGTATAAACATGCCTTGGGTGTCAGTTTTATGCAAGACAGCCAAATGTTCTAGCTGAAGAATTGCGAACAATACCAATAACTTGATTGTTCGCAGTCTAGGGGCTAGACATGGTGGGACCTTTGCAGACATCACCCTGTGGATTCACACACTTGCTAGTAGCAATGGATAAATTCACAAAATGAATTGAAGCTAAACCCATTAGAAAGCTTGATGGGGCAACAATCCTAAAGTTTGTGCGGGATCTAGTGGTGATATTTGGTCTCCCACATAGCATCATCACCGGTAATGGCAGAAATTTATCTCTCGGAGAAGTTGAGGAGTATTGTCATGAGAAAGGCATCCGCCTTGACCTAGCATCTGTGGCACATCCACAGTCAAATGGACAAGTTGAAAGGACCAATGGACTAATTCTGCAAGGAATCAAGCCATGCTTAGAGGCACCGTTGCGTAGAGCAGCAGGAGCCTGGGCGGAGGAACTACCATCTGTTTTGTGGAGTTTACGAACAACACCTAATAGATCTACCGGCTTGACTCCTTTCTTCATGGTGTATGGAGGAGAAGCAGTTCTCCCATCCGACATACGCCACGATGCACCAAGAGTTTCCTCCTACAAGGAAGATGACGCTGAAGAATCCATACGGCTATATGTGGACCTACTTGAAGAAGAGCACGTGCTGGCATGCCAGAGATCTGCCGTCTTCCAGAAAAAGCTGCACGGCTACCATAGTCGCCGTATAAAGCATCGCTCATTTAAAGAAGGGGGTCTAGTGCTTAGACTCAAGCAGGAAAAATCACACAAATTATCCCCGCCTTGGGAAGGACTGTCGTTAGAAGCAAAGCATTGCTCAATGGTTCCTACTACCTTGTCGATATTCGCGAGTTGAAAGATAGGCCAAAAAATCGCAAGCACAAGCAACGTGACTCCGATGATGATTACCCGGAGACAGATCAGCCGTGGAACAGAGCACATCTACGTCCCTTTTACACTTAGCACATTTATATTATGTAATAAGTTTCTTATATGATCAATGAAACAAAGCATTTGGTTCACTCATATTCTCTGAGTCTTTTACCTCCTTTAGTTGTTCATTTTTAGATCATATAAACCCTTTATGCGCAAGGTTGCATTTGCCCTTATGAAAATTCTGCCTACGGGCGTTAGCTTAAGTTTTCTGGTCTACACATTTTCTGAAGTTTTTATGTGGATTCTGGAGTAGTGACATGTCGAAAGTGATCTTGAAGCCACGCTTCTTGTCCTTCACTCTGGCGATGTCCTTTAGCCGGAGCTTGATGGAGTCAGTAGAGAAGTTATCCTGCGAAATTTGCATGGGATCCCTCCTTTCTTGGCTATGCTTGCACATCAGCTGGGTGCGGTGCTGCAAAGGCTGGATCCGCCTAATGTACCATCACATGGCAAGATCCAAGCCCGTCAGACCTCCTTCTACGAGCCATTCGATCCGCCTTACAGCACGATTGGCTTCGTCGTTGGAAGGAAGAGAGGTTGGGGTCCGCCATGTGGGCACTTCGGTGGCAGCTCCATCGATGAAGTCGGGGGAGGTCTCAAGATGGTCTGGCAGAGGGACATCTGGCCCGTAGAAATACGTGCACTGCCAGTTCTTGCAAGACTCGTGCCCTACGATGTCGGGGAAGCACCGACTAGGACAGATCTTAAAGCTAATGGTTCCGTAGGTCTGCAGTTCATCCTTGGACTCTACGGACTCTCTCTTGACGGTGAAGAAATATACAAACAGATCTAATCTAGGTTTGATTCGTAGATATCCTTCGCATAGAGCTACAAAGTTGCTAAGGACTAGAATGCTGTTAGGAGAGAGTACCCGGAAGTACCGGAGGACATCCAAGAAGAAGTCAGAGACTGGTAGGCTAACGCCACGTACCAGCTGAGATTTGAGGTACACCTTCTCTCCGGCTTGAGGAGAAGGGACCACTTCACCAGCCGGCGCCACCTGCCAGACGAACTTCTCCGCTGCAGGGAGATAGCCCTCATCGACCAGCTCTTGGAGATCTTCGGCGAAGGGATCAGAACGTGTCCACACCCCCTTATGGGAATCATTTTCCTCTTCAGCGGCTTCGGGCGCCGCTCGTGCTTGGTCATTGCCGGTGGAATCTGTCACAGCGGAGACAGGGAAGACCACCCCCTCCGGCGGAACGATCACTCCCTGGGATGGCTCCGTCATAGCCTCGGGAGTCGCCGACATGGAAGGAGTAGAGCTACTGGAGGCCATTACGGCGAGGACTGTGTGGAGGAAGAAAGGGCTCTGGTTAGGGTTTTCGCAGGAGAGCTTGAACAGTCGTGCAACCGGAGGAACATGAAGACTGGGAAGCTAATGCCGGTAAAAAGAAACAAATTTACCGTGGTGGAAATATATAAGCCTCGCGTCAAGATTCGTGTGAAAAGATCTAATGGATGGAACATTGCTGACGTGGAAGTGAACGTGCGCGGTAATTTCGCCACGTCCTCCATGTTTTGCCGCTTCGCCATTTCGGATTTCGCGCGCGTGAAAATAGCTAATGATTAATGTTGGAGATATGCCCAAGAGGCAATAATAAAAGTGGTTATTATTATATCTTTGTGTTTATGATGAATGTTTACATCCCATTCTATAATTGTATTATAAGGAAACACTGATACATGTGTGTTTTGTAAACATAAAAGATTCCCTAGTAAGCCTCTTGTGGAACTAGTTTGTTGATTAAATGATGATCATGGTTTCCTGATCATGGACATTGGATGTCATTAATAACAAGGCTATATCATTAGGAGAATGATGTGATGGACACACACCCATAGTAAGCGTAGCATAAGATCAAGGCATTAAGTTTGTATTGCTGTAAGCTTTCAAATGCATAGTAACCTAATCCTTCGACCATGAGGTTATGTTAATCACCATCACCGGATGGGTACTTTGATGACATCAAACACCGCTTCGTAACTGGGTGGTTATAAAGGTGTCATTGGATATTCTGAAAGTATGTGTTGAAGCGCATGAACCAAGATTGGGATTTGGCCATCCATATGACATATAGATATGCTCTGGGCCCTCTCGGTGGAATGTCATCTAGTTAGCTTGCAAGCATGTGACTGGGTCACAAGGGATGACATAACATGGAACGAGTAAATAGTACTTATCAGTAATGAGGTAGAACTAGGTATAGAGATACCGACGATCAAACCTCGGATAAGTAGAATATCGTGTGACAAAGGGAATTGGTTTCGTATGTTAATGGTTCTATCGATCACGAAGTCATCGTTGAGTATGTGGGAGCCGTTATGGATCTCCAGATCCCGCTAATGGTTATTGATCGGAGAGGTGTCTTCATCATGTCTATATATTCACGAACCGTAGGGTGACACACTTAAGGTTCGAAGTTGTTTTAAGTAGATATGGAATGTGCATTGGAAACCGAATGTTGTTTGGAGTCTCGGATTGGATCTGGGACATCACGAGGAGATCCGGAATGGTCCGGAGAATAAGATTCATATATTGGGGATCATTTTCTAAGTTAGGAAATGTTCCGGAGTGTTTGTATGGAGATTCTAGAAGGTTTCGGAATGTTCTGGAAGGTTCTAGAAGAGTTCTTGGTGTTTGCTTGAAAACCAAGAAAGGGTCAAAGGAAACCTTGTGGGGCGAGACATGGATTCGTGGGGGAGGAGGACTCCTCCCCCCTTCCCAACCCGCCGGCCATAGGAGGGGAGTCCTACTAGGACTCCCCCTCCCCAGGCGCGCCTCCCTCCTTTAAATAGAAGGGAGGGGGTGCCCCCTCCTAGCCCTCTCTCATAACAAGCTCTACCGCCGCCTCTCTCCTCTACCTTCGCTCTGCTCCGGCTTGTATCAATGTTGTGGTTCAGTTTCGTAGGTAAGATCCGTTCTAATTCGAAAGCCCCAAACCACGTAAAACTTGCAAAGAAAATTAGAGGCGTCTAACTTGTTTTTGCAGGGGTTTTGTGATGTGATATGGCCATCTTGTGATTGTGATTATATTTGATGTATGCAATGATCCTTGTTGTAATATGGCAACCGGCAGGAGCCTAATGGTTGTCTTTAATTCTGTTAAGACCTGCGTGTCTATTCATCTTGTAATAGCTTTATTCCAAGTAGTTGTAATAGTTGTTAGTGATGATGGACAACCATGAAGCGGCGCCACTGACCTTGACGCAATGCTGGTGATGATGGAGATCATGTCCGTGCTTTGGAGATGGAGATCAAAGGCATAAGAAGAAAGGGCCATATCATATCACACTAATTATGAATTGCCTGTGATGTTAATCCTTTATGCATCTTGTATTGCTTAGATCGCGACGGTAGCATTATAAGATGATCCCTCTCACTAAATTTCAAGTAATATAAGTGTTCTTCCTTAGTTGGCACCGTTGCTAAGACTCGTCATCTCGAAGCATCTCGTGATGATCAGATGTGATAGATTCTACGTGTGCATACAACGAGTGCAAGCCAGATTTGCACATGCGGAAACTAAGGTTAATCTTGATGAGTCTAGCATGTACAGACATGGTCTCAGAACACGGAATACCGAAAGGTAGAGCATGAATCATATAAGTGATATGATGACCATGAAGATTGTTCACCGATGAAACTACATCTTCTCTCGTGAAGATCGGACTTGGTGTAGTGGACTTGGTTCGTGTAATCATTAAGACAATGTGAGGGATGTTGTTTTGAGTGGGAGTTCACCTAGTTAATTTAAGAATTAAAGTAGAACTCAATTTATCATAAACTTAGTCTAAACTACTTGCAAATTTGTTGTAGATTATGACGAATCTCTCCATCAATTTCAATGCGTTCCTAGAGAAAGAAAAACTTAAGAACAATGGAAGCAACTTCACGGACTGGCTCCGTGGTCTGAAGATTGTCCTTAGGGCTGGTCAGATGACCTATGTGCTCGAAGCACCGCTAGGTGACCCACCTGCAGCTGATGCCAGCGATGACATAAAGAATGTTTACGCCACTCGAAAAAATCATTACTCCATAGTTCAGTGTGCCATCCTGTATGGTTTAGAAACGGAGCTCCAGAAGCGTTTTGAGTACCACGACCCGTTCGAGATCATTAAGGAGCTCAAGCTCATTTTTGAGACTCACGCGGCCGTGGAGAGCTATGAGGCCTCCGAGAAGTTCTTTACCTGCAAGATGGAAGAGGGAAGCTCTGTTAGCGAGCACGTGCTCACCATGTCTGGGCACTTAAACAAACTCCAAGAGTTGGGGATAACAATTCCTAATGAGTTAGGGATTCACCGTGTCCTCCAATCACTGCCACCGAGTTATAAGAACTTTGTGATGAACTACAATATGCACTGCATGAACAAGATGTTGCCTGAACTATCGTCCATCCTGAAAACTGCTGAAGTGGAGATCAAGAAGGAGCACCAAGTGTTGATGGTCAATAAGACCACCAATTTCAAGAAACAGGGCAATCCTAAGAAAAAGGGCAACTTCAAGAAGGACGGCAAGAAAGCTGCCGCACCTGCTAAGAAGCCCAAGGCTGGTCCTAAGCCTGAAACTGAGTGTTTCTACTGCAAGGGTGCTGGTCACTGGAAGCGTAACTGCCCCAAGTACCTGGCAGATCTGAAGAACGGCAACATCAAGAAGAAAGGTATATTCGATATACATGTTATTGATGTGTATCTTACTAGTAGTCATAGTAGTGCCTGGGTATTTGATACTGGTTCGATTGCTCATATATGTAACTCGAAACAGGAGCTGTGGAATAAATGAAGACTGGCAAGAGACGAGGTGACGATGCGCGTTGGAAATGGCTCCAAGGTTGATGTGATCGCCGTCGGCACGCTCCGTCTACATCTACCTTCGGGATTAGTTTTAAATTTAAATAATTGTTATTTGGTGCCTGCGTTAAGCATGAACATTATATCTGGATCTTGTTTATTGCGAGACGGTTACTCTTTTAAGTCTGAGAATAAAGGTTGTTCGATTTATATGAGTAATATCTTTTATGGTAATGCACCTGAGACAAATGGTTTTATTCTTATTGAATCTCGATATTAGTGATACACATGTTCACAACATAGATGCTAAACGAATAAAATTGAATGATAATTCTACATACATGTGGCACTGTCGTCTTGGTCACATTGGAGTGAAGCGTATGAAGAAACTCCATTCTGATGGACTTCTTGAATCACTTGATTTTGAATCACTTGAAAGATGCGAAGCATGTCTAATGGGAAAAATGACTAAGACTCCATTCTCTGGGATAATGGAGTGAGCTACAGACTTATTGGAAATAATACATACCGATGTGTGCGGTCCAATGAGTGTAGCATCATGTGGTGGATATCGTTATGTTCTCACTTTCACGGATGACTTAAGTAGATATGGGTATGTCTACTTTATGAAACATAAGTCCGAAACTTTCGAGAAGTTTAAGGAATTTCAAAGTGAAGTGGAAAATCATCGTAACAAGAAGATTAAGTTTCTGTGTTCTGACCGCGGAGGTTAATATCTGAGTTATGAGTTTGGCATGCATTTAAAGAAATGTGGAATACTTAAGCAGTTGACACCGCCGGGAACACCACAACGTAATGGTGTGTCCGAACGTCGTAATCGAACTCTCTTAGATATGGTTCGGTCTATGATGTCTCTTACAGATTTACCGCTATCATTTTGGGGCTATGCATTAGAGACAGCCGCCTTCACTTTAAATAGGGCACCATCTAAATGCGTTGAAACGACACCATACGAATTGTGGTTTGGAAAGAAACCTAAGTTGTCGTTCCTTAAAGTTTGGGGTTCTGAAGCGTATGTAAAAAAGTTACAACCTGATAAGCTTGAACCCAAAGCGGAGAAATGCGTCTTCATAGGATACCCGAAAGAAACAATTGGGTATACCTTCTATCATAGATCCGAAGGCAAAGTTTTCGTTGCCAAGAACGGATCCTTTCTTGAGAAGGAATTTCTCTCGAAAGAAGTGACTGGAAGGAAAGTAGAACTCGACGAGGTTATTGAACCTTCTCTCGGAGTTGAGAGTAGTGCAGCACCGGAAGATGTTTTTGTGCTGCCTGCACCAACTGGAGAGGAAGCTAATGATGCTGATCATGAAACTTCGAACGAAGTTACTGCTGAACCTCGCAGGTCAACGAGAGTTCGTACCACTCCTGATTCGTATGACTCTGCGTTGAACGTCATGTTGGTGGACAACACTGATGACCCTGCGATGTATGAAGAAGCTATGGTGAGCCCAGATTCCGACAAATGGCTAGAAGCCATGAAATCCGAAATGGGATCCATGTACGAAAACCAAGTATGGACTTTGGTGGACTTACCGGATGGCCGTAAGGCTGTCGAGAACAAATGGATTTTCAAAAGAAAAACAGATGCTGATGGTAATGTTACTGTCTATAAAGCTCGACTTGTCGCGAAAGGGTTCCAACAAATTCAAGGAGTTGACTACGATGAGACTTTCTCACCAGTAGCGAAGCTAAAGTCTGTGAGGATTTTGTTAGCAATCGCTGCATATTTCGATTATGAAATTTGGCAGATGGATGTCAAAACGGCATTCCTTAATGGTGACATTGAGGAAGAGTTGTATATGGTACAACCCAAGGGTTTTGTCGATCCTAGTGATGCTGACAAGGTATGCAAACTTCAGCGCTCCATTTATGGACTGAAGCAAGCATCCCAGAGTTGGAATCAACGTTTTGATAAGGTAATCAAAAACTTTGGATTTATACAAACTTATGGAGAAGCTTGTATTTACAAGAAAGTGAGTGGGAGCTCTGTAGCATTCCTAGTACTATATGTAGATGACATATTATTGATTGGGAATGATATAGAACTTCTTAATAGCGTTAAAACCTATTTGAATAATAGTTTTTCAATGAAGGATCTTGGCGAAGCGGCATATATTCTAGGCATCAAGATTTATAGAGATAGATCAAGACGCCTAATAGCGCTTTCACAAAGTACATACTTAGACAAAGTTCTAAAGAAGTTTAGAATGGAAGAAAGCAAGAAAGGGTTCGTGCCCATGTTGTCAGGTAAGACCTTGAGTAAGACTCAAAGTACGGCTACGGCAGAAGATAGAGAAAAGATGAATAATATTCCCTATGCCTCGGCCATAGGTTCTATCATGTATGCCATGCTGTGTACAAGACTGGATATAGCACATGCTATTAGTTTGACTAGCAGATATCAAAGTGATCCTGGAATGGAACACTGGATAGCGGTCAAGAATATCCTAAAGTACCTGAATAGGACTAAGGATATGGTTCTTTCTTATGGAGGTGATGAACAACTTGTTGTAAACGGTTACACTGATGCTAGTTGGAACACCGATCCAGATGACTCAAAGTCACAATCTGGATACGTATTTATTTTGAATAGTGCTGCAGTGAGCTGGAGGAGTGCCAAGCAAAGTGTTGTGGCGAAATCTTCAACTGAATCGGAATACATAGCTGCTTCGGAGGCTGCACAAGAAGCCATATGGATGAAGGAGTTCATTACTGAACTTGGCGTGGTTCCCAGTGCGTTGGACCCGATGGCCATCTACTGTGACAACACAGGTGACATAGCTAATGCACAGGAGCCAAGGTCACATAGCAAGCTGAAGCACATCAAGCTACGTTTCCATGCTATTCGCGAGTATGTCCGAGATGGTGACATAAAGATTTGCAAAGTACACACTGATCTGTATGTGGCAGATCCGTTGATTAAACCTCTCCCTATAGCAAAGCATGACCAACACCAGAACGCCATGGGTGTTAGGTATATTACCATGTAATCTAGATTATTGACTCTAGTGCAAGTGGGAGACTGTTGGAGATATGCCCAGGAGGCAATAATAAAAGTGGTTATTATTATATCTTTGTGTTTATGATGAATGTTTACATCCCATGCTATAATTGTATTATAAGGAAACACTGATACATGTGTGTTTTGTAAACATAAAAGAGTCCGTAGTAAGCCTCTTGTGGAACTAGTTTGTTGATTAAATGATGATCATGGTTTCCTGATCATGGACATTGGATGTCATTAATAACAAGGTTATATCATTAGGAGAATGATGTGATGGACACACACCCATAGTAAGCGTAGCATAAGATCAAGTCATTAAGTTCGTATTGCTGTAAGCTTTCAAATGCATAGTAACCTAATCCTTCGACCATGAGGTTATGTTAATCACCATCACTGGATGGGTACTTTGATGACATCAAACACCGCTTCATAACTGGGTGGTTATAAAGGTGTCATTGGGTATTCTGAAAGTATGTGTTGAAGCGCATGAACCAAGATAGGGATTTGTCCATCCATATGACAGATAGATATGCTCTGGGCCCTCTCGGTGGAATGTCATCTAGTTAGCTTGCAAGCATGTGACTGGGTCACAAGGGATGACATAACATGGAACGAGTAAAGAGTACTTATCAGTAACGAGGTAGAACTAGGTATAGAGATACCGACGATCAAACCTCGGATAAGTAGAATATCGTGTGACAAAGGGAATTGGTTTCCTATGTTAATGGTTCTATCGATCACGAAGTCATCGTTGAGTATGTGGGAGCCGTTATGGATCTCCAGATCCTGCTAATGGTTATTGATCAGAGAGGTGTCTTCATCATGTCTGTATATTCATGAACCGTAGGGTGACACACTTAAGGTTCGAAGTTGTTTTAAGTAGATATGGAATGTGCGTTGGAAACCGAATGTTGTTCGGAGTCTCGGATTGGATCTGGGACATCACGAGGAGATCCGGAATGGTCCGGAGAATAAGATTCATATATTGGGGATCATTTTCTAAGTTAGGAAATGTTCCGGAGTGTTTGTATGGAGATTCTAGAAGGTTTCGGAATGTTCTGGAAGGTTCTAGAAGAGTTCTTGGTGTTTGCTTGAAAACCAAGAAAGGGTCAAAGGAAACCTTGTGGGGCGAGACACGGATTCGTGGGGGAGGAGGACTCCTCCCCCCCTTCCCAACCCGCCGGCCATAGGAGGGGAGTCCTACTAGGACTCCCCCTCCCCAGGCGCGCCTCCCTTCTTTAAATAGAAGGGAGGGGGCGCCCCCTCCAGCCCTCTCTCATAACAAGCTCTAGTCGTCGCCTCTCTCCTCTACCTTCGCTCTGCTCCGGCTTAGGCGAAGCCCTGCAGAATTCTCTCCTCCACCACCACCACCACACCGTCGTGCTCGCTAGAACAGGGAGAGGAAGGTCTGCTTCGACTCCACACGTGTGACCGACTGCGGAAGCGCTGCCGGAACGCGGCGCCGGAAGGATCGTCCACACGATCTTGAGATCGGCAAGTGATCGACTACATCAACCCCGAGATCTAATCTCGTAACGCTTTCGGTTCTACGAGGGTTAGTACAGATCTATCTCGTTGCTCATGTCTAATAGATTAGATATTGGCTTTTATCTAGATTAGATCTGGGTTTTATTCGTTCTTGCGGTAGAATTTTTTTGTTTTCCATGCTACGAACCCATCAATTAATTCTTTGTTTCTATGAGTTTCGAGATAATGTAGGCTGTACCCTACATCATCCTCCTGACAGTTGCAGTGAAGGGTCACGTCCAAAGATTCCATCAAAGACGGAGATTGTCCGACTCTAGAAACGAAGACTCAAGGAATATCCGGCTACATTGCGAAGCCGGAGAGGATTGCAGGGTTCTTTGGGAGACCTTTGAGATACTGCTTGACGGATTGCCAGCATCACTTAGACGGGATATTCAGAGATCAACGAGCAAGCCGGCGCAAGATTTCAACGTCCTCCGGGGGTTACTGTCGGGGATATGCTATATTGGTATCCTCATAGCATGTCACCAATCCGCCTAACCCGGGTGGCCATAGTTGGCAGCAAGGCCTATGGCCTGCTGGGCGGCCCAGTTAGACGGATCCTGAAGGGAGGCCCATGCCAGATAAAGAAAGGCTACGCAGGAGTCACCGACATACTCGGAGCCTTGGATTACAAGACACGGAAGACTAGTTCATGTAGGTGTAGGACTCTTTACCTTGTCCGACAAGGACCTTTCCCTGTAAACCCTAGGTCTTGGCGCCTTTATAAGATGGCATGTGGGAGCCTTTAGGACACAACTTCTCTGATTGCAGCGTACAACGTGCAACACCTCGGACAGCGAACCTATCTCTATAACTCGGCGTATTTCCATTATAGTGATTTATAGCAGGAGTAGAGTTCCACCACCGTTGTGGGACTTGAACCTGGATAACCTATGTTACCTCGTACCCGCTAACTCTCCGCCTTACCCCACGTCTCTAAACATGCAGTGTGAGGACCCCTCCATGGCGTACTCGTCGGCAATACCACGACACACTAGGATTTCATCCTCCATTGTACCCTCGTGAAGCACGCGAGCAATACAACAAAACAAGACTAGGGGCTTTACCTCCTTACGAGGGTCCCGAACCTAGGTAAAAAAACCGTCTCCCCTCCCTGTCGTGAGCTTGCTCCACCGCCATTGCCATCACCGAGATCTCTTGGAGTTGTGTGTTCAGGCCCCTCTCGAACCAAGGGATCGTTAGACAAAAAACACATGTTTACTTTTAGTTTGCATTCCTAAACCAAAAACACAAAAAAATTAGTTGTAACTTTTATTGCAAATTTGTTTCTCTCGGAGATTGCTCAATTTCAGCTGACTTGGCAATAGGGAAATATAGAGGGGGTTCGACTCAAGTACAAGAAAGAACCAAGCAAGAGGATGTATCAGATTCCTTCATCACATTTTCTACAACTTTAAATTGACCCTACAATTATTTACTCGCTTGCACTTGAGCCACTCCCCACTTAGCTTTTTATCCTATAATTTATATTCCTTCGCCAGTGTCTCCTTTTTAGATTTGAAATGATAAGCAATGAACTTGGTTAAAAATATTTCCGACATTTTTACAAGAAAAAGCATCCAAAAGATGACTTGAGTCCATGTTTAGCCCAAAGTATTTGATTTTAGAACTACTCATCCCCATTTGAGCTTAATGTAAATAGACTCGATAGCACTCTTGAATGAAATTGTCTGGTAAAATGGATGCTTGAAAGTAGTAGAGATTATGCCACTGCTTGTTCTAATAATTACAGTAAGATATTGCTTTACGCGTGTCATTACAACACTGTCAGGCTGTATGAGGAACTATCAACTCTGCTGGCCAATGAACGATCTAAATGTGGGAAACCACTTGATTTCAGCTATTGAGATATGTAAGCGTCTGTAGCTGCAATGCTATGACAGGTAAAATTTTAGTCTCCTCGTGGTTTCACGTTCCAAGTGAAGTTGTAGTACTCCTTTGACTCACTATTGCTCAATAGTTATCTATTGGCATGGCCACGAGTGCGCAACATAGTCCCAGTTAACATGTTAAAAAAGTGGCATGATTTCTCTATGAAAGGGCTGAAGTTTTTGAAAAACAAGGAAAGGAAAAAGGTGCTTTGAGAGTCTTGAAATTTTGACGCGGGAATAGATGAGTTGTTCTTAAATTGAATCTTTTTGGTACCAACTTGATTACTCTTAATTGATTAAAGAAACAAGAGCAAAACATTTTCATCTCTCAACAAAGAGAGACACCAACAGAATTTGTTTCACTTTCTTAGCTAAACTTTTGACACTTGATCGGGCATATGATTTATTTGCTAGCAAGATATACATGGTTAGGAAGTGGACTTAGTGCAATCTTGTGAATACTTGTATGATCATGTTTAATATTGCAGGAATTGTGAAGAAAAGAATTTTACACCAATTCGAGCTTGTAAGTTCTTTTATTTCAGTCTTGAATCTCTGCTATTCTTCCTTATTTTCTTGTCACTCGAGGGCAAGCAACATCTAAGCTCGGGGGAGTTGATAGCTGTGAGATTCAACATATTTTTGATCGTTTTTATTGATGGTTTTCTTGTGGATTTGATCGTTTTTTATCTTTACCTAACGCTAATACTTCGGTAGCAAAGAAAACTTGGTTTTTAATGTGTGTTTTAGGTTCTGAACATCAATAAAAGGTTTTAACAAGGGAAACACAATATTCAGGAGAAAACAAGCAAGTCTCTTTTCAGAAGAAATCAAGGTAGGCACATGGAAGCTTTAACAAGCAACTATATGGCGGGATTACTTTTTCGGCCGAATAGTTCCCGCCGTATAGTTTCCGCTGCCTCTGACTTGTCAAAAGGGACAACTTTCATGAAGAGATGGGACGTGAAATCATAATACATCACCCACCATCAAATCCAGAAAGGAGAGATCCGGAGAAGAAGGGGAAGACGTTCTTCATCTCGCTCCACGATCTTCGACCTCCTAGCCATCACACCCTCGTAACCATTACTTGTACTTGAGAGAGAGAGAGATCTTCACTTTGCAAGATTAGGGTTTGAGATTGTTTCTTCCTATCTTGAATTGTATTGGATTACTTTTCTATTCTTATTGTGGATCTCTGATACATTGCAAATGTATCTATAATTTTTGATGTTCCATGCTTGGTTTTATCCACTTTCTTGTGTTTTGTTCCAACTTTGGAGTACTTTTCATATGATTTCTTGGACTAACCTATTAAAAAAGAGCCACAGTGCCAGCTGCCTGTTTTTTGCTGTTTTTGGTTCCAGGAAAGTCAGAAAATGAATATTCTCGGAATTGGATGGGACAAAAGACAAAGTGCCTATTTTTCCGGAAGTCATCAGATGCCAGAGTACGAGACGGAGAGGGGCCAGGGCGCCACCACACCACCTGGCCGCACGGCCCATCCTGACCCACGCTAGGGGGTGGTGAGGCCAGCCCTGGCACCCCCTCGGCCTCCCCTTCCGACTATAAGATGCCCTCGGGACGAAAACCCTAAGTGCCCGATCAAAAATCCACGAAAGAGTCTGTAGCCGCCGTCATCTCCATCCCTATATCGGGAGGGATCTGAAGCTCTTCCCGGCACCCTGCCGGAGAGGGGAATTCACTCTGGAGGGCTTCTTCATCACCATGCAAGCCTCCGGTGTGATGCGTGAGTAGTTCATCCTTGGACTATGGATCCATGTAGTAGCTAGATGGCTGGTTCTCCTCCTTTGTGCTTTCATGTCTAGATCTTGTGAGCTCCGTTCATGATCAATATCATCTATTTGTAATTGTGCATGTTGTGTTTGCGGGGATCCGATGGATATTGAGATGTTATTTCAGATTGATTATTGATTCTATCATGTCTTTGTTATTTGTGATCTTGCATGCTTTCCGTTGTTAGTAGCTATCTTGGCCAAGTAGATGCTAGCAACTCCAAGAGTTAGTATTTATGCTCGATAGTGGGTTCATGCCTCTGGTAATCTGGGGAAATGACAGAAATCTCTAAGGTACTAGATGTGTTGTTGCTACTAGGGAGAAAACAACAATCCTTTGTTCATAGAACAATCGTATTGTTTACTTTACACGCAGTTCGTAAAGGAATAATCTGTTGCTTGCATCTTAATACTGGAGGGGGTTCGGATGATAACCTGAAGGTAGATTATTAGCCATAGATGCAGTTGGATGGCAGTCTATGTATAATGTTGTAATGCCCAATCAAGTCTCAAAGGAGTCAAGATGATTAGTATATGCATGTTTTGCTTTCTCGATGTTTGTGAATTGCCACGCTGTAATTTGTTCACCCAGCATGTTATCTATCTAAGGAGCGCCACCTCTAGTGAACTATGGATCCCGATCCTTGTCTTTTACATTTAATCTACAATATTTTACTTCTTTTTGTTTACTTTCTACAAACTTTTACTTCTTTACATTCGATACGTTTAATCCTTTGTTTTCCGCAAAACACGGTGAGATTGACAACCTCATCGCAAGTTGGGGACAAATTTCTGTGGTTGTGTTGTGCAGGTCTCCATGTTGCTACTAGCACCGGTAGTGCGCCCTGCCAAAGCTCAGCTAGTAATACCTTTGGGGTGTTTCCTTGCTCCTACTGGTTCGATTAAACCTTGGTTTCATAACTGAGGGAAACTTGCTGCTGTGCTCATCATACCTTCCTCTTGGGGTTCCCAACGAGCTCTACATCAACCACGCACCAGCACTTTTCTAGACACCGTGCATTGAGCCATCAAGCATTTTTCTGGCGACGTTGCCGGGGAGTCAAGGACATCTTCACAAGGGGAGTCCCTCATAACCAATCTCTTTACTTTGTTATTTTTGTTTTGCTTAGTTTCTTTTTTCTTTGTTCGCTTGTTTTGTTGTCAAAAACACAAAAAAATTAGTTTTACTAGTTTGCTTTCTTATTTGAAAACCCTAAAAAAATGACCACTCTTGAAAACAGTAAGTTGTGTGACTTCACTAGCACCAACAACAATGATTTTATGAGCACACCTATTGCTCCACCTGTGCCTGAAGATACTTTCTTTGAGATAAAACCTGCTTTGCTCAATCTTGTTATGAGAGAACAATTTTCTGGTATTGGTAATGAAGATGTTGCTTCCCATCTAAATAACTTTGCTGAACTTTGTGAGATGCAAAAGCATAGGGATGTAGATGGTGATATTATTAATCTGAAATTGTTTCCTTTCTCTTTGAGAGGAAAAGCTAAAGAATGGAAGAATTTCTTAACTAGGAATAGTATTGATTCTTGGACTAAGTGCAAAGATGCTTTTATTGGAAAGTATTATCCTCCTGCTAAGATTATATCTATGAGAACTGAAATAATGAAGTTTAAACAACTAGATAATGAACATGTTGCTCAAGCTTGGGAAAGAATGAAATCTTTGGTTAAGATTTGTCCCACTCATGGACTGACTGCTTGGATGATCATCCAAACTTTTTATGCAGGATTGAACTATTCTTCAAGGAACTTATTGGATTCTGCTGCTGGAGGTACCTTTATGACCATCACTTTGGGTGCTGCAACAAAACTCCTGGACAATATGATGGTTAATTATTCTGAATGGCATACTAAGAGAGCTCCACAAGGTAAGAAGGTAAATTCTGTTGAGGAAACTTCCTCCTTGAGTGATAAAATTGATATTATTATGTCTATGCTTGTTAATGGGAAAGCCCATATTGATCCAAATAATGTTCCTTTGTCTTCTTTGGTTGCTCAAGAAGAGCAAGTTGATGTGAACTTCATAAGAAACAACAACTTTGGCAACAATGCTTATGGTAATAACAATTATAGGCCCTACCCTCCTAATAATACTTATGGATATAATGGTAAACCAGGATTACCTAGTGAAGGAAGAATTTTAGAAGTTGAAAGATCCACTAAAAACTTCATGGAAATGCAATATGAGCAAAATAAACTATTCACTAAAACTATGGAGGAACAATCTATCATTTTTAAGAACATTAGCCATCAACTTGAGAGTCTAAATATGGAAATTCCTAGTTTACAATTGAAACTCTCTAATGCTGAAAGAAATATATCATCTTTGTCTGAAGCTCAATCTTCATTGATTAATAAAATGGCTGCTAAACCTGAAACTAATGATAATCCTTTTGCAGCTACTAATGCCATACAAGTAAGAATTGATGAAAATGTTAGACTATTAGCTGAATTACATGCTAAGTGGGAAATAGAAGATGAAATTGCTGGAAACATTAGTGTTTCTACTATCACCACCACTAGTGTTGAGGCTAGTAATAGCTCTACTACTTTAGATGATAATTATGATTTTGATCTTGATGGTTGCAATATCTCTGAAGTTATTAAGTTCCTACAAAAGCTTGCTAAAAGTCCTAATGCTAGTGCAATGAACATGGCCTTTACAAAACACATTACTGATGCTCTCATAAAGATTAAAGAAGAAAAGATGAAACATAAAGCTTCTATTCCTATAAAACAAGAAGATGGTTGGGAACCCATCATTAATATGAAAGTGAATGACTTTGATCTCAAAGCTTTATGTGATCTTGATAGTAGTGTTTCTACTATGCCTAGAAGGATTTATGATATGCTTGATTTGCCTACACTTGAAGATTGTTATTTGAATGAACCACTTGATGATAATGCTAAAAAGAAACTCATGGGGAGTCTTAATGATATTCTTATTATGGTTAACAATGCCTATGTCCCCATTGATTTCTATGTTTTGGATGTTGAATACAATGCTTCTTGTCCTATTACTTTGGGAAGACCTTTTCTTATAATTGTTGGTGCCATCATTGATATGAAAGAAGGCACCATTAAATATCAACTCCCACTCAAGAAAGGTATAGAACACTTCCCTAAGAAGAGAGAGAAGATTTCTTTTGCTTCTCCTATGAAAACAAAATTTGGTCTTAATGCTTCTTCATTTGAGAACACTTGATTCTTTCTTTGCTTCTTATGCCTAACTTAAAGGCGTTAAAGAAAAAGTACTTATTGGGAGATAACTTAAAAGTTTTAGATGAGTCTTGGAAGTTATTACCTCTGTAATAACCTCTCCTTATCCTTTTTATTTGCTTTTTGTGCCAAGAGTAACCTATAATGAGAGAGAAGTAATGATTGGGAAAGTTGTTGTCCCGAAACAGATTCTGTGCTTCACCGTAAAAATTCGTGTAAAATCTCTGAACGTCTTTTTGAGGCGTGCATTTTTGTGCTTCTGCCCCAGGTTGTTATCTAACTTTCGTTAGTTCAACACTTTTTTATTTGAGCAACAGAACGTCTTCGAAAAAATTCGTCTTTACCTGCTGGTCTTTTTTGACAGATTTCTGCCATTTTCTGCATTTGCTTCTTATTGGTTCCTTTTTGAGTTCTTTTGGGGAATTGAGCTTTTTGAGGGAAGTGCTACAGTAGGTAGTGCTCTAATGGAAGTTTATTTGGTGTTAGAACTGAACCTTAAAACTTATTTATCTTGAGTGCACTAATGTTGCTAATAAAGATTGGGTGAAGTTTTGTATGAAGGAAAAATTTCAGGTGCATGGAAGGAACGAGTAATGAGATGAAGGATGGACTAAAGATCAAGCTTGGGGATGCCACGCGTGTCACCCCAAGAAATATCCAAGAATTACAAGCATCAAAGCTTGGGGATGCCCAAGGCATCCCCTTCTACATCAATAAAAATTCCAGGTTTCTTCCAAACGCTTCATTTTTATATTTTCATGCACAGTTGTGTTGTTCTTGGAGCGTCTTCTTTTTCGCTTTTGTTTTGGTTTTTCATTTGCTTGGTTTTCTTAGTTTGCTGAATAAATTGGTTGGACCCCCTCTTTCATACATTGATTTGCAAATAGTTTGGTTTGGTTTGTAAAAGAGTAGGAAAGTTCATGCTTATGTGGTAAAAAGAGCTCGTTTTTGACTGTGGCCTGATGTCTACGCACTTCTATTCTTGTAGACAGTTGTTGGGCCTCCAAGTGCAGAGGTTTGTAGAACAGCAGCAAGTTTTCCCTTAAGTGGATCACCCAAGGTTTATCGAACTCAGGGAGGAAGTGGTCAAAGGTATCCCTCTCAAGCAACCCTGCAATCAAGATACAAGAAGTCTCTTGTGTCCCCAACACACCCAATACACTTGTCAGCTGTATAGGTGCACTAGTTCGGCGAAGAGATAGTGAAACACAAGTAGTATGGATAATTATAAGTGATAATGGTGATAGTGAATAGCTTGGTGGCGTGGAAAAGACTAAAGTAAAACTGAAATAAAGATGGAAGCAAGCAAACATGTAACAGATCTAATAGCAAACAGTGTTTCAGTGCTTAGAAACAAGGCCTAGGGATCATACACCACAATTTCATAGAGACATCTAACTCCAAATATAACTCATAACAAGTATTTGTAATCTCTAGCCTAAGTGCCACCATGGTGTGCACGCTGTCACTTTCACACACATGGGGAGAGCAGAGATCTATTAAAGGACTTGAGTAGCAAGGTAGATCTATAGATTACAACCTCATGATCTCAATAAGATCATGCATAGAGAAAGATAAACACATAGCTACTGGTAGAAGCCTTAGCCTCGAGAGAGAACTACTCCCTCCTCATCATGGGAATCACCAATGGTGATGGATATGGCGGTGGAGATCGATGGATATGGCTCCGGGGGCACTTCCCTATCCCGGCAGGGTGCCGGAACAGAGACTTTCTGTCCCCCGAATCTCCCCTTCGGTGGCGGCGGCGCTGCGGAACTTTTCGTGGATTTCTGATTGATGATTTAGGGTTTTGGTATTGGGAGGCTCTTATAGGCGAAGGAGGCAAGGTCGGTGGCCGGCCAGGGGGCCCACACCATGCCCTGGCGCGACCTAGGGTTGCCTGCACCTAGGGGTGGTGTGGCCACCCTGTGGCCCCTCTCCGACTCTCCTTCTGGCTCCGTGAGTCTTCCTGGAAAATAGTAACTTTGGCTTTTGTCTTGTCCAATTCCGAGAATATTCATTTTCTGACTTCCTGGAACCAAAAATAGCAAAAAACAGGCAACTGGCACGGTGGCATCTTGTTAATAGGTTAGTCCAAGAAATCATATGAAAAGTACTCCAAAGTTGGAACAAACCACAAGAAAGTAGATAAAACCAAGCATGGAACATCAAAAATTATAGATACATTTGCAATGTATCAACATCCCCAAGCTTAACTCCTGCTCATCCTCGAGTAGGTAAGTGATAAAAAGAAAGAATAATTTTTGAGGTGATATGCACCATCATAAACTTGATCAAAGTATTTGTAAAACATTGATAGCTGGGATCATAGTACTTCAATCATAACATGAAAGACAAAGTTCTAACAATAAGGCAAAGCAACTGTGTTGCAACATGAAAAGGCATAAACAAAAGATTCATGAATAACAATGCTTTGCAAGACGTTTGTTTGTTTCACATAAATAAAACATAGCATAGTAGCATTCAGCTTGTCCCTCATAGAATAGCAAACATAAATGCATAGGACACCTTCAAAGTTCATAAGAGTGACTAGATACAAATAGTTTAAAACAAGCAATATCAAGTTATACATCAATCAACTAGTCTTGGGACAATGCACATAGAACTAAGAATGGCCACTATGCTCTCAAAGTAAGTGCATAAAGGTAGAAGGTGGAGACTCAATATAATGGTGGAAGAAAGGCCTTCATAGAAGGAAGTAGGGATTCAAGTTTCATAAAGAGCTTCCAAAAATTATGGTACTTATAGCTTTTAGCTCTCATTGCCCTATCATAAGCATCTTTAAGTGATTAAGGTTAAAGTGAACAAACTATGGTGTACATGCTTGACGAAGTATAAGTTAGAAATCTCATGTCCCTTGAATACGAGGGCCTCTCCTCATGCTACTCAAGTTTAGTCACCGGTAAGTTCTTGTCATCGTAAGTACATGTGTATCATGGAGAACCGCCAACGGGGTACCCCTTGCCCGATGATACGGAAGAATCCCCATATCAAAATGACAAGGCAAGCAAACAACGAGCATCTCAGCAATCTTCTTATTTACCATGGGAATATGGTGCTTTTTTCTCTCTTTCCTCTTTTCATAATCTCTTTTTTTTCTCAATATAGGACTCTTTTTTTTATAAGAAGAATGCTTCATAGACAGCTCATTATGGTTACGCTGTAGGTTTCCACAATGTCAGCATGGATTAGACCAGCGGCCCAGTCGTTTCTCTAACACATATACATAACTCCATGGACTTACAAGCTCCCCTTTCATTTCACACAGACGACATCCATATACAAAAAAGCATGATATCCACTAGGTACAAGTACCAAGTGCAAAGTTGAAAGCGTTCCTCATGAAAGCATGGTTCTGCTAATCCCCAACAAATAAGTGCAAGCATATACAACATAGATGACACAATGGTTCAAGTTTATGAAGGGAAAAAAAGTAAAGTGTGCCATCAAGTTCGTGAGAGCTTTAATCACTAGTTTTCTCATAACAAGTTTAATTTGGAAGGTAAACAGAAGCATGAATATACTTGGAATAGCATAAGCTAGTAGGTAGGTATAGTGGACTCTTTGGAAGAACTTGGTTTAGGGAGTTGGATGCATGAGTGGAACTCATACTTGGTTGTGGAGGGTAGCAAAAGACTGGGTGCGACAAACTAAGAGAGCAATAATGGCCATAATCATGCAGAGCGACAAAACATCATTGATCAAAGCATAAAGTGATACTACAAGTTGAAAACTAAAGGATCATAAAGGCTATGGTGACTTGAGATAGTCATAACATGGTGTGAGCATGCTCCAAGTCAACCCAAATAAAGCATCAAAGGAGAATACCACTATACTATGCTTTAATATGCTAAAACAACGCATGATTCATCCAAGGCACATTAAGCAATCTCAATTGTTTATAACAAGTCATGCTACAGCAAAGAATACTAAGCATAAAGCCAAAACAATATCAAGCATGGCATGACAAAGCATAGGCCACAGTCAAAAACAAGCTCTTTTTACCACATAAGCATGAACTTTCCTACTCTTTTCCAATCCAAACCAAACTATTTGCAAACCAATGTATGAAAGAGGGGGTCCAACCAATTTATTCAGAAAACCAAGCAAACTAAAAACCAAAACAAAAATGAAAAAGAAGACGCTCCAAGAACAACACAACTGTGCATGAAACAATAAAAATGAAGCGTTTGGAAGAAACCTGGGATTTTTATTGATGAAGAAGGGGATGCCTTGGGCATCCCCAAGCTTTGACGCTTGTACTTCTTGGATATTTCTCGGGGTGACACGCGTGGCATCCCCAAGCTTGATGTTTAGTCCATCCTTCATCTCATTGCTCATTCCTTCCATACACCTGAAATTCTTCCTTCATACAAAACTTCACACAATCTTTATTAGCAACATTAGTACACTCAAGACAATAGGTCTTAAGGTTCAGCTCCAACACCAAATAAATTTCCATTAGAACACTAGCTACTGTAGCACTTCCCTCAAAAAGCTCAATTCCCCAAAAGAACTCAAAAAGGAACCAACAAGAAGCAAATGCAGAAAATTGCAGAAATTTGTCAAAACAGACCAGCAGGTAAAGACGAATTTTTTCGAAGACCTTCTGTTGCTCAATTCAAAAAGTGTTGAACTAACAAAAGTTACATAACAACCTGGGGCAGAAGCACAAAAAGACGTTCAGAGATTTTACACGAATTTTTACGGTGAAGCACAGAAATCTGTTTTGGGACAACAACTTTCCCAATCATTACTTTCTTCTCATTAGAGGTTACTCTTGGCACAAAAAGCAAATAAAAAGGATAAGGAGCAGTTATTACTAAAGTAAGGGTTATCTCCCAATAAGTACTTTTATTTAAGGCCTTTAAGTTAGGCATGATAGTTTGAGAAGATGCTCACATAAGAAATATGAATTGAAGTAAAAGAGAGCATCAAGAAGCAAATTCAAAGCACATTTAAGTCTAACCCACTTCCTATGCATAGGAATATTGTAAATAAACAAGTCATGAAAGCACAAAGCAAGAAGCATAGGAAAACAAAACAAGTGCAACTTCAAGACTTTCAACATAAAGTGGGGAAACTTAATATTATTGAGATGCATAAAACCATGTTTCCCTCTTTCATAATAACTTTTAGTAGCATCATGAATAAAATTAACAATATAACTATCACATAAAACATTCTTATCATGAGCCACATGCACAAAATAATTATTACTATCCACATAAGCATAGTCATTCTTATTAATTGTGGTGGGAGCAAATTCAACAAAATAGCTATCATTATTATTCTCATCACCATAATCATCAAATATAGGAGGCATATTGTAGTCATAATTAATTTTCTCCTCAATAGTAGGTGGACTGAAATATCATATTCATCATTGTAATCATCATATATTGGAGGTTTGGTATCATTATAAGCAATAGAATAGCTATCTTCCAAAGCTGGGGAACTAAAAAGATCATTTTCATAAGAACTAGCTTCCCCAAGCTTAGACTTTTCCATAGCATTATCAATAATGGTGTCCAAAGAATTGATACTAACAACATTGCTATTAGCATGCAAATAAAGTTCCATAGGTTTTTTAATTTTCTCTTCAAACACTTCATGTCCTAACTCAAGATAAATACTATAAAGCTCTCTAATTTTGTTGTTGTTTTCCATTAAGCCTAACTAGTGAAAACAAGAAACAAAAAGACAAAACTATAGAATCTAAAGGAAATAACTTCGAGCACTCACACCGAAGGATGTGTGTACCTTTTACCTTACCTCCCCGGCAACGGCACCAGAGAATAGGCGTTTGTCGTGGGAGGTTCTTCTTCTTTAATCCTCCAGTCTGAATACCTTTTACCTTACCTCCCCGGCAACGGCACCAGAAAATAGCTTGATGTCTACGTACTTCTATTCTTGTAGACAGTTGTTGGACCTCCAAGTGCAGAGGTTTGTAGAACAGCAGCAAGTTTTCCCTTTAGTGGATCACCCAACGTTTATCGAACTCAGGGAGGAAGTGGTCCAAGGTATCCCTCTCAAGCAACCCTGCAATCAAGATACAAGAAGTCTCTTGTGTCCCCAACACACCCAATACACTTGCTAGGTGTATAGGTTCACTAGTTCGTGGAAGAGATAGTGAAACACAAGTGGTATGGATAATTATGAGTGGTAATGGTGATAGAGAATAGCTTGGTGGCGTGGAAAAGACTAAAGTAGAACTGAAATAAAGATGGAAGCAAGCAAATATGTAATAGATCTAATAGAAAACGGTGTTTCAGTGCTTAGAAACAAGGCCTAGGGATCATACTTTCACTAGTGAACACTCTCATATAAATATATCATCTTCATGATACTACGCTGAACTACTCTCCGGTTGGACACTCTAATCGTTGGTAGGGCTATAACAGCACACCTCAAAGTAAGCCTTTCCCATCTAGAAAACCCCACACTGTCACCTTGAGCACTAGATGGTTCCAACAAACACCACAATTTCATAGAGACATCCAACTCCAAATATAACTCATAACAAGTATTTGTAGTCTCTAGCCTAAGTGCCACCATGGTGTGCACGCTGTCACTTTCACACATATGGGGAGAGCAGACATCTATTAAAGCACTTGAGTAGCAAGGTAGATCTATAGATTACAAGCTCATGATATCAATAAGATCATGCATAGAGAGAGATGAACACATAGCTACCGGTAGAACCCTTAGCCTTGAGAGAGAACTACTCCCTCCTCATCATGGGAATCAGCAATGGTGATGGAGATGGCGGTGGAGATCGATGGAGATGGCTCCGGGGGCACTTCCCCGTCCCGGCAGGGTGCCGGAACGGAGACTTTCTGTCCCCCGTATCTCCCCTTCGGTGGCGGCGGCACTGTGGAACTTTTCGTGGATTTCTGATTGACGATTTAGGGTTTTGGTATCGGGAGGCTCTTATAGGCGACAGAGGCAAGGTCGGTGGCTGGCCAGGGGGCCCACACCATGCCCTGGCACGGCCTAGGGTTGCCCGCGCTAGGGGTGGTGTGGCCACCCTGTGGCCCCTCTCCGACTCTCCTTCTGGCTCCATGAGTCTTCCGGGAAAATAGTAACTTTGGCTTTTGTCCCGTCCAATTCTGAGAATATTCATTTTCTGACTTCCTGGAACCAAAAACAGTAGAAAACAGGCAACTGGCACTATGGCATCTTGTTAATAGGTTAGTCCAAGAAATCATATGAAAAGTACTCCAAAGTTGGAACAAAACACAAGAAAGTAGATAAAACCAAGCATGGAACATCAAAAATTATAGATACATTTGCAATGTATCATGGCCTATGCTTTATCATGCCATGCTTGATATTGTTTTGGCTTTATGCTTATATTCTTTGCTGTAGCATGACTTGTTATAAAAAATTGAGATTGCTTAATGTGCCTTGGATGAATCATGCATTGTTTTAGCATATTAAAGCATAGTATAGTGGTATTCTCCTTTGATGCTGTATTTGGGTTGACTTGGCGCATGCTCACACCATGTTATGACTATCTCAAGTCACCATAGCCTTTATGATCCTTTAGTTTTCAACTTGTAGTATCACTTTATGCTTTGATCAATGATGTTTTGTTGCTCTACATGATTATGGCCACTATTGCTCTCTTAGTTTGTCGCTCTCAGTCTTTTGCTAGCCTCCACAACCAAGTATGAGTTCCACTCATGCATCCAACTCCCTAAACCAAGTTATTCCAAAGAGTCCACCATACCTACCTACTAGCTTATGCTATTCCAAGTATATTCATGCTTTTGTTTACCTTCCAAATTAAACTTGTTATGATAAAACTAGTGATTAAAGCTCTCACGAACTTGATGGCACACTTTACTTAACTTGCCCTTAATAAACTTGAACCATTGTGTCTTCTATGTTGTATATGCTTGCACTTATTTGTCGGGAATTAGCAGAACCATGCATTCATGGGTTACGCTTTCAACATTGCACTTGGTACTTGTACCTAGTTGATATCATGCTCTTTTGTATATGGATGTCGTCGGTGTGAAATGAAAGGGGACCTTGTAAGTCCATGGAGTTATGTATATGTGTTACAGAAACGCCTGGGCCGCTGGTCTAATCCATGCTAACATGGTGGAAACCAGAAGCGTAACCATAATGAGCTGTCTATGAAGCATTCTTCTTATAAAAAAGAGTCCTATATTGAGAAAAAATAGAAAGGAGAAAAAAAGAGATACTATGAAAAGAGGAAAGAGAGAAAAAACACCTTATTCCCATGGTAAATAAGAAGATTGCTGAGATGCTCGTTGTCTGCTTGCCTTGTCATTTTGATATGGGGATTCTTCCGTATCATCGGGCAAGGGGTACCCCGTTGGTGGTTCTCTATGATACACATGTACTTACGATGACAAGAACTTACCGGTGACTAAACTTGAGTAGCATGAGGAGCATCCCTCGTATACAAGGGACATGAGATTTCTGACTTATACTTCGTTAAGCATGTACACCATAGTTTGTTCACTTTAACCTTAATCACTTCAAGATGCTTATGATAGGGGCAATGAGAGCTGAAAGCTATAAGTACCATAATTTTTGGAAGCTCTTTATGAGACTTGAATCCCTACTTCCTTCTATGAAGGCCTTTCTTCCACCATTATATTGAGTCTCCACCTTCTATCTTTATGCACCTACTTTGAGAGCATAGTGGCCATTCTTAGTTCTATGTGCATTGTCCCAAGACTAGTTGAATGATGAATACTTTGATATTGCTTGTTTTAAACTATTGTATCTAGTCACTCTTATGAACTTTGAAGATGTCCTATGCATTTATATTTGTTACTCTATTGAGGGACAAGCTGAATACTATTATACTATGTTTTCTTTATGTGAAACAAACAAACGTCTTGTAAAGCATTGTTATTCATGAATCTTTTGTTTGTGCATTTTCATGTTGCGTCATAGTTTCTTTGCTTATTGCTAGAACTTTGTCTTTCATGTTATGATTGAAGTACTATGATCCCAGCTTTGAATGTTTTACAAATACTTTGATCAAGTCTTTGATGGTGCATGTCACCTCAAAAATTATTCTTTCTTTTTATCACTTACCTACTCGAGGACGAGCAGGAGTTAAGCTTGGGGATGTTGATACATTGCAAATGTATCTATAATTTTTGATGTTCCATGCTTGGTTTTATCCACTTTCTTGTGTTTTGTTCCAACTTTGAAGTACTTTTCATATGATTTCTTGGACTAACCTATTATCAAAGAGCCATAGTGCCAGCTACCTGTTTTCTGCTATTTTTGGTTCTAGGAAAGTCGGAAAATGAATATTCTCGGAATTGGACGGGACAAAAGCCAAAGTGCCTATTTTTCCGGAAGTCATTAGATGCTAGAGTACGAGACGGATAGGGGCAAGGGGGCCACCACACCACCTGGCCGCACGACCCAGCCTGGCCTGCTCCAGGGGGTGGTGAGGCCAGACCTGGCACCCCCTCGGCCTCCCCTTCCGACTATAAGATGCCCTCGGGACGAAAACCCTAAGTGCCCGATCAAAAATCCACGAAAGATTTTGTAGCCGCCATCATCTCCATCCCTAGATCGGGAGGGATCTGAAGCTCTTCCTGGCACCCTGCCGAAGAGGGGAATTCACCCTGGTGGCCTTCTTCATCACCATGCAAGCCTCCGGTGTGATGCGTGAGTAGTTCATCCTTGGACTATGGATCCATGTAGTAGCTAGATGGCTGGTTCTCCTCCTTTGTGCTTTCATGTCTAGATCTTGTGAGCTCAGTTCATGATCAAGATCATCTATTTGTAATTCTGCATGTTGTGTTTGCGGGGATCCGATGGATATTGAGATGCTATTTCACATTGATTATTGATTCTATCATGTCTTTGTTATTTGTGATCTTGCATGCTTTCCGTTGTTAGTAGCTATCTTGGCCAAGTAGATGCTAGCAACCCCAAGAGTTAGTATTTATGGTCGATAGTGGGTTCATGCCTCTGGTAATCTGGGGAAGTGACAGAAATCTCTAAGGTACTAGATGTGATGTTGGTACTAGGGAGAAAACAACAATCCTTTGTTCATAGAACAATCGTATTGTTTACTTTACACGTAGTTCGTAAAGCAATAATCTTTTGCTTGCAAGTTAATACTGGAGGGGGTTCAGATGATAACCTGAAGGTGGATTATTAGTCATAGATGCAGTTGGATGGCGGGCTATGTATAATGTTGTAATGCCCAATCAAGTCTCAAAGGAGTCAAGATGATTAGTATATGCATGTATCGCTTTCTCGATGTTTGTCAATTGCCTTGCTGTAATTTGTTCACCCAGCATGTTATCTATCTAAGGAGAGCCACCTCTAGTGAACTATGGATCCCGGTCCTTGTCTTTTACATTCAATCTACAATCTTTTACTTCTTTGTGTTTACTTTCTACAAACTTTTACTTCTTTCCATTCAATACGTTTAATCCTTTGTTTTCTGCAAAACACGGTGAGATTGACAACCTCATCGCAAGTTGGGGACAAAGTTCTATGGTTGTGTTGTGCAGGTCTCCATGTTAATACTAGCACCGGTAGTGGGCCCTGCCAAAGCTCAGCTAGTAACACCTTTGGGGTGTTTCCTTGCTCCTACTGGTTCGATTAAACCTTGGTTTCATAACTGAGGGAAACTTGCTGCTGTGCTCATCATACCTTCCTCTTGGGGTTCCCAACGAGCTCTACATCAACCACGCACCAGCACTTTTCTGGGCGCCGTGCATTGAGCCATCAATCTCCAAGGTAATATCGACAAGAACTCATTTTATTTAATTATACCGATGATGCTTTCTTCTCTCATGTGTGAGTAAGTTCCTTGGGCGTGGGAGATGTAAGGGATTGGTGAGGTGTGATGTGTCTCCATATATTTTCCATTAGTTTGTGATTGATTTTAATTACTATATTATGTGTGCTTGACTATCTGTGTGATGCCTAATGCTTGTTGTCTTAATGGCCCAGACAACATGATGCTTTGTTCTACATAGATAGGATCTTGTTCGCTAGCAGACCGGCGACCCCCGAGTGACATGGGGATATCAATGGGAAACTAGTTTGACTCGACGATCACGAGGAACCACTATGCTTATTGCATTAGTCCGATCCAAGGAGCTTAATTGCTAAACAACCTGAAGGATCTTAATCTTCTAGTGACTGACCATGGTTTTGGTAACAGACTAGTAGGATAATTGAAGTTGGGATGAAATCTACCAAGAGGAGTTCCGGCTAATTATGGTTGCTCGCCTACACATATACTTATAAGATTATAATTGTTACACTCATCATTCATCCACCTGGCACAGTCACTATCACCATGAACTGTATCTCCCCGCTCCTTCTTTGTCATCTGCAGAAAACCACAAACAATCGAATCGTTCTTTACTTTTATGCTTTTTATTCCTGAAGTTTACATATTAGTTTTATTTAAATACATCCAGTTTAATCCAAATTTCATTCTTATTTCCACACTTGCAGTCAATTCACTTGAAGACCTTTGACAACATTCAGTGTGACAGAGCTTTATTCATAAACACTTACCTTTTGGCGTCCTGTGGGATCGATATCTATACTTCAAAACTAACTACAAACGATTTGTGCACTTGCTGACATCAACAAGGTGATGTGTGTGGGATGAGCACAAACAGGAGGAATTTGACCTACGATAATTGCTTTTCCTAACCATCAATGATTGTCCTGCTCTTAGTAACCTTTCAGGATAGTCAAACAAGGGATACAATGCATGCACACACTGTTTTGATGAGAATGAAGGTACATACTTGCATAAATTTAAGAAGGTTGTGTACCTGGGGAGTCATCGATTTCTTATGGCCAAGCATATCATAAGAAAGAAAGGCAAGCATTTCAAAGGTGAGGCAGATCACCGGAATAAGTCTGTCCCCCCCACTGGTCATGATGTATTTGGAAAGGGTCCTAGTAGTCAATCTGTTCCGAATGACGCTACTGGACACATGCCCATGTGGAATAAGAAATCTATATTTTGGGACCTACCCTATTGGGAAGTCCTAGAGGTCCGCTCTTCAATCGACGTGATGCACGTGACGAAGAATCTTTGCATGAGCATGCTAGGATTCTTGGGTGTGTATGGGAAGTCCAAAGATACACCGGAAGCACAACAGGACCATCAATGTATGAACGAACGAGATGACCTCCATCGAGAGAAGTATCAAGGTCCTTCTAGCTACACTCTTACCAATAAATAGAAGGAAATCTTTCTTGAATTCCCGAGCAGTATCAAGTTCCCATGTGGCTTCTCGTCGAATATAAAGGGAATATTAAATAGGATAGAGACAAAATTCTATAACCTAAAGTCTCATGACTGCCACGTAATTATGACGTAATTGCTTACGGGTGCATTAAGGGGGATTCTCCCAGAAAATGTTCGAGTACCCATTGTGAAGCTATGTGCATTCCTTAATGCATTCTCAGAAGGTAATCAATCCAGATACTCTACCAAGGTTACATACTGATGTGGTCCAATGTCTTGGTAGTTTTGAGTTGGTGTTCCCACCATCCTTCTTCAATATTATGCTGCATCTCCTGGTTCACCTAGTCGAAGAGATTACCATCCTTGGTCATGTATTTATACACAATATGATCCCCTTTGAGAGGTTCATGGGAGTCCTAAAGAAATATGTTCATAATCATGCTAGGACGGAAGGAAGAATCTCTAAGGGCTATGGAACAAAGGAGGTCATTGAGTTCTATGTTGACTTTATTCCTGACCTTAAGCCAATTGGTGTTCCTCAATCGCGGCATGAGGGGAGACTCAGTGGAAAAGGCACACTAGGAAAGAAAGCAATAATAAGTAGAGACGGCCATTCTTTCACTCAAGCACACTAGACAACTCTACAAAGTTCCACCTTGGTGGCTCTGTATATCAATGAACACAAGAATATTCTACGCTCCCAATACCCGGTGTTGGGGATATGCTATATGGGTATCCTTATATCATGTCACCAATCCGCCTAACCCGGGTGGCCCATAGTTGGTAGCAAGGCCTAAGGCCTGCTGGGCGACCCAGTTAGATGGATCCTGAAGGGAGGCCCATGCCGGATAAAGGAAGGCTACACAGGAGTCACCGACATACTCAAAGCCTTGGAGTACAAGACACAGAAGACTAGTTCGTGTAGGTGTAGGACTCTTTACCTTGTTCGGCAAGGACCGTTTCCTATAAACCGTAGATCCTGGCACCTTTATAAGTCGGCCTGCGAGAGCCTTTAGGGCACAACTTCTCTGATTGCAGTGTACAATGCGCAACACCTCGCATAGCGAACCTATATCTGTATCTCGGCGTATTGCCATTATAGTGATTTATAGTAAGAGTAGAGTTCCGCCACCATTGTGGAACTTGTACCTGGGTAAGCTGTGTTACCTCGTACCCGCCAACTCTCTGCCTTACCCCACATCTATAAACACGCACTATGAGGACCCCTCCAGGGCGTACTTGTCGGCAATACCACGACAGTTGGCACCCACCGTGGGGCAAGATGTGCTTCGAGCTCTACACCGAGTGAGGTCCTATCTCTTCGCGGAAATGGGCGACATCGTAGCCATCGGTCGCGTTCTGTTCTTCGGCAACGTCCCGATTGTCCCCCAGATGAGTTCTGGATGCCGGCGAAGACGAACCCCACGTGCTGCTCTGTCATCCCCATCAGAGACATCCACATCTTCAGCTGCGAAACTGACTCGGGTCCTAGCTCCCAGGAAGTCGGAAACTCGCCAAGCCCCGCATGGACCGCATATGAGCAGGACACATTTGCAGAACGATCTGGGCCATACCTCTCCTTGGAGTATGGTGGCTCGGATCAGGAAATTTCAAGGCCCACCCAAACCGCCCATGTGCAGGATATAAAGGTGGAAGGACCCCACAAATCCGCTTGGCTTCCCCGAGTGTTAGAGATGCGCAGGTCACACTTTGTCTGCATCATCACCATCTTCTATCTGGCCAGATGTGTTCAAAGGGATGGAGAATCTCGCCGCGAATACCTTGCTAGATGGATGATGGTGAGGGAAACCCTAGAGGGCGACCGCACCGATGAGCTCGTGTACCACTTCGTGGAAGGGCTCATGCCTGGAACACTCCTCCGGCATAACCTACAAAGGCGGCAGGGCGCAGGCACTCTCACCCTTGGTGAGATGGTTCCATCGTCAATGAATACGTGGAGTCCAATGAAGAGGCCAAGGCGGTAATCACCATCGAAGCCGTACGAGGTAAGAACAACAACAACCCGCCTCCATCACCCTCTACATCCGCCATCGCCAACACCGAATCCAACTCCGACTCCGTCCTTGTTGTGCTCTACACCGACATCAATATGGATGCCGGTGGCTCGGACGTTAACTCGGAGGAATAGGACGTTGTTATGACGTTAACTTGGAGGAGCGTGCTGAGAAGACAAACACTTCCTACCAGGTGCTAGTCGCCATTGGGAGCGTGATGGAAGAAGATGGATAGGAACAGGAATGAGAGTGAGCTCCGCCCACGCCAGCAGTCACTAGAGCAGCAACAGCTAAAAACGTCGCCGAGCCTCCGGCTCCGGCCAAGGCCCCACCTCCTCCAGTTACCCGCTAGCCACCGACGCAGGAACTTACCACGACCCCCAATACTGCCCGACAATCAAATCAACCGTCAGTGCCACCATCAACATCTGTAGCTGGCAACCCACTAGCCACCCCCGCCAACAAAGCAATCTACGGTGCACTTCTCGTCAAACCAATCACCATCGCCCATATTCGGAGCGTTACGGAGCTTGATGAGAAGCGTGCGGAAATATTGGCAGAGGCCAAGTGCATCGCGGAGCAAGGCACTAAGCTCGATGAAGACATGGCTAAGGTGCAGCAATCCATCAAGGCGGCAAGAGCTATGGAGGCCGAATATAAGCAATTGTTGTTGAAGCATAAGGCAAAGAAGGTACCAACTCATGTCGTCCAAGATCCCGACGTTCGACGAGGATTGGGATTTGAAGGGTCTAAGCCGACAAAGGCCACCCCTTACATAGATTCAAAAGGGAGGCAGGTCATGCCAACTCCCGCTCTCAACATCGCTATCGCCAAGACCCTCCTAGAGAAGGACATGTCGCCAGAAGCAGTTGCTCAGGTGTACGACCTCGTCGCTAAGGCATGCAAGCAACATGAAAAGGCCGCCTCGCATAGGCTTGAGTCCAACCCGGAGCTGTGCCAATCAACCTTGAACAGCTGCAGAAGGCCAAAATCTCCCCGTGACGACGGATCGCACACAGGCTCTACAAAGCGAAGATGGAGGGAGGCACGTAACATGACTGACGCTATCCCCATATCCTCCGACCACGGAGAAAAGGCTCGTCCCCACCGCTCGCCACCCCCACCACCATCTTGGCATCACGAGGAACTAGTGTCACGCCACTGCACAAGCATGCCACCTCCAAGGCGGTCTCAGCCTGGTATTGTTATACGCTATCAGGGCGAACAACCTCGGCATGCCGGAGAGCATAGAGGCCATGACGGACAGAGGAGAAGCTACCATAAGGAACCACCACGTCTGACAAGAAACCGCGATAGGCATGAGGAGTCGCAGGAGGGGCACAAGAAGAGAGCTAACCCACCGCCTCCACCGCCGCCATTGCCACCTAGCAGCCATCATAGTGGAGAGCATGGCGGGTCTCACAAATCATGCCACAACTCCCCTCCCCGTGACGGAAAAGGGAAGCAGCCAGAGCCATATGATGCATGATCGCGGCCGGACAAGGTCCAAGAAGCTCGGAAGCTCCCATACCTTGGGCCATGGTGTTTTGGACCAGTCATATGGGTTACAGCCTACCCCAAGGGCCTCCGGATAGACAAGACCATCAAGCCATACAATGGCACCGCCAGGCCAGCAATGTGGTTGCAGGACTATAGCAAAGTGATCCATTTCGTAGGGGGAAACCCCAATGTCGCCGTCAAGTACCTCCCACTCATGTTGACCAGCACCGTCCGACAATGGATCGTTGACTTACCGGAGAAATCAATATGCAATTGGTTGGACATGCATGAAGCATTCACCAAGAACATCGAGGGTACGTACAAACGTCCCTACATTGTAGGAGACCTACAACGGTGTGTGCAAGAAAAGGATGAAACCTCCTGTGCCTACCTCTCTCGCTGGCTAGATATGAAAAATTCCTGCGCAGGGGTGCATGAACAGACCGCTATGGCCGCCTTCATTGATGGACTGGAGAAGGGTACTTTGCTCTGACATACGTTGAAGCGCAGGCAAGACAACAATGACCTCAACCTCAACACAATGATTGCCATGGCTAGCGAGTTTGCCGCTGCTGATGATGACACGCGTGGATTGTTGGCGGCGATAGCAATCCCTACCCAGGACAAAAACAACAACAATAACAAGCGGAAGAATCCGCCCGAAGAGAAGCAATTAGCCGAAATGGTTGCCGCAACATTCACTGGCAGAGGCAATGGCGGACAGTGTGCACGTGGTCGGGGAGCTAGTAGTGGCCAGCAGAGGAGTGACACTACACCCTCAGCGCCCCGCGTTCCCCAAACGTACGAAGAGTACCGCGATATGCCGTGTTTCGTCCATCTCGACGCCAATGGCAAGTCCACCCACACCAATCGCCATTGCAAGTTTGTCAATAATCTCAAGGAGGACCCTGAGTTCGGCTACAAGCGAGGTCGGAAGAATAGACCCCGTGGAAAGGGTAAAGGGAAGAAGAAGGAGGAAGAACGCAAGGAATCAAGTGATATGGATGAGGACATGGACCCAAAATCTTCCGACAAGGGAGAGGATAAAGGGAAAAATTCCTTCGAAAAGAAGGCTCCATGTTACCATTCTTTCCTTGGCACCCCAACCGTGCAGGCCCACAAAACCTCTCTGAGGATACTGATGGCTACCCTCCCTCCGGTTCCCCAGTACGTCAGGTGGTCAGAAGTTCCAATTACTTGGGATAGGAAGGATCATCCAGAACTCATCCCAACAGAGAACCAGTATGCCGTGGTCATCAACCCTCCGATTGACGGCACGGAGTTCACCAAGTGCCTCGGGGATAGTGGAAGCAGCATCAACATCATGTACCTAGATACACTGCATAAGATGAACTTGATGGAGACCCAACTAAGGAAGAGCAACACCGTGTTCCATGGGGTTGTCCCTGGCTGACAAGCAAATTCCCTAGGCTACATCACCCTTCCGATCGCTTTTGGCGATGTAAACAATTACCGCCAAGAACGCATGACCTTTGAAGTGGTGCCTTTCAAGAGCGTGTACCATGTCCTATTCGGACGCGACATCTTCCACTCCTTCCTTGCAAGGCCATGCTTTGTCTACAACAAACTCAAGATTCCCGGACCAAATGGCGTCATCACCATTGACGGAAGCTTCACCAAGGCATGGGAGTGCGAACTAAGTGAAGCCGCTTTCACCGAAGCAGTCCTCTACAGTGAGGAGTTCAAGGAGATCCAGAACCAGGTCGATGCCACGGACATGCCAGCTTCGAAGAAGCAGATTACTGCTGCCAAACCCGCCTTCAAGGCCGCCATCAAGACGAAGCAGGTGGAGCTTGTCGAAGGTAATTCCTCCAAGACCACCGCCATTGGCACGGACCTAGATCCCAAAAAGGAAAGCGGGCTCATCGAGTTCCTCCATGAGAATAGGGACATCTTTTCCTGGCAACCTGCCGACATGAAAGGTGTACCTAGGGAACTTGCCGAGCACAGCTTGAATATTGATCCTAATGCCAAACCGGTGAAACAACCTCTACGAAGCTTTGGTGATGAAAGACGAAGGGTTATAGGGAAAGAAATTGCTAGGTTACTTAAGGCTGTCTTTATCCGAGAAGTTATTCACACCCGACGGGTGGCAAATCCTGTACATGTCCCCAAAAAGGGAACCAATGAATTAAGAATGTGCGTTGATTACACCGGCTTGAACAAAGCGTGTCCGAAGGATCCGTTTGCTTTGCCTCGCATTGACCAAGTCATTGACTTGACATCTGGCTCAGAACTTCTGTGTTTTCTTGATGCCTATTCAGGATACCACCAGATCTGGATGCAAAAGTCGGACCAACTGGCCACTTTGTTCACCACACCCTATGGCAGGTATTGCTATGTCATGATGCCCTTTGGGTTGAAAAACGCTGGTACTACGTAACAGCGGGTGATGCAATGTTGCCTGCACGACCAACTAGGTCGCAACGTACATGCTTACATGGACGACATCGCGGTAATGTCAAAGAAATCAAATGATCTTATCGCTGACTTGTAGGAAACCTTCGACAATCTCCGGAAATACAACATGATGCTGAACCCAAAGAAGTGTGTCTTTGGGGTACCATCCGGCAAACTGTTGGGCTTCATCGTTTCACATCACAATATCAAGGTGAACCTGGGGAAAATCAAGGCCATCCTCGACATCAAACGCCCGACATGCCTGAAGGACATACAAAGGCTCACAGGATGCATTATAGCAGTAAGCCGGTTCATCAGCCGACTTGGTGAGAAGGCTATGCCGCTCTACAAGTTGCTCAAGAAGGTGGGCAAATTCACATGGACGGACGAGGTTGACGCAACACTGCAGGAGTTGAAGAGAATACTCTCCTCCCCACCTATACTTGAAGCACCGGTGCCAAGGGAGCCTATGTTAGTTTACATGGTGGTGACCAACCGAGTAGTCAGCATCGTCATCATGGTGGAGCGCAAGGAACCAACGCACAAATACGGAGTTCAGCAACCCGTTTACTATGTAAGCGAGGTCTTGACGGAATCCAAGCAGCATTACCCGCACTACCAGAAGATAGCTTATGGAGTTTTCCTTGCTTCACGCAAGCTAAGGCATTATTTCCAGGAGCACCCCATAATAGTAGTGTGCAAAGCTCCACTGTCCGACATCATCAACAACAGCGACGCTACAGGGAGAGTGGCAAAGTGGGGCATTGAACTTGCCGCCTTCGACATCACCTACAAGCGACGCGACGCTATCAAATCACAAGCGTTGGCGGATTTCATTATGGATTGGACAGAACTGCCAAAAGACACTCCTGTACCAGAGCCAGAATATTGGGTCATGCAGTTTGACGGATCCAAGTTACTCAACGGCTCGGGGGCTGGTGTATTATTGCAATCACCAACAGGAGAGAAGTTGCAATACGTCCTGCAGATCCACTTCAACGCTACAAATAACATGGCGGAGTATGAGGCCCTCATTCACGGACTTCGCGTGGCCAAGTATATTGGCATAAAGCGCATAGTTTGCTGTGGAGATTCTGATATGGTTTCCTAGCAAGTAGCTGGCACCTAGAATGCATGGAACCCTATGATGGCGGCATATGAGACGAAGTAGAAAAAAATGGCCAAGTGCTTCGACGGCTACGAAGTCAAGTACGTCAAAAGGAAGGATAATGAGGTGGCAGATCTGCTGTCAAAGCTTGGATCAGCTCATCGACCAATTCCACCAGGCGTTTTCCTGGAGCATTTACGGACTCCATCCGTGAAGAGAGCGGACCCCGACAACCCGGATAGAGTGGACTCATTTGTTAACATAGTAATAGTGACCTCTCCGGCTTGGACGAAACCATTCATGGATTACCTACAAGACGGAACTTTGCCCGCTGACGAAGTCGAAAGCTGGAAAATAGTACGTAGAGCAAAAGGCTACGTCATCATTGATGGCCAGCTATACAAAAGAAGTACCACAGGAGTTTTCCTATGGTGTGTTTTGATGTCTACGCACTTCTATTCTTGTAGAAAGTTGTTGGGCCTCCAAGTGTAGAGGTTTGTAGAATAGCAGAAAGTTTTCCCTTAAGTGGATCACCCAAGGTTTATCGAACTCAGGGAGGAAGTGGTCAAAGTTATTCCCTCTCAATCAACTCTGAAATCAAGATACAAGAAGTCTCTTGTGTCCCCAACACACCCAATACACTTGTCAGGTGTATAGGTGCACTAGTTCGGCGAAGAGATAGTGAAATACAAGTGGTATAGATAATTATAAGTGGTAACGGTATTAGAAAATATCTTGATGGCATGGAAAAGACTAAAGTAAAACTGAAATAAAGATAGAAGCAAGCAAACATGTAATAGATCTAATAGCAAACGGTGTTTCAATGCTTAGAAACAAGGCCTAGGGATCATACTTTCACTAGTGAACACTCCCATATAAATATATTATCTTTATGATACTACTCTGAACTACTCTCCGGTTGAACACTCTAATCGATGGTAGGGCTATAACAGCACTCCCCAAAGTTCTCTTTCCTCATCTAGATAATCCCACACTGTCACCTTGAGCACTAGATGGTTCCAACAAACACCACAATTTCATAAAGACATCCAACTCCAAATATAACTCATAACAAGTATTTGTAATCTCAAGCCTAAGTGCCACCATTGTGTGCACACTGTCAACTTCACACACATGGGGAGAGCAGAGATATATTAAAGCACTTGAGTAGCAAGGTAGATCTACTTGATTACAAAGCTCATGATCACAATATGATCATGCATAGAGAGAGAGAGAGATGAACACATAGCTACCGGTAGAACCCTTAGCCTCGAGAGAGAACTACTCCCTCCTCATTATGGGAATCAACAGCGGTGATGGAGATGGTGGTGGAGATCGATGGAGATGGATCCGGGGGCACTTCCTTGCCCTGGCAGGGTGCCGGAATAGAGACTTTCTGTCCCCCAAATCTCCCCTTCGGTGGCGGCGGCGCTGTGAACTTTTTGTGGCTGTAGGCTTGATGATCTAGGGTTTCTGTATCAGGAGGAATATATAGGCGAAGGGATGAGGTCGGTGGCCAGCTAGGGGGACCACACCATGCCCTAGCGCTGCCTGGGGGGACCCACGCCTAGGGGTGGTTTGGCCACCCTGTAGCCCCCCATCGTCTCTCCTTCTGGCTCCGTGAATCTTCCGGGAAAATAACGACTTTGGCTTTTGTCCGGTCCAATTTCGAGAATATTCATTTTCTGACTTTCTGGAACCAAAAACAGTAGAAAACAGGCAAATGGCACTGTGGCTCTTATTAATAGGTTAGTCCAAAAAATCATATGAAAAGTACCCCAAAGTGTGGACAAAACATAAGAAAGTAGATAAAACAAAGCATGGAACATCAAAAATTATGGATATGTTAGCAATGTATCAATATCCCCAAGCTTAACTCCTGCTCGTCGCCGAGTAGGTAAGTGATAAAAAGAAAGAATAATTTTTGAGGTGACATGCACCATCGTAAACTTGATCAAAGTATTTGTAAAGCATTGAAAGCAGGGGTCATAGTACATCAGTCATAACATGAAAGACAAAGTTCTAGCAATAAGGCAAATCAACTATGTTGCAACATGAAAAGGCACAAACAAAAGATTCATGAATAACAATGCTTTGCAAGACGTTTGTTTGTTTCACATATAGAAAACATAGCATAATGGCATTCAGCTTGTCCCTCATAGAGTACCAACATAAATGCATAGGACACCTTCAAAGTTCATAAGAGTGACTAGATACAAATATTTGAAAACAAGCAATATCAAAGTTATGCATCAATCAAGAAGTCTTGGGACAATGCACATAGAACTACGAATGGCCACTATGCTCTCAAAGTAGGTGCATAAAGATAGAAGGTGGAGACTCAACATAAAAGTAAAAGAAAGACCTTCATAGAAGGAAGTAGGGATTCAAGTCTCATAAAGAGCTTCCAAAAATTATGATAATTGTTAGATTTGAGCTCTCATGGCCCCTATCATAAGCATCTTGAAGTGATTAAGGTTAAAGTGAACAAACTATGGAGTATATGCTTGACAAAATATAAGTTGGAAATCTCATGTCCCTTGAATACGAGGGTCGCTCCTCATGCTACTCAAGTTTAGTTACCTATAAGTTTTTCTCATAGTAAGTACATGTGTATCATAGAGAACCGCCAACGGGGTACCCCTTGCCCGATGATACGGAAGAATCCCCATATAAAAATGACAAGTCAAGCAGACAACGAGCATCTCAGCAATCTTCTTATTTACCCTGGGAATATGGTGCTTTTTTCTCTCTTTCGTCTTTTTATATATCTCTTTTTTCTTTTTCTCTTTTTTCTCAATATCTGACTCTTTTTTTATAAGAAGAATGCTTCATAGACAGCTCATTATGGTTACGCTGCAGGTTTCCACCATGACAGCATGGATTAGACAAGCGGCCTAGACGTTTCTCTAACACATATTCATAACTACATGGACTTACAAGATCCCCTTTTATTTCACACCGACGACATCCATAGAGAAAAGAGCATGATATGAACTAGGTACAAAGTACAAGTGCAATGTTGAAAGTGTTCCCCATGACAACATGGTTCTGCTAATCCCCAACAAATAAGTGCAAGCATATACAACACAGACGACACAATGGTTCAAGTTTATTAAGAGCAAGAAAAGTAAAGTGTGCCATCAAGTTCGTGAGATCTTTAATCACTAGTTTTCTCATATCAAGTTTAATTTGGAAGGTATATAAAAACATGAATATACTTGGAATAGCATATGCTAGTAGGTAGGTATGGTGGACTCTTTGGAATAACTTGGTTTACGAGTTGGATGCATGAGTGGAACTCATACTAGGTTGCGGAGGCTAGCAAAAGACTGGGTGCGACAAACTAAGAGAGCAATAATGGCCATAATCATGCAGAGCGACAAAACATCATTGATCAAAGCATAAAGTGATACTACAAGTTGAAAACTAAAGGATCATAAAGGCTATGGTGACTTGAGATAGTCATAACATGGTGTGAGCATGCTCCAAGTCAACCCAAATAAAGCATCAAAGGAGAATACCACTATACTATGCTTTAATATGCTAAAACAACGCATGATTCATCCAAGGCACATTAAGCAATCTCAATTGTTTATAACAAGTCATGCTACAGCAAAGAATACTAAGCATAAAGCCAAAACAATATCAAGCATGGCATGACAAACTAAGAGAGCAATAATGGCCATAATCATGCAGAGCGACAAAACATCATTGATCAAAGCATAAAGTGATACTACAATTTGAAAACTAAAGGATCATAAAGGCTTATGGTGACTTGGGATAGTCATAACATGGTGTGATCATGCGCCAAGTCAACCCAAATAAAGCATCAAAGGAGAATACCACTATACTATGCTTTAATATGCTAAAACAACGCATGATCCTTCCAAGGCACATTAAGCAATCTCAATTATTTATAACAAGTCATGCTACATCAAACAATACTAAGCATAAAGCCAAAACAATATCGAGCATGGCATGACAAAGCATAGGCCACAATAAAAACAAACTCTCTTTAACACTTAAGCATGAACTTTCCTACTTTTTTCCAATCCAAACCAAACTATTTGAAAACCAATGTAAGAAAGAGGGGGTCCAACCAATTTATTCAGCAAACTAAACAAACCAAGAAAACGAAAAACCAAAACGAAAACGAAAAATACGACGCTCCAAGAACAATACAACTGTGCATGAAACAATAAAAATGAAGCGTTTGGAAGAAACCTGGGATTTTTATTGATGAAGAGGGGGATGCCTTGGGCATCCCCAAGCTTTGACGCTTGTACTTCTTGGATATTTCTTGGGGTGACACACGTGGCATCCCCAAGCTTGAGCTTTAGTCCATTCTTCATCTCATTACTCATTCCTTCCATACACCTGAAATTTTTCCTTCACACAATCTTTATTGGCAACATTAGTGCACTCAAGATAATATGTCTTTAGGTTCAGTTATAACACAAATAAAACTTCCATTAAAACACAAGCTACTGTAGAACTTTACTCAAAAAGCTCAATTCCCCAAAAGAACTCAAAAAGGAACCAACAAGGAGCAAATGCAAATAATGACAGAAATCTGTCAAAACAGACCAGCATGTAAATACGAATTTTTTCGAAGACCTTCTGTTGCTCAAATCGAAAAGTTTTGAACTAACGAAAGGTAGATAACAACCTGGGGCAGAAGCACAAAAATTCACGCCTCAAAAGGACGTACAGATATTTTACATGGATTTTTACGGTGAAGCACAAAAATCTGTTTCAAGACAGGAACTTTCCCAATCATTACTTCTCTCTCATTAGAGGTTACTTTTGGCACAAAAAGCAAATAAAAAGAATAAGGAGAGGTTATTACAGTGGTAATAACTTTTAAGACTCATCTAAAACTTGGCTTATCTCACAATAAGTACTTTTATTTAACGCCTTTAAGTTAGGCTTGATAGTTTGAGAAGATGCTCACATAAGAAATATGAATTGAAGTAAAAGAGAGCATCAAGAAGCAAATTCAAAACATATTTAAGTATAAACCACTTCCTATGCATAGGAATCTTGTAAAGAAACAAGTCATGGAAGCACAAAGCAACAAGCATAGGAAAGCAAAACAAGTGCAACTTCAAAATTTTCAACATAAAGAGGGGAAGTTAATATTATTGAGATACATAAAACCATGTTTCCCTCTCTCATAATAACTTTCACTAGCATCATGAATAAAATTAACAATATAACTATCATATAAAAAATTCTTATCATGAGCCACATGCATATAATCATTATTACTCTCCACATAAGCATAGCTATTCTTATTAATTGTAGTGGGAGAAAATTCAACAAAATAGCTATTATTATATTATCATCACCATAATCATCAAATATAGGAGCAATATTGTAATCATAATTAATTTTCTCCTCAATAGTAGGTGGACTGAAAATATCATATTCATCATTGTAATCATCATACATTGGAGGTTTTCTATCATCATAAGCAATAGAATAGCCATCTTCCAAAGCTGGGGAACTAAAAAGATCATTTTCATAAAAACTAGCTTCCCCAAGCTTAGATGTTTCCATAGCATTAGTAACAAAGGTGTTCAACATATTCATACTAATAACATTGTTATTACCATGCAAAGAAATTTCCATGGGTTTTTTAATTATCTTTTCAGACAATTCATGTTGTAACTTAGGAAAAATAATATAAAGCTCTCTAATTTTGTTGTTGTTTTCCATTAAGCCTAACTAGTGAAAACAAGAAACAAAAAGACAAAATTGCAGAATCTAAAGGAAATAACTTCAAGCACTCACACCGGAGGATGTGAGTACCTTTTACCATACCTCCCTGGCAACGGCGCCAGAAAATAGCTTGATGTCTACGCACTTCTATTCTTGTAGACAGTTGTTGGGCCTCCAAGTGCAGAGGTTTGTAGAACAGCAGAAAGTTTTCCCTTAAGTGGATCACCCAAGGTTTATCGAACTCAGGGAGGAAGTGGTCAAAGGTATCCCTCTCAAGCAACCCTGCAATCAAGATACAAGAAGTCTCTTATGTCGCCAACACACCCAATACACTTGTCAGGTGTATAGGTGCACTAGTTTGGCGAAGAGATAGTGAAATACAAGTGGTATAGATAATTATAAGTGGTAACGGTGATATAAAATAGCTTGATGGCGTGGGAAAGACTAAAGTAAAAATGAAATAAAGATAGAAGCAAGCAAACATGTAATAGATCTAATAACAAACGGCGTTTCAATGCTTAGAAACAAGGCCTAGGGATCATACTTTCACTAGTGAGCACTCTCATATAAATATATTCTCTTTATGATGCCACTCTTAACTACTCTCCGGTTGAACACTCTAATCGATGGTAGGGCTATAATAGCACTCGTCAAAGTTCTATTTCCTCATCTAGATAACCCCACACTGTCACCTTGAGCACTAGAAGGTTCGAACAAACACCACAATTTCATAAAGACAACCAACTCCAAATATAACTCATAACAAGTATTTATAATCCCTAGCCTAAGTGCCACCATGGTGTGCACACTGTGAACTTCACACACATGGGGAGAGCAGAGATCTATTAAAGCACTTGAGTAGCAAGGTTGATCTACTTGATTACAAAGCTCATGATCACAATATGATCATGCATAGAGAGAGATGAACACATAGCTACCGGTAGAACCCTTAGCCTCGAGAGAGAGAACTACTCCCTCCTTATCATGGGAATCAGCAACGACAATGGAGATGGTGGTGGAGATCGATGGCGATGGCTCCGGGGGCACTTCCTTGTCCCGGCAGGGTGCCGAAATAGAGAATTTCTGTCCTCCGAATCTCCCTTTCGGTGGCGGCGATGCTGTGGAACTTTTCGTGGCTGGAGGCTTGATGATCTAAGGTTTCTGTATCAAGAGGAATATATAGGCGAAGGGGCGAGGTCGGTGGCCAGCCAGGGGGCCCACACCATGCCCTGGTGCGGCCTGGGGGGACCCACGACTAGGGGTGGTTTGGCCACCTTGTGGCCCCCCTTCGTCTCTCCTTCTGGCTCCGTGAATCTTCCGAGAAAATAACGACTTTGGCTTTTGTCTAGTCCAATTCCGAGAATATTCATTTTCTGACTTTCTGGAACCAAAAACAGCAGAAAACAGGCAACTGGCACTGTGGCTCTTGTTAATAGGTTAGTCCAAGAAATCATATGAAATGTACTCCAAAGTGTGGACAAAACATAAGAAAGTTGATAAAACCAAGCATGGAACATCAAAAATTATGGATACGTTAGCAACGTAAGACGTCTCCCAGCAGCAAGGTATTGAAATCCTTAGAGAAATACATCTCGGAGATTGCGGGCATCACGCCGCTCCCCGATCGTTGGTAGCCAAGGCCTTCCAACAAGGATTCTAATGGATAACTACCAAGGCGGACACCGACGAGTTGGTACAAACATGCCTGGGGTATCAGTTTTATGCAAGACAACCAAGTGTTCCAGCTGAAGAATTGCGAACAATACCAATAACTTGGCCGTTCATAGTCTGGGGGCTAGACATGGTGGGACCTTTGAAGATAGCACCCTATGGATTCACACACTTGCTAGTAGAAGTGGACAAATTCACAAAATGGATTAAAGCTAAACCCATTAGCTCTATGAGGCAACATCCCTCAAGTTTGTCCAGGATCTAGTGGTGAGATTTGGTCTCCCCCATAGCATCATCACCGACAATGGCAGAAATTTATCTCTCAGAGAAGTTGAGGAGTATTGTCATGAGAAAGGCATCCGCCTTGACCTAGCATCTATGGCACATCCGCAATCAAATTGTCAAGTTGAAAGGGCCAATGGACAAATTCTGCACGGAATCAAGCCACGCTTAGAGGCACCGCTACGAAGAGCAGCTAGAGCCTGGGCGGAGGAACTACCATCTGTCTTGTGGAGTTTAAGAACAACACCCAACAGATCCACCGGCTTGACTCCTTTCTTCATGGTTTATGGAGCAGAAGCAGTTCTCCCATCCGACATCCTCCATGATGCACCAATAGTTTCCACCTACAAGGAGGATGATGCTGAATAATCCAGACGAATATCTGTGGACCTACTTGAAGAAGAGTACATAGTGGCATGCCAGAGATCTGCCGTCTACCAGCAGAAGCTACGCGGCTACCATAGTCACTGTGTAAAGCATCGCTCATTTAAAGAGGGGGATCTAGTGCTTAGACTCAAGGAGGAGAAATCACACAAATTATCCACACCTTGGGAAGGACCGTTCGTCATAAGAAAAGCTTTGCTCAATGGTTCCTATTACCTCATTGACGAGGGTTTAACTCATCAATGCCCATTGTTATGGACTTGGGTTTTGGAGAAGGAGGGAGCACTGGAGACATCTATCGGCTAGCAAACAAGCACACAGGGGACAAAGATTTATCCAGGTTCAGGCCTCGTAGAGGTCCCTACTCCTGCTTGTCTACTCGTGGAATTATCGAAGGAACCGAAGGTTACAATGCTTCGCAGATGCGATCTGGCGACGGTTGTGGAAACTAGGGTTGCGTGTGTGTTCCTCGCTGCCCCCTCCTAGCCCTTATATTGATAGGCTAGGTCTCGGGTAGCAGGTCGAGTCAGTTACAAGTTAGGGTTTTCCCCTTCAAACTTTCTAGCTTTAGCTTCTTCTTGTTCTTCAAGCAATCGAGAGTCCATAGGTTACTCGAGTCCTTCATTTGGGCCTTGGCGACACCGTGGGCCTTTACGTATTTCGACCGTATATACCAAACTTGAGTACCTGTAGGGTATACCCATGTCAGTAGCCCCTGAGTGTCCAGTGGAATCGCAGATTCAACTGGGGACTTTTGAAGTCTTTCGAGTGCATGAATGAATATATTTCGACTGCTTTATTTATGTCATAGGGATTGTTGATGTACGTGCCTGTTATAACCGAAGTATCGGTATCAGTTAACCACATTAGGGTGAAACAACGCAATCTACTTGAACTCGAGTCCCCGGACTCGAATCCGGAAAAATGCTGGTGTAATTCAACTCAAGCCGCGGAGGTCTTACAGGAGTCGAATTCTAGTTATCTAGGTGTGAGCACTCGACGAGTCCGTCAAGGCATATTCATCGTACCTGTAGGCACGGATACATTTCTGGTAGTGCGCAGCTAATGTGTTGCCAGGCCTTATTCAGGTCTTATCTTCACGCCGTAAGCACGGCATCCGAATTTTATCATCGCGGAGACGATTCGGGTGACCTAGGAGACACAGTATCTTTGTAGGGAAACGAGGCGGTGTCGCCATAAACTTCGAGTGTGGATGTTATCAACACACAGTACTTAGTACAAATAATCATAGGGTGCGCGACCAGCGCTCCCTATGGGAATAGCCCCCGAGTGCCTGGTTGAGTCAAAGACTCAGGCAGGGACTAAAGAACTTTTGTCGACTGCTGTCGTCTTCTGTTTGCTTGTTTTAGTCGAATTTGTTTCCGGTGCTCCTTATGGGAGTAACCCATGTCCACAGTCAGATCGTATTTTCGAGTGGTTGGGTTTGCTTGCGATTGTCCATGTTCCTATAAAAAGAGAAGAAAAAATCTTAGGCTGCGCGACCAGCGGTCCCTATGGGAGTAGCCCCCGAGTGCTTGGTGGAGTCGAAGACTCGAGCAAGGACTAAAGTAGTCGAAGTCATCTGCTGCGTAGCTTTTGATGACGTTAGTGGTGACGATTTCATGACCTCAGTTGCCCGCGTGAGCGAGTTTGATAGGACGTGACGAGCTGTGGGTCCTACTCTCTGACTTTGATTTGAATGGGCGTGCGTAATCTTTTATTTTAACTGCGTCTCCTCGATTTCCGCGCGTAATGGGAGTAGTGGAGGGACGGTTCGTGTGTCCACTCTCCCACGTGTCCAGCACGATGTTTGCCACGCGTCCAATAGGGTTTTTCTGAACCGTTGGATTACATCTTCCAGGGGTTAAGTAGCGGCGCTGTGACTGTAATTTTCTCATCTGTTCTCATTCATCCTTTGCTTCCATCGCCATTTTTTTGAGGTGAAACAGTAGGGAAAATCCCCATTGCAATTTTTATTATAATATATGAGTAAGCTACAATGAAAAAAATGATCTAAGGTAGATCAAAATAGTAAAGTAAATCATTCTAAGATGGGTAAAGTACACCCTATCCCTAATCTAATTATTGGTTAAGCCAGGCTTTGAATTTCTCCTTGTATTTTCCTTTGATTCTGAATTGTAACCATCTCATTTCTTGATAGAAGATTGCTTTCCATCTTTCAATTGTGGGCCTTTTGTCATTAAAAATCTTCTCATTTCTACATATCCAGATACCCCAGGTAGTCATGATAATGATCTCCATTGCAAATGGAAGGTGTAACTTTTCTTTGATGTCTGAAATAGCTTCCAATCCTGTTAGGTTTGCAGTTCTGTTTCTGTAAATATGGTCCCAACATTTGTTTGCAAATGGACATTCCCAGAATAGATGATTTACTGATTCTTCCAAGTAATAGTTGTAAGTTACACAATTGTAGTCAGGCAGGATGAACAACTTTATTTTCAGAAGATTCCTTGTATTCAATCTGTCAAGAAGCAAAATCCAGAAGAAGAACTTGTGTTTATTTTGGCAGGAGGTTGACCATACCCAAGAGAAGTGTGGTGGTGATGGTGAATATCCAATCATGGCTGAGTAGGCCTTTTTTACTTCAAATTTATCTGACCCCCAAATATAGGTCCAATTATCATGGGTATCCCCCTAAGTGGTATGCATGAATTCCTGGCATCTTTCTTCCATGTCTATAAACTCAGAGTATGCTTGTTGGGAGAGTGGTAGGTGAAAATTATCCTCTAAGTAGTCAGCCTGTAAGAAGTCATGTACATTGATATTTGAACACTTAGCATAGCACAGAAGGTGAGGGAATTTATTCATCAAGCACTCATCTTGCCAAAGGTCAGACCAGAAATATGAAGACTTTCCTGAATTCAGATTGCACTTAGCCATGCCTTTAAAATTATCAATTAATTTGATATGAGATTTCCACCAGAATGATCCTTCCATGCTTCTTCCAGGTAGTTTTCCATTTTTGTAGTAAGTTTCCCATATGAGATGAACCCAAGGGATGTCATGGTGATTGTAGAATTTGTCCAAGTTTTTTAGAAGGAGGGTAGTATTTTGGATCTGTAGGTTTAGGACCCCTAGACCCCCCTGATTTTTAGGACGGCAGATTTTATCCCAAGACACCAGAGCATGTCCTTTTGCTTGTACATCTTCAGTTCTCTTTCTCCATAGACAATATCTCATGTATTTTATAATTTGATCCTTGATGGCAATTGGTACCTCCAAACAACTCATGAAAAATAAAGGGAGTGAGGACAGAACAGATTTCACCAGTTGCAATTTTCCTCCATAATTCAAGAAATCAGATATACCACATAATCTTCTTTCAACTCTTTGAACCTGTTTTTCTGCTTTTCTCTGCGCTTGTTTCTTCCATGACGCTGGACCAGCTCCGCTCGTTTCCCAGCTATTTCCTTCGCTCGCATCGCCGCCACGCAATGGGGAAGAAGAAGGGAGGCGCTGCAGCTGATTCCGCGGCCACCGTTGCTGTGGCGAAGAAGAAAGGCGGCTCCGCCGCTGCGGGCACCAGCACCGTCACCGGCGGGAAGAAGAAGGCCGCAGGCACCCGCGTCACGAATGGTGCGTGGCGCCCCTCCATCATCAAGTCATCTGATCTCCGTCTTCTTTGCCAAGACGGAGTACTGTCCGCCGTAGTCGCCGACACGTGCATCCCCGGTGGTGAGACAATTCCTGCTCCTCCCGCTGGTTTTCGAGTGATGTTTTTAGCATTCATCATTCATGGTCTCTCCTTGCCTCTTCACCCCTTCTTTAGGGGCCTCATTTGTTTCTACGGGCTTCAGCTCCATCAGCTGTCCCCAAATTCTATCCTCCATATCTCTTGCTTCATCACTCTCTGCGAGTGCTGGCACGGAATCGAGCCGCACTTCGGCCTCTTCAAGCGCCTCTTCAAATTGAAGCGCCAGTCTGCATCTGGCTCTTTAGTCTATGATGTAGGTGGTTGCGGAATCCACGTCGACCCATCCGCCACCTACTTCGAGATCAAGCTCACAGCATCCGTCCAAGGGTAGAGGGACAAATGGTTCTACATCCGTGATGAGAAGGCTAACGGTGAGCACTTCAGACTCGCACCCTTCGATCCCGCGACGCCGTGCAAGAGGATGCGCTCCTGGAAGAATGTAGTCATGCCTGTCGAGTCCGCGGAGACAGATGTGATGTACCAGCGCGTCTGTGACCTCGAGAGTCGCATAGGCAAAGAGGAGGGAGGCTGCACCCTCATTCGCACTTGGCTGCGCCGTCACGTCCAGCCCTTGCAGGCCAGAGTCCACCCCATGTTTCAGTGGGCTGGCGCTGATGAAGCCACTCGCGTGTCTGCAGACAGCATGTCCGCGAGTGAGGTGGACAAGAGGGTTCGACTGGTCACCAAGTACACCGTCAAGGATGTGCTCCCCAGTGAGCCAGTTGTTCCTCCATTTGATGCTACGAACCCTCCTCCTGAGGTATAATTGTGCTACGCACTAGCTAAATTTGTTGATTGCTTCTCTGTTGTTTACTCGCTTTTTGTTGAATGTGTTGTCTGTGTGCAGGATTGGGCGGTGTCACCTTGTATGCCCCCTCTCCCTTAGGGGATTACCCCTCGCGAAGCTTTGGAAGAGGACGAGTCGGAGTCGACCTTCCCCTCTGATGTGGAGGAGGACGCCCCCGAGTCCGGTAGTCCGGATACTCGCAAGAGTTCGTGCAGCGAGGATTCCGATGCGTCGTCTCCTTCGACTCCGGAAGGCGCAGGTGTTGGTGCAGAGTCGCCGATACCTGCTATTCCTGTGAGAGTCGTGGCACCATCTTCTCGCAAGAAGATGCGATTGCCCAAGGAGTCCTCGTCGGAGTCGGGGGAGGCCACTTTTGACTTTGACAAGTTTGACTGGTAAGTTTTCTAGTTTACTTGTTCTTCTCTGTTTTGTCCTTTTTTCTTGATGTGAATTTTGTCTCGCAGTCAAGATGCGTCGTCATCTTCTGGCAACGTCCAATTTTTGAAGGAATCGAGAGTCACGACCTCAAGGGCCAAGAAAGAGGTCGAGCTCGCTCCTTCCCCTCCATTGGTGGCCCACTCCGGGCACAACTCTTCCAGTTCTCCTCATGCAGGGGAGCATCAAATGGTTGCCCGGATGACGGTACAGCAGACATCTTCGGAGTCATTGGAGGACCATGTAAGTGTAGTTTTTCTTCCTTTTAGTGTTGCAGTCGATGTTATCTATTGCCTCTGCTGATTCCTTGTTGTGCGATAGCTCCTTGTGAAGGAAGCCGCGCACTTGGTGGAGCAAGTGCTCGCGATGGGCCGCCAGCATGCGATGCTAGAGACGCGTCATCGCGTGGTTGAAAGTGATTGTTCTGCACTTCCTCTTCTTCCTTGTCTCCTTTTGATATGGTCGACTGATAGTCAATCCCTTTCCGTTTGTAGCTGAACATAACGCCCTCCTGCGCAATGCTGCCACCATGGAGAAAACCCTTGCCGCGGCTGTGAAGGGTCATGATGAGGCAATCGCGGCGCGTGACGAGGCGCAAAGGCGCGAAGAGGAGTTGCGTGCCTCCTTCGCAGCCAGGGAGAATTGTTCGAGGAACAACTTTTCTCAATCGCCAAGGCCCTCTCAGGTATTTTGCTTTGGATATCGTTGTCCTTCTTTGCTGGACTTTTTGCCATTGGCACTGATGTTTTTGTCCATGTGTGGATTTATGCGCAGATGCTGGTGACTTGAGTTTCGACCCGCAGGCCCTTCGTCGCGATGATGCTCTGGCGGGTGCACTGTCGGCAGTCGAGGACCATAGCACCGCCATCCAGGATACGCTCTCCAAGACCAAGTGTGCCCTCAGTCGACTCTGGGAGGAGCTGATGCCTAAGGCGGAGTTAATCGAAAATATAGGCGAGCTGGTGGAGTCACTCGCCGGGGGTGTGCCTTCCAGCTACAAGAACTCACTCCGTGCGGCTGGTGCGTCCATGTCGCTTGCCATGGTGTAGGCCCACAGAGTCGAGGTTGATCCTGCCATGGTGTCGACGGCGATGCCTGTTAGCGCGGACGGCCAGCAAGTAGTCCTCGCTCCTTTCGCGACTGCCTATGGCAAGTATGGGCCTCAGTTGATAAATACTGTTGCAAAGTATTCTGAGGAGCTGCACCGCGCCAAGAAGGCGGCGAAAGCAGCGGCATCAGGGGCTCGCGGAAAGTCGATGGCATCTGACACTACCACGGACTCGATGAAGCCCCCGAAGCCGTCAAAGTCAAAGAACCGAGTTGCTCCTTAGTTAGCTTTTGTAATAGTTAATTAGTTTATGTCCTTTTGTTTAAGAACATGCCTGCTGGCGAGTGTATCTGCTGATACTTTTGCTAGTCTTGAATGCATTTGAATCTTTTGTTTTTGTGTTGATTTGGTCGTCTTATTTGCTTCTATCTTGACTTGTGGTAGGGTACATCAAGTGATCCTTTGAGGGAAACTCAGGACTCGCCGACTCTTGATGATACCGTGGTACCGCCACGCTCCAGGGTAGATGAGTTGTTGCTGCTTTCGTGACTGCATGACCGCGTGAAGCAGCTGGAGCGTGAGTTGCCCGTGCTCCGCGCTAACGCGGATGTATGGAAGTCGAAGGCGGAGAAAGCCGCCGCCCTAGAGCAGTATCTGCTTGGCGAGGTGACGCAGCTGGGCGACCAATTCAAGTGTTAGTTTGCTTGCTCTCATCTTTTCCTTGTAGTCACTCGTAGTGGTACGTTGTACTTATGCTGTTGTTGCTGCTTCGTGTAGTTGTCAGCACGCGTCATCTGTAGGAGGAGAAGGATAGAATTGCCATTCGCATGCATGATCTTACCCAGGAGCAACTTCAAGAGAGTGGATACTTCTGGGTAGATCATGATCGTGCGACTGCGCTAGCGATCCTGCAGGATCGTGCGTCGCAAGTGCTGCACTTTCTGAAGAAGTCGCAATCATGCTTGAAGAACATTTATCGGGCGATGTTTCCATTGGATGATACTCCATCAAGCCTGCTGGCCCTCCTTGCCAAGTTTCAAGACCTGACCGTGGTTTGCGAGTGCATAAGGCAACTGTTGGTAGCTGGTGCCAAGGCTGCTCTATCAATGGTGCGACTGCGCAGGCCTGACGTAGATGTTGCGGCTATTGCATCTGGGCCGCCTGCACCACCAGCAGGTTCTGCCTGGAATATGGTGCCGTACTACCAGGCGGTGGATCGCCCAGCAGAAGAGATCGTCGACTTCTTTGAGGAACAAACCAACGTTCTTCTGCTGCAGTAGTAGCCTAGTTTGTATCCTGCACATAAGTGTACTTGTGTTGTAAAGTTCGTATAAATGTTATGTATAAGTTATTGTATAAAGAGCTTTGTTAATATGAAGTGAGTTACACTATGCGAGTCCTTTTCGTTAGCCTGGTCATGCTTTTATCTTAGTCCATTGTCAACCTGTCAGGTGCGTTGCAGATGGGTTGATGTTTGTGTCAAGGGTTTCGATTGATGTGCCAGCTACTCGGGATATCGCGTTTCGGTTCGTAGAACAGATGTATATAGGGTGGCGTAGCCCCCGAGTAAATAAATTGGAAAAGTAAAGGAGAACACAGAGTTTTGGGGCACTTAGCTTTATTTATTCGAAGAATAGTGCGAGGTACAATGTGTGGCTAAGTAGCCTTGGCTGAGTAGCCTTATTTGCAATGTAAAAAGTAAAAAGCGACTAGGGGTAGAAGCATCGCAGCTGTGCGACGTTCCAGGTGTTGGAGTATGCGACTCCTGTCTCTAAGTCTTGAAGGCGATAGGCGCCACCTGGGATTACTTCTGTAATCATGTATGGTCCTTCCCAAGGGGACTCGAGTTTGAGATGGCCCTACTGTTTCAGTCGTAGGACCAGGTCACCTTCGACGAAGGATCTGGGGCGTAGCCTCCTAATGTGGTAGTTGCGCAGGTTCTGTTGGTAGATCGTTGATCTTTCTGCAGCGATTTCTCGTGCCTCGTGAAGGAGGTCGACAGAGTCTTCGAGTGCAAGGGATGACTCTTGTTTGCTGTAAGCGAAAATGCGCGGCGCCTTGTATCGTACCTCGGCGAGCAGCACTGCTTCGGCTCCGTGCACCATAAAGAATGGCGTGTAGCCCGTGGCACTGTTTGGAGTTGTGCGTAGGCTCTAGAGTATAGATTGCAGTTCGTCTGGCCAGCAACCCGCTGCTTGTTCGAGTGGCCGGAGGAGTCGCTTCTTGATGCCGCTGCAGACGAGCCCGTTTGCTTTTTCCACCTGACCGTTGGTCTGTGGATGCGCTACCGAGGCGTAGCTGATATTGATCCCCAGGTTCTCGCAGAATTCTTGGAGCTCCTTGGATGTGAAGTTCGTCCCATTGTCGGTGATGATGCTGTGCGGTACGCCGAAGCGGTAGACGATGGATTCGAAGAACTTGACTGCGCTATGTCCTGATTGGTTGGTCATTGGCATGGCCTCGATCCACTTGGTGAATTTGTCGACTGTGACCAAGAGGTAGACGTAGCCTCCTCGTGAGGACCTTGGGAGTTTGGCAACCATGTCGAGTCCCCATTGCATGAAGGGCCAGGCCAATGGAATTGGCCGGAGTTCTGCGCCCGGTGCGTGCGGCTTGTCCGCGAATCATTGGCAAGCATTGCATTTTTGGACGATGTCCTTAGCATCGCGCATGGCCGTAGGCCAATAGAATCCGGCTCGTAGAGCTTTGGCGACGAGGGCAAGACTACCGGGGTGGTGCCCGCAGGTCCCCTCATGGATGTTGAGGAGGACAACTCTTCCATCGGTTGTGGAGACGCATCGCTGGAGTACTCCTATGATGCTGCGTTTATACAGTTCACCGTTGATAAGAGCGAATGCCTTGGATCACCACGCGATGTGTCGTGCATCAGTCAAATCGTCTAGGAGCCTTTTGCTGAGGAGGTACGTGATGTATGGCTGCGTCCAAGATTGCTCAATCATCATGACGCTCATTGGTCCCTCAAGTCCTGTGTCCAAATCCAGGTCGTCAAGTGCCATTGTCTCATTGGGCGGCGTAGCCCCCGAGTCTGTTGCTGCGCTTGTTTTCTTTTCTACGGCCTTTGGCTTGATGGAGCGTTTGCAGATGCGCTCGAGAAATACCATAGGTGGTATGGGGGCACAGGTGGAGCCTATGTTGGCGAGTGCGTCCACCTCTTCATTGCTTTCGCGACCTACGTGCCGCAGCTCGCAACCGTCAAAGTCTCCTCCGAGTGTGTCGTAGAGGTCGCGATATGCGATCATGTTGTCGTTCAGTGCGTCGCACTCATGCATAGTTTGGCTGACGACCAACTTGGAGTCGCCATATATGATGAGCCTCTTGGCGCCGCAGGCTTTTGCCATCCTCATCCCGTGCAACAGGGCCTCGTATTCAGCCTCGTTGTTGGAGGCTGTGAACTGCATGCGCAGGATATACTTCAGCTTGTCCCCTTGAGGTGATGTCAGTATGACACCTGCGCCTGCTCCGTCCTTTCGCTTGGACCCGTCAAAGTGCATTGTCGATAGGTAGGACATATCTGGTTTGTCCGGGAGCTGGTTCTCCATCCAGTGCACGAGGAAATCAGGGAGAACTTGCGACTTGATTGTGTCGCGCTTTTCGTATGTGATGTCTCGTGGAGACAATTCTATTCCCTAAAGCACGACTCATCCGTAGCATCGGGGTTGTTGAGGATGTGTCCCAACGGGGCATCGTTGACTACCACGGTTGGGTGTTCCGGGAAGTAATGGCGCAGTCGCCGGGCGGTCACAAAGACACCGTACGCCAGCTTCTGGTAGTGCAGGTACCGCTGTTTTGTTGGCGTGAGGACCTCGCTGAGGTAGTATACTGGGCGTTGTACGACGTGAACCTTGTTTTCTTCAGCTCGCTCAACAACGAGCACTGTGCTAACCACCTGGTTGGTGGCGAAGATATATAGCAACAGTGGTTCCCTTTCTCTTGGGGTCACCAGCACTGGCGAAGTGGATAGCAGACGCTTGAGATCTTCGAATGCTTCTTGCGCTTCGTTGGTCCACTCGAATTTTTCAGTTTTGTGGAGGAGCTGGTAGAAGGGCAACGCTTTTTCACCCATCCGACTGATGAATCGGCTGAGGGCCGCGATTCGCCCAGCTAGCTATTGGACGCCCCTTATGTTTTCCGGCTTCTCCATGGCCAGTATGGCTTTTATTTTCTTCGGGTTTGCCTCGATTCCCCTCGCGAAGATGAGATACCCGAGTAGCTACCCAGATGGTACGCCGAAGGCGCATTTGTCGGGATTGAGCTTGATCCGGTAGCGATCGAGGTTGGCGAAGGTTTCGCGCAAATCATCGATTAGGGAGGCTTCCTCCTTGGTCTTGATTACTATGTCGTCGACATAGACTTGAATGTTGCGACCCGGTTGTTCCTTGAGGCAAGCCTGCATGCACCGCTCGTAGGTGGCTCCCGTGTTCTTCAGTCCGAAGGGCATTGTGTTATAGTAGAACACGCCAAAGGGCGTTGTAAACGCTGTTTTCTCTTGATCTTCCTCCTTCATTCGAATCTGATTGTAGTCTGAGTAGGCGTCGAGGAAGCAGAGGCGCTCGCATCCCGCAGTGGAGTCGATGATCTGGTCGATGCGTGGCAACGGGAAGTGATCCTTTGGGCAGTGCTTGTTCAGAGAGGTGAAGTCCACGCACATCCGCAGGATATCCGTGTACTTTTTTGGTACCAACACCGTGTTGGCGATCCAAGTGCTTTCCTTGATCTCCCGTATGAACTTGGCTTCGAGGAGTGTGTTGATCTCCATTCCAACTGCCTGCGCTCGTGGCTCAGATAGTCGCCAAATTGTTTGCTTGACTGGCCTTGCGTCGGGGTTGACGTTGAGTGCGTGCTCGGCGAATTCCCTGGGAACTCCTTGCATGTCCGCAGGACACCAGGCGAAAATTTCCCAGTGCTCACGGAGGAATTCGACGAGGGCGAATTCCTATGCGGGACTCAAGTTGTTGGCGATGAGAGCCATCTTGGCAGGATCCGATGGGTGGACCTGCACTTTCTCTGTGTGCACCGATGAGTCGAAGGAGAGATCCGATGAGCTTGGCTGGCTCAGCAGAGGCAGACTGTTGTTTGTCGACTCCTTTAGTCTCGCGAGTTCTTCCTGCATGCCCAAGGACTAGGAAATTCTGTTGAATTCCCTGTCACAACTGTCAGATCTTTCGAAGCTCCCGTTTATCATGATGACGCCATTGGGACCTCGCATTTTCATCTGCAGGTAGGCGTAGTGGGGTACTGCCATGAACCTAGCGAACGCGACGCGTCCGAGGATGCAGTGGTACTGTGAGGGCTAGTCGACGACCTCAAAGTTGATGTGCTCGCGTCGGAAGTTCTTCGGCGTGCCGAAGATGACGTCGAGGTTAATTTTGCCTAGGGGGTATACACCTTTCCCTGGGACAATGCCGTGGAATGTTGTGTCCGAGGCCTCCAGGCAGGTTAGCGGGATTCTCATTGCTCGCAAGGTACTCGCGAATATAAGGTTGATGCTGCTCCCGCCATCCATGAAGACGCGGCTCATGTCAAAACCTCCGATTTGCGCCTCGAGTACGAGGGGGCAATGGCCTAGACGGGGTACCTGAGGCGGATGGTCGCGTTTGTCGAAGGTGATGCATGACTCGCTTCCACTGAGGTACTCAGTGGTAGATGGTGGCGAGTGTGTGGCCAAGTTGACTTGGCGAATGATGGCCTTCTGCACCCGATTGGAGGGGCGTCCCTTTGGATCATCATGGTGCCCATGGCTCATGGGTACGGTTCGCCTCCGTGGCGCTGGTCCGGTGCAGCTCCATTCGGGGGTGGCCCAGGTGGTGGTGGCGGTGCACCATGTGCCACGACGCCTGGAGCCGCTCCGTAGCCTCTTTCGACTGCATTGCGGTTCATCCGAACCAATCCCTCATGTAGCTTGAGGAACTCGCGGCAATCCTTGAGGAGGTGGCTGGACTTCTCCTTGCCATCATGCTTGTCGATGTAGAAGTGTACCGTGCATGGCCCGGACAATTTGTCCTCAATGGAGGTCGCGGGTGCCTCGTCTCGAGTGCGACGTTGCCATTCTTGGGTGGTTTTCCCGGAGTCGCGGTATCCGTCTCTACGGTATCCGCTGTTGCGGTTATCGTCGCGTCTTTCATCATAGCCGACCTTGACCATGTTGACGTCGTCGTGGTCATCGTAGATGCGCATCCGACGTTTGCCTCGGCGATCGCGTATGCGCTCGAGTTCTGCCTCTTCGTCGGAGTGAACGCGATTCTTTACCGAGTCTTCTCCATCGGCCCACCGATTCGCGATCTCCATCAGGTGGTCGATGGTCTTGGATTTTGAGCGGCCCAGCTCCTCCCTAAGTTCTAGGCGGCGGACGCCGCCATTGAACGCATCAATCGCGTGATCCTCCGATATGTTTTCTGTGGAGTTCTTGATGATGGACCATCTTTGGATGTAGGAGCGCAGCGATTCGCCAGATCTTTGTTGGCAGCATCTCAGCTCTTCGGTTGATGTGGGCCTCTTGTATGTGCCCTTAAAGTTGCGCACGAAGCTATAAACCAGCTCATCCCAACTACGAATGAATCCGCATGGGAGGTTGTCGAGCCATGCCCGGGCGGTGCCTTGCAGCTATAGCTGCAAGCATTGCATGGCCATCCTTCGACTGCCTCCGTGGAGTCTGACGGAGGAGATGTGGTCCTCCAACCAGATTTTTGGGTCCTGTAGACCGTCGAACTTCGGGTTCTCTGACGGGAGTTTGAACCCCTTTGGCATTCACTTCTGCCTGATGGACCTACTGAAGCATCTGGCACCATAGAGCTCCACGTCTTCCTCTTCTGAGTCAGTCGATCGAGCACACCGTGTCCTTGATTTGTCGATCTTGCGCTGCGTGACGTCATCACGCGCGTCATAGTCGTGGTCGTGTCATGGTGAGCGGCGACACGAAGACAGATCGTGACCGTCATCACTGGATGAGGGCGAGGAGTAACGCTTTGCTAACGCTTTGCCCTTCTTTGTCGAGGGCGGCCTCGATTAATCCTAAGCCCGCGATCGTGGATCGGTGCATGGCGGCTCGAGGATCTCCAGCCGGTGGCTGGTTGTTGAGGAGGTACATGGTGGCCGTTGTTACCGCAGCCTGCGGCGTCTTAGGGACCACGTTGCCCCTAGTGTCGACTGTCATAGAGCCGAAGTTGAGGACCTTTGTGGCTTCTATGCGTTCTTGCTCGGTGAGATGGGCCATCCGAGATTGCCTCTTCTTGGCGAGGTGCTCGTTGCCGTTTGAGGAGGATCCTCCGTAGGAGGAGAGCCCAGCACGACGAATGCTCGACTTGTCTGCCGCCTTTTTACGTGCCTCGAGTTGCGTGATTGTTTGTACTTGGCGCTTGAATTCTTCCTTCAGGAGCCAATGGTAGCCCATTAGCAGTTCTTGCGGAGATCCGAAGGGTAGAGGAGTGCCTCGTAGGGCCTCGCGGCAACGAGCCCATTCTTGCTCGTTGAGCCTGATCACGACGCGTTCACCAGTTTGCTCGTTTACTATGGTTGGAGGTTCGACTGCTTCTCCGTTGTTGGCGTTGGTGTGATCGCACCGTTGCCGCCATTAGGCGGGTCGGTTCCATTGCCGCGATTGCCACCGTTGTCATGGTTGGCAGAGGTATCGCCTACGTTGATGACGGCGCACATGAAGTGATTGGGGAAGCTGCTTCTTCCACAACTCTCAGATTCGGAACCGTAGGTCCCATCTTTAGTGGCCAGATCGCTCAGATCAGAGTCGCGACTGCTGTCGCTGACCGTGTTCTCGACTGTTGTTGGGGCGTCGAGCTCACTGAGGGTGCCGATCGATGGAGGGAACCATGATGCTGGGGCAATCGACGGTGCCATCGGCTGATCAGGCATGCGAAGCGTGCCCATCTGACCGACTTGGAAGCGGAAGCTCCCTATCGCCAGGCTGATTCCGTCGCCCACGGACTCGAAGGCCGGGCGAGTGGCCGGCGTGTGGACGGTGAATTCGAACGCGCCGAAGAGCTGGCGGATCTCCGCTGTTGCGGAGTTGTAGATCGCGGTTGATGGGGCCGAAGAAGCTGCAACATCAGCACTCCCAATTCCCACAGACGGCGCCAAATGACGGTGTCACGCAGATTGGATCTGGCATATGTGCGAGAGATCGATGTCTAGATCTATTGTCTATTGTGGCGATGTGGGAGATCATAGATCTATCTATTGGGGGAGTCGCGATTGAGAGATTGACTTCTCGTTGGACCCTCCTAGCCTTTATATATGGGGAGGCTAGGTCTCAGGTACCAATACGAGTTGGTTACAAGTTAGATTCAAACTCTAGTATTGAGACTTCCTTGTCTTCTACGTTTGGGAGTCTGTGTCCATATGTGCTTCATACCACTCGAACCGTCATAGGCGTCATGGACCTTGGCAATTCATCGAGTGGGCCTTCCGTCGAGCCGCACTAGGTAGGTTGTAGTTGGGTGCCTGTTGGGCATACCCATGTCAGTAGCCCCTGAGTGTCCATGCGAATCGTAGATTCGGGTGGAGACTTAGAAGTCTTGCATTAGGATGTCGGAGTCGACAATTGTGTCGAGTGCGAAGCACTCACCCGAAAGTTCATCAGGTTAGTCGAATTTGTAGTAGTTCATAGGTATGATGGTAAACGTGCCATGTGCGCTCGATGGATCGGGACCAGTTAATTTCTCTAGGGCAAAAACAATGCTACCTACTCAAACTCGAGTCCCCGGACTCGAATCTGGAAATTGCTGGCGTAATTCGACTCAGGCCGCGGAGGTCTGATAGAGTCGAATCCCAGTGTATAAGTGTGAGCACTCGACGCGTCCGTCAAGGCTTATTCATCGTACCTGTAGGTACGGATTATTTCTGGTAGAGCGCAGTAGATGCGTTGCCAGGCCTTATTCAGGTCTAATCTTCACGCTGTAAGCGCGACATCCAATTTTTTGTCATCGCGGAGATGATTCGGGTGGCCCAGGAGACGTAATCTCTTTGTAGGGAAAATATGAGGCGGAGTCTCCATAGCATTCGAGTGTGGATGTTATCGACACACAGTACAATGTACAAGGAAAAATAATCATAGGATGTGCGGCCAGCGCTCCCTACGGGAGTAGCCCCTGAGTGCCTATTCGAGTCGTAGACTCGAGTGGGGACTAAAAACATTTTGCGACTGCTATCATCTTTTGCTTGTTTCAGTCGAATATGCTTTCAGCGCTCCCTATGGGAGTAACCCGAAGCCCACAATCGAATCGTAGATTTGAGTGAAGGGTTTTCATAATGCTTGGATATCTTCACAAATTTCTTCGGGTGCGCGGCCAGCGCTCCCTATGGGAGTAGCCCCCGAGTCCTTAGTCGAATCGTGGATTCGAGTGAGGATTCGGAGCGAGTCACTCGAGGATCTTGTATATGCGCGTCCATCGCTCCAGTTTGGAGTAGCCCCCGAGTGTCTGGCGGAGTCGTAGACTCGGGCAGAGACTCGAGTCTTGTATCTTGCAGTGGTAGTCGAAAATCATGCTAGGAGAAAACACTGACCCAGAAGTGCATCGAGTCAGTGTGTCACACATAAGAAGCTTGAATCGATGATGTAGTTGGAGTCGCTGTCGGGTGCGTCTCTAGCACCGCATCTTTATAGCATCAAATGATGCAACCATCCGAGGAGGAACTCGACTCGAGTCTTGAGTGTATAGCGTAGTCAGTTGTTTTGTCGACTCGTGTTGGAGGATCCGATAGAATAGCTCGACGTAGTCGACATCCTTGTAAGCTGGAGAAAATGCAAAGAATTGTGAAGTACTTGTATCTTGTAAAGAATATTTGCCTGTCGGCTTGTGAAGTAAATTCTGGTGCCAATCGAATCGACACTTTTGCACTGTATACTAGGCCTTTTCGTTAGCCTGATTACCCTTAGTCTCAGTACCTTGCCGAGGTACTCGGAGTTCAAGGATTCGACGATCATGCAGAATCAGCTACTCGGGCTGTCGCGTATGAGGTGCTCGAGTGTGTATAATCGATGGCACATTAGGTTACTCGAAGAGGGCGCAACCCCCGAGGGTTTCGAGTGCGAGTTACAAAAGAAATTAGCTCTAAGTAGAGGAAAACTTAGCTTTATTGGTAGTTGCCGTGGACGAAGTCGATGCAATCACGGACGTAGTCGACGCGGTAGTGGGTTGTGTGACGGAGTCGAAGACACAACAGGTTGGCGGAGTTGAAGACCGCAGCGGGTCACGTGATGGAGTCGAAGACTCGGTAGGTCTGTGGAGTCGAAGACCGCAGTGAGTCACCGTAGCCGAAGGCCGCAGCAAGTCGCGTGATGGAGTCGAAGACCACAGCGTGTCGCCGCAGCCGAAGACCACAACAAGTCGTCTGATGGAGTCGAAGACTCAGTAGGTCTGCTGAGTCGAAGACCACAGGGAGTCATCATAGCCGAAGGCGGTAATGGTCCTCGTGGCGGTGTCGGCGGAGCCCCTCAGTGTAGATTCGATGTGGTCAATGTAGTCGAGGCGACATCCGAGAGCCGGTGCGACGGACGGGATCGACGCGGCAGCAGGTCACCAAAACCGATGGTGGCAGCGGTTTGCCACAACCGAAGATTGTAGCGGGTCACCGCATGCAAGGACTGCAACGGGTTGCTGGAGCCGAACGAGCCCCCGAGTCGCCGAAGCAGAAAACCGCAACAGGTCGCTGGATTTGAAGGACGTGGCGGGTCATCAGACCCGGTGGCGGTAGCGGGTTGACGCATCTGCGGCTGGTGTAGCCCCTAGGTGCAGAGTCAATGTGAAAGACGGAGTCGACGAAGTAGCGGGTTGGCGTAGCCGATGTTAACAGCAGGTTGGCGTAGCACCCGGAGTGTAGTAGCAACGCGATCAGATGGAGTCGCACGGTGAATGCAATGGACCGGAGTTGCGTGGTGGACCGAAGTCGCGCAACGGTGAATGTCGTGGCAGACGAGCCATCAGAACTATCATTGGAGACGAAGTTGATACAGTGGAGTCGTCAGATTTTTTTGCAGACTCGACGTGGCGAATAAAATTGATGCAGGATATTTAGTCGACATAGTGGAGTTGATGACTGTTGCCGCAAAATTCATGCAACCAGATCTTCACGCGATGTAGCAAAGATGATTTTCTCTTTTTTTTCTAGACCTTGAATAGGCTAATGATCAGGTGCATAGCACATACTTTTGTCAGATTGACTAAGCCAAGCACTATTGTCAGATTGACTCAGCCGAGCCTTCTTACCAAACCTGATCCGTACCGCTGCTCCACAAGGACATGTACTCACAAAATTCCATCGTACTCCCCATCGTGCTCCCTTTTCATTTTTTTGACTGCTCCTTGGGAACTGATTCGATTGAGTCTTGATATTAATTTGCTTCACGTGATGGACACGGGACATCCTCCACAAGGCTTGGTTTTCTAGAACTTTACGAAACTAGATTTTGCTTCAGATTCCCTGTCACGTGCACTTCTATCGATCAGCCTTGATGTAAACTGCCGATGTCATAGCTCCGATTGCTCCGTGTGAAAGCTGTCGTGGCCGAATTAGATTTTACGACAGAGCGCACTGCCCGACACAGAGAGCAACACGAAACTGACATCTTGAAGAGCCATGATTTGGATAATGGAAGGTCGCACGCGGAACGTGAAAAACTTCTCAATCTTCTAGATCCGATCAGTTGTATACCGCCAAAGATTTGTTCCTTGAGACCCGGCGAATCGGAGATTGCTGATACTGGGGCCGTTGAGATCGCAACATCAGCGCTCTCAGTTCCCACAGTCGGCCTCAATTGACGAGGATTTAACTCATCAATATCCATTGTTATAGACTTGGATTTTGAAGAAGGAGGGAGCGCTGGAGACATCTATTGGCTAGCAAATAAGCACACAGGGGACAAAGATTTACCCAGGTTCAGGCCTCGTAGAGGTCCCTACTCCTGCTTGTCTACTCGTGGAATTATCGAAGGAACCGAAGGTTACAATGGTGCGCAGATGCGATCTGGCGAGGGTTGTGGAAACTAGGGTTGCGTGTGTGTTCCTCGCCGCCCCCTCCTAGCCCTTATATAGGTAGGCTAGGTCTCGGGTAGCAGGTCGAGTCGGTTACAAGTTAGGGTTTTCCCCTTCAAACTTTCTATCTTTAGCTTCTTCTTGTTCTTCAAGCAATCAAGAGTCCATAGGTTACTCGAGTCCTTCATTTGGGCTTTGGCGATACCGTGGGCCATTACGTATTTGGACCATATATACCAAACGTGAGTACCTGTAGGGTATACCCATGTCACTCGTCGATATTCGCGAGTTGAAAGATAGGCCAAAAAATCGCAAGCGCAAGCAACGTGACTCCGATGATGATTACACGGAGACAGATCGGCCATGGAACATACCACAGCTACGTCCCTTTTAAACTTAGCACATTTATATTATGTAATAAGTTTCTTATATGATCAATAAAACAAAGCATTTGGTTCACTCATATTCTCTAAGTCTTTTACCTCCTTTAGTTGTTCAATTTGGATCATATAAACCCTTTATGCGCAAGGTTGCATTTGCCCTTATGAAAATTCCGCCTACGGGCGTTAGCTTAAGTTTTCTGTTCTACACGTTTTCTGAAGTTTTTATGTGGATTCCGGAGTAGTGACTTTTTGATACTCAAAGCTAGCGATTTTATTCTTAGGTTCTGGATGGTGCTATTAAGCATCATCACCTGAGAACATAGTTTTGTTCTGCGAGTCTTCCATCTCACGAAAGGTCAAGCATATGGACCAGAATAATGGATAAGCTGGCACTTGCTTAAAAAATATATACACATGCTGGAAACAGATAAGTTGCATGAATCTTGAATACAAGTTTTCCGCCTTAGATAAACATAAGTTTTTTCCGCATATATTCTGCAGAGACACATTTAATACAAATATTGTTTTTATGGCTCTGCTGCAGGGGACTTCGTGGTGGCATCATCAGGAGAGCCAAGCCGGGAGAGCTCGTCAAACTCTGAGGGAGAAGGGCTAGACTCGGAGGAAGTCACGTCGTCATCCAGGATCTTGGCAGGCACAAAGACATCCGCCTTAAACATCTTGGCAACTCTGGTGTCGAAGCCGGGGCCGGAATTCAAAATAGCATCAATATCGATCTCTCGACCTTCCTTGTCTATCTTGGGAAAGCCGGAGGTCAACAGGTTGATTTCGGTGTTGTCATAGTGCGCCTTGACCAAGGACAAGGTCATCCTTGCACCAGCCTGGACGCAAGAGGCTTTCCAGTCCTTGACTTTCTCGGGGGCTCGACACAGGATTTCCGCGAACTTGGCTGTTGAGTCTGCCGCCTTGATATTTATACTCAGAGGTTGAGCTATCTCCTTGGCGTGGGCGATGGCGGTGCTGACGAAGTTGCCAGAAAGAATCATGCGTTCCTTGGAACTTGGAGCACCCTCACCCAAGTTGGCTAAGGCAATGGGAGTTGTGGTTTGCACAAAACACAAGGACCATGAGTACAAATAAGTAAAATGGTTGTCCAACTTACATAAAAGACCAAGACAGAGAAAGGTTACCAAAGATGCTCGTTTCCTCTTACATGCATGTCTCCGCCAAGACATCGTGTTCCTTCTGGACTGATGTGAACATCTCAAGACTCCTAGCATTTTGCTCTTTGGTAGCTTGGTTTTGCTCTTTGAGTTGTGCAATCTCATCCTTCAGGCGCTGCATCTCGACGTCTGCGGACTCTTGCAAAGCCTTCATAGTTGCCTCATGGCCCTTGACGGCCTCGACCAGGTCCTTCTTCAGAATCTTGTTTTCATCATTGAGCTCCTGGATATGCTTGGATTGCTCGATGATGCTCTTGGCCTTAGCAATGGCTTCTGTAAGACGGAAATCAGAAAGTGCTATCAGAAGACAGAAGAAATGACTCAATTGGAAAGCAATGAGCTTTCATAGGAAACAGCCTCTGGCTATTTTTGATCTGGTCCTTCAGGAATTTGGTTTTACCCTGTTCAAGGTCCATCCCTTCCGAAGAGCAGCAAATCTCCCAGTGGCGGCTATCCTCCGTTTATTCTCATTCTGCACATGATATAAGCATGCTTAGTTTCTCTAGAGCATCTAGTCGGAACTATTCAAGTTTCAACTAAACGCTCGGGGGCTACAGTACACGATTTTAAAGTAAGCTAGTTTCTCTAGAGCATCTAGTCGGAACTTTGCAGTTTCAACTAAACGCTCGGGGGCTACACAGAAAAGTTCTATGCTTAGTTCTCTGGAGGACTCAGGCCAATAACTATTGATTTATCCTCCTAAGAGCTCGGGGGCTACAGTGGGATATACTACACAAAGTAAAGCAAGTGAAGTTCAAAAATCTTACGATGGCAATGATCCTGAGATTGCTGGCCAGATGAGCATAGGAATCATGAAAGGTCCAAGCATTCTTATAGATTGCGTCGGCCTGCTTGATGAGATCATCTAGGCTCAACATCGGAGGAGTCGCAGCCAATGGAGAGGTCAAAGCCGGAGGCATGGATAAAGCCCTAGCTGCCTCCTGCACCTTCAAGACAGTCGATGGCGTGGAGGCTCCCACCTCAATCGTAGCTTCCACGTCCACCTCTTCCACTTCCTTCCCCTTCTCGATGGCATCCTTAGCCGGAGCTTCCACCACTTTAGAGGAGGTACTCTCCTGCGTCGCCTAGCCGCTGGGAGCAACGTCTGCCTCGATAGAGCCTGAGACATCAAGGTTTGGATTGATATCTATCTCCATGGCGGAGGTCTCAGGGATGACGGGAGATGATGGCCCAGCGTAACCAGCAGAAGGAAGGGCGGCAGGAGTAGAGGGAGCGGTGGCGGCAGAGGGCTTGGAAGATGGACCCTTGGTTAACATGTCACGAATGTTTTTTGACCCTCCAACATCTTTGGAGGATCGCTTCAAAATAACACTGACTTTCCTCCTGAAACGTACAAGGTATAAGTACGAGAGTTGAAAAAAGGTGCGAGCTAAAAAATACAATCCGGAGAATGAAAGTACTTACTCCACGACAGGAGCCTTGGTGAGGGGAATGCTAGTGGATTTCTTCTTCTTCTCCGCCTCTAAGGAGGTAGTGGAACGTTTGGAGACTCCACTCTCTGATTTCTTCTTCTTGGCCTCAGGATCGGCATTAGAGATGGAGCTCTTCCGCTTTCACGCTGCCGGAGCTGGTTGATCCTTTGAGGCATCGTCGTCGGACACCACATAGATATCCTTCATCTTAGGATCATAGACCTGGGAGTTCATTTGATCTGCCGCCAAGGTCGCCAGCTGGGATACATGGCAATGTTAGATGCACAACATCAAGTTAGAAAAACCTTAGAGTATATAACAAGCAACAAAGGAAAAAGAAGCTACCTCTGGGCATGTGCTACAATCAAACATGTCGAAGGTGATCTTGAAGCCACGCTTCTTTTCCTTCACCTTGACGATGTCCTTTAGGCGGAGCTTGATGGAGTCAGTAGAGAAGTTATCCTGCGAAATTCGCATGGGATCCCTCTTGTCTTGGCTATACTTGCACATCAGCTCGGCGCGGTGCTGCAGAGGCTGGATCTGCCTAACGTACCAGCACATTGGGAAGATCCAAGCCCGTTAGACCTTCCTCTACGAGCCATTCGATCCGCCTTACAACACGATTAGCTTCATCGTCGGAGGGAAGAGAGGCTGGTGTCCGCCATGCAGGCACTTCGGTGGCAGCTCCATCAACGAAGTCAGGGTAGGTCTCAAGACGGTCTGGCAGAGGGACATCTGGCATGTAGAATACGTGAGCTGCCAGTTCTTGCAAGACACATGCCCTACGATGTCGGGGAAGCGCCGGCTAGGCTGGATCTTAAAGCTAATGGTTCCGCAGATCCGCAGTTCATCCTTGGACTCTACGGACTCTCTCTTGTTGGTGAAGAAATATATAAACAGATCTAATCTAGGTTTGATTCCTAGATATCCTTAGCACAAAGCTACAAAATTGCTAAGGACTAGGATACTGTTGGGAGAGAGATTGTGGGGAAGTACCTAGAAGTGCTAGAGGACATCTAAGAAAAAGTCGGATACTGGCAGGCTACCGTCGCGTACCAGCTGATATTTGAGGTACACCTTCTCTCCGGCTTGGGGAGAAGGGACCACCTCGCAGTCAGGAGCCGCCCGCTAGATAAACTTCTCCGCCCTAGGGAGGTACCCTTTGTCGATCAGCTCTTGGAGATCTTCGGCGAAGAGATCAAAACCTCTCCACACCCCCTTATGGGAGTCGTTTTCCTCTTCAGCGCCTTCAGGCGCCACTCGTTCTTGGCATCGCCGGCGGATTCCATCACAGCGGAGACGGGGACGACCACCCCCTCCGGCGGAACAATCACTCCCTCGGATGGCTCCTTCGTAGCCTCGGGAGTCGCTGCCGTGGAAGGAGCAGAGCTACTGGAGTCCATTATGACGCGGAGTGTGTGGAGGAAGAAAGGGCTCTGGTTAGGGTTTTCGTAGAAGAGCTCGAACAGTCGCGCGGCTGGAGGAAGACGAAGGCTGGGAAGCGAATGCGGGTAAAAAGAAACAAATGGACCGCGGAGGAAATATATAAGCCTTGCGTCAAGATTCATGTAAAAAGATCTGATGGATGGATCGTTGCTGACGTGCAAGTGAACGTGTGCGGTAATTTCTCCACGTCCTCCGTCTTTTGCCGCTCCGCCGTTTTGGATTTCACGTGCGTGAAAATAGCTAATGATTAATTCTTTGCTTCTGTGAGTTTCGAGGTAGCGTAGGCTGTACCCTACGTCATCCTCCTGAGAGTTGCAGTGAATGGTCTCTTCTGAAGATTCCATCAAAGACGAAGATCGTCCGACTCTAAAAATGAAGACTTAAGGAATTTCTGGCTACATTGTGAAGCCAGAGAGGATTGTAGGGTTCTCTGGGAGACCTTTGAGATATTGCTTGACAGATTGTCGACATCACTTAGACGGGATATTTAGAGATCAACGAGCAAGACGGTGCAAGATTTCAAAGTCCTCCGGGGGCTACTATTGAGGATATGCTATATGGGTATCCACATAGCATGTCACCAATCCGCCTAACCCGGGTGGCGCATAGTTGGTAGCAAGGCCTATGGCCTGCTGGGCAGCCCAATTAAACGGATCCTGAAGGGAGGCCCATGCCAGATAAAAGAAGGCTACACAGGAATCACCGACATAATCGGAGCCTTGGAGTACAAGACACGAACGACTAGTTCATGTAGGTGTAGGACTCTTTACCTTGTCCGACAAGGACCTTTCCCTGTAAACCTTAGGTCTTTGTGCCTTTATAAGCCGTCCTGCAGGAGGGTTTAGGGCACAACTTCTCTGATTGCAGCGTACAATGCACAACACCTTGCACAGTGAACCTATCTCTGTAACTCGACGTATTGCCGTTATAGTGATTTATAGCAGGAGTAGAGTTCCTCCACCGTTGTGTAACTTGAACCTGGGTAAGCTGTATTACCTCGTACCCACCAACTCTCCGCCTTACCCCATGTCTCTAAACACGCACTGTGAAGACCCCTCCATGGCGGACTCGTCGGCAATACCACGACACCCCGGGGAGTCTAACAACTCGATTATACGTGCACACATGGTGACTTTCGGCAGTTGGTTGCAAACACATATCATGAATAATATCACTATTGGAGATCAGCTATACTTGTTGGCCAGGACACCATCTTCGAGTATATTGAATTTCCAAGGGTACGAGATAAATGGGAATACATTTTACACGTATGATTGCCCAAGATAAAAAGAGAACCAACTAAAATAGTGGTGTCCGCATTGATGCAATAAACAACAATGGGCAAAATGACACATATCATGGTTACATAGAGGAGATATGGGAACTCAACTATGGACCTTCTTTTAAGGTCCATTTGTTTCGGTGCAAATGGGTCAGGCCGACAGGAGGCGGGGTTCAGGTAGACAAGAAGTACAGAATGACAAAAGTGGATCTCAATAATCTTGGGTACATAGACAAACCATTTGTCCTAGGAAATGATGTGGCTCAGGTTTTCTATGTGAAGGACATGTCTACCAAACCGATAAAAAGAAAAAATAAGCAAACAGATACATTATACGATGAGCCAAAGCGCCACATAGTTCTTTTAGGAAAAAGAAACATCATGGGAGTGGAGGAAAAGATAGCCATCACTACTAGAAAATAGCATGTTAGTGGCGCACCTATTTTGGACATCCGTGGCGCACATGGGGTGTGCCACTAAGCGTGCGTCACGACAAAATTTTAGCCGTGGCATACTAGGTGGTGCGCCACGGGTAACAAAAGTTAGTCGTGGCGCACCAGCTAGTGCGCCACGGATAAGGGTTCACGGTGCGCCACGACTACAAATTTAAAAAAAGAGGGAGATCTGGATCTCGTCGCCACCATCGTAGTCGTCACTGCCATCATGTCAGTCGCCTCGTCGGAGCGGTCGTCGTCACCGTAGTCATCGTCGTCTCTTTGGACACATGGTCGTTGTCACCACATCGGAGAAGTCGCCGCCCTTGTCTCACCGGAGAGGTAGCCACCGTAGCCGTCGCCTCATCAGAATAATTGCCACCGTCGCCTTGTCAAAGGTGCACGAGGAGGTCGGAGCAAGGAGGCCAGAGAGAGGAGGAGGTTAGAGCAAGTAGGCCAGAGATAAGAGAAGGAGAGAAGAGGAGAGGAGAGAAGGAAAATGAGAAGGAGAAGAGAGGATAAAGAGAATGTAGGAGAGGAGAGAAGGAAAAGGAGAAGGAGAAGAGAAGAAGAAAGGGAGGAGGAGAAGGAGAAGGAGAAGGAGAAGGAGGGGAATGGGAGGGGAAGGTGGAGGAGAATTTGGAGGGAAGGGAAATGGGAAGGGGGTAGGTGGCCGGGTCAGATTCAAATTTCAAATCCCTCCCAACTTACTCGTAGCGCACTCCTATAGCGTGCGCCACGGGTAAGTGACCTCCTTTTTTTGCAGGAAAAACGATCTTTTGACAATAATTTTTATTATTTTTGAATTTTGGGATTCTCAAAAATCGGTAAACGGTCTTTGACCATTGCCATCGGATTAAAAATTACATGCTCGTCGTTTTAATATATTATAGATTTTGTTCGATGTCGTACGCAAAAGCTATGGCCATTTTACCATGCCATGACCTTTTTTTGCAAAAAATATCAAAATTCATATATGTTAATTTTCCTAGAAACTACTCCCTCCGTCCCAAAATGTAAGGCGCCTAAGCTTTAGTCAAAAGTCAACATATTTTAAGTTTGACCAAATTTATACATAAAAATATAAACATTCACAATACTAAATAAATATCAATAGATTCATCGGAAAGTATAGGTTCTCAAAATGTCCATTTGATATTGTAGATATTCATATTTTTTCGTATAAACTTGGTTAAACTTAGAAGATGTTGACTTTTGACTAAAGCTTAGGCGCCTTACATTTTGGGACAGAGGGAGTACATCACATAACCTACTTATATCTGAAAGGATTTTATTTTTTGAAGTGTTTATCACTTTATTTTATTTTTTGCAAACCTAAAAAGACGATCCATGGGGGTCTGTCTGGAGCTTAAAATGGGCAGTGCACTTAGTCGTGGCGCATGACATAGAGGTGCCCCACGGGTAACGTACATAGTTGTGGCGCATGGCATAGAGGTGCACCACAAACAAGTGGGTTGTGCTCGCAGGCACCCTGGCTCACAGATACTGGCTATTTGCCCGTGGGTAACCACCTGGCATGTGTGCCACGGCTATACGGATTACCTATTGTTGTTTTCTAGTAATGCATGTCAGAAGATTATAATAAGTTTGATAAAAATCCGCTCTTCATAGTGAACACTAACCCAAGCATCCTGTTAAATGATGAAGATACTCCATGGTTATGGCTGACGTGTTCGTAAGCAAGAAATTTTAGGAAATAAGTGACTATATGTATTTTGAATTATGCCTTGGTTTTTTAGATGCAATCAATATACCAAGTTTAAAATATTTTCATGAGCTAAAACTTGGATTGGACCTCTGAAGAAACATCATATTGTGAGTCTAAAAATGATTTTTTTTAAAAATCATGAGCATTAGATCATGTACCTGTAGTTTTAACTGGACCCACTTCCTACCGATTCGGCAGACATTTATCTTTTTCACCTGAGGTGGACGAAAAGGTTTGAGACACCCTGGTTGGGACATCGTCCATGTATGGTAGTCTAGTATTTTTGAAAATTGGGGTAGTATCATTCGTGGTTGCTTCAGAAAATGCCTTGTTTTTGGCACTTGTAAAATAGAAAATGGTTTCTCTGTACGATGAAAAGGAAAACTTCCTCCTTCTACATTGTTCGCCATCCCAAGATACACATGTGTGCACAATATGGGCACACTATCACAAAGTATGCCACGATTCTGGCAATAACATTGGTCATTTGATCCGAAAGCCATGAAACCTCGAACATGATAGCTCATTTTGAGAAGGACTTTTCGAGATGCAACCAATATACCAAGTTTGGTATTTTCCTTGCAACTATGTCACATAATATGACACCACGCGAAGGATTTATATTGTTTAGATTGTTTTTAAATTTCTTAAGCCCGTTTTCAAATTTTCCCATTTCAAACTATTATCAAAACGGCGTGCATGAAGATAGAGGATGATCCTCGCTAAAACTTGCATTGGATTTCTGAAGAAACATCATATTGTGAGTCTAAAAATGACTTTTTCAAAAAATCATGAGCATTAGATCATGTACCTATAGTTCAAACGAGACCCACTTCCTACTGATTCGGTAGCCATTTGTCTGTTTCACCCGGGGTGGACAAAAAGGTTTAAGATATCCGGTTGGGACATCGTCCATGTAAGGTGGTCTAGTATTTTTGAAAAAATAGGGTGGTGTCATTTTGAATTATCCGTTTGGTGGTTGGTTCACCAAACACCCTGGTTTTGGCACTCATAAAATCGAAAATGGATTTTCTATGCGACGGAAAGGAAAACTTCCTCCTGCAACATTGTTTGCGGTCCCAATATACACATGCGTGCATAATATGGGCACACTATCAAAAACTATGTCACGATTCTAGCCATAACATTTGTCATTTCGTCTGAAAGTCATGAAACCTCAAACATGATATCTAATTTTGAGGACTTTTCGAGATGCAATCAATATACCAATTTTGGTATTTTTCTTGCAACTATGTCACATAATATGACATCACATGAAGGATTTACATTATTCAGACCATTTTTGAATTTCTTATGCTCGTTTCCAAATTTTCTCGTTTCAAAATATGGTCAAAACGGTGGGCATGAAGATATGGGATGGGCCTTAATAAAAATTGCATTGGATCTCTGAAGAAACATCATATTGTGAGTGTAAAAATGATTTTTAAAAAAAATCATGAGTATTAGATCAAGTACCTATAGTTCACCTAGACCCAATTCCTAGTAAGTTTTCCTTTTTTCAAAAAAATCATGAGCATTAGATCATGTGTATCTCAACATGGCAATCAATGTCTTGGAGGCGAGACATTATTATTATTTATTTCAAAATTATTGATCATCTAAAAACCTTTTATGATTTACCATTTAAAAATTATTTTAAAAATGATTTACCATATTAAATAATTGAATTCTCATATAAAATAAATTATATTTTTATTAGATTGATATTTCTTTTATGAAAATTTTAATATGTTATATATATTTTTATTAGATAGATATTTTTTATTTCTTTTACTAACATTTTAATATATAATAAGGCGAGAGCCAGAATTTGTACATCAAAGTTTAAATATAATTTTCGAAAGGCTCTTTAGTCCCGGGTCATGCCACGAACCGGGACTAAAGGTGGGCGGTTGGCGTGCGCCCTCTGGGCTGCTGCCAAAACCCTTTAGTCCTAGGTCGTGGCATGACCTGAGGCTAAAGTACATAACCAGGGACCAAAGACCCATGACCCAGGGCTAAAGGCCCTTGACATATAACCCACCCCTGCCTCCTCCTTCATAGATCCATCTCCATTCTCGATCGAGCTAGCGCAGGAGGTGCCACCGACCTGACGCCGGCTGGCTGACAAAATCCACTATGGTGATCCTCGCCGTCCACCCTCGCCGTCCGAGCCTGCGCTGCCGCCGCTACAACCACCAACTGCGTGCCGCACCATAGCCTGCATGCGTCCTGGCCGCCAGCACCACCACTCGCGCCGCCGTCGTCTGCACGCGCCCCAGCCGCCACCACCACCCACCACACCGCCACGCCGGAGAAATGATCCTGCTATTTAGAAGCCCACTTCGCTGGTCGTCGCTTGCTGCCGTCGACTGCAGGTTAGTTTCTCCTGTTCTTCCCATCTCCATTAATCCACTTCTCCGGAAATGCTAGATGATCGCCTTGTTTGATCCAATGTACTTTGCTTAATTAATCAGTAGACTCAAATTGTTAGTGATTATTTGGTGTCAAAATTTGCTTATATGCCGTTGCTAGCTTCCGGTGAGAGGGAATACAAGTGTATAGTGATTATTTGATGTCAAAATATATACCCCTCCGTATAAAACTAGATGTTGAAATTTTGTTAAAATTTGGATGTAACTATAACAGAGGGAGTACCTTCATTCCAAAGAATAATATGTGTGATATTTCAATATTTGTCTTTGATCAAGAATTATTTGGATGTGCTAGTTATTTTGTCTGTGTCATCTATCTACTAAATCCGTTCTCTTTATTTGCTAATTATGTAACTCTATTGGATGCACTATTGCACTCTTGGGAATTGTTTTCTGAGTTATTAATGTTTATTAGGGTTAATGTGAATTAGAATTAGGGTTAACGAGAGTGTTTTATAATTAGTGTTGGTTCTAACGTGAATAATCATATGGTGCTTTTTATTTATCATAGATGTGCATGTTTGAAACTTTGATCCATTACTTTCTCCTAGCAAGTTGTTTGTTCTATCATCCAACTCATTCATATTGCAAACATGTCTTTTAGTGCAGTTCCGTGTATTTTTATAAGATAAATGGTGCTAAGTTGCCAAAATATTCTATCACTCACACTCGTCATAGCTTGCTTTTTTCTGATGATATACACATTGTTTTACACTAGACAAGATCCCGCCAGCGTTTGAGGTTAGGGAGGGCGCGGCAACACGCGCCATATAGGGACAATGGACGGGCGCAGCAACGATTTTGCATGGTTTTCTTAACTCCATGGAGGCAACCATTTCACACGGTGTCATTAATTCATTAGCGTTTTGTTGTGTTTATAGCAATGAAATAACTAGCAAGTCTTTGCAGAAACTATGGAGCATGAGGAAGATCAAGAAGAGATATTGCAGGGTATGATAGCTGGTAAAGATATCACCTCGAAGTATCTGAACGACTCCGTGAGGGAGTGGAGGAGGATCTCGAGCCAAGAGACGTCTCCAGTGAGGGAAGATACGACTCCGGTGAGAGAATAGATGGCTCCGATGAGGGAACCTTGACTACAAAGTCCGGAGATGTATATAAATTAAGCCACTACTGACTAGATGCATTAATTGATTTGTATATATATTAATGATTCTTTCTTCTTTTAGCCCTTCGTATCGAAGCAATCTACTGGAAGCAAACAAGACCGGCGAAAAAGTTGGCCCCCGATGCTAGGTTCACGATCAAAAAATCACGGCAGATGGCGCCCCGATTGCTCCCGCACACAACGCAAGATTAATTGTAAGTAAATGCGGAGTTATTGTTAGGGACACCATCCTGATCACCATTCGAGAATGGAATAAGCCAAAGGCGGATGGAGTTAGTTATGGCAATGATAGATGCAAAGATAATCTTTAGAATACGCTCATGAGAAATTTCAAACTACCGCTAGAGGTGGATCCAGAAAACATAGTTATAGAGCGAAAAGTTAAGGAGTGGGATCTTAAGAATATGGCCACACAATTCAGAGACCACGAGAAACGATTGCACAAGATGTATGTTCTAGAAGAAAAGACACAGGAGTTCACTGAAGTGAATGAGAAGCTAAGAGATCATTGGGTCGAATTTGTGGAGTACAAGACATCGGATGAAGCTATGAAAAGGTCGGAAATAAACAAGGAAAATGATGCGCTAAATAAATATCATCATGTTATGGGGACAGGTGGCTACAAGGTTGCTAGGCCTAAGTGGGAGAAAGATGAGAATGACGTGATTGCTAAAGGTATCAGTCTAGAGACATCGGGGTGGACCGATCGAGCACAATCTTGGTTCTACGGGCATGGGGGAAGTTGAACCCAGAAACAGGGAAGTGTATTTATACAAAAAACATCTTCCAACACCTTTCAAAGCCCTTAAAACTGCAATGAAGGATGTGCGGGAGTGGAAGTTCTATCTCTATAGAGAGAAAGTCGAGCTGACATGCACCCTTGGGAATAAAGAACATAAAGGACAAACGAGAGGCACTGAAGGCTCCATTTTATGGAAGTTTGGGTTTCCCGATGATAGGAAAAAATAACCTGATAAAAGCCATCAGAGGAGAAAGGACACGAAGGCAGACCAGATGGAATATATATAAGATACATTATGGATGCAACAGGATCAAATAAACGCACTTAGCCAGCAAGCTACCGGCCCATCTTAGCGGCAAGACGAAGATCCTGCATTCGATGCTACCGGCCCACCATCTCGGTGGAAAAGGAGCATGGCTTCCATGAAGCTCCCGACTGATGATGATGCACTGGCGATGGCTCGTCGCTATGCCATGGATGATATCATGGGTATAGAAAATTGGGAGCTGCATGTAATAGTTGTGAACATGTCCATAAAGGTGGCTATCGGCTTTGCCTTACCTTTTGGACGTAGACCAACTTACCATTGATCTCTAGTTCCAGATGGCTATGTTGTTGTCGGGGTGGATGAAGTTATGAAGAGATTTGAGAACCTGAAGCTTGACTTACCTATAGGTGAAGGGAATCTGAGTGAACTGAGAGAATCTAGGAAAGCACCGTTCTGTGGCAAAAGGAAAACATCATGCTTCCAAATTGGACGTCAAGGACATCGACTTCTCCCAGTTGTAATCCAGCTCAACCTCTGCCTCCTTAGCCATCTCAGGCTCGTCTACAGACTCCACCACGCCAGCAAATTCCGTCGCCTCAGCCATCTCCGACGCGTCTGCATACTTCACTGTGTCAGCAGACTCCGCCGCCTTAGCCATCTCCAGCGTGTCTGTAGACTCCGCCGCATCAGCAGACTCCGTTGCCTCTTCCATGTTAGTAGCCTCCGCCACCTCTGCCCCGGTTGCAAAAGAGGAAGAGCACCGCCGCTTCGACAGCTAGTACTACAGCTGTGGTGAAACCCTCAGTAGGTACAAGGAAGAGAGCCAAGCAGACTTCTACAAACTTACCTTACGACTTGACTGATGAGGAACTCAGAAGGGCCATTGATGAAGATGTGAAATGCTAGGTTGCACCGAAACAACCCCGCCCAAAACAGTATATAGCACCCAAAAACGGTGAAACACTTTGTGGAATTTCTTGAGCGACCATGTCCATTAGAACTAGTATTAGACTATGACCGCACTATTATGAGGTCACGTAAGGCAAATGTCGAGCGCTCGAGAAGTACTAGTAGAAGTGGAAAACAATTCCCTGGCTCGGAGAACAATGAAACCAATCATGCCCCCCACTGAATGTGTTTTCCGATGCAGAACTAGTCGCACAAACGGCTAGGGATCTTGGTATGAATTTTGGTCAATACTTAGGCAAGAAAGCCCCACCCATGGCTGAATTAGCATACAAATACGAGTACGAGAAGCCTCTCGTCAGAACCTAGGAGGTCCTGCTTCTACAAACACAAATGTGAAACTTGCATGAGTGGTATATGCGAGCCTCACAGAAAGGGGAGATCATGCTCATAGTGGCAATTAGAGAGGAGCATTGCTTCCCTGGAAAGGACGAGTTACACATTGACTTCACGGAATTATTTCAGTTATTCAATCAAGACACCCTCAACAAATATATCATCAGTTGCTATTGTCAGTAAGTGATTTATTTTTGTAATTAATTCTCTAGCTCAGCCTTGTTTATTGCATGTATAATTATCCTCACTATATTCTTTTGTACGATATTATGCATAATGAAGATTCTCAAATGCAAAAGAGGTCGAATCTATGATCTTGGGTTCATTGTTCCAAATAACATTCATGAATTTATGGTAAAAAAGAACGCCAAGGAAATAGAGAATTACTTGCTAAAGTTTCTAATGAAACAACAAAACAAAATGGAAATACTATTTCCACACAACTTCGAATGAGTGTTACTGTCTTGTACATATTCGATTTTGTTTACTCGGTGCTAAGTGTAATTGATGAGTTATGCATGCGTAGGTTCCACTTTATTATGCTAATCATTCAAGTTTACTAAGGAAAAGTACTTGTGATGGACTCAAAACATAAAAACCCTCAGAGATGGGTGGACGTGGTTGAAATGCTCTAGAGGTAATTTCAGTCATTATTGCACTATATGGGCATCTTTCATTCATTTCCTGATATCAAATAATTAATAACCCCTTTACTCATTTTCTTTGTCGAGCAGGGTTTGGAAATAGTTCATCAAGAAAGATATGGGTGAATGGAAAGAGGAGCTGCGATTTCAACAACTCAGTGTAAGTAGTACTGTAGCTAGGTCCTCGCAGTTCTTTGATTCTTGTTTCAATACCATTACCATGCTTGATTATTATTTTGATTGAACTCTATTCTCATGAAGTGTTTGAGGTAGGAAGCCAGGAATAATTTATATGGATACTACGTTTGCGAGTTCATTCGCTAGACAACCCGTGAGCTCGGCAGAATTCCACAAAAACTTGCAGTACATAAACAATGTTCACGATCTTATTTTGTTACCATCAATTGTGTTGAGTTTTATTCATATATATTTATAATCCCCTTCATTAAATTAGATCGAATGGATGCGGGAGGTTCTCCTACCAAAGCATTGCACACGAGCACTTCAAGAGGAATTGGCGGGATTCGTTCTAAAGGAGTTCATAGATCTAATCATAGAATACCATCCGGAATTTATATTTAGATATTAGGAATCGTAAGAGAAATTATATTGTATATATGCATGAAAGTGTACCGTATATAATATGTTCGACCAAGAACGAATAAAGAGGTAACTTCGATCTCTATATTCATGACAATGTTCTGTAATGGTTCCTTCATTTATGTAGTTGTATCTATGTATCATCTGTTGGCACGTCACTTATGCCAAACGTCTCCCTCCTGCTGCGGCAGAAAACTGCCCCAATACTCTGATGCGACAGAAAAACGTCCCAAAACTCTACCATGGCAAAAACGCCCCAAAATTCTGCCGCGGCAGAACCTGCTGTCGCACAGCCACCAGCTGTTGTGGCAGAGTTTTGGGGCATTTTTCTACCGCGACAGAGCTCCTTTAGTCCCGGTTCCTGCGACGAACCGGGACTAAAGGTCCTCCACCCCTGCTCTCGGCGGTGGCCATGTGGATTTCCTTTAGTCCTTGGTTCAAAACAGAACCGAGACTTAAGGGGGGCTCTAGTCTCGATTGCCTAGTCCTGGTTGCACAACCAGGACTAAAGGCCCTTACGAACCGGGAATAGAGGCTTGTTTTCCACTAGTGCATCTACATGCTAGGTTTCCAACTCGAATATACGTCACGAGAACCTGCATCGTGTATAGTCTATGCTGCTAGCCGACATGAGTTCCATTGCCACGTCAGCTCTAGATGGACCCATGCCTGCGAGAAACCACGACCGACATGGGCTTACTGCGCCACGTCGGCTCTAGGCATGCCTCAAGTCTGCGAAAGACAGCTCTTGACTAGAGTCTACCTTCACATAGGTCCCATGTCTACAAGAAACAACAGCCGACATGAGCTTATGGCGCCACATTGGCTTGCGGCTGGCCCCACGACCGTGAGAAACCGCGGTCGGCATAGGCTCACGGTGTCATGTCAGTCTTCAGCGAGCCCCATGACCGCAAGAAACCACGGGCGGCATGGTCTCGCGATGCCACGTTGGTCTTTGGAGGGCCCCATGACCGTGAGTAACCATGGCCGGCATGGTCTGAGGGCCCCACTTTGGCTCTCAGAAGGCCCCATGAACGCGAGAAACCACGATCGACTTGGGCTTATGGTGCCAAGGCTCTCGGAGTTCCCCGTAGCCTGCCGGGTGTGGAGCGATGTCGGCCCTAGAATGCCTCTCACCGAGCATGGTCCTGCCCTTATCCGCTGACGGCAGGGCCATGGCATGCACGCAGTCCACCGTTAGGTGACGCGGGGTACGATGGCACCCGCAACACACGTCCCAAAAGAGTAAAGCTCCATTGTGATGGTGCCTCGTGTCCTTTTGGGTGTCCATCCTAGGATCGACAAGAATTGGGATGACGTGGATAGCATAATCAGCTGAAACATTCTAGTGCTATTATTTACTCTGATGTTTCGAAATCCCAAATAACATAATGGGTGATTTTTTATTCCTTTTATCTCGAAGAGCCGAAGTTTGATATAACACTCCATGTTTTACGCGTCTTAATCCAGAACCAAGATGAAAAAATAAGATCGATGCATATGCAAACTTATCATTTATCACTAGTAGAAAACAGGCCTTTGGTTCGGGGGTATTAGTCCCAATTTTTCTACAAACTGGGACTAATGCCCCGGCCCCAATGGCTAGAACTAGCCGCAGGAGGCGGCGACCACTAGTCCCGGTTCACAGATTAATACGTCGGGTAGCTAACAAATTTCACATATTAAGGAGTGCCTCTATGGAGAGCTCCTCGAAGATGTCTGAGGATGGGATCCTAAGACATCTTCGAGAGGCTCCGCCGTAGTGGTGTCCCTGTTCTCTCACACCATCTTGCAGTTTATAACTTCACAAGGATGCATCTTGCCTATTTATAGATTAAGCGGCACTACATAGTGTTGACACTCACGACATAATGTCGACACTCACCCCTATCATAGTGCCGCCACCCACCCAAATAGTGTCGGCACTCAGTGGCATAGTGCTACCCACTCATGACATATTGTTGACACTCGCCCATGATGTAGTGTTGTCACCACACCCACGTTTAGTCCCGGTTGGTGCCTCCAACCGGGACTAAAGGTTCATCATATCTTTAGTCCCGGTTTTGTGGTTTAATTTTGTTTTTTAGACTAGTACTAATTTTAGCATCATGATTCCATTTGACGTACTTAATTATATAATGCAGATGAGCCGGCAATGGATGTACGCTGACTGACTCTCTGGCAAGTTCATTGAAGGAGTGCATTATTTTATCCTTGTGGTCGAGGCAAACAGGCGGAATGGTTTTTTGTCTTGTCCATGTGGTGTCTGTCGGAATCATAAGGAATACTCTTCCGCAAGAGTCCTTCACGGCCACCTATTTTGGTCCGGTTTCATGACCGGCTATAATTGTTGGACCAAGCACGAAGAAAGAGGGGTTATGATGGAAGACAACAAAGAAGAAGAGAATTATAGCCACTACCCTACTATGTCCCCTGAATATGGTGGTACTACAATGGAAGACAATGATGAAGAAGAAGCTAAAGAACGGGCATCAGATGAGCCTGATGATGATCTTGGTCGGGCCATTGCTGATGCAAAGGCAGAATGCAAAAGTGAAAGGGAGAGGTTAAAGTTCGAGCATATGTTAAAGGACCACAACAGCTTGTTGTACCCAAATTGCGAAGATGGCCACAAAAAGCTGGGTAGCACACTAGAATTTTTGCAATGGAAGGCAGAGACCGGTGTGACTAAAAAGGGATTTGAAAACTTGCTGAAAATAATGACGAAGCTGCTTCCAAAGGATAACTAATTGCCCGCCAGTACATACGAAGCAAAGAAGGTTGTCTTCCCTCTAGGATTAGAGGTGCAGAAGATACATGCATGCATTAATGACTATATCCTCTACCGCGGTGAGGACTACGAGAATTCAGATGCATGCCAGGTATGCACTGCATTGCGGTATAAGATCAGACGAGATGACCCTGGTGATGTCAAGGGCGAGTGCCCCAGGAAGAGGGTTCCTGCCAAGGTGATGTGGTATGCTCCTATAATACCATAGTTGAAACGTTTGTTTAGAAACAAAGAGCATGCCAAGGTGTTGTGATGGCACATGGAAGACCGTAAGAAAGAAGAGATGTTGAGACACCCCGCTGATGGGTCGAAGTGGAGAAAAATCAAGAGAGTGTTCCCGGACTTTGCAGGTGATGCAAGGAACTTATGGTTTGGTCTAAGTACAGATGGCATGAATCCTTTTGGGGAGCAGAGCTGCAGTGATAGCACATGGCATGTGACTCTCTGTATCTATAACCTTCCTTTTTGGTTGTGCATGAAGAGGAAGTTCATTATGATGACAGTGCTCATCCAAGGCCTAAACCAACCCGGCAACGACATTGATGTGTACCTAAGGCCATTAGTTGAAGAACTTCTACAGTTGCGGCAAGGACAAGGTGTATGTGTGTGGGATGAGAACAAATAGGAGGAATTTGACCTACGAGCGTTGTTTTTCATAAGAATCAATGATTGACCTGTGATACATCCATTTTGCATCACTATTCTAGATCATAAATTACTGTTACGCATTGATATATTTCATATTAAGAGATGCTACTTATGTTATTTCATCTGTTTTTGAATGGTTGATGACTTTTGGAGCATGGACCGCTGTAGTCAGGATTCTGATGGAAAAAGTGGCTGTTTGGAGGCGAAATTCACGAAGATCAGAAAATCCGGAAAAATACATGGAAAATTCTATTTTCCAGAAGACGAAGATTGCCAGAAGGAGGAGTGGAGATGGGCCATAGGGGGCCCACACCACCCCCTGGTGAGGGCATCCCTAGGCCACGCCAGCAGGTGGTGTGGCCACACTGGCCCACTCCAGGCTCTCCCCTCTGGCATATATTATCCCCACGGAACCCTAATATCGGGGAGCGACCACAGAAAGATTCTGTTGCCTCTACAGGGTGGAAAACTATAGAGAGAGAAAGATCTCTCTAGCAGATAGAATTCTGCCGGGGGCATTCCTTCCCGGAGAGGGGAGATCGTCGCCATCAACACCACCATCAAGCTGGACTTCATCGGGATCATCATCATCACCACCATCATCAACACTAGCACCATCATCACCACTCCATACCACTGTAACAATTGGGTTGAATCTTGCATAGTTCTTAGGGGAAACTTTCCCGATGTTGATTACTCCTTGTAGTTGATGCTATTGAGTGAACCATTGAATTATCGTTTATGTTCAGATTGTTACATATCATTATTTCATCTCTGATCTTGATCCATATGATGTCTTGTGAGTAGTTTGTTTAGTTCTTGAGGACATGGGAGAGTCATGTTGTTAGTAGTGGAATTGTGTTGAGAAAGATTCAATGGTTTGATATTTAAGTTGTGGTGTATTTCTTCTAGTGGTGTCATGTGAACATCGACTACATGACAGTTCACCTATATGGGCCTAGGGGAATGCATTGTGTATTTCTCTACTAATCGTAGGGGTTGCCAGAGTGACAGAAACCTGAACCCCGTTAGGAAATCTTTGCACAGGGGACGTCAGGGTCTTAGAGTTTAAAGATGTGGTTAGGTTTCTACCTTAATTACTTTCTTATACTTGCGGATGCTTGCAAGGGGTATAATCACAAGTATGTATTAGTCGTAGGAAGGTCAGTACATTAGCACAGGTTCACCCACACAACACTTAGCAAACTAAAGAAGATTAATTAACTATATGAAGCGAAAGCACTTGACGATATTCCCATGTGTCCTCGAGAACGTTTGGTCATCTTAAGTAATACAACCAGCTTGTCCTTTGCTAAAGAAATGATTGGGCCACTTGATCCATTTTTTATTATTGTCTTTTATTTACTCGCACTTTATTTACCTGCATTATCAAAAACCCCTAAAAATCCGTTTGCTAAGTATTTACAGAGAATTCCTGCTCCCAGACACTCATCAACACCTTCTGCTCCTTGTTGGGTTCGACACTCTTACTTATCGAAAATACTGCGATACACCCCCTATACTTGTGGGTCATCAAGACTATTTTCTGGCGCCGTTGCCGGGGGGTGAAGCGCTATTAGAGAGTGGAACTGGTAAAGGAAACTTCTAACGTGAGTATTGTTTACTTCTGTTAGTTGCTTTATTTCAATATGGATAATTCACTTAGTTTCTTATTTCGTAATGCTACTACCACTGCTAAGGTAGTAGATGAACCACCACCTGCTGAGAATGATACTTTTAAAATACCTACAATAATTATTGATCGTGTTATGGATAACTATTATGTTGGGGATGGAACTGTCCATCCCGGTAATCATTTGCTCTTTATACATGAATTATGTGGGTTGTTTAAGTGTGCGGGTATTACAACAGATCAAGTCAAGAAAAAGTTATTCTAATTATCACTAAAAGGAAGAGCTGAGGAATGGTATAAGTAGCTGAAGAATAGTCAAGCTCTTGAATGGGAGGAAATAGTGCCTCTCTTTTATTCAAAATTGTATCCTCCTAGTGAGATTCATAAAGATCGGAATCAAATATTCAACTTTTGGCCTCTTGATGGAGAGAGTACAACTCAATCTTGGGGGAGATTGAAGTTACTAATGCTCAAATTTCCTATTCATGAGGTCCCCAACAATATTATTATCAATAACTTTTATGCAAGGTTTTTTCTTCATGATAAGGATCTATTGGATGCTTCTTATGCTGCATCATTTACACGCATGGAAGAAGAAGCTAAATGGGATCTTCTAGACCGTATTCAAGACAATGCTGAAGCATGGGAAAATGATAAAGGAAGAAAGTCAGGTATAAATTATGATTATTAATGCATTGAATCTTTTATGGGAACTGATGATTTTCATAATATTAGTACTGCTTATGGTCTTGATTCCCAAGTTATTGCAAATTGTCTTAAGGCTTTTGTCTCTTATATTGAAATTCCAAAAAAGGAATGGAACAAGTATCATGCACCATATAAAGATATTGTTGATTATGTTCCTGTTAGAAGTACTGAATTTTGCACTATTGATCACATCTTACCTGAACCTTATATCGAGAAAATACACTTCTCGGATAAGGTAAAGGAGCAACCTATGATAACTTGTGTAATTAATTAAAGTACAAAGAGAACTATCAAACCTGATGAACAAATAAACATTGAACCTGCAATAGCAATTGTGAAAGACCTAGTCACTAAAAGTGTAGAAGATGGACACATTGTCTTCTGTGAGGATGCTTCTAATATCGTCTCACATCCAAATAGAACTAAAAAGGCTAGTGTCCCTGTGCTTTCTATTAGAATTGGTTATCATTGCTATTATGGTTTATGTGATATTGGTGCAAGTTCATGTGCTATTCCTTACGAGCTTTATAAAGAAATTATGCATGAAATTAGTCCTTGCGAACTAGAAGAGATTGATGTGGTTATTCACCTTGCTAATAGAGAGACCATCTCTCCAATTGGTATTGTAAGAGATGTGGAAGTTTTTTGTGGTAAGATTAAATATCCTACTGATTTTCTAGTACTTGGTTCAACTACTAGTAAAACCTATCCAATCATTTTTGGTAGACCTTTCTTGAACACATGTGGAGCCATTATAGACTGTAAAAGGGAGAAAATTTTAACTAAATTTGATGGGGAATCTTATGAGTTTAATTTTTCGAAATTTACTAAAGTTCCTTGTGAAAATGAAGCCCCTAATGAGGATTATAGAGTTGAACAACTTGCTTCTATCTCTCTTGCTCCTAACAATGCATTGCAGCAATTTATGGAAGACCACGAAAGTGAAATCTTCATGGAAGAAAGAAATGAGATTGACGAAATTATCCGTCTTCAACCAAAGATACTTAAGCATAACTTGCCTATGGAAGATTTGGGTACCACATTGCCACCTAAAACAGATCCGGTTTTCGATCTAAAACCTTTACCTGATGATCTTAAATATGCTTACATTGATGATAATAAAATATATCCTATTATTATTAGTTCTAAACTTTCAGGGAAGGAAGAGGAAAGATTACTGGAGGTTTTGAAGAAACACCGAGGAGCTATGCGTTTTACTCTAGATGATTTAAAGGGGATTTCTCCTACTATATGTCAGCATGCTATCAATATAGAACCAGATGCAAAGCCAGTGGTAGAACATAAACGTTGTTTAAATCCTAAGATGAAGGAAGTGGTAAGAAACGAGGTATTAAAACTCCTAGATGCTGGTATTATTTATCCTATTGCTGATAGTGAATGGGTTAGTCCTGTTCATTGTGTCCGTAAAAAGGGGGAATTACCGTTGTGCCTAATGATAATGATGAGCTTATTCCCCAAAGAATAATAGTAGGTTGTAGGATGTGCATTGATTTCAGAAAAGTTAACAAAGTTACTAAGAAAGATCATTACCCACTTCCTTTTATTGATCAAATGTTAGAAAGGTTGTCTAAGAAGACCCAATTTTGTTTTCTTGATGGATACTCTGGGTTTTCTCAAATTGTTGTTAAACAACAAGGTCAAGAAAAAAACTTTTACATGCCCTTATGGAACCTATGCTTATAGACATATGCCTTTTGGTTTCTGTAATGCTCCTGCTACTTTTCAAATATGCATGTCTGCTATTTGTCATGATTTTTGTGAGGAAATTGTGGAAGTATTCATGGATGATTTTTCCGTCTATGGAACTTATTTTGATAATTGTCTACACAACCTTGATAAAGTTTTGCAGAGATGTGAAGAAACTAATCTTGTTCTTAATTTGGAGAAATGCCACTTCATGGTCAATGAAGGGATTGTCCTTGGACATAATATTTCCGAAAGAGGCATAGAAGTTGATAGAGCTAAAGTTGAGGAAATTGAGAAAATGCCTTGTCCAAGAGACGTCAAAGGTATTCATAGTATTCTTGGTCATGCTGGTTTCTATAGAAGGTTTATTAAAGATTTGTCTAAGATATCAAAACCCCTCACTAATCTTCTTCAAAAAGATGTACCCTTTGTTTTTGATGATGATTGTAAGGAAGCTTTTGAAACTCTAAAGAAGGCTTTAACTACTGCTCCTATAGTTCAACCACCTAATTGGAGCTTACCCTTTGAAATCATGTGTGACGCTAGTGATTTTGCTGTAGGTGCTGTCCTTGGGCAACGAATAGATAAAAAGTTAAATGTTATCCATTATGCTAGTAAGACTCTTGACGCTGCTCAAAAGAATTATGCTACTACTGAAAAAGAATTCTTAGATGTTGTCTTTGCTTGTGATAAGTTTAGACCTTATATTGTTGACTCAAAAGTTACCATTCATACTGATCATGCTGCTATTAAGTACCTTATGATGAAGAAAGATGCTAAGCCTAGGGTTATTAGATGGGTGCTGCTCTTACAAGAGTTTGACCTACATATTGAAGATAGGAAAGGTGCTGAAAATCCTGTTGCTGATAATTTATCTCGATTGGAAAACATCTCTTTTGATCCTATGCCTGGTAATGATAGTTTCCCAAATGAAGAGTTGGCTGCAGTAGGGGTAAGCTCGCCAGGGAGCCCTTGGTATGCTGATTATGCTAACTTTATTGTCTCCAAGTATTTGCCTCCAACTTTTATAGCTAATCAAAGAAGGAAGTTCTTTTACGATTTGAGGCATTATTTTTGGGATGACCCACATTTATATAAAGGAGTAGATGGTATTATGCGAAGATGTGTTCTAGAATATGAACAAAAGGAAATATTGCGAAAATGTCATGGTAGTGCCTATGGAGGACATCATGCGGGAGATAGAACCGCACAGAAGGGGCTACAATCAGGTTTTTACTAGCCTACCCTTTTTAAAGATGCAAGAAAATTTGTCTTATCATGTGATGGGTGCCAATGAGTTGGTAACATTTCTAGACACAATGAGATGCCTATGAATTACTCTCTAGTTATTGAACCATTTGATTGTTAGGGATTCGACTTTATGGGTCCTTTTCTCCCTTCAAAAGGTTATACCGATATTCTTGTTGTTGTTGACAATGTTACTAAGTGGGTAGAAGCCATACCTACAAAAAGTGCTGATGGGGAGACCTCTTTAAAAATTCTTAAGGATATTATCTTTCCTAGGTTTGGAGTGCCTAGGTATCTTATGACTGATGGAGGGTCTCATTTCATTCATGGTGGTTTAGAAAGACCCTTGCTAAATATGATGTTAATCATAGAATTGCTTCAGCTTATCATCCCCAAACTAGTGGGCAAGTAGAGCTATCAAATAGAGAAATTAAATCCATCTTGCAAAAGACTGTTAATAGATCTAGAAAAAAATGGGCTAAAAAGTTGAACGATGCTTTATGGGCTTATAGGACTGCCTTTAAAAATCCTATGGGAATGTCTCCTTACAAAAGGGTTTATGGGAAAGATTGCCACCTGCCTTTAGAATTAGAACACAAGCTTATTGGGTAGTGAAAGAACTTAATAGAGACTGCAAACTTGCTAGTGAGAAAAGATTTTTTGACTTAAGTTCATTGGATGAATGGAGGAGTGAAGCATATGAGAATGCTAGACTCTTTAAGGAAAAAGTTAAAAGATGGCATGACAGGAGAATTCTTAAGAGAGAGTTCCATGTTGGTGAAAAAGTTCTATTGTATAAGTATCGTCTCAGATTTTTTGCAGAGAAACGACTTCCAAAATGGGAAGGACCTTTTGTTATCAAACAAGTATATCGTTCAGGTGCAATAAAAATTTCTTCTTTAAATGTAACACTACACGAGTGGTGAATGGTCAGCGACTCAAGCACTATATTGTTGGAGATTCTTACAATGAAGATATTGATGCTATTCAAGTAGTAACTCCGTAAAAATTATCAAAGACCAAATTCAGAGACCTGCAGAGTCCGTTTTCGAATAGGTAACAGTTCTGATAAGAAAAGTTTCGCAAAAATTCTGTCTAGTTATATTTTTGCAGTTTTTATCCAACAAGGAAAGCAACAAAGCGAAAGAGGGACAGAAACAGAGCCAAGGTGGCTCACACCACCCCTGGCCGCGCCAGCAGGTGGTGTGGCCACCTCGGACTCTGTCTCCGACCTATTTTCTTCTAGTACCTTCCTTTTGTTGTAAAAAATTGTAATATATAATCCCCCGGATCCCCTGAGGTTTGTATATCGTGTTCTCGTCGTGTTTTCGTTTCAATCTGTTTCTAACAGGTAGAATCTCAGTTTTGGAGCCACAATGTCCTCCTCTAGATCATCCAAGGGAGATCCCTCCATGGACATCATCAACCCATACATGCGCGAGTTAAAGATTCATCCCAAGGAGTTGTTTCTCGAAGATGGGAAGGTACAGATAAAAGAGGTTCAGGGCCCTAAAGGTGAAGGAAATCTGGAGGACAGGATGGAAGCATTGGAGCAAGAAGTCTTTAGGTACAGGAAGATGGTGGAACACGAAGTGGATATCATCCATAAGATTTGTTCCAAACTCATCGCCGAGCACCAAAAGGAGACTGCTGAGCTTAAGGATGAAATTCTCTCACTCCACCGAACGAACAACCAACTGCAAGCACAACTCTACGACGTGCAAAACAAAAACTATGAGTATGAGGTTCGGTTTAAATGCATAAGTGTTGCTGCTAGTTTTAGGATGACGGAGACCAGGATGTCTTTTGTTGATGGGGAGCCCTTACCTTGGAAGTCGGAAGATGATGAGAGAACACCACCACCATTGAAGGAGTAATTCGTCATCAGGTTTTGGCATCCCCTTGGTTTGTTCCAAGCTTGGGGGAGTGCCGCGGTATCACATCACTATCTTCTATCTTTTTACCTTTTTAAGTAGATTCATATCATGAATAGAGAAGTTATCATGTAGGATGGTTTGCATTACGGAAGTGTCCCCCCTCTCGTTAGATATCTATGTATCCCTTGGTGTGAGTTGCCATTATGGAATATTAATGAGAAGTTCTTTCATTTACTCTTTTGCATATCTTATATTAGTTTTCAATTCATGTTATATGATTGATATTGTTGTTAGTATTGGTATCACTTTGGGATCATTGAGTAAATTTAGTTGGGTTTGGCAAACCTGGCTCGGTCAGTAGCAACACTATTTTGAGAATTGAATGAAAAGATAAAAGCTACTCTAAAGAAATATAATTTCATCAACTTTCTTCCTTGATTTGCTCATAAGTTTAGTATTCTCTAGTTAAGATCTTTTGTGCTTCCAAGGAATATTGCATGTTTGTTTTTATCACTTGTATGTTTGTTTGTTTCCTTCAACTCTTATGCTTGCTACCTAGCCTTGCTAGCCAAAAACCTGTACTGAGAGGGAATGCTTCTCGTGCATCTAATCCTTAAACCAAAATTTATGCCATTTGTGTCCACCATACCTACCTACTAGCACTATTGCTATTCAAAGTAATTTCATATTTTTATCTACCTTCCAAATTAAACTTGTTATGTGAAAATTAGTGATTAAAGCTCTCACAAACTTGATGGCACACTTTACTTTCTCGCACTTAATAAACTTGAACCATTGTGCCCATCTATGTTGCGTATATGCTTGCGCTTTGTATGTTGTGAATTAGCAGAACCATGTTGTCATGGGGAACGCTTTCAACATTGCACTTGTACATTGTACCTAGTTGATATCATGCTCTTTTGTTTATGGATGTCGTCGGTTTGAAATGAAAGGGGAGCTTGTAAGTCCATGGAGTTATGTATGTGTGTTAGAGAAACGACTGGGCCGCTGGTTTAATCCATGCCTAATCATGGTGGAAACCTACAACGTAACCATAATAAGCAATCTATGAAGAATTATTCTTATAAAAAAGAGATAGATATTGAGAAAAAGAGAAAAAGAAAAAAGATGAGAAAAGTGGAAAGAAAGAAAAAAGCACCATTTTCCCATGGTAATAAGACGATTGCTGAGATGCTCGTTGTCTGCTTGCCTTGTCATTTTGATATGGGGATTCTTCCATATCATCAGGAAAGGGGTACCCCGTTGGCAGTTCTCTATGATACACATATACTTACTATGACAAAAACTTACCGATAACTAAACTTGAGTAGTAGGAGGACCAGCCCTCGTATCCAAGGGACATGAGATTTTCAACTTACAACTTGTCAAGCATATACTCATATAGGATCAGTTTAACCTTAATCACCTAAAGATGCCTATGATAGGGGCAATAAGAGATGAAATCTAATAAATATCATAATTTTTGGAAGCTCTTTATGAAACTTGAGATCCATGCTTCCCTCTACGAAGGGCCTATCTTTTACTTTTTAGTTGAGTCAGTAAACCTATTCGCTTCTATCTCAAGCAAGTATATTGAGTTGTTGTGTTTCATCCATTCATATGATGATTTATTCAATCATTTTTCTTATGTTCCTTGTTTTGCACATTTCTCTTCTCTTAGTGAATACTACTTTGAAAGCTATCATTGAAAACCCATTATGTGTGAACTCCTGCAAATTATCAACTATTCTTCGACCAAGAGCTAAGTTTGCCATTACCAATTATGATTTACTTTATGTATCTTTATTGTGTTTCCTTTACTTATTGCAAGTTAAGTTATATAATAGTGAGTTGTCTTCTATTATGATTTGTGTATTAATGAATGTGATGCTTCTTGTCCGTATTCTTTTATCGACTGTTCACTCCATAAACCTGAGGTCATGTTTATTGAGCTCAGTTTTCACTTGGGGACAAGCGAAGTCTAAGCATGGGGGGAGTTGATACGTCCATTTTGCATCACTATTCTATATCATAAATTACTGTTATTCATTGATATATTTCATATTAAGAGATGATACTTATGTAATTTATCTGTTTTTGCATGGTTGATGACTTTTGGAGCATGGACCGCCGCAGTCAGGATTCTAATCAAAAAAGGGCTGTTTGGAGGCAAAATTCGCGAAGATCAGAAAATCCGGGAAAATACATGGAAATTTCTATTTTTCTAGAATACGAAGATTGCTCGAAGGGGGTGTGGACATGGGCCACAGGGGGCCCACACCACCCCCTCGCACGGGCAGCCCTAGGCCACGCCAGCAGGTGGTGTGGCCCCCTCGCCCACTCTAGGCTCTCCCCTCTGGCGTATATTATCCCCACGGAACCCTAATACCGGGGAGCGACCACAGAAAGATTTCGCCGCCTCTGCAAGGCGGAAAACTACAGAGAGAGAAAGATCTCTCCGGCAGACAGAATTCTACTAGGGGAATTCCTTCCCGCAGAGGGGAGATCTTCTCCATCAACACCACCATCAAGCTAGACTTCATCGGGATCAAAATCATCATCACCACCATCATCCCCACTAGCACCATCATCACCACTCCATACTGCTATAACAATTGGGTTGAATCTTGCATAGTTCTTAGGGGAAATTTCCCGGTGTTGATTACTCCTTGTAGTTGATGCTATTGAGTGAATCATTGAATTATCGTTTATGTTCAGATTGTTACATATCATTATTGCATCTCTGATCTTGATCCATATGATGTCTTGTGAGTAGTTTGTTTAGTTCTTGAGGACATGCGAGAGTCATGTTGTTAGTAGTGGAATTGTGTTGAGAAAGATTCAATGGTTTGATATTTAATTTGTGGTGTATTTCTTCTAGTGGTGTCATGTGAATGTCAACTACATGACACTTCACCTATATGGGCCTAGGGGAATGCATTGTATATTTGGCTACTAATCGTAGGGGTTGCCAGAGTGACAGAAACCTGAACCCCCGTTAGGAAACCTTTGCACAAGGGACGTCAGGGTCTTAGAGTTTAAAGTTGTGGTTAGGTTTCTACCTTAATTACTTTCTTGTACTTGCGGATGCTTGCAAGGGGTATAATCACAAGTATGTATTAGTCCTAGGAAGGTCGGTGCATTAGCATAGGTTCACCCACACAACACTTAGAAAACTAAAGAAGATTAATCAACTATATGAAGCGAAAGCACTTGACAATATTCCCATATGTCCTCGAGAACGTTTGGTCATCTTAAGTAATACAACCGGCTTGTACTTTGCTAAAGAAAGGATTGGGCCACTTGCTCCATTTATTATTATTGTCTTTTATTTACTCACACTTTATTTACCTGCATTATCAAAAACCCCTAAAAATCCATTTGCTAAGTCTTTACAGAGAATTCCTGCTCCAAGCCACTCGTCAACACCTTCTACTCCTCGTTGGGTTTGACACTCTTATGTCTTGAAAATACTACGATACACCCCCTATACTTGTGGGTCATCAACCTTCTCTTAGTAACATTCCAGGATAGACAAACAATGGATACAATGCATGCACGCACTGTTTAGGGGAGACTGAAAGTATATATTTGGATAAATGTAAGAAGAATGTGTAACCGGGGAATCGTCATTTTCTTCCGCTCACTCACTACCTTAGAAAGAAAGGTAAGCATTTCAATGATGAGGAAGATCACCGGAGTAAGCCTATCAACCGTACTGGTGATGATGTATTTGATATGGTGAAGGATTTAAAAGTAATCTTTGGAAAGGGCACTGGTAGACAATCTATTCCGAAGGACAATTGTGGACTACGCACCCATGTGGAAGAAGAAATCTATATTTTGGGAGCTACCCTATTGGAAAGTGTACGCTTTGCAATTAACGTGATGCACCTGACAAAGAATCTTTGTGTGATGCTGCTAGGCTTCTTGGGAGTGTATGGGAGGAATAAAGATACACCGGAAGCACGACAGGTTAAACAACATATGAAAGACCGAGACGGCATGCATCTAGAGCTGTTTCAAGGTACTGCCAGCTACGCTCTTACCAAAGAAGAGTAGGAAATATTTTTTGAAGTCCTTTACAGTATCAAGGTCCCATATGGCTTCTCATCGAATATAAAGGTAATAATAAATATGGAAGAGACAAAATTTCAAAACCTAAAGTCTCATGACTACTACGTGCTTATGATGCAACTGCTTCCGGTTGCATTGAGGGGGCATCTGCCAGAAAATGTTCGAGTACCCATTGTGAAGCTATGTGCATTCCTCAATGCAATTTCTCAGAAGGTAATCAATATAGATAGTTGATGAGTGCATATTTGCATCATGTTTTATAATATTATTTTGCATTGTAGATGTAGGATCTTGGTATTTTACGGTGTTCGCGCACACATTTTATGTCTGTTTTCACTAGGATAAGGACAGATGATGGATACAATGGACACAATTCTTGGAGCAGTTGTACTGAGGAGAAAAGGAGTCAAAAACAACGTAAATTGCTTATTTGGGAAATATCGATAATACCAGATGAAAACCCAAAGTGAACAAAGCACACAGATGGTTTAACGACCAACTATACGGTGGGAATAAATTTTCCGGCCGTATAGTTCCCACCATATAGTTGGCGCTACCACCGCCTCCTCAAATAGTTTCACCCCATGCAACTGGATCGGAGAGACGACATACAGAACAACCATAAATCACCGAAACCTCACCTCTGAAAGGCATCTGGAGGGGGAACTCGTCCACCGGGGATCCATCTTCGCCATGTGGAGATCCGGGAGGCTAAGGCATTGATCTTCATCATCAACCGCTGCATCACCACCATCTCCATCCATCCCATCTACATCTTGTCTAGATCTTGTTGTAATTTCCGTACTCGTTGTGGATTTATACAAGTACTATTGATCTATGATAGATTCCATTGATACGGCCATGATGCTGATTGCCTCCATGTATGAGTAGATCTTTAGTTCTTGGGAGATGGAGAAACCCTAGTATGAGATTGAAATAAGATAAAGTTTATATGATATTCATCGTTGTGACCATGTGTTAGATTGTCTTCATCTTGATGTTGGGAGAAGTCGACCTCTCAATATTTGCCTCTTATGGGAACTTGATGGAGGGAACTACTTGTTGGTAGACGGAGGTGTGTTAACACTTACAGTGACTATAAAGTTGTTGAACTCCTTAAGTATCAACTTGGGAACCGAGGAAACTCATGGAACACTATCCTTGCCATGGGATACGTCCTACGAGATTAAGTCCCTTAATAAGGCAATAATTCAATTGATGTCGACTGCTGCCTGCTATGGTTATGAGGATGATGTGAGCAGTGGTTGCTGCCTATTTGTCCAAATACGGAGTTCCTCCCACACATACACAGTTGAGAATATTCATGATAATAATCTTTACCTTATCTCTTTATAATGCTAGTGGTGTATCCGCTAGTCCCTGAGAACACTTTTTCCCTATCGCAGTTCCAATCTCTCTTACATACGTGATACTTACTTTCTGTGTTTAGTTGTTTTACTTTACTTATTGTTGCTCATATACCAAAAACCCAAAAACACCTTTTTACACAATGCTCACATTTTATCTTTTCAATTAGAACTTTATTTAATATTTCTGTTGTAGTATTTAATTCAAGAGTTATTAGACTTTAGACTCCTACTCCCTATGGGATCGATATCTTTATTTCGAAACTAGCTACAAACACTATGTGCACTTGAAGTCATCAAGCTATTTTCTGGCACCGCTGTTGGGGAGCTAAGCGCTGTAGGTCTTTTAGTTTTTGCTTATTTATTTTTTCTTGCTAAGTTTTGTTTTGAGTTATAGGTTTCCACCAACATGATGGAGTTTGAGCATATGACTAGTGCTAACCTACTCAGCCAGTTTGGGAAGCCCTATGATATTTATAAAAGGGACAAATCCAAAAAAGAAGACAAGGGGGTTTGAAATAAATCCTCTATTACTTGGTATTCTACATAAGAAGAAATTTACTAGGGATCAAGAAAATCCTGATCCACATGAGCATATTGCATGTTTCAAAGATATATGTGGCACTTTTCAATTGACGGGATATACTGCTAATGAGGTAAGGGTTAAACTTTTTAGTCAGACTTTGATTAGTTCAGCTCTCTCAGGGTATAGATCTCTACCCCAGAAGCCACTACTACTTGGGATAATTTAGCATGTGAATTTCTAGCAAAATGTTACCCATTATCAAAATCTTTTGGAACCAGGCATCTTATAATGACTTGAGGAGCCGTCCTAATGAAGGACTAGTAAGAGCTTACATGAGATTTAAAGATTTACTTAATCTATGTGCTCATCATGATTTGCCAGAATGGTATTTATTGCATATCTTTACGGCGGTTTAATTGAGCCTAATAAAATTGAACTAGACTCTTTTACGGAAGGAGCCTTTTTGAATATTCCTATAACTAAAGCTTGGGCTTTGCTTAATAGAATTCACGATCATAGAGTTTCATGGAATTTTGGTCTAGGAAGCGAAGGAGGCATAGAAATAGATCATGATTGTATTCATGACTATAATAAAAAGGGCCATGTTAAATAATTATCTAAGGAACTTTATTTGGATTCAGATCTTGTGTTGCAAGTTGTTAAAGCTTTTATAGAAAACATCAAAGCTCCAAAAGAGGGTTTGGTCAAGTATGATCCACCACCCGAACCTGAGAAGAAAAGAGAAGTTAAAGCAACACTGGCCTCCCTAGAACCAACATATGAGATACTTTTCCCTAACACTACAAAAAAAGCATATTTCTAAATATGAACATGTCAATGCAGTATAGGAGAAAAAGGAAGAGGAAATTATGCCAGAAATTATAGAACATCTTGAAGAAACCAAAGATGAAGAGGTAACCAATGAAGCAATTATGGATATGTGTGCACATTGTAACATAGTTGAACTTGATAAAGAGACTTCCGCATTGGTTGAAGGTAAAACAAAGGTAAAAGACGTGGGTAAGCCTATCCTTCCCTGCATATTTAAAGAAACCTCGCATTATGGTTTATGCGATCTTGGCACCGAAGTTAATGTTATATCTTATGATTTCTATTTAGAAATAAAAGAAGACATAGAAATGGCTACAATTGAAAATACTGATATGACAATAATGTTAGCCAATAAAACTCTTAGAATTCCAATGGGAGTAGTTGAAGTTGCAACTATGACAATTGGCAACAAAAACTTTCCTATAGATTTTGTAGTTGTTGATATGCCAGCTGACACTCTCTGCCCAATTATATTTGGAAGAAACTTTTTGAGTGATGTAGGTGCCAATGTTGATTTCAAAAAGGAGATTGTGTCTCTTAAGCTTGGGGAAGCGGAAAAAGAATTCCACTTTTCCAAATTTAAAGATAGGCCTCCACAAATACAAGAAGAAGAGAAAGGAAATGGCAGCTCTCTTCTTTAGTAATCAAAAAGAAGAAACAAATGAATACTTAAATTATGAAGAAATAGTTATGAAGGACAAGACCCTAGAAGAACTAGAAGATGAATTCGATTCACTTCCCACTATAGGGCCTCCAACTAATGAGGCTTTTGAAGAGACAGAAAAGCGAGGGGACGAGAAATTACCACCCCTAGAATTAAAGACTCTACCAGATAATCTTAAATACAGATTTTTAGATGATACAAACAAATTTCCTGTTATTATTAGTGCTAAACTTTCAGGAGAAGAAGAAGAACTCATGAAAATACTTAAGGAGCATCACAAGGCCTGTGGGTACTCAATGGATGATTTGAAGGGCATTAGTCCCATGATAACCGTATATCGAATATTCATGGAAGAGGGTGCTAGACTAGTTGTGGAATTAAATAGAGGACTGAAGCCCGAAATGAAGGAAGTGGTGAGAAAATAAATTGTACGCCTATTGGAAGCAGGTATAATATATCCTGTTAAAGAAAGCGAATGGGTAAGTCCTAGTCATTGTGTCCCTAAGAAGGGCGGTTTTACTATTGTTCCTAATAAAAACAATGAATTGATACCTACTAGAACTATTGTTGGACATAGGATGTGCATAGATTTCAGGAAATTGAATAAAGAACCTAGGAAAGATCATTATCCTTTATCGTTCATAGATCAAACTTTAGAAAGGTTAGCAAAACACACTCATTTTTGCTACTTGGACGGATACTCTGGTTTTTCTCAAATAGTTGTTCATCTAGATGACCAACTTATAACAACTTTCATTAGTCCTTGTGGTTTACATGCTTACCAACATATGCCTTTTGGTTTATGTAATGCTCCAGCTACTTTTCCAAGATGCATGACTGCCATTTTTGTGGATTTTATAGAACTGATAATGGAAGTATTTATGCATGACTTTTCTGTCTATGGAACTTTGTTTATTAGTTGCTTGGATAATCTCAAAAGAGTTTTGCAGCATTGCGAAGTAACCAACCTTGTTCTAAACTGGGAGAATTGCCATTTTATGGTCAAAGAAGGTATAGTCCTTGGACATAAGGTATCAGGACGGAATTGAAGTGGATAGAGCTAAGGTTGAGGCCATAGAGAGAATACCACAACCTAGGGATATAAAAGGTATAATAAGTTTCCTTGGTCATGTGGGTTTTTATAGAAGGTTCATTAGAAATTTCTCTAGAATATCTAAACCTTTGAATAACCTCATGCAGAAGGGAGTGAGATTTAATTTTGATGATAAATGTTTTATAGCTTTTGATAAACTTAAAAATGCTTTATCCCGTGCTCCTATCATTAAACCACCTATCTGGGATATGACTTTTGACTTAATATGTGAAGCTAGTGATGATGCTATAGGAGTAACTCTGGGACAACACATAGGTCGCAAATTTAATATTATACATCATGCTATTAGAACACTTAATAGTGCTCAAAAGAATTATCCTAAGCAAGAAAGGGAATTTTTTACTGTATTTTTCTCTTGCGATAAATTTTGTTCTTATATAGTTGATGCAAAAGTAAGAGTTCATACGGATCATGATGGTTTAAAATAACTCCTTGAGAGGAAGAATCATAAGCCAAGACTGATTCGTTGGATTCTTTACTTCAAGAATTTGAGTTATAGATCATGCAGAAGCAAGAAATAAAGATGTTGGATGCAATGTCCATATTTGCCTAGCAAGATACCAATTTTATTGAGAGGGACTTTAGTCCTAGTGATTTTCTCTTATGAGAATTATTCAATGAACTAATATCAATCCCTCCAAAAGAGAAGAAGTCTATGTTGTTGGAGAAGCTTGTCATCCCCGAATAGGTAAACGGTAAGTTCGAGGTAAGTGTTCTTACTCAAATAAGTGATTTCTTTTCACAAATTTTACTCCTAATTTTTTTGCCTTTGAATTCCCCTTGTTTTTCTGAAGTTTCTAAGGGTTTTTACCAACTATATGGGTGCAACTATACGACTAGAGAGAAAGCTCCAGCTATATAGTTGGTCGTTAAACTCTCTATACCTTCTTTGCAAAATTGTTTTTGATGCCTGTATCTATATGGTCACAACTATATGACCGGAGATGAAATTCTGGCCGTATAGTTGGTCGTTGAACTCTTAGGCACTTTCAATTTTTGATGTCTGTATCTATACGGTCGCAACTATACGACCAGAGACAAAATTCCAGCCGTATAGTTGGTCGTTAAACTCTCAGATACTTTCGTTTACTTTTTTGTTTTTCCAATTTTGCTAAAAAAAATGGTATTGTCGGTTCCGAGTCGTACCTTAACCGACCTGGACTCGAGATATTTGGAAATATCTACCCGGAACCAACTATACGGCCGGAACTATACAAGCCACCCCCGTATAGTTGGTCGTTACGCGGCATGTCTCCTCTAAATCCGCGATTTCTTTTCCTATTCTGTTAAGATTCTTTTCTTGGGCGTGAATTTGGTGTTTCTCGCGAGTTTTACCGACCTCTGACCCCCCCTTATATACTGCCATTGTCTCTCTCTAATCATAATATCTAGGAACCAATCTATCTCTTCTTCATATTTGAGGACACGCAAACCAAGGGATAGAATCTTAGGAGAAGAAGTTCCTATGGAGATCGGGAGCAATGGCGAGCAAGGCAAGGAGATCAAAATCGTCCCAATGGAGTTCCTCAATGCCGACAATGAATGTCGGAAGAGGGAGTTGAAGGCCCTCGAGCGGAAGATTGAAGAGATGGACAAGGATACGCTAGGGACACCCAAACATCTTCGGTTGCTGCGACTTTGTCTTGATAAACGTGATGAAGATATTAAACAGACAACCGAATTAGGTTTTTCTATGAGTCTTAAGGCGATCCAAACTCTTCAAGACAATAATGAGCTCATTAAAGAACAAGTGAAAGTGTTGGAGAGGAATAATCTTTTCTACAAGCTGCATGTTAAGGAATTAGAAGCTGTCAATCAATCCCTTCGCCTCAGACTGGCCCTTGAAGAGAAGATACCGCGTGCCATGACACCACGGTGATCTACAATAATCACGGCATCAAATAATCGCAACCGATTATTTGATCCTGCCTGGCTTGATTCCAAGCTTGGGTATATCTTTAAGACCTTGTAATCTATCTTTTAGATTTTACATTACTATTTTAGTTTTGCATTAGTTCAAACTAGAAATAGATTTTGCATCATTAGAATTCCCTTCAGGAATAGTCGATCCCTTTTATGAAATTCTGAGTTTACTATCATATATGGATCAATATTGTGTTTGTGTTTGTCCTATTGCATATATGAATGGCTTGAGTATAATTTTACTTGCACTTGATGATAGCAATAGGAGTCTTCCACACCATTTGTATTAATGGAACATACAAATATAATTTGGTCAATATGTTGTAAGTGTGTGGTTTGATTTACAAAGAAAAAATTATCTAACCATTTGAGTTGAAAAAGAAACCTTGAACAAAGGAAAATTAAGAGTGCTATCAAAAATAGAGTGAGAACAAGTTGAGGTAGAACATTCAAGTCATAAAGATTCTTCATATCCAATTAGAATTTGGTAATTGAGATTGTTAAACTTTGAATTCCTACATGAAGTGGAATGTATGGCTAGCTCCTTTACATAGCACTTAAATAAAAGAGTGAGCATATATAAAAAAAGGGGAGAAGAAGAAAAGTATGAAGAAAAAGAGCGAATGTGCAAAGAGAAAATAGGCATACACCACTATATTGTAGTATGACAAAGAGACGTTTTGAGATTTTGAATCCCAAGTTAATATGTTAATCCTAAAACACTTGGGACTACCTCGATTTTACTCATTTGATTGAACTGAATAATTTTACATCATATTGAGAGTGATCTTTTGTGAACTGTTAAATGCTAAGGTGTGGAAGCCTACTAATATTATTCAGATGGTTCGAGTAAGGTACTATTCATGAACCTATTCCTATGTATCATATATGATCAACACATGCTGCAACTGCCTCATTTCTTTTATTGACTCAGCTTCATGAATATGAGGATCACATCCATTAAGCTAACTTGCTCAGGACGAGCATGAGTCTAAGCTTGGGGAAGTTGATGAGTGCATATTTGCATCATCTTTTATATTATTATTTTGCATTGTAGATGTAGGATCTTGGTACTTTACGGCGCTCGCACGCACATTTTATGTCTGTTTTCACCAGGATCAGAACAGACAATGGATACGATGGACACAATTCTTGGAGTAGTTGTATTGAGGAGAAAAGGAATCAAAAACAATGTAAATCGCTTATTTGGTAAATCAATAATACCAGATGAAAACCCGAAGTGAACAAAGCACACAGACGGTTTAACGACCAACTATACGACGGGAATAAATTTTTCGGCCATATAGTTCCCGCCATATTGTTGGCGCTACCACTGCCTCCTCAAATAGTTTCACCCCATGCAACTAGATCAGAGAGACTACATACAGAACAACTAGAAGTCGACAAAACCTCTCCTCCGGAAGGCATCTAGAGGGTGAACTTGTCCACCGGGGATCCATCTTTGCCCTGCGCAGATCCGAGAGGCTAAGGCATCGATCTTCATCATCAACCACTGCATCGCCACCATGTCCATCCATCCCATCTACATCTTGTCTAGATCTTGTTATAATTTCCGTACTCGTTGTGGATTTATAAAAGTACTAGTCATCTATGATAGATTCCATTGATATTGCCATGATGCCGATTGCCTCCATGTCTGAGTAGATCTTTAGTTCTTGGGGAGATGGAGAAACCCTAGTATGAGATTGAAATAAGATAAAGTTTATTATGATATTCATCAATGTGACCATGCATTAGATTTTCTTCATCTTGATGTTGGAGAAGTCGACCTCTCAATATTTGCCTCTTATGGGGACTTGATGGAGGGAACTACTTGTTGATAGACGGAGGTGTGTTAGCACTTGCAGCGACTATGAAGTTGTTGGCACTCCTTAATTACGAACTTGGGAACCGAGGTAATTCATGGAACACTATCCATGCCATGGGATATGTCCTACAGGACTAAGTCCCTTAATAGCGCAGTAATTCCATTGATGTCGATTGGTGACTCCTGTGGTTATGAGGATGATGTGAGAACTGGTTGCTGCCTATTTGCCCAAATACGGAGTTCCTCCCACACATACACAATTGAGAATGTTCATGATAATAATCTTTACCTTATCTCTTTATAATGCTAGTGGTGTATCCGCTACTCCCTGAGAACTCGTTTTCCCTATTGTAGTTACAATCTCTCTTGCATGCGCGATACTTACTTTCTGTGTTTAGTTGTTTTACTTTACTTATATTTGCTCTTATACCAAAAACCCAAAAACACGTTTTTACGCAATACTCGCATTTTATCTTGTCACTTACAACGTTATTTAGCATTTCTATTGTAGTATTTAATTCAAGAGATATTAGACTTCAGACTCCTGATCCCCGTGGGATTGATATCTTTATTTCAAAACTAGCTACAAACGATTCATGCACTTGCAGTCATCAATAGTCTACCAAGGTTACAAAAAGATATGGTCCAATGTCTTGTTAGCTTTGAGTTGGTGTTCCCACCATCCTTCTTCAATATTATGACGCACCTCCTAGTTCACCTAGTCAAAGAGATTAACATTCTCGGTCCTGTATTTCTACACAATATGTCCCCCTTTGAGATGTTCATGGTAGTCTTAAAGAAATATGTTCATAACCGTGCTAGGCCAGAAGGAAGCATCTCCAAGGGATATGGAATAGAGGAGGTTATTGAGTTTTGAGTTGACTTTATTCCTGACCTTAAGCCCATCGGTGTTCCGGAATCACGACATGAGGGTATACTGAGTGGAGAAGGTACGCCAGGAAAGAAAGCAAGGATATGTATGGACGGGAATTCTCTCACTAAAGCACACTACACAGTTCTGTAAAGTTCCACCTTGGTGGCTCCGTATATCGAGGAACACAAGAATATTGTATGCTCCAACAACCCGGCGAAGCCTGACTCCTAGATTAGAGATGAACACATGAAGAATTTCGGCAGTTGGTTGCAAACACATCTCACAAATGACATATCTGTTGGAGAGCTGTACTTTTTGGTCAGGTCACCATATTTGACTATATTGACTTTCCAACGGTACGAGAAAAATGGGAATACATTTTACATGATCGCCCAAGATAAAAAGAGCACGAACCAAAACATTGGTGTCCAATTTGATGCAACAAATGAGAATAGGCAAAAGGATACATATTATGGTTATAGAGGAGATATGGGAACTTGACTATGGAACTTATTTTAAGGTCCCTTTGCTTCAGTGGAAATGGGTCAAACTGATAGGAGGCGGGGTTGAGGTAGATAATAAATACAGAATGACAACAGTGGATCTCAATAATCTTGCATACAGAGATGAACCATTCTTACTAGCCAATGATGTGGCTCAGGTTTTCTATGTGAAGGACATGTCTACCAAACGAAGAAAAAGGAAAGATAAGCAAAAGAATACAACATACGGTGATCCAAAGTGTCACATAGTTCTTTTAGGGAAAAGAAACATCGTGGGAGTGGAGGACAAGACAAACATGTCAGAAGATTATAATAAGTTTCATGAAATTCCGCCATTTACAGTGAACACTGACCCAAGCATCCCGTTAAATAAGGAAGATGCTCCATGGTTACAGACTAGGAGAAAACCCCAACACTAGATGTGTGGATGTTGGTGATGTATAATAATGTATTAAACCTTTATTAGTGATATGCTTATATGGATATGAACTGTCTTGATCTCAATAGGTAGTGTTGCAACTTGCTGTGGCCAACACCCAAGACATTTATTAATATTAAAAAGTAAAAATTAGTCATAATCATGTCTAGCCCTATAGTACACAGCTTCAGGGTCGTCTTTGGAATCGGCATCATTGTCGCTAGTAGCATGCTGCTGGATCCTCAACCCTTCCCCGACTTGTGCACGGGGGAACGAGGGAGGGGGCACCTACCACTCCGGCCTCGGATTCACGATGCGGGGGGGAGGGGCTCTCGGATGACGATGCCGTTATGCCCTCGGCCTTGACCACTGCCACCATTCTTGTGGCTCTATGGCTGGTGAAAGTGCGGGTACCGCATGCGAGGATGATCTCCCATGGGTATGTAGCGCAACACGCCGGCAATAGTCCGGTTCGCCCACCACATGCAACGGCCGGCTTCGTTGTGGTTCACTAGGGGAGGGTCGTCATCCTTGTACCTTGCGAGCTCCCTTTCCCATCGGTTAGTGAAGAAGGCATTCCGGGTGCTGTAGTTTTCGGGATCCCTATGGGGATCCATCCGCTGCTCTGGTGTGAGCTCGAGGTAGTATTGGTTCATGATGGCCACCTGGCGGGCAGAACCTTGAGGCACAGGAGGGACAGGAACTCCCCCAGCACTTAGCATCCAGCCAGCGGGCAGCCGGTACCCCGACAGGTATGGGTAGCTGGAGGCGCATAGTGCCTCGATCTCCTCGAGGGTCAGAAAGGCCCAGTAAGTGGTGTCCATTGTTGTGATAGATGAATTTGTAGATGTGTGGATGGCCATGGCGGTCGGGGTTGTTCGTCTGCAGTACCAAAGTTGGCAGGCCAGCGCATGGCGGTACCTAAGTTGCCTGAAATTACGGCGTTTCGAAAAGTTGGGCCGCCAACTACTGAGAGGGGCCATTTCGAGGCAAACTCATCTCACCCCTGCCAAATACAAACATTCCGTTAAACTGCCCTATGAAGTAGACGGTCGGGACCCACATGTCGGTTATCTGTCCATGACGCAGGCGCCAACACGGCAACCTCTTAGGCAAATCGAGAAGCTAAGTGGATTGGATGCGTTGACCAATTTCACAAATCCATTCCCAGCTTTCCCCTAGCACCGGCGGTGTCGGAATCCACCCTCCAGGCAGGACGATCCCTTCGGACATTTGACTTCTAGGGCCAAGTTGCTGTGCCCAGTCGCTGATACCGAGCTCCAATGGCGCATGCCGTAGCCGCCGTTGCGAGGCTCTAGCCCGCCTCCGTCGCCGACGAGCCGAGCAGCTCGGAGGATGGTAGATCCTACTATCAGGAAAGAAGAAGTTTTGTCTACAAGCGGGTGATCTACCCTTCTCTTTGCTATTCGCACTAGTTACAACTGCTAGATGGCTACTGAACCTCAAATTGTTTGTTAGCCCATCGCTGACAAACATATTTTGTCCACGATTTTCTGTCAAGTGGGAACTGTGCGGACCCCCCTTACCTGGTTACTGTAGTCCTCTATAGGTACGACTCTAAGGGCAACAGGTATGGACACCATTGTTTCACGATGGAAGAAGCGCCTGTGCAGATCTGCACTATATCTGGTATGGTTGATGCTCTGCGTAATCATGTTGAAGTATGGCCGAAGCAGACTGCAAAGTTTAGCTTCATGGATGAACGTGGCATCCATGTTCCTATATCGTGTGACAGTCAGCTAATTGGGTTGATGAAACGGTATGCTTCGGATTGCATGTTTGAGCTAAATTGTGATGTACTGGATGTGGAAGCTGCTGCAACATGGAGTCGCCCTTCTATTCTTGGACAGGGTGGTTGCTCGAACGCAATTAGCTCCTGGTAAGCAAAGGTCGCTTGGGGTTCGCATGTTTGTGCTGAATTGTAATTTTTGTTTTATTTACTCTGTAGATATTGGGCAGTTATGCAACAGTCTTGTTTCTTTGACAAGAAGCGCCGCAAGGTTAGAAACATGATTGCCGGGTCAGTCATTTTGTTGCCCGAAGAAATTAAAAACGAGTGGAAAGATGATGCTGGACACGATTCTGGTGCCCATTGTCCCGGCGATGCAGAGTACATGAAGCTAAGAAAATTGGCACCAAGGAAGAGGAAGAAGGCAGGAAATGAAGAAGCCATTGGACGCGAAGGCTTGGCACCCAGGCTGCGGAAGAAGGCTGCTGGCAATGAAGATGCATAGTAATGTGTTGAACTTGAACCTATATATGTAATTCTGTTAAATTTTGATCGCTCTATGTGTGGCACGTTGCTGGGGGAAACAATCTACCCACGTTCTCTGAGTAAAATGTACCGCGACTTAGGGTTTGGAAACGCCCAAGTCGGTAGTTGAATCCGAAATTGTGATTGTGCCACTGCTATCTGAAAACAATGATCCACCAGTTCCACGATTGCTGAGGGGCAGGAGGTCTCCAAATACGACGGAATGTAAGTGGCACATAAATAAATTATTTAAGCTGCCACACTCCACGAAGCAGCCACTTATTTCAGATGCTGCACAACAACGTGGCAACATAAACAGCAATGTTCTCATGGATAATGCCCAGATGAGGAGGAAATGGGCAGCACTTTCTGGCCTAATCTTGAGCCCGTCTATCTCACTGCCTCTCTGCTCCTGCATCCCCTGCATCTGGCGAAGCTCCCGGATCTCTAGTAACCGGGTGTACGTGCTTCCACTTTATAAATTGTGGTTGTGACATTTGCATGCGGCACAATCCACGTAGATTACGTTTAAACAAACCACCAGTGTCAGAATACACTAGTAGAAAAGGTGTCTTTGGTCCACGGTTACGTTCCCAATTAGGGACAGAGATCTAAATCGAGGCAGAAATTGATCTAAATCACAAATTCTTCCACAAATTAATGCGGGGTCAGAGCAATTTTTTTCCTCCCTGGAATCCAGGACCAATAGTTCAGACCGCTAGGTCAACAAGTACAAATATTACAACTTAAAAAGGCACGAAGCTTAAGCTAAATAGAACTAGTTATCACACATCTCCTTGATCTTCCAAATCTTGGCCCGATGTGCATCTTCCTACGAGAGCAAGGATCGAATTGTCTGCTCCTTCCTTTTAGCATCTGCCTGGCACAACTTCAATTGTTTCTCTACATTTTATTCATGCACTTGTCAATACTCGTAGTTGTGTACTGCAGGACTTTAGCCTGGTGGAGATCGTTCCTTGCTTGAGTCAGTTCTTGCTCTGCTTTAGCCTTCCGGGCCAACGCCGTGTCCCTCTCCTTCTCAACTTTGATAACCTTGTCTTGCACCCACCTGAGATCTCGCTTATGCTTGGTCGTGTCAACTGGTTCCCATAGATTCATCTCAACACTGTCAAGAAGTGAGCTGAATACGGATTCTTTCAACTCGATAGTTATTTCCCATAGTTTGTCCAGCGTTTTCTGCATCGATTTGGGCCACTCTGGATCTACCCATTTGACAACACCGCAACTTCCGCCTTGCATCATTGCACGATGTCCTTGACACCGTAGAAACCTCCTGCCTGTGTTTCGTCCTTCGAAGGCTACAAATTTAGCGGGCACATATCCATGTTCACATACCAGAGGACTGTCTTCATCCTCTAAACCGTGATAGTCAGAGTCATACATCGTCTGGTTGGCCTAACACACCATGCGCGCATGAATAAACAGATTAGATCTAGCTCAAAAAATAGATAACTGGCCACAGATGATAGAAATAGAGATAAGACGACTCACATCGAAATCACCGTCCATGTCGTCACGACGCGTTTCCTCGCCGTCTCCCCTTGAACCCATGGCGAGAGGGGTGGGGGGTGGCTGCCGGAGAGGGGATTGGGATGGAGGCGTCGTCGGCTAGCGGCTACAGCAGGATGGGAGTGAAGTGGTGAAAGTGGCTTCGAGGGTAAGGAAGACAAGTACGGGGAGGAAGAGAAGTAATGGGGACGTGACACTGGGATGTGGCCCACTGAACTCGTGAGACGTGACACTCGAAACAGGGGAGCGCCCGGTGTTGCCAGTTTGTCCAAAGCAAGCGTGGCCAATCATGCCGCAGAACAGCCTACGTGCGGATCGCTCTCACGAAGACCATCCCAATCGTCCAAGCACCCCAATCGAACGATATGTAACAATCGTCAAGCAGAACAACTGTGTTAGGGCGTGCCTTCTAGAAGACTCGGTCTAACAGATACCCATGCAATGACACTGGCGGTGGTTCATGAAAAGAACAGACATGCAATGACACTGGTGGATCCTTATGTGGTTCATGAAAAGAACAGACAGGCAATGACACTGGTGGATCCTTATGTGGTTTGTTTAGAAGAACACACATGCAATGACACTGGGTGTGGTTCATGAGAAGAACACACACGCAATGACACTGGTGGATCCTTATGTGGTTTGTTTAGAGGAACAGACATGCAAACCGGTGGATCCACATGTGGTTTATGGAAGTAAAAGACATGCAATGACACTGGTAGATCCTTATGTGGTTCATGAAATGAACAGACATGCAGTGAAACTAGGTGTGGTTCATGAATAGAACAGACAAGCACTGACACAGGGTGTGGTTCAAGAAAAGAACACACATGCAATGACACTACTAGGAAAACGGCCTTTAGTGGCGCACCTGAAAAGGCCATCTGTGGCGCACTAGCAGTGCGCCACGGGCCTCACACTACGGCTATCTCCTAGCCGTGGCGCACTACCTGGTGCGCCACGGTTGTGTCGAGATAGGCGTGGCGCACATGCCAGTGCGCCACGGAAAGTAGTCCAGGTGCGCCATGCGTATGAAACGATAACCGTGGCGCACTAGGTGCTGTGCGCCACGGATATAAATTTCAAAATTCAAAAAAAAGCAGCAGATCTGGATCTCGTCGTCAGTGTCGTCGCGCGTCGGTGCAGGTCGCCGTCGTTGCCTCGTCATCGCCTCCTCGTCGTCACCTCGTCGTCTCGTCGTCGCCTCCTCGTCGTCACCTCATCGTCATCGTCGGAACTGCAAGGAGGAGGAGGAGAATAGGAGGAAGAGGAGGAGAAGAAGAGGAGGAGGAGAAGAAGAAGAGGAGGAGGAAGAGGAGGAAGAGGAGGAGAAGAAGAGGAGGAGGAGAAGGAGAAGGAGAAGAAGAGAAGGAGGAGAAGAAGAGGAGGAGGAGAAGAAGAAGAAGAAGAAGAAGAAGAAGAGGAGGAGGAAGAGGAGGAGAAGAGGAGGAGAAGAAGAGGAGGAGGAGGAAGAGGAGGAGGAGGAGGAGGAGAAGAAGAAGAGGAGGAGGAGGAAGAGGAGGAGAAGAAGGAGCCCGTCGTCTCGTCGTCGGAACTGCAAGGAGGAGGCTGCCGCCATCACCGTGTTCACTGCAAGGAGGAGGAAGAGGAGGAGAAGGAGAAAGAGAAGGAGAAGGAGGAGGAGGAGAAGAAGAAGGAAATGAGAAGGGAGGAAAAGGAAAAGGAGAGAAGGGGAGGGAAGGTGGGCGTGGTGGGGATTCGAAATTTGAATCCCGCCCAAGCTTATCCGTGGCGCACTAGGTGGTGGTGCGCTACGGGTAAGCCGCACTCTATTTTTTTTTCTGCAGGAAAAAACGGTCTTTTGACCGTAACTTTTTACTCTTTTCGAATTTTGAAAATCTAAAAAATCGCTAAACGACCTATGGTCGTTGCGAGCGGATGCGAAATCTCGTTCTCGTCATTTTGGTATATTATACGATTTTTTTCGATATCGTATGCAAAAGTTACGGCCTTTTTACCGTGGCATGACTTTTTTTTGCAAATAAAGTCAAAACTCATGTTTGTTAATTTTACTAGAAGCTATACCACATTACCTACCTAAATATGAAAGGATTTAATTTTTTGAAGTGTTTATCATTTTCTTTTATTTTTTGCAAAACCTAAAAAGGCGATCCACGGGGGGGGGGGGGGTGGAGTTGGTGCAGGATAGTTAGGCGTAGGGCACTAGGGCAAGGTGCCCTACTACTAAGTTTATACATCTGTGGCGCACATGCCATAGTGCGCCACAGATGTGTCTGGCCGTTTCACAGCAGAGAGGGGCATGCGCTTAGGCGTAGCGCACCCCCTCCATGTGCGCCACGGTTGACACTAACAACCGTAGCGCACCTACCCTATGTTGTTTGGCGTGCGGCCAACAGGGCCCTGGCCCACATACATCTGTGGCGCACTATGGTCATGTGTGCCACGGTTGTTCTAGTTACTAGTAGGGCACTGCCCATAGGTGAGCCACGCCTGTTTTAGCCGTGGGGCACTTCAACCATGTGAGCCACGGATGTGCTGATTACCTATAGCCATTTTCCTAGTAGTGTGACACTGGTGGGCCCATCCTTATGTGGTTCATGAGAAGAACAGACAGGCAATGCCACTGGTGGATCCTTATGTGGTTTGTTTAGAGGAACCGACATGCAATGACACCGGTGGATCCACATGTGGTTTATGGAAGTAAAAGACATGCAATGACACTAGTAGATCCTTATGTGGTTCACGAAAAGAACAGACATGCAGTGAAACTGGGTGTGGTTCGTGAATAGAATAGACATGCACTGACACTGGGTGTGGTTCATGAAAAGAACAGACATGCAATGACACTGGTGGGCCCATCCTTATGTGGTTCATGAAAAGAACAGACACGCAATGACACTGGTGGATCCTTATGTGGTTTGTTTAGAAGAACACACATGCAATGACACTGGTGGATCCACATGTGGTTTATGGAAGTAAAAGACATGCAATGACATGGGTAGATCCTTATGTGGTTCATAAAAGAATAGACATGCAGTGAAACTAGGTGTGGTTCATGAATAGAACAGACATGCACTGATACTGGGTGTGGTTCATGAAAAGAAGAGACATGGAATGACACTGGTGGGCCCATCCTTATGTGGTTCATGAAAAGAACAAACATGCAATGACACTAGTGCATCCTTATGTGGTTTGTTTCGAAGAACACACATGCAATGACACTAGGTCTGGTTCATGAAAAGAACACACATGCAATGACACTGGTGGATCCTTATGTGCTTTGTTTAGAGGAACAGACATGCAATGGCACCGGTGGATCCACGTGTGGTTCATGAGAAGAACACACATCCAATGACTCTAGTAGATCCTTATGTGGTTCATGAAAAGAACTGACATGCAGTGACACTAGGTGTGGTTCATGAAAAGAACAGACATGCACTGACACTAGGAGTGGTCCATGAAAAGAACAGACAGGCAATGACACTGGTGGATCCTTATGTGGTTTATGGAAGGAACAGACATGCGATCACACCGGTGGATCCACATGTGGTTTATGGAAGTAACATACATGCAATGACACTTGGTGTGGTTCATGAAAAGAACAGACATGCAATGACACTGGTGGATCCTTATGTGGTTTGTTTAGAGGAACAGCCATGCAATGACTCTAGCCGTGGTGCATGAAAAGAATAGACATGCATTGACTCTAGCCGTGGTTCATGAAAAGAACAGAGATGCAACGACACTGGTGGATCCTTATGTGGTTTATCGAAGGAACAGACATGCAATCACACCGGTGGATCCATATGTGGTTTATGGAAGTAACACACGTGCAATGACACTGGGTGTGGTTCATGAAAATAACAGACATGCAATGACACTGGTAGATCCTTTTGTGGTTCATGAGAAGAACACACACGCAATGACACTGGTGGATCCTTATGTGGTTTGTTTAGATGAACATACATGCAATGACACCGGTGGATCCACATGTGGTTTATGGAAGTAAAAGACATGCAATGACACTGGTAGATCCTTATGTGGTTCATGAATAGAACAGACATGCACTAACACTGGGTGTGGTTCATCAAAAGAACAGACACGCAATGACACCGGTGGGACCATCCTTATGTGGTTCATGAGAAGAACAGACAGGCAATGAAACTGTTGGATCCTTATGTGGTTTGATTAGAGGAACAGACATGCAATGACACCGGTGGATCCACATGTGGTTTATGGAAGTAACACACATGCAATGACACTGGGTGTGGTTCATGAAAAGAACAGACATGCAATGACACTGGTAGATCCTTATGTGGTTTATGAAAAGAATAGACATGCAATGACACTGGTGGATCCTTATGTGGTTTGTTTAGAGGAACAGGCATGCAATGACTCTAGCCGTGGTTCATGAAAAGAACAGACATGCAATGACTCTAGCCGTGGTTCATGAAAAGAACAGACATGCAATGACACTGGTGGATCCTTATGTGGTTTATGGAAGGAACATACATGCAATCACACCGGTGGATCCATATGTGGTTTATGGAAGTAACACACGTGCAATGACACTAGTTGTGGTTCATGAAAAGAACAGACATGCAATGACACTGGTAGATCCTTATGTGGTTCATGAGAAGAACACACACGCAATGACACTGGTGGATCCTTATGTGGTTTGTTTCGAGGAACAGACATGCAATGACACCGGTGGATCCACATGTGGTTTATGGAAGTAAAAGACATGCAATGACACTGGTAGATCCTTCTATGGTTCATGAAAAGAACAGACATGCAGTGAAACTGGGTGTGGTTCATGAATAGAACAGACATGAATTGACACTAGGTGTGGTTCATGAAAAGAACAGACATGCAATGACATTGGTGGGACCATCCTTATGTGGTTCATGAAAAGAACAGACATGCAGTGACACTGGTGGATCCTTATATGGTTGTTTTAGAGGAACAGACATGCAATGACACCGGTGGATCCACATGTGGTTTATGGAGGCAACACACATGCAATGACACAGGGTGTGGTTCATGAAAAGAACAGACATGCAATGACACTAGTAGATCCTTATGTGGTTCATAAAAAGAACAGACATGCAATGACACTGGTGGATCCTTATGTGGTTTGTTTAGAGGAACAGCCATGCAATGACTCTAGCCGTGGTTCATGAAAAGAACAGACATGCAATGACACCGGGTGTGGTTCATGAAAAGAACAGACATGCAATGACTTATGTGGTTTGTTTAGAATAACACACATGCAATGACACTGGGTGTGGTTCATGAAATCTCGTTCTCGTCATTTTGGTATATTATACGATTTTTTTCGATATCGTATGCAAAAGTTACGGCCTTTTTACCGTGGCATGACTTTTTTTTGCAAATAAAGTCAAAACTCATGTTTGTTAATTTTACTAGAAGCTATACCACATTACCTACCTAAATATGAAAGGATTTAATTTTTTGATGTGTTTATCATTTTCTTTTATTTTTTGCAAAACCTAAAAAGGCGATCCACGGGGGGGGGGGGGGGGGGGGTGGAGTTGGTGCAGGATAGTTAGGCGTAGGGCACTAGGGCAAGGTGCCCTACTACTAAGTTTATACATCTGTGGCGCACATGCCATAGTGCGCCACAGATGTGTTTGGCCGTTTCACAGCAGAGAGGGGCATGCGCTTAGGCGTAGCGCACCCCCTCCATGTGCGCCACGGTTGACACTAACAACCGTAGCGCACCTACCCTATGTGCGCTACGGATGTTTGGCGTGCGGCCAACAGGGCCCTGGCCCACACACATCTGTGGCGCACTATGGTCATGTGCGCCACGGTTGTTCTAGTTACTAGTAGGGCACCGCCCATAGGTGAGCCACGCCTGTTTTAGCCGTGGGGCACTTCAACCATGTGAGCCACGGATGTGCTGATTACCTATAGCCATTTTCCTAGTAGTGTGACACTGGTGGGCCCATCCTTATGTGGTTCATGAGAAGAACAGACAGGCAATGCCACTGGTGGATCCTTATGTGGTTTGTTTAGAGGAACCGACATGCAATGACACCGGTGGATCCACATGTGGTTTATGGAAGTAAAAGACATGCAATGACACTAGTAGATCCTTATGTGGTTCACGAAAAGAACAGACATGCAGTGAAACTAGGTGTGGTTCGTGAATAGAATAGACATGCACTAACACTGGGTGTGGTTCATGAAAAGAACAGACATGCAATGACACTGGTGGGCCCATCCTTATGTGGTTCAAGAAAAGAACAGACACGTAATGACACTACTGGATCCTTATGTGGTTTGTTTAGAAGAACACACATGCAATGACACTGGTGGATCCACATGTGGTTTATGGAAGTAAAAGACATGCAATGGCATTGGTAGATCCTTATGTGGTTCATAAAAGAATAGACATGCAGTGAAACTAGGTGTGGTTCATGAATAGAACAGACATGCACTGATACTGGGTGTTGTTCATGAAAAGAAGAGACATGCAATGACACTGGTGGGCCCATCCTTATGTGGTTCATTAAAAGAACAAACATGCAATGACACTAGTGCATCCTTATGTGGTTTGTTTCGAAGAACACACATGCAATGACACTGGGTCTGGTTCATCAAAAGAACACACACGCAATGACACTGGTGGATCCTTATGTGGTTTGTTTAGAGGAACAGACATGCAATGGCACCGGTGGATCCACGTGTGGTTCATGAGAAGAACACACATCCAATGACTCTGGTAGATCCTTATGTGGTTCATGAAAAGAACTGACATGCAGTGACACTAGGTGTGGTTCATGAAAAGAACAGACATGCACTGACACTAGGAGTGGTCCATGAAAAGAACAGACAGGCAATGACATTGGTGGATCCTTATGTGGTTTATGGAAGGAACAGACATGCGATCACACCGGTGGATCCACATGTGGTTTATGGAAGTAACATACATGCAATGACACTTGGTGTGGTTCATGAAAAGAACAGACATGCAATGACACTGGTAGATCCTGATGTGGTTCATGAGAAGAACACACACGCATGACACTGGTGGATCCTTATGTGGTTTTTGTTTAGAGGAACAGACATGCAATGACACCGGTGGATCCACATGTGGTTATGGAAGTAAAAGACATGCAATGACACTGTAGATCCTTATGTGGTTCATGAATAAAACAGACATGCACTGACACTGGGTGTGGTTCATGAAAAGAACAGACACGCAATGACACTGGTGGGCCCATCCTTATGTGGTTCATGAGAAGAACAGACAGGCAATGACACTGGTGGATCCTTATGTGGTTTGTTTAGAGGAACATACATGCAATGACACCGGTGGATCCACATGTGGTTTATGGAAGTAACACACATGCAATGACACTGGGTGTGGTTCATGAAAAGAACAGACATGCAATGACACTGGTAGATCCTTATATGGTTCATGAAAAGAACAGACATACAATGACACTGGTGGATCCTTATGTGGTTTGTTTAGAGGAACAGACATGCAATGACTCTAGCCGTGGTTCATGAAAAGAATAGACATGCATTGACTCTAGCCGTGGTTCATGAAAAGAACAGAGATGCAACGACACTGGTGGATCCTTATGTGGTTTATCGAAGGAACAAACATGCAATCACACCGGTGGATCCATATGTGGTTTATGGAAGTAACACACGTGCAATGACACTGGGTGTGGTTCATGAAAATAACAGACATGCAATGACACTGGTAGATCCTTTTGTGGTTCATGAGAAGAACACACACGCAATGACACTGGTGGATCCTTATGTGGTTTGTTTAGAGGAACAGACATGCAATGACACCGGTGGATCCACATGTGGTTTATGGAAGTAAAAGACATGCAATGACACTGGTAGATCCTTATGTGGTTCATGAATAGAACAGACATGCACTAACACTGGGTGTGGTTCATCAAAAGAACAGAGACGCAATGACACCGGTGGGCCCATCCTTATGTTGTTCATGAGAAGAACAGACATGCAATGACACTGGTGGATCCTTATGTGGTTTGTTTAGAGGAACAGACATGCAATGACACCGGTGGATCCACATGTGGTTTATGGAAGTAACACACATGCAATGACACTGGGTGTGGTTCATGAAAAGAACAGACATGCAATGACACTGGTAGATCCTTATGTGGTTTATGAAAAGAACAGACATGCAATGACACTGGTGGATCCTTATGTGGTTTGTTTAGAGGAACAGGCATGTAATGACTCTAGCCGTGGTTCATGAAAAGAACAGACATGCAATGACTCTAGCCGTGGTTCATGAAAAGAACAGACATGCAATGACACTAGTGGATCCTTATGTGGTTTATGGAAGGAACAGACATGCAATCACACCGGTGGATCCATCTGTGGTTTATGGAAGTAACACACGTGCAATGACACTGGGTGTGGTTCATGAAAAGAACAGACATGCAATGACACTGGTAGATCCTTATGTGGTTCATGAGAAGAACACACACGCAATGACACTGGTGGATCCTTATGTGGTTTGTTTAGAGGAACAGACATGCAATGACACCGGTGGATCCACATGTGGTTTATGGAAGTAAAAGACATGCAATGACACTGGTAGATCCTTCTATCGTTCATGAAAAGAACAGACATGCAGTGAAACAGGGTGTGGTTCATGAATAGAACAGACATGCATTGACACTGGGTGTGGTTCATGAAAAGAACAGACATGCAATGACACTGGTGGGACCATCCTTATGTGGTTCATAAAAAGAACAGACATGCAGTGACACTGGTGGATCCTTATATGGTTTGTTTAGAGGAACAGAAATGCAATGACACCGGTGGATCCACATGTGGTTTATGGAGGCAACACACATGTAATCACACAGGGTGTGGTTCATGAAAAGAACAGACATGCAATGACACTAGTAGATCCTTATGTGGTTCATGAAAAGAACAGACATGCAATGACACTGGTGGATCCTTATGTGGTTTGTTTAGAGGAACAGCCATGCAATGACTCTAGCCGTGGTTCATGAAAAGAACAGACATGCAATGACACCGGGTGTGGTTCATGAAAAGAACAGACATGCAATGACTTATGTGGTTTGTTTAGAATAACACACATGCAATGACACTGGGTGTGGTTCATGAAAAGAACATATAGGCAATGACACTGGTGGATCCTTATGTGGTTTGTTTAGAAGAACACGCATGCAATGACACTGGGTGTGGTTAATGAAAAGAATAGACACGCAATGACACTGGTGGATCCTTATGTGGTTTGTTTAGAGGAACAGACATGCAATCACACTAGGTGGATCCATATGTGGTTTATGGAAGTAAAAGAAATGCAATGACACTGGATGTGATTCATGAAACGAACATACATGCAATGACACTGGTGGATCCTTATGTGGTTCATGAAAAGAACAGACAGGCAATGACACTGGTGGATCCTTATGTGGTTTATTTAGAAGAACACACATGCAATGACACTGGTGGGCCCATCCTTATGTGGTTCATGAGAAGAATAGACATGCAATGACACTGGTGGATCCTTATGTGGTTTGTTTAGAAGAACACACATGCAATGACACCGGTGGATCCACATGTCGTTTATGGAAGTAAAAGACATGCAATGACACTGGTAGATCCTTATGTGGTTCATGAAAAGAACGGACATGCAGTGAAACTGGGTGTGGTTCATGAATAGAACAAACATGCACTGACACTGGGTGTGGTTCATGAAAAGAACAGACATGCAATGACACTGGTGGGCCCATCCTTATGTGGTTCATGAAAAGAACAGACATGCAATGACACTGGTGGATCCTTATGTGGTTTGTTTAGAAGAACACACATGCAATGACACAGGTGGATCCACATGTGGTTTATGGACGTAAAAGACATGCAATGACACTGGTAGATCCTTATGTGGTTCATGAAAAGAACAGACATGCAGTGAAACTAGGTGTGGTTCCTTAATAGAACATACATGCACTGACACTGGGTGTGTTTCATGAAAAGAACAGACATGCAATGACACTGGTGGATCCACATGTGGTTTATGGAAGTAACACACATGCAATCACACCGGTGGATCCACATGTGGTTTATGGAAGTAACACACATGCAATGACACTGGGTGTGGTTCATGAAAAGAACAGACATGCAATGACACTGGTATATACTTATGTGGTTCATGAGAAGAACACACACGCAATGACAGTGGTGGCTCCTTATGTGGTTTGTTTAGAGGAACAGACATGCAATGACACCGGTGGATACACATGTGGTTTATGGAAGTAAAAGACATGCAATGACACTGATAGATCCTTATGTGGTTCATGAATAGAACAGACATGCACTGACACTAGGTGTGGTTCATGAAAAGAACAGACACGCAATGACACTGGTGGGCCCATCCTTATGTGGTTCATGAGAAGAATAGAAAGGCAATGACACTGGTGGATCCTTATGTGGTTTGTTTAGAGGAACAGACATGCAATAACACCGGTGGATCCACATGTGGTTTATGGAAGTAACACACATGCAATGAAACTGGGTGTGGTTCATGAAAAGAACAGACATGCAATGACACTGGTAGATCCTTATGTGGTTCATGAAAAGAACAGACATGCAATGACACTCGTGGATCCTTATGTGGTTTGTTTAGAGGAACAGACATGCAATAACTCTAGCCGTGGTTCATGAAAAGAATAGACATGCATTGACTCTAGCCGTGGTTCATGAAAAGAACAGAGATGCAACGACACTGGTGGATCCTTATGTGGTTTATCGAAGGAACAGACATGCAATCACACCGGTGGATCCATATGTGGTTTATGGAAGTAACACACGGGCAATGACACTGGGTGTGGTTCATGAAAATAATAGACATGCAATGACGCTGGTAGATCCTTTTGTGGTTCATGAGAAGAACACACACGCAATGACACTGGTGGATCCTTATGTGGTTTGTTTAGAGGAACAGACATGCAATGACACCGGTGGATCCACATGTGGTTTATGGAAGTAAAAGACATGCAATGACACTGGTAGATCCTTATGTGGTTCATGAATAGAACAGACATGCACTAACACTGGGTGTGGTTCATCAAAAGAACAGACACGCAATGACACCGGTGGGCCCATCCTTATGTGGTTCATGAGAAGAACAGACATGCAATGACACTGGTGGATCCTTATGTGGTTTGTTTAGAAGAACACACATGCAATGACACCGATGGATCCACATGTCGTTTATGGAAGTAAAAGACATGCAATGACACTGGTAGATCCTTATGTGGTTCATGAAAAGAATGGACATGCAGTGAAACTGGGTGTGGTTCATGAATAGAACAAACATGCACTGACACTGGGTGTGGTTCATGAAAAGAACAGACATGCAATGACACTGGTGGGCCCATCCTTATGTGGTTCATGAAAAGAACAGACATGCAATGACACTGGTGGATCCTTATGTGGTTTGTTTAGAAGAACACACATTCAATGACACAGGTGGATCCACATGTGGTTTATGGAAGTAAAAGACATGCAATGACACTGGTAGATCCTTATGTGGTTCATGAAAAGAACAGACATGCAGTGAAACTAGGTGTGGTTCCTTAATAGAACATACATGCACTGACACTGGGTGTGTTTCATGAAAAGAACAGACATGCAATGACACTGGTGGATCCACATGTGGTTTATGGAAGTAACACACATGCAGTCACATCGGTGGATCCACATGTGGTTTATGGAAGTAACACACATGCAATGACACTGGGTGTGGTTCATGAAAAGAACAGACATGCAATGACACTGGTATATCCTTATGTGGTTCATGAGAAGAACACACACGCAATGACAGTGGTGTCTCCTTATGTGGTTTGTTTAGAGGAACAGACATGCAATGACACCGGTGGATACACATGTGGTTTATGGAAGTAAAAGACATGCAATGACACTGATAGATCCTTATGTGGTTCATGAATAGAACAGACATGCACTGACACTAGGTGTGGTTCATGAAAAGAACCGACACGCAATGACACTGGTGGGCCCATCCTTATGTGGTTCATGAGAAGAATAGAAAGGCAATGACACTGGTGGATCCTTATGTGGTTTGTTTAGAGGAACAGACATGCAATAACACCGATGGATCCACATGTGGTTTATGGAAGTAACACGCATGCAATGAAACTGGGTGTGGTTCATGAAAAGAACAGACATGCAATGACACTGGTAGATCCTTATGTGGTTCATGAAAAGAACAGACATGCAATGACACTAGTGGATCCTTATGTGGTTTGTTTAGAGGAACAGACATGCAATAACTCTAGCCGTGGTTCATGAAAAGAATAGACATGCATTGACTCTAGCCGTGGTTCATGAAAAGAACAGAGATGCAACAACACTGGTGGATCCTTATGTGGTTTATCGAAGGAACAGACATGCAATCACACCGGTGGATCCATATGTGGTTTATGGAAGTAACACACGTGCAATGACACTGGGTGTGGTTCATGAAAATAATAGACATGCAATGACGCTGGTAGATCCTTTTGTTGTTCATGAGAAGAACACACACGCAATGACACTGGTGGATCCTTATGTGGTTTGTTTAGAGGAACAGACATGCAATGACACCGGTGGATCCACATGTGGTTTATGGAAGTAAAAGACATGCAATGACACTGGTAGATCCTTATGTGGTTCATGAATAGAATATACATGCACTAACACTGGGTGTGGTTCATCAAAAGAACAGACACGCAATGACACCGGTGGGCCCATCCTTATGTGGTTCATGAGAAGAACAGACATGCAATGACACTGGTGGATCCTTATGTGGTTTGTTTAGAGGAACAGACATGCAATGACACCGGTGGATCCACATGTGGTTTATGGAAGTAAGACACATGCAATGACACTGGGTGTGGTTCATGAAAAGAACAGACATGCAATGACACTGGTAGATCCTTATGTGGTTTATGAAAAGAACAGACATGCAATGACACTGGTGGATCCTTATGTGGTTTGTTTAGAGGAACAGACATGCAATGACACCGGTGGATCCACATGTGGTTTATGGAAGTAAAAGACATGCAATGACACTGGTAGATCCTTCTATGGTTCATGAAAAGAACAGACATGCAATGAAACTGGGTGTGGTTCATGAATAGAACAGACATGCATTGACACTAGGTGTGGTTCATGTAAAGAACAGACATGCAATGACACTGGAGGGACCATCCTTATGTGGTTCATGAAAAGAACAGACATGCAGTGACTCTGGTGGATCCTTATATGGTTTGTTTAGAGGAACAGACATGCAATGTCACCGGTGGATCCACATGTGGTTTATGGAGGCAACACACATGCAATGACACAGGGTGTGGTTCATGAAAAGAACAGACATGCAATGACACTAGTAGATCCTTATGTGGTTCATGAAAAGAACAGACATGGAATGACACTGGTGGATCCTTATGTGGTTTGTTTAGAGGAACAGCCATGCAATGACTCTAGCCGTGGTTCATGAAAAGAACAGACATGCAATGACACCGGTGTGGTTCATGAAAAGAACAGACATGCAATGACTTATGTGGTTTGTTTAGAATAACACACATGCAATGACACTGGGTGTGGTTCATGAAAAGAACATATAGGCAATGACACTGGTGGATCCTTATGTGGTTTGTTTAGAAGAACACGCATGCAATGACACTGGGTGTGGTTAATGAAAAGAACAGACACGCAATGACACTGGTGGATCCTTATGTGGTTTGTTTAGAGGAACAGACATGCAATCACACTAGGTGGATCCATATGTGGTTTATGGAAGTAAAAGAGATGCAATGAGACTGGCTGTGATTCATGAAACGAACATACATGCAATGACACTGGTGGATCCTTATGTGGTTCATGAAAAGAACAGACAGGCAATAACACTGGTGGATCCTTATGTGGTTTATTTAGAAGAACACACATGCAATGACACTGGTGGGACCATCCTTATGTGGTTCATGAGAAGAATAGACATGCAATGACACTAGTGGATCCTTATGTGGTTTGTTTAGAAGAACACACATGCAATGACACCGGTGGATCCACATGTCGTTTATGGAAGTAAAAGACATGCAATGACACTGGTAGATCCTTATGTGGTTCATGAAAAGAACGGACATGCAGTGAAACTGGGTGTGGTTCATGAATAGAACAAACATGCACTGACACTGGGTGTGGTTCATGAAAAGAACAGACATGCAATGACACTGGTGGGCCCATCCTTATGTGGTTCATGAAAAGAATAGACATGCAATGACACTGGTGGATCCTTATGTGGTTTGTTTAGAAGAACACACATGCAATGACACAGGTGGATCCACATGTGGTTTATGGAAGTAAAAGACATGCAATGACACTGGTAGATCCTTATGTGGTTCATGAAAAGAATAGACATGCAGTGAAACTAGGTGTTGTTCATGAATAGAACATACATGCACTGACACTGGGTGTGTTTCATGAAAAGAACAAACATGCAATGACACTGGTGGATCCACATGTGGTTTATGGAAGTAACACACATGCAATCACACCGGTGGATCCACATGTGGTTTATGGAAGTAACACACATGCAATGACACTGGGTGTGGTTCATGAAAAGAACAGAAATGCAATGACACTGGTATATCCTTATGTGGTTCATGAGAAGAACACACACGCAATGACAGTGGTGGCTCCTTATGTGGTTTGTTTAGTGGAACAGACATGCAATGACACCGGTGGATACACATGTGGTTTATGGAAGTAAAAGACATGCAATGACACTGATAGATCCTTATGTGGTTCATGAATAGAACAGACATGCACTGACACTAGGTGTGGTTCATGAAAAGAACAGACACGCAATGACACTGGTGGGGCCATCCTTATGTGGTTCATGAGAAGAATAGAAAGGCAATGACACTGGTGGATCCTTATGTGGTTTGTTTAGAGGAATAGACATGCAATAACACCGGTGGATCCACATGTGGTTTATGGAAGTAACACACATGCAATGAAACTGGGTGTGGTTCATGAAAAGAACAGACATGCAATGACACTGGTAGATCCTTATGTGGTTCATGAAAAGAACAGACATGCAATGACACTAGTGGATCCTTATGTGGTTTGTTTAGAGGAACAAACATGCAAGGACTCTAGCCGTGGTTCATGAAAAGAACAGACATGCAATGACATTGGTGGATCCTTATGTGGTTTATGTTAGGAACATATATGCAATCACACTAGTGGATCCATATGTGGTTTATGGAAGTAACACACGTGTAATGACACTGTGTGTGGTTCATGAAAAGAACAGACATGCAATGACACTGGTAGATCCTTATGTGGTTCATGAGAAGAACACACACGTAATGACACTGGTGGATCCTTATGTGGTTTGTTTAGAGGAACAGACATGCATTGACACCGGTGGATCCACATGTGTTTTATGGAAGTAAAAGACATGCAATGACACTGGTAGATCCTTCTATGGTTCATGAAAAGAATAGACATGCAGTGAAACTAGGTGTGGTTCATGAATAGAACAGACATGCACGAACACTGGGTGTGGTTCATGAAAAGAACAGACATGCAATGACATTGGTGGGACCATCCTTATGTGGTTCATGAAAAGAATAGACATGCAGTGACACTAGTGGATCCTTATGTGGTTTGTTTAGAGGAACACACATGCAATGACACCGGTGGATCCACATGTGGTTTATGGAAGTAACACACATGCAATGACACTTGGTGTGGTTCATGAAAATAACAGACATGCAATGACACTGGTAGATCCTTATGTGGTTCATGAAAAGAATAGACATGCAATGACACTGGTGGATCCTTATGTGGTTTGTTTAGAGGAACAAATATGCAATGACTCTAGCTGTGGTTCATGAAAAGAACAGACATGCAATGACACCGGGTGTGGTTCATGAAATGAACAGACATGCAATGACTTATGTGGTTTGTTTAGAATGACACACATGCAATAACACTGGGTGTGGTTCATGAAAAGAACATATAGGCAATGACACTGGTGGATCCTTATGTGGTTTATGGAAGGAACAGATATGCAATCACACTGGTGGATCCATATGTGGTTTATGGAAGTAACACACGTGTAATGATACTAGGTGTGGTTCATGAAAAGAACAGACAGGCAATGACACTGGTGGATCCTTATGTGGTTTGTTTAGAGGAACAGACATGCAATGACACCGGTGGATCCACATGTCGTTTATGGAAGTAATCCACATGCAATGATACTAGGTGTGGTTCATGAAAAGAACAGACATGCAATGACACTGGTGGATCCTTATGTGGTTTGTTTAGAGGAACAGACATGCAATGCCTCCAGCCGTGGTTCATGAAAAGAACAGACATGCAATGACTCTAGCCGTGGTTCATGAAAAGAAGAGACATGCAATGACACTGGTGGATCCTTATGTGGTTTATGGAAGGAACAGACATGCAATCACACCGATGGATCCATATGTGGTTTATGGAAGTAACACACGTGCAATGACACTGTGTGTGGTTCATAAAAAGAACAGACATGCAATGACACTGGTAGATCCTTATGTGGTTCATGAGAAGAACACACACGCAATGACACTGGTGGATCCTTATATGGTTTATTTAGAGGAACAGAGATGCAATGACACCGGTGGATCGACATGTGGTTTATGGAAGTAAAAGACATGCAATGACACTGGTAGATCCTTTTGTGGTTCATGAAAAGAACAGACATGCAGTGAAACTGGGTGTGGTTCATAAATAGATCAGACATGGACTGACGCTGGGTGTGGTTCATGAAAAGAACAGACATGCAATGACACCGGTGGATCCACATGTGGTTTATGGAAGTAACACACATGCAATGACACTGGGTGTGATTCATGAAAAGAACAGACATGCAATGACACCGGTAGATCCTTATGTGGTTCATGAAAAGAACAGACATGCAATGACACTGGTGGATCCTTATGTGGTTTGTTTAGAGGAACAGACATGCAATGACTCTAGCCGTGGTTCATGAAAAGAATAGACATGCAATGACACCGGGTGTGCTTCATGAAAAGAACAGATATGAAAGGACTTATGTGGTTTGTTTAGAATAACACACATGCAATGACACTGGGTGTGGTTCATGAAAAGAACATATAGGCAATGACTCTGGTGGATCCTTATGTGGTTTGTTTAGAAGAACACGCATGCAATGACACTGGGTGTGGTTCATGAAAAGAACAGACACGCAATGACACTGGTGGATCCTTATGTGGTTTGTTTAGAGGAACACACATGCAATCACACTAGGTGGATCCATATGTGGTTTATGGAAGTAAAAGACATGGAACGACACTGGCTATGATTCATGAAAAGAACAGACATGCAATGACACTAGTGGATCCTTATGTGGTTCATGAAAAGAACAGACAGGCAATGACACTGGTAGATCCTTATGTGGTTCATGAGAAGAACACACACGCAATGACACTGGTGGATCCTTATGTGGTTTGTTTAGAGGAACAGACATGCAATGACACCGGTGGATCCACATGTGGTTTATGGAAGTAAAAGACATGCAATGACACTGGTAGATCCTTCTATGGTTCATGTAAAGAATAGACATGCAGTGAAACTAGGTGTGGTTCATGAATAGAAAAGACATGCACTGACACTGGGTGTGGTTCATGAAAGAACAGACATGCAATGACACTGGTGGGCCCATCCTTATGTGGTTCATGAAAAGAACAGACATGCAGCGACACTAGTGGATCCTTATGTGGTTTGTTTAGAGGAACAGAAACGCAATGACACCGGTGGATCCACATGTCGTTTATGGAAGTAACAGACATGGAATGACACTGGGTGTGGTTCATGAAAAGAACAGACATGCAATGACACTGGTAGATCCTGATGTGGTTCATGAAAAGAATAGACATGCAATGACACTGGTGGATCCTTATGTGGTTTGTTTAGAGGAACAGACATGCAATGAATCTAGCCGTGGTTCATGAAAAGAACAGACATGCAATGACACCGGGTGTGGTTCATGAAAAGAACAGACATGCAATGACTTATGTGGTTTGTTTAGAATAACACACATGCAATGACACTGGGTGTGGTTCATGAAAAGAACATATAGGCAATGACACTGGTGGCTCCTTATGTGGTTTTCTTAGAAGAACATGCATGCAATGACACTAGGTGTGGTTCATGAAAAGAACAGACACGCAATGACACTAGTGGATCCTTATGTGGTTTGCTTAGAGGAACAGACATGCAATCACACTAGGTGGATCCATATGTGGTTTATGGAAGTAAAAGACATGCAATGACACTGGCTGTGATTCATGAAAAGAACAGACATGCAATGACACTGGTGGATCCTTATGTGGTTTGTTTAGAGGAATAGACAGGCAATGACACTGGTGGATCCTTATGTGGTTTGTTTAGAAGAACACACATGCAATGAAACTAGGTGTGGTTCATGAGAAGAACAGACAGGCAATGACACTGGTGGATCCTTATGTGGTTTGTTTAGAGTAACAGACATGCAATGACATCGGTGGATCCACATGTGGTTTATGGAAGTAAAAGACATGCAATGACACTGGTAGATCCTTATGTGGTTCATGAAAAGAACATACATGCAGTCAAACTACGTGTGGTTCGTGAATAGAACAGACATGCACTGACACTGGGTGTGGTTCATGAAAAGAACAGACATGTAATGACACAGGTGGGCCCATCCATATGTGGTTCATGAAAAGAACAGACATGCAATGACACTGGTGGATCCTTATGTGGTTTGTTTATAAGAACACACATGCAATGACACTGGTGGATCCACATGTTGTTTATGGAAGTAAAAGACATGCAATGACACGGGTAGATCCTTATGTGGTTCATGAAAAGAATAGATATGCAGTGAAACTGGGTGTGGTTGATGAATAGAACAGACATGCACTGACACTAGGTTTGGTTCATGACAAGAACAGACATGCAATGACACTGGTGGGCCCATCCTTATGTGTTTCATGAAAAGAACGGACATGCAATGACACTGGTGGATCCTTATGTGGTTTGTTTCGAAGAACACACATGCAATGACACTGGGTGTGGTTCATGAAAAGAACACACACGCAATGACACTGGTGGATCCTTATGTGGTTTGTTTAGAGGAACAGACATGCAATGGCACCGGTGGATCCACAAGTGGTTCATGAGAAGAACACACATCCAATGACTCTGGTAGATCCTTATGTGGTTCATGAAAAGAACTTACATGAAGTGACACTGGGTGTGGTTCATGAAAAGAATAGATATGCACTAACACTAGGAGTGGTTCATGAAAAGAACAGACAGGCAATGACACTGGTGGATCCTTATGTGGTTTATGGAAGGAACAAACATGCAATCACACCGGTGGATCCACATGTGGTTTATGGAAGTAACACACATGCAATGACACTTGGTGTGGTTCATGAAAAGAACAGACATGCAATGACATTGGTAGATCCTTATGTGGTTCATGAGAAGAACACACACGCAATGACACTAGTGGATCCTTATGTGGTTTGTTTAGAGGAACAGACATGCAATGACACCGGTGGATCCACATGTGGTTTATGGAAGTAAAAGACATGCAATGACACTAGTAGGTCCTTATGTAGATCATGAATAGAACAGACATGCACTGACACTGGGTGTGGTTCATGAAAAGAACAGACACGCAATGACACTGGTGGGCCCATCCTTATGTGGTTCATGAGAAGAACAGACAGGCAATGACACTGGTGGATCCTTATGTGGTTTGTTTAGAGGAACAGACATGCAGTGACACCGGTGGATCCACATGTGGTTTATGGAAGTAACACACATGCAATGACACAGGGTGTGGTTCATGAAAAGAACAGACATGCAATGACACTGCTAGATCCTTATGTGGTTCATGAAAACAACAGACATGCAATGACACTGGTGGATCCTTATATGGTTTGTTTAGAGGAACAGACATGCAATGACTCTAGCCGTGGTTCATGAAAAGAATAGACATGCAATGACTCTAGCCGTGGTTCATGAAAAGAACAGACATGCAATGACACTAGTGGATCCTTATGTGGTTTATGGAAGGAACAGACATGCAATGACACCGGTGGATCCATATGTGGTTTATGGAAGTTACACACGTGCAATGACACTGGGTGTGGTTCATGAAAAGAACAGACATGCAATGATACTGGTAGATCCTTATGTGGTTCATGAGACGAACACACACGCAATGACACTGGTGGATCCTTATGTGGTTTGTTTAGAGGAACAGACATGCAATGACACCGGTGGATCGACATGTGGTTTATGGAAGTCAAAGACATGCAATGACACTGGTAGATCCTTCTGTGGTTCATGAAAAGAACAGACATGCAGTGAAACTGGGTGTGGTTCATGAATAGAACAGGCAGGCACTGACACTGGGTGTGGTTCATGAAAAGAACAGACATGCAATGACACCGGTAGATCCACATGTGGTTTATGGAAGTAAAACACATGCAATGACACTGGGTGTGCTTCATGAAAAGAACAGACATGCAATGTCACTCGTAGATCTTTATGTGGTTCATGAAAAGAACAGACATGCAATGACACTGGTGGATCCTTGTGTGGTTTGTTTAGAGGAACAGACATGCAATGACTCTAGCCGTGGTTCATGAAAAGAACAGACATGCAATGATATCGGGTGTGCTTCATGAAAAGAACAGGTATGCAATGACTTATGTGGTTTGTTTAGAATAATACACATGCAATGGCACTGGGTGTGGTTCATGAAAAGAACATATTGGCAATGACACTGGTGGATCTTTATGTGGTTTATTTAGAAGAACACGCATGCAATGACACTTGGTGTGGTTCATGAAAAGAACAGACACGCAATGACACTGGTGGATCCTTACGTGGTTTGTTTAGAGGAACAGACAAGCAATCACACTAGGAGGATCCATATGTGGTTTATGGAAGTAAAAGACATGCAATGACACTGGCTATGATTCATGAAAAGAACAGACATGCAATGACACTGGTGGATCCTTATGTGGTTCATGAAAATAACAGACAGGTAATGACACTGGTGGATCCTTATGTGGTTTGTTTAGAAGAACACACATGCAATGACACTGGGTGTGGTTCATGAGAAGAACAGCCATGCAATGACTCTGGTGGATCCTTATGTGGTTTGTTTAGAAGAACACACATGCAATGACACCGGTGGATCCACATGCGGTTTATGGAAGTAAAAGACATGCAATGACACTGGTAGATCCTTATGTGGTTCATGAAAAGAACAGACATGCAGTGAAACAGGGTGTCGTTCATGAATACAACAGACATGCACTAACACTGGGTGTGGTTCATGAAAAGAACAGACATGCAATGACACTGGTGGGCCCATCCTTATGTGGTTCATGAAAAGAACAGACATGCAATGACACTGGTGGATCCTTATGTGGTTTGTTCAGAAGAACACACATGCAATGACACTAGTGGATCCACATGTGGTTTATGGAAGTAAAAGACATGCAATGACACTGGTAGATCCTTATGTGGTTCATGAAAAGAACAGACATGCAGTGAAACTAGGTGTGGTTCATGAATAGAACAGACATGCACTGACACTGGGTGTGGTTCATGAAAAGAACAGACATGCAATGACACTGGTGGGCCCATCCTTATGTGGTTCATGAAAAGAACAGACATGCAGTGACACGGGTGGATCCTTATGTGGTTTGTTTAGAAGAACACACATGCAATGACACTAGGTGTGGTTCATAAAAAGAACACACACGCAATGACACTGGTGGATCCTTATGTGGTTTGTTTAGAGGAACAGACTTGCAATGACATCGGTGGATCCACGTGTGGTTCATGAGAAGAACACACATCTAATGACTCTGGTAGATAGTTATGTGGTTCATGAAAAGAACTGACATGAAGTGACACTGGGTGTGGTTCATGAAAAGAACAGACATGCACTGACACTAGGAGTGGTTCATGAAAAGAACAGACAGGCAATGACACTGGTAGATCCTTCTGTGGTTCATGAAAAGAACAGACATGCAGTGAAACTGGGTGTGGTTCATGAATAGAACAGACAGGCACTGACACTGGGTGTGGTTCATGAAAAGAACAGACATGCAATGACACCGGTAGATCCACATGTGGTTTATGGAAGTAAAACACATGCAATGACACTGGGTGTGCTTCATGAAAAGAACAGACATGCAATGTCACTCGTAGATCTTTATGTGGTTCATGAAAAGAACAGACATGCAATGACACTGGTGGATCCTTATGTGGTTTGTTTAGAGGAACAGACATGCAATGACTCTAGCCGTGGTTCATGAAAAGAACAGACATGCAATGATATCGGGTGTGCTTCATGGAAAGAACAGGTATGCAATGACTTATGTGGTTTGTTTAGAATAATACACATGCAATGGCACTGGGTGTGGTTCATGAAAAGAACATATAGGCAATGACACTGGTGGATCTTTATGTGGTTTATTTAGAAGAACACGCATGCAATGACACTTGGTGTGGTTCATGAAAAGAACAGACACGCAATGACACTGGTGGATCCTTATGTGGTTTGTTTAGAGGAACAGACAAGCAATCACACTAGGAGGATCCATATGTGGTTTATGGAAGTAAAAGACATGCAATGACACTGGCTATGATTCATGAAAAGAACAGACATGCAATGACACTGGTGGATCCTTATGTGGTTCATGAAAATAACAGACAGGTAATGACACTGGTGGATCCTTATGTGGTTTGTTTAGAAGAACACACATGCAATGACACTGGGTGTGGTTCATGAGAAGAACAGCCATGCAATGACTCTGGTGGATCCTTATGTGGTTTGTTTAGAAGAACACACATGCAATGACACCGGTGGATCCACATGCGGTTTATGGAAGTAAAAGACATGCAATGACACTGGTAGATCCTTATGTGGTTCATGAAAAGAACAGACATGCAGTGAAACAGGGTGTCGTTCATGAATAGAACAGACATGCACTAACACTGGGTGTGGTTCATGAAAAGAACAGACATGCAATGACACTGGTGGGCCCATCCTTATGTGGTTCATGAAAAGAACAGACATGCAATGACACTGGTGGATCCTTATGTGGTTTGTTCAGAAGAACACACATGCAATGACACTAGTGGATCCACATGTGGTTTATGGAAGTAAAAGACATGCAATGACACTGGTAGATCCTTATGTGGTTCATGAAAAGAACAGACATGCAGTGAAACTAGGTGTGGTTCATGAATAGAACAGACATGCACTGACACTGGGTGTGGTTCATGAAAAGAACAGACATGCAATGACACTGGTGGGCCCATCCTTATGTGGTTCATGAAAAGAACAGACATGCAGTGACACGGGTGGATCCTTATGTGGTTTGTTTAGAAGAACACACGTGCAATGACACTAGGTGTGGTTCATAAAAAGAACACACACGCAATGACACTGGTGGATCCTTATGTGGTTTGTTTAGAGGAACAGACTTGCAATGACATCGGTGGATCCACGTGTGGTTCATGAGAAGAACACACATCTAATGACTCTGGTAGATACTTATGTGGTTCATGAAAAGAACTGACATGAAGTGACACTGGGTGTGGTTCATGAAAAGAACAGACATGCACTGACACTAGGAGTGGTTCATGAAAAGAACAGACAGGCAATGACACTGGTAGATCCTTCTGTGGTTCATGAAAAGAACAGACATGCAGTGAAACTAGGTGTGGTTCATGAATAGAACAGACATGCACTGACACTGGGTGTGGTTCATGAAAAGAACAGACATGCAATGACACCGGTGGATCCACATGTGGTTTATGGAAGTAACACACATGCAATGACACTGGGTGTGGTTCATGAAAAGAACAGACATGCAATGTCACTGGTAGATCTTTATGTGGTTCATGAAAAGAACAGACATGCAATGACACTGGTGGATCCTTATGTGGTTTGTTTAGACGAACAGACATGCAATGACTCTAGCCGTGGTTCATGAAAAGAACAGACATGCAATGATACCGGATGTGCTTCATGAAAAGAACAGGTATGCAATGACTTATGTGGTTTGTTTAGAATAATACACATGCAATGGCACTGGGTGTGGTTCATGAAAAGAACATATAGGCAATGACACTGGTGGATCTTTGTGTGGTCTGTTTAGAAGAACACGCATGCAATGACACTGGGTGTGGTTCATGAAAAGAACAGACACGCAATGACACTAGTAGATCCTTCTGTGGTTTGTTTAGAGGAACAGACATGCAATCACACTAGGAGGATCCATATGTGGTTTATGGAAGTAAAAGACATGCAATGACACTGGCTATGATTCATGAAAAGAACAGACATGCAATGACACTGGTGGATCCTTATGTGGTTCATGAAAATAACAGACAGGCAATGACACTGGTGGATCCTTGTGTGGTTTTTTAGAAGAACACACATGCAATGACACTGGGTGTGGTTCATGAGAAGAACAGACATGCAATGACTCTGGTGGATCCTTATGTGGTTTGTTTAGAAGAACACACATGCAATGACACTGGTGGATCCACATGCGGTTTATGGAAGTAAAAGACATGCAATGACACTGGTAGATCCTTATGTGGTTCATGAAAAGAACAGACATGCAGTGAAACTGGGTGTGGTTCATTAATAGAACAGACATGCACTGACACAGGGTGTGGTTCATGAAAAGAATAGACATGCAATGACACTGGTGGGCCCATCCTTATGTGGTTCATGAAAAGAACAGACATGCAATGACACTGGTGGATCCTTATGTGGTTTGTTTAGAAGAACACACATGCAATGACACTAGTGGATCCACATGTGGTTTATGGAAGTAAAAGACATGCAATGACACTTGTAGATCCTGATGTGGTTCATGAAAAGAACAGACATGAAGTGAAACTGGGTGTGGTTCATGAATAGAACAGAGATGCACTGACACTGGGTGTGGTTCATGAAAAGAACAGACATGCAATGACACTGGTGGGCCCATCCTTATGTGGTTCATGAAAAGAACAGACATGCAGTGACACTGGTGGATCCTTATGTGGTTTGTTTAGAAGAACACACATGCAATGACACTAGGTCTGGTTCATAAAAAGAACACACAAGCAATGACACTGGTGGATCCTTATGTGGTTTGTTTAGAGGAACAGACATGCAATGACATCGGTGGATCCACGTGTGGTTCATGAGAAGAACACACATCTAATGACTCTGGTAGATACTTATGTGGTTCACGAAAAGAACTGACATGAAGTGACACTGGGTGTGGTTCATGAAAAGAACAGACATGCACTGACACTAGGAGTGGTTCATGAAAAGAACAGACAAGCAATGACACTGGTGGATCCTTATGTGGTTTATGGAAGGAACAGACATGCAATCACACCGGTGGATCCACTTGTGGTTTATGGAAGTAACACACATGCAATGAGACTGGGTGTGGTTCATGAAAAGAACAGACATGGAATGAGACTAGTAGATCCTTATGTGGTTCATGAGAAGAACAGACATGCAATGACACTGGTGGATCCTTATGTGGTTTTTTAGAGGAACAGACATGCAATGACACCGTTGGATCCACATGTGGTTTATGGAAGTAAAAGACATGTAATGACACTGGTAGATCCTTATGTGGTTCATGAATAGAACAGACATGCACTGACACTGCGTGTGGTTCATGAAAAGAACAGACACGCAATGACACTGGTGGATCCTTATGTGGTTTGTTTAGAGGAACATACATGCAATCACACTAGGTGGATCCATATGTGGTTTATGGAAGTAAAAGACATGCAATGACACTGGCTATGATTCATGAAAAGAACAGACATGCAATGACACTGGTGGATCCTTATGTGGTTTGTTTAGAGGAACAGACAGGCAATGACACTGGTGGATCCTTATGTGGTTTGTTTAGAAGAACACACATGCAATGACACTAGGTGTGGTTCATGAGAAGAACAGACAGGCAATGACACTGGTGGATCCTTATGTGGTTTGTTTAGAGGAACAGACATGCAATGACACCGATGGATCCACTTGTGGTTTATGGAAGTAAAAGACATGCAATGACACTGGTAGATCCTTATGTGGTTCATGAAAAGAACAGACATGCAGTGAAACGGGGTGTGGTTCGGGAATAGAACAGACATGCACTAACACTGGGTGTGGTTGATGAAAAGAACAGACATGCAATGACACTGGTGGGCCCATCCTTATGTGGTTCATGAAAAGAACAGACACGCAATGACAGTGGTGGATCCTTATGTGGTTTGTTTAGAAGAACACACATGCAATGACACTGGTGGATCCACATGTGGTTTATGGAAGTAAAAGACATGCAATGACACGGGTAGATCCTTATGTGGTTCATGAAAAGAAAAGACATGCAGTGAAACTGGGTGTGGTTCATGAATAGAACAGACATGCACTGACGCTAGGTGTGGTTCATGAAAAGAACAGACACGCAATGACACTGGTGGGCCCATCCTTATGTCCTTCATGAAAATAACAGACATGCAATGACACTGGTGGATCCTTCTGTGGTTTGTTTCGAAGAACACACATGCAATGACACTGGGTGTGGTTCATGAAAAGAACACACATGCAATGACACTGGTGGATCCTTATGTGGTTTGTTTAGAGGAACAGACATGCAATGACACCGGTGGATCCACGTGTGGTTCATGAGAAGAACACACATCCAATGGCTCTTGTAGATCCTTATGTGGTTCATGAAAAGAACTGACATGCAGTGACACTGGGTGTGGTTCATGAAAAGAACAGACATGCACTGACACTAGGAGTGGTTCATGAAAAGAACAGACAGACAATGACACTGGTGGATCCTTATGTGGTTTATGGAAGGAACAGACATGCAATCACACTGGTGGTTCCACATGTGGTTTATGGAAGTAACACACATGCAATGACACTGGGTGTGGTTCATGAAAAGAACAGACATGCAATGACACTGGTAGATCCTTATGTGGTTCATGAATAGAACATACATGCACTGACACTAGGTGTGATTCATGAAAAGAATAGACACGCAATGACACTGGTGGGCCCATCCTTATGTGGTTCATGAGAAGAACAGACAGGCAATGACACCGGTCGATCCTTATGTGGTTTGTTTAGAGGAACAAACATGCAATGACACCGGTGGATCCACATGTGGTTTATGGAAGTAAAAGACATGCAATGACACTGGTAGATCCTTATGTGGTTCATGAATAGAACAGACATCCAATGACACTGGGTGTGGTTCATGAAAAGAACAAACACGCAATGACACTGGTGGGCCCATCCTTATGTGGTTCATCAGAAGAACAGGCATGCAATGACACTGGTGGATCCTTATGTGGTTTGTTTAGAGGAACATACATGCAATGACACCGGTGGATCCACATGGGGTTTATGGAAGTAACACACATGCAATGACACTGGGTGTGGTTCATGAAAAGAACAGTAATCCAATGACACTTGTAGATCCTTATGTGGTTCATGAAAAGAATAGACATGCAATGACACTGGTAGATCTTTATGTGGTTTGTTTAGAGGAACAGACATGCAATGACTCTAGCCGTGGTTGATGAAAAGAACAGACATGCAATGACTCTAGCCGTGGTTCATGAAAAGAATAGACATGCAATGACACTGGTGGATCCTTATGTGGTTTATGGAAGGAACAGACATGCAATCACACCGGTGGGTACATATGTGGTTTATGGAAGTAACACACGTGCAATTACACTGGGTGTGGTTCATGAAAAGAACAGACATGCAATGACACTGGTAGATCCTTATGTGGTTCATGAGATGAACACACACGCAATGACACTGGTGGATCCTTATGTGGTTTGTTTAGAGGAACAGACATGCAATGACACCGGTGGATCCACATGTGGTTTATGGAAGTAAAAGACATGCAATGACACTGGTAGATCCTTCTGTGGTTCATGATAAGAACAGACATGCAGTGGAACTGGGTGTGGTCATGAGTAGAACAGACATGCACTGACACTAGGTGTGGTTCATGAAAAGAACAGACATGCAATGACACTGGTGGGCCCATCCTTATGTGGTTCATGAAAAGAACATACATGCAGTGACACCGGTGGATCCTTATGTGGTTTGTTTAGAGGAACAAACATGCAATGACACCGGTGGATCCACATGGGGTTTATGGAAGTAACACACATGCAATGACACTGGGTGTGGTTCATGAAAAGAACAGACATGCAATGACACTAGTAGATCCTTATGTGGTTCATGAAAAGAATAGACATGCAGTGACACTGGTGGATCCTTATGTGGTTTGTTTAGAGGAACAGACATGCAATGACTCTAGCCGTGGTTCATGAAAATTCCAAACATGCAATGACACCGGGTGTGGTTCATGAAAAGAACAGACATGCAATGACTTATGTGGTTTGTTTAGAATAACACACATGCAATGACACTAGGTGTGGTTCATGAAAAGAACATATAGGCAATGACACTGGTGGATCCTTATGTGGTTTCTTTAGAAGAACACGCATGCAATGACACTGGGTGTGGTTCATGAAAAAACAGACACGCAATGACACTAGTGGATCCTTATGTGGTTTGTTTAGAGGAGCAGACATGCAATCACACTAGGTGGATCCATATGTGGTTTATGGAAGTAAAAGACATGCAATGACACTGGCTGTGATTCATGAAAAGAACAGACATGCAATGGCACTGGTGGATCCTTATGTGGTTCATGAAAAGAATAGACATGCAATGACACTGGTGGATCTTTATGTGGTTTGTTTAGAGGAACAGACATGCAATGACTCTAGCCGTGGTTGACGAAAAGAACAAACATGCAATGACTCTAGCCGTGATTCATGAAAAGAATAGACATGCAATGACACTGGTGGATCCTTATGTGGTTTATGGAAGGAACAGACATGCAATCACACCGGTGGATGCATATGTGGTTTATGGAAGTAACACACGTGCAATTACACTAGGTGTGGTCATGAAAAGAACAGACATGCAATGACACTAGTAGATCCTTATGTGGTTCATGAGAAGAACACACACGCAATGACACTGGTGGATCCTTATGTGGTTTGTTTAGAGGAACAGACATGCAATGACACCGGTGGATCCACATGTGGTTTATGGAAGTAAAAGACATGCAATGACACTGGTAGATCCTTCTGTGGTTCATGAAAAGAACAGACATGTAGTAAAACTGGGTGTGGTTCATGAGTAGAACAGACATGCACTGACACTGGGTGTGGTTCATGAAAAGAACAGACATGCAATGACACTGGTGGGCCCATCCTTATGTGGTTCATGAAAAGAACATACATGCAGTGACACTGGTGGATCCTTATGTGGTTTGTTTAGAGGAACAAACATGCAATGACACCGGTGGATCCACATGGGGTTTATGGAAGTAACACACATCCAATGAAACTTGGTGTGGTTCATGAAAAGAACAGACATGCAATGACACTAGTAGATCCTTATGTGGTTCATGAAAAGAATAGACATGCAGTGACACTGGTGGATCCTTATGTGGTTTGTTTAGAGGAACAGACATGCAATGACTCTAGCCGTGGTTCATGAAAAGACCAAACATGCAATGACACCGGGTGTGGTTCATGAAAAGAACAGACATGCAATGACTTATGTGGTTTGTTTAGAATAACACACATGCAATGACACTGGGTGTGGTTCATGAAAAGAACATATAGGAAATGACACTGGTGGATCCTTATGTGGTTTCTTTAGAAGAACACACATGCAATGACACTGGGTGTGGTTCATGAAAAAACAGACATGCAATGACACTAGTGGATCCTTATGTGGTTTGTTTAGAGGAACAAACATGCAATCACACTAGGTGGATCCATATGTGGTTTATGGAAGTAAAATACATGCAATGACACTGGCTATGATTCATGAAAAGAACAGACATGCAATGGCACTGGTGGATCCTTATGTGGTTCATGAAAAGAATAGACATGCAATGACACTGGTGGATCTTTATGTGGTTTGTTTAGAGGAACAGACACGCAATGACTCTAGCAGTGGTTGATGAAAAGAACAGACATGCAATGACTCTAGCCGTGGTTCATGAAAAGAATAGACATGCAATGACACGGGTGGATCCTTATGTGGTTTATGGAACAAACAGACATGCAATCACACCGGTGGATGCATATGTGGTTTATGGAAGTAACACACGTGCAATTACACTGGGTGTGGTTCATGAAAAGAACAGACATGCAATGACACTGGTAGATCCTTATGTGGTTCATGAGAAGAACACACACGCAATGACACTGGTGGATCCTTATGTGGTTTGTTTAGAGGAACAGACATGCAATGACACCGGTGGATCCACATATGGTTTATGGAAGTAAACGACATGCAATGACACTGGTAGATCCTTTTGTGGTTCATGAAAAGAACAGACATGCAGTGAAACTGGGTGTGGTTTAATGAGTAGAACAGACATGCACTGACACTGGGTGTGGTTCATGAAAAGAACAGACATGCAATGACACTGGTGGGCCCATCCTTATGTGGTTCATGAAAAGAACATACATGCAGTGACACTGGTGGATCCTTATGTGGTTTGTTTAGAGGAGCAAACATGCAATGACACCGGTGGATCCACATGGGGTTTATGGAAGTAACACACATGCAATGACACTGGGTGTGGTTCATGAAAAGAAAAGACATGCAATGAAACTGGTAGATCCTTATGTGGTTCATGAAAAGAATAGACATGCAGTGACACTGGTGGATCCTTATGTGGTTTGTTTAGAGGAACAGACATGCAATGACTCTAGCCGTGGTTCATGAAAAGACCAAACATGCAATGACACCGGGTGTGGTTCATGAAAAGAACAGACATGCAATGACTTATGTGGTTTGTTTAGAATAACACACATGCAATGACACTGGGTGTGGTTCATGAAAAGAACATATAGGCAATGACACTGGTGGATCCTTATGTGGTTTCTTTAGAAGAACACGCATGCAATGACACTGGGTGTGGTTCATGAAAAAACAGACACGCAATGACACTAGTGGATCCTTATGTGGTTTGTTTAGAGGAACAGACATGCAATCACACTAGGTGGATCCATATGTGGTTTATGGAAGTAAAAGACATGAATGACACTGGCTGTGATTCATGAAAAGAACAGACATGCAATGGCACTGGTGGATCCTTATGTGGTTTGTTTAGAGGAACAGACAGGCAATGACACTGGTGGATCCTTATGTGGTTTGTTTAGAAGAACACAGATGCAATGACACTGGGTGTGGTTCATGAGAAGAACACACACGCAATAACACTGATGGATCCTTATGTGGTTTGTTTAGAGGAACAGACATGCAATGACACTGGTGGATCCACATGTGGTTTATGGAAGTAAAAGACATGCAATGACATGGGTAGATCCTTATGTGGTTCATGAAAAGAATAGACATGCAGTGAAACTGGGTGTGGTTCGTGAATAGAACAGACATGCACTGACACTGGGTGTGGTTCATGAAAAGAACAGACATGCAATGACACTGGTGGGCCCATCCTTATGTGGTTCATGAAAAGAACAGACACACAATGACAGTGGTGGATCCTTATGTGGTTTGTTTAGAAGAACACACATGCAATGACACTGGTGGATCCACATGTGGTTTATGGAAGTAAAAGACATGCAATGACACGGGTAGATCCTTATGTGGTTCATGAAAAGAAAAGACATGCAGTGAAACTGGGTGTGGTTCATGAATAGAACAGACATGCACTGACACTAGGTGTGGTTCATGAAAAGAACAGACATGCAATGACACTGGTGGGCCCATCCTTATGTGCTTCATGAAAAGAACAGACATGCAATGACACTGGTGGATCCTTATGTGGTTTGTTTCGAAGAACACACATGCAATGACACTGGGTGTGGTTCATGAAAAGAACACACATGCAATGACACTGGTGGATCCTTATGTGGTTTGTTTAGAGGAACAGACATGCAATCACACCGGTGGATCCACGTGTGGTTCATGAGAAGAACACACATCCAATGGCTCTGGTAGATCCTTATGTGGTTCATGAAAAGAACTGACATGCAGTGACACTGGGTGTGGTTCATGAAAAGAACAGACATGCACTGACACTAGGAGTGGTTCATGAAAAGAACAGACAGGCAATTAAACTGGTGGATCCTTATGTCGTTTATGGAAGGAACAGACATGCAATCACACTGGTGGATCCACATGTGGTTTATGGAAGTAACATACATGCAATGACACTGGGTGTGGTTCATGAAAAGAACAGACATGCAATGACACTGGTAGATCCTTATGTGGTTCATGAGAAGAACACACACGCAATAACACTGGTAGATCCTTATGTGGTTTGTTTAGAGGAACAGACATGCAATGACACCGGTGGATCCACATGTGGTTTATGGAAGTAAAACACATGCAATGACACTGGTAGATCCTTATGTGGTTCATGAATAGAACATACATGCACTGACACTAGGTGTGGTTCATGAAAAGAATAGACACGCAATGACACTGGTGGGCCCATCCTTATGTGGTTCATGAGAAGAACAGAAAGGCAATGACACCGGTGGATCCTTATGTGGTTTGTTTAGTGGAACAGACATGCAATGACACCGGTGGATCCACATGTGGTTTATGGAAGTAAAAGACATGCAATGGCACTGGTAGATCCTTATGTGGTTCATGAATAGAACAGACATCCACTGACACTGGGTGTGGTTCATGAATAGAACAAACATGCAATGACACTGGTGGGCCCATCCTTATGTGGTTCGTGAGAAGAACAGACATGCAATGACACTGGTGTATCCTTATGTGGTTTGTTTAGAGGAACATACATCCAATGACACCGGTGGATCCACATGGGGTTTATGGAAGTAACACACATGCAATGACACTGGGTGTGGTTCATGAAAAGAACAGTAATCCAATGACACTGGTAGATCCTTATGTGGTTCATGAAAAGAATAGACATGCAATGACACTGGTGGATCTTTATGTGGTTTGTTTAGAGGAACAGACGTGCAATGACTCTAGCCGTGGTTGATGAAAAGAACAGACATGCAAGGATACTGGTGGATCCTTATGTGGTTTATGGAAGGAACAGACATGCAATCACACTGGTGGATCCATATGTGGTTTATGGAAGTAACACACGTGGAATGACACTGGTGTGGTTCATGAAAAGAACATACATGCAATGACACTGGTAGATCGTTATGTGGTTCATGAGAAGAACACACACGCAATGACACTGGTGGATCCTTATGTGGTTTGTTTAGAGGAACAGACATGGAATGACACCGGTGGATCCACATGTGGTTTATGGAAGTAAAAGACATGCAATGGCACTGGTAGATCCTTCTGTGGTTCATGAAAAGAACAGACATGCAGTGAAACTAGGTGTCGTTCATGAATAGAACAGACATGCACTAACACTGGGTGTGGTTCATAAAAAGAACAGACATGCAATGACACTGGTGGGCCCATCCTTATGTGGTTCATGAAAAGAACAGACATGCAGTGACACTGGTGGATCCTTATGTGGTTTGTTTAGAGGAACAGACATGCAATGACACCGGTGGATCCACATGGGGTTTATGGAAGTAACACACATGCAATGACACTGGGTGTGGTTCATGAAAAGAACAGACATGCAATGACACTGGTAGATCCTTATGTGGTTCATGAAAAGAATAGACATGCAACGACGTTGGTGGATCCTTATGTGGTTTGTTTAGAGGAACAGACATGCAATGACTCTAGTCGTGGTTCATGAAAAGAACAGACATGCAATGACACCGGGTGTGGTTCATGAAAAGAACAGACATGCAATGACTTATGTGGTTTGTTTAGAATAACACACATGCAATGACATTGGGTGTGGTTCATGAACAGAACATATAGGCAATGACACTAGAGGATCCTTATGTGGTTTGTTTACGAGAACACGCATGCAATGACACTAGGTGTGGTTCATGAAAAGAACAAACACGCAATGACACTGGTGGATCCTTATGTGGTTTGTTTAGTGGAACAGACATGCAATCACACTAGGTGGATCCATATGTGGTTTATGGAAGTAAAAGACATGCAATGACACTGGTTGTGATTCATGAAAAGAACAGACATGCAATGGCACTAGTGGATCCTTATGTGGTTTGTTTAGAGGAACAGACAGGCAATGACACTGGTGGATCCTTATGTGGTTTGTTTAGAAGAACACAGATGCAATGACACTGGGTGTGGTTCATGAGAAGAACAGACATGCAATGACACTGATGGATCCTTATGTGGTTTGTTTAGAGGAACAGACATGCAATGACACCGGTGGATCCACATGTGGTTTATGGAGGTAAAAGACATGCAATGACCCTGGTAGATCCTTATGTGGTTCATGAAAAGAACAGACATGCAGTGAAGCTGGCTGTGGTTCGTGAATAGAATAGACATGCACTGACACTGGGTGTGGTTCATGAAAAGAACAGACATGCAATGACACTGGTGGGCCCATCCTTATGTGGTTCATGAAAAGAACAGACACGCAATGATAGTGGTGGATCCTTATGTGGTTTGTTTAGAAGAACACACATGCAATTACACTGGTGGATCCACATGTGGTTTATGGAAGTAAAAGACATGCAATGACACGGGTAGATCCTTATGTGGTTCATGAAAAGAAAAGACATGCAGTGAAACTGGGTGTGGTTCATGAATAGAACAGACATGCACTGACACTAGGTGTGGTTCATGAAAAGAACATACATGCAATGACACTGGTGGGCCCATCCTTATGTGCTTCATGAAAAGAACAGACATGCAATGACACTGGTGGATCCTTATATGGTTTGTTTCGAAGAACACACATGCAATCACACTGGGTGTGGTTCATGAAAAGAACACACATGCAATGACACTGGTGGATCCTTATGTGGTTTATTTAGAGGAACAGACATGCAATCACACCGGTGGATCCACATGTGGTTCATGAGAAGAACACACATCCAATGGCTTTGGTAGATCCTTATGTGGTTCATGAAAAGAACTGACATGCAGTGACACTGGGTGTGGTTCATGAAAAGAACAGACATGCACTGACACTAGGAGTGGTTCATGAAAAGAACAGACAGGCAATGACACTGCTGGATCCTTATGTGGTTTATGGAAGGAACAGACATGCAATCACACTGGTGGATCCACATGTGGTTTATGGAAGTAACCTACATGCAATGACACTGGATGTGGTTCATGAAAAGAACAGACATGCAATGACACTGGTAGATCCTTATGTGGTTCATGAGAAGAACACACACGCAATAACACTGGTAGATCCTTATGTGGTTTGTTTAGAGGAACAGACATGCAATGACACCGGTGGATCCACATGTGGTTTATGGAAGTAAAAGACATGCAATGACACTAGTAGATCCTTATGTGGTTCATGAATAGAACATACATGCACTGACACTAGGTGTGGTTCAAGAAAAGAATAGACACGCAATGACACTGGTGGGCCCATCCTTATGTGGTTCATGAGAAGAACAGACATGCAATGACACTGGTGGATCCTTATGTGGTTTGTTTAGAGGAACATACATGCAATGACACCGGTGGATCCACATGGGGTTTATCGAAGTAACACACATGCAATGACACTGGGTGTGGTTCATGAAAAGAACAGTAATCCAATGACACTGGTAGATCCTTATGTGGTTCATGAAAAGAATAGACATGCAATGACACTGGTGGATCTTTTTGTGGTTTGTTTAGAGGAACAGACATGCAATGACTCTAGCTGTGGTTGATGAAAAGAACAGACATGCAATGACTCTAAACGTGGTTCATGAAAAGAATAGACATGCAATGACACTGGTGGATCCTTATGTGGTTTATGGAAGGAACAGACATGCAATCACACTGGTGGATCCACATGTGGTTTATGGAAGTAACACACATGCAATGACACTGGGTGTGGTTCATGAAAAGAACAGACATGCAATGACACTGGTAGATCCTCATGTGGTTCATGAGAAGAACACACACGCAATAACACTGGTAGATCCTTATGTGGTTTGTTTAGAGGAACAGACATGCAATGACACCGGTGGATCCACATGTGGTTTATGGAAGTAAAAGACATGCAATGACACTGGTAGATCCTTATGTGGTTCATGAATAGAACATACATGCACTGACACTAGGTGTGGTTCATGAAAAGAATAGACACGCAATGACACTGGTGGGCCCATCCTTATGTGGTTCATGAGAAGAACAAACAGGCAATGACACCGGTGGATCCTTATGTGGTTTGTTTAGAGGAACAGACATGCAATGACACCGGTGGATCCACATGTGGTTTTTGGAAGTAAAAGACATGCAATGACACTGGTAGATCCTTATGTGGTTCATGAATAGAACAGACATCCACTGACACTGGGTGTGGTTCATGAAAAGAACAAACACGCAATGACACTGGTGGGCCCATCCTTATGTGGTTAATGAGAAGAACAGACATGCAATGACACTGGAGAATCCTTATGTGGTTTGTTTAGAGGAACATACATGCAATGACCCGGTGGATCCACATGGGGTTTATGGAAGTAACACACATGCAATGACACTGGGTGTGGTTCATGAAAAGAACAGTAATCCAATGACACTGGTAGATCCTGATGTGGTTCATGAAAAGAATATACATGCAATGACACTGGTGGATCTTTATGTGGTTTGTTTAGAGGAACAGACATGCAATGACTCTAGCCGTGGTTGATGAAAAGAACAGACATGCAATGACTCTAGCCGTGGTTCATGAAAAGAATAGACATGCAATGACACTGGTGGATCATTATGTGGTTTATGGAAGGAACAGACATGCAATCACACCGGTGGATGCATATGTGGTTTATGGAAGTAACACACATGCAATGACACTGGGTGTGGTTCATGAAAAGAACAGACATGCAATGATACTGGTAGATCCTTATGTGGTTCATGAGAAGAACACACACGCAATGACACTGGTGGATCCTTATGTGGTTTGTTTAGAGGAACAGACATGCAATGACACCGGTGGATCCACATGTGGTTTATGGAAGTAAAATACATGCAATGACACTGGTAGATCCTTCTGTGGTTCATGAAAAGAACAGACATGCAGTGAAACTGGGTGTGGTTCATGAGTAGAACAGACATGCACTGACACTGGGTGTGGTTGATGAAAAGAACAGACATGCAATGACACTGGTTTGCCCATCCTTATGTGGTTCATGAAAAGATCAGACATGCAGTGACACTGGTGGATCCTTATGTGGTTTGTTTAGAGGAATAAACATGCAATGACACCGGTGGATCCACATGGGGTTTATGGAAGTAACACACATGCAATGACACTGGGTGTGGTTCATGAAAAGAACAGACATGCAATGACACTGGTAGATCCTTATGTGGTTCATGAAAAGAATAGACATGCAGTGACACTGGTGGATCCTTATGTGGTTTGTTTAGAGGAACAGACATGCAATGACTCTAGCCGTGGTTCATGAAAAGACCAAACATGCAATGACACCGGGTGTGGTTCATGAAAAGAACAGACATGCAATGACTTATGTGGTTTGTTTAGAATAACACACATGCAATGACACTGGGTGTGGTTCATGAAAAGAACATATAGGCAATGACACTGGTGGATCCCTATGTGGTTTCTTTAGAAGAACGCGCATGCAATGACACTGGGAGTGGTTCATGAAAAGAACAGACACGCAATGACACTAGTGGATCCTTATGTGGTTTGTTTAGAGGAACAGACATGCAATCACACTAGGTGGATCCATATGTGGTTTATGGAAGTAAAAGACATGCAATGACACTGGCTGTGATTCATGAAAAGAACAGACATGCAATGACACTGGTGGATCCTTATGTGGTCTGTTTAGAGGAACAGACAGGCAATGACACTGGTGGATCCTTATGTGGTTTGTTTAGAAGAACACACATGCAATGACACTGGGTGTGGTTCATGAGAAGAACAGACAGGCAATGACACTGATGGATCCTTATGTGGTTTGTTTAGAGGAACAGACATGCAATGACACCGGTGGATCCACATGTGGTTTATGGAAGTAAAAGACATGCAATGACACTGGTACATCCTTATGTGGTTCATGAAAAGAACAGACATGCAGTGAAACTGGGTGTGGTTCGTGAATAGAACAGACATGCACTGACACTGGGTGTGGTTCATGAAAAGAACGGACATGCAATGACACTGGTGGGCCCATCCTTATGTGGTTCATGAAAAGAACAGACACGCAATGACACTGGTGGATCCTTATGTGGTTTGTTTAGAAGAACACACATGCAATGACACTGGTGGATCCACATGTGGTTTATGGAAGTAAAAGACATGCAATGACACGGGTAAATCCTTATGTGGTTCATGAAAATAACAGACATGAAGTGAAACTGGGTGTGGCTCATGAATAGAACAGACATGCACTGACACTGGGTGTGGTTCATGAAAAGAATGGACATGCAATGACACTAGTGGGCCCATCCTTATGTGGTTCATGAAAAGAACATACATGCAATGACACTGGTGGATCCTTATGTGGTTTGTTTCGAAGAACACACATGCAATGACACTGGGTGTTGTTCATGAAAAGAACACACACGCAATGACACTGGTGGATCCTTATGTGGTTTGTTTAGAGTAACAGACATGCAATGACACCGGTGGATCCACGTGTGGTTCATGAGAAGAACACACATCCAATGGCTCTGGTAGATCCTTATGTGGTTCATGAAAAGAACAGACATGCAGTGACACTGGGTGTGGTTCATGAAAATAACAATCATGCACTGACACTCGGAGTGGTTCATGAAAAGAACAGACAGGCAATGACACTGGTGGATCCTTATGTGGTTTATGGAAGGAACATACATGCAATCACATTGGTCGATCCACATGTGGTTTATGGAAGTAACACACATGCAATGACACTGGGTGTGGTTCATGAAAAGAACAGACATGCAATGACACATGTATATCCTTATGTGGTTCATGATAAGAACACACACGCAATGACACTGGTGGATCCTTATGTGGTTTGTTTAGAGGAACAGACATGCAATGACACCGTTGGATCCACATGTGGTTTATGGAAGTAAAAGACATGCAATGACACTGGTAGATCCTTATGTTGTTCATGAATAGAACAGACATCCACTGACACTGGGTGTGGTTCATGAAAAGAACAAACACGCAATAACACTGGTGGGCCCATCCTTATGTGGTTCATGAGAAGATTAGACAGGCAATGACACTGGTGGATTCTTATGTGTTTTTTTAGAGGAACAGACATGCAATGACACTGGTGGATCCACATGTGGTTTATGGAAGTAACACACATGCAATGACACTAGGTGTGGTTCATGAAAAGAACAGACATGCAATGACACTGGTAGATCCTTATGTGGTTCATGAAAAGAACAGACATGCAATGACACTGGTAGATCCTTATGTGGTTTGTTTAGAGGAACAGACATGCAATGACTCTAGCCGTGGTTCATGAAAAGAACATACATGCAATGACTCTATCCGTGGTCCATGAAAAGAACAGACATGCAATGACACTGGTGGATCCTTATGTGGTTTATGGAAGGAACAGACATGCAATCACACCGGTGGATCCATATGTGGTTTATGGAAGTAACACACGTGCAATGACACTGTGTGTGGTTCATGAAAAGAACAGACATGCAATGACACTGGTAGATCCTTATGTGGTTCATGAGAAGAACACACACGCAATGACACTGGTGGATCCTTATGTGGTTTGTTTAGAGGAACAGAGATGCAATGACATCGGTGGATCCACATGTGGTTTATGGAAGTAAAAGACATGCAATGACACTAGTAGATCCTTCTGTGGTTCATGAAAAGAACAGACATGCAGTGAAACTGGGTGTGGTTCATGAATAGAACAGACATGCAGTGACACTGGGTGTGGTTCATGAAAAGAAAAGACATGCAATGACACTGGTGGGCCCATCCTTATGTGGTTCATGAAAAGAACAGACATGCAGTGACACTGATGGATCCTTATGTGGTTTGTTTAGAGGAACAGACATGCAATGACACCGGTGGATCCACATGTGGTTTATGGAAGTAACACACATGCAATGACACTGGGTGTGGTTCATGAAAAGAACAGACATGCAATGACCGTGGTAGATCCGTATGTGGTTCATGAAAAGAACAGACATGCAATGACACTGGTGGATCCTTATGTGGTTTGTTTAGAGGAACAGACATGCAATGAATCTAGCCGTGGTTCATGAAAAGAACAGACATGCAATGACACCGGGTGTGGTTCATCAAAAGAACAAACATGCAATGACTTATGTGGTTTGTTTAGATTAACACACATGCAATGACACTAGGTGTGGTTCATGAAAAGAACATATAGGCAATGACACTGGTGGATCCTTATGTGGTTTGTTTAGAAGAACACACATGCAACGACACTGGGTGTGGTTCATGAAAGAACAGACACGCAATGACACTAGTGGATCCTTATGTGGTTTGTTTAGAGGAACAGACATGCAATCACACTAGGTGGATCCATATGTGGTTTATGAAAGTCAAAGACATGCAATGACACTAGCTGTGATTCATGAAAAGAACAGACATGCAATGACACTGGTGGATCCTTATGTGGTTCATGAAAAGAACAGACAGGCAATGACACTGGTGGATCCTTATGTGGTTTGTTTAGAAGAACACACATGCAATGACACTGGGTGTGGTTCATGAGAAGAACAGACATGCAATGACACTGGTGTATCCTTATGTGGTTTGTTTAGAAGAACACACACGCAATGACACCGGTGGATCCACATGTGGTTTATGGAAGTAAAAGACATGCAATGACACTGGTAGATCCTTATGTGGTTCATGAAAAGAACAGACATGCAGTGAAACTGGGTTTGGTTCATGAATAGAACAGACATGCACTGAAACTGGGTGTGGTTCATGAAAAGAACAGACATGCAATGACACTAGTGGGCCCATCCTTATGTGGTTCATGAAAAGAACAGACATGCAATTACACTGGTGGACCCTTATGTGGTTTGTTTAGAAGAATACACATGCAATGACACTGGGTGTGGTTTATGAGAAGAACACACATCCAATGAACTCTAGTGGATCTATCTTGGCATAATTTGATGTATTCCACGATGTATTTCATTGTACAAGACACTTTCCATTTTTATACTCCTCAGTTTTGCCCTTGGTTTTATGTGGTACTACTTAGTTTTTACCATCCCCCTCTCTATCTTTCGTAGAAGCCCAAAACGGTGCTCACCTTGTCTGCTACTCCCTGATTGGTTGTCATAGTGGTCACGCGGATCGTGCGCACCAACCGTTGATTCTGTGCGATCCAACGATGATCGTTGCACACCTCTGGCCCTTCACAGTACAGCGTGAGACACCACGGATGTCTCCCTCCGCGAGACTTCTACAGGAAGGAACACGATGCCGTCCATCGAAAAAGTCGTCGAGCGGTTATGTCAAGTTTAATAAAGTCTAAAAAGCCTACTACTGCTACTACATCTCATGCACAGGGCAACGGGGTCATCGAGTGCACGGTTGATGCTGCAATTTATTGCCACTTGATTTTAATCAGACATATCCCATTTATACGCAGCGCTCTCAATCTCACTTCCAACTAGGCCCTACCTCTAGTAAATTCCATGAGTCAAGGGCCCCCCTCGAGTAGATCTAACGTTGCTAGAAATTAGTTCCGCGCCACTTTCATGCAGTGGAATCGAGGTCTGCCATGAGCGTGTTTTCAATGCAGCTCTAAAGTGGAGATCGTGGCTGTTTCAAAAAAAAGGGAACCGGAAAAAAGGGTGGAGATCGTGGTAGCCCCCCGCCCACCACACGTGTCCACTCGAGGACTACGAATGGTCCGGTGTTTATAACCCCCATTGACCTTCTTCTTCCATGAGCTCGTGTCATTCCCCCCAGTCTGTCTAGTCCCAAGACCCCAATCTACACCTGTCGCGCGCGCCGAATCTCCCGCGTTTGCAATACCTCCTTCCCTTGGTGCGCCATGAAGCGTACGCGTGGAGATGATCCGAAGGTGAAGCCAGTGGAAGGCGAAGCAGCAGATGGCTCGGTCGTCGCCAAGCAGACGGAGGCGTCTTCTCCGGGCACGAACGCCGCTCGTCGCCATGCCGTCGAGGGTGCGAACTCATCCGTCTAGCCAGTAGCCATCGCCGCTGAGCAGCAGTTGGTAGCCGTCGCTGCCGAGCAGCAGGTGGTAGCCATCGCCACCGAGCAGCAGGTGACCGACAACGTCGTGGCCGACAATGTCGTGGTGCCAACGGCAAATCTGGATGGGGGGCAGGCGGCAGGCGGAGGTAATCCAGTGATCTACATCGACGACCCCATCGCCGTTCAAGAAATCTTCGACGCAATCACGGAGAATGATGAGTTCGAGGAGGAGGTCCCTGATGAGGAGTCCGAGGTACTACATTGCTAGCTTCTCTAGTCGCAGCCGCAGTTTTCACTGTTCATACATAGGTTTTGCTCAATCGTGTACAGATTCTTTTTCTCTTGAAGTAGGGTAGTATATATATGATTTTATCGGTTGATTGATGCATCTGCCATCTAGTAACAAAACCCCAATCCGTCTAGTCACAAAACCCCAATCTGCTCATCTGCCATCTAGTTGAGTTTGCTAGTTGAGTGTTTATTTCGATACACAGCAGGTCCATAACATTACATTTCTATTCCTTACTGAGCCCAATGATTCAATTTTGCCCCAAAATAGTGCAAGGGCATCTGATGGTCTCGTTTTCTTAGGGATGGTTAGTGGCCCTGAGGCAGCAATGCACGTAAACAATATAGGTTGTGCTGTTGGTATTTTGGTTCTTCGACTCCATCGCTGAAAAAATGAGGCCCTAATTTTTTCTCTCATATGGAACCTAAATATATAATATTTGTATTGTTTCTGATCTATGAATGCGTTGTATGATGCATTTGTATATCCCTGAATATTGTTTGGTACAATTACATTTCAATTTCTTATTGTGGCCAATGATTCAAATTTGCCCCAAAGAGAGGCAGCCACATTGGTGTCAAATTTTTACAGGGATGAGTGAGCGAACCTGGGGCCATGTACAAGATCAATATAAGCTGTGCAATTGTTACTTGGTTCGCTTACGCCATCTCTGTAGAAACTTATAAGGCTGCAATCTTTATTCTACATTCATAGAACTATGATATTTGAATTATCTATTACATGCATTCATAGTGTATAAGAATTACATTTTAGTTTGTCACCAAGGCCGATGATTGAAATTTGCCCCAAAAGAGTTCAGGTGGAGACACGTATGATGGTTTCGTGTTTTAGGGATGGGTTGGTGAACCTAAGGCAGCAATGCACACAAACAATATAGGTTGTGCTGTTGGTACTTTGGTTCCCCAACTCCATCTCTGAAACAAATTTTGAGGCCCTAGATTTATTCTCATATGGAACTACATATATGATCCTTGAATTGTTTCTGATATTTTAATGATTGGTATGATGCATATGTATATGAATGGTTTTGATCATAAGTGTTTTTAACATGCACCTGAAGATAAATTTTTTGGTTTTTTATTTATAATTACAATATTTAGGCTTATTTTTGTACCCGACTATGTATATCCCTGAATAATGTTTTGTACGATTACATTTCAATTTCTTATTGTGGCCAATGATTCAAATTTGCCCCAAAAGAGAGGCAGACACATTGGTGTCAGATTTTTTTAGGGACGAGTTAGTGAACCTGGGGCAATGTACAACAACAATATAGGCTGTGTAATTGTTACTTGGTTCACTCACGCCGTCTCTGAATAAACTTATGAGGCTGCAATCTTTATTCTACATTCATAGAACTATGATATTCAAATTATCTATTCCATGCATTCATAGTGTATAAGAATTACATTTTAGTTTGTCACCGAGGCCGATGATTGAAATTTGCCCCAAAAGAGTTCAAGTGGAGACACGTATAATGATTTCATGTTTTAGGGATGGGTTGGTGAACCTAAGGCAGCAATGCACACAAACAATATAGGTTGTGCTGTTGGTACTTTGGTTCCCCAACTCCATCTCTGAAACAAATTTTGAGGCCCTAGATTTATTCTCATATGGAACTACATATATGATCCTTGAATTGTTTCTGATATTTTAATGATTGGTATGATACATATGTATATGAATGATTTTGATCATAAGTGTTTTTAACATGCACCTGAAGATAAATTTTTTGGTTTTTATTTATAATTACAATATTTAGGCTTGTTTTTGTACCCGACTATGTATATCCCTGAATAATGTTTTGTACGATTATATTTCAATTTCTTATTATGGCCAATGATTCAAATTTGCCCCAAAAGAGAGGCAGACACATTGGTGTCAGATTTTTTTAGGGACGAGTTAGTGTACCTAGGGCAATGTACAACAACAATATAGGCTGTTTAATTGTTACTTGGTTCACTCACGCCGTCCCTGAATAAACTTATGAGGCCGCAATCTTTATTCTACATTCATAGAACTATGATATTCAAATTATCTATTCCATGCATTCATAGTGTATAAGAATTACATTTTAGTTTGTCACCGAGGCCGATGATTGAAATTTGCCCCAAAAGAGTTCAAGGGGAGATACGTATGATGGTGTCGTGTTTTAGGGATGGGTTGGTGAACCTGAGGCAGCAATGCACACAAACAATATAGGTTGTGCTGTTGGTACTTTGGTTTGCCTACTCCATCTCTAGAACAAATTATGAGGCCCTAGATTTATTCTCATGTGGAACTACATATATGATCCTTGAATTGTTTCTGATCTTTTAATGATTGGTATGATGCATATGTATATGAATGGTTTTGATCATAAGTATTTTTAACATGCACCTGATGATTAATTGTTTGGTTTTTTATTTATAATTACAATATTTACGCTTGTTTTTGTACCTGACTATGTATATCCCTGAATAATGTTTTGTACGATTACATTTCAATTTCTTATTATGGCCAATGATTCAAATTTGTCCCAAAAGAGAGGCAGACACATTGGTGTCAGATTTTTTTAGGGACGAGTTAGTGAACCTGGGGCGATATACAACAACAAGACAGGCTGTGCAATTGTTACTTGGTTCACTCACGCTGTCCCTGGGTAAACTTATGAGGCCGCAATCTTTATTCTATATTCATAGAACTATGATATTCAAATTATCTATTCCATGCATTCATAGTGTATAAGAATTACATTTTAGTTTGTCACCGAGGCCGATGATTGAAATTTGCCCCAAAATAGTTCAAGGGGAGACACGCATGATGGTGTTGTGTTTTAGGGATGGGTTGGTGAACCTGAGGCAGCAATGCACACAAACAATATAGGTTGTGTTGTTGGTACTTTGGTTCGCCTACTCCATCTTTAAAACAAATTATGAGGCCCTAGATTTATTCTCATGTGAAACTACATATATGATCCTTGAATTGTTTCTGATCTTTTAATGATTGGTATGATGCATATGTATATGAATGGTTTTGATCATAAGTATTTTTAACATGCACCTGAGGATTAATTATTTGGTTTTTTATTTATAATTACAGTATTTAGGCTTGTTTTTGTACCTGACTATGTATATCCCTGAATAATGTTTTGTACGATTACATTTCAATTTCTTATTGTGGCCAATGATTCAAATTTGTCCCAAAAGAGAGACAGATACATTGGTGTCCGATTTTTTCAGGGACGAGTTAGTGAACCTGGGGCGATGTACAACAACAATACAGGCTGTGCAATTGTTACTTGGTTCACTCACACCGTCCCTGAATAAACTTATGAGGCTGCAATCTGATGCAATTATTTGTCATTGTGTTGAGATGAAATGATATATGAACCGATCAAACTATTGCTGAGATACTTTATCTTTGATATCCACGGATATATTGTCTTACATATACACGTTGTCAATTCTTGAGTTGTAATACAATTCAATCATATGTACGAGTTCTAAGTTATGTTCTTAAAAATCAACAGGAGGATGATGATGAAGTGGACGATAGCAAGGAATCCAGGGACAACAAGAGCCACTACGTGCTGAGGCGGTTACGGTGTGGGCTAATCCGTTTCCACCGTAGAGGGAGACTGTTTTGCCCATTCTGTGGCAGAGCAATCAACGTGGACCTCAACAGCATGATCCAGCACGCGGAGGGTGTTGGTAGAGGCAGAGGCAGAAGCCATAGGCTGATTACCTTGGCGCGACACGCAGCCTACGGCAAATTCCTCCGGAAGTATGTCAGGACTGGCCTGTATCCCATCGACTAGGCTGTCGCTGCCTCCTGCTGATAAACCCCTGCCCTGCTAGGCGTCTCCGTGTCCCGGCCTCCTGCTGTAGCCCCTGCTTTTATTTTGTTCTAGTTAATTATTACCTGTGTGTGGCATGTAAGACAATATATCCGTGGTGTCTCTAGTGAACCTTATATATTAATCTACTCCTTTATATGGAGTGCCTTAAAGTTTCTAGTGTTAAATTATATTTACTGATCATGCTCATGCACACTACAAAATAGTTCTAGTGCTTGACTTGCCTTATAATTTTCAAGAAATACATCAACAAGTTAAATTGGTTCAAATTTTGTATTGAAGTAACTAAATGTATCACACACATAATAAACTAGAAACTAAAATCTAGTTCAAACACATAATGTATCACCACCACTTGTTGTCGTCCTTGACTTGCTTCCCCTTCAGCCGCTTGATGTCGCCACCGTCCCAAGATCCCTGCTCGTCCTGAAACCGCTTTCTGTCCTCCTCCCGCTTCTTCTCCTGGGCTAGCTTGCAACCAGGGCATAGCTCTCTCGTGAAAAACCCCGCCTTAACCATCCCATCTTTCATGGTAATGAGCTTACTGTACAACTCGTATGCCATGTAGGCGTCTCTGGCTGCATACTCGAGGCGCGCCTGGCTCATCGGCTTCCACTCCCAGTAGTCGTGATCGAGTCGCTTCAATTTCTTCAGTTTTTCATAGGATTTATTGATGATTTCCGCTACCAGATCACCCATGCCATCCTTCGCTGGGTATGATTTGATCTTGTACAGATTTTGGATGTCGATGTGGTGCCCCTCTAGGATTTTTATCAACGCACGAGAAAGCATAATTGTGTCATTTGTGATATCCACGCTAGTGAAAGTTATCCCTTTCCTACACAAGAACTCGACCAGAGTCGGACAACGCATCTTAGTTGGTTTACTCCTGCACTTAGATGGTTCTAGGGATGTAAGGGAACAAGGGATGCAGAAGTGGTGATCTCAAATTTAAATTTCACATACCTGTAGAAGTGGTAAACGAGGACCTCATCATGTATGCAGATTTGCACGACAGCGATCTCTTGTGGAGGATTTTTTCGCTTATTTGCACGGGTGTACTCCAAGTCTAGCCCCACAAACTTGTGCTTCTCTTTCTCAAGCAATTTCTCAAACCTGGCGAGAGTTGTCTCCACAGTTGCTTCATCATTTGTGTACACCATTGTCAAAGTCATGGTGCCATGGGCAGGGACCAAGTGGGTCTCTGTTGTGTGTTTCCCATCGTCCATTCCTGCAAGGAAATGGGTGAAAGGAACTGCCTTCGAGAGGAAGAAGAAGATGAACCGACGGTTCCAGAACAGAGGAAGAAGAAGCGCCTAGGAAAAACTGCAGAGGAATGACTGAGGAAGAGGAATGACTGGAGAAGAAACATGGTAACTGCAAATTTCGGTTCGAGAACTCACCGTGGTTACGTGGAGATCATGGCAGTGCCGCCGGTTCAACAAGTGGGGCCAGTTCCTGTGAGAATATGAAATTAGCTGTGCATTTTTCTATGCGAGAAATTGAGAGAAGTCATTTATATATTGTCTTTCATAATTAAACACAATGAAGTTGGTACAGCCCAAGAGATTTGAACAAACGAGATTTGCTAGTTTAACATACAACAACACTTACAGGCACAACATGGCAGAACTTGGAGAGCCCTAGAACTTGAGCTACCATAGAGACCTCGGCAGAGGTGGCAGAATTGGTGCGGGTGCAACCACGGCGACGGCGAGCTCGGATTCTAGAGGAGGAAAACAGAACCGAGCATGGTCGATAAGGTGATAGATCTCACCGGGAACCAATTCTCGTCCCCGACCGTGCCATGGGTGCGTCCATGGTGAGGGCGAGCTCTGACTCGGGATGGGGAGGAGAGCGGGGCCGAGCAGCTTCGTCACTTCCCAGCTCTGCCCCCATGGCCACGACCACAGATTGCCGTTCCGGGAGAGAAGACGAGTAATGGAGGCGCCAACGCTGCAAGCCTACAGGGAGGAGAGCTGGGCCGAGCAGGTTTGTCCACGTCCCAGCTCCGTGCCATGGCTGCGACGCCCCACAGATTGCCGCTCCGGTGAAGAAGAAGACGCGTAATGGATGCAGGCGCCAACGCTGCAAGCTTAATTGACACCTAAGCGACAGGAGCGACATAACAGCGAGAACTGACAGGGGGGCCCAACTCGACGGCCGTTAGCCTGATTTTTTGTATTGAAACATAAAGTTGAATTCGTGCCGAAAAAGACCCTCTGAGTATTTGGCACGCCAACTATGATATCAGGGAACTCGGATACCACGTTGCCTGGACACCCCAACTTTCGGGCCGCAAAATGATATTCTCATGGCGGTCGGCCTAGATATAGAGGGAAATGGCGGGAAAATATGGCGGGAACGCAAGGCTTAATGGCTTTGAGAATATGGCGGGAAATATATTTTGTCCCGGTTAGTGGCTCCAACCGGAACTAAAGGCCCCCGAAATATCTGTAGTCCCAGTTACTAGTTTTAGTATGAAATATTATATTTCTAATTGGTAGATTATTTTTTGTGAATATTTTGTTATATTATATGTATTTTTCTGTTTTTTAAATAATAAAATAAGTTTTTTCCAAGATTTATACTAAATAGAATATTTGTTAAACAATAAATTATTTCATTTAAGTTATATAACAGAGTATGATAATAGATTAAATTATAGATCTTCTTTTTCTAATTTTTTTGATATATAATACATAATTTTCTTGAAATTATACATCATTTTCATTTTGGCGCTAAACAAAACCTTTAGCCCCAGATTGTGATGCAAACCGGGTCTAAAGGTAGTCCCAGTTTGTATCTCAAACCGGGGCTAAAGGGGCGTGGCCCGCGCGCGAAAAGATGCGGCCGAAAACACCTTTACCCCGGTTTGAGATACAAACCAGGACTAAAGGGTATAATGGGGGGCTCCGGGTGGTGGCTCGAACCGCGGTGGAGGGGGCGGTATTTATACCCCCCAGCCTTTAGCCCCGGTTTGTGATACAAACAGGGACTAAAGGGTGGGGGGTTATAAATACCCGCCCCCTCCACCCCGGTTTGAGCCACCACCCAGAGCCCCCCATTCATCTTCTTCCCAGACGATCATCGCCACCGCTCGCCGCCGCCCCGTGTTGCGTCGTTCTGCCGCCACATCGAGCCACCGATGGGAGGTGGAGCGCCCCGCGCCGCCTCGCACTACCCTCGTCTTCCGCCGCCGCGCGCCTCCCCCACCGTCCCGGAAGTGCCGCCCCCACAGGTGAGCTCCCCCGAGCCGGTAATCGTTAGATTAATTTAGTTAGTTCTTAGGTTTAGTTTAGTTATTAGGTTTATGGATTTAGTTTATTTTATGTTTTAGTTATAGGGTTTAGGGATTTTGGTTTAATTTAGGTTTAGTTTAGTTAGGTTTAGGGATTTAATTTAGTTTAGGTTTTAGTTAGTGTTTAGGGATTTAGGTTTAAGTTAGGTTTAGGTTAGTTAGGTTTAGGGATTTAGGTTAGTTAGTGACCTCACCGGATTTAGTTTAGGTTTAGTTTAGTTAGTGTTTAGGGATTAGTTTCTATCATCGACGGATTTCGGAGATATGTGTATTTGTCATCGACGGATTTCAGAGATATGTGTTTATGTTATATGATTTTTTATGTTATGATTTAGTTATGCTGCATCCTCGTTGTTGACTTGGCGGCAACGACGGAGTACTGGGCTCCACCAAGGATGTCTGAGCCTAGGCTCTGCCATGCTGGCACTAGGAGATGCTACCTGCCGGGACTCGTAGCTTGGTGAGGAATCCGGGTATCATCATCAACCCGAAACTTCTTTGGTGGCGGTCGTGTCGTCCTCTAGTGGTGTAGAGGAAGCCGGCCCCCGAGGAGGTGGTACAGACGCGTGTCAGGAGGAGGCCGAGCACGTCCGCCAATTTATGGCTACTTTGGAGGTCAGGTTCTCCAATACCTAGCAGGTTCTTCCGGGATCTCACCCGAGCTATTCTCCGATGATGGTTCCTTCTCTTTGGATGTTCACCTCCCGTGGCTCAGGACCCAGTAATCGACATCTAGTTTGATATGAGTGAGAGGTATTGTTATACTTTATCTTATATTATTGTTGCATTATTTGGGTTATCCGAGATGTATTATATTGTTTCATTATTAGTACTTAATCTTTCTTCTGTATCCGAGTCATCGCAATTGTCATATTCTTTAACTTAATGCAAAAATGTTTTATCTTTCTTCTGTATTAGTTAAGCTATGGATGGTAGAGACAATGAAGAGGTGGTACTCGACATGATAGATGTGAAGGGTTCCGCAGCAGAAAACAAAAATTTCCTACGTTGGAACCCCCTAATGCCCAAGATCTATCTATGTAGTAATGCAGTAATGACCGGAGCGTATAGAATACATACCCTTGTAGACCATACGCGGTTAACGTTCCAAGGGGAACGTGGTTGAAGTAGTCGAACCCATAGCCGACCTCAAGGTCGTGAAGCTCCTCGCAGGTCACCCCTTGCTCCTTCTTCATCGTGCAGCAGCTCTGGCTCACGACATCCAAGGTGCCTTAGGTGAAGCCCCTCATGGTTTCGTACACATACAGTGTACTACGACGACCTCCGGCTCCTTGATCCCTGCCGGGAGAGCGGAAGTAGAGCTCCGGCTTGGAATCCCTGCAGCGCAACGGCGTGCTGCAGGTGCGGTGTCTCTTGCATGGACAGTCCTTACTTGGGACCGTGCCAACGCATGGAGACGAGAGAGAGAGGGAAGGAGAAAGTCAACCAAAAGACTTCTCCAAATATTGGTGTGTCTATTCCCACCCATGGGCACCCCTTTATATAGGGGGAGGGGGTGTGCCCTCCCCTTTGGGTTTCCCATGTGGGACTAAACAAGGGAGAGAGGGGGAGGCGTGATACGTTGCTAACGTATCTATATTTTTTTATGTTCCATGCTTAGTTTTATCTACTTTCTTATGTTTCGTTCCAACTTTGGAGTAATTTTCCTATACTTTATTGGACTAACCTATTAACAAGATGCCCCAGTGTCAGTTGCCTGTTTTCTGCTGTTTTTGGTTCCAGTAAAGTCAGAAATGAATATTCTCGGAATTGGACTAGACAAATGCCAAAGTCGATATTTTACTGGAAGACTCATGGAGCCAGAAGACGAGACGGAGAGGGGCCACAGGGAAGCCAGACCATGTGGTGGCGCGGGCTAGCCCTGGTCGCGCCACCGGGTGGTGTGGGCCCCCTGGCCGCCCACCGACCGTCCCTCTTCAGCTATAAGAAGCCTCCCGATGCATAAACCCTAAATAGTCAATCAGAAATCCACAAAAAGTTCTGCAGCGCCGCCGCCACCGAAGGGGAGATTGGGGGACAGAAAGTCTCTGTTTCGGCACCCGTCCGGGATGGAGAAGTGCCCCCGGAGCCATCTCCAGCGATCTCCACCACCATCTCTATCACCGTTGCTGATTCACATGATGAGGAGGGAGTAGTTCTTCCTCAAGGCTAAGGGTTCTACCGCTAGCTATGTATTCATCTCTCTCTCTATGCATGATCTTATTGTGATCATGAGCTTGTAATCTATAGATCTACCTTGCTACTCAAGTGCTTTAATAGATCTCTGCTCTCCCCATGTGTATGAAGTTGACAGTGTGCACACCATGGTGGCACTTAGGCTAGAGATTACAAATACTCGTTATGAGTTATATTGGGAGTTGGGTGTATTTATGAAATTGTGGTGTTTGTTGGAACCATCTAGTGCTCAAGGTGATAGTGTGGGGTTATCTAGATGTGGAAAGCAAACTTTAGGGTGTGCTGTTATAGCCCTACCATCGATTAGAGTGTCCAACCGGAGAGTAGTTAAGAGTAGTATCATAAAGAGAAGATATTTATATGAGAGTGTTCACTAGTGAAAGTATGATCCCTAGGCCTTGTTTCTAAGCATTGAAACACCATTTGCAACTAGATCTGTTACATGTTTGCTTGCTTCCATCTTTATTTCAGTTTGTCTTTAGTCTCTTTCACGCCATCAAGCTATTTTCTAGCACTGTTGTCTTATATCCATACCACTTGTATTTCACTATCTCTTCGCCGAACTAGTGCACCTATACACCTGGCAAGTGTATTGGGTGTGTTGGGGACACAAGAGACTTCTTGTATCTTGATTGCAGGGTTGCTTGAGAGGGGATACATTTGACCACTTCCTCCCTGAGTTCGATAAACCTTGGGTGATCCACTTAAGGGAAAACATGCTACTGTTCTACAAACCTCTGAACTTGGAGGCCCAACAACTGTCTCCAGGAATAGAAGTGCGTAGACATCAAGCTATTTTCTAGCGTCATTGCCAGGGAGATAAGGTAAAAGGTACTCACATCCTTCGGTGTGAGTTCTCGAAGTTATTTCCTTTAGATTCTGCAATTTTGTCTTTTTGTTTCTTGTTTTCACTAGTTAGGCTTAATGGAAAACAACAACAAAATTATAGAGCTTTATAGTATTTATATTGAGTTAGGACATAAAGTGTTTGAAGCGAAAATTAAAAAACCTATGGAACTTTATTTGCATGCTAATAGCAATGTTGTTAGTATGAATTCTTTGGACACCATTATTGCTCATTCTATGGAAAAGCCTAAGCTTGGGGAATCTACTTCTTATGAAAATGATCTTTCTAGTTCCCCAGCTTTGGAAGATAGCTATTCTATTGCTTATGATGATACCAAACCTCCAATATATGATGATTACAATGATGAATATGATATTTTTAGTCCACCTACTATTGAGGAGAAAATTAATTATGATTACAATATGCCTCCTATATTTGATGATTATGGTGATGAAAATAATAATGATAGCTATTTTGTTGAATTTGCTCCCACTACAATCAATAAGAATGACTATGTTTATCTGGGGAGTATTAATTCTTTTATGCATATGGCTCATGATAAGAATGTTTCTTGTGATAGTTATATTGTTACTTTTATTAATGATGCTACTGAAAGTTATTATGAGAGAGGGAAGCATGGTTTTATGCATCTCAATAATATTAAGTTTCCCCTCTTTATGTTGAAAGTCTTGAAGTTGCACTTGTTTTGTTTTCCTATTCTTGTTGCTTTGTGATTTCATGACTTGTTTCTTTACAAGATTCCTATGCATAGGAAGTGGGTTAGACTTAAATGTGTTTTGAATTTTCTTCTTGATGCTCTCTTTTACTTCAATTCATATTTCTTATGTGAGCATCTTCTCAAACTATCATGCCTAACTTAAAGGCGTTAAAGAAAAGTACTTATTGGGAGATAACCCAAAAGTTTTAGATGAGTCTTGGAAGTTATTACCTCTGTAATAACCGCTCCTTATCCTTTTTATTTGCTTTTTGTGCCAAGAGTAACCTGTAATGAGAGAGAAGTAATGCTTGGGAAACTTGTTGTCCCGAAACAGATTTATGTGCTTCACCTTAAAAATTCGTGTAAAATCTCTGTATGTCCTTTTGAGGCGTGACTTTTTGTGCTTCTGCCCCAGGTTGTTATCTAACTTTTGTTAGTTCAACACTTTTTGATTTGAGCAACAGAAGGTCTTCGAAAAAATTTGTCTTTACCTGCTGGTCTGTTTTGACAGATTTCTCCCATTTTCTGCATTTGCTTCTTGTTGGTTCCTTTTTTAGTTCTTTTGGTGAACTGAGCTTTTTGAGGGAATTGCTACAGTATCTAGTGTTTTATTGGAAGTTTATTGGTGTTAGAACTGAACCTAAAGACTTATTATCTTGAGTGCACTAATGTTGCTAATAAAGATTGTGTGAAGTTTTGTATGAAGGAAAAATTTCAGGTGTATGGAAGGAATGAGTAATAAGATCAAGGAAGGACTAAAACTCAAGCTTGGGGATGCCACGCGTGTCACCCCAAGAAATATCCAAGAGGTACAAGCACCAAAGCTTGGGAATTCCCAAGGCATCCCCCTCTTCATCAATAAAAATCCCAGGTTTCTTCCAAACGCTTCATTTTTTTTTGTTTCAAGCACAATTGTGTTGTTCTTGGAGCGTCTTCCTTTTCGTTTTCGTTTTGGTTTTTAGTTTGTTTGGTTTTATTTCTTTGCTGAATAAATTGGTTGGACCCCCTCTTTCATACATTGGTTCGCAAATAGTTTGGTTTGGTTTGGAAAAGAGTAGGAAAGTTCATGCTTAAGTGGTAAAAGGAGCTTGTTTTTGACCGTGGCCTATGTTTTGTCATGCCATGCTTGATATTGTTTTGTCTTTATGCTTAGTATTCTTTGCTGTAGCATGACATGTTATAAACAATTGAGATTGCTTAATGTGCCTTGGAAGGATCATGCGTTGTTTTAGCATATTAAAGCATATTATTGTGATATTCTCCTTTGATGCTTTATTTGGGTTGACTTGGCGCATGCTCACACCATGTTATGACTATCCCAAGTCAAGATAGCTTTTATGATCCTTTAGTTTTCGACTCATAATATCACTTGATGCTTTAATTAATGATGTTTTGTCGCTCTGCATGATTATGGCCATTATTGCTCTCTTAGTTGGTCGCTCCCAGTCTTTTGCTAGCCTCCGTAATCAAGTATGAGTCCCACTCATGCATCCAACTCCTAAAACCAAGTTATTCCAAAGAGTCCACCATACCTACCTATTAGCATTTGCTATTCCAAGTATATTTATGTTTTTATCTACCTTCCGAATTAAACTTGTTATGAGAAAACTAGTGATTATAGCTCTCACGAACTTTACTTTTCTTGCCCTTAATAAACATGAACCATTGTGTCGTCTATGTTGTATATGCTTGCACTTATATGTTGGGGATTAGCATAACCATGCTGTCATGGGGAACGCTTTCAACATTGCACTTGTACTTTGTACCTAGTTGATATCATGCTCTTTTGTCTATGGATGTCTGATACATTGCAAATGTATCTATAATTTTTGATGTTCCATGCTTAGTTTTATCTACTTTCTTGTGTTTTGTCCACACTTTGGAGTACTTTTTATATGATTTCTTGGACTAACCTATTAACAAGAGCCACACTGCCAGCTGCATGTTTTCTGTTGTTTTTGGTTCTAGGAAGTTAGAAAATGAATATTCTCGGAATTGGACAGGACAAAAGACGATGTTGATATTTTATCGGAAGATTCACGGAGCCAGAAGGAGAGCCGGAGAGGGGCCATAGAGTGGCCACACCCACCCTTGGCACGGGCCAGCCCAGGCCACGCCAGGGCATGGTGTGGGCCCCCTGGCCGGCCACCGACCTTGCCTCCTTCGCCTATAAATTCCCCCCAAGGCAAAAACCCTAGATGGTCAATCAGAAATCCACGAAAAGTTCCGCAACGCCGCCGCCACCGAAGGGGAGATTGGGGGACAGAAAGTCTCTATTCCAGCACCCTGTCGGGACGGGGAAGTTCCCCCGGAGCCATCTCCATCGATCTCCACCACCATCTCCATCACCATTGCTGATTCCCATGATAAGGAGGGAGTAGTTCTCTCACGAGGCTAAGGGTTCTATCGGTAGCTATGTGTTCATCTCTCTCTGTATATGCATGATCATGTTATGATCATGAGCTGTGTAATCTATAGATCTACCTTGCTACTCAAGTGCTTTAATAGATCTCTGCTCTCCCCATGTGTGTGAAAGTGACAGCGTGCGCACCATGGTGGCACTTAGGCTAGAGATTACAAATACTTGTTATGAGTTATATTTGGAGTTGGATGTCTTTATGAAACTATGGTGTTTGTTTGAACCATCTAGTGCTCAAGGTGACAGTGTGGGGTTATCTAGATGCGGAAAGCAAACTTTGAGGTGTGCTGTTATAGCCCTACCATCGATTAGAGTGTCCAACCAGAGAGTAGTTCAGCGTAGTATCATAAAGAAGAATATATTTATATGAGAGTGTTCACTAGTGAAAGTATGATCCCTAGGCCTTGCTTCTAAGCATTGATACACCGTTTGCTATTAGATCTGTTACATGTTTCCTTGGTTACCTTCTTTATTAAAGTTTGCCTTTAGTCTTTTCCCACGTCAACCACACGCCAGCAAGCTATTTCCTATCACCGTTACCACTTATAATTATCTATACCACTTGTATTTCACTATCTCTTCATCGAACTAGTGCACCTATACACCTGACAAGTGTATTGGGCGTGTTGGGGACACAAGAGACTTCTTGTATCTTGATTGCAGGGTTGCTTGAGAGGGGATACCTTTGACCACTTCCTCCTTGAGTTCGATAAACCTTGGGTGATCCACTTAAGGGAAAACTTGTTGTTGTTCTACAAACCTCTGCACTTGCAGGCCCAACAACTGTCTACAAGAATATAAGTGCGTAGACATCAAGCTATTTTCTGGCGCCGTTGCCAGTGAGATAAGGTAAAAGGTATTCACACCAGAGGATTAAAAAGAAGAACCTCCCACGGCAAACGCCTATTTTCTGGCGCCGTTGCCAGGGAGGTAAGGTAAAAGGTACTCACATCCTCCGGTGTGAGTGCTCGAAGTTATTTCCTTTAGATTCTGCAATTTTGTCTTTTTATTTCTTCTTTTCACTAGTTAGGCTTAATGGAAAACAACAAAACAATTAGAGAGCTTTATAGTATTTATCTTGAGTTAGGACATGAAGTGTTTGAAGAGAAAATTAAAAAACCTATGGAACTTTATTTGCATGATAATAGCAATGTTGTTAGTATGAATTCTTTGGACACCATTATTGCTAATGCTATGGAAAAGTCTAAGCTTGGGGAAGCTAGTTTTTATGAAAATGATCTTTTTAGTTCCCCAGCTTTAGAAGATAGCTATTCTATTGCTTATGATGATACCAAACCTCCAATATATGATCATTACAATGATGAATATGATATTCTCAGTCCACCTAATATTGAGGAGAAAATTAATGATTACAATATGCCTCCTATATTTGATGATCATGGTGATGAGAATAATAATGATAGCTATTTTGTTGACTTTGCTCCCACTATAATTAATAAGAATAACTATGCTTATGTGGAGAGTAATAATGATTATATGCATGTGGCTCATGATAAGAATGTTTTATGTGATAGTTATATTGTTAATTTTATTCATGATGATACTAAAAGTTATTATGAGAGAGGGAAACATGGCTTTATGCATCTCAATAATATTAAGTTCCCCTCTTTATGTTGAAAGTCTTGAAGTTGCACTTATTTTCCTTTCCTGTGTTTGTTGCTTTCTGCTTTCATGACTTGTTTCTTTACAAGATTCCTATGCATAGGAAGTGGGTTAGACTTAAATGTGTTTTGAATTTTCTTCTTGATGCTCTCTTTTACTTTAATTCATATTTCTTATGTGAGCATATTCTCAAACTATCATGCATAACTTAAAGGCGTTAAAGAAAAGTACTTATTGGTGGATAACCCAAAAGTTTTACATGAGTCTAGGAAGTTATTACCTCAGTAATAACCGCTCCTTATCCTTTTTATTTGCTTTTTGTGCCAAGAGTAACCTCTAATGAGAGAGAAGTAATGCTTGGGAAAGTTGCTGTCCCGAAACAGATTTATGTGCTTCACCGTAAAAATTTGTGTAAAATCTCTGTATGTCCTTTTCAGGCGTGCATTTTCGTTCTTCTGCCCCAGGTTGTTATCTAACTTTCGTTAGTTCAACACTTTTTGATTTGAGCAACAGAAGGTCTTCGAAAAAATTCGTCTTTACCTGCTGGTCTGTTTTGACAGATTTCTGCCATTTTCTACATTTTCTTCTTGTTGGTTCCTTTTTGAGTTCTTTTGGGGAATTGAGCTTTTTGAGGGAATTACTACAGTAGCTTGTGTTTTATTGGGAGTTTTATTGGTGTTGAAACTGAACCCAAAGACTTATTATCTTCGGTGCACTAATGTTGCTAATAAAGATTGTGTGAAGTTTTGTATGAAGGAAAAATTTCAGGTGTATGGAAGGAATGATTAATGAGATGAAGGATGGACTAAAGCTCAAGCTTGGGGATGCCACGCATGTCACCCCAAGAAATATCCAAGAAGTACAAGCGTCAAAGCTTGGGGATGCCCAAGGCATCCCCTTGTTCATCAATAAAAATCCCAGGTTTCTTCCAAACACTTCATTTTTATTGTTTCATGGACAGTTGTGTTGTTCTTGGAGCGTCTTTTTTTTCGTTTTTGTTTAGGTTTTTCGTTTGCTTGGTTTTCTTAGTTTGCTGAATAAATTGGTTGGACCCCCTCTTTCATACATTGGTTCGCAAATAGTTTGGTTTGGTTTGGAAAAGAGTAGGAAAGTTCATACTTATGTGGTAAAAAGAGCTTGTTTTTTACTGTGGCCTATGTTTTGTCATGCCATGCTTGATATTGTTTTGGCTTTATGCTTAGTATTCTTTGCTGTAGCATGACTTGTTATAAACAATTGAGATTGCTTAATGTGCCTTGGATGAATCATGTGTTGTTTTAGCATATTAAAGCATAGTATAGTGGTATTCTCTTTTGATGCTTTATTTGGATTGACTTGGCGAATGCTCACACCATGTTATGACTATCTCAAGTCACCATAAGCCTTTAAGATCCTTTAGTTTTCAACTTGTACTATCACTTTATGCTTTGATCAATGATGTTTTGTCGCTTTGCATGATTATGGCCATTATTGCTCTCTTAGTTTGTCGCTCCCAGTCTTTTGCTAGCCTCCCCAACCAAGTATGAGTTCCGCTCATGCATCCAACTCCCTAAACCAAGTTATTCCAAAGAGTCCACCATACCTACCTACTATCTTATGCTATTCCAAGTATATTCATGTTTTTGTTTACCTTCCAAATTAAACTTGTTATGAGAAAACTAGTGATTAAAGCTCTCACGAACTTGATGGCACACTTTACTTTTATTGCCCTTAATAAACTTGAACCATTGTGTCGTCTATGTTGTATATGCTTGCACTTATTTGTTGGGAATTTGCAGAACCATGCTTTCGTGGGGAACGCTTTCAACATTGCACTTGGTACTTGTACCTAGTTGATATCATGCTCTTTTGTATATGGATGTCGTCGGTGTGAAATGAAAGGGGAGCTTGTAAATCCATGGAGTTATGTATATGTGTTAGAGAAACGCCTGGGCCACTGGTCTAATCCATGCTGACATGGTGGAAACCTGCAGCTTAACCATAATGAGCTGTCTATGAAGCATTCTTCTTATATAAAAAAGGGTCCTATATTGAGAAAAAGAGAAAAAGAAAAAAAGAGATATTATGAAAAGAGGAAAGAGAGAAAAAAGCACCATATTCCCATGGTAAATAAGAAGATTGCTGAGATGCTCGTTGCCTGCTTGCCTTGTCATTTTTATATGGGGATTCTTCCGTATCATCGGGCAAGGGGTACCCCGTTGGCGGTTCTCTATGATACACATGTACTTACGATGACAAGAACTTACCGGTGACTAAACTTGAGTAGCATGAGGAGCGGCCCTCGTATTCAAGGGACATGAGATTTCTAACTTATACTTCGTCAAGCATGTACACCATAGTTTGTTCACTTTAACCTTAATCACTTAAAGATGCTTATGATAGGGGCAATGAGAGATGAAAGCTAATAAGTATCATAATTTTTGTAAGCTCTTTATGAAACTTGAATCCCTACTTCCTTCTATGAAGGCCTTTCTTCCACTTATATATTGAGTCTCCACCTTCTATCTTTATGCACCTACTTTGAGAGCATATTGGCCATTCTTAGTTCTATGTGCATTGTCCCAAGACTTGTTGATTGATTCATAACTTTGATATTGCTTGTTCTTAAACTATATGTATCTAGTCACTCTTATGAACTTTGAAGGTGTCCTATGCATTTATATTTGCTACTCTATGAGGGACAAGCTGAATGCTATTATGCTATGTTTTCTTTATGTGAAACAAACAAACGTCATGCAAAGCATTGTTATTCATGAATCTTTTGTTTGTGCCTTTTCATGTTGCAACATAGTTTCTTTGTCTATTACTAGAACTTTGTCTTTCATGTTATGATTGAAGTACTTTGATCCCAGCTTTGAATGTTTTACAAATACTTTGATCAAGTTTATGATGGTGCATGTCACCTCACAAATCATTCTTTCTTTTTATCACTTACCTACTCGAGGACCAGCAGGAGTTAAGCTTGGGGATGTTGATAAATTGCAAATGTATCTATAATTTTTGATGTTCCATGCTTGGTTTTATCTACTTTCTTGTGTTTTGTCCAAAATTTGGAGTACTTTTTATATGATTTCTTGGACTAACCTATTAACAAGAGCCATAGTGCCAGCTGCCTGTTTTATGTTGTTTTTGGTTCCAGGAAGTCAGAAAATGAATATTATCGGAATTAGACGGGACAAAAGCCGAATTTGTATTTTACCGGAAGATTCAGAGAGCCAGAAGGTGAGCCGGAGAGGGGCCATAGGGTGGCCACACCCTCCCTTGGCGTGGGCCAGCCCAGGCCGCGCTAGGGCATGGTGTGGGCCCCTGTCCGGCCATTGACCTTGCCTCCATCGCCTATAAATTCCCTCGAGGCAAAAACCCTAGATGGTCAATCAGAAATCCACGAAAAGTTCCACAGCGCCGCCGCCACTGAAGGGGAGATTCGGGGACAGAAAGTCTCCGTTCCGGCACCCTGCCGGGATGGGGAAGTGCCCCCGGAGCCATCTCCATCGATCTCCACCACCATCTCCATCACCATTGCTGATTCCCATGATGAGGAGGGAGGAGTTCTCTCTCGAGGCTAAGGGTTATACCGGTAGCTATGTGTTCATCTCTCTCTCTCTATGCACGATCATGTTGTGATGATGAGCTTTGTAATCTATAGATCTACCTTGCTACTCAAGTGCTTTAATAGATCTCTGCTCTCCCTATGTGTGTGAAACTGACAGCATGCGCACCATGGTGGCACTAAGGCTAGAGATTACAAATACTTGTTATGAGTTATATTTGGAGTTGGATGTCTTTATGAAATTGTGGTGTTTGTTTGAACCATCTAGTTCTCAAGGTGACAGTGTGGGGTTATCTAGATACGAAAGCAAACTTTGAGGTGTGTTGTTATAGCCCTACCATCGATTAGAGTGTCCAACCGGAGAGTAGTTCAGCGTAGTATCATAAAGAAGAATATATTTATATGAGAGTGTTCACTAGTGAAAGTATGATCCCTAGGCCTTGTTTCTAAGCATTGATACACCATTTGCTATTAGATCTGTTACATGTTTGATTGCTTACCTTCTTTATTTCAGTTTTCCTTTAGTCTTTTCCCACGTTAACCACACGCCCGCAAGCTATTTTCTATCACCGTTACCACTTATACCACTTGTATTTCACTATCTCTTCGCCGAACTAGTGCACCTATACACCTGACAAGTGTATTGGGTGTGTTGGGGACACAAGAGACTTCTTGTATCTTGATTGCAGGGTTGCTTGAGAGGGGATACCTTTGACCACTTCCTCCCTGACTTCGATAAACCTTGGTTGATCCACTTAAGGGAAAATTGTTGTTGTTCTACAAACCTCTGCACTTAGAGGCCCAACAACTGTCTACAAGAATAGAAGTGCGTAGACATCAATGTCGTCGGTGTGAAATGAAAGGGGAGCTTGTAAGTCCATGGAGTTACGTATATGTGTTAGAGAAACGCCTGGGCCGCTGGTCTAATCCATGCTGTCATGGTGGAAACCTGCAGCATAACCATAATGAGCTGTCTATGAAGCATTCTTCTTATAAAAAAAGAGTCAGATATTGAGAAAAAAGAGAAAAAAAGAGATTATGAAAAGAGGAAAGAGAGAAAAAAGCACCATATTCCCATGGTAAATAAGAAGATTGCTGAGATGCTTGTTGTCTGCTTGCCTTGTCATTTTGATATGGGGATTCTTCCGTATCATCGGGCAAGGCGTACCCCGTTGGCGGTTCTCTATGATACACATGTACTTACGATGACAAGAACTTACCAGTGACTAAACTTGAGTAGCATGAGGAGCGGCCCTCGTATTCAAGGGACATGAGATTTTCAACTTATACTTAGTCAAGCATATACACCATAGTTTGTTCACTTTAACCTTAATAACTTCAAGATGCTTACGATAGGGGCAATGAGAGCTGAAAGCTATTAAGTACCATAATTTTTGGAAGCTCTTTATGAAACTTGAATCCCTGCTTCCTTCTATGAAGGCCTTTCTTTTACTTTTTATGTTGAGTATCCACCTTCTATCTTTATGCACCTACTTTGAGAGCATAGTGGCCATTTTTAGTTCTATGTGCATTCTCCCAAGACTTGTTGATTGATGCATAGCTTTGATATTGCTTGTTTTAAACTATTTGTATCTAGTCACTCTTATGAACTTTGAAGGTGTCCTATGCATTTATGTTTGCTACTCCATGAGGGACAAGCTGAATGACACTATGCTATGTTTTCTTTATGTGAAACAAACAAACATCTTGCAAAGCATTGTTATTCATGAATCTTTTGTTTGTGCCTTTTCATGTTACAACGTAGTTGCTATGTCATATTGTTAGAACTTTATTTTTCATGCTATGTTGAAATTCTTTGACCCTAGCTATCAATGTTTTACAAATACTTTGATCAAGTTTTTGATGGTGCATGTCACCTCAAAAATTATTCTTTATTTTTATCACTTACCTACTCGAGGACGAGCAGGAGTTAAGCTTGGGGATGTTGATACGTTGCTAACGTATCTATAATTTTTTATGTTCCATGCTTGGTTTTATCTACTTTCTTATGTTTTGTTCCAACTTTGGAGTACTTTTCCTATACTTTCTTGGACTAACCTATTAACAAGATGCCCCAGTGCCAGTTGCCTGTTTTCTGCTGTTTTTGGTTCCAAGAAAGTCAGAAAATAAATATTATCGGAATTGGACCAGACAAAAGCCAAAGTCGATATTTTACCGAAAGACTCACGGAGCCAGAAGACGAGACGGAGAGGGGCCACAGGGCGGTCACACCATGTGGTGGTGCGGGCTAGCTCTGGCCGCGCCACCAGGTGGTGTGGGCCCCCTGGCCGCCTACCGACCTTGCCTCTTCACCTATAAGAAGCCTCCCGATGCATAAACCCTAAATACTCAATCAGAAATCCACGAAAAGTTCCGCAGCGCCGCCGCCACCGAAGGGGAGATTGGGGGATAGAAAGTCTCTATTTCGGCACCCTTCCGGGACGGGGAAGTGCCCCCGGAGCCATCTCCATCGATCGCCACCACCATCTCCATCACCGTTGCTGATTCCCATGATGAGGAGGGAGTAGTTCTTCCTCAAGGCTAAGGGTTCTACCGGTAGCTATGTGTTCATATCTCTCTCTATGCATGATCTTATTGTGCTCATGAGCTTGTAATCTATAGATCTACCTTGCTACTCAAGTGCTTTAAAAGATCTCTGGTCTCCCCATGTGTATGAAGTTGACAGTGTGCACACCATGGTGGCACTTAGGCTAGAGATTACAAATACTTGTTATGATTTATATTTGGAGTTGGATGTCTTTATGAAATTGTGGTGTTTGTTGGAACCATCTAGTGCTCAAGGTGATAGTGTGGGGATATCTAGATGTGGAAAGCACACTTTGAGGTGTGCTGTTATAGCCCTACCATCGATTAGAGTGTCCAACCGGAGAGTAGTTAAGAGTAGTATCATAAAGAGAAGATATTTACATGAGCGTGTTCACTAGTGAAAGTATGATCCCTAGGCCTTGTTTATAAGCATTGAAACACCATTTGCAACTATATCTGTTACATGTTTGCTGGCTTCCATCTTTATTTCAGTTTGCTTTTAATCTCTTTCACGCCATCAAGCTAATTTCTAGCACCGTTGTCTTATATCCATACCACTTGTATATTACTATCTCTTCGCCAAACTAGTGCACATATACACCTGACAAGTGTATTGGGTGTGTTGGGGACACAAGAGACTTCTTGTATCTTGATTGCAAGGTTGCTTGAGAGGGGATACCTTTGACCACTTCCTCCCTGAGTTCGATAAACCTTGGGTGATCCACTTAAGGGAAAACTTGCTACTGTTCTACAAACCTCTGCACTTGGAGGCCCAACAACTGTCTACAAGAATAGAACTACGTAGACATCAAGGCGCCATGGGCCTCATGGGCCAGCCGGCTACGGGTGGGCCCCACCCTGCGCACAGCCCTAGGCTGGCCGGGTGGGCCCCCTTGAGGCGCATGGGCCTTGGCCCTTCGGCCCTTGGCCCTTCCCTCCTTCGGTTTTCCCTCATGGGCCCTTTTTCCCTAGGAAGTTTGGCCCATTAGTAGAATACCCCTTCAAATTAGATTTTAATATTATATTTAATATTAATTACATTAATTAACATATAAATACATATTACAAAATCCGACTAGACCTGAAACACCTTTCGGTTCCCTTTCGATTTCCTCCGAATGACTTCGGAACTTTCCCGGAACGATTCTGGTTCTCTCACGGAACTTTTCGTGTTTCCTTTTATCTTTCATATGGTGATTCCAACTTACAGAGGAACTCTAGCTCATCGTACCCTTAAGTTTATTTCCCCACAGCTCGGGAATGGCACAGACATGATCTCCATCAATGATCAATAGCGGGACCGGGATGCCCATATTGACCCGTGTGCATCCCATGATGACAATGTCGTTTGAACCATAAACAGTCGTTTCCCATTCCCTTTGCCACTTGATACCTAGTTCATCCGAGATTTGATCTACAATATCTCCATACCTTCGTTCGATCTTGTTACCGATGAAATTGTTTTCTCGCTTCCGTGTCATTGCATTCTGTGACCCAGTCACACGCTTGCAAGCTTCGTTGATGCAATGTCACCGAGATGGCCACTAATGTATGTGTCTGTTACATGGATGGGCAAATCCTGGTATTGATATGTAATCCTCTACACGCCCCTTTGGGAAACCTGAGTGGCACCTTTTCGATCACCCAGTCACGGTGTGATACTTGATAACCATCTAAGCTCCCTCTAGAACGGTGATCTGCATTACCTCACAGTCTAAGGATCAGGTCGCAAGGTTTCCTTAGTTTATCATTAATGGTGAACTTTTTAAAGATCTCATTAAGATACAAATGGTTGGGTTGATTGTCTATCACATCATTCAACTAATGACGTGACCTCATTGTCAGTTGGCGTAAATGCCCATGATCTCGAAACCCTAGATCATCCTCATGACCAATGAACTAGTTTGCTAGAGGTAACTAGAGACTTGGTTTGTTTACATACCACACATGTATTAACGTTTCGTATTAATACAGTTATAGCATAGTATGAAACTATAACGAACTAATTGAGATATGACAATAAAAACCTATTTATTATTTGCCTCTAGGGCATATCTCCTTCAGTCTCCCACTTGCAATAGAGTACAAATAATCTAGCTTGAATTTTACTCATCATAAACCATATCACATATGCGTTTATTGATCATGCATGCTTATGGAAAACATCCTGTTCATGTTCTATTTTACCAGATCATTATGTCTTTGCAAATCGTTAATGTCTTCCTAACTTTGACATTCACACCATTATCTCATAATGGGTTGAAGTATTCGTTTGGTGACAAAGTGAGACTTTGTTTCTAGTGTTTATAATGACGGTCGTTTTCACTGTTCTCATCTAAACTTCTAAACACACTTTGCAATCCATTGTGTATATATGACAGTTATGGAAGCAGAACGAGGCCGATTTTCAGGAGCCTACAGTGACTTTAGATCAACCTCGAGGGCTTTCTCATGGGCACTGTGCCCTGGGACACATTATTCTACGTTAAAAGCGAACTAGCCCCGCTATAACAATATACATCACATCAGATGGGGCCTTTATACTTCTATATCTATGTTGATCCTAGTGCATGAAATGCAACTATGCCACTTACTTTGCTTCTTGCTATTTAAGTACAATCTTATTTTTGGGTTCAGTGATTAACTCAAGAATCACTTCAAGACATGTTCTTACAGTTAAGAGTTTGTCCTTCCAACCAGCACTTCGGGTCACATTACGTCGAGTATACGATATGGTTGTATGGAAGAACCTATGACTAAGGCATAGGAGATGCAACACATCTCTTTCTTCCTTTTTAACCATCGTTGTAATACTAAGACAATGCTTCATATAGTAAGAACTTCTTTCTTACCTTGTTCCATTCCGAACTTCTTCAGAATCTTGCTTAGGACATTCTGAACATCTTCAGAATAAAGTCCAAGGATCATTCGACAATCAATGTTTATTAAACTCACCAATCTATCTCGATAGATCTCATTGTTTAATAACTTCAACTTCATCCCAATTTATCTACTTAAATGTTATTAACACCAATCACATCATTCACATATGTCGTCCACATATCCCAGAATGATTTCACGCTCCCACTCAAATATGGCATCCATATTTGAGATCCAGGGATTTCACTTAGCTCCCACTCAAAATATGTCTGATACATATTATGATTCGGCCAAGCTACTTAGCTCCCACTCAAAATATGTCTCTTACATATTAAGATTTGGCCAAGCTGATTAGCTCCCACTCAAATGCAGGTCCTCTCGATAATCTTGGACAATCCAAATTTTTTTGATCATCATCAAATTGAGAATTCCAGCTACGAGACTTCAATATCCATATATTGCTAGTGTAAATACAATAGAGTCAAGCATCACTACATTTGTAGTCAACTTCTTGAATTTGTCCATACTTTGTGACAAATCGAGCTTTTACATCTCCATTAAGTTTCATTCCCATCTTATGACTTTGAAGTCATTCAGAAATATCAAGTAAACTTCTTTACTTCATAAGATAAAGTAACATATTACTTTGCAATCTTAAATGTAACTTAATATAGGATTTTATGACTCCTAGTCATTTCTCGCACTTAGGTCCATCACGCTTCTTTGTAATTCGTAGGTATGTCTTGTTCATAAACATGACAAGTGAATCAATAATATATTTCCATGAACTTGCAGAGTATATATTGTTGAATTCTACTTTCTTTAGTAAAAGTATTCGCTGAAACTTTTATGATCATTATCATTAGTTTCTCTTCTATTTATAGAGTTCGGTTTCATGAAACAAATTCCGGAGGCAAGGTCAAATACCTTATTTTGATCTTTTACTTTCTCCCACTTGTATATTCATCAAGACACGTCAACTTTGGACAACAACACGTTTGTCCTTTATGGAAGATGCATTCATAACTTTCTAAGAATGCTCTACAGAGACTTGTTTATTCGCCAAGATTTCAACTTATCGAAATCTCTAGAAACTCGAACATGCCATAACACTTATGGTGTTGTTTCCACGATTCTTTAGATGTTCCTTTGTATTTCGACCGAGTGTTCGCTCATTTCAATCTCTAACTCTAAACGATAACCATAACCCCGATAAGAGATAATATTATAACATATGTATCTAATACATAATGATTATGATATTTAGACATTTCAATACACTTTGAAATTCCCCCTATTATCATAATTTGTGAAACCTCTTTCATATGTCCATTTATGCTAAAGTTAACTTAAATACTTTAGTCATGTCGATCAAATCGAAGAGACTTTTGTATTCTTGTTAATTTAATATCCTCCTTCACTTTGAAATCTTTTGAACAATTCAACACAGTTTCAAACTTATATTTCATTAAGTAAATATTCACATTCACTTAAATCCACAATGAAGTGTGAAATAATGATTTCCACTATTTTTTGAAAATACGATACATCCCTATGTATAAGATTCAACATTAAGTATAAATAATGATTTCTACTATCTTGTTGAAAATACAATACATCATCTATTATATATTAAAAGTACATGACGGGTTAACCAGAAAATAGAGAAATAGACTAGAAAATTCCACAATAAACAGAAACATCTGGACGTCTATTTTTCACATAACTTAACCACAGCCATCTGATCTTGCCGAATAAATGAGTGCCATTTAATTTTGTATAAATTACCCATCTCTGCCATTATGTAAAAATACCTTTTCGTTTTCTTTTCCGGTGTTTTTTTGTTGGCTCCACCTCGCACGGCAGATGCAGGTGCCGCCGATTTCCAGATCCAGTACGTCGTCATCTACGGCAAAGAAGCCAGCAGCCGCTGTGCATGCCCTGCGTGTTGTCTATGGACCTCAGGCCAGGTCCATACGGACATGGAAATCTTCCCCCATTAAGTTATTCTCTTAGGACTATTCGGCGGCGGCAACAAGGTACAAGGTACATCGAGTAAAAACCTAGATCGATGTATTCATCTTCTTATCAACCTCCTCCTGCATACGCTCGGTTGCTCCTTCCCAGCCCAATCTCACGGGTCATGCACGCGTGAAAGTATCAAGCGACAAGCGCTCGGAATTAGGAAAGCGACCATGGAGATCTCTACTGACTAAAATGCAGGTTTCGTGCATCGGCAAGCCTGATGCCAAAGTTTTTTTAATTCATTACAGCTAGCTTAGTGCAAATAGAATTGTACGTACCAAGATTTTAATAATTACATATACGTCTATCAAATCAACTACTCCCAAATTTATATTTGAACTATGCATGTGTTTCTCTTTCTATTTATCCGCTGATCATTTTCTAACAAATTTTTTTTGTTAGAACTTGGGAAGATTTTAATAATTACATATACGTCTATATATCAAATCAGCTAACAAATTTATATGTCTTCTGTTAGAACTTGGGATCTACATGATGGAGGTGCCATAGAAACGAGACGGGTATATATCGTATTCTTGGAAGCCACATTTCTAAAGTCGAGTTAAGGATTTGACTTTTTTTTTACTTTTGTTGTTAAAACCATTTGCATGACCCCTTGGTAAGTGTTTCCAAGAGACGGACGGAGGTGTACATGAATACATGATGAATTTGCTCTATCGGCGTACGTGTGCCTCCGGTGGTCCGATCGGCGCCGGCGTAAGAAAAGCTTGGCAAAGGGTAAGATTAAGAGCTGGACGTACTTTCCGATCCAGGCGGCATAAAAATACTCCGTACTACGTACTGTTTAGATCAAGAGCTGAACGTGCACTTTCATCAATTACGTCATTTACCCGTTATTTTTATTTTTAACAGTCCCAAAATCATGAGGTGCTTTTTCCAGTAAAGAACTGATCGATTTACGAACCTAGGTGGTGTTTTCCAGTTAAACTCAGCTGTTGGCGTCGTATCCTCTTCTATGTTGATTTCACCTCCCGATTCTGACTCAAGCGCACGGATGTACATATCAGGTATTTTTCTTTGATATTAAGCAACTCAATTTTTTTGTGTCATTAGTATTTTTGAGCGACTGCAATATACTGCCGGATGCTAATTGGAAGAGTGAGAAAAATGTTTTCTTGCCAAACCATGTGATCTTACTAGAAACGTGTATTTTGCAGCCGTACATACTGCTTAGTTAAAAGAATCTCAGGAGGAATAATGAATAAGAATTGCAATACATTAGACACGCCACGGAATAATGTGCACGGCACACCGACGGCCGGTAGCGGATGCATGGATGTAGACATGCATAGGCGGACCCTACCGTCTCTAAGTCTGGGCACCAACCGGTCGACAAGCCTAATTGATGGCAGTTTGACAAAAAGTAGTGTTACTAGCCTTGAAATACACTATTTGTCTAGGTTTTAAATAATTCTTGGATCGATCGTAGATATGTAATCCAACACTAATAGGACATCTGAAAAGAGCCAGACCTATAAACTACTCACCCAATTTTATAATATGACTGACAATATATATAAATGAACAATAAAATTTCAAGTTCGAATTTACTCTAGCTCTATGTATTTAAAATTTTAATTTCTTATGGATTAAACTTGAATTCAAATCAATAAGTAATTATTGTTGTGGTATTACACATATGTAAATGATCACTCATAATTAAGTAGCAGTACAAACTTCAATTCTATGCAGTCTAACCGCAAATAGAATGACCAATTGAACGGTCCATGGTCCAATTAATCTGTTTTCTCACGTAGTCTGCAATTTGGGTGTGCATGCTAAACATTTCACTAAATATGAATATTTCTTTAATTCTAACTAACTTGGTTAATTGTAGGCCTATTTCCTGATCCCAAATCTATATCAACTGCATACTAACTACTACTTCCGTCCCAAAATATAAGACGCCTTAGGATTACTCAAAAGTCAATATTTTTAGTTTGACCAAGTTTATATAAAAAATATGAATATTTACAATACCAAATCAATATCAATAGATTTATAATAAAATATATTTTACTAATGTGTCAAAAATAGTAAGATTCGGCTTTTGACTATCCTTAGGCCTCCTATATTTTGGGATGGAAGGAGTATAAAGTTTCTGGACAATATTGTCGTAGCGTATGGAATTTCTTAGAAGAGAGAAAAGTTATTCTGTTAGGCTACTGTTGACCGGTGGAGGCTACACTAGTTTAGTCCCACCTCGCCTACGGGAGGAGGCCACACCCAACTTATAAGGGAGAGATTTTTTTCTCCTTTCAGTCCGGACTTTTGGGATGGAGTGGGCTTTCTTCTTATAGTTGGGTTGTGAGCGTATGAACGTCTAGAACGTAGGTTGAGTGCTGGGATGGGCCAAGTGGATGCTGACATCTGGTATCAGAGCTAGCGATCGCCATGCCTTCCTGAGGGGCTTCTTAGGGGAATGGGATGTTAGGCTACTGTTGACCAGTGGAGGCTACACTAGTTTAGTCTCACCTCGCCTACGGGAGGAGGCCACACCCAACTTATAAGGGAGAGATTCCTTTCTCCTTTTAGTCCGGGCTTTTGGGATGGAGTGGGCTTTCTTCTTATAGTTGGGCTGTGATCGCATGAATGTCCAGAACGTAGGTTGAGTGCTGGGTTGGGCCAAGTGGATGCTGACATCTGGTATCAGAGCTAGCGATCGACATGCCTTCCTGAGGGGCTTCTCAGGGGGATGGGATGTTAGGCTACTGTTGACCGGTGGAGGCTATACTAGTTTAGTCCCACTTCGACTACGGGAGGAGGCCACACCCAACTTATAAGGGAGAGATTCCTTTCTCCTTTCAGTCCGGGCTTTTGGGATGGAGTGGGCTCTCTTCTTATAGTTGGGCCGTGAGCGCATGAACGTCCAGAATGTAGGCTGAGTGCTGGGCTGGGCCAAGTGGACGCTAACATATTCCCAGACACCTTGCGTTATCTGATACAAAAAAAACTCATTCCATAGACATAATAACATTATGTGTGTGCCTAAGTAAATTAAACTTGCATTAACAGAATAACTAAATTGCAATTAGTCATACGAAGTACCGAGCAGACATTCACAATGAGATAGAAATATAATGTAGCGATGGTTGTCGACATGATACCCTTTTGAAGTAGTGGGTGCAAATGCACCCGTGAGACAAAAGGGATTTCCGTTTGAAATAGTACTAAATTATGTCAGAGACAAAAGATACACCTTATTGTGATATATGGTGTTGAAGAGAAGTACAGAACAATATATGAAAAATACACATAAGGTTGTGGTCATATATCTTTCGCAAATATAATAGTAACATTTAGGATATTTCTAACTCAACTGGAAAATACTTATTGTAAGGCTTACTATCCGTTGTTGAGCTGCCTTGCATTGATTTATTTTATAATTTAATTTCAAAAATATTCATGAAAATAAGAAACATTGGCTAGCCAAAACTGAAGTAGACATAATTAAATTAAACGAACGAAATTATCCTAACCTCTATATATCACAATGTGAAATGCAGAATAAATGTATGATCGTGACTGTTTAGTCTTTATTCATAAAAAAATAATTTGTAATGAACGACCTTAAGTAATTTCTGATCAAACATAAAAAAAGGAAAAAAATAGATGGAACATACCCTCTTTTATAGATCAGTGGCCGTGTGAAGCCAATGTCTTTTTTACATTGAAACATTGATTATTAGAGTCATTTCCCACGCACGTGAAGAAAGTCACTCCTAAGTCGACTATCAATGCATCGCACATAACAAACCTTGATCTATACAATTATTGTGTGCGAAGAAACCCCAAACCTGGTCCATACAATGTACCTTTATTTTGGACGTGCATGTCACATATTAACTTAAAAACAACACTAGGAAGTTTTAGAAAATACATGCACGATAGTTCAAATTGGTCGATGTGTATACACAGTTTAGTAATCAAATGATATTACCAAAAAACAAGAATAATCATGCATGTTTTGAAAAGAAGCATATGCCACATATTTCAAGGAGTATGACCTAATGATAATTGAGTGCACGGTATCTAGGTCACTGTCATTCCAAAATAGACTGCCAACCACTAAATTTACACGGAACCACAAAGACAACAAAAAAACTAGATCCATGGATTAAATCAGCAAGCACGCCAAAATTAAGTAAAATATCAAAACATTGTCATCTATGCCAATATAGTTATGCTGATTTCCACATAAAAGAAAAATGAGAAGAGTGTAGAATAGCTAGATTGAGTGGTAGAGTAGCAATGAGAGAGCTAAATAAAATAGATAAAAACAATATTATGTCGAATTTAGAATTGTAGACATTCTAAATTTGCGCGACCTCTATAGCCATGGTCATCGACATTTAAATAGATTTTTTAGATTGTTGAACATTACAACAAAAAGTATATCATTAAATTGTGATGAAATATAATATATATTTTTATTTTACATAGAAAATTTGTCACCACATTGATATATTAGACAATGGTCAATGTTGCATCTTGGAGATTAGCCTTTATATGATGAAATTTATTGTTTAGTCAACCTACCTTTGATTTCTCTTTATTAGACAAATTATTCTTTTGTTTGATTCAGATCTATATGGTTGTTTTCCGTGTAGACCCTAATTATTGTTGGTCCACATACTACATGCTTTCAAATCGTAAACTAATATACTCAATGAGCTATGGTCTAAATGTAAACCTTGTATGTTGAACTAACATCATATAAAAACTACCACCCAACTAACTAAACTGGTAGTATACATACAAATTATAATATCATGTATAAATGACACATACGTAGTTACTATTGTGATTTTGGAGACAACCTCACAATTATTTGCCACAAATTGAAGATGACTAATAGTTTTCACCATCTAGCGTATTATTATGGTTGGTATAAATCATATAATTTATGATATATAAAATGAATTTTAATCAATATATATATATTTATCGGTCGCTTTCAACAAACCAAAAGACGATGCCCTCGCATTTGCGAGGGCCACTTTGCTAGTTATGTATAAAGTTCAACATTTCTTCGCATATCACCGTTTTATCAGAATGCGGAGTTTTAGTCATTCTGCCCAACGAGGCATGGTTTTGCAAAGTCTCTAGATCAAGCATCTAAGACCCCGATCTTCATTTAGAATGAAGAACATGCAATAACCAAAATGACTTAAACAATAGTGTCATATCATAATCAAACTTTGGATATCTTATAGCATTCTAATCCTTTTATAAATGTTTAAACTATTATCATTAACATAGTGTTGAGAATAACTCATTTTTAATCGTAATGTGACCATAATGGTATTGTTCATAAGAATAGTACAACTATCTTGTAACTCGTTCATATGAAAAATCGTCTCGCCAAAAGCAAGACACACAAACAAGGATTACAAAATTATATTCAAGTCCACTAATCCAAATGATAAACCTTTGAGGAAAGAGGGTGATGTCGGCCATCAACTGTTTTTCTTGTCGTCATCAAGCCACATTGCCTCAATTTCAGCAATTCTCAAGCAGACCATCTTGTTTTCACAGAATGGGACAAGTATCCAATACTTATATAAACTGCAATGAGTTTTGCAAGAATTACATTTATAACTTTGTATATCTAACATATACCCTTTTTCATTCATGGCCTCCATTTCAATCAAGCCCTTCTGAGAGTTCATAACTCTAATGCAAGATTTCTAAGTGTTTCTCCAAATATTCCCTTTTTCATCCATCATGGAAGAAAACTCATCCAACAGCTCATATTTTATGTGCCTGATCTTGCAGAATACAAGATTGTAATCCAACTCTCCATCGAATGGAGAATAACTTATTGGATTATTATGGAGAACACAAAAACATTGAAAAGTCATCAGATTTATCTCCTAATGGTCACTGTATGAAGAAGAGAAGATCACCTTTTACGAGGATATCCCTCAGGCGTGGGTATTAATCTATGAAGTTGGATCCTTTTTCTAAGTTCCATATCAAGAAGTATATTCCCATGGTCACAAAGGACCTCAATGGGATAGGCCATGATCTACTAAGATATTTGCAAAGAGACATCTATACTAAGTTAATAATATGAGTTCAATCCTAATTGAGCTCCCACTAAAATTGTCATCTCCTGGACGATTTTAGTGATCACATGATCCCAATCCTCTGCACCTCCCCCGATCGTCACGGCCATCAGTGCAACATCAAACGTAGACATTTCCCAATGTCAATCACATCAACCATGTGACTCATGCTCGACCTTTCGGTCTCTTGTGTTCCGAGGCCATGTCTACACATGCTAGGCTCGCCAAATCTAACTTGTGTGTATTCAGTGTGCAACATGGCTTACACCCACATTATGCGAATGTAGATATGTCTAGCCCCCGATCGTCACGACCGGCTTCATAAGGGCAAACTTTCTTGGTGGTGCACACACAAGGGGAACACAATCATTGGAATTATTTAGGGATTATCTTATTTGCTACCATTGAGTATCTAATACTAGCATATAATAAGATATAAAGCAGGTATCAACATCACATGTGTATTGTGATATGATATGGTCCTTCTTTGCGCCTTGATCTCCATCGAGCGCTCTGGCATGATCTCCATCTTGCCCCTGGTTTGACGCCAAGTCCACGACGCCACCACCCGGTCATCCATCGGAATGATGACTATTACTATGCTACTTAGTAACAGAAAAGTAAACTACTTTACCTTTGTAACGACCAATGCCATATCATAACACAATCCCTCCTGCAAAATAAAGTTAGACGCCTCTACTTTATCGTTTGCAAGTTTTACGTGGTTGTTAGGGCTTTCGCAATAGAACCGTTTCTAAACTACGAACTTTCCAACCACAACATGGATCCAACAGTTGTCTCTACTACACCCCTTTCGGGGCCCTCCGTTGTAAATGCTATATCAACTATTGAATGAGAGACAGACACCCGCTAGCCACTTATACGGAACAAGCCGTATGTCGAGCGTGGAACCAGTCTCGCGTACGAATACTCGTAAGGTCGGTCCGGGCCGCTTCATCAAACAATGCCGCGATATAAACAAGTACACGTTAGAGGGTAACAACTAAGGGATCAATGCCCGCCCAAAACTTGTGCGTACTGGCCGTACATCACTCCTACACATAGATCGGCACCACTGAAGGGTTCCGCATCAGAAAACAAAAAATTTCCTACGTTGGAATCTCCTAACGCCCAAGATCTATCTATGTAGTAATGCAGTAACGACCGGAGAGTATAGAATACATACCCTTGTAGACCATACATGGTTAATGTTCCGAGGGGAACGTGGTTGAAGTAGTCGAACTCGTAGCCGACCTCAAGGTCGTGAAGCTCCTCGTAGGTCACCCCTTGCTCCTTCTTCATCGTGCAGCATCTCTGGCTCACGACATCCAAGGTGCCTCAGGTGAGGCCCCTCGTGGTTTCGTAGACATATGGTGTACAACGACGACCTCGGGTTCCTTGATCCCTGCCGGGAGTGCGGAAGTAGATCTCCGGCTTGGAATCCCTGCAGCGCAACGGCATGTTGCAGGTGCGGTGTCTCTTGCATGGACAGTCCTTACTTGGGACCGTGCCAACGCATGGAGACGAGAGAGAGAGGGAAGGTGAAAGTCAACCAAAGGACTTCTCCAAATATTGGTGTGTCTATTCCCACCCATGGGCACCCCTTTATATAGGGGGAGGGGGTGTGCCCTCCCCTTTGGGTTTCCCATGTGGGACTAAACAAGGGAGAGTGGGGAGGCGCCATGGGCATGATGGGACAGCCGGCTAGGGGTGGGCCCCACCCTGCGCACAGCCCTAGGCTGGCCGGGTGGGCCCCCTTGAGGCGCATGGGCCTTGGCCCTTCCCTCCTTCGGTTTTCCCTCATGGGCCCTTTTTCCCTAGGAAGTTTAGCCCATTAGTGGAATACCCCTTCAAATTAGATTTTAATATTATAGTTAATATTAATTACATTAATTAACATATAAATACATATTACAAAATACGACTTGACCCGAAACACCTTTCGGTTCCCTTTTGATTTCGTCCGAACGACTTTGAAACTTTCCCAGAACGATTCCGGTTCTCTCACGGAACTTTTCCGGTTTCCTTTTCTCTTTCATATGGTGATTCCAACTTACGAAGGATCTCTAGCTCATTGTACCCTTAAGTGTATTTCCCCATGGCTCGGGACTGGCATAGACATGATCTCCATCAATGATCAATAGCGGGACCGAGATGCCCATATTGACCCCTGTGCATTCCATGATGACGATGTTGTTTGAACCGTAAACAGTCGTTTCCCATTCCCTTTGCCACTTGATACCTAGTTCATCCGAGATTTGATCTACGGTATCCCCATACCTTCGTTCGATCTCATTACCGATGAACTTATTTTCTTGTTTCTGTGTCATTTCATTCCGTGACCCAGTCACACGCTTGCAAGCTTTGTTAATCCAACGTCACCGAGATGACCACTAATGGATATGTCCGTTACATGGATGGGCAAATCCTGGTCTTGGTATGTACTCCTCTACACGCCCCTTTGGGAAACCTGAGTGGCACCTTTTCGATCACCCAGTCATGGTGTGATACTTGATAACCATCTAATCTCCCTCCAGAACGGTGATTTGCATTACCTCACAGTCTAAGGATCAGGTCGCGAGGTTTCCTTAGTTTATCATTAATGGTGAACTTTTTAAAGATCTCATTAAGATATAAATGGTTGGGTTGATTGTCTATCACATCATTCAACTAATGACGTGACCTCATTGTCAGTTGGCGTAAATGCCCATGATCTCGAAACCCTAGATCATCCTCATGACCAATGAACTAGTTTGCTAGAGGTAACTAGAGACTTGGTTTGTTTACATACCACACGTGTATTAACGTTTCGTATTAATGGAGTTATAGCACAGTATGAAACTATTATGAACTAATTGAGATATGACAATAAAAACCTATTTATTATTTGTCTCTAAGGCATATCTCCTTCAAGATGACGGTACTGGAGGTTGTTATTACGATGGAGCAGATGACGGTGGATATGATGGCTCCTAGTATCTTAATTTGTCTAGAGGAGACGATTGTGGATACGATTGTGGAGACAACATTGGAGAACATGGTGGAGACACCTTAATAACAAAGTCCGGCGAGGTATATAAACCTATGGCGATCAATAGTATATGCATTAATTGATTCATATATATATACTGACGAATGTTTCTTCTCTTAGACCTTCACATCGGGCCAATCTTCTGCAAAAAAATGAGGTCCGACCAAAAAATTGGCCGCTGATGTCCGTTTCAAAATTGACCTAGTCTCTGAGCTGGGTCAACCGTTGGAGCACATAGAGAGCATAAATGCATTTGTACATCAATGCGGAGTGATTGTTAGGGACACCATCCCGATCACCACTCGAGAGTGGAATAAGCCAGGAAAGAAAAGGGATCCAGCTGGAGCTAGTTTTGTTGACGACAGAGGCAAAGATTGACTTTGGAATTCTCTGATGACACATTTCATCCTACCAGTCTTGCCGACAGATGATCTCACATAGAATATGAGGTTGAAAGTCAAGGAGTGGGCTCTTAAGAATATGGGAACACAATTCAAGGACTGGAAGAAAAGATTATACCAAAACTATTTGAAGGAGAAAAAACTCCTGAATTCACTAGCGCACTAGAGAAGCTACATGATAACTGGGCCGTAATTGTGGAATACAAGCAATCAGAACTAGCTAAGGCAAGGTCGACAAACAATAAGCTAAATTCTTCCAAAAATAAATATCACCATCATATGGGTACAGGTGGCTACAGGAGTGCCATGCTTAAGTGGGATAAAACTAAGGCCAACCTGGCATCTAAATGGGCCACTACATCTAAAAGTGGTTGTCCCTTGAGGTCAAGAAATTGGACACTTGGGCATGGGGGATCGTATGACCCAGAAACAGGGGAGATTGTTGCAAACAATGAAAATGTTGAACCCAAGAATGCACTTAATTAAACTGATAAAAGAGGTTCAAGAGGGAAAGTTCGTTCCTGACAAGGAGAACGATGAGATAACAAAGGCCCTCGGGAATCCTGAAAAGGTCAGAAGAACACGAGGCTTTGGACCTTCTTATCCATGGGTTATTGGGTTTCCCGAGGACATTGACACTTACAGAAACCGATCGAGAAAACAAAGTGGCAGCAAGTGGAGGAGGTAGAGCGTTTGGCGAAGGTTGAAGCCATGTTGCAGAAGAAGCAGGAGAAGATTAATGAACTTAGAGGACATTCCCGACAACAAGATCCTACACTCGACAGTACGGCTGGCCCATCTCAGTGGAAAAGCAGCGTGGCTTCCACGGAGGTCCAAGCTAATGATGCAATAGTGGATGTCTACCCCGTGGATGCAATCAAGGAGAAGACTAGTTGTGAGCTGCATGTCGAACTGAAGAACATATCCATAAAGGTGGCGGTTGGCTTTGCTTTACCTTCTGCACCGGGAGCAACCTACCATTGCAATCCGATTCCAGCTGTTTATGCTCATGTTGGTGTTGATGAACTTCAACCGTTATTTCAGTCACTACAGTTTGACATCACTAGAGGTGAAGGGGAGATGACACTGGGAAAATTAATGAGTGTCTTCATTCTTTGGAAAAAGGAATACATCAAGTTTCTAGGCTAGGCGCCAAGGCCACCGTCTCCACCGAGAAGCAATCCATCACCTCCAAGGCCACCATCACCTCCAAGGCCACCATCTCTTCCGAGTGCACCATCTCCTCCGAGTGCACCATCTCCTCCCAGTAGAAGTCCACCAACTCCAAGTCCACCCCTCCTCGAGAAGGACCGCATCACAAGTCCATCTCGATCTATGGCGCCTCAGCTCACGAAGGTCCAAAAGCGGAAGATTACCACCTTGATGGATAACCGACGCGGAAAATGATAGTTGTCGCCCCTCCCAAGAGTACCGCCGACTCCTCCCAAGTTAGCTTACCACCTAACTGATGAGGAGACCAAGGCGGTCGCAGATGCCAAAAAGGCACATTTTGCAAAGAAACAACCCGAGCCAAAGGTCCAAATAGATCCGAAAGTCAAGGATCACTTTAGACGATTTCTGATGCATCCATCCCAAGCTCAGATAAATGCACCAGATAACTATACATGTTGTCTTGTGAAGACAGTGAATTCAAAGCAGAAGAGAACAAGTGGTCGAGGAAGCATTAAAAAAGACGTTCCCCAGCTCAGAGAACAAGAAAACAATCGATCTGCCCGCTCAAGGTGTTAGCCGAACATCAACTATTTGGGGGAGAACCTTTGGATATGCAAACAACTATTATAGTGGCCGAGCAATGTAATATGCCTCTTGATGACATACTTGGCAGTGTTGATTTCACCACGCCTCCTGTAGTACGACATTATGTCCATGGGCAGCCTATGGAAAGTTATGAGAGGCTATGGGATCTTCCAACAAAAATGCGACAATTGCATGAATGGTATATTAAAGCCGCAAAAGAAGGGAGAGAATGGATCATAGCGAAAGTTAGAGAGAATCATTAGTTCATTAAAGATGAGGTCCATGTTAAACTTTCAGAAATCTTTCAGTTATTCCATCAAAGGGACCTCGACAAATCTATCCTCAGTTGCTATTGTCTGTAAGTGATTAATTTATTTATATAATTAATAAGTATCAAGCTCAGCTCGTTCAATTCATTTCCAGTAATTATCCTCACTATATTCTTTTGTACGCTCTGATGCAGAATGAAGATTCTTGAATGTAAAAAAAGGGAGAATCCATGGATTTGGGTTCATTGAAACAAATCAAGTTAATGAAGCTATGCTAAATATGAAGCCCGTGGACACGGAGCATAACTTTCTCTGGTTTCTCAAGAAGCAGCATTTCTTGCTCGGGTGAGAGTATTTATGTCTTGTACACATTAACTTTTACTTACTCGATGTTAAGTGTAAATAATGAGTTACTGACGTATATAAACCTACGCAACATTCACTGGATTTTTCTAAGCATTTTCATTGACTTGGGAAGAGTTCAAATCATGGACTCATTACAAAACGACATGGAAGAGTACCGAAACATGATCGATATGCTCAATAAGTAATTTCAATCATTATCGCACTATATCGGTCTCTTTCATTCAATTTCTGAGATATCAAGTAACTATTAACGCATTCATTCATTTTCTTTGTCGGGCAGTGTTTGGACACGGTTCAAAACTATGATCCGCGGTCAATGGCGTGAGGAGCTGATTTTTATACCGATCCCGATAAGTAGTATGAGCTAGGTCTACCCATATCTTTAATTCTAGTTTCAATAAAATTATCATGCTTGAGTTATTATTTGATTGAATTCTATTCTTGTAAAGTACGCGAGGCAGCCACAAGGGACAAATCTATGTGGATACTATGTTTGCGAGTTCATTCGCATTATGATTACTGAGTAAAACTTGGAAACTCTTTGAGTATGTAAATAATATATTCACAATTTATTTTTATTACCATAACTTGTGTTGAGTTCCATTCATATATTTTATGATGATTGATATGTTCATATTGATCTCCTTATTTATAGTTGGACGTGATGCGGGAAAATCTCCTACCGCAGGACCGCCTACTCGCAATCCAAGAGGAATCGGCGGGATTTTTGGTTGATGAGGTCATAGACCCATCCGGAGAATACAATCTAGATAGACCCTAAAGCATCCATGTAATAGATCTCCATGTAATGAAATAAACGGTCTCTGGACCCGGTTGGGACTCGTATATCAAATTGTATATATATGTATGTATGCTCATAAGAGAAATTATATTATATATGCATCAATGTGTACAAGTACTATGTAGTAGCATCGTGTATGTATACGAAAACTTGTTTGAAATAAAAACACAGAATGAAAAATAATTGAACACAAAACACAAAATGAAAAGGAAAACACAAAACCCTAAAACCCCATCTCCGACCGTGGCAGCCAAATGGCCCAAAACGCTACCACAACAGGGAACCTTTAGTCCCAGATCGTGTTATGAACCAGGACTAAGTGTCCTTCAGCCTAGTGCACGAAGCGAGGCCACGTGGTAGACCACTAGTCCCGGTTCGTAGCAGAACCGGAACTAAAGGTCGGAGCTCTAGTCCCGATTCCGCACTCCCCGTTTGGCAATCGGGTCTAAAGGCCCTTACCAGCCAGAGGCATGTTTTCTACTAGCGTATAAACAAGATATTACAGAAGGCATCAATGAATATCACATACTTAACCTAGATAAACAAATTAATACTAAAGACTTAACATAGCTAAACTAGTTAGTCCTATTAGTCTTGCTACCTCATTCTTCAGCTCCTGAATACTTGCGACATATCCAATCCACTTGATCTGACTCCTCCTATTATCACTCCACAAAACTTGGCAGGTGGATGTAGTGGCTCAAGGGAAAGAAGTGATCATAGTCGGTGAAGGATTCTGTCCAAGTGATGATCTCACAGCCCCAAGATTAGCAGTGCCCATAGAGTAGACACGCGTCAATAGGTTTGACAAAGCGCGCATTCATGACGTTATTTGCCAGCAGCTGCATCTGATACATTGGGTTCGCCTCCGAGTGAAGATAGTTGTAGCCCGCGTCGAGGAAGATATGCGCGGACTCCAAGGGACACCTCCTTCTTAAGATAGCCTAGGTGCAAAGAGAAGTGTCTTCTTCACCCACTCCCTAGGGGCATAGCTCCTCCACAACAGCGGGCGGGACGATGAAGTTTGCCACAGGTGTTGAGAAAAAGTGTAGCTTTTTGCTCAAAGAGGATGGACATATACAACGCAACTAAGACTTAGAGGTCGTTTGGCACCAAGGTATTCATTTCATTTAGCAGAAATGAAATGAATACATGGATTCATTTCATTTATATTATGATTAGAAAAACATCCACGTGTTTGGTTGTCACCGGAATTTGCAAATGACGGGTCTGAGATAGGAATCGGGTTTATACATGGAGGTATTTCGATGAATTTGCCAAATAAAATGATAGCCCAATTCTGTGCCAACCAAACAACATAGGGATGGAATTGCAAAATGAATTGCATGATTCCATGCCCAAATGATGGATACTAAACGACTTCTTAGGTTCTTCATAGACACAAGAACAATCGTTGTTTTCTTTTTTGATATGCACGTTTTTATACGGCTGCTTCTTACTTTAGTTGGACTTTGTATGTTGTCGCTGGGGTTTTTGTATTGCGCCGACGTTATTTTCGGTTTCTATATATCTTCTCTATTCCAACGTTTGTTGTATGTTTCACATGTCAATCGCTTTGGTTCATCAGCGATAGTATGAACAAATCTGTATGAAGTTTTTGCGCCACATGGGAGAAGAACATTTGTTATGAACGCTAGAGCTGATTTTTTTCTTTCTAGGTTTTTCTTGTTAGCCGTTTAAGTTCATCAACAAGGTGACGAAACATTTCTTCTCGCATCTATTTTTCTAGGGATTCTTTTCTATGTTTGTTGTGAATGGCAGAGCTATTTTATCTTTGTAGTATGTTTATCTCGCCAAATGTTCAAGTTCATCAACAGGGTGATGAAGCATTCCGTTCTCGCAATTATTTTTTTGCTTTGTCTCTTCTTACTTTTCATAAGGTTCTTCTTTCAATCATCTCAATGGTTTGAGTGTAAAAGAACATGATTCAATCTATTTCGTATACTTATGATTATTTCTTCTGTTTTAATGTTTCGCATTCAACGGTTTTATATCAGAGTAAATAATAGTGATAGATGGTTTCCACTCAAACTGCTATGCACATCGTCTCGAGTCTTTTCGGTCGTGGGATGGACGCGGGAGAGGACATGCGACACGCTCGCAACAGAGCCCAACACTCCCGGGAGACAGGCCCTGCTGCGGGCTAGGGCGACAGATTCGCTCCCACGGACATGTGTCGCGAGCGTCGTCGTACCCTGCGTCGCTAGAAGGTGGACCGTGCACAATCCATGGGCCTGCTGTCAACGTACACGGACAGGACTAAGCTCTATGAGAGGCGTTCCCGGCGTGACACGCCTCCGCAACCGCCGGATAGAAGGGCATGCTGACAGCCGACGTGGCACCATGAACCATGCCGGCCACGGCTTGTCGCAGTCATGAGGCCCACGCGGGACCGACGTGGCACCGTGAGCCCATGTCGCCCGTGGTTTTTCGCGGACGTGAGGCCCGTTCAAGGCCAACATGGCTACGTAGAATCTAGCCGTCAGCGGTTTCTCGCGGCACTGGGGCCCACCCATCGCCAACGTAGCGTGATAAGCCCATGCCGGCGGCAGTTTCCAAAGACGGTGTGGCGGCGTAAACCCATGCCATCCATCAGCATACACTATAGACTAAGCAGGTTCTCGCGACCATAGAGCATGGCTGACAATGTTATCGCGTGTGGGGGGAGTATGTCTAGCTGCATGATCATTCTCGCTGGCGATAGAATAGGTGGCAGCTTAGATTCGAGCCATACGAGGGTTCTCGCGGCAGAAAGAGTATAAGACGCTTATTCCTGTACTTTCTTCAAGAAATGCATTAGATAAGCCCGCTCCACTTTCCACCTCTGTCTTCTTTCAGCTGGCTACCATCGTCGTTGGGTGCGTCGAGACGGTGAACACGCCCGGTTCCGGCGACGCGGTTGCCGACGGTCATGAGGTGAAATAGCACGACAGTGCTTTAGAAGCGACAGGACATGCGGTGAACACTTGAGGTCCTGCGCTTTGGTGCAGACGAGGCCTAGCCCTCGCTCAGTGATACTCGAGATCACGATGATCACCTGGCCTCCTAACACTTCAGTGTAGTAGTAGACTCTGTCTCGCTTAGTGATACTTGAGATCACGGCAAGCTTTCTCCTTTTCGTTTTTCGCCTATTTTTCTCTTGATTATATTTTTTTCTCCTCGTTGCATTTTTTGGAGTTCGCTTGGCTCTTCGCGTGTAGGGGGTACCTAACGGCCGTGTCCCATCTACTGAAATCCTCCCAAAATTGTAAAAGGGATAAAAATTGGCACGCATTTTGACTTCTAAATGGAGTAATTATGACAAAAACTTATAAAATGCAGTTATTTACTCAAAAAAAATTAGAAGTCAAACTGCATTAACATTGACCATGTTTTTGAGAAAAATACCCATATCTACAATACCTAATATATACCATAAGAAAATATCCATCATGGTGCATCTAATGGAATTGATTTGGTGTTGTAGATGTTGATGTTTTTTCTACATACTTGGTTTTTAGAAAAATCTATATGCACTACATTTTGGCATTGAGATAGTACTAGAAAGTTAAGTGGCAATTAGAAGATTTCCAACTTGAAGCAACACGTGTGTGCTGAACTGACATGTAAAACGCTTTTAGGCTGAATGTATATAGTGCAAGAAATATGTTTTTCTCTCTATGTTTAAGGTTTTAATCTTCCTGGTTATCAATGGACATCAATGTCATTATGTCTCAGATGCATGTTTTTTCCTTGTGATCAGGTTTAGTTTGGTGTATTTGCTTGCCTGTCTAGTTTTAGCTTCCCACTCATTGTTGGCCAGAGAATGATTGGCCATCAATATCATTATGTGTAGACAAGTATTCATTTACCTCAGGTGTGTCTAACTTGTTCCGTTTCCTTTGTACTCTTACAGGTCCGATCCATGACAATTACCTCCTTTTATTTTCTCTTTCCCTTATAAATGTGCAACCCATGCCTGGACTAAGCATTCACCTTTTGGATGTACTAATAGCAATGGAGAAGATCACAAATTAACATCAGAGATCATTCACTACTATGTCCTATGGTGCATTGTGGAGTAGGTATGTCCATTGCTCATACATAGAAGTACAACAACGAATCTAAAAGTCTACATATACCCCAACGTTCTTGGGATTTTGGATTTAGCTGTGGAGGGTGAGCAGGGAAGAGGACGAGAGTGTCCAAGAGCAGTGTGAATGGGAACATCAAGAAAAGCATCAATTATCTAGATTTCCTCTCGTAGCATAGGAGAGATATAGTTCTATGTTTTTCTGATGCCTCCCATTCCTATTGTTCTTGGGTGCTCCTTCCCCTTCCTTTTGGCTTGCACGATAATCTTAGTAGGGAGACAGGAAATCTTGGCATACCTTTACATGGTTCGAACATCTTCATAGTGAGCCTTGGAAGAGGAAGAAAAGAGGTTCTAAGAGTTGTAGGAATGGGAACATGGAGGAAGCATGATTTGATTCTTCCACCCTTAACAATTGAGGTGTAGATTTCGCTTCAGTTTTTCTCAATGCTTCCTATTCTTGTGGTTCTTAGGTGCTCCTTCGTCTTCCTTTTTGCTTTCAACAGTTTACTAGCTCCCATGTTGTCTCGTCTCTCGATACAACTAGAATACTAGATATAGTACCAATAACACATTCTGCTTTCCATTTGTACCTGCTCCAAAGTTAGCCTAATGGCGAACCTTCGCGAAATTTATATCCCAAATTACAATGACAATTATTTTCAGTGTATACAAGAAGGTATGATGCAAATTTGTGAGGCATTAAATGATGTATGAAACTATAAAAATCCCGACAAATCAAGAAAGGGCACAATAATGAGGTTGGTAATAACATTTTATTTTGGCATCTAGGTGATAATAACTTATATATTTCCATGTATCTATTTCTTGTTCTCTCAGTGTGTGACCATGTCAACTCCACGCCAGAAAATATACAGTAATATGAACACCGACATTGTTATCTCTCTCTGTATCAATAGCTACTAACTTGTACATATCAGGGCATTCCACATATATCATCAACAAGCTAGCAGCTTGTACAAAGTCGGGACATTGCAGATATAACATCAATTAGGTAGCAAGAATGGAGTTAGATCGGAGATGAGGAAACGATTGGAAATTTGATATTATCATGTTAAGTGGGTAGAACAACTTATGTAATTTTTTGGCAGGTTACAACTCCTAACATTTTTTCTTGAAAAAATGAAAAGGACATTTGCGTTTCATTTCATTGAAAAGGTAGAATTTAGGTAAAAATCCTCCTAAGAGGCGAGATAAAAATCTGAAAAGGGGAAACTAATGCACATCCCAGGTCATCGGGTACCACAATGCCAAGTCTTGTTGCCCGGCTTTGGCCAATTGCATTCTACATTTAGTGTGCACACAGTAATTTCTGTTGCTCTCTCATTTACAAAAAGATACATAACAAGAACTAAATGGTGTTTGTATTTATAAAAGTGGTGAAGCAAGATTGGACCAACCACCTAGCACGCTAAATTCTCTTGTTCTCCTAATTATTTTGGATTAAGACCATACTCGGATACAACATACTCCAGCAGATGCAGACAGCTGAAAGAAAATTGTTCTTGTCAAACCAACTAACAAGTACAGTAGATTCGTGTCACTAGATTGTAGATGGCTAGAAGGCCGAGAACTTATCGATGCAGAATATCTTAGTATTTAACAGGGTTTTTGGTAAATTTTTGCTAATGCTTCCGCATTTCTAAAATAGAGTTGTTGTTAGGTTGCCCTCCTAGTTTCACTTTTCTATTTTGCGAACAAAAATTGGTTAACTCGTCACTTCTTGGACCAAACATGCTTTGGTATTTTGTAGAATCTAGTGATATTATCGATTATTTAAAAAGATTTAAGATAAGTTCAAAATGTGCATCTGACACTCAACAATTCCCTATGCAACCAAATCGTGAATTGAGAAATGACTCGCAAGTTCAACCTCTTTGTGCAAAAGATCAAGAAATATAGCCAATTGGGTGTACTTTCTTCCTCCATCATGCATTTTTTTTCCTTTTGTAACTACACAACCTAGCGTCAATGACTCACTAGATATGTATAGGTGGAGGATCTCTCAATTCATCTCAAAACATGCATTATATAATTAATTCCTATTGTTCTTAGATGCTCCTTCCTCTTCCTTTTGACATGGACAATTATTTTAACCGAAGAAACAAATATAAACAGGGGGTCTAAGAGCAGTGGGAATGCACTCTAATGTGTTTGTCCATTTCTGACTAGTCACTCATGTAATTCGTTGCAACAAAATCTAAAAAAATAAACATTACATAACTATAGGTCGAAATGTGTGAATATGAAGTATTATGTATAAACAGTTAGGGAGGGGGAGATGGAGGGAGAGATAGTTGCATACGCTAGTAGAAAACGGACCTTTGGTCCAGGGGTATTAGTCCCGGTTTTGCTACAAACCGGGACTAATGCCCCGGTCCCAACAGCTCTATCTGGCCGTAGGGGGCGGCAGACACTAGTCCCGGTTCGAACGGACCCTTTAGTCCCGTTCGTGTAACAAACCGGGACTAAAGGGTTTCAGGCAGGCTGGGTCCGGCGCTAGACCATTTAGTCCCGTTTTGTTATACGAACCGGGACTAAAGGTGGACCTTTAGTCCCGGTTCAAGACACAAACCGGGACTAAAGGCCTGGCTATAACTTTTTCCCCCACCTGCCTGAGCCACCATTTCAAGCTTGGCTCCTCTCTCATTCTTGCTTCAAGCTCGAGTTCATGCCCAATTTTTTCTCAAGATTTGTCAACATTTTGTGGTGCCCTATCTATCCAAAGGTTCTAAAAGGTGAGCAACTTCATTCTTTGAACTCTCATTGCTATATTAGCTCATTTCATGCTCTATCTTATAGATGGATTTGTGGATTTAGTTTGGTAATAATTTTTGCAATGATAACATGAGATTGATGTTTAGATTCTATCTATCTTGTATTAATGTAATGAACTCCAAGGTAAATATCATTTTCAATATGTGGATACTATCTATATCTTGTTTTGGCACATAGTCTAGAAATTTGATTCATAGGAGCACACACATGCATGAGTTCATCATTCTAACTAGCTAGGAAAAATACCCTTCTTCATCTTCTACCTGCCTTCAGCAAACTGAAAAAATTGTAACAAATTAGGGTTAATTCACAAAAGCTTGATAAGAAGACATCACAGTACATCTTCGAGAAGCTCCTCTATGGCGAGCTCCTCGAAGATGTCTGAGGATAGGATCCTAAGACATCTTCGAGAAGCTCTGCCGTAGTGGTGTACCTCTCGCACCATCTTGAAGTTAATAACTTCTCTAGCTATAGATTAATACGTCGTGTAACTAAAAAATTTCACATATTAGGGAGTGCCTCTATGCCGAGCTCCTCGAAGATGTCTGCGGACGGGATCCTAAGACATCTTCGAGAAGCTCTACTGTAGTGGTGTCCCTGCTCTCGCACACCATCTTGCAGTTCTTCACAAGAATGCATACCTATTTATAAATTAAGCACCACAACATAGTGTCGACACTCAAGACATAATGTCGACACTTACCCCTGTCATAGTGTTGCCACCCACCCAAATAGTGTCGTCATTCACTGGCTTAGTGCTGCCCACTCATAACATAGTGTTGACATGTTGTCACCACATCCACGTTTAGTCCCGGTTGTTGCCTCCAACCGGGACTAAAGGTTCATCATATCTTTTGTCCTGGATGGGTGCTTTAATTTTGTTTTTTAGACCTGTACTAATTTTAGCATCATGATTCTGTTTGATGTACTTAATTATATAATGCAGATGAGCCGGCAATGGATGTACGCTGACCGACTCTCTGGCAAGTTCATTAAAGGCGTGCATTCTTTTCTCCTTGTGGCTGAGGCAAACAAGAGGAATGGTTTTATGTCTTGTCCATGTGGTGTCTGTCGAAATCATAAGGAATACTCTTCCTCAAGAGTCCTTCATAGCCACCTGTTTCGGTTCGGTTTCATGACCGGCTATAAATGTTGGCCCAAGCACAGAGAAAGAGGGGTTATGATGGAAGACAACAAATAAGAAGATAATGATAACCACTACCCTACTATTTCACCTGAATACGATGGTACTACAATGGAAGACAATGATGATGAAGAAGATGAAGAACGAGCATCAGATCTGCCCGATGATGATCTTAGTTGGGCCATTGCTGATGCAAAGGAAGAATGCGTAACTGAAAGGGAGAGGTTGAAGTTCAAGCAGATGTTAGAGGATCGCAACAAATTGTTGTACCCAAATTGTGAAGATGGGCACAAAAAGCTGGGTGGCACACTGGAATTGCTGCAATGGAAGGTAGAGAACGGTCTGACTGACAAAGGATTTGAAAAGTTGCTGAAAATAATGAAGAAGTTGCTTCCAAAGGATAACGAACTACCCGCCAGTACCTACGAAGCAAAGAAGGTTGTCTGCTGATGGCTCTGTGTATGGCGCCAGAAAAATGCTGGAGTGTGGTTGATGTAGAGATCATTGGGAACCCCAAGAGGAAGGTATGATGAGCATAGCAGCAAGTTTCCCTCAGTTATGAAACCAAGGTTTAATCGAACCAGTAGGAGCAAGGAAACACCCCAAAGGTGTTACTAGTTGAGCTTTGGCAGGGCGCACTACCGGTGCTAGTAGCAACGTGGAGACCTGCACAACACAACCACAGAACTTTGTCCCCAACTTGCGATGAGGTTGTCAATCTCACCGTGTTATGCGGAAAACAAAGGATTAAACGTATCGAATGGAAAGAAGTAATAGTTTGCAGAAAGTAAAACACAAAGCAGTAAAAGATTGTAGATTGAATGTAAAGAAAAGGACCCGGATCCATAGTTCACTAGAGGTGGCTCTCCTTAAGATAGATAACATGCTGGGTGAACAAATTACAGCGGGGCAATTGACAAACATCAAGAACGCAATACATGCATATACTAATCATCTTGTCTCCTTTGAGACTTGATTGGGCATTACAACATTATACATAGACCGTCATCCAACTGCATCTATGACTAATAATCCACCTTCAGATTATCATCCGAACCCCCTCCAGTATTAAGTTGCAAGCAACAGATTATTGCTTTACGAACTGCGTGTAAAGTAAACAATACGATTGTTCTATGAACAAAGGATTGTTGTTTTCTCCCTAGTAGCAACAACACATCTAGTACCTTAGAGATTTCTGTCACTTCCCCAGATTACCAGAGGCATGAACCCACTATCAAGCATAAATACTAACTCTTGGAGTTGATAGCATCTACTTGGCCAAGATAGCTACTAACAACGGAAAGCTTGCAAGATCACAAATAACAAAGACATGATAGAATCAATAATCAATCTGAAATAGCATCTCAATATCCATCGGATCCCCGCAAACACAACATGCAGAATTACAAATAGATGATCTTGATCATGAACGGAGCTCACAACATCTAAACATGAAAGCACAAAGGAGGAGAACCAGCCATCTAGCTACTACATGGATTCGTAGTCCAAGGATGAACTAATCACGCATCAGACCGGAGGCTTGCATGGTGATGAAGAAGGCCTCCCGGGTGAATTCCCCTCTCCGGCAGGGTGCCGGGAAGAGCTTCAGATCCCTCCCGATCTAGGGATGGAGATGACAGCGGCTATAGACTCTTTCATGGATTTTTGATCAGGCCCTTAGGGTTTTCGTCCTGAGGGCATCTTATAGTCGGAAGGGGAGGCCGAGGGGGTGCCAGGGACCACCACACCACCCCCTAGCATGGGCCAAGCCTGGCCGCGCAGCCAGGTGGTGTGGCCGGCCTCTGTCCCGTCTCTGTCTCGTATTCTGGCATCTGATGACTTCCGGAAAAATAGGAACTTTGGCTTTTGTCCCGTCCAATTCCGAGAATATTCATTTTCTGACTTTCCTGGAACCACAGCAGAAAAAAGGCAGCTGGCACTGTGGCTCTTGTTAATAGGTTAGTCCAAGAAATCATATGAAAAGTACTCCAAAGTGTGGACAAAACACAAGAAAGTGGATAAAACCAAGCATGGAACATCAAAAATTATAGATACATTTGCAATGTATCAACATCCCCAAGCTTAACTCCTGCTCGTCCTCGAGTAGGTAAGTGATAAAAAGAAAGAATAATTTTTGAGGTGACATGCACCATCAAAGACTTGATCAAAGTATTTGTAAAACATTCAGAGCTGGGATCATAGTACTTCAATCATAACATGAAAGACAAAGTTCTAGCAATAAGACAAAGAAACTATGATGCAACATGAAAAGGCACAAACAAAAGATTCATGAATAACAATGCTTTGCAAGACGTTTGTTTGTTTCACATAAAGAAAACATAGCATAATAGTATTCAGCTTGTCCCTCAATAGAGTAGCAAATATAAATGCATAGGACACATTCAAAGTTCATAAGACTGATTAGATACAAATGGTTTAAAACAAGCAATATCAAGTTATGCATCAATCAAGTAGTCTTGGGACAATGCACATAGAACTAAGAATGGCCACTATGCTCTCAAAGTAGGTGCATAAAGGTAGAAGATGGAGACTCAATATAATGGTGGAAGAAAGGCCTTCATAGAAGGAAGCAGGGATTCAAGTCTCATAAAGAGCTTCCAAAAATTATGGTACTTATAGCTTTTAGCTCTCATTGCCCCTATCATAAGCATCTTTAAGGTGATTAAGGTTAAAGTGACAGAACTAAGAGGATATGCTTGACAAGTTATAAACCAAAATCTCATGCCCCTTACTTACAAAGATCGAACCTCATGCTACTCAACTTTAGTCACGAGTAAGCTCTTGTCATTGTAAGTACATGTGTATCATTAAGAACCGCCAATGGGGTACCCCTTGCACATGATACATGAGCTTTCCCATAATCAAAATGACAAGGCAAGCAGACAATGAGCATCTCAACGATCTTTTTATTTGCTATTTGCATAGATTTTTATTGAGGATGCTTCATAGAGTGCTCATTATGGTGATGCTGCAAGTTTCCACCATGATTAGGCATAGCTTAGGCTAGCGGCCCAGGCGTTTCTCTAACACACATACAAACTCCATGATCTTACAAGTTCCACTTTTATTTCACACCGCCGGGATCCGTAAGCAAAAGAACAAGATATCAACGGGGTATAAAGTACAAGTGCAATGTTGAAAGCGTTCCCCATGAAACATGGTTCTGCTAATTTCAACTTATAAAGCGCAAGCATATATGCAACAAAGAAGGACCCAATGGTTCAAGTTTATTAGATGCAAAAAAGTAAAGTGTGCCATCAAGTTCGTGAGAGCTTTAATCACTAGTTTTCTCATAACAAGTTTAATTTGGAAAGTAAACAAAAGCATGAATATACTTGGAATAGCATAAGCTAATAGGTAGATATGGTGGACTCTTTGGAATAACTTGGTTTAGGGAGTTGGATGCATGAGTGGAACTCATACTTGGTTGTGGAGGCTAGCAAAAGACTGGGAGCGACAAACTAAGAGAGCAATAATGTCCATAATCATGCAGAGCGACAAAACATCATTAATCAAATCATAAAGTGATACTACAAGTTGAAAACTAAAGGATCATAAAGGCTATGGTGACTTGAGATAGTCATAACATGGTGTGAGCATGCGCCAAGTTAACCCAAATCAAGCATCAAAGGAGAATACCACTATACTATGCTTTAATATGCTAAAACAACGCATGATTCATCCAAGGCACATTAAGCAATCTCAATTATTTATAACAAGTTATGCTACAGCAAAGAATACTAAGCATAAAGCCAAAACAATATCCATCATGGCATGACAAAGCATAGGTCACAGTCAAAAACGAGCTCTTTTTACCACATAAGTATGAACTTTCCTACTCTTTTCCAAACCAAACCAAACTATTTGAAAACCAATGTATGAAAGAGGGGGTACAACAAATTTATTCAGCAAACTAAGCAAACCAAGCAAATGAAAAACCAAAATGAAAACGAAAAATAAGACGCTCCAAGAACAACACAACTGTGCATGAAACAATAGAAATGAAGCGTTTGGAAGAAACCTGAGATTTTTATTGATGAAGAAGGGGATGCCTTGGGCATACCCAAGCTTTAACACTTGTACTTCTTGGATATTTCTTGGGGTGACACGTGTGGCATCCCCAAGCTTGAGCTTTAGTACATCCTTCATCTCATTACTCATTCCTTCCATACACCTGAAATTTTTCCTTCATACAAAACTTCACACAATCTTTATTAGCAACATTAGTGCACTCAAGATAAATAAGTCTTAAATTTTAGTTCTAACACCAAATAAACTTCCATTAGAACAGTAGACACTGTAGCACTTCCCTTAAAAAGCTCAATTCCCCAAAAGAACTCAAAAAGGAACCAACAAGAAGCAAATACAGAAAATGGCAGAAATCTGTCAAAACAGACCAGCAGGTAAAAACTAATTTTTTCGAAGACCTTCTGTTGCTGAAATAAACAAGTGTTGAACTAACAAAAGTTAGATAACAACCTGGGGCAGAAGCACAAAAAGTCACGCCTCAAAAATATGTTACGAGACTTTACACGAATTTTTACGGTGAAGTACAGAAATCTGTTTCGGGACAGCAACTTTCGCAATCATTACTTCTCTCTCATTAGAGGTTACTCTTGGCACAAAAAGCAAATAAAAAAGATAAGGAGAGGTTATTACATAGGTAATAACTTCCAAGACTCATCTAGAACTTTTGGATTATCTCCCAATAAGTACTTTTCTTTAACGCCTTTAAGTTAGGCATAAGAAGCAAGAAAAAGAATCAAGTGTTCTCAAATGAAGAAGCAGTAAGACCAAATTTTGTTTTCATAGGAGAAGCAAAAGAAATATTCTCTCTCTTCTTAGGGAAGTGTTCTATATCTTTCTTGAGTGGGAGTTGATATTTAATGGTGTTGGGTCCGCAACATAGAAAACAAAAAAAAATCCTACGGTGTGAACTACACGCCAAGATCTATCTACTAGGTACAAAGGAACAGGTGGATATACATCCAACGAGAACTTGCCCTCGTAGACAACGAGCTTTGTTAACGAGTAGGAACTCGTGGTTGATGTAGTCATACACTTGCCGATCTCAAGATCGTGATGAATTCTAGCAGGTCTGGCTCCAGCACCACCAAGTCCAGCACCACAAAGCAGCGGTGCATCCGTGATCACACACACGTCCGGTACCCCGACAACCTCCGTCCCTCGCTCCAGCAAATCAGCGGAAGCAGCAACTCCTTTCCAGATAAAGCCACTGGGAACATGTATCTCGCTAATCCGAGACCATGGGGAAATAATACTAGAGGGGGAGAGAGATCCTTCACAAGGAGGTGTGTGTGAGAAGTGAGGAGGGGGTGACCTTTTATAGGAGGAGGGGGTGCCCCTCCTTCATGGCCGGTGCATGGAGGGGGTGACCCTTCACCTCCTCCATTCATGTGGTGGTAACCCCTCCACATTAAAATGCCCCTTCACATTCTCTTTTAAAGTCTCCATTTTAAATGCATTAAATTTCTCCAAATTTAATGCTCTCTCATTTAATAAAACTCTTTTATTATTTTTATTCAGAATTTTGTTAATTACTTTAATTAACAAACATTCACATAAAACCCCCTGCAACATTTCAATATTACATGCAGAACCAATTTCAGCAATTTCACCCAAAACAGTTTCGGTGTCTATTGAAATAATTCCAGCGCTTTCTTAAATCTTTATCTGAAACATATTTGCTCCAAATGGTGTCGGTATCCCTTAAGTGTGTCACCCTACGGTTCGCGAATAATGCAGACATGATCGAGACCCCTCTCCGATCAATAATCAGCAGCAGGACCTGGAGATCCATACTGACTCCTACACATTCAACGATGACTTCTGTGATCGTGAGAACCTTTAACGCTAGTAACTAAATCCCTTTGTCCCGCGATATATTACATGTCCGAGATTCGATCATCGGTATCTCCATACCTAGTTTTATCTCGTTACCGACATGCACTCTTTTCTCGTTCCCGTGATATAACATTCTAGTGATCACATCACTTGCTTGCAAGCTATTTCAATGTGATATCACCGAGAGGGCCCAAAGTATATCTATCCGTTATCGGGATGGAAAAATCCCACTCTTGATCCATGAGCCTCAACATAACACCTTCGTAGCACTGAACCCACCTTTATAGTCACCCTGTTACAGTGTGACGTTTGATGTTATCAAGATACTCTTCCGGTGTTAGCAATTAACATGATCTCATGGTCTAAGGATAAAGATTACTTCGTATGATGTTATAGCAATATAAACATAATGACTTTGATCGTAATGCTATACTTTGGATGAATGTTCATCACATCATTCCACCAATGGTGTGACCTTGTTATTAACAACATCCAATGTCCATGATCAGGAAACCTTGATCATCTTGTTAATCAACAAGCTAGTCTATAAGAGAGGCATAACTAGGAACCCTTTTTGTTTATTAAACACACGTATTGATGTTTCCGATCAATACAATTCTAGCATGTAAAATAAACATTTATCATAAACATGGAATAAGATAATAACCACTTTATTATTGCCTCTCGGGCATATTCCCTTCAGTCTCCCACTTGCACTAGAGTCAATAATCTAGTTTGAAAAACTTTGCGTATTGAACACCTATGGCTTTCTGGTGTTGCATATACGCTATTGCTAGTGGTTAACATAATCTCTAGATCTGACATTTTCAGGTCCGTGTGTATTTGCATGTCTCTGCGTCTCTATGCATCATTCATTCTCAAATGAGATGGCATTGTATAGATTTGGTCCTTTCGTGAGACCTTTAGTTCGTTCGGCTCAAAATATGTTGATATTATTGTCATACAATATATCTTCATAGTATTAGCCCACTTTGAACCACACCTAGTTTGATAACAAACTAGTTAACACAAATGCCCTCCTTTGCTACTACTATAGCAGTCATATACTTAGCCTTTTATTGTAGTATCCGTCACAATGTCTCAACTTTGGAACTCATCCAAATCCATCATGGAACATCCTTTCCATTACATTGTGCCACCCATAGTCTAAATTGAGATAAATTTAATTTGTACCTTGTGACAAAACTAGTATCAATGTAACACTTTACAATGAACTACCTTTAACTATTTGTCACTTATATATTATATATTCTTAGTTCTTCCAAAGCTCATAAGAATATCTTTACTATTGTCCAATGATCATATTATGAATCATTCTGGTATATGCTCATAACATTTAGAGCATAGGACATTCTGGATATATACATATCATGGTATAATCGATCAAAATCTTCATGTGATTTTACTCACCAAGTGTTGAAACACTTGAATTTTGATACAATCCTTTCCATGCAGCAAGAACCTTTCTTGTTGTTTCCATATTGAACCCTTTCAATATCTCATATATGTATGTCTGGCACAACCATATTAGCGCCTTAATCTATCCATATAGATATTGATGCCTAATATTCCGGGTTTGCCCAAGTCTCTCATCGAAATCTTATTTTAATGAAATTCTTAACTTATGTCAATACAAGATACATCATTTCCAATCAACAATATGTCCTCTACATAATGTATTAGAAATATGTCTCAGTGCTCCCACTTAATTTCTTGCAAATGCAAGCATCTTCATCATCTCCGATGAATTTAAACTCTTTTAACAGTTTCATCATGGTGAAGATTCCAACTCCGCTATGCTTACTTCAACTATTGAAGTTTACATGCCCTTTTAGCACCCTTTGAATTAACAAAACCCTTCGGACCATGTCATGTACATGTCCTAGGTTACCGTTCTATTAGAAGAACCTTGTTTTGTTTATTCAACTACCATATACCAAATTATATGTAGTGGTTGCTACATTAATCCGTCAAGACTATATATCGCTATGAAAGATCAAATCTTGTCATAGTCAACTCTTTGAACATTGTCGTAAACTTCTTTCCGACATGTCGACTATTTCATAGATGTTAAACATCCATGTCTTATTTCTTTATAGATCCAAACACGATCGATAGGCTTCACGCCTTTCCGGAGGGTCTTCCAAGTTCAGAAACTTGTTTTCTCGTGTATGGATACTATCACAGATTCTATGACTTCTAGTCATTTTATGGAATCAGGGCCCATCATCGCTTCTTTGCATGTAGTCGGTTCATCATTGTCTAAACAATAACGTCTTGCTTATCAAATCTTACTATTTGATTCTTACCGACCCACACGGTTCTATAGGGACTCTAATCTCCGAGATCACACCTTTTGTAATCATGAGAGCCATGAGCATTGTGGCTGCCACCGGGACACTTTCCGGCGCTGCGCTACTTAGCACATATAGCTAAGGTTCAACAACCTTATCAAAGTTCTATTGTCCTCCCACTTAACTTTTCACGAAAAATTCCTTCTCAAGAAACTTGACGTTCCAAGTAACAAACTCTTTTGTCCTCGGTGTTATGGAGAAATTCCCAACAAATTCTTTGGGATAACCTACAAAGATGTGCTTATCCAACTTTGGTTGTAAACAGTTTACTTATGCATAGCATACCAAAATTTAAGAAAAGACAATTCGGGTTTTATCCCAAACCATAACTCATATGGTGTCATTTCAATGGATCACGATGGTGCTCTTTCAGTGTAAAAGCGGTAGTCTCTAAAGCTTCAATCCTTAAAACATAATGGCAGTTTTATAAATGACACCCTTGATCTTACCATGTCAAACATGGTTTGATTTCATCTCTCGAATATGCCATACTCCTATGGTTTATCGGGAAACACAAATCATGGAACAATTCCTCAAGTCTTAGGTGTTTTTGCTAAACATGTAACTCAGATACCTTCCTTTATGATCGAATCATAAGCTCTTTATTTTCTTGTTACAATGATTTTCCACTTCATCTTGAAAGTCTTTGAACAATTTTCAAATGTTTCATACTTCTTCCTTATTAAGTAAATATATAGATATATTCACTTAAATTTATGGAGAAAGCATATGAAGCAAAAAGATCCATCGCATATGGCTACACATAATGGACTATGCACATCAGCATGCACAATTTCCAATAAGCTAGTCATCTGTTCCTCTCTGGCCTATGGACGGAGTTTCAATTATCTCGAGGAAAGTCTCACATGCGTCAATTGATCAAAATCAAAAGACTCCAAAAATCCATCAAGATGGAGTTTCTTCATGTTTTCTTTCAAATATAATTTAAATAGCGATGTCACTTCATAAGTGATCTTTCAATCATTTGTCTTGTGACATTTTAGCAATAGTGTTTATGGATGTGATTTCTCCAACTAGACTTGTAAAAGTTCATCCATCCTTTATGGAATACGGTAATTATTTGAACAGCCATTGTTCTCATGATACTGGAACAAAATAACAATTATTTAAACAAATCTTGAAGGCTTGGTTTGATGACAACGAAAAACACAATAACACTTTATTTGTTTTTGATGAACATCATCACTCATTCTCTTGCTGGTTACTTAGGCCATTGTAGTTCATGAATTGCGTTGTCCTGTATGACACTTCATACCAACCAATTCGGTATCCAATACCGGTATCCAATACCTAAGAACCACATTGTTTAACAAGCAAGGAATATAGCCATAACATGTATATCTTCTATATACCTAAGTTGGACATCTCCAACCTTTTATTTTCTGCCAAATATTTTATAGATTCTCTTTCAGCAATTCCTTTTCTTTTAAAAGAATCTATCAACATCAATAGTGGTGTCATCGACATGACACATGGTACAAAGCGTATATAGTCAAATACTAATACCTTTGGACTTGCACTTTGAAGTGGATCACCATCATAAAATGTTTGGTGTTCTTTAAATAATCCATTCTTTAGTAATCTATTAGTGTAGTAAACATTTTACTTACATCTTCTATTCATCCTTATCATGACAACTTTCATGATCAAGCTACTATAGCCTATAAGGAAGAATCGCGAGTATAATATCAGTTCCCAAAACCTTTTTGGTAGATTCGGATGCCTAGCATCTCCATCCTTCACAAATTCTCATACAATATGAGAACATGTATTTTGCTAAATTATACTCTATCATAATGCAACCAAAAACATTGTTTCAGATATCACAATATCTTTCACACATGATGGTTTCTGAAACAATTTTCAGCTCCAATATAATCTTGACATTAAAACAACTTTTTGAATATCAATAATCATGGAGGCAAACATGATACTTTAGATACTAACATTGGAATTCTTACTCTTGATTTAAATACTACTTATTAAACTTCATGGAGTAAATAGAGTTTGCTGAAAGTTTGCAATAGGACTTATAAACTTTAAATTGACATTTAAAACAATACGATACTAGTTCATAAAGTAAATATCCAGAATTCTGTAGTTCTATTATCTCAAATAAAAACTAAGTGTAAGGTAGTGAACAGATGCGAATGACTACAACAAATTATGCAAATTCACTTTGATTTAGTTTATGACAAATTGAGTTCGAGTAATCCAAATTAGAAATGAACTCCCACTCAAAAACGACATCCCTCGTGCCTTTTTGGTGATTACATGAACCAAATCCACTACACCAAGTACGATCATCATGTGAGTCGGTGTAGCTTCAAAGGCGAGCATCAATATGGTCATCACATCAACTATATGACTCATGCTTAACCTTTCGGTCCGTGTTCCAAGGCCATGTCTGTACATGCTAGGCTCGCCAAGTAAGAACCTTAGTATTCGCGTGTGTAAAACTATCTTACACCCGTTGCATGAAAGCATAGAGTTGAGAACACCCGATCATCACGTGATGTCTCGAAACACGATCCATAGAACGGTGCATACTTAAGGAAGAACATATTTTATCTTGATATTTAAATGAGGGATCATCTTACAATGCTACAGAAAGCGCCAAACTAGCAGTATAAGATGCTAACATCTAATGTGTAAAGTGAGATGATATGGTCAATGCATTTGATCTCTATCATTTGCATTGTGGTATGATCTCTATCATTCCTTTGTGTGTAAGGCCAAGATCTATGGAATTTACACGTTGAATGTGTTGTAAGAGTATCTATCATACATCTACTTACAACAATACTATATCAAGACACTAGCCTAGCAACGATCTAAACTAGACGCCTCTAATTTATCAATTGCAAGTTTTACGTGGCTTAGGGCTTTCGGAGATAGAACCATTCTTACCTACGAACATGAACCACAATGAGGATAACTAAGTTATTAGCAACTCGTTGTAAATCAGATATTGATTATAGTAGGAGAGACAGACACCCACCAGCCACTTATGCAAAACAAGTTGCATGTCAGTCGTGGAACCGGTCTCATGTACGATGACATGTAAGGTTGGTCCGGGCCGCTTCATCCCACTATGCCACCAATATCCAAAATACATGAAAGAAGCAATAACATGATCATCATCGCCCACATATAAACATATGTGTACTACCCGTGCAAAGCACCTATGCATAGACCTGGCTCTGATACCACTATTGGGTCCGCAGCATAGAAAACAAAAAAAATTCCTACGGTGTGAACTACACGCCAAGATCTATCTACTAGGTACAAAGGAACAGGTGGATATACATCCAACGAGAACTTACCCTCATAGACAACGAGCTTTGTTAACGAGTAGGAACTCGTGGTTGATGTAGTCGTACACTTGCCGATCTCAAGATCGTGATGAAGTCTAGCAGGTCCGGCTCCAGCACCACCAAGTCCAGCACCGCAAAGCAGTGGTGCATCCGTGATCGCACACACATCCGGTACCCCGACAACCTCCATCCCTCGCTCCAGCAAAGCAGCGGAAGCAGCAACTCCTTTCCATATAAAGCCACCGGGAACATGTATCTCGCTAATCCGAGACCATGGGGAAATAATACTAGAGGGGGAGAGAGATCCTTCACAAGGAGGTGTGTGTGAGAAGTGAGGAGGGGGTGGCCTTTTATAGGAGGAGGGGGGGTGCCCCTCCTTCATGGCCGGCTCATGGAGGGGGTGACCCTTCACCTCCTCCATTCATGTGGTGGTAACCCCTCCACATTAAAATGCCCCTTCACATTCTCTTTTAAAGTCTCCATTTTAAATGCATTAAATTTCTCCAAATTTAATGCTCTCTCATTTAATAAAACTCTTTTATTATTTTTATTCAGAATTTTGTTAATTACTTTAATTAAAAAACATTCACATAAAACCCCCTGCAACATTTCAATATTACATGCAGAACCAATTTCAGCAATTTCACACGAAACAGTTTCGGTGTCTATTGAAATAACTCCAGCGCTTTCTTAAGTCTTTATCTGAAACATATTTGCTCCAAATGGTGTCGGTTTCTCTTAAGTGTGTCACCCTACGGTTCGCGAATAATGCAGACATGATCGAGACCCCTCTCCGATCAATAATCAGCAGCGGGACCTGGAGATCCATACTGACACCTACACATTCAACGATGACTTCTGTGATCGTGAGAACCTTTAACGCTAGTAACTAAATCCCTTTGTCCCTCGATATATTACATGTCCGAGATTCGATCATCGGTATCTCCATACCTAGTTTTATCTCGTTACCGACATGCACTCTTTTCTCGTTCCCGTGATATAACATTCTAGTGATCACATCACTTGCTTGCAAGCTATTTCAATGTAATATCACCGAGAGGGCCTAGAGTATATCTATCCGTCATCGGGATGGACAAATCCCACTCTTGATCCATGAGCCTCAACATAACACCTTCATAGCACTGAACCCACCTTTATAGTCACCCTGTTATGGTGTGACGTTTGATGTTATCAAGATACTCTTCCGGTGTTAGCAATTAACATGATATCATGGTCTAAGGATAAAGATTACTTCGTATGATGTTATAGCAATATAAACATAATGACTTTGATCGTAATGCTATACTTCGGATGAATGTTCATCACATCATTCCACCAATGGTGTGACCTTGTTATTAACAACATCCAATGTCCATGATCAGGAAACCTTGATCATCTTGTTAATCAACAAGCTAGTATATAAGAGAGGCATAACTAGGAACCCTTTTTGTTTATTAAACACACGTATTGATGTTTCCGATCAATACAATTCTAGCATGTAAAATAAACATTTATCATAAACATGGAATAAGATAATAACCACTTTATTATTGCCTCTCGGGCATATTCCCTTCAAATGGTGCCTTCTTTCATATCAATAATGGCACCAACAGTTCTAAGAAAAGGTCTTCCCAAAGTTATAGGACAAGAAGCATTGCATTAGACATCCAAAACATAGAAATCAACGGGGACATAGGCATTCTTAACCATAATAATAACATCATTAAGACTCCCCATGAGTTTGTTTTTAGCATTATCATCAAGTGGGACATTCAAATAACAATCTTCAAGTGGAGGCAAATCAAGCATATCATAAATCCTTCTAGGCATAATAGAAACACTACTATCAAGATCACATAAAGCTTTGAAATCAAAGTCATTCACTTTCATATTAATGATGGGTTCCCAACCATCTTCTTGTTTTATAGGAATAGAAGCTTTATGTTTCATATTTTCTTCTTTACTCTTTATGAGAGCATCAGTAATGTGTTTGGTAAAGGCCATGTTCATAGCACTAGCATTAGGACTTTTAGCAAGCTTTTGTAGGAACTTAATAACTTCAGAGATATTGCAACCATCAAGATCAAATTCAAAATTATCATCTAAAGTAGTAGAACTATTACTAGCCTCAACACTAGTGCTGGTAATAGTAGAAACACTAATGTTTCGAGCAATTTCATCTTCTCTTTCCCACTTAGCATGTAATTCAGCTAATAGTCTAACATTTTCATCAATTCTTACTTGTATAGAATTAGTATCTACAAAGAGATTATCATTAGTTTCAGGTTTAGCAGCCATTTTATTCAAAGAAGATTGAGCTTCAGCCAAAGATGCTATATTTCGTTCAGCATTAGAGAGTTTTTCCTCAATAGTTTTATTAAAAGCAGTTTGTTTACTAATAAACTCTTTAAGCATAACTTCAAGTTCAGAGGGAGCACTCCTATTATTGTTGTAAGAATTTCCATAAGCATTACCATTGTTGGGAGGATATGGCTTATAATTGTTGTTACCAAAATTACTCCTACAAGCATTATTGCCAAAGTTGTCATTTCTTATGAAGTTCACATCAACTTGCTCTTCTTGAGCAACCAAAGAGGCTAAAGGAACATTATTTGGATCAATATGGGCTTTCCCATTAACAAGCATAGACATAATAATATCAATCTTATCACTCAAAGAGGAAGTTTCCTCAACAGAATTTACCGTCCTACCTTGTGGAGCTCTCTCAGTATGCCATTCAGAATAATTAACCATCATATTGTCCAGAAATTTTGTTGCAGCACCCAAAGTAATGGTCATAAAAGTACCTCCAGCAGCAGAATCCAATAGGTTCCTTGAAGAATAGTTCAATCCTGCATAAAAAGTTTGGATGATCATCTAAGCAGTCAGTCCATGAGTGGGACAATTCTTTACCAAAGATTTCATTCTTTCCCAAGCTTGAGCAACATGTTGGAGATATGCCCAAGAGGCAATAATAAAAGTGGTTATTATTATATCTTTGTGTTTATGATGAATGTTTGCATCCCATGCTATAATTGTATTATAAGGAAACACTAATATATGTGTGTTTTGTAAACATAAAAGAGTCCCTAGTAAGCCTCTTGTTGAACTAGCTTGTTGATTAATTGATGATCATGGTTTCCTGATCATGGACATTGGATGCCATTAATAACAAGGTTATATCATTAGGAGAATGATGTGATGGACACACACACACCCATAGTAAGCGTAGCATAAGATCAAGTCATTAAGTTCGTATTGCTACAAGCTTTCAAATGCATAGTAACCTAATCCTTCGACCATGAGGTTATGTTAATCACCATCACCGGATGGGTACTTTGATGACATCAAACACCGCTTCATAACTGGGTGGTTATAAAAGTGTCATTGGGTATTCTGAAAGTATGTGTTGAAGCGCATGGACCAAGATTGGGATTTGTCCATCCTTATGACGGATAGATATGCGCTGGGCCCTCTCAGTGGAATGTCATCTAGTTAGCTTGCAAGCATGTGACTAGGTCACAGGGGATGATACAACATGGAACGAGTAAAGAGTACTTATCAGTAACGAGGTAGAACTAGGTATGGAGATACCGACGATCAAACCTCGGATAAGTAGAGTATCGCGTGACAAAGGGAATTGGTGTCGTATGTTAATGGTTCTATCGATCACGAAGTCATCGTTGAGTATGTGGGAGTCGTTATGGATCTCCAGATCCCGCTGATGGTTATTGATCGGAGAGGTGTCTCCATCATGTCTACATATTCACGAACCATAGGGTGACACACTTAAGGTTCGAAGTTGTTTTAAGTAGATATTGAATGTGAGTTGGAGACCGAATGTTGTTCGGAGTCTCAGATTGGATCCGGGACATCACGAGGAGATCCGGAATTGTCCGAGGAATAAGATTCATATAATGGGGATCATTTTCTAAGTTAGGAAATGTTCCGGAGTGTTTGTATGGGGATTCTAGAAAGTTTCGGAATGTTCCGAAAGGTTCTAGAAGATATTTTGGAGTTTATTTGAAAACCAAGATAAGATAAGGGAAAACTTAAATGGTAAGTAAAGGAAACTTGGGGGGGAAGGACTCTCCCCCCAATCCTCCTTGGTGCACCGACCCTAAGGGGTGGGCCTAGGGGTGGGAACCCTAGGCCGCACCCCTCCCTCTATATATAGAGGGGTGGAGGTGCCACCCCCCTTGCCCCTTCCCACTCCAAACCCTAGCCGCCTTTCTCCTCCTCCTTCCATCTGCTCTGGCTTAGGCGAAGCCCTGCAGAATTCTCTACTCCACCACCACCACGCCGTCGTGCTGCTGGGATTCTGTGGAGAGATCTACTACCTCCGCTGCTCGGTGGAACGGGGAAAGGAAGGTCTGCTTCGACTCCGCACGTGTGACCGACTGCGGAAGCACTGCCGGAACACGGCGCCGGAAGGATCGTCTACTCGATCTTGAGATCGGCAAGTGATCGACTACATCAACCACGAGATCCAATCTCGAACAAGGTTTTCGAAACTACAAGGGTTAGTACAGATCTATTTCGTTCCACATGTCTAATAGATTAGATTTTGGCTTTTATCTAGATTAGATCTGGGTTTTGTTCGTTCTTGTGGTAGAAATTTTTTGTTTTCCATGCTACGAACCCATCAGTGGTATCAGAGCCTTGTCTATGCATAGATCTGTTGCACGAGTAGAACATAATGGTTTTGTGGGCGTTGGTGCTCGTGCCATCTTTTGCTTTGTGTACTTTGCATCTTGCGGTATGGTGGGATGAAGCGGCTCGGGCTAACCTTACATGTCATCGCACATGAGACTTGCTCCACGCTTGACGTGTAACTTGCTTTGCACAAGTGGCTTTGCGGGTGTCTGTCTCTCCCACCATAGTATAGATCCAATCTACACTTTGCACTTGATAGCACTTGTATCAACGTTGTGGTTCAGTTTCGTAAGTAAGATCCGTTCTTATTCGAAAGCCCCAAACCACGTAAAACATGCAAAGAAAATTAGAGGCGTCTAACTTGTTTTTGAAGGGGTTTTGTGATGTGATATGGTCATCATGTGATTGTGATTATATTTGATGTATGCAATGATCCTTGTTGTAATATGGCAACCGGCAGGAGCCTAATGGTTGTCTTTAATTCTGTTAAGACCTGCGTGTCTATTCATCTTGTAATAGCTTTATTCCAAATAGTTGTAATAGTTGCTAGTGATGATGGACAACCATGAAGCGGCGCCACTGACCTTGACGCAATGCTGGTGATGATGGAGATCATGTTCGTGCTTTGGAGATGGAGATCAAAGGCATAAGAAGAAAGGGCCATATCATATCACACTAATTATGAATTGCCTGTGATGTTAATCCTTTATGCATCTTGTATTGCTTAAATCACGACGGTAGCATTATAAGATGATCCCTCTCACTAAATATCAAGTAATAAAGTGTTCATCCTTAGTTGGCACCGTTGCAAAGACTCATCGTTTCGAAGCATCTCGTGATGATCGGATGTGATAGATTCTACGTGTGCATACAATGGGTGCAAGCCAGATTTGCACATGCGGAAACTAAGGTTAATCTTGACGAGCCTAGCATGTACAGACATGGTCTTGGAACACGGAATACCGAAAGGTAGAGCATGAGTCATATAAATGATATGATGAACATGAAGATTGTTCGTCGATGAAACTACATCTTCTCTCGTGAAGATCGGACTTGGTGTAGTGGACTTGGTTCGTGTAATCGCTAAGACAATGTGAGGGATGTTGTTTTTAGTGGGAGTTCACCTAGTTAATTTAAGAATTAAAATTGAACTCAATTTATCATAAACTTAGTCTAAACTACTTGCAAATTTGTTATAGATTATGGCGAACCTCTCCATCAATTTCAATGTGTTCCTAGAGAAAGAAAAACTTAAGAACAATGGAAGAAACTTCACGGACTGGCTCCGTGGACTGAAGATTGTCCTCAGGGCTGGTCAGTTGACCTATGTGCTCGAAGCACCGCTAGGTGACCCACCTGCAGAAGATGCCACCGATGACGTAAAGAATGTTTACGCCACTCGAAAAAATCATTACTCCACAGTTCAGTGTGCCATCCTGTATGGTTTAGAAACGGAGCTTCAGAAGCCTTTGAGCACCACGACCCGTTCGAGATCATTAAGGAGCTCAAGCTCATTTTTGAGACTCACGCGGTCGTGGAGAGCTATGAGGCCTCCGAAAAGTTCTTTAACTGTAAGATGGAAGAGGGTAGCTCCGTTAGCGAGCACGTGCTCACCATGTCTGGGCACGCAAACAAGCTCCAAGAGTTGGGGATAACGATTCCTAATGAGTTAGGGATTCACCGTGTCCTCCAATCACTGCCGCCGAGTTATAAGAACTTTGTGATGAACTACAATATGCACTGCATGAACAAGACATTGCCTGAACTATCGTCCATGCTGAAAACTGCTGAAGTGGAGATCAAGAAGGAGCACCAAGTGTTGATGGTCAATAAGACCACCAATTTCAAGAAACAGGGCAAGCCTAAGAACAAGGGCAACTTCAAGAAGGACGGCAAGAAAGCTGCCGCACCTGCTAAGAAGCCCAAGGTTGGTCCTAAGCCTCAAACTGAATGCTTCTACTGCAAGGGTGCTGGTCACTGGAAGCGTAACTGCCCCAAGTACCTGGCGGATCTGAAGAACGGCAACATCAAGAAGAAAGGTATATTCGATATACATGTTATTGATGTGTATCTTACTAGTAATCGTAGTAGTGCCTGGGTATTTGATACTGGTTCGGTTGCTCATATTTGTAACTCGAAACAGGAGCTGTGGAATAAACGAAGACTGGCGAGAGACGAGGTGACGATGCGCGTTGGAAATGGATCCAAGGTTGATGTGATCGCCGTCGGCACGCTCCCTCTACATCTACCCTCGGGATTAGTTTTAAATTTAAATAATTGTTATTTGGTGCCTGCGTTAAGCATGAACATTATATCTGGATCTTGTTTATTACGAGACGGTTACTCTTTTAAGTCTGAGAATAAAGGTTGTTCGATTTATATGAGTAATATCTTTTATGGTAAGGCACCTGAGATGAATGGTTGATTCTTATTGAATCTCGATAGTAGTGATACACATGTTCACAACATAGATGCTAAACGAACAAAATTGAATGATAATTCTACATACATGTGGCACTGTCGTCTTGGTCAGATTGGAGTGAAGCGTATGAAGAAACTCCATTCTGATGGACTTCTTGAATCACTTGATTTTGAATCACTTGAAAGATGCGAAGCATGTCTAATGGAAAAAATGACTAAGACTCCATTCTCTGGAATAATGGAGCGAGCTATAGACTTACTGGAAATAATACATACCGATGTGTGCGGTCCAATGAGTGTAGCATCGCGTGGTGGATATCGTTATGTTCTCACTTTCACGGATGACTTAAGTAGATATGGGTATGTCTACTTTATGAAACATAAGTCCAAAACTTTTGAGAAGTTTAAGGAATTTCAAAGTGAAGTGGAAAATCATCGTAACGAGAAGATTAAGTTTCTGCCTTCTGACCGCGGAGGTGAATATCTAAGTTATGAGTTGGCATGCATTTAAAGAAATGTGGAATACTTTCGTAGTTGACACCGCCGGGAACACCACAGCGTAATGGTGTGTCCGAACATCGTAATCGAACTCTCTTAGATATGGTTCGGTCTATGATGTCTCTTACAGATTTACCGCTATCGTTTTGGGGCTATGCATTAGAGACAGCCGCATTCACTTTAAATAGGGCACCATCTAAATCCGTTGAAACGACACCGTACGAATTGTGGTTTGGAAAGAAACCTAAGTTGTCGTTCCTTAAAGTTTGGGGTTGCGAAGCGTATGTAAAGAAGTTACAACCTAATAAGCTTGAACCCAAAGCGGAGAAATGCGTATTCATAGGATACCCTAAAGAAACAATTGGGTATACCTTCTATCATAGATCCGAAGGCAAAGTTTTTGTTGCCAAGAATTGATCCTCTCTTGAGAAGGAGTTTCTCTCGAAGGAATTGACTAGAAGGAAAGTAGAACTCAACGAGGTTATTGAACCTTCTCTCGGATTTGAGAGTAGCGCAGCACCAGAAGATGTTTTTGTGCCGCCTACACCAATTGGAGAGGAAGCTCATGATGGTGATCATGAAACTTCGAACGAAGTTGCTGCTGAACCTCGTAGGCCAACGAGGGCTCGTACCACTCCTGATTGGTATGACTCTGCCTTGAACGTCATGTTGGTGGACAACACTGATGACCCTGCGACGTATGAAGAAGCTATGGTGAGCCTAGATTCCGACAAATGGCGAGAAGCCATGAAATACGAAATGGGATCCATGTACGAAAACCAAGTATGGACTTTGGTGGACTTACCGGATGGCCGTAAGGCTGTCGAGAACAAATGGATTTTTAAAAGAAAAACAGATGCTGATGGTAATGTTACCGTCTATAAAGCTCGACTTGTCGCGAAAGGGTTCCGACAAATTCAAGGAGTTAACTATGATGAGACATTCTCACCAGTAGCGAAGCTAAAGTCTGTGAGGATTTTGTTAGCAATAGCTGCATATTTCGATTATGAGATTTGGCAGATGGATGTCAAAACGGTGTTCCTTAATGGTGACATTGAGGAAGAGTTGTATATGGTACAACCCAAGGGTTTTGTCGATCCTAAAGATGCTGACAAGGTATGCAAACTTCAGCGCTCCATTTATGGACTGAAGCAAGCATCCCGGAGTTGGAATCAACGTTTTGATAAAGTAATCAAAAACTTTGGATTTATACAAACTTATGGAGAAGCTTGTATTTACAAGAAAGTGAGTGGGAGCTCTGTAGCATTCCTAGTACTATATGTAGATGACATATTGTTGATTGGGAATGATATAGAACTTCTTAATAGTGTCAAAGCCTATTTGAATAATAGTTTTTCAATGAAGGATCTTGGTGAAGCGGCATATATTCTAGGCATCAAGATTTATAGAGATAGATCAAGACTCCTAATAGCGCTTTCACAAAGTACATACTTGGACAAAGTTCTAAAGAAGTTTAGAATGGAAGAGAGCAAGAAAGGGTTCGTGCCCATGTTGTCAGGTAAGACCTTGAGTAAGACTCAAAGTCCAGCTATGGCAGAAGATAGAGAGAAGATGAATAATATTCCCTATGCCTCGGCCATAGGTTCTATCATGTATGCCATGCTATGTACAAGACCGGATATAGCACATGTTGTTAGTTTGACTAGCAGATATCAAAGTGATCCTGGAATGGAGCACTGGACAGCGGTCAAGAATATCCTAAAGTACCTAAATCGGACTAAGGATATGGTTCTTTCTTATGGAGGTGATGAACAGCTTGTTGTAAACAGTTACACTGATGCTAGTTGGAACACCGATCCAGATGACTCGAAGTCACAGTCTGGATACGTATATATTTTGAATGGTGCTGCAGTGAGCTGGAGGAGTGCCAAGCAAAGCGTTGTGGCGAAATATTCAACTGAATCGGAATACATAGCTGCTTCGGAGGCTGCACAAGAAGCCATATGGATGAAGGAGTTCATTACTGAACTTGGCGTGGTTCCTAGTGCGTTGGACCCGATGGCCATCTACTGTGACAACACAGGTGCCATAGCTAATGCACAGGAGCCAAGGTCACATAGCAAGCTGAAGCACATCAAGCTACGTTTCCATGCTATTCGCGAGTATGTCCGAGATGGTGACATAAAGATTTGCAAAGTACACGCTGTTCTGAATGTGGCAGATGCGTTGACTAAACCTCTCCCTAGAGCAAAGCATGACCAACACCAGAACGCCATGTGTGTTAGGTATATTACCATGTAATCTAGATTATTGACTCTAGTGCAAGTGGGAGACTGTTGGAGATATGCCCAAGAGGCAATAATAAAAGTGGTTATTATTATATCTTTGTGTTTATGATGAATGTTTGCATCCCATGCTATAATTGTATTATAAGGAAACACTAATACATGTGTGTTTTGTAAACATAAAAGAGTCCCTAGTAAGCCTCTTGTTGAACTAGCTTGTTGATTAATTGATGATCATGGTTTCCTGATCATGGACATTGGATGTCATTAATAACAAGGTTATACCATTAGGAGAATGATGTGATGGACACACACACACACCCATAGTAAGCGTAGCATAAGATCAAGTCATTAAGTTCGTATTGCTACAAGCTGTCAAATGCATAGTAACCTAATCCTTCGACCATGAGGTTATGTTAATCACCATCACCGGATGGGTACTTTGATGACATCAAACACCGCTTCGTAACTGGGTGGTTATAAAGGTGTCATTGGGTATTCTAAAAGTATGTGTTGAAGCGCATGGACCAAGATTGGGATTTGTCCATCCTTATGATGGATAGATATGCTATGGGCCCTCTCAGTGGAATGTCATCTAGTTAGCTTGCAAGCATGTGACTAGGTCACAGGATATGACACAACATGGAACGAGTAAAGAGTACTTATCAGTAACGAGGTAGAACTAGGTATGGAGATACCGACGATCAAACCTCAGATAAGTAGAGTATCGCGTGACAAAAGGGAATTGGTGTGGTATGTTAATGGTTCTATCGATCACGAAGTCATCGTTGAGTATGTGGGAGCCATTATGGATCTCCAGATCCCGCTGGTCATTATTGATCGAAGAGGTGTCTCCATCATGTCTACATATTCACAAACTGTAGGGTGACACACTTAAGGTTCGAAGTTGTTTTAAGTAGATATTGAATGTGACTTGGAGACCGAATGTTGTTCGGAGTCTCGGATTGGATCCGGGACATCACAAGGAGATCCGGAATTGTGCGACGAATAAGATCCATATAATGGGGATCATTTTCTAAGTTAGGAAATGTTCCGGAGTGTTTGTATGGGGATGCTAGAAAGTATAAGAATGTTCCGGAAGGTTCTAGAAGATATTTTGGAGTTTACTTTCAAAACCAAGATAAGATAAGGGAAAACTTAAAAGGTAAGTAAAGAAAACTTGGGGGGGAAGGACTCTTCCCCCAAGCCTCCTTGGTGCGCTGGCCCTAAGGGGTGGGCCTAGGGGTGGGAACCCTAGGCCGCACCCCTCCCTCTATATATAGAGGGGTGGAGGCGCCACCCCCTTGCCCCTTCCCACTCCAAACCCTAGCCGCATTTCTCCTCCTCCTTCCATCTGCTCTGGCTTAGGCGAAGCCCTGTAGAATTATCTACTCCACCACCACCACCACGCTGTCGTGCTGCTGGGATTCCGTGGAGAGATCTACTACCTCCGCTTCTCGCTGGAACGGGGAGAGGAAGGTCTGCTTCAAATCCGCACGTGTGACCGACTACGGAAGCGCTACCGGAACGCAGCGCCGGAAGGATCGTCTACTCGATCTTGAGATCGGCAAGTGATCGACTACATCAACCACGAGATCCGATCTCGAACAAGGTTTTCAAAACTACAAGTATTAGTACATATCTATCTCATTGCACATGTCTAATAGATTAGATCTTGGCTTTTATCTAGATTAGATTTGGGTTTTGTTCGTTCTTGCGTTAGAATTTTTTTGTTTTCCATGCTACGAACCCATCACAACATGCTCATTATCAGATTGTTTAAACTTCATTATTTCACTTCTCATAGATATAATCTTAGCAGGAGGATAGTATTTTCCAATAAAAGCATCTTTGCACTTAGTCCAAGAATCAATACTATTCCTAGTTAAGGAATTCAACCATTCTTTAGCTTTTCCTCTCAAAGAGAAAGGAAACAATTTCAGCTTAATAATATCACCATCTATATCCCTATGCTTTTGCATCTCACAAAGTTCAACAAAGTTATTTAGATGGGAAGCAACATCTTCATTACTAATACCAGAAAATTGTTCTCTCATAACAAGATTGAGCAAAGCAGGTTTTATCTCAAAGAAAGTATCTTTAGGCACAGGTGGAGCAATAGGTGTGCTCATAAAATCATTGTTGTTGGTGCTAGTGAAGTCACACAACTTAGTGTTTTCAAGAGTAGTCATTTTTTGTGTTTTCAAATAAGAAAGCAAACTAGTAAAACTAATTTCTTTGTGTTTTTGATAAAGAAAGCAAACTAGTAAAACTAATTTTTTTTGTTTTTGATAAAGAAACAAGCAAACAAAGCAAAAAGAAACTAAGAAAAACAAAAATAACAAAGTAAAGAGATTGGTTATGAGGGACTCCCCTTGTGAAGATGTCCTTGACTCCCCGGCAATGGCGCCAGAAAAATGCTTGTTGGCTCCATTTATGGTGCCAAAAAAATGCTGGAGCGTGGTTGATGTAGAGCTCGTTAGGAACCCCAAGAGGAAGGTATGATGAGCACAGTAGCAAGTTTCCCTCAGTTATGAAACCAACGTTTAATCCAACTAGTAGGAGCAAGGAAACACCCCAAAGGTATTACTAGCTAAGCTTTGGCAGGGCGCACTACTGGTGCTAGTAGCAACGTGGAGACCTGCACAACACAACCACAGAACTTTGTCCCCAACTTGCGATGAGGTTGTCAATCTCACCATGGTTTGCGGAAAACAAAGGATTAAACATATCGAATGGAAAGAAGTAATAGTTTGCAGAAAGTAAACACAAAGCAGTAAAAGATTGTAGATTGAATGTAAATAAAAGGACCGGGATCCATAGGTCACTAGAGGTGGCTCTCCTTAAGATAGATAACATGCTGGGTGAACAAATTACAGTGGGGCAATTGACAAACATCGAGAACGCAATACATGCATATACTAATCATCTTGACTCCTTTGAGACTTGATTGGGCATTACAACATTATACATAGACCTCCATCCAACTGCATCTATGACTAATAATCCACCTTCAGGTTATCATCCGAACCCCCTCCAGTATTAAGTTGCCAGTAATAGATTATTACTTTACGAACTGCGTGTAAAGTAAACAATACGATTGTTCTATGAACAAAGGATTGTTGTTTTCTCCCTAGTAGCAACATCACATCTAGTACCTTATAGATTTCTGTCACTTCCCCAGATTACCAGAGGCATGAACCCACTATCGAGCATAAATACTAACTCTTGGAGTTGCTAGCATCTACTTGGCCAAGATAGCTACTAACAACGGAAAGCATGCAAGATCACAAATAACCAAGACATGATAGAATCAATAATCAATTTGAAATAGCATCTCAATATCCATCGGATCCCCGCAAACACAACATGCAGAATTACAAATAGATAATCTTGATCATGAACGGAACTCACAAGATCTAAACATGAAAGCACAAAGGAGGAGAACCAGCCATCTAGCTACTACATGGATTCGTAGTCCAAGGATGAACTACTCACGCATCACACCGAAGGTTTGCATGGTGATGAAGAAGGCCTCCATGTTGAATTCCCCTCTCCGGCAGGGTGCCGGGAAGAGCTTCAGATCGCTCCCGATCTAGGGATGGAGATGACGGCAGCTACAGACTTTTTCGTGGATTTTTGATTGGGCCCTTAGGGTTTTCGTCCCGAGGGCATCTTATAGTCGGAAGCGGAGGCCGAGGGGGTGCTAGGGGCCACCACACCACCCCCTGGCGCGGGCCAAGCCTGGCCGCACGGCCAGGTGGTGTGGCCGTCCTCTGGCCCCTCTCCGTCTCATATTCTGGCATCTGATGACTTCCGAAAAAATAGGCACTTTGGCTTTTGTCCCGTCCAATTCCGAGAATATTCATTTTCTGACTTTCCTAGGACCAAAAATAGCAGAAAACAGATAGCTCGCACTGTGGATCTTGTTAATAGGTTAGTCCAAGAAATCATATGAAAAGTACTCCAAAGTGTGGACAAAACAAAAGAAAGTGGATAAAATCAAGCATGGAACATAAAAAATTATAGATACATTTGCAATGTATCATCTGCCGTCTAGGACTAGAGGTGCAGAAGATGCATGCATGCATTAATGACTGCATCCTCTACCGCGGTGAGGAGTACGAGAATTTGGATGCATGCCCAGTATGACTTCATTGCGGTATAAGATAAGACGAGATGACCCTGGTGATGTTGAGAGCGAGCAACGCATGAAGAGGGTTCCTACCAAGGTGATGTGGTATGCTCCTATAATACCACGGTTGAAACGTTTGTTCATGAACAAAGAGCATGCCAAGTTGTTGTGATGGCACATGGAAGACCGTAAGAAATACGAGATGTTGAGACACCCCGCTGATGGGTCGCAGTGGAGAAAAATTGAGAGAGAGTTCCCGAACTTTGTAGGTGACGCGAGGAAATTATGGTTTGGTCTTAGTACAGATGGCATGAATCCTTTTGGGGAGCAGAGCTGCAGTCAAAGCACCTGGCCTGTGACTCTGTGTATCTATAACCTTCTTCCTTGGTTGTGCTGAAGCGGAAGTTTATTATGATGGCAGTTCTCATCCAAGGCCCGAAGCAACCCGGCAACGACATTGATGTGTACCTAAGGCCATTAATTGAAGAACTCTTACAGTTGTGGCACGGACAAGGTGTACATGTGTGGGATGAGCACGAGCAAGAAGAATGTGACCTACGAGCGTTCTTGTTCATAACAATCAATGATTGACCTGCTCTTAGTAACATTTCAGGACAGACAAACAAGGGATACAATGCATGCACACACTGTTTAGGTGAGACTAAAAGTATATATTTGGATAAATGTAACAAGAATGTGTACCCGGGGAATCGTCATTTTCTTCCACTGACGCACACCCTAAGAAAGAAAGGTAAGCATTTCAATGGTGAGGCAGACAACCGGTGTAAGCCTGTCCACCATACTGGTGATGATGTATTTTATATGGTGAAGGATTTAAAAGTAATCTTTGGAAAGGGTCCTGGTAGACAATCTGTTCTGAAGGATGATGTCAGACACACACCCATGTGGAAGAAGAAATCTATATTTTGGGAGCTATCCTATTGGAAAGTCCTAGAGGTCCGCTCTACATTTGACATGATGCACCTGATAAAGAATCTTTGCATGATGCTGCTAGGCTTATTGGGCATGTATGGGAAGAATAAAGATACACCGGAAGCACGACAGGAACAACAACGTATGAAAGATCGAGACGGCATGCATCCAGAGTTGTTTGAAGGTACTGCCAGCTACTCTCTTACCAAAGAAGACAAGGAAATCTTTTTGAAGTCCTTTACAGTATCAAGGTCCCGTATGGCTTCTCGTCAAACATTAAGGGAATAATAAATATGACAGAGACAAAATTTCCCACCATCCTTCTTCAATATTTTGACGCACTTCCTAGTTCACCTAGTCGAAGAGATTAATATTCTTGGTCCTGTAATTCTACATAATATGTTCCCCTTTGAGAGGTTCATGGGAGTCTTAAAGAAATATTTTAATAACCATGCTAGGCCAGAAGGAAGCAACTCAAAGGGATATTGAATAGAGGAGGTCATTGAGTTTTGTATTGACTTTATTCCTGACCTTAAGCTCATCGGTGTTCCTGAATCACGGCATGAGGGTAGACTGAGTGGAAAAGGCACGCTAGGAAAGAAAGCAAGGATATGTATGGACGAACATTCTCTCACTAAAGCACACTACATAGTTCTGCAAAGTTCCACCTTGGTGGCTCTGTATATCGAGGAACACGAGAATATTGTACACTCCAACAACCCGGGGATGCCTAGCTCCTGGATTAGAGATGAACACATGAATACTTTTGGCGGTTGGTTGCAGACACATCTCATGAATGACATCACTGTTGGAGAGCAGTTTTACTTGTTGGCCAGGTCACCATCTTCGACTATATTGACTCTCCAAGGGTACGAGATAAATGGGAATACATTTTACACAATCTCCCAAGATAAAAAGAGCACCAACCAAAATAGTGGTGTCCGATTTGATGCAATAGACGAGAATGGGCAAAAGGATACATATTATGGTTACATAGATGAGATATGGGAACTTGACTATGGACCTTATTTTAAGGTCCCTTTGTTTCGGTGCAAATGGGTCAAGCTGACAGGAGACGGGGTTGAGGTAGACAAGAAAGATGGAATGACAACAGTGGATCTCAACAACCTTGCGTATAGAGATGAACCATTCGTCCTAGACAATGTTGTGGCTCAGGTTTTTTATGTGAAGGACATGTCTACCAAACCGAGAGAAAGGAAAGATAAGCAAAAGAATACAACATACGATGAGCCAAAGCACCACATAGTTCTTTTAGGGAAAAGAAGCATCGTGGGGGTGGAGGATAAGATAGACATGTCAGAAGATTATGATAAGTTTCATGAAATTCTGCCATTCGCAGTGAAGGATGACCCAAGCATCCCGTTAAGTAAGGAAGATGCTCCATGGTTACGGATTAGAAGAAAAACCCAACAATAGAAATGTGTGGATGTTGGTGATGTATAATATTAAATCTTTATTTATAATGATCTGGTTATATATATGGATATGAACTGTCTCGATCTCAATTGGTAGTATTGCAAATTGTTGTGGCCAACACCAAAGACATTTATTAATATTAAAATGTAAAAATTAGTCATAATCATGTGTATCCCTATAGTACACAGCTTCAGGGTCGTCTTCAGAATCGTCATCGTCATTGTCATCGCTCGTAGCACGCGGCTGGATCCCCAGCCCTTCCCCGGTTGTGCACGGGGGAACGGGGGAGGGGGCACCTGCCAGTCCGGCCTTGGATTAACGATGTGCGGGGGAGGGAGCTACTGGATCACGACACTGGTACGCCCTCAGCCTTCACCACCACCACCGTTCTTGTGGCTCTACGGCTGGTCAAAGTACGGTACCTCAGGCGAGGATGGTCTTCCATGGTGATGTAGCGCATCGCACCAACGATAGTCCGGTTCTCCCACCACAGGCGGTGACCAGCCTTGTTGTGGTTCACTGGGGCGGGCCATCACCCTCGTACCTGGTGACCTCCCTTTCCCATCGGTTTGTGAAGAAGGCATTCCAGGTGTTGAGGTTGTCGGGATCCCAATGGGGATCCATCCGTTGCTCCGGCGTGAGCTCGAGGTAGAAGTGGTTCGTGATGGCCGCCTGGCAGGCCGAACCTTGAGGCACATGAGGAACATGAACCCCTCCAGCGCTCAGAATCTAGCCGGCGAGCAGCCGGTACCCCGGCGGGCATGGGTAGCTGAAGGCGCACAACGCCTTGGTCTCCTCGAGCATTAAAAAGGCCCAGTAAGCGGTGTCCATTGTTATGAGAGAGAAGGTGTGGATGTGTAGATGGACATGGTGGTCGGCCTAGATATGGAGGGAAATAGCGGGAAAACATGGTAGGAAGCAGGGTGAAATGGGGGAAAACATGGTGGGAAGCGGGGGGAAATGGCTAAAGCATAACTTGACGGCTCTGAAAATGTGACGGGAAATATCTTTATCCCGGATAGTGGCTCCAACCGGGACTAAAGGCCCCCAAAATATCATTTAAACAATAAATAATTTCATTCAAGTTGTATAATAGAGTATGATAATAGATTTAAATTATAGACCTTTTTTTCTGAAAATTTTGATATATAATACATAATTTTCTGAAGATTATACACCAGTTTTCATTTTGGCACCAAAAATCCCTTTAGCCCCGGTATTACAAACGGGGCTAAAGGGGTATGCGCGCGCGCGAATAGTGGCGGTCGAAAACACCTTTATCCCTGGTTTGTAATACAAACCGGGATTAAAGGGTTTATAATACAAACCGGGATTAAAGGGTTTGTAATACAAACTGGGATTAAAGGGTAACCTTTAATCTTGGTTTGTATAACAAACCGGGGCTAAGGATTGGGGTATAAATACCCACCTCATCCACCCCGGTTCCAGATACGAACCGGAGAGCCCCAGTCATCTTCTTCCCGACGAGAAGCTCGAGGAGAACCTCGCCTCTGCCCGTGCCCGTGGAGGTGCGTGCCGTCGCCCACGCTGTCCATCCCGTGCGCCGCCGCCCGCGCCGTCCATCCCGCCGCCACCCTAGGAGGAGCTCGCATCGCCGCCCGCCAAGGAGGAGCTCGCCGCCACCCGCGCTGTCTGTCTCGCTGTGTCGCGCCCTCCATCGCCCCTACATGTGAGCTCTCTCGATCTAATTAGTTTAGGTTAATTATAGGTTTATTAGTTTAATTAGTTAATTAGGTTTATTAGTTTAGTTAGTGGTAGGTCTAGGGTTTAGTTAGTATAGGTTAATTATTATTAGGTTTATAGTTAGTAGTAGATTAATTTAGTTAGTATTAGGTTTATAGTTAGTATTAGGTTAACTAGTATTAGGTTAATTTAGTTTGTATTAGTTGTTTATAGCTAGGTTTATAATATTTGTAAAATAGCTAGTGGTAGGTTTATTAGTTTAGTTAGTGGTAGGTTTAGGGTTTAGTTAGTATTAGTTTTATTAGTATTAGGTTTATAGTTAGTTTTAGATTAATTTAGTTAGTATTAGGTTTGTAGTTAGTATTAGGTTTATAATTAGTATTAGGTTTAATTTAGTGTTTATGTTATGATTTAGTTATGGCGTGTCCTCGTCGTCCAGTTGGCGGCAACGACGGAGTACTGGACTCCGTCGGGTCCGGGGATGTCCGAGCCTGGGCTCCGCCGGGCTGGCACTGGGAGGTGCTACCTGCTGGGACTCATACCTTGGTGAGGAATTCGGGTATCATCGTCGACCCAGAGCTTCTTTGGTGGCGTCCACGAGGTCCATGAGAGGTGCAGAGGGAGCTGGCCCCTGAGGAGGTGGTACATCGTTGTGTCAGGGAGGAGGACGAGCACGTCCGCCGATATATGTATCTTTTGGAGACCAGGTTCTCCAATCTCTGGCAGGTTCACGGATCTCACCCGAGTTATTCTCCGATCATGGTTCCTGTTCTCTGGGTGTACAGCTCCTGTGGCACAGAACCCGGCAGTCGACGTCGCTAGTTTGATATGAGCGAGATATGAGCAAGATCTATTATTGTACTTTATCTTATATTATGGAACATTATCTTAATGCAAAAATATTTCATTATTAGTACATAATCTTTTTTACTTAATGCAATTCCAATATTCTTTTACTTAATGCAAAATTGTTTTATCTTTTTTCTATATTAGTTAAGCTATGAACGGTAGACATAACGAAGAGGTGATTTTGAACATGATAGATGAGGGTACTAGAGGTTCTTATTACGATGATGGCTCCCAGTATCTTAATTTGTCTAGAGGAGACAATAGTGGAGACCATGGGGGAGACTATGGGGGAGACCATAGTGGAGACACCTTAATAACAAAGTCCGGCGAGGTATATAAAGCCTCTACCGATCGATCCCTAGTATGGATGCACTAATTGATTCGTATATATGTACTATCGAATGTGTCTTCTCTTAGACCTCCGCATCGGGACGATCTTCAACAAGAAAAAGAGGCACGGCCCAAAAGTTGCCTGCTGATGTCCATTTCAGCATTGACTTAGTCTCTACGCTGGGTCAACCGTTGGAGCCCATACAGTCCGTCAATGCATTTGTACATCAATGCAGAGTGATTGCTAGAGACACCATCCCGATCACCACGCGGGAGTGGAATAATCTAGGAAAGAAAGGGATCTAGCTGGGGCTAGTTTTGTCGACACAGATCGAAAGATGTGATGTTGAATTCTCTCATGACACATTTCACCCTACCAGTCTCGGACACTGATGAGCTCACACAGCAAATGAGGTTGAAAGTCAAGGAGTGGGCTCTTAATAAGATGGGCACACTATTCAAGGACTAGAAGAAAAGACTGTACCACGACTATGTGAAGAAGAAAAAAACTCCTAAATTCACTGGCCCACTAGAGAAACCGCGGGATAACTAGGTCGCATTTGTGCAATACAAGACCTCGGAACCAGCTCTGGCAATGTCAGAAAAGAATAAGCTAAATGCAGCCAAAAATAAATATCACCATCATATGGGCATAGGTGGCTACAAGAGTGCCATGTCTAAGTGGGATAAAGCTGAGGCCGACCTGGCGGCTAAAGGGGTCACTCCAGCTATGTCTAGTTGGCCCTTGAGGTCAAGAAATTATTTACTCAGGCATGGAGCATCGTATGACCCAGAAACAAGCGAGATTGTTGCAAAAAAAGAAGTTGTTGAACCCAAGGATGATCTTATTAAAGTGATAAAAGAGGTTCAAGAGAGAAAGTTTGTTCCCGACAGAGAGAACGATGAGCTGACAAAGGCCCTCGGGAATCCTAAAAAGGTTGGACGAACACGAGGCTTCGGACCTTCTTGTCCATGGGCTATCGGGTTTCCTGAGGACTTTGACACCTACAGAAGCCGATCGAGAAAAACAAAGAGGCAAGAATAGGAGGATGCAGAGCGGTTCGCGAGGGTTGAAGCCATGTTGCAGCAGCATCGGGAGGAGCTTAATGAACTTAGAGGACTCCGACAGCAAGATCCTGCACTAAGAGTACCGTCGGCCCATCCCAATGGAAAAGCAGCATGGCTTCCATGGAGGTCCACGCTAATGATGCAACGATGGATGTGTACCCCGTGGATGCAATCAAGAAGAAGACTAGTTGTGAGCTGCATGTTGAACTGAAGAACATATCCATGAAGGTCGCGGTCGGCTTTGGTTTACCTTCTGCACCGAGAGCTACCTACCATTGCAATCCGATTCTAGCTAGCTATGCTCGTGTCAGTGTGGATGAAGTTCATCCGCTGTGTTAGTCACTAGAGCTTAACATCCCTAGAGGTGAAGGGGAGACGACACTGGGAGAAGTCATGAGTGGCTTCATTCCTTGGAAAAAGGAATACATCAAGTTTCCAGGCTCGGCACCAAGGCCACCCTATCCACCGAGAAACAATCCATCACCTCCAAGGCGACCTTATCCTGCCAGTAAAAGTCCACCACCTCCAAGTCCACCCCTCCTTGATAATGACCTCAGAACGAGTCCATCTCAACCTATGCAGCCGCCTCCACCCACTAAGGGCCAAAAGCGGAAGAATAGCACCGCTCCGTCGAGGAATAACCGACGCCGAAAGCAACAGTTGTGGCCCCTCCCAAGAGTACTGCCGGTTCCTTCCAAGAGGGCTTACGACCTGCACGATGAGGAGACCGATGCGGTCGTACGTGCCGAAGTGGATGCCCATTTTAAAAAGAAACAACCTGAGCAAGAGGTCCAAATAAAACCGGAAATCAAGGAGCACTTCAGGAGATTACTAACGCAGCCATCCCAAGCTCAGTTAAATGCGGTAGATAACTACGCACGCTGTCTTCAGAAGACACTAAAATATAAGAGATCAAGTGGTACAAGAAGCATCACAAAAGACGTTCCCCAGCGGGGGGAACAAGCAAAACAATCAAGTGGTAGCGGAAGCATCACAAAAGAGGTTCCCCAACTAGGGAAACAAGCAAAACAATCGACCCCCCCCCCCCCCCCCCCCGCTCCAGGTGCTACCCAAACCTCAACTATACGGGGGAGAACCTTTGCATATGGAAACGGCTAAGATATTGGTCGAGCAATGTAATATGTCTATTCATGACATTACTGGCGGCACTGATATCACCAGGGCTGATGTAGTACAACGATATGTTTACGGGAGCCTCTAGTCGGTTCTGAGAGGCTCCGGGATATGCCAACAAAAATTTCACAGTTGCATGGATGGTACATGGATGAAGCAAAAACGAGCGACAATGGATCATAGCGAAAGTTCGAGAAGAGCATTACTTCATTGAAGAAGTGGTCCATATTGAATTTCCAGAACTCTTTCAGTTATTCAATCAAAGGGAACTCGACAAATCTATCCTCAGTTGCTATTGTCTGTAAGTGATTACTTTATTTAGGTAATTAAGTCTCTAGCTCAGCTTGTTGAATTCATTGTCGGTAAGTATACTCACTATATTCTTTTGTACGCTATAATAATGCAGAATGAAGATTCTCGAATGTAAAAAAAGGACAATCCATGGATTTGGGTTTGTTGACCCAAATCGAGTTAATGGAGCTATGCTAAAGGAGAAGCCAGTGGAGACCGAGCGTAACTTGCTCCAGTTTTTCACGAGGTAGCATTTCCGTAATGAAATTTTATTTCCTTACCACTACGGGTGAGTGTTATTGTCTTGTACACATTAACTTTTGCTTACTCGATGTTCAGTGTAAATGATGAGTTACTGACGTATGTAAACCTTCTGTAGCTACCACATGATTCTTCTAAGAATTTCTGTTTACTTGGGAAGAGTTCAAATCATGGACTCATTACAAAAACACATGGAAGAGTACCACAATATAATCGATATGCTCCAGAAGTAATTTCAACCATAGAACAAAATTATCAAAGTGTAAACAAAAAGTTTGACTCCTTCATGGTTTAGTATATTACGCTTGGTCTTAGTTTGACAAAATGCAATAGCAACTTAATAACAAATACCAAAATTGTCCTTGGACTGGGTGTACTGATGATTACTATGATAAAAATCTGACCTATGACGATTTCACTAAATTTTATTCCAAGGCGTATATGTGGACACAATGGATGTCATATGAATTTGACAATAAATCATATCATGCACGAAAACCAACACCTTCCATTTTGCAGTACTAGGTAGTAGAAGAGGAGGAGGAGGAGATGAAGATAGGACACTCACAGATGAGAGCTAGTTCGCTGCCCTAGTTGCTGCACCCAGTCGAGATGGTACATACACCGAGCATACATCCTCCTTCAAACGCAAGCCGGCCATCACGCCGATCCATAGTTGTACCCGTACTCCGTACCTTCGCCTAACACTCGCCTCTTCAGACCGCTCCGAGCACTTGGAGTGGACGAATGGAGGGAAGGGCGGAGGACGAGTAGTCGGGGTCGCTGCTGGAGCTGAGACGGAGGCGACCCAGGTAGTGCCGGAAAGCGGCGGCGAGCCGTCTTTTTTTATTTTTCATTTTAAGGGAGCAAATTACTTCTTTTTTTCTGCAACCGTGAAGAGCTTCACAATCTCAGGCACCCATTGGGCTGCCCCAGTGGAGCAGCCTATTGCCTAGTTGGGCGACACTTCCGTTGGCCTCTTTTTGTTGGGTTGCCTGAGTTCTTTTAAAATCTTCATATTCATATGTTTCACAATATTTCGGAAAACGAAGAAATATTTAAATTACTAAGTTGTTGTATTGGAATTTTCTTCCCAGAGTATGCCTGAGTTAGAAGATGTGCTCCAATAGTCGTATTCACTTTCTTGCCTCTAGGTTCATCCCTGTTTCCAAAAAAAAAAAAATTAGCCGTGTCATTCATAAACAATGCTCTAGCAGTTCAAAAAACTGTGAATGATAAAAAAGGCATTTTGGGATCATAAAAATATAAGCATATTTAATATAAGTAGAACCTAAAAACTTATTCAAATATCAAGACAATCTCTCAAGTCTTCGTTATCCGTAGCTCAAGATTTTCTTGTATATGATTATGCTCGTAGTAAGAGAAATCTCTATGATATCTGCAAGACAAGCAATCCTATTCACATTGAAACTCAAAATTAAGTCTCTTGAGTCAAGTCAAGAAAAATGTAAAGAAGAATAGATTGATACTCAATGATAATAATTGTTACAATTACAAGAGTTTATATAGAGGGACAAGCCGGTTTATCTAGGGCTTCTTGAGCCGCCAGAAATAGTCTAACATCTCCCCTGCAGTGTCAACAGGAGGCTCGACAATATTGAGACTAAAACAAATATCTTGAAACGGTACAGTAGCGAACCTTTTGCTGAAGATGTCGGCAAACTATTTAGTTGAGGGAACGTGTAGCACACGAACATGTTCGAGAGCATCTTTCTCTCGAACAAAATGAATATCTATCTCGATGTGCTTTGTGCGTCGATGCTACACAAGGTTCCCTGACGTGTAGACAACAAACATTTTGTCACAATAAACAATATCGCTTGTTTTATAGGTCGAGAAAGCTCCAATAATAACTGACGTAGCCAAATAGTGTCAGCAACAGCATGTGTCATGGCTTGGTACTATGCCTCAGCAACCGTAACCTGTCTTTTCTAGTACCAAGAAACCAAATTGATACCAAGAAAAACACAAAATCTGCATGTGCATCGGCAAGTATCCGGGCACCTAGCCCAGTCTGCATCCGAGGAATTTGGAGAAGATGTGTTGACATGAAGACCATGATCGAGTGTTCTTTTAAGGTAATGAAGAATTCGTTTGACATGGGTATAATGGGGAATGCGTGGATCATGCATGTAGAGACAAACTTGTTGGACAACAAAGGAGATGTCGGGACGGTAATAGTAAGATATTGAAGAGCTCCGGTTAGACTATGATAGAGAGTAGGATCTGAAAAACTTTCTCCAACAGAAGAGAGTTTGGGGGTGATGTCAATAGGAGTACGAGATGGTTGACAATCACTCATACCATTAGGAGTGAGAAGATGAAGGATGTACTGGCATTGAGAAAGAAAGAGTCCAGATGTGTTAGGAAGAACAACAATGCCCAAAAAATGATGAAGAGAGCCAAGATAAGTCATGGAAAATTCAGCTCCAAGAAGAGAGATAACATGACCGAGAAAGGATTGAGAAGAAGCTGTGAGAATGATGTCATCAATGTAAAGAAGTAAGCAATATTAGATTTATGATGATAGACAAAGAGGAATGCATCAGAAAGAGATGGGGTAAAGCCAATGGTTTGAATGAAAGATGAAAAACATTGGAACCAGACCCATGGAGCTTTTTGAGACCGTAGAGATATTTTTGCAGAAGGAAAACATGATTGGGATGGGATGGATTTTCAAAGACGAGGGGTTGCTGACATAGACAATTTCCTGAAGGTAACCATTTAGGAAGGCATTTTTGACATCTAATTCATGAATAGGCCATGTATAGGAGACAACAATGTTGAGAACCGTGTGGATAGTACTGGACTTAACAACATGAGAAAATTGTTCATCGTAATCAATGCCTTGTTGTTGAGAATATCCACGACATACCCATCGAGCCTTGTAGCGAGCAAGACTTCCATCAGAGTGAATTTCTTTACGAAAAACCCACTTACTAGAAATAACATTAGTATTAGAAGGACGAGGAACAAGAGTCCAGGTATTATTACCAAGTAAAGCATTGAATTTATCTTGCATCGCTATAGCCTAGTTTGGATCAAGAAGGGCGGATTTATAAGTTTTAGGAATAGGGGAAATAGAGACATCGGCATGCAAGTTGAGACGTTGAGCAGGTAGATGAAAACCGGATTTTCCTCGAGTGCGCATGGTATGGTCGTTATGGGGTGCAGGAATTGGGACGACATTAGGAGGGAGTGGTGTTGGAGGTGGGCAAAGCGAGGCATCTGGCGCAGTGGAAAAAACCGACGTCGGGCTAGGTTGGTCTGCTCTGACAAGAGTTGGGGGAGATTTGGCTGCCGCAGTAGGATCAACAATAGGAAAGAGTTCTGCCGCGGCAGGATTTTAGGTTTCCTCGGGCGGGTTTCGGGAGTATTTATCTACCGTGGCAGAGCTGTCGGGTGGTTGAGCAGAGTGATAGAAGGGAAAGCGTGGGAGGGTAGAGGGCTGGGTAGGGGCTAGAGGTGCAGGGTCGTCGCGTTGAGAGAAAGGAAATATGGTTTCAGCAAACGTGACATGGCGTGAGATATGAACATGGCCAGGAAGAAAGTCGAGGAAATGGTAGCCTTTGTGTTCATCGAAAAACGCAAGGAGGATGCATGGGATTCAGCGAGGAGCAAGTTTGTTTTGGGAGGTGGCGTAGGAATTGGGAAAACAGAGGCAGCCAAAAACACAAATATCCTCATAGTTAGGTTGACTCAGAAAAAGGGAGAAATAGGGGGCCGTGGTAGGATTAGCTTTAGATGGACGAATATTCAGAATATAGGTTTCCATGCGAAGAGCTTCAACCCAAAAGTTTGGAGGCATAGAGACATGTAGCAAGAGAATACGAATGATGTCATTTATAGTATGAAGAGAACGAGAACGCTCAGCTTTACCATTTTGGGGGGAGGTATATGGGCATGAAAAACGAAGGACAACACCGTCGTGAATAAAGAAGTTGTGATTGTTGAAGTTTTCTAATTCCGGACCATTGTCACATTGAATAAAATGAATGGGGAGAAAGAAGTGAACATAGACATAGCACTTAAAGTTAAGAAATATCATATCCACATCAGATTTCTTACGCAAGGGAAAAGTCCAGACATAATGGGTATAATCATCGAGAATAACAAGATAATATTTGAAGCCTGCAATACTTTCAATAGGAGATGTCCATAGATCGCAATGAAGAAGTTCAAACGGAAAGGTACTAGAAGAACTAGAGGAACTACTAGGAAGACACACATGTTTCCCTAATTGAGAAGATTTACACATAGAAGCATTATGGATATCACGATTACAAGGGATGGAAAATTCAATAAGGAGAGACGATAAAGAAGCACTATGAAGATGGCCGAGAAGTTGGTGCCAGAGATCAACGGAGGCCACCATGGACGTAGGATTCGTAGCGGTAGGGGCACCATGGAGGGAATATATATCACTGGAGTTATTGAAGCGTGCGATATCATCCTTGGTCTGGTAATCCTTCATAGACAAACCAAGTGTGTCATATTCGAGAGAAACATGATTATCACGGGTAAACTGGTGAACAGAAATAAGATTTATAATGAGAGATGGGGCAACAAGAACATCAGGGAGAAGTAGAGGTTTGGTTTTAGAAAGAATTTGAGCTTGACCAACACAATGAATAGGAATAGAAGAACCATCGCCAAAGGTAATTAGGGTGTATGGAGAAGATGTGCATAAAGACATCAAAATACTTGAAGCAGACATATGACTGGAAGCAGCAGAATAAAAAATCCAATCCGTACCTGAGGTTCTTTGTGCAGCTAAATTGTTCATGGCCTAGATAAAGGCAGTTTGGTCCTAGCTTGGTGTTGAGGTAGGTGGCAGTGTCGGCAGCAGTGCAGACTGCTGTGGCGGTGTAACCATAAGTTGTGCAGACTGTTGTGGCGATGGGGGGTAGTACGCACCCCGTCAGCGTATGGTTATGGAGGGCTAGCATCGTAAGATGTTCCATAGGGTACACCATAAGGAGCATATGTCAGAGCCACGTGGTATGCGTGCATCTGTTGCCGCGGAAGAAGAGACCTAGGCACACTTGTGTGAGGGTGCACACCAGGCTGCCAGGCACCAGAGTAGGCCGGTGGTGCACTGATAGGAGAAGGGGCGGTCCAGGGCATGGGCCAGGCCTGTACGAGCCTTGTCCACGGGTCATGAGGGTGGCACCAGATAGGCGACGTCGGGGGTGCAGGAGCCGTTGGTGGATCACCACCTGGAGTAACAGGTGTCGATGGAGTTGATGACAGTCATGGTAGCCGATACATGGGTCTATTGCCGCGGTAGTTGGGACTAGGGAGCCAGCTAGGAGGGGGCTGCACCACCGGAGGAGGTGGCGGAGGCGAGGAAGGCACCGGAGGTCGTAGGGTGACCGCAAAGACCTTAGGGCGAGAATCCTTATTGTCGATGGCGCGGTTGGCCCACTACAACATAGATCGGACCTCGGCGAAGGTAGGGCGGGCCGCATCATTGGGATGAGGGAGGATTGCTTCTCTAAACGTTATTTGAGGCTGACAAGGAGAATATCAAGGAGTTGCCAATCGTCGACGAGGTCCCGAAGTTCTTGAAGCTCGTCAAATATGGATTTGAGCCGTTGGCAGTAGACGCCAACTAGATAGTCACCTTGAACGGTGTTACGGAGCTCCGCATGAAGGGTGTTGACACGAGCATCAATGTTGTCTTGAAATAGTTGACAAAGGGCCACCCAGAGAGCAGGAGCGTTGGTGGTGTCGTAGAAGACAAGGTTGAAAATTTCAGTAAACACCCGCCGGTAGATCCACTATATGATGGCGAGATCATCCTTGACCCAGCGAGGATGCGTGGGCCGAGGAATGGGGTTGGTGGCGACATGATCCATAAGGTTGTAGTGGCCAAGATGAACTTCGAAGAGGTGGTGCCAATGGTAGTAATTGTGTTTGGGAAGATCTAAAGTGATTGAAATAAATGGGGTAACATCGGAGATAGTATCGGCATAGTTTATGGTGGTGGAAATTGGAGGAACAAAAGATAGGTTGGAGAATGAGGAGGAGGAGGTAGCTAGGGTTTTGGTAGAGGCGGCCTTCTGCTCGAAGTAGCTAGGAGGAGGTATCCATGCCGAAATGATGGGTACTAAACGACCTCTTAGGTTGTTCACATACACAAGAACAATCGTTGTTTTCTTTTTGGATATGCACATTTTTATATGGCTGCTTCTTACTTTAGTTGGACTTTGTATGCTGTCACTGGGGTTTCCCTATTGTGCCGACATTAGTTTCGGTTTCTATATATCTTCTCTATTCCAACGTTTGTTGTACGTTTCGCATGTCAATCGCTTAGGTTCATCAGCGATAGTACGAACAAATCTGTATGAAGTTTTTGCGCCACATAGGAGAAGGACATTTGTTATGAACGCTAGAGCTATTTTTTTTCTTTCTAGGTTTTTCTTGTTAGCCGTTTAAGTTCATCGACAAGGTGACGAAATATTTCTTCTCACATCTATTTTTATAGGGATTCTTTTCTATGTTTGTTGTGAATGGTAGAGCTATTTTATCTTTGTAGTATGTTTATCTCGCCAAATGTTCAAGTTCATCAATAGGGTGATGAAGCATTTCGTTCTAGCAATTATTTTTTTGCTTTGTCTCTTCTTACTTTTCATAAGGTTCTTCTTTCAATCATCTCAATTGTTTCAGTGTAAAAGAACATGATTCAATCCATTTCGTATACTTATGATTATTTCTTCTGTTTTAATGTTTCGCATTCAACGGTTTTATATCAGAGTAAATAATAACGATAGATGGTTTCTGCTCAAACTGCTATGTATGTCGTCTCGATTCTTTTCGGTCGTGGGATGGACGCGGGAGAGGACATGCGACATGCTCGCAATGGAGCCCAGCTCTCCCGGGAGACGGGCCCTGCTGCGGGCCAGGGCGGCAGATTCCCTGCCACGGACGTGTGTCGCGAGCGTCGCTGTACCCTGCGTCGCCGGAAGGTGGACTGTGCGCGATCCATGGGCATGCTGTCAGCGTACACGGACAGGACCGGGCTCTATGAGAGACGTTCCCAGCGTGACACGCCTCCGCAACCGTCGGGTAGCAAGGCCCGCTGACAGCCGACGTGGCACCATGAACCCATGCCGGCCACGGCTTCTCGCGGTCATGGGGCCCGCGCGCGACCTACGTGGCACCGTGAGCCCATGCCGCCCGTGGTTTTTCGCAGACGTGAGGCCCGTTTAGGGCCAACATGGCTACGTAGAATCTAGCCGTCAGCGGTTTCTCGTGACACATAGCCAACGTAGCGCGATAAGTCCATGCCGGCGGCAGTTTCCAAAGACGGTGTGGCGACGTAAACCCATGCCATCCATCAGCATACACTATAGACTAAGCAGATTCTCGCGACCATAGAGCTGGGCTGATAATGTTATCGTGTGTGGGGGCAGTATGTCTGGCTGCATGATCATTCTCGCTGGTGATAGAACAGGTAGCAACTTAGATTTGAGCCATGTAAGGGTTCTCGCGACGAAAAGAGTATAAGACGCTTATTCCTGTACTTTCTTCAAGAAATGCATTAGATAAGACCGCTCTACTGTCCACCTCTGGCTCCTTTCAGCTGGCTACAATCGTCGTCGGGTGCGTCGAGACAGCGAACACGCCCGGTTCCGGCGACGCGGTTGCCGACGGTCATGAGCTGAAATGGCACGGTAGTGCTTTGGAAGCGGCAGGACATGCGGTGAACACTTGAGCTCTTGCGCTTCGGTGCAGATGTGGCCTAGCCCTGGCCCAGTGATACTCGAGATCACGATGATCACCTGGCCTCCTAAGACTTCAGTGCAGTAGTAGACTCTGTCTCGCTTAGTGATACTTGAGATCATGGAGAGCTTTCTCCTCTTCGTTTTTTGCCTATTTTTCTCTTGATTATATTGTTTTTTCTCCCCGTTGGATTTTTTGGAGTTCGCTTGGCTCTTTGCGTGCAGGGGGTAATTATGACAGAGTCCCATCTACTGAAACCCTCTCAACATTGTAAAAAGGATAAAAATTGGCACGCATTTTGACTTCTAAATGGGGTAATATGACAAAAACTTATTAAATGCAGTTATTTACTCAAAAAAAAAAGTCAACATAAACATTGACCATGTTTTTGAGAAAAATACCCATATCTACAATACCTAATATATACCATATGAAAATATACATCATGGTGCATCTAATGGAATTGATTTGGTGTTGTAGATGTTGATGTTTTTTCTACGTACTTGGTTTTTAGAAAAATCTATATGCACTACATTTTGGCGTTGAGATAGTACTAGAAAGTTAAGTGGCAATTAGAAGATTTCCAACTTGAAGCAACACGTGTGTGCTGAACTGACATGTAAAACGCTTTCACTTTCAGGCTGAATGTATATAGTCCAAGAAATATGTTTTTCTCTCTATGTTTAAGTTTTTAATCTTCCTGGTTATCAATGGACATCAATGCCATTATGTCTCAGATGCATGTTTTTTCCTTTTGATCAGGTTTAGTTTGGTGTATTTGCTTGCCTGTCTAGTTTTAGCTTCCCACTCATTGTTGGGCAGAGAATGATTGGGCATCAATATCATTATGTGTAGACAAGTATTCATTTATCTCAGGTGTGTCTATCTTGTTTTGTTTCCTTTGTACTCTTACAGGTCCGATCCATGATAATTACCTCCTTTTATTTTCTCTTTCCCTTATAAATGTGCAACCCATGCCTGGAATAAGCATTCACTTTTTGGATGTGCTAATAGCAATGGCAGAAGATCACAAATTTATATCAGAGATCATTCACTACTATGTCCTATGGTGCATTGTGGAGTAGGTATGTCCATTACTAATACATAGAAGTACAACAACGAATCTAAAAGTCTACGTATACCCCAACGTTCTTGGGATTTTGGACATAGCTGTGGAGGGTGAGCAGGGTAGAGGACGAGAGTGTCCAAGAGCAGTGTGAATGGGAACATCAAGAAAAGCATAAATTATCTAGATTTCCTCTTGTATCATAGGAGAGATCTAGTTCTATGTTTTTCTGATGCCTCCCATTCCTATTGTTCTTGGGTGCTCCTTCCCCTTCCTTTTGGCTTGCACGATAATCTTAGTAGGGAGACAGGAAATCTTGGCATACCTTTACATGGCTCGAACTTCTTCATAGTGAGCCTTGGAAGAGGAAGAAAAGAGGTTCTAAGAGTTGTAGGAATGGGAACATGGAGGAAGCATGATTTGATTCTCCCACCATTAACAATTGAGGTGTAGACTTCGCTTCAGTTTTTCCCAATGCTTCCTATTCTTATGGTTCTTAGGTGCTCCTTCATCTTAATTTTTGCTTTCAAAAGTTTACTAGTTCCCATGTTGTCTCGTCTCTCGATACAACCAGAATACCAGATATAGTACCGATAACATATTCTGCTTTCCATTTGTCCCTGCTCCAAAGTTAGCCTAATGGAGAACCTTCGTGAAATTTATATCCCAAATTACGATGACAATTATTTTCAGTGTATACAAGAAGGTATGATGCAAATTTGCGAGGCATTAAATGATGTATGAGACTATAAAAATCCTGAAAAATCAAAAAGGGCACAATAATGAGGTTGGTAATAACATTTTCTTTTGGCATCTAGGTGATAATAACTTATATATTTCCATGTATCTATTTCTTGTTCTCTCAGTGTGTGACCATGTCAACTCCACGCAAGAAAATAGACAGTAATATGAACATTGACCTTGTTTTCTCTCTCTGTATCAATAGCTACTAACTTGTACATATCAGGACATTCCACATATATCATCAACATGCTAGCAGCTTGTACAAAGTCGGGAGATTGCAGATATAACATCAACTAGGTAGCAAGAATGGAGAGCGGAGATGAGGAAACGATTGGAAATTTGATATTATCATGTTAAGTGGGTAGAACAACTTATGTAATTTTTTGGCAGGTTAAAACTCCTAACATTTTTTCTTGAAAAAACGAAAAGGACGTTTGCATTTCATTTAATTGAAAAGGTAGAATTTAGGTAAAAATCCTCCTAAGAGGCGAGATAAAAATCTGAAAAGGGGAAACTAGTCCACATCCTAGGTCATCGGGTAACACAATGCCAAGTCTTGTTGCCCTGCTTTGGCCAATTGCATTCTACATTTAGTGTGCACACAGTAATTTCTGTTACTCTCTCATTTACAAAAAGATACATAACAAGAACTAAATGGTGTTTGTATTTATAAAAGTGGTGAAGCAAGACTGGACCAACCACCTAGCACTCTAAATTCTCTTGTTCTCCTAATTAATTTGGATTAAGACCATACTCGGATACAACATGCTCCAGCAGATGCAGACAGCTGACAGAAAATTGTTCTTGTCAAACCAACTAACAAGTACAGTAGATTCGCCTTCACTAGATTGTAGATGGCTAGAAGGCCGATAACTTATCGATGCAGAATATCTTAGTATTTAATAGGGTTTTTGTTTAATTTTTCTAATGCTTCCGCATTTCTAAAATAGAGTTGCTGTTGGTTTGCCCTCCTAGTTTTACTTTTCTATTTTGCGAACAAAAATTGGTTAACTCGTCACTTCTTGGACCAAACATGCTTTGTTTTTTTGTAGAATCTAGTGATATTATCGGTTATTTAAAAATATTTAAGATAAGTTCAAAATGTGCATCTGACACTCAACAATTCCCTATGCAACCAAATCGTGAATTGAGAAATGACTCGCAAGTTCAACCTCTTTGTGCAAAAGATCAAGAAATATAGCCAATTGGGTGTACTTTCTTCCTCCATCATGCATTTTTTTCCTTTTGTAACTACACAACCTAGCGTCAATGACTCACTAGATATGTATAGGTGGAGGATCTCTCAATTCATCTCAAAACATGGACCCAGCGCATTAAGTGATCTAATTGATCTATGCTACGCCATGTATTTTGTATTTCCAACTACGAGTACCACTAAATCATAGGTTTATAGATCTATATATACACTAGAGCTCCCAAGCAACTACATAGTCAAGCTCCTCCCTCAAGACTTAACGAGTTGTATGCTAAGATGGTGAGCCAGGAAGAGAAAGAAAGAGAGGTTGTCGGAGCAATAGGAGTGAGAACATGAAGGAAACCACACCTATAATATCTCTTATAGCATTAAGTAGAGATTCAGTTTGATGTTTTCCGGATGCCTCCCATTACTTCCTATTGTTCTTAGATGCTCCTTCATCTTCCTTTTGACGTGGACAATTCTTTTAACCGAAGAAACAAATATAAACAGGGGGTCTAAGAGCAGTGGGAACACACTCTAATGTGTTTGTCCATTTCTGACTAGTCACTCATGTAATTCGTTGTAACAAAATCTCAAAAAAATAAGCATTACATAACTATAGGTCGAAATGTGTGAATATGAAGTATTATGTATAAACAGTTAGGGGGAGGGGGAGAGGGAGGGAGAGAGAGTTGCATACACTAGTAGAAAACGAACCTTTGGTCCAGGGGTATTAGTCCCGGTTTTGCTACAAACCGGGACAAATGCCCTGGTCCCAACGGCTCTATCTGGCCGCAGGGGGCGGTAAACACTAGTCCCGGTTCGAACGGACCCTTTAGTCACGGTTCGTGTAACAAACCGGGACTAAAGGGTTTCAGGCAGGCTGGGTCCGGCGCCAGACCCTTTAGTCCCGGTTTGTTATACGAAACGGGACTAAAGGTGGACCTTTAGTCCCGGTTCTAGACACAAACCGGGACTAAAGGCCTGGCTATATCTTCTTCCCCCACCTGCCCGAGCCACCATTTCAAGCTTGGCTCCTCTCTCTTTCTTGCTTCAAGCTCGAGTTAATGCCCAATTTTTTCTCAAGATTTGTCAACATTTTGTGGTTCCCCATCTATCCAAAGGTTCTAAAAGGTGAGAAACTTCATCCTTTGAACTCTCGTTGCTATATTAGCTCATTTCATGCTCTATCTTGTAGATGGATTTGTGGATTTAGTTTGGTAGTAATTTTTGCTATGATAACATGAGATCGATGTTTAGATTCGATCTATCTTGTATTAATATAATGAACTCCAAGGTAAATATCATTTTTAATATGTGGATTCTATCTATATCTTGTTTTGGAACATAGTATCGAAATTTGATTCATAGAAGCACACACATGCATGAGTTCATCATTCTAACTAGCTGAGCAAAATACCCTTCTTCGTCTTCTACATGCCTTCAACAAACTCAAAAAATTGTAACAAAATAGGGTTAATTCACAAAAGCTTGATAAGAAGACATCACAGTACATCTTCAAAAAGCTCCTCTATGGCGAGCTCCTCGAAGATTTCTGAGGATAGGATCCTAAGACATCTTCGAGAAGCTCCGCCGTAGTGGTGTCCCTCTCGCACCATGATGACCCACAAGTATAGGGGGTGTATCGCAGTATTTTCGACGGAAGTGAAACCCAATTTATTGATTCGACGCAAGGCGAGCCAAAGAATATTTATCAGCCTTAACAACTGAGTTGTCAATTCAGCTGCACCTGGAAACAATCTTGCTCACAGCAGTTTATCAGTAGCAACAGTTTTGTAGTAGGAATAGTAAAGTAATAGCAGTAGTAAAGCAAAGACAGTAGTAACAAAAGCAGTAAACAGTGAGATTCAAGTGCGGTAGGCATAGGGATGGATGGACTGACGTTGCATGGACAAGACAATTCACATAGCAATCAGAACATAGGGCGATTGCAGATAAATAAGATAAAGCATCCAAGTACTAGACAATCCTAGGCATGTGTTCCATATATAGTCATACGTGCTCGCAATGAGAACTTGCACAACATCTTTTGTCCTGTCAGCCCGTTTGCAGCGGGGCCTCTAGGGAACTACTGGCAATTAAGGTGCTCCTTTTAATAGAGCACCGGAGCAAAGCATTAACACTCCGTGAACACATGTGATCCTCACATCAAAGCCATTCCCTTCCGGTTATCCCGATTTCTGTCACTTCGGGGCCATAGGTTCCGGACAACAACGTGTGTATACAACTTGCAGATAAGACCAAAAACAATACTATCATAATGAATCATTAGCATGTTCAGACCTGAAATCATGGCACTCGGGCCCTAGTGACAAGAATTAAGCACAGCAAGTCGCAACAAAATCATAAAGTACTAATAAAAGATACTAGGCACCATGCCCTAACAATCTGATGCCATTACATGAACAATCTCATCCAATCCCTACCATCCCCATAGCCTACAGCGGGGGATTACTCACTCATAGATGGGCAAAACATGGATGGTCGATGGAGATGATGGTGGAGATCGATGGAGATGGCTCCGGGGGCACTTCCCCGTCCTGGCAGGGTGCCAGAACAGAGACTTTCTGTCCCCCGAATCTCCTCTTCGGTGGTGGCGGCGCTGCGGAACTTTTTCTGAAAAAACATCGAACACCCCAGAGTTTTTAGGTCAGAAGGCTTCTTATAGGCGAAGAGGGAGACCGAGGGGGTGCCTAGGGGGGGTGTGGCCAGCCCCTGACCCTCCTCCGTCTCGTATTCTGGCTCCTGGTGTCTTCTGGAAAAATAGGCACTTTGGCTTTTGTCCCGTCCAATTCTGAGAATATTCATTTTCTGACTTTCTTGGAACCAAAAACAGCAGAAAACAGGCAGCTGGCAGTGTGGCTCTTGTTAATAGGTTAGTCCAAGAAATCATATGAAAAGTACTCCAAAGTGTGGACAAAACACAAGAAAGTGGATAAAACGAAGCATGGAGCATCAAAAATTATAGATACATTTGCAATGTATCAACATCCCCAAGCTTAACGCCTACTCGTCCTCGAGTAGGTAAGTGATAAAAAGAAAGAATAATTTTTGAGGTGACATGCACCATCATAAACTTGATTAAAGTACTTGTAAAACATTCAAAGCTGGGATCATAGTACTTCAATCATAACATGAAAGACAAAGTTCTAACAATAGGACAAAGAAACTATGATGCAACATGAAAAGGCATAAACAAAATATTCATGAATAACAATGCTTTGCAAGACGTTTGTTTGTTTCACATAAAGAAAACATAGCATAGTGGCATTCAGCTTGTCCCTCATAGAGTAGCAAACATAAATGCATAGGACACCTTCAAAGTTTACAAGAGTGACTAGATACAAATAGTTTAAAACAAGCAATATCAAGTTATGCATCAATCAACTAGTCTTGGGACAATGCACATAGAACTAAGAATGGCCACTATGCTCTTAAGAAAGTGCTCATAGAATGTGTGGAGACTCAACAAGGAAATGAACAGGTTTTGAAAAGTTTGAAAGGCTTCCAAATGCTGAAAGTATGGTACTCATTAGCTTTGAGCTCTCATTGCCCCTGTCATAAGCATCTTTAATGTGGTTAAGGTGAAAGTGAGGTCCAATCTGAGTTATATGCTTGACAGACTATAAACTGAAAATCCCAAGTCCCTTGAGTACGAGGGCCGCTCCTCATGCTACTCAACTTTAGTTACCGGTAAATTCTTCTCATCGTAAGTATGAGCGTATCATAGAGAACGGCCAACGGGATACCCCTTGCCCGATGATACGGAAGAATCCCCATATCAAAATGACAATGCAAGTAGACAATGAGTATCTCAGCAATCTTCTTATTTACCATGAGAAAATGGTGCTTTTTTTTCTCTATTTCCTCTTTTCATAAGTCTCTTTTTCTTTTTCTTTTTCTCAATAGCTATATCTCTTTTTTTATAAGAAGAATGATTCATGGATTAGACCAGCGGCCCAGGCGTATGTCTAACACACATACATAACTCCAGGGACTTACAAGCTCCCCTTTTATTTCACACCGATGACATCCGCAAACAAAAGAGCAAGGTATCAACTGGGTATATATTTACAAGTGCTGAAAGCGTTCCCCGTGACACCACGGTTCTGCTAATCCCCAGCCTATAATTAGTAAGCATATAACTTTCATGGAGAGTTCACAATGGTTCAGGTTTATTAAGTGCAGGAAATAAAGTGTGCCATCAAGTTCGTGAGAGCTTTACTAACTAACTTTCTCAAAACAAGCAAACATTTTATTCGGAAGAAAACAAGGCATATTGAATATGCACGGAAGTAGCAAATGATGCTAATAGGTAGGTATGGTGGACACTTTGGCAATTTGGTTTAAGGGAGTTGGAAACATGAGTAAAACACTTAGTGAATAGTGAAGGCTATCAATAGTAAGGGAGCGACAAACGAGAGAGCAATAATGGCCATAATCATGCAGAGCGACAAAACATCATTGATCAAAGCATAAAGTGATACTACAAGTTGAAAACTAAAGGATCATAAAGGCTTATGGTGACTTGGGATAGTCATAATCATGGTGTGAGCATGTGCCAAGTCAACCCAAATAAAGCGTCAAAGGAGAATACCACTATACTATGCTTTAATATGCTAAAACAATGCATGATTCATCCAAGGCACATTAAGCAATCTCAATTGTTTATAACAAGTCATGCTAAAACAAAAAATACTAAGCATAAAGCCAAAAAAAATATCAAGCATGGCATTACAAAGCATAGGCCACAGTCAAAAACAAGCTCTCTTTACCACTTAAGCATGAGCTTTCCTACTCTTTTCCAAACCAAACCAAACTATTTGAACACCAACGCATGAAAGAGGAGGTCCAACCAATTTATTCAGAAAACTAAGCAAACCAAGCAAACTAAAAACCAAAACGAAAACGAAAAAGAAGACGCTCCAAGAACAACACAACTGTGCATGAAACAATAAAAATAAAATGTTTGGAAGAAACCTGGGATTTTTATTGATGAAGAAAGGGATGCCTTGGGCATACCCAAGCTTTGATGCTTGTACTTCTTGGATATTTCTTGGGGTAACACGCGTGGCATCCCCAAGCTTGAGCTTTAGTCCATCCTTCATCTCATTACTCATTCCTCCCATACACCTAAAAATTTTCCTTCATACAAAACTTCACACAATCTTTATTAGCAACATTAGTGCACTCAAGATAAAATGTCTTTAAGGTTCAGTTCCAACACCAAATAAACTTCCATTAAAACACTAGCTACTATAGCACTTCCCTCAAAAATCTCAATTCCCCAAAAGAACTCAAAAAGGAACTAACAAGAAGCAAATGCAGAAAATGGCAGAAATCTGTCAAAACAGACCAGCAGGTAAAGACGAATTTTTTCGAAGAACTTATGTTGCTCAAATCAAAAAGTGTTGAACTAACGAAAGTGAGATAACAACCTGGGGCAGAAGCACAAAAAATTACGCCTCAAAAAGACGTTCAGAGATTTTACACGAATTTTTACGGTGAAGCATAAAAATCTGTTTCGGGACAGCAACTTTCCCAATCATTACTTCTCTCTCATTAGAGGTTACTCTTGGCACAAAAAGCAAATAAAAAGGATAAGGAGCGGTTATTACTGAAGTAATAACTTCCAAGACTCATCTAAAACTTTTGGGTTATCTTCCAATAAGTACTTTTCTTTAACGCCTTTAAGTTAGGCATAAGCAAAAACAAAAATGGATAGAATAGAAGTAAGCGGAGATAATCATGGTGAAAACATTGTGTTGTTCAATGAAATCCTTTCGTTAACAAGGTTGATCAGGTCTTGTTACCAAAACAATTTCATATGAGAAAAAACTTTGTATTCCACTAATGATTATGTTACCTCAACGTTGATAGCAATGGTCCCAATCATAATAGTTTCAAATTTTTCTCTTGGTATGGGACAATATATTTCTCCAACTTGAATGCCCTCAACATGTTCAATTGAATTCAAAACCATAAGTCTATCAATCTTCTTGGGGAAATAGATAGTATGTTCCTTGTCATTGACATTGAAGGTCACCTTCTCTTGATAACAATTAATAACATCTCCTGCAGTATTTAAGAAAAGGTCTCCCAAGAATAGTAGACATATTATCATCTTCAGGCATAAAAGTTTGAGAGGATGCTCTCATAAGAAATATGATTTGAAGTAAAAGAGAGCATCAAGAAGCAAATTCAAAACACATTTAAGTCTAACCCACTTCCTATGCATAGGAATCATGTAAGCAAATAAATTCGCAAAGAACAAAGTGACAGGCATAGGAAGGTAAAACAAGAGTAACTTCAAAACTTTCAGCAGATAGAGAGGTGTTTCAATGCCATGAAAACTTCTACAACCATATTTTCCTCTCTCATAATAATTTTCAGTAGCCTCATGAATAAACTCAACAATATAACTATCACATAAAGCGTGCTCTTCATGATCTACAAGCACTAGAGCTTTATTATAAACATTTTCAAAAGAAACCTCGGGAACATAACATTCATCCTCCTTTAGTAAGCATCGAGGACAATCAAATAATGTAAGGGATAAATAGTTACTCTCATTAGAAGGTAGGCATGGGTAGCTAATCCATTCTTCCTCCTTTTGTTCACCACTCTCCTCCTCTTTTTCATCTAATGAGATTTCAGGTTCATCAATTTCTTCTTCCATAGGATCCTGCAAGGCATTACTCTCTTCCATTTGTGGAAAGCATCTATTAAAATATTCAAGGATATAGCCATTTTCATCCTTGTAATTATCAAAGCAGAATTTAAGTATACCATAAACCTCATATTTGTAAGGTGAATCATCAATACTTTCAAGCAAACTAGCAAGTTCAAAAGCACCCTTCCAAGCAATAAATTCTTCAATTTGTTCCCCATCATAAAAGTCATAAATTCCTTTAGCATAGGAAGATATGGTATCATTATCACTATACTCACATTGAAAAAGGAGGTGTTTATACCTCTTTATGCAACAAGACTCATCACAGCAATAAGTAACATTATAAGTAGAGCACACGTTTCTAGCAATGGTATACAATCTATCAATTTGTTCTCATAAGTGTTTCCCTTTTTGTGACAAGCGGTGTTCCTTATAATAATATTTTTGATCTTCTGTGAACCCGCTTTGCCAATAAGCTTCAGTTTCAAAGAAACCAACCATTGACAACAAGCATGATAAGGCAAGACAATAACAGACCAACGAAAATAACAACTAGAGTAGGAACTACTTTTTTTGTATTTTTTATAAAGAAACAAGCAAACAAGGAGAAAATAAACTTAGCTTGAACAATAGTGATTCCAAGTGGACTTGATAAATAAAGCAATGCTCCCCGGCAATGGCGCTAGAAAATAGTCTTGATGACCCACAAGTATAGGGGGTGTATCGCAGTATTTTCGAGGGAAGTGAAACCAAATTTATTGATTCAACACAAGGGGAGCCAAAGAATATTTATCAGCCTTAACAACTGAGTTGTCAATTCAGCTGCATCTGGAAACAATCTTGCTCACAGCAGTTTATCAGTAGCAACCGTTTTGTAGTAGGAATAGTAAAGTAATAGCAGTAGTAAAGCAAAGACAGTAGTAACAAAAGCAGTAAACAGTGGGATTCGAGTGCGGTAGGCATAGGGATGGATGGCCGGGCGTTGCATGGAGAAGACAATTCACATAGCAATCAGAACATAGGGCAATTGCAGATAAATAAGATAAAGCATTCAAGTACTAGACAATCCTAGGCATGTGTTCCGTATATAGTCATACGTGCTCGCAATAAGAACTTGCACAACATCTTTTGTCCTGCCAGCCCGTTTGTAGCGGGGCCTCTAGGGAACTACTGGCAATTAAGGTGCTCCTTTTAATAGAGCACCGGAGCAAAGCATTAACACTCCGTGAACACATGTGATCCTCACATCAAAGCCATTCCCTTCCGGTTATCCCAATTTCTGTCACTTCGGGGCCATAGGTTCCGGACAACAACGTGTGTATACAACTTGCAGATAATACCAAAAACAATACTATCATAATGAATCAATAACATGTTCAGATCTGAAATCATGGCACTCGGGCCCTAATGACAAGCATTAAGCACAGCAAGTCGCAACAAAGTCATAAAGTACTAATAAAAGATACTAGGCACCATGCCCTAACAATCTGATGCCATTACATGAATGATCTCATCCAATCCCTACCGTCCCCATAGCCTACAACGGGGGATTACTCACTCATAGATGGGGGAAACATGGATGGTCGATGGAGATGATGGTGGAGATCGATGGAGATGTCTCCGAGGGCACTTCCCCGTCTCGGCAGGGTGCCGGAACAGAGACTTTCTGTCCCCCGAATCTCCCCTTCGGTGGTGGCGGCGCTGCGGAACTTTTTCTGGAAAAACGTCGAACCCCCCAGAGTTTTTAGGTCAGAAGGCTTCTTATAGGCGAAGACAGAGACCGAGGGGGTGCCTGGGGCCACCACACCATGCCCTAGCGTGGCCAGGTCCAGCCCATGCCTGGGGGGGTGTGGCTAGCCCCTGACCCTCCTCCGTCTCGTATTCTGGCTCCTGGAGTCTTCTGGAAAAATAGGCACTTTGGCTTTTGTCCCATCCAATTCCGAGAATATTCATTTTCTGACTTTCCTAGATCCAAAAACAGCAAAAAACAGGCAGCTGGCACTGTGGCTCTTGTTAATAGGTTAGTCCAAGAAATCATATGAAAAGTACTCCAAAGTGTGGACAAAACACAAGAAAGTGGATAAAACCAAGCATGAAGCATCCAAAATTATAGATACATTTGCAATGTATCACACCATCTTGGAGTTAATAACTTCTCTACCTATAGATTAATACGCCGGGTAACTAAAAAATTTCACATATTAGGGAGTGCCTCTATGGCGAGCTCCTCGAAGATGTCCGAGGACGGGATCCTAAGACATCTTCGAGAAGCTCCGCCGTAGTGGTGTCCCTGCTCTCGCATACCATCTTGCAGTTCTTTATAAGAATGCATACCTATTTACAGATTAAGCAGCACACCATAGTGTCAACACTCAGGACATAATGTCGACACTCACCCCTGTCATAGTGTTGTCATTCACTGGCTTAGTGCTACCCACTCACGACATAGTGTTGACATGTTGTCGCCACATCCACGTTTAGTCCTGGTTGGTGCCTTCAACCGGGACTAAAGGTCCATCATATCTTTAGTCCCAGATGTGTGCTTTAATTTTGTTTTTTAGACCAGTACTAATTTTAGCGTCATGGTTATGTTTGATGTACTTAATTATATAATGCAGATAAGCCGGCAATGGATGTACGTGACCGACTCTATGGCGAGTTCATTAAAGGCATGCATTCTTTTCTCCTTGTGGCCGAGGAAAACAAGCGTAATGGTTTAATGTCTTGTCCATGTGGTGTCTGTCAGAATCATAAGGAATACTCTTCCTCAAGAGTCCTTCACAACCACCTGTTTTAGTCCAGTTTCATGACCGGCTATAATTGTTGGACTAAGCACGGAGAAAGAGGGGTTATGATGGAAGACAACAAAGAATAAGAGAATGATGACCACTACCCTACTATGTCCCATGAATACGATGGTACTACAATGGAAGACAATGATAAAGAAGAAGATGAAGAACGGGCATCAGATCTGCCCGATGATGATCTTAGTCGGGCCATTGCTGATGCAAAGGAAGAATGCATAACTGAAAGGGAGAGGTTGAAGTTCAAGCATATGTTAGAGGATCACAACAAATTGTTGTACCCAAATTGTGAAGATGGGCACAAAAAGCTGGGTAGCACAGTGGAATTGCTGCAATAGAAGGTAGAGAATAGTGTGACTGACAAAGGATTTGAAAAGTTGCTGAAAATAATGAAGAAGTTGCTTCCAAAGGATAACGAACTACCCGTCAGTACCTACGAAGTAAAGAAGCTTGTCTGCCTGATACGTCCAAAACGTATCTACTTTCCCGAACACTTTTTCTATTGTTTCTCCTCTAAGCTTGTGTGATTTGGATGCAACTAATACGAACTGACGTTGTTTTCAGCATAATTGCCTTGGTGTCTAGTTTTTGTGCAGAAAATCAACTATCAGGAAAAATCGCGGAATATATGCCAAAAAACCCATTTCACCAGAAGACTCCCGGAACCAGAATACGAGACGGAGGAGGGCTAGGCCCAGGCCACACCACCTGGCCGCGCGGGGTAGCCCAGGCCACGCCAGGGGGTGGTCTGGCTGCCCCAAACACTCCCTCGGTCTCCCTCTTCGCCTATAAGAAGCCTTCTGACATAAAAACTCTAGGGGTTTGACGTTTTTCCAGAAGGAGTTCTGCTCCGCCGCCACCACCAGATTCCACGAAACAGTACCAGAAACTCTATTATGACACCCTACCGGGACGGGGAATTGGAGGAGATCATCGCCATCATCATCACCATTGCTTCTCCATCGACCATCCATATTTCCCCCATCTATCAGTGAGTAATCCCCCGTTGTAGGCTATGGGGATGGTAGGGATTGGATGAGATCGTTCATGTAATGGCATCGTATTGTTAGGGCATGGTGCCTAGTATCTATTATTAGTGCTTTTTGACTTTGTTGCGACTTGTTATGCTTAATGCTTGTCACTAGGGCCCGAGTGCCATGATTTTAGATCTGAACATGTTATTGATTCATTATGATAGTATTGTTTATGGTCTTACCTGCAAGTTGTATACACACGTTGTTGTCCGGAACCAATGGCCCTGAATTGACAAAAATCAGGATAACCGGAGGGAATGAGTTTGATGCGAGGATCACATGTGTTCACGGAGTGTTAATGCTTTGCTCTGGTGCTCTATTAAAAGAAGCACCTTAATTGCCAGTAGTTCCCTTGAGGCCCCGCTGCAAATGGGCTGGCAGGACAAAAGATGTTGTGCAAGTTCTCATTGCGAGCACGTATGACTATATATGGAACACATGCCTAGGATTATCTAGTACTTGGATGCTTTATCTTATTTATCTGCATTTGCCCTATGTTCTGATTGCGATGTGAATTATCTTGTCCATGCAACGCCTGTCCATCCATCCCTATGCGTACCGCACTCGAATCCTACTGTTTACTGTTATTGTTACTACTGTCTTTACTTTTACTACTGCTATTACTTCACTACTCCTACTACAAAACTATTGCTACTGATAAAATGCTGTGAGCAAGATTGTTTCTAGGTGCAGCTGAATTGACAACTCAGTTGTTAAGGCTTATAAATATTCTTTGGCTCCCCTTATGTCGAATCAATAAATTGGGTTTCACTTCCCTCGAAAATACTGCGATACACCCCCTATACTTGTGGGTCATCAAGACTATTTTCTAGCGCCATTGTCGGGGAGCATAGCTTTATTTATTAAGTTCACTTAGATTCTCTATTGTTCGCTGTTATCCATCCATCATGGGTAAGTCTCGTGATGGCAAGGTTCCAATTTACCATCCACTACAAGAAGATGTACGGTTCTGAACACCTCTGTTGCTCTTGATTCATCATCTGTTATGAGTAAGCTCGTTACACCACCACATACACATGCTACACACACTGCTACTACTACTGAATTTGAAACTTCTCATTCTTATGATGCTGCTTCTACTGTGCTTGATAAGAGTGGTTCATTAGGTCCTTTCCTAGATTCTACAATTGCTAGAACTATAGCTAGAAATACTGAAACTCCTAATGAAGACACTACTACACCTGTTAGTTCACCTGAGTCTAGTAAGAGTTATGATATTGAAGATGGTTATGTTGAGATGACCGATGAATTTATTAAAGAATGTAAAATCACCCATGATAGGAGCGCTGCTAAGAGTCTCCTTGAGAGGCGTACTATTAGACCCAAATTGTCTCCTATTGCTAAGTTTGCTGCTTCTCCCATAAACATTAAAGATAAATATTATGATTTCTCTGTTGATCTATCTTACACAGTTATTGTTGAGAAAGAACCTTCTTGTGGAACTAAGAATGAAAGTGCGGTAGCACATATGAATGAGCTTTCTACCATGAGTGGCTTGTTTTCTGATGATATTAAGATGTGTACTTACTTTGTTGCTAAGATTTTCCCCTTTTCACTTAAAGGAGAAGCTAAAACTTGGTTTAGTAATTTACCGTCTGGATCTATTGATAGCCCTGATTGCTTGATTAGTACTTTTTTCAAAAAATATCTTCCTCCTAGTACCAGACATGCTATTTTGCAGGAACTTTTTGATTTTAAACAGGGAGAAAAAGAGATATTGCCCGAATCTTGGGCAAGGTTTTGTGCTTTGATTCATGCACAGGATAGAAGTCCATTACCTAAGAATGAGCTTCTTGATATATTTTATAATGGACTAATCGAAGAATCTAGAACATACCTAGATAGTTGTGTTGATTGTGTTTTTAGGAATAAGACTCCCAAGGAAGCTGAGAAATTAATGGCTAAAATAAGAAAGAACTATAAGGATTGGAATCCTCCTGAACCAGCTATACCTGAAGTAATTATACCTGAACCAACTATACCGGTACCTATTCCAACATCAAAGAAGAGGAGCATTATTGAATTGAATGATAAAGTAATGAAGGAAGCTAAGAAATGTCTTAAGGAGAAGGGAATTAAAGCTGCAGATATCAAGAATGTACCTCCTATAGACGAATTATGTAAGACTATTCCCTACTTATCCACTATTGAGGTACACTTTCTCCAACACATTGATGAAGGTGATATCCCTTACTCTAAATCTTCTGAACAATGCTTAGAAGAATTTGATATTTTTATTGATAATTTTTACTATTAAAAGAGAAAACGACGTGATTGTTGGTACGTCCTACCCCTCATCCCGCAAATCTGCCTCCTCGCTGAATCGCCCGGTCGTTCGCTCTAGTCACGCACGGAAGGAAAAAATCGGCGTCTCCACAACTAAACAATGGCAGGCTAAAAGAACCAGTAAAAAACCAACCAAGAACAACCGCCCCACTACACACGCCCTGGGAAATTCTCCACGCACAGCCTCGAGACCTGCCTTCTCGCCTCCCAGCGCGGCGAGCGTGCCCCCCCTCTTCCCCACGCCTCTACATCCTCATCCACCACGTTTGACGGGTCCAGTTGTGATGCCTCCTCCGCCTCTGCCACCGTCGATGCCGCCCATGTTCAAGTCTGCTCATGCTCGCCATTACAGGTTGATTGCTCTTCGCCGCCGCCGCTGGGATGACGAGTTGAATGGCATCTGGGAGGAATTGGGGAGTAGGAAGAGTGGTGGAGTGGCGACAACGGTTGAGGGTGGAGCCATGGAGGAGCGCGGCCTGCGGCCTGGGCGGCGGCCTCGATGTCAGTCGCGTTCTCTGGTTCAGGTAGGTGGCGCTTGTGTTCTCTGCGTCGCTGGGAGATTCTCTCGAATTTGTTTTTACACATAGTTTTCTGGTCCAGCTTATGCGTAGCAAATTGCTTGAAGATTCTTTTGAGAAATTGAAGTATTTAGTCGTTCCACCAAATTCAGTTACACAATCAAGGTAGTTTTCGTCCTTGCAGTCAAACACATAAAGCAACTTCGTGGCAGTCCTAGGAATCATGGATATTTCTCTCAAAAAAAGGAATCATATATATCGTGAAGGGCTTGCGGCTGTAGCAGCGTTATACTCCGGGAGCTCACTGACGCTTCCCACGGCAGTAAGCGGTCTGTGGCTGGGATCTCACGGCTACAGGGAGGATGCCGGAAGGATCACTGACCCATGGTTTCCTAATCTCGGTCGTTGGCATTGGTTTTTTGATCTGGTACGTTTGCATCTCTAGGATACCTCATTATCTTCTTTATTTGTAGATACTACAAAACATGTCTGCGTAATATTCTTTTTTACCTGGAGTCTCGTAAGATACTTTCAGGTGTATGAATGTGAATGAAATTAAGCTATTGTAATGGTAATTTTAGATACATCTCCAAGTATATCATCAGCTTCTTTAACTGTCGATATAACGCATGCCTGGTATGAAATCAAAACTTGGATAAACTTAAGTTGTTTGTACTGGTAATCTTAGATACAAGAGAGGACTGATGGTATTATTAGATAGGGGAACAATGATTTCTTTTTTCTTTCGTGATAACAGTGCTTTCATGTGCTTTCATTCATGTGTCTATCTAAGCATATTTTCTTTTAATTCGGATTTGTTGCATCGCACCGTCTATTTATTAACCTCCATCATTCTCCTCTCAGTTCACTCTGCCAGATCCCTGAAGCAGACTACATGGATCAACCGAAGCATGTGGTCGTGGTCGTCATCGCCTCCCGTCACCACATTCGACTCTGGTCGTCAGAGCTCACAGACCAGCCTTTCCGTTGGCCCAAAGGACATTGATGGTTTAGCTACAGTCAAATTTTCCTTGATAACTTTTTTGATTCTATATATAATTTGTTTAATTTGTGGAATAGAGGTAGGAAACTGAGATGTCGGGAGAAAGGGGTGGCACAAGATATGGAGGAACTCGAGGGAGCAACAAAGTAAGGAGAATGACTCAGTACTTAACTAGAATATTTTGCTACTTCCTATGATAGCTATAATGCCCATCTCTTAACTATTACTTCTTCTGGGTTAGAGGATAGAAAATCAGGTTATTGGGTTAGGCATGGAGAAGAGAGAAAACCTATGAGCCCCACAATTTTCAGGAATCATCGACCCAACACTCCTTTACCATGGTTTCTACTTGTTCTGGTAGGTCTCTAATTAGGCCTTCAAAACTATGAAGCGGGAAAACCTATTTGCCTCGTCTACCAACTTAAATAGGAGCCTTTTTTATATGTTGTCTATACGGAAGTATGCCCTACATGACCAACTTCGATAGCATCATCGATGAAGCATCCGTAGCATTTTGAAGATCAGTAGTGAAAGTATGGATAGTCCTGTACTTAATCAAAAGAGTTTGATCTTTTCTTGTCCTGGACCCAAAATGAATCTCTTGCCACTAAGAATTCAACATATGCTACTGCTTAAAAAAATAATTTGGCCAAGACTTTTCAGTACACATATGGTAATGAAACTTCAAGATAGTCTTTCAAACGGCGTAATGTTTTGCCTATGAGTAAAGTAATCACAACGTATAAACTTATATCCAAACCAACATAGGACCAAAAGTCCAGAAGGCCAAGTTTATAACATACCTAAATGGCTCTATGAGTAATAATCCTTTGTCTAATTTTCTTGAAGCTAACATATATTCTTTGCCAAGGAACTCTATTCAATCTTTTGAGGACCGGTTCTGAAGTTGATGAAGTTTGAAATATGATGGCAAAAGGTGCGTTTTTTTGGGCCTTATTATTTTGCCTAAAATTTTGCTTTGTTGTCGTGCTCAAAAGGTACCATTCTCTATTTGCAGTATCTTGAGCGAAGCAAGGTTTTGATACTCCTCCAAACAGACTTTCGCACCGCTTTATAAATAAAGCCACAACGGCTGAATGGATACAAGGTGATGGAGAGACCCTTTTACGAAGCAAATCAAGAAAAACACGGAATACCAAAACTTGCCACCGAACCGAGACTTAGGAGAAACAGGGCTCCACGATGATGCCCCCAAGAAGGTAACAACACACACGCCGTGGCCACCGAGAGCCTTAGCGCGAGAAGGTAACCACAACAACACCCCCAAGAGGGTTACAATGCCCACAAGCATCGCCGAAGTTGGCGCCCAAGCACTGAGCTTTCGCCCAGAAAAACCTTCGCCTCCCTCCCGATCTTAGTCACACACTGACCACCCACTAACCTGGAGTACAACCTCCTACACGTGATCTGGGAGCCGCCAAAGCCGAAGTGATGCCAACACCAAGGTCCCCCACAGCCTGCTCCTTGCCATCCACATGACCAAAGAGAGATACCATCACCACCGCCACGTCGCTCTTCGTAGAGCCATCCGCACAGCCCACCTTTCGGGGGCGTCGCCCCGGCTTCCGTGTACATGAGCCATGGCATGAGGCGAAGCACACCGCATGTGTCGGTGAGGTGGAGGGGTGAGACCTTTCATTGAGCTAGGGTGTAGCAGTGTCGCAGCCACCCGGAGAAGACCTTTCTCCACCATCGAGGGCGGTTTACCAACCAGATGCGGTAGCAAGGTCACACCAGGCCCGGGCATAGGCCTGGTCGGGCTCAAATCGGGCCTGTAAAGACCTTTCCGCTGCACGTGGGTAGAAGAAGGCCACCGCTGCCAGCACCGGTTGGGCTTTGCCCAGCGGCTTCTGCCAGTGGCGGTGGCGAAAGGGAGGATAGATGAGGGGCTGGGGAGGTGCGGTGCTATGTTTTGGCCCTATATTTCCCGCGGGGGGCGAGTGCAGGAGCCCCTGGGTTTTTTTTGGACGGCCGAAACTCCCCACGAGTGATTAGGTTTTGATACTTATTTCCTGAAGATATGTAGGCGTGTACTACCAAACTGAATTATAGAGCACTTGCTTGTTTAGTTGGAATTTCTCTCTCTTTGCCTAGAACATGTGGTGTATGGTTGATGTCAATTCCTTTTAGGTGTTTGTGAATGCTGCCAAGTTTAGGTGGCGTTGATGGCATAAAGAATTGCCTATCTATTCTGATCTAATTCTTTAGGTAATGATCAATGTGAATGTTACCTGTCACTGTGATGAGCCTTATGGAATCTTCTACTATTTGATGAGCTTGGATTCGGCCGGATACATTGTTTGCTCATTTGGATGTCTTCCGTGTCATAAGGAACGATATTTCTGTTTGAAAGAACTTATGCCAGACAACTGTAATGACTTTGTTCTATCAAATTTGATATTTACAGTAGCGCACTTAAATTGACCAGAGAATATGTTCTCAACATTTCCATACAATGTGCAAATTGGTTGTAGCATCTATATCTATGCAGATTACAATACAATGTGCATACAGCCTGCGTGTAGCATCTCCACTAATTTATGCTAAGAATGGTTCCTTGGAGAGGGACATGCATCTTACTACACCAGCCTGTGAGCCCATTATACTAAAAAAGTACTTATAGCGTTTAGCAGTTCTGTATTTCCATCTCGTTCTTTATAATACAAGATTATTTTTTATGATCCAGGGCTCATTGGCAAGGTGTAGATAAAGAGTAGCTGGTTATATTCTTGATATAGTCATCATCTTTTATTTAGGAAGTTACGTGGTTGTAAGTGCGGAAGTTGTCGATTTTGTGGTTGTAAGGAGACAAAATAATAATCGTGTCCAAAAATTATTCTGTAACATTTGTGTTATGTAGTGTGAAAGAACATATTTTTTGTAATATTTGCTTATGTTAGACGTGAACATGCAGAAAGCACAATGGTTTATGTAACAGATAATATGTATGAATCAACCCCGCACTCTCATTTTATTCATTACTGCTCTTCAATATTTGATAATTTATTCTTCGGAGTTCTTACGATCTTGCCCTTTGAATTTCATAATAATATGTATTCTGTTGCAGCACATGACACGTTAAGTGAATTTTATATTTACACGTGTGACACATTTGATGGCGGAAAAACTTAAGAGACCGCAGCAGCGCACGGGAATTCAACTAGTTTTATTAAAAGGGTGCAAAATCATCTAATGGAAAACTCTAGAGCTATCGTTGAGTTAAAAGATATTGTGGAAAGAACCTCTAATGATGTTAAAATGATTGTTAAACACTTTCAAATGGTCCAAACTCAAATAGATCAACTCATTAAAGTGCAAAAAGACTTGCTAGTTAACGCTGCTAAAGAAAAACATGCTTATAAAATTAGAACTAGAAGTGGTGCTGCTACCCAGGATCCTCTATATCCTGAGGGGCATCCCAAAAGAATTGAGCAGGATTCTCAACAAGCTGAAAATAGTGGCTCTACTCGTAAGAAAAGGAAAAAAGAAACATAAACTATTGTAGAACCCTCTGAACCTGCTATAGATCCTAATAGTATATCTGTCTCTAATGCTGAAACTGAAAGTGGTAATGAAGGAAATGAAGCTCCAAATGAAGAAAAAATTGATGAAGAACCTGAAAAGCACACTAAGAATACTAAATACACTAAAGAAGATTTTATTGCTAAGAAACATGGTAGTGAAAGAGAACCTTGGGTCCAAAAACCTATGCCTTTCCCTGATAAGAAACACAAGTCAAAGGAAGATGAACACTATAATAAGTTTTGTGAGTGGATGAAACCTTTATTCCTGCAAATTCCTTTGACTGCTATTAAATTGCCTCCTTACTCAAAGTATATGAAGGATATTGTCTCGAATAAAAGGAAGATCCCTAATGAAGAAATTTCTACTTTGCTTGCTAATTATTCCTTTAATGGTAAGGTTCCAAAGAAACTTGGAGACCCAGGGATTCCAACTATCCCTTGCTCTATTAAGAATAGTTATGTTAGAACTGCTTTGTGTGATTTGGGAGCTGGAGTTAGTGGTATGCCTTTCTCTCTCTATAAGAGACTTCAACTGGAAAAATTAATACCAACTGATATATCTTTGCAAATAGCTGATAAATCTACCACTATTCTTGTTAGTATATGTGAGGATGTACCTGTTCAAGTGGCTCATAATTGCTTGATATTAACTGATTTTGTTGTGCTTGAAATGCCTGAAGATGATAATATGTCTATTATTCTTGGGAGACCTTTTCTTAATACTGCAGGAGCTGTTATTAATTGTAATCAAGGAAATGTGACTTTTAATGTTAATGACAAGGAACATACTGTCTATTTCCCCAAGAAGACTGATAGGACTTATGGTTTGAATTCAATTGAACATGTTGAGGGCATTAAGTTGGAGAGATATATTGTCCCATACCAAGAGAAAAATTTGAAACTATTATGATAGGGACCATTGCTATCAAAGTTGAGGTAACATAATCATTAGTGGAATACAAATTTTTGTCTCATATAAAATTGTTTTGGTAACAAGACCTGATCAACCTTGTTAATAAAAGGATTTCATTGAGCAAAACAATGTTTTCACCATGATTATCTCCGTTTACTTTTATTCTATCCGTTTTAGTTTTTGCTTCCGTTTAGTTTTCTTTTCTGTTGTTAGTTGCTTGCATGTTAGAGGGTCTTAGAACTTCTGTAGTTCTAGCCTTGTCTTGTCATTGCATCATTCCAGAAAATCTTTTTCTATCAGAAAATCATTCATCTATACCTGAAAATTGTCCAAAAATTAAGTGTCTCGAAAAATTCTAGAAAATTCATATTAATTTTTTATGTGAAAAAAGGGGCAGAGGAGTGCCTGGAAGGTACCAGGGGGACCCACCAGGCAGTCTCACCACCTGGTGGTGCGGCCTTCCCTAGGTGGCGCCATGCCATGGTGTGGGCCACCCCTGGCCCTCCACTCACTCTCTCACTTGCTACTTTCTTCTCTCTCCCGAGTAAACTCCAGTTCATTGCTCAAAATCGCGTTCTTGCTGTGCTTGCTCTCGATTTTTCGATCTCCTTGCTTAGCCCATCTTTGCTGCTGAAATTTGGAGCATTTGTTCTCCGGTATGTGACTCCTCCGCTTGTCCAAGTAGATTTGTGTTTAGTGGTTTATATCTTGACTATTTTGTTGCTGTAGGTGACAGGTTATGAGATCTTGTAAGCTTGTTTGATGCTTAGAGATATAGTTTTGATGCATGTTTAGGCCTCTTACAAGTCCCTATGAGTAGTGCCCTTTATTATATTCACTTTGCAATCACTTGTTTAATAGGTGTTTAAATTTCAGAATATCAAGCATGAACAACCATACCTTTGGAGAGATATTTGAGAGGGATGCACCTAGGAGGTCGAGGCCCTCAAGATCAGCCTCTCAGTTTAGGCCATCATACAACGAAGATCTCATTGCAACTCGTATTGGTAATGAAGGGGATGATGGGGATGCTCACCCATCTACTCTTCCTTGTTTTACTTTCTTACAAGATGCAGGGATTCTTGATGATTTCTTGCTACTGATTCAGAGGGTTGGTTTGACCTCATATATGCAAGATGAGAGTGAGCAATACGCTATGCTCACCAAAACTTTTGTTGAGAGCTTCGTGTTTACTAACACGCCTTATCAGTCAACTGTCTCTTTCAAAATTTATAATCTGCCCTTCACCATGTCATTGGAAAGATTTTGTAGTGTTGTAGGTGTAAGCATGGCATGGACTATGAAGAAGATTCAAGGGCGACCCGCTGATTTGCTGGAGCTTTACCGAGGGGTGACCAATGATGATGACCGCGTGGCTCAGCGCGGAAAGATAAGAAACATCCAACTCCCTGCCCTTAGATACTTTGCATATTATCTTGCTGCTAGGAATGTTCGTTTGCGGTACCAAACTTGGTGGGTGAGCGCACCGCGGTACCCGAGTTGCCATCAATCGCGCGGAGGGGCCATAGTAGATTCGCCAGTTGTCTAGAAGGGCCAAATGGGGGTGAATACAAATCTAACGGCCAAACGGTCGTTTGAACCAGATGAAGAATGGTTGAACTCAAATACCACCGTTAGGTCAACTCTTCTTGGCTCGCCATGTCAGTATTTCCCGTTATCTTTTGCGGTCGTGTACTAGCTTACCAATGCGTGGACCAGATCCCTAAGTGGACGAGATCTATTTCTTTGCTCTGCTCTTGTCTTCTCCCCTGCTCCCCTCCCCATAACATTTCCTCAGCTCCGGCTGTTCGTCTCAGATCAGAACTCGCACTTGCTCTAATTTGCGTCTCCGCCATGTCCGGTCCACTTCCCGCGCCTCTAATCGAAGCTCGCAGCCGTCGACGTTGCATTGTCCGCCGTATCGGAGCTTCGCGTCCTCGGACTAATATCTCGCCTCTGGCTAGTCCTTCTCGTACGGAGGAGCGCATCCCGTCGGGCGATCCAGGCCTCAGTACGTCCTGACCGGCCTCGGGAAGTTGCGTGCTGCCGCGCAACCCAGGCATGGTAGCCCTAGCACAGCAGTTCAACAACCACGCTCTCATGGCCACCGTACTGAGCGTCCGTCCCGCCGTGTCGCCGACAGAGTTGCTGTCGGCTTTCAGGTCTCGTTTTGGGATCAGACGAAATGAGGTCAACATTGAGGTATGCGCGCCACCATTCAATTTTTTCTTCCGGTTCGAACACATCTCAGACACCGAGCGCGTTCTGCATTCTATATAGACATTGATGTCTAATTCTTGGGTTATGCCTAAGTCTTTCATCGAAATGAAATTCTTAACCTGTGTCAATAAAAGATACATCATTTCTAATCAACAATATGTCTTTCACATAATGTATTAGAAATATGTCTTAGCGCTCCCACTTAATTTCTTGCAAAATGCAAACATCTTCATCGTCTCTGATGAAATTAAACCTTTTAACGGTTTCATCACGGTGAATATTCCAACTCCGCGATGCTCACTTCAACCATTGAAGTTTTGCATACTCTTTTAGCATCCTTTGAATTAACAAAACCCTTTGGATCGTGTCATGTACACGTCCTAGGTAACCATTCTATTAGAAGAACTTGTTTTGTTTGTTCAACTACCATATACCAAAATATATGTAGTGGTTGCTACATTAATCCATCCAGACTAAATATCGCTATGAAAGATCAAATCTTATCATAGTCAATTCCTTGAACATTGTCGTAAACTCTTTCCGACATGTCAACTATTTCATAGATGTGAAACATCCATGTCTATTTGTTTATAGATCCATATACGACTATAAGGTCTTGCACCTTTCTAGAGGGTCTTTCAAATTCAAAGCTTGATTTCTCGTGTATGGAATTATCACGGATTTTATGGCTTCAAGCCACTTAACGAAGTCAGGGCCCATCATTGATTATTTGCATGTAGTCGGTTCATCAATGTCAAACAACAATGATTTAACTCTCAAATCTTGGCATTTGATTACTTACCCGACCTACTTGGTTCAATAGTAACTTATATCTCCGTGACCACAACCTTTGAGGCACGTTAGCCATGAGCATTGTTGCTGCCTCCGGGACACTTACCGACGCTGCGCAACTCAGCACATATTAGCCAAGGTTCAATAACCTTGTCAAAGTTCTATTGTCCTCCCACTTAACTTTTCACCAAAAATTCCTTCTCAAGAAACTCGACATTCCAAGTGACAAACACTTTTGTCTTCGGTGTTATGGAGGAATACGCAATGGTTATTCAAAATAACCTACAAAGACATGCTCATCCGACTTTGGTTGTAAACATTTTACTTATGCCTAGCATACCAAAAATTTAAGAAAGGACAACCTGGGTTTATCCCAAACCATGACTTATATGGTGTCATTTCAACGGATCACGATGGAGCTCTTTTCAGTGTAAAAGCGGTAGTCACTAAAGCTTTAATTTTTAAAATATAATGGCAGTTTTATAAATGACACCTTTGATCTTACCATGTCAAACAAGGTTTCATTACATATCTCGAACACTCCATACTCCTATGGTGTTTTGGGAAATGCAAATCTATGGAACGATTCCTCAAATCTTAGGTGTTTTGCTAAACTTGTAACTCAAACATCTTTCTTTATGATCCAATCATAAACTTTTTATTTTCTTGTTACAATGATTTTCCACTTCATCTTGAAAGTCTTTGAACATTTTCAAATGTTTCATACTTCTTCCTTATTGAGTAAGTATATACATATACTCACTCAAATCTTCGGAGAAAGCATATGAAGTTGAAATCCATCGTCCACGACTACACATAATGAACTATATACATCAATATGTACAAATTCCAATCAGTTAGTCGTTCGTTCCTCTTTTGGCCTACGAACGGAGTTTTAATTATCTCCAGGAAAGTATCACAAGCGTCATTTGATCAAAATCAAAGACTCCAAAAATCCATCAACATGGAGTTTCTTCATGTATCCCTTTCAATATAATTTAAAACGGCGATGTCACTTTGCAAGTGATCTTTCAATCATTTGTCTTGCGACATTTTAGCATTAGTTTTATGGTCGTTATTTCTCCAACCAGACTTGTATATCATCCATCTATTATGGAATACGGTAATTATTTGAACAACCTTTTGTCGTCACAATACCTGATAAAAATAACAATTATTGAAACAAATCTTGAAGGTAAGCTTTGATGTTAACGAGCAACACAACAACCCTTTGTTTGTTTTCGATGAACATCATCACATATTCTCTTGCTAGTTACTTAGGCCATTGCAGTTCATGAATTGTGTTGTCCTGTATGACACTTCATACCAACCAATTCGGTATCCAATACAGCAGAACTACATTGTTTAACAAGCAAGGAATACAACCATAACATGTATCTTCTATATACCTAAGTTGGACATCTCCAATATTTTCTTTTCTGCCAAATATTTTATAGATTCTCTTTCAACAATTCCTTTTCTTTTAAAAGAATCTATCAACATCAATAGTGGTGTCATTCACATGACACATAGTACAAAGTGTGTATAGTCAAATACTAATACCTTTGGAATTGCACTTTGAAGTGGATCACCTTCATCAAATGTTTGGCATTCTTTCAAAATTCCATTCTTTAGTAATCTTTTAGTGTAGTAAACATTTTACTTACATCTTCTATTCATCCTTATCATGACAACTTTCATGATCAAGCTGCTATAGCTTATAAAGGTGAATTGCGAGTATAATGTTTCTTTTCCAAAACCTTTTGGAGGATTAGGACGACTAGCGTCTCCAACCTTCACAAATTCTCATCAAATATGAGGACATATACTCTATCATGTTGTAACCAACACATTGTTTTAGATATCGCAATACCTTTCACATATGATGGTTTCTGAAACATTGCTTTCAGCTCTTAGATAAACTTGATATTAAAAACAATCTTTTGAGTATCAAGAATCAAGGAGGCAAACATGATACATTAGATACTAACACTGGAAATGTTACACTTGATTTAATACTGTCTATTAAACTTCATAGAGTAAACGGAGTTTGCTGAAGGTTTGCAACAGGACTTTCAAACTTTAGATTGACACTCAAAACAATACGATACCAGTTCGTAAAGCAAATATCCAGAATTTCTATAGTTCTACTATCTCAACTATAACTAAGCGTAAGGTGGTGAACGGATGCCAATGACTACAACAAACTATGCAAATTCACTTTGATTGTGTTTATGATAAATTGAGTTTGACTAATCCAAATTACAAATGAACTCCTACTCAAAACAACATCCCTCGAGTTGTTTTAGTGATTACACGAACCAAATCCACTACACCAAGTCCGATCATCACGTGAGATGATGTAGCTTTAAAGGCGAACAATCAACATGTTCATCATATCATCCATATGACTCATGCTTTACCTTTCGGTATTCCGTGTTCCGAGACCATGTCTGTACATGCTAGGCTCGTCAAGGTTAACCTTAGTATCCGCATGTGCAAATCTGGCTTCACCCGTTGTATGCACACATAGAATCTATCACACCCGATCATCACGAGATGCTTCGAAACGACGAGTCTTAGCAACGGTGCCTACTAAGGACGAACACTTTATTACTTGATATTTAGTGAGAGGGATCATCTTATAATGCTACCGTCGCGATCTAAGCAATACAAGATGCATAAAGGATTAACATCACAGGCAATTCATAATTAGTGTGATATGATATGGCCCTTTCTTCTTATGCCTTTGATCTCCATCTCCAAAGCACGGACATGATCTCCATCATCACCAGCATTGCGTCAAGGTCAGTGGCGCCGCTTCATGGTTGTCCATCATCACTAGCAACTATTACAACTACTTGGAATAAAGCTATTACAAGATGAATAGACACGCAGGTCTTAACAGAATTAAAGACAACCATTAGGCTCCTACCGGTTGCCATATTACAACAAGGATCATTGCATACATCAAATATAATCACAATCACATGATGGCCATATCACATCACAAAACCCTGCAAAAACAAGTTAGACGCCTCTAATTTTCTTTGCATGTTTTACGTGGTTTGGGGCTTTCAAATAAGAACGGATCTTACCTACGAAACTGAACCACAACGTTGATACAAGTACTATCAAGTGCAAAGTGTAGATTGGATCTATACTATGATGGGAGAGACAGACACCCGCAAAGCCACTTGTGCAAAGCAAGTTACACGTCAAGCATGGAGCAAGTCTCATGTGCGATGACATGTAAGGTTAGCCCGAGCCGCTTCATCCCACCATACCGCAAGATGCAAAGTACACAAAGCAAAAGATGGCACGAGCACCAACGCCCACAAAACCATTGTGTTCTACTCGTGCAACAGATCTACGCATAGACAAGGCTCTGATACCACTGATGGGTTCGTAGCATGGAAAACAAAAAATTTCTACCGCAAGAACGAACAGAACCCAGATCTAATCTAGATAAAAGCCAAGATCTAATCTATTAGACATGTGCAACGAGATAGATCTGTACTAACCCTTCTAGACCCGAAAGCGTTACGAGATTGGATCTCGTGGTTGATGTAGTCGATCACTTGCCGATCTCAAGATCGTGTGGACGATCCTTCCGGCGCCGCGTTCCGGCAGCGCTTCCGCAGTCGGTCACACGTGCGGAGTCGAAGCAGACCTTCCTCTCCCTGTTCCAGCGAGCAGCGGAGGTAGTAGATCTTCTCCACGGAATCCCAACAGCACGACGGTGTGGTGGTGGTGGTGGAGTAGAGATTTCTGCAGGGCTTCACCTAAGCCGGAGCAGATGAAGGAGGAGGAGAGAGGCGGCGACTAGGGTTTGTTATGTGAGAGGTCTTGGGGTTAGCGCCCCCCTCTATTTAAAGGAGGGAGGCGCCATGGGAGGGGGAGTCCTAGTAGGACTCCCCTCCCTCCTTGGCCGGCGGATTGGGAGGGGGGGAGGAATCCTCCTCCCCCACGAATCCGTGTCTTGCCCCACAAAGACTCCTTGATCCTTTCTTGGTTTTCAAGCAAACTCCAAGAAATCTTCTAGAACCTTCTAGAACATTCTGAAACCTTCTAGAATCTCCATACAAACACTCTGGAACATTTCCTAACTTAGAAAATGATCCCCAATATATGAATCTTATTCTCCGGACAATTCCGGATCTCCTCGTGATGTCCCGAATCCAATCCGAGACTCCGAACAACATTCGGTCTCCAACGCATATTCCATATCTACTTAAAAACAACTTCGAACCTTAAGTGTGTCGCCCTACGGTTCGTGAATATGCAGACATGATGAAGACACCTCTCCGATCAATAACCATCAGCGGGATCTGGAGATCCATAATGGCTCCCACATACTCAACGATGACTTCATGATCGATAGAACCATTAACATACGAAACCAATTCCCTTTGTCACGCGATATTCTACTTATCCGAGGTTTGATCGTCGGTATCTCCATACCTAGTTCTTCCTTGTTACTGATAAGTACTCTTTACTCGTTCCATGTTATGTCATCCCTTGTGACCTACTCACATGCTTGCAAGCTAACTAGATGACATTCCACCGAGAGGGCCCAGAGCATATCTATCCGTCATATGGATGGACAAATCCCAATCTTGGTCCATGCGCTTCAACACATACTTTCAGAATACCCAATGACACCTTTATAACCACCCAGTTACGAAGCGGTGTTTGATGTCATCAAAGTACCCATCCGGTGATGGTGATTAACATAACCTCATGGTCGAAGGATTAGGTTACTATGCAATTGAAAGCTTACACCAATACGAACTTAATGACTTGATCTTATGCTATGCTTACTATGGGTGTGTGTCCATCACATCATTCTCCTAATGATATAACCTTGTTATTAATGACATCCAATGTCCATGATCAGGAAACCATGATCATCATTTAATCAACAAGCTAGTTTAACAAGAGGCTTACTAGGGACTCTTTTTTGTTTACAAAACACACAAGTATTAATGTTTCCTGTTAATACAATTATAGCATGGGATGTAAACATTTATCATAAACATAAAGATATAATAATAACCACTTTATTGTTGCCTCTTGGGCATATCTCCAACAGTCGTACGCCCAGGCACTGCCTAGAAGCGCTGCCTCCCTTCGGGGTTGCGTAGATCCGGGTGGATCTCTCGCCGGTGGGTTCCGCACAGCTCAATCAGCGCAACCCGCTCCTTCTTGAACAGCTTTTGCTAGTACGCGCTCGTACGCGAGTACCGCGCCATTGCCCTCTTCCGCTCCGACAGCTGGCGGCAGCGCTCCTCGATCTGCCTCGCCAACGCGTTGTCGCGCAAGAGCGGTGCGACTGGAACCCGGGCATAGCTGAGCTCGAAGCCGGCCGGAAGCCTCGCTAACAGCGGCGCGAGTATGTCGTAGTGGGCGAACATCTGAGCGTCGTGCAAGCTGAGTTTGGGCCTCTCCCTCTCCATGGCGATGAAGGAACACGATATGATTTTCGGCCCCGAGGTTAAGGGGATAAGGGCAAGGACGTAGGTCCAGCGTAGTTGCCACGGCCAATCAGTTCGCAGAACAGACTTCTCAGGGATCGCCCTCGCGAAGGACATCACTATCGTCCATGCACCCCGATCCAACGACGCCTAACAATCGGGGATCGGGTCTTCTAGAAGCCCAGAGCGGTTGCTGGTTAGTTCTGCGTCCCGATTGTTTGTGGCCAACGACGGTAGTTGAAAATAATACACATTTCAATGACACTGGTGGATCCATGTGTGGTCTCTAAAGAGAACACACATCCAATGACTCTGGTTGTTGTTAGTAAAAAGAACACACATGCAATGACACTGGTGGATCCATATGTGGTATGTGAAAATAACACACATGCAATGACTCCAGTTGTTGTTAGTGAAAAGAACACACATGCAATGACACTGGTGGATCCATAGATGGTCTCTGAAGAGAGCACACATGCAATGACTCCAGTTGTTGTTGGTGAAAAGAACACACATGCAATGACACTGGTTGTTGTTACTAAAAAGAACACACATGCAATGACACTGGTGGATCCATATGTGGATTGTGAAAAGAGCACACATGCAATGACTCCAGTTGTTGTTAGTGAAAAGAACATACATGCAATGACACTGGTGGATCCATGTGTGGTCTCTGTAGAGAACACACATTTCAATGACACTGGTGGATCCATAAGTGGTATGTGAAAAAACACACATGCAATGACACTGGTTGTTGTTACTAAAAATAACACACATGCAATGACACTAGTGGATCCATGTGTGGATTGTGAAGAGAACACACATGCAATGACACTGGTGGATCTATAGGTGGTATGTGAGAAGAACAACCATGAAATGAGTCTGCTGTTCTTAGTAAAAAAACACATGCAATGACACTGGTGGATCCATAGGCGGTCTCTCAAGAGAGCACACATGCAATGACTCCAGTTGTTGTTAGTGAAAAGAACACACATGCAATGACACTGGTTGTTGTTACTAAAAAGAACACACATGCAATGACACTGGTGGATCCATATGTGGATTGTGAAAAGAGCACACATGCAATGACTCCAGTTGTTGTTAGTGAAAATAACATACATGCAATGACACTGGTGGATCCATAGGTGGTATCTGTAGAGAACACACATTTCAGTGACACTGGTGGATCCATATGTGGTATGTGAAAAGAACACACATGCAATGACTCTGGTGGATCCATAGGTGGATTATGAAATGAACACACATGCAATGACACTGGTGGATCCATAGGTGGTATGTGAGAAGAACACACATTTCAATGACTCTAGTTGTTGTTACTAAAAAGAACACACATGCAATGACACTGGTGGATCCATGGGTGGATTGTGAAAAGAGCACACATGCAATGACACTGGTGGATCCATATGTGGTATGTGAAAAGAACACACATGCAACGACTCCAGTTGTTTTTAGTGAAAAGAACACACATGCAATGACACCGGTGGATCCATGGGTGGATTGTGAAAAGAACATATATGCAATGACACTAGTGGATCCATATGTGGTATGTGAAAAGAACACACATGCAATGACTCTGGTGGTTGTTAGTGAAAAGAACACACATGGAATGACACTGGTGGATCCATAGGTGGTATGTGAAAAGAACACACATTTCAATGACTCTGGTTGTTGTTACTAAAAAGAACACACATGCAATGACACTGGTGGATCCATGTGTGGTCTCTGTAGAGAACACACATTTCAATGACACTGGTGGATCCATATGTGGTATGTGAAAAGAACACACATGCAATGACTCTGGTTGTTGTTAGTGAAAAGAACACACATGCAATGACACTGGTGGATCCATAGGTGGTATGTGAAAAGAATACACATGAAAAATGACTCTAGTTGTTGTTCCTTAAAAGAACACACATGCAATGACACTAGTGGATCCATAGGTGGATTATGAAATGAACACACATGCAATGACACTGGTGGATCCATAGGTGGTATGTGAGAAGAACACACATTTCAATGGCTCTAGTTGTTGTTACTAAAAAGAACACACACGCAATGACACTGGTGGATCCATGGGTGGATTGTGAAAAGAGCACACATGCAATGACACTGGTGGATCCATATGTGGTATGTGAAAAGAACACACATGCAATGACTCTAGTTGTTGTTAGTGAAAAGAACATACATGCAATGACACCGGTGGATCCATGTGTGGTCTCTAAAGGGAGCACACATTTCAATGACTCTGGTTGTTGTTAGTAAAAAAAAACACATGCAATGACTCTAGTTGTTAGTGAAAAGAACACACATGTAATGACACTAGTGGATCCATAGGTGGTATGTGAAAAGAACACACATTTCAATGACTCTGGTTGTTGTTAGTGAAAAGAACATACATGCAATGACACCGGTGGATCCATGTGTGGTCTCTAAAGAGAGCACACATTTCAATGACTCTGGTTCTTGTTAGTAAAAAGAACACACATGCAATTACTCTGGTTGTTGTTAGTGAAAAGAACACACATGCAATGACACTAGTGGATCCATAGGTGGTATGTGAAAAGAACACACATTTTAATGACTCTGGTTGTTGTTAGTGAAAAGAACACACATGCAATGACACCGGTGGATCCATGTGTGGTCTCTAGACAGAGCACACATTTCAATGACTCTGGTTCTTGTTAGTAAAAATAACACACATGCAATTACTCTGGTTGTTGTTAGTGAAAAGAACACACATGCAATGACACTAGTGGATCCATTTGTGGATTGTGAAGAGAACACACATGCAATGACACTAGTGGATCCATAGGTGGTATGTGAGAAGAACAGCCATGAAATGACTCTGGTTGTTCTTAGTAAAAAGAACACACATGCAATGACACTGGTGGATCCATAGGTGGTCTCTGAAGAGAGCACACATGCAATGACTCTAGTTGTTGTTAGTGAAAAGAACACAGATGCAATGACACTGGTTGTTGTTACTAAAAAGAACACACATGCAATGACACTGGTGGATCCATATGTGGATTGTGAAAAGAGCACACATGCAATGACTCCAGTTGTTGTTAGTGAAAAGAACATACATGCAATGACACTGGTGGATCCATGTGTGGTCTATGTAGAGAACACACATTTCAATGTCATTGGTGGATCCATATATGGTATGTGAAAAAAAACACATGCAATGACACTGGTTGTTGTTACTAAAAAGAACACACATGCAATGACACTTGTGGATCCATGTGTGGATTGTGAAGAGAACACACGTGCAATGACACTGGTGGATCCATAGGTGGTATGTGAGAAGAACAACCATGAAATGACTCTGGTTATTCTTAGTAAAAATAACACACATGCAATGACACTGGTGGATCCATAGGTGGTCTCTAAAGAGAGCACACATGCAATGACTCCAATTGTTGTTAGTGAAAAGAACACACATGCAATGACACTGGTTGTTGTTACTAAAAAGAACACACATGCAATGACACTGGTGGATCCATATGTGGATTGTGAAAAGAGCACACATGCAATGACTTCAGTTGTTGTTAGTGAAAATAACATACATGCAATGACACTGGTGGATCCATAGGTGGTATTTGTAGAGAACACACATTTCAACGACACTGGTGGATCCATATGTAGTAAGTGAAAAAATACACATGCAATGACACTGGTTGTTGTTACTAAAAAGAACACACATGCAATGGCACTGGTGGATCCATGTGCGGATTGTGAAGAGAACACACATGCGATGACAATGGTGGATCCATAGGTGGTATGTGAGAAGAACACCCATGAAATGACTCTGGTTGTTCTTAGTAAAAAGAACACACATGCAATGACACTGGTGGATCCATAGGTGGTCTCTGAAGAGAGCACACATGCAATGACTCGAGTTGTTGTTAGTGAAAAGAACACACATACAATGACACTGGTTGTTGTTACTAAAAAGAACACACATGCAATGACACTGGTGGATCCATATGTGGATTGTGAAAAGAGCACACATGCAATGACTCCAGTTGTTGTTAGTGAAAATAACATACATGCAATGACACTGGTGGATCCATAGGTGGTATCTGTAGAGAACACACATTTCAATGACACTGGTGGATCCATATGTGGTATGTGAAAAAAACACACATGCAATGACTCTGGTTGTTGTTAGTGAAAAGAACACACATGCAATGACACTGGCAGATCCATAGGTGGTATGTGAAAAGAACACACATTTCAATGTCTCTGGTTGTTGTTACTAAAAAGAACACACATGCAATGACACTGGTGGATCCATGGGTGGATTGTGAAATGAACACACATGCAATGACACAGGTGAATCCATAGGTGGTATGGGAAAAGAACACACATTTCAATGACTCTCGTTGTTGTTACTAAAAAGAACACACATGCAATGATACTGGTGGATCCATGTGTGGTCTCTGTAGAGAACACAAATTTCAATGACACTGGTGGATCCATATGTGGTATGTGAAAAGAACACACATGCAATGACTCTAGTTGTTGTTATTGAAAAGAACACACATGCAATGCCACACGTGGATCCATAGGTGGTATGTGAAAAGAACACACATGCAAAATGACTATGGTTGTTGTTACTAAAAAGAACACACACACAATGACACTGGTGGATCCATAGGTGGATTATGAAATGAACACACATGCAATGACACTGGTGGATCCATAGGTGGTATGTGAGAAGAGCACACATTTCAATGACTCTGGTTGTTGTTACTAAAAAGAACACACATGCAATGACACTGGTGGATCCATGGGTGGATTGTGAAAAGAGAACACATGCAATGACACTGGTGGATCCATATGTGGTATGTGAAAAGAACACACATGCAATGTCTCCGGTTGTTGTTAGTGAAAAGAACATACATGCAATCACACCGGTGGATCCATGTTTGGTCTCTGAAGAGAGCACACATTTCAATGACTCTGGTTGTTGTTAGTAAAAAGAACACACATGCAATGACACTGGTAGATCCATGTGTGGTCTCTGAAGAGAAGACACAAGCAATGACACTAGTTGTTGTTACTAAAAAGAACACACGTGCAATGACACTAGTGGATCCATGTGTGGATTGTGAAGAGAACACACATGCAATGACACTGGTGGGTCCATAGGTGGTATGTGAGAAGAACAACCATGAAATGACTCTGGTTGTTGTTAGTAAAAAGAACACACATGCAATGACACTGGTGGATCCATAGGTGGTATGTGAAAAGAGCACACATTTCAATGACTCTGGTTGTTGTTAGTGAAAAGAACACACATGCAATGACCCTGGTGGGTCCATAGGTGGATTGTGAAAAGAGCACACATGCAATGACTCTAGTTGTTGTTAGTGAAAAGAACACACCTGCAATGACACTAGTGGATCCATAGGTGGATTGTGAAAAGAGCACACATGCAATGACACTGGTGGATCCATATGTGGTATGTGAAAAGAACACACATGGAATGACTCTGGTTGTTAGTAAAAAGAACACACATGCAATGACACTGGTGGATCCATAGATGGATTGTGAAAAGAGCACAAATGTAATGACATTTGAATGGTACTGGTGGATCCATAGGCGGATTGTGAAAAGAGATTTTCCCTCTCTCTCTCAGTCACAAATCTCACAAAAGCACAAACGTGTGGAGATCCGAAACATGTGCTCACTCTGGGTGCTATGCCCTGATTGGCTGACACAGATGTCACGCGGATCGTCTCCACCAACCGTTGATCCCATGTGATCCAACGGGCAGGATAACCCCTCCCTTCTCCACTTTTTTTATGCATGGTCAATCCGTGCCACCTCTCTATCTGTGCCACCGATACTTTACCCCCATAAACAAGTGAAAATCCATCTATGTAACTAAAATAAATAAAATAAATGATCATATTTCGAAGAAGCCATCGTCTTCGTCTTCCGGTTCGTCCTCGTCTTCGTCAACGCCATGGTCCCTGCCATCGCCGCCGTCGGTGCCCTCCTCTGATGACTCGACACCGCCCCCTTCCTCGAATAAGCGTGCTATCTCCTCGTCGAAGTCCTCCTCCTCCTCTTCGTAGTCCCACGGGTCCATGTCACTCTCCTCCGCTTCTGCCTCCAACTGATCGATGAACGCCTCCTCATTGGCCGAGTCAGACTCGTCCAAATAGCTATCTCCTCTCTTCTTCCTGGTCTTCTTCTCGTTCCTCTTCTTGTTCGTACTCTCCGGTGCAACACGCGCCCCCGTCCTGGCTGCTACTTTGCGCTCGTCCGACGCTGCAGGTACCCCACGCTCCTCCTGTGCGGCCGGTACGAGCTTCGACGTCGCGGTGTCCTCGAGTGCCGATGTCAATGGATCCTAGCGCGGTCGGACAGGACGTGCTGCCTCAGCAGGCGACTCGCGAGCGCGGACGATGCAACGAAGAGCCGAGGATGCAGGATGGTCAGTGGACGGCTTGGACCTGCCATTGCCACGGCGAGGGGGCATCGTGCTCGAGGTAGTTGTTCCGAATGGTCGATGGCGGGTACACAGAGTGGGGTGCCGATCTGATCAAGGACGAGCAGCGGTTTCGTGCGTCGTCTCCACGCATGCATTTGTCGATTATCAAAAAAGAAAGAAGTAATATCTCGCGTACTAAACATAATTTGTTCACAACAAAAGTGGCACAGCGTATTCTAGACTCGTAAATATCCCGTGCGTGCCTGTCACGTGGAGTTCGACGGAGTTGGATGTGCCGACGTGATCGTGCAGCAGTTGCGCGCGTCATTGCCCCATCAACACGTGACACACGCACGCGGGATGTGCGCGCCGATTCCCGTGAAGACCACCCGGCTCGCACTCCCCTTATTATATACTGGATTTTGGGTGGCGCCGAAGACCATTGAAGTGTCCATCGCAATAAAGACAAGTCCCATCGATTCCCTACTCCTGCCTCCCTAGCTTCTTTGAGAAGGTAGACCGTACATGGTGGTCTTGTATAATAGTACTAGTACTACTGGACCATGGCCTGTACTCTTACTGTTCTCCCACACTAATAATCACTATCTCCTTCCTCCTGCCGCCGCCACACTCACCCTGCAAGCCATGGCTCCACTGAGGAGGGGGAGAGGCCGGTCGACGATCCTCGCGGAGAAAAGGGAGAGAAATCGCCGCGAGGCACTGCTTGCTCTACCAGCCGCTCAAGCCCACCCTCTCATCGAGGCCCAATCTCCCCCGACAATGGCGCCGAATGTTCTAGCAGGCGAGGGCTCCTCCCGATACGGTCTCCTTATTCTACTTCTTCTCCATCTCCCTCTCCATCATGATCTTAATCAGCTTCTTCTTGTTTTTCTTCTTCTTCTGGATCTTCCTCTTCTACATATTACAGGTTGGCCGTGGAGCCCGAATCCACCACGACGGAGGCGTTACAGGACCCGTTCGGCCCTGTTCCATGTCTGAGCAAGGTAGCAAATCTCCACGTTGTTATTTCTCCGAGTTATGATGTGCATTTCTTAGATGTTGTCCGCCCCGCATTGGTTTTTCTTCTTCTTTTGCGAGCTGTATTAGTTTTCATGAATATGACTGGATCGCTTGGTCTTTCCTTAATACCGATGTTCATAGATTCACTATGGATTTTTTGTGATTAGGATTAGTTTATCGTGGTCATGAATAGATCTCCAGGTCCATTTTTTAACACTGCGGCCAATAAATTCAATGGGGATTTTTTTGATCTGTATTAGTATTCACCTGGGACCTGGAGTGTAATTGTAGAATTCCTATTTCAATTAACATGAACGATGCAGCGATCGAAGGCCGAGTACCGTGAGAAGGTGGCCGCGATCAGTTCTAAGATTGCCAACCAACATGAGCTTACACGCTCCCTCACCCAAGCTAATGAGAGCCTACGCAAGCAATTATATGTGCAGAAGGAGATCTCGCTAGATTTTGCACGTGACGTTGTTAGGCTGCAGAAAGTGCTCGACCATAACTTGATCAGGCAAGAACAGGCCATCAAGATAATCAATGAGCTCACGGAGGAGAAGAAGAATCTCGTGGAAAGGTGCATTCTCCTGCAGGACGAAGTCAGCGAGGCACTCAGAGGACGCGTCGAGGAAACCAAGGCTACCATCCGAGCCTACCATGACATGAACCGTTGCCTGGATTCAAGGAGATGAAGGCAGACATGAGCAGAGGGATCACCGTACTCGAGGGTGTTTGGAAAGAGAACGAGGAGCTAAGGGCATGTATGGAGGCGTATCGGAGCAATGCCCAAGTCTGATTCCCGTTAGCGGGGACACGAATACTAGTTCGTCCTCCTCTCCTTTTGTAATGTTTAGGGTTCAGGGAGCAATGCCCATGTCGTCTTCCCATTAGAGGGTGCAATAAGAATCCTAGGGCAACTCCTTATCTATCTGGACATGTGTTGGTGTTCATGTTCATGAATGGACACCATGTTCTCTTTCCATTATGTATCTGGACATGGGTTTCTGCATTATGAGTTTTCCACTCTCCCACTACTATTTGGTGATATTGGGAAAAACCCACATCACACTAAACTGCTGATAAATCTTATTTGTCTTCGAAATTGAAATTATGACAGTGCCACTAGTCGATTCATAAAATGTTGATTAGTCCTAGATTGCTTCTTCCTTGAAATTATGACAGTGCCACTAGTCGATTCAGTTAATTATGGAAACTAACCAGCTTGTTTTGGTGAACTGAACAAACCATACTATGTATTTTTGTTGCAGGAAAAGAGGCGAAAGATCGACCAGGACCTGGCGACCTGGCTAAATGACAAGATAGCAATCCAAAGGGAGAAGCGGAATTCCCAGAAACTGGCCTTTGACCAACTGCGCGCTGAATTCGCGGTCCTTTCTGACAAGTGCCAGAAACTGAAGGAGTTAAACACCGACTGGGCGAAGCTACACAGTGAAGGTCGCGCCTCGGCTAGGAAGCAGACGGAGATCATGAAAGGGATCTTGAAGGAAAATCGTATGGCTACGGACAAAATTCTCCAATCCGTGACGGAGTGCTGGAACCTACAGCTGAAGCACGACATAGTACTAAAGGAGCCGGCCAATCTTAGGGAGGAAAACAGGCAACTCCGGGCCAGGCTCGCTTGAACAGAACATATGTCTATTTAGTACTGAACTGCCTTGTTTATCCTCTGCAGTGGTGATTTTGTAAGCGTGAACTTAACTCTATGCACGATATGTGTGTTCGTCTGAAATTAGTTTGCTCGAGGATTGAGTTTGGCTTAGTTCGGAAAGCGCAACTGCAAGTCTTACAATTAACTAGTTTCAGGCATTGGTACAACATAAATTATTCATCTCGAATTTCCTTTATCCTCTATAGTCTGTCCTTGTTCACCCTCGCATGCCTTCTTCAGTTCCTTCAACAGATCTGCAATGCAGTACTCTAGCTTCTTCTTGTCTTCCCTGAGCTGATCCCTCTCCTTTTCTGCATTATGAATCAGCAACCTGTGACTATCCTAAAGCTTCTTTGCAGTTCCAACAACCAAGCTCCCGTCGATTCCGTCAGTTAGCTTTGACTGCAAATTCTCGATTTCTTGTTCTAGCTCCTTATTTCGTATCGATAGCTTGTAATTTTTTCAGCCGCATCACTTACATCAGTAAATCTCCCCGACCTTTCCAACTCATACATCTCCCATAACTGTGCCAAACATTTCTTAAGTGCATCTGGCCACTCAAGATCCACCCACTCTACTGCTTTACACACCGGGCCAACCTAAAAACACACACACTATAGTGTTATGAACATGCACGACACATTTTACTTCATGTCACAGTTGCATATAATGTAAACAAACCTGATTTGTACAGCCCAAAAACCTTCTCCCAGTGTTACTGCCTTTGAATGCAACATATCTCCTTAGTTTTAGCCCATGGTCACATGGCACTTCTCCATCGAGATCTAGGCCCTCCCATTCGGAGTCGTAGATCGTCCTTGGTACCTATAGGTAAACACAAAGCTGAAATCGAACACGATTGCATGCACATATGGAGCTCAGATCGAGAGATTTACCATTTCCTAACCCTAGCCCTAGAAAATAGAGGAACTCACATCATGGAAGGAATACTCGATGTCGGAGAGAAGGCTGTCGCTGCTCGACTGGTCGTCCTCGCCGTTCAAGGACAGCATGGCAAATGCGACAGCGAGGGCGACGGTGTCGGCGTCGGAGAGAGAGAGAGAGAGAGAGAGAGAGAGAGAGAGAGAGAGAGAGAGAGAGAGAGAGAGAGAGAGAGAGAGAGAGAGAGAGAGAGAGAGAGAGAGAGAGAGAGAGAGAGAGAAAGAGAGAGAGAGAGAGAGAGCAGCCCTTCTACCGCTGCAACGATGACTAAATTGGCATGTTACAATAGTTTAATGGATACCATGCCCTTTCCCTAGATTACTGTCTCCTACCTGATATGGATTCTCTTCACACATTCTCATTTCAAATATTAAACCTGCACTCCCTCCATCCCAATTTCATTGCCTAATGAAAACTTACCAGTATATTACATCATCCAAAGAAATAAAATCATGTCAACTACAAGGTACTTATGCATCACTTCTTCAGTCATGGTTTCACAAAACATTACATTATAATCTCCCAACAAACATAACCACAACATGGTTTCACAAAACATCACATTACAATCTCTCAACAAATGTAATCACAGAAACATGTATATTACATCAACTCAAGAAACAAAATCATGTCGACTACAAGGTACTTACACATCACTTGTGCTGTCATGGTTTCGCAAAACATTACATTACAGTATCTCAACAAACAAAATAACAGAAACAAGTATAGTACATCATCTCAAGAAACATAATCATGTCAACTACAATGTATTTATGCATCACTAGTCCAGTCATGGTTTCAGAAAACATTACATTACAATGTCCCAACAAACATAATAACAGAAACAAGTACGGTACGTCATCTTAAGAAACATAATCTTGTCAACTACAATGTACTTATGTATTATTACAACAACGATGGTTTCAGTGAGTGACATGTCCGAAAATCTCAACAGCTCGCACAACATTATATCGCAATCTCTCAATAAACATAATCACAGAAGCATGCTCTAAATGCAACAGCAGTCAATATTACAAATACAGGCAGGGGAACCCCACGGTCCATATGACAAGCCTAGGGTAGCAGCTCTCATCAGATCTCATCAACGTCGACCACCTCATTCTGTTCAGCCACTACAGGGGCACCTACATCCACTATAACCTGTTCAACAACATCAGAAATGGTACCAAGGAAGAACACCTTCCTGGTTCGCTTCTTTCGCCGCATAATCTGCATAAGATCTTCAGTATCCAAAACATCTATGAATTGCTGCTTCTTATGATGCCACCACCGGATTTTTGCCATCTTCTTAGGGCCAATACTGATTTCCTTACCGATCATCTCTCTCATTTCATCAAGAGTTATGTTTTTGGAATCGATAGTAATCTCCACAGTACATGACGAAACTGGCTTATTAACACCCTCATCAAGTTTTGCCATGTATGAATCCACCTCTATGCGTATACTGAACTTATCTAGATCAACATCTATTGGTCCGTATTCTCTAGGAGCAGAAGCTCTGGCGGCAAGATCTCCAGCATCTGCATACATATCACCAATCATCGCTTCAACTTTCACCTTACGATCAGCTGCACAACACTCCCAAACCATCTGAAGATCATGGGAGTGCTCAATTTGCTGATAGGTATCATTCATGTTGCGCCACACCAATTTTGTCCTCTGTCTAGAACCCCAGGGAATTCTAGCAGCAAGCATATCTACCATCTGCGAAACAGACACAACCTCTTTGCAATTCACAAGTAGATGCACATCTTGCCTGAACACAACCCTCTCGCAACCAAAATCAAGCTTTGTAGTGTACTGCCGAACATGAACTGTGAACTCATATAGGTCCCTTGTATCAAAGCTGTGCCTAGTTTGATTAAAAAGGGGAACATTTTAGTTCATTCGATTCTATTATGCCTCAACTAATCTACTTGCAAGATAAGGCACAAATAAGAAAAATTCACCTCTCGCTCTTCTCCCGTGTTTTTTTCTTCAAGATCTGAGTGCTGCATCCGCCTACGGAGACGAACAATCCGCCGCCAGCCTTGCTTTTCACTTCAACCCGCTGCTCGTAGGTACCTTGGGAATAGAATCCTTGCTGGCCTCCTCGCTAACCAGGGATGAAGACTTCGCCGCTGCTACATGTTGAGCCCCAGACTTGGGGCCCGACGGACCCTTTTCAGTCGGCGACGTAGCCACAACCTTCGCATTGCAAGACATGCTGGGCGGCAGCCGCCGGATTCAGTGTCGGGGAGGGAGAAAAAAGGTCCTCCGCCGCCGGCAGATTTAGGGTCGGGGAAGGGAAGAAAAGGGACCGCCGCCGCCGCCCCAGCAAGATTCAGTGTCGAGAGTTAGGAAAGTACAGTAATGGATTTGCCCCTATGACACGTGCAGGGTGGCTAAGAAGAGTGACCGGCGAAGGAGGGGCACAGCAGGAACTAGTGTAATGGAATATCCTGACTTAACGGCCGCGATTTGAAAATATTGGGTTTGGCCATCATTCACTTGAAAGACCCCTCTCAGCAATTGGCGCCCCAACTTTTCGAATCGCGGTGATAAAAATCAACTTGGGTACCGCGTTGCCTAGCCACCCCAACTTTCGGTCCGCAAAATGATATTCTCCTTGCTGCTAGCGTTCTTGGTAGGGAGAATACGAGTAATATCTCCAACTATCATTTAGCCTTCCTTGCTGCTGCGCTTAATAATGACACTCGGTACAACCTTGGCTCGCTTATTGCTCGCCGCCTAGCTGCTAGGGGGCCTATCTATAGGGACATCATTGCCTCATTTATGGTCAATTCATTAGGGCTTTCAGTGGACACCAATGATACTACATTGGCACCACAAAGGCTTAACCTTGTTGCTATGAAAACACATCAATTTGTCACTGCTGATTCTGAGTTGGACAGTTTAGTATATAGGATGCTGTTTACTAACGGGGATGAAAGGGAGATCCCTTTGCCGTAGTCTACTTTGTTTAGTGTTCACAAGAGACCGTGGTCGTGCTCCAAGGACGAGGTGGACGAGCAGCTCTGCTTGCTGGGTTTCCACGGGTAGCACTAGGAGGATGTGCCCTCCTACGATTACTCCGCGCACTACGGAGGGACATACTCGAGCTCGCACCAGGACGAGGGTACCTCCTCGTCGTACCACGGAGACACCTCATCTTGGCCAGCCTGGGATTGATACCCACTTAGGCCAAAAGCCTAAGCCTTGGGGGAGGTACGCCGACATCGCACTAATCTCTATATCATTTTGTGTCAGTACTTTGTATATTCATGTTTCGTTCTCTTTTTAGTTTTCGTTCTTTCTTTGCTTTTGCTTTCTAAAACACAAAAAAAGACCTAAAATATTTCTATTGTTTCTCTTTGGTTTGCTTCTTTTTCTCTTTGCCTTGGTTTGTTTTTCCCTTTTTTGCTTTGTTTGAACTATTCGAAAAACCCAAAAAGATTTTGCTTTGCTTGTTCTTACCTTTTGGTTCTTCTTTTAAAAACTGAAAACACCAAAAATATTTGTTGTTCTTCTTTGGTTTTGTGAGTTTGTTGTAGGGTTCAGCAGTCCTCAGTGGGATTTGGTTTCATATTATTATTCAAGCCACACAAGTGAAGGGCAATAATGAGGATTAATGACAACTTGAGGTGTGGTAAGAGGCTGGTAACGAACTCTATTTGTTTTCATTTTTGTACATCTGCTCATCATTATGGGCATGCTTGGTCTGTTCATGTAGGGTGTATGTTATCTTTGGATGCTTAGTAGTTCTTGCTTTCATATGATTAGTTCCAGCTTGCTAATAGTTTGTAGCATGTCATATGAGTGTTTGCTTGCATTGCTCCATTCATAACTTGGTATGACACCGTGATATCCTCCTTTGAATGTTTCATTTGAATTGACTTGGCACATGCTCACACATGCATATGACTGAAATAATCAGTTAAGCCTCGATGAATTATTTTGCCTTGGGGGTCTTGAATCACTTTCATGCCATGATTAGTCCTGTTTTGTTGCAAGCATGATTATGACAACTATTGCTCTCTCATTTGTCGCTCCCTTACTATTGCTAGCCTTCACTTTCACTGAGTATGTTTTACTCATGTTTCCAACTCCCTAAAACCAAATATTGCCAAAGTGTCCACCATACCTACCTATTAGCATCATTTGCTACTTCCGTGCATATTCAATATGCCTTGTTTTCTTACGAATAAAATGTTTGCTTGTTATGAGAAAGTTAGTTAGTAAAGCTCTCACGAACTTGATGGCACACTTTATTTCCTACACTTAATAAACCTGAACCATTGTGACTGTCCATGAAAGTTATATGCTTGCAAATTATAGGCCGGGGATTAGAAGAACTGTGCTGTCATGGCGAACGCTTTCAACACTTGTAAATATATACCCTGTTGATATCATGCTCTTTTGTTTGCGGATGTCGTCGTTGTGAAATAAAAGGGGAGCTTGTAAGTCCATGGAGTTATGTATGTGTGTTAGAGAAACGCCTAGGCCGTCGGTCTAATCCATGCCGTCATGGTGGAAACCTGCAGCGTAACCATAATGATATCTATGAAGCATTCTTCTTATAAAAAAAGAGAGAGATAGCTATTGAGAAAAAGAAAAGAAAAAAAAGATATTTGAGAAAAGAGGAAAGAGAGAAAAAAGCACCATTTTCCCATGGTAAATAAGAAGATTGCTGAGATAGTCATTGTCTGCTTGCCTTATCATTTTGATATGGGAATTCTTCTGTATCATCAGGCAAGGGGTACCCCGTTGGCGGTTCTCTATGATACACACGTATTTACGATGACAAGAACTTACTGGTAACTAAAGTTGAGTAGCATGAGGAGCGGCCCTCGTACTCAAGGGACATGGGATTTCCAGTTTATAGTCTGTCAAGCATATAACTTAGATTGGACCTCACTTTCACCTTAACCATATTAAAGATGCTTATGATAGGGGAAATGAGAGCTCAAAGATAATGAGTACAATACTTTCAACATTTGGAAGCCTTTCAAACTATTCAAAACCTTTTCATTTCTTTGTTGAGTCTCCACATATTCTTTGAGCACTTTCTTGAGAGCATAGTTGTCATTCTTTGTGCCTGTCTCATTACTTATTTATTTGTGTTATGACTTTGATGCTTGTATCTTTGACATCTTCACTTCTAGTCTTCACCTGAACTTCAGAGGTGCCTTGGCATTCACAATAAAAAGGCAAGCGAGATACCACTCTATCATACCTTGTTATGAGCATTGTAATGTTGCTTATGTTTATGTTTCATGCTACTTATTACTTGGAATCTCTTCATAGCTTGCAATGCCTATTAAGTAAACTTAGTTGCATACTCTTTATTATGAATTGTTTAAGTAGTTGATCACATGCTGAGAATATATACATCATATGAAGCAAATGTGTTCGTGAAAGTTCTTTTATCGCACTCAGTTTTCAACTGAATTGCTTGAGGACAAGCAATAAGCTAAGCTTGGGGGGAGTTGATACGTCCAAAACGTATCTACTTTCCCGAACACTTTTGCTATTGTTTCTCCTCTAAACTTGTGTGATTTGGATGCAACTAACGCGGACTGACGCTGTTTTCAGCAGAATTGCCTTGGTGTCTAGTTTTCGTGCAGAAAATCAACTATCAGGAAAAATCCCGGAAAATATGCCAAAAATCCTATTTCACCAGAAGACTCCCGGAGCCAGAATACGAGACGGAGGAGGGCTGGGCCTAGGCCACGCGGGCTAGCCCAGGCCGCACCAGGGGGTGGTCTGGCTGCCCCAGACACCCCCTCGGTCTCCCTCTTCGCCTATAAGAAGCCTTCTGACCTAAAAACTCTGGGCGGTTCGACGTTTTTCCAGAAGGAGTTCCGCTCCGCCGCCACCACCAAATTCCACGAAACAACACCAGAAACTCCGTTCTAGCACCCTGCCGAGACGGGGAATTGGAGGATATCATCGCCATCATCATCACCATCGCCCCTCCATCGACCATCCATGTTTCCCCCATCTATGAGTGAGTAATCCCCCACTGTAGGCTATGGGGATGGTAGGGATTGGATGAGATCATTCATGTAATGGCATCAGATTGTTAGGGCATGGTGCCTAGTATCTATTATTAGTGCTTTCTGACTTTGTTGCGACTTGTTATGCTTAATGCTTATCACTAGGGCCCGAGTGCCATGATTTCAGATCTGAACATGTTATTGATTCATTATGATAGTATTGTTTATGGTCTTACCTGCAAGTTGTATACACACGTTGTTGTCCGAAAGCAGTGGCCCCGAAGTGACAGAAATCGGGATAACCGGAGGGAATGGCTTTGATGTGAGGATCACATGTGTTCACGGAGCGTTAATGCTTTGCTCCACTGCTCTATTAAAAGGAGCACCTTAATTGCCAGTAGTTCCCTTGAGGCCCCGCTGCAAACGAGCTGGCAGGATAAAAGATGTTGTGCAAGTTCTCATTGCGAGCACGTATGACTATATATGGAACACATGCCTAGGATTATCTAGTACTTGGATGCTTTATCTTATTTATCTGCAGTTGCCCTATGTTCTGATTGCTATGTGAATTGCGTGTCCATGCAACACCCGTCCATCCATCCATATGCCTACCATACTCGAATCCTACTGTTTACTGCTATTGTTACTACTGTCTTTACTTTTACTACTGCTATTACTTCAATACTCCTACTACAAAACTATTGCTACTGATAAACTGCTGTGAGCAAGATTGTTTCCAGGTGTAGCTGAATTGACAACTCAGTTGTTAAGGCTTATAAATATTCTTTGGATCCCCTTGTGTCGAATCAATAAATTGGGTTTCACTTCCCTCGAAAATACTGCGATACACCCCCTATACTTGTGGGTCATCACTGTCCTCTAGGATTAGAGGTGCAGAAGATACATGCATCCATTAATGACTGCATCCTCTACCGCGGTGAGGAGCATGAGAATTTGGATGCATGCCCAGTATGCACTTCATTGCGGTATAAGATAAGACGAGATGACCCTAGTGATGTTGAGGGCGAGCACTGCATGAAGAGGGTTCCTGCCAAGGTGATGTGGTATGATCCTATAATACCACGGTTGCCAAGTTGTTGCGATGGCACATGGAAGACCATAAGAAAGACGATATGTTGAGACACCCCGCGGAGGGGTCGCAGTGGAGAAAAATCGAGAGAGAATTCCCGGACTTTGCAGGTGACATGAGGAACTGATACATTGCAAATGTATCTATAATTTTTGATGTTCTGTGCTTGGTTTTATCTACTTTCTTGTGTTTTGTCCACACTTTGGAGTACTTTTCATATGATTTCTTGGACTAACCTATTAATGAGAGCCACAGTGCCAGATGCCTGTTTTCTGCTGTTTTTGGTTCTAGGAAAGTCAGAAAATGAATATTCTCGGAATTGGACGGGACAAAAGCCAAAGTTCCTATTTTTCCGGAAGACATCTAATGCCAGAATACGAGACGGAGAAGGGCTAGGGGCCAGCCACACCACCTGGCCGCGCGGCTAGGCCTGGCCCGCACCAGGGGGTGGTCTGGCCGACCCCAACACCCCCTCGGCCTCTCCTTCCGCCTATAAGATGCCTCCGATACCAAAACCCTAAGTACCCGATCAAAAATCCACGAAAGAGTCTGTAGCCGCCGTCGTCTCTGTCCCTAGATCGGGAGGGATCTGAAGCTCTTCCCGGCACCCTGCTGGAGAGGGGAATTGATACATTGCAAATGTATCTATAATTTTTGATGTTCCATGCTTGGTTTTATCTACTTTCTTGTGTTTTGTTCCAACTTTGGAGTACTTTTCATATGATTTCTTGGACTAACCTATTAACAAGATGCCACAGTGTCAGTTGCCTGTTTTCTGCTATTTTTGGTTCCAGGAAGTCAGAAAATGAATATTCTAGGAATTGGACGGGATAAAAGCCAAAGTTACTATTTTCCCGGAAGACTCACGGATCCAGAAGGAGAGTCGGAGAGGGGCCATAGGGTGGCCACACACCCCCTTGGCGCGGGCCAGCCCAGGCCGCGCCAGGGCATGGTGTGGGCCCCCTGGCCGGCCACCAACCTTGACTCCTTCGCCTATAAGAGCCTCCCGATACCAAAACCCTAGATGGTCAATCATCTAGCCACTAAAAGTTCTGCAGCGCCGCCGCCACCGAAGGGTAGATTCGGGCGACAAAAAATCTCTGTTCTGGCACCCTGCCGGGACGGGGAAGTGCCCCGGGAGCCATCTCCATCGATCTCCACCGCCATCTCCATCACCATTGTTGATTCCCATGATGAGGAGGGAGTAGTTCTCTCTCGAGGCTAAGGGTTCTACCGGTAGCTATGTGTTCATCTCTCTATCTATGCATGATCTTATTGAGATCATGAGCTTGTAATCTATAGATCTACCTCGCTACTCAAGTGCTTTAATAGATCTTTGCTCTCCCCATGTGTGTGAAAGTGATAGCGTGCACACCATGGTGGCAGTTAGGATAGAGAATACAAATACTTGTTATGGGTTATATTTGGAGTTGGATATCTTTATGAAATTGTGGTGTTTGTTGGACTCATCTAGTACTCAAGGTGACAGTGTGGAGTTTTCTAGATGGGAAAGATGAACTTTGAGGAGTGCTGTTATAGCCCTACCATGGATTAGAGTGTCCAATTGAAGAGTAGTTAAGAGCAATATCATAAAGAGAAGATATTTATATGAGACTGTTCACTAGTGAAAGTATATTCCTTAGGCCTTGTTTCTAAGCATTGAAACACCGTTTGCAACTAGATCTGTTATATGTTTGCTTGCTTCCATCTTTATTTCAGTTTGCCTTTAGTCTCTTCCATGCCATCAAACTATTTTATATCACCGTTACCACTTATAATTATGCATACCACTTGTATTTCACTATCTCTTCGCCGAACTAGTGCACCTATAGACCTGACAAGTGTATTGGGTGTGTTGGGGACACAAGAGACTTCTTGTATCTTGATTGCAGGGTTGCTTGAGAGGGAATACCTTTGACCACTTCCTCCCTGAGTTCGATAAACCTTGGGTGATCCACCTAAGGGAAAACTTGCTGCTGTTCTACAAACCTCTGCACTTGGTGGCCCAACAACTGTCTACAAGAGTAGAAGTGTGCAGACATCAGGAATTCACCCTGGAGGCCTTCTTCATCATCTTGCAAGCCTCCGGTGTGATGCGTGAGTAGTTCATCTCTGGACTACGGGTCCATGTAGTAGCTAGATGGCTGGTTCTCCTCCTTTGTGCTTTCATGTCTAGATCTTGTGAGCTCTGTTCATGATCAAGATCATCTATTTGTAATTCTGCATGTTGTGTTTGTGGGGATCCGATGGATATTGTGATGCTATTTCAGATTGATTATTGATTCTATCATGTCTTTGTTATTTGTGATCTTGCATGCTTTTCGTTGTTAGTAGCTATCTTGGCCAAGTAGATGCTAGCAACTCTAGGAGTTACTATTTATGCTCGATAGTGCGTTCATGACTCTAGTAATATGGGGAAGTGACAGAAATCTCTAAAGTACTAGATGTGCTGTTGCTACTAGGGAGAAAACAATAATCCTTTGTTCATAGAACAATCGTATTGTTTACATTACACGCAATTCGTAAAGCAATAATCTGTTGCTTGCAACTTAATACTGGAGGGGGTTCGGATGATAACCTGAAGGTGGATTATTAGTCATAGATGCAGTTGGATGGAGGACTTTGTGTATCTGTAACCTTCCTCCTTGGTTGTGCATGAAGCGGAAGTTCATTATGATGCCAGTGCTCATCCAAGGCCCGAAGCAACCTAGCAACGACATTGATGTGTACCTAAGGCCATTAGATGAAGAACTCTTACAGTTGTGGCACGGACAAGGTGTACGTGTGTGGGATGAGCACAAGCAAGAGGAATTTGACCTACAAGCGTTGTTGGTCATAACAATCAATGATTGGCCTGCTCTTACTAACATTTCAGGACAGACAAACAAGGTATACACTTCATGCACACACTGTTTAGGTGAGACTGAAAGTATATATTTGGATAAATGTAAGAAGAATGTGTACCTGGGGAATCGTCTTTTTCTTCCGCCCACGCACACACTAAGAAAGAAAGGTAAGCATTTCAATGGTGAGGAAGACAACCGGTGTAAGCCTATCCGCCGTACTGGTGATGATGTATTTGATATGGTGAAGGATTTAAAAGTAATCTTTGGAAAGGGTCCTGGTAGACAATCTGTTCCGAAGGACGATGTCGTACACGCACCCATGTGGAAGAAGAAATCTATATTTTGGGAGCTACCCTATTGGAAAGTCCTAGAGGTCCGCTCTGCAATTGACGTGATGCACCTAACGAAGAATCTTTGCATGATGCTGCTAGGCTTCTTGGGCGTGTATGGGAAGAATAAAGATACACTAGAAGCACGGCAGGAACAATAACGTATGAAAGACCGAGACGTCATGCATCCAGAGTTGTTTGAAGGTACTGCCAGCTACGCTCTTACCAAAGAAGAGAAGGACATAATTTTTGATGTCCTTTACAGTATCAAGGTTTCGTCTGGCTTCTCGTCGAACATAAAGGGAATAGAAAATATGGCAGAGAAAAAATTTCAAAACCTAAAGTCTCATGAATGCCATGTGCTTATGACATAGCTGTTTCCGGTTGCATTGAGGGGACTGATGTCTACGCACTTCTATTCTTGTAAAACAGCATCAAGTTTAACTTAAGTGGATCACCCAAGGTGTATCGAACTCAGGGAGGAAGTGGTCAAAGGTATCCCACTCAAGCAACCCTGCAAACAAGATACAAGAAGTCTCTTGTGTCCCCAACACACCCAATACACTTGTCAGGTGTATAGGCGCACTAGTTCGGCGAAGAGATAGTAAAATACAAGTGGTATGGATATAAGACAATGGTGCCAGAAAAGAGCTTGACGGGAGGAAAATACTAAAGGAAAAAAGATGGAAGCAAGCAAACATGTAACAGATCTAGTTGCAAACGATGTTTCAATGTTTAGAAACAAGGCCTAGGGATCATACTTTCGCTAGTGAACACTCTCATATAACTATCTTCTCTTCATGATACTACTCTGAACTACTCTTCGGTTGGACACTCTAATCCATGGTAGGGCTATAACAGCACTCCTCAAAGTCCACCTTCCCCATCTAGATAACCCCACACTGTCACCCTGAGTGCTAGATGGTTCCAACAAACACCACAATTTCATAGAGACATCCCAATCGAAATATAACTCATAACAAGTATTTGTAATCTCTAGCCTAAGTGCCACCACAGTGTGCATGCTGTCACTTTCACAGACATGGGGAGAGCAGAGATCTATTGAAGCACTTGAGTAGCAAGGTAGATCTACTTGATTACAAAGCTCATGATCACAATATTATCACGCATAGAGAGAGATGAACACATAGCTACCGGTAGAGCCCTTAGCCTCGAGGAAGAACTACTCCCTCCTCGTCATGGGAATCAGCAACGGCGATGGAGATGGTGGTGGAGATCAATGGAGATGGCTCCAGGGGAAATTCCCTGTCCCGACAGGATGCCGGATGATGGCTTTGTGTATGGCACCAGAAAAATGCTGGAGCGTGGTTAATGTAGAGATCGTTGGGAACCCCAAGAGGAAGGTATGATGAGCACAGCAGCAAGTTTCCCTCAGTATGAAACCAAGGTTTAATCGAACCAATAGAAGCAAGGAAACACCCCAAAGGTGTTGCTAGCTAAGCCTTGGCAGGGCGCACTACCGGTGCTAGTAGCAAAGTGGAGACCTGCACAACACAACTACAGAACTTTGTCCCCAACTTGCGATGAGGTTGTCAATCTCACCATGTTTTGCGGAAAACAAAGGATTAAACGTATCAAATGGAAAGAAGTAATAGTTTGCAGAAAGTAAACACAAAGCAGTAAAAGATTGTAGATTGTATGTAAAAGACAAGGACCAGGATCAATAGTTCACTAGAGGTGGCTCTCCTTAAGATAGATAACATGCTAGGTGAACAAATTACAGTGGAGCAATTGACAAACATCGAGAAAGCAATACATGCATATACTAATCATCTTGACTCCTTTGATACTTGATTGGGCATTACAATATTATACATAGACCTCCATCCAACTACATCTATGACTAATAATCCACCTTCAGGTTATCATCTGAACCCCCTCGAGTATTAAGTTGCAAGCAACAGATTATTGCTTTACGAACTGCGTGTAAAGTAAACAATACGATTGTTCTATGAACAAACGATTGTTGTTTTCTCCCTAGTAGCAACAACACATCTAGTACCTTAGAGATTTCTTTCACTTCCCCAGATTACCAGAGGCATGAACCCACTATCGAGCATAAATACTAACTCTTGGAGTTGCTAGCATCTACTTGGCCAAGATAGCTACTAACAACGGAAAGCATGCAAGATCACAAATAACAAAGACATGATAGAATCAATAATCAATATGAAATAGCATCTCAATATCCATCGGATCCCCGCAAACACAACATGCAGAATTACAAATAGCTGATCTTGATCATGAACGGAGCTCACAAGATCTAGACATGAAAGCACAAAGGAGGAGAACCAGCCATCTAGCTACTACATGGATCCGTAGTCCAAGGATGAACTACTCACACATCACACCGGAGGCTTGCATGGTGATGAAGAAGGCCTCCAGGGTGAATTCCCCTCTTCGGCAGGGTGCCAGGAAGAGCTTCAGATCCCTCCCGATCTTGGGATGGAGATGATGGTGGCTACAGACTCTTTCGTGGATTTTTTGATCGGGCCCTTAGGGTTTTCATCCCGAGGGCATCTTATAGGCGGAAGGGGAGGCCGAGGGGGTGCCAGGGGCCACCACACCACCCCTGGCGCGGGCCAAGCCTAGCCGCGCGGCCAGGTGGTGTGGCCGGCCTCTGGCCCCTCTCCGTCTCGTATTCTTGCATCTGATGACTTCCAGAAAAATAGGCACTTTGGCTTTTGTCTCGTCCAATTCCGAGAATATTCATTTTCTGACTTTCCTGGAACCAAAAACAGCAGAAAACAGGCAGTTGGCACTAGGCTCTTGTTAATAGGTTAGTCCAAGAAATCATATGAAAAGTACTCCAAAGTGTGGAAAAAACACAAGAAAGTGGATAAAACTAAGCATGGAACATCAAAAATTATAGATACAATTGCAATGTATCAACATCCCCAAGCTTAACTCCTGCTCGTCCTCGAGTAGGTAAGTGATAAAAAGAAAGAATAATTTTTGAGGTGACATGCACCATCAAAGACTTGATCAAAGTATTTGTAAAACATTCAAAGCTGGGATCATAGTACATCACTCATAACATGAAAGAAATAGTTCTAGCAATAAGACAAAGAAACTATGATGCAACATGAGAAGGCACAAATAAAAGATTCATGAATAACAATGCTTTGCAAGACGTTTGTTTGTTTCACATAAAGAAAACATGGCATAATAGTATTCAGCTTGTCCCTCAATAGAGTAGCAAATACAAATGCATAGGACACCTTCAAAGTTCATAAGGGTGACTAGATACAAATAGTTTAAAACAAGCAATATCAAGATATGCATCAATCAACTAGTCTTGGGACAATGCACATAGAACTAAGAATGGCCACTATGCTCTCAAAGTAGGTGCGTAATGATAGAAGGTGGAGACTCAATATAATGGTGGAAGAAAGGCCTATTTATAAAAGGAAGTAGGGATTCAAGTCTCATAAAGAGCTTCCAAAAATTATGGTACTTATAACTTTCAGCTCTCATTGCCCCTATCATAAGCATCTTGAAGTGATTAAGGTTAAAGTGAACAAATATGGTGTACATGCTTGACAAAGTATAAGTTAGAAATCTCATGTCCCTTGTATACGAGGGTCGCTCCTCATGCTACTCAAGTTTAGTCACCGGTAAGTTCTTGTCATCGTAAGTACATGTGTATCATAGAGAACCGCCAACGGGGTACCCCTTGCCGGATGATACGGAAGAATCCCCATATCAAAATGACAAGGCAAGCAGACAACGAGCATCTCAACAATCTTCTTATTTACCATGGGGATATGGTGCTTTTTTCTCTCTTTCCTCTTTTCATAACCTCTTTTTTTCTCTTTTCTCTTCTTTCTCAATATAGGACTCTTTTTTTATAAGAAGAATGCTTCATAGACAACTCGTTATGGTTACGCTGCAGGTTTCCACCATGTCAGCATGGATTAGACCAGCGGCCCAGGCATTTCTCTAACACATATACATAACTCCATGGACTTACAAGCTCCCCCTTCATTTCACACCGACGACATCCATATACAAAAGAGCATGATATCAACTAGGTACAAGTACCAAGTGCAATGTTGAAAGCGTTCCCCATGAAAGCATGGTTCTGCTAATTCCCAACAAATAAGTGCAAGCATATACAACATAGACGACACAATGGTTCAAGTTTATTAAGGGCAAGAAAAGTAAAGTGTGCCATCAAGTTCGTGAGAGCTTTAATCACTAGTTTTCTCATAACAAGTTTAATTTGGAAGGTAAACAAAAGTATGAATATACTTGGAATAGCATAAGCTAATAGGTAGGTATGGTGGACTCTTTGGAATAACTTGGTTTAGCGAGTTGGATGCATGAGTGGAACTCATACTTTGTTGTGGAGACTAGCAAAAGACTGGGAGCGACAAACTAAGAGAGCAATAATGGCCATAATCATGCAGAGCGACAAAGCATCATTGATCAAAGCATAAAGTGATACTACAAGTTGAAAACTGAAGGATCATAAAGGCTATGGTGACTTGAGATAGTCATAACATGGTGTGAGCATGCGCCAAGTCAACCCAAATAAAGCATCAAAGGAGAATACCACTATACTATGCTTTAATATGCTAAAACAACGCATGATTCATCCAAGGCACATTAAGCAATCTCAATTGTTTATAACAAGTCATGATACAGAAAATAATACTAAGGATAAATCCAAAACAATATCAAGCATGGCATGACAAAGCATAGGCCACAGTAAAAAACGAGCTCTTTTTACCACATAAGCATGAACTTTCCTACTCTTTTCCAAACCAAACCAAACTATTTGCAAACCAATGTATGAAAGAGGGGGTCCAACCAATTTATTCAGAAAACTAAGCAAACCAAAGGAAATGAAAAACCAACACGAAAACAAAAAAGAAGACGCTCCAAGAAAAACACAATTGTGCATGAAACAATAAAAATGAAGCGTTTGGAAGAAACCTGGGATTTTTATTGATGAAGAAGGGGATGCCTTGGGCATCCCCAAGCTTTGACGCTTGTACTTCTTGGATATTTCTTGGGGTGACACGCGTGGCATCCCCAAGCTTGAGCTTTAGTCCATCCTTCATCTCATTACTCATTCCTTCCATACACCTGAAATGTTTCCTTCATACAAAACGTCACACAATCTTTATTAGCAACATTAGTGCACTCAAGATAAATAAGTCTTAAGGTTCAGTTATAACACCAAATAAACTTCCATTGGAACACTAGCTACTGTCGCACTTCCCTCAAAAAGCTCAATTCCCCAAAAGAACTCAAAAAGGAACCAACAAGAAGCAAATGCAGAAAATGGCAGAAATCTGTCAAAACAGACCAGCAGGTAAAGACGAATGTTTTCGAAGACCTTCTGTTGCTCAAATCAAAATGTGTTGAACTAACGAAAGTTAGATAACAACCTGGGGCAGAAGCACAAAAATTCACGCCTCAAAAAGACGTTCATATATTTTACACGAATTTTTACGGTGAAACACAGAAATCTGTTTCGGGGCAACAACTTTCCGAATCATTACTTCTCTCTCATTAGAGGTTACTCTTGGCACAAAAAGAAAATAAAAAGGATAAGGAGAGGTTATTACTGAAGTAATAACTTCCAAGACTCGTCTAAAACTTTTGGGTTATCTCCCAATAAGTACTTTTCTTTAACTCCTTTAAGTTAGGCATAAGAAGCAAGAAAAAGAATCAAGTGTTCGAAGAAGCATTAAAACCAAATTTCTTGCCCTTACCTCTCTTACTTTTATTATTAAACTTGGGGAAAATATGATTGTTTGGTGGAGAAGAAAGGTGCATGGTCCCCTTTCCCACATCTATTATTGCTCCAAGGAGTTCTAATAGGGACCTTCCAAGTGTAATTTGTTCTTTTCCTGCACATTCAATAACAAGATAATCAGTAGAAATCATTTTCCCAAGGATCTTTGTAAACACTCCTTCAGCTATTCCAAGAGGTAATATGGTAGCATTATTAGCAAGAGATATTTCTTTTCCTCCTTTAGTAATCCCCCAAGTATTTAGAAATTTAAAAATATCCTTGGGCATAAGGCAAAATTCAGACATGATATCACAGCGAGCTTGAAAAGTTTTAGTGTTTATCTCAATCTTTACTGTAGGGAGCCACTTTGATGGTTCAGAATTTATTGGAACATAATTGTGATGCTCCCTAAGTGTATTATAGCAATCTTTTAAGCTAGTAGTGCTAGTCTCAAGAGTGTTCAATCTAGCAAATATTCTTGCGAAAGAAATATCAGTTTGGCTAGGCAAGTTGTAAGTGAGGATCAATTTCTTTATAGCATTAATAGCATCATCCTCATTACATTGGAGGAAATATCCTCCCACAACAGCATCTAAAGCATATCTATAACAAAGAAAAATTCCAAGGTAAAAACTGCTAAGGAACAAGCTTTGAGTCATTTTAGGCTCGGTTTTTCATGTAGATCAGAGATTCTAGACCAAGCTTCCTTAAAACTTTCCTCAATTCCTTGTTTAAAAGTGAAAATCATTTCCTCGAGTGACATAGTGATTGGAGCAAGGCTAGACATAGTGGCAACTTAAGAAAGGAACTAATTTTTTTGTGTTTTTGAAATAAGAAAGCAAACTAGTAAAACTAATTTTTTGTGTTTTTGATAACAAAGCAAAAGAAACTAAGAAAACCAAAAATAACAAAGTAAAGAGATTGGTTATGAGGGACTCCCCTTGTGAAGATGTCCTTGACTCCCCGGCAACGGCGCCAGAAAAATGCTTGATGGCTCTGTGTATGGCGCCAGAAAAATGCTGGAGCGTGGTTGATGTAGAGCTCGTTGGGAACCCCAAGAGGAAGGTATGATGAGCACAGCAGCAAGTTTTCCTCAGTATGAAACCAAGGTTTAATCGAACTAGTAGGAGCAAGGAAACACCCCAAAGGTGTTGCTAGCTAAGCCTTGGCAGGGCGCACTACCGGTGCTAGTAGCAAAGTGGAGACCTGCACAACACAACCACAGAACTTTGTCCCCAACTTGCGATGAGGTTGTCAATCTCACCATGTTTTACGGAAAACAAAGGATTAAACGTATCGAATGGAAAGAAGTAATAGTTTGCAGAAAGTAAACACAAAGCAGTAAAAGATTGTAGATTGTATGTAAAATACAAGGACCAGGATCAATAGTTCACTAGAGGTGGCTCTCCTTAAGATAGATAACATGCTAGGTGAACAATTACAGCAGAGCAATTGACAAACATCGAGAAAGCAATACATGCATATACTAATCATCTTGACTCCTTTGAGACTTGATTGGGCATTACAACATTATACATAGACCTCCATCCAACTACATCTATGACTAATAATCCACCTTCAGGTTATCATCTGAACCCCCTCCAGTATTAAGTTGCAAGCAACAGATTATTGCTTTACGAACTGCGTGTAAAGTAAACAATACGATTGTTCTATGAACAAAAGATTGTTGTTTTCTCCCTAGTAGCAACAACACATCTAGTACCTTAGAGATTTCTGTCACTTCCCCAGATTACTAGAGGCATGAACGCACTATCGAGCATAAATAGTAACTCCTGGAGTTGCTAGCATCTACTTGGCCAAGATAGCTACTAACAACGGAAAGCATGCAAGATCACAAATAACAAAGACATGATAGAATCAATAATAAATATGAAATAGCATCTCAATATCCATCGGATCCCCGCAAACACAACATGCAGAATTACAAATAGCTGATCTTGATCATGAACGGAGCTCACAAGATCTAGACATGAAAGCACAAAGGAGGAGAACTAGCCATCTAGCTACTACATGGATTCGTATTCCAAGGATGAACTACTCACACATCACACCGGAGGCTTGCATGGTGATGAAGAAGACCTCCAGGGTGAATTCCCCTTTCCGGCAGGGTGCCGGGAAGAGCTTCAGATCCCTCCCGATCTAGGGATGGAGATGACAGCGGCTATAGACTCTTTCGTGGATTTTTTGATCGGGCTCTTAGGGTTTTTGTCCCGAGGTCATCTTATAGGCGGAAGGGGAGGCCGAGGGGGTGCCAGGCCACCACACCACCCCCTGGCGCGGGCCAAGCCTGGCCGCACGGCCAGGTGGCGTGGCCGGCCTCTGGCCCCTCTCCGTCTCGTATTCTGGCATTTGATGACTTCCGGAAAAATAGGCACTTTGGCTTTTGTCCCGTCCAATTTGGAGAATATTCATTTTCTAACTTTCTTGGAACCAAAAGCAGCATAAAACAGGCAGCTGGCACTGTGGCTCTTGTTAATAGGTTAGTCCAAGAAATCATATGAAAATTACTCCAAAGTGTGGACAAAACACAAGAAAGTGGATAAAATTAAGCATGGAACATAAAAAATTATAGATACATTTGCAATGTATCACCGGAACAGAGACTTTTTGTCCCCCGAATCTCCCTTCGGTGGCGGCGGCGCTATGGAACTTTTCGTGGCTAGAGGCTGGATTCTTTAGGGTTTTCTCATTGGGAGGCTTCTTATAGGCGAAGAGGCGATGCCAGGGGGTGGACCAGGGGCCCACACCACCTGGTGGCATGGCCAGGAGACCCGCGCCACCACATGGTGTGGCCAGCCCCTAGCCCCTCTCCGTCTCGTCTTCTGGCTCCGTGAGTCTTCCGGTAAAATATCGACTTTGTTTTTTGTCTGGTCCAATTCCGAGAATATTCATTTTCTGACTTTCTGGAACCAAAAACAGCAGAAAATAGGCAATTGGCACTGTGGCATCTTTTTAATATGTTAGTCCAAGAAAGTGTATAAAAATACTCCAAAGTGTGGACAAAACATAAGAAAGTAGATATAAAACAACCATGGAACATCAAAAATTATAGATACGTTTGCAACGTATCAACATCCCCAAGTTAACTCCTACTCGTCCTCGAGTAGGTAAGTGATAAAAAGAATAATTTTTGAGGTGACATGCACCATCACAATCAAGATCAAACCATTTGCAAGCATTGAAAGATGGGATCAAAGTACTCTAACATAGACATAAAAGATATAGTTCTAACAATAAGACCTAGCAATTATGTTGTAACATGAAAAGGTACAAACAAAATATTCATGAATAACAATGCATTGAAAGACGTTTGTCTCTTTCACATATAGAAAACATAGCATAGTGGCATTCAGCTTGTCCCTCATGGAGTAGCAAAACAAAAATGCATAGGACACCTTCAAAGTTCATAAGGGTGACTAGATACAAATAGTCAAGAACAAGCAATATCAAAGTTATGGTTCAATCAACAAGTCTTGGGACAATGCACATTAAACTAAGAATGGCCACTATGCTCTATTAATAGGTGCATAAAGATAGAAGATGGAGACTCAACATAAAAGTAAAAGAAAGGCCTTCGTATAAGGAAGCAGGGATTCAAGTCTCATAAAGAGCTTCCAAAAATTATGGTACTTATTAGCGTTCAGCTCTCATTGCCCCTATCATAAACATCTTGATGTGATTAAGGTTAAAGTGAACAAACTATGGAGTATATGCTTGACAAAGTATAAGTTGGAAATCTCATGTCCCTTGAGTATGAGGGCCGCTCCTCATGCTACTCAACTTTAGTTACCGATAAGTTCTTGTCATAGTAAGTACATGTGTATCATAGAGAACCGCTAACGGGGTACCCCTTGCACATGATACAGGAGCCATCCCATAATCAAAATGACAAGGCAAGCAGACAATGAGCATCTCGGCAATCTTCTTATTTACCATGGGAAAATGGTGCTTTTTTCTCTCTTTCCTCTTTTCTCATCTTTTTTTTTCCTTTTCTCAATCTCTATCTCTTTTTTTATAAGAAGAATGCTTCATAGATTGCTCACTATGGTGATGCTGCAAGTTTCCACCATGATTAGGCATTGCTTAGGCTAGAGGCCTAGGCGTTTCTCTAACACACATACATAATTCCATGGACTTACAAGCTCCCCTTTCATTTCACACCGACAACATCCACAAACAAAAGAGCATGAATCAACTGGGTACAATGTACAAGTGCAATGTTGAAAGCGTTCCCCATGAAAACATGGTTTTGCTAATCCCCAATGTATAAGTGCGAGCATATACAACATATATGACACAATGGTTGAAGTTTATTAGGGGCAAGAAAAGTGAAGTGTGTCATCAAGTTCGTGAGAGCTTAAATCACTAGTTTTTACATAACAAGTTTAATTCGGAAGGTAGATAAAAACATGAATATGCTTGGAATAGAAAATTCTAATAGGTAGGTATGGTGGACTCTTTGGAATAACTTGGTTTTATTTGGAGTTGGATGCATGAGTGGAACTCATACTTGGTATGGAGGCTAGCAGATGACTGGGAGCGACCAACTAAGAGAGCAATAATGGTCATAATCATGCAAAGCGATAATACATCATTAAATAAAACATAAAGTGATATTACAAGTTGAAAACTAAAGGATCATAGAGGCTATGGTGACTTGGTATAGTCTTAACATGGTGTGACCATGCGCCAAGTCAACCCAAATAAAGCATCAAAGGAGAATACCACAATACTATGCTTTAATATGCTAAAACAACGCATGATTCTTTCAAGGCACATTACCAAATATCAATTGTTTATAACATGTCATGCTACATAAAAAATCACTTAGCATAAATCCAAAACAATATCAAGCATGTCATGAAAAAGCATAGGCCACGGTCAAAAACAAGCTCTTTTACCACTTAAGCATGAAATTTTCCTACTCTTTTCCAATCCAAACCAATCTTATTTGAAAACTAATGTATGAATGAGGGGTTCCAACCAATTTATTCAAGCAAACTAAGAAAATGAATACTAAAAACAAAAACAAATACGCTCCAAGAACAACACAATTGTGCATGAAACAATAAAAATGAACTGTTTGGAAGAAACCTGAAATTTTTATTGATGAAGAAGGGGATGCCTTGGGAATCCCCAAGCTTTGACGCTTGTACTTCTTGGATATTTCTTGGGGTGACATGGGTGGCATTCCCAAGCTTGAGCTTTTGTCCATACTACATCTTATCACATTACTCTTCCCTACACTTTAAAATTTCATACAAAACTTCACACAATCTTTATTAGCAACATTAGTGTACTCAAGATAATAAGTCTTTTGGTTTAGTTATAACACAAATAAAACTTCCATTAAAATAAAAGCTACTGTAGCACTTCCTTTAAAAAGTTCAAATGATCAAAGAGAACTCAAAGAGAAAGAGATTAAGAGGCAAATGCAAATAATGGCAGAAATCTGTCAAAACAGACCAGCAGGTAAAAACCAATTTTTTTGAAGACCTTCTATTGCTCAAATCGAAAAGTGTTGAACTAACAAAAGTTGGGTAACAAACTAGGGATGAAGCACAAAACATTACAGCTCAAACCGACATACAGAGATGTTTCATGAATTTTTACAGTGAAGCACAAAAATCTGTTTTGGGACAACAACTTTCCCAAGCATTACTTCTCTCTCGTTAGAGGTTATTCTTGGCACAAAAATCAAATAAAAAAAAGGATAAGGAGAAGTTATTACAGAAGCAATAACTTCCAAAACTCAACTAAAACTTTTGGGTTATCTCCCAATAAGTACTTTTCTTTAACGCCTTTAAGTTAGGCATGATAGTTTGAGAAGATGCTCACATAAGAAATATGAGTTGAAGTAAAAGAGAGCGTCAAGAAGCAAATTCAAAGCACATTTAAGTCTAACCCACTTCCTATGGATAGGAATCTTGTAAAGAAACAAGTCATGAAAGCACAAAGCAACAAGCATTGTAAAGCAAAACAAGTGCAACTTCAATACTTTATCCATAAAGAGGGGAAACTTAATATTATCGAGACACATAAAACCATGTTTCCCTCTCTCATAATAACTTTTAGTAGCATCATGAATAAAATTAACAATATAACTATCACATGAAACATTCTTATCATGAGCCACCTGCATAAAAGAATTAATACTCCCCACATAAACATAGTCATTCTTATTAATTGTAGTGGGAGTAAATTCAACAAAATATCTATCATTATTATCATCACAATAATCATCAAATATAGGAGGCATATTGTAATCATAATTAATTTTCTCCTCAATAGTAGGTGGACTGAAAATATGATATTCATTATTGTAATCATCATATATTGGAGGTATAGTATCATCATAAGCAATAGAATAGTTATCTTCCCAGGTGTGTTCATTTGTAAACATATCATCATTGGAAGGAACATGGATAGTACTAATAGTGCAGCAATTATTAACATCATCATTTTTAGAATTGGCACCGAAGAGATTTTCAATATCAAAAGTAGTGTGCTTTTCCCAATCATGATTACTAATATAGGTAATAGGCATAGGAACATCATCGAGTTCAGACTCATTAAAAACTATAATAGGAGCAATGTGCTTAGGGAAAAATACCGTTCCCTCTCACCTTTTACTCCTCCTTTTCTTCTTTTTCTTCTTCTCTTTAGGAGGGAGAGGCTTGAAAGGAAGCTTCTCCATAAATCCTGGTTTATTGTTAGAGACAATAGAAGAAACTTTGGAGGATTCCTTCTTTTCATTAATAAGATCAAAACACATATTAGTCCTGTCATATTTTGGTAAAATCTCATCTTTCATAATATTTTGTATGTAAGTATTTGTGTGGAAATTATCAACACAATAAAGATTACAACCATGCAGGATGTTATTCATATCAAAAGAACTCATATCTACCAAAGAAGTTTTTCTTGATAATTCTTCACAACCCAAAAATAATGTAAGTTCATCATGCTGATTAGGAGTGATCATGTTATCACAATACAAACTTGCAGTACTCATTGGATTAGAAGGGTTATTATTATGTCCTGAGCATTGAAAATTGAAATGACCCACTTCAAAGCAAAGTTCACAAATAAAAGGATAGAGGGCACAAATGTTTTTACCAAGATAATTTAGAGCCCTATACCACGTTCTAGTTTTTTCATTCCTATGGGTGATACAATATTCTTCTTCAATTTGATTATTCTCATAGGGTCTATGTATTCCACAAAAATTAACATGCTTATAAGAAATACTACTTTCAGAGGTTTGAGCATGTTTATTGCTATCATTAATAACCATTTCATTTTCCATGCAAGTGTCTTTAAAAGGCTCATGATACATGTCCCATTTTTCTTTAGGAGCATTAATATGAGAAGCAAATGCTCTACAACAATCAACAAGAATTTGAGGATCAAGAGCATATTTAGCACTAAGCTCTTGAAAATCAGCAGTTTTAGTGAAGGACTTAATGCAATCATACTCATAGTTTATACCTGGTTCTTTACCTATGGCGTTATCCCAATCTTCGGTATTGCTTTGAATTGTTTCAAGAAGATCCCACTTAGCTTTGACCTCCTTACTTGTGAAGGATTCCTCTAAACATGTATCTAGATAGTCCTTGTAATTTCGTGAAAGCCTTGCATAAAAATTATTAATTATAATATTATTGGGGAGCTCATGAATGGGACATTTGAGGATTAGTGACTTCAATCTCCCCCATGCTTGGGAAATACTTTCTCCATCATGAGGATGAAAATTATAAATGTAATTCCTGTCTTTATGAATTTCATGAGGAGGATAAAATTTAGAGTAAAAGAGAGATTCAAGTTCCTACCACTCCAAATGATGAGGATCGTCTAGTAGCTTATACCACTCCCTTGATTTGCCCTTAAGTGATAAAGAGAATAGATTCCTCTTAACTTGGTTCATTTACATACCTACACACTTGACCAACTCGCATTATTCATGTATAAAGAGTAAATGATCACCCGGATGGACAATTCCATCTCCAAAATAGTAGTTATTCATAACACGTTCAACACTTTGCATATGTATTTTAAAAGGGACGCTTGTGGATTTAAATATCACAAGTATCATTAGAATTACCACATATGGGAGATAAAGTATCATCAGAGCAAAATTTCTTCTTTAAAGCTAGGGAACTAAAAAGATCAATTTCATAAAAACTAACTTCCCCAAGCTTAGACGTTTCCATAGCATTAGTAACAAAGGTGTTCAAAAGATTCATACTAATAACAATGCTATTAGCATGCAAAGAAAGTTCCATGGTTTTTTTAATCTTTTCAGACCATTCATGTTCTACCTTAGGAAAAATACTAAAAAGCTCTCTAATTTTTTTTGTTTTCCATTAAGCCTAACTAGTGAAAACAAGAAACAAAAAGACAAAATTGCAGAATCTAAAGGTAATAACTTCGAGCACTAGCACCGGAGGATGTGAGTACCTTTTACCTTACCTCCCCGGCAACGGCGCTAGAAAATAGCTTATGGCGCGTTGTTGATGTGGGAGCTTCTTCTTCTTTATTCCCCGACAACGGCGCTAGAAAATAGCTTGATGTCTACGCACTTCTATTCTTGTAGATAGTTGTTGGGCCTCCAAGTGCAGAGGTTTGTAGAATAGCAACAAGTTTTCCCTTAAGTGGATTGCCCAAGGTTTATCGAACTCAGGGAGGAAGTGGTCAAAGGTATTCCCTCTCAAGCAATCCTGCAATTGAGATACAAGAAGTCTCTTGTGTTCCCAACACACCCCATACACTTGTCAGGTGTATAGGTGCACTAGTTTGGCGAAGAGATAGTGAAATACAACTGGTGTAGATAATTATAAGTAGTAACGCTGTCAGAAAATAGCTTGATGGCGTGGAAGAGACTAAAGGAAAACTGAAATAAAGATGGAAGCAAGCAAACATGTAACATATCTAGTTGCAAATGGTGTTTCAATGCTTAGAGACAAGACCTTGGGATCATACTTTCACCAGTGAACACTCTCGTATAAATATATTATCTTCTTTATACTACCCTGAACTACTCTCCGGTTGGATACTCTAATCCATGGTAGGGCTATAACAGCACACCTCAAAGTTTGCTTTCCCCATCTAGATAACCCCACAATGTCTCCTTGAGATCTAGATGGTTCCAACAAACACCACAATTTCATAGAAACATCCAACTCCAAATATTACTCATAACAAGTAATTGTAATCTCTAGCCTAAGTTCCAACATGGTGTGGACGCTGTCACTTTCACACACATGGGGAGAGAAGAGATCTATTAAAGCACTTGAGTAGCAAGGTAGATCTACTTGATTACAAATCTCATGGTCACAATATGATCATGCATAGAGAGAGAGATGAACACATAGCTACTGGTAGAACCCTTAGCCTCGAGGAAGAACTACTCCCTCATCATCATCGGAATCAGCAACGGTGATGGAGATGGTGGTGGATATTGATGCAGATAGCTCCGAGGGCAGTACCCCATCCCGGCAGGGTGCCGGAATACAGACTTTCTGTCCCCTGAATCTCCTCTTCGGTGGCGGTGGCCCTGTGGAACTTTTCGTGGCTGGAGGCTCGACTATTTAGGGTTTATGCATCGGGAGGCTTCTTATAGGCGAAGAGGCAAGGTCGGTGGATGCCGGAGGGGCCCACACCACCTAGTGGCGTGGCTAGGGGTGAACCGCGCCACCATATGGTGTGGCCAGGCCCTAGCCCTTCTCCGTCTCGTCTTCTGGCTCCATGTTCCCCTCGGTGAAATATTGACTTTGGCTTTTGTCCCGTCCAATTCCGAGAATATTGAGTTTCTTCCTTTTTTGGAACCAAAAAACAGAAGAAAACAGGTAACTGGCACTGTGGCATCTTGTTAATAGGTTAGTCCAAGAAAGTGTATAAAAATACTCCAAAGTGTGGGCAAAACATAAGAAAGTAGATAAAAACAAAGAATGCAGCATCAAAAATTATAGATACGTTAGCAACGTATCAGTGGCGGCGGCACTGCAGAACTTTTCGTGGCTGGAGGCTGGATTCTTTAGGGTTTTCTCATCAAGAGGCTTCTTATAGGCTAAGAGGCGATGTCAGGGGGTGGACCAGGGGCCCTCACCATCTGGTGGCGTAGCCAGGGGGACCCGCGCCACCACATGGTGTGGCCAGCCCCTGGCTCCTCTCTGTCTCGTCTTCTGGCTTCATGAGTCTTCCGGTAAAATATTGACTTTGGTTTTTGTTCGGTCCAATTCCAAAAATATTCATTTTCTCACTTTCTAGAACCAAAAACAGCAGAAAATAGGCAACTGGCACTATGACATCTTGTTAATAGGTTAGTCCAAGAAAGTGTATAAAAATACTCTGAAGTGTGGTCAAAACATAAGAAAGTAGATATAAAACAAGCATGGAACATCAAAAATTATAGATACGTTTGCAACGTATCAGGGCCTCCTGCCGGAAAATGTTTGAGTACCCATTGTGAAGCTATGTGCGTTTCTCAATGCAATTTCTCAAAAGGTAATCAATCTAGATAGTCTACCAAGGTTACAGAAAGATGTGGTCTAATGTCTTGTTAGCTTCGAGTTGGTGTTCCCACCATCCTTCTTCAATATTATGACGCACCTCCTAGTTCAACTAGTCGAAGAGATTAACATTCTCGGTCTTGTATTTCTACACAATATGTTCCCCTTTCAGTGGTTCATGGGAGTCTTAAAAAAATATGTTCATAACCGTGCTAGGCCAGAAGGAAGCATCTCATAGGGATACGAAACAGAGGAGGTCATTGAATTTTGTGTTGACTTTATTCCTGACCTTAAGCCCATCGGTGTTCCGGAATCACGGCATGAGGGTAGACTAAGTGGAAAAGGCACGCTAGGAAAGAAATCAAGGATATGTATGGACGGACATTCTCTCACTAAATCACACTACACAGTTATGCAAAGTTCCACCTTGGTGGCTCCGTATATCAAGGAACACAAGAATATTGTACACTCCAACAACCCAGGGAAGCTTGGCTCCTGGATTAGAGATGAACACATGAAGACTTTCAGCGGTTGGTTGCAGACACATCTCATGAATGACATCACTGTTGGAGAGCAGCTATACTTGTTGGCCAGGTCACCATCTTTGACTATATTGACTTTCCAAGGGTACGAGATAAATGGGAATACATTTTACACGATCGCCCAAGATAAAAAGAGCACAACCAAAATAGTGGTGTCTGATTTGATGCAACAGATGAGAATGGGAAAAAGGATACATATTATGGTTACATAGAGAAGATATGGGAACTTGACTATGGACCTTATTTTATGGTCCCTTTGTTTCGGTGCAAATGGGTCAAGCTGACAGGAGGCAGGGTTGAGGTAGTCAAGAAATACGGAATGACAAAAGTGGATCTCAACAACCTTGCGTATAGAGATGAACCATTTGTCCTAGCCAATGATGTGGCTCAGGTTTTTTATGTGAAGGACATGTCTACCAAACCAAGAAAAAGGAAATATAAGCAAAGGAATACAGCATACGACGAGTCAAAGCGCCACATAGTTCTTTCAAGGAAAAGAAACATCGTGGGAGTAGAGGATAAGACAGTCATGTCAGAAGATTATGATAAGTTTCATGAAATTCCACCATTCGCAGTGAAGGATGACTCAAGCATCCCGTTAAGTAAGGAAGATTCTCCATGGTTACGGATTAGAGGAAAACCCCAACAATAGAGATGTGTGGATGTTGGTGATGTACAATATTAAACCTTTATTTTTAATGATCTGCTTATATATATATGGATATGAACTGTCTCGATCTCAATAGGTAGTATTGCAACTTGCTGTGGCCAACACCAAAGACATTTATTAATATTAAAACGTAAAAACTAGTCATATTCATGTCTAACCCTATAGTACATAGCTTCAAGGTCGTCTTCGGAATCGTCATCATCATCGTCGTCGCACGTAGCACGCGGCTGGATCCTCATCCCTTCCCGGGCTTGTTCACGGGGAACAGGGGAGGGGGCACCTGCCACTCCGGCCTCAGATTCACGATGCAGGGGAGGGGGCTCCCGGATGACGACACCAGTACGCCCTCGGCCTTCACCACCGTCACCATTCTTGTGGCTCTGCGGCTTGTCAAAGTGCGGGTACCTCAGGCGAGGATAGTCTCCCATGGCGATGTAGCGCATCATGCCGACGATAGTCCGGTTCGCCTACCACAGGCGGCGACCGGCCTCATTGTGGTTCAGTGGGGGAAGGACGTCACCCTCGTACCTGACGACCTCCCTTTCCCACTTGTTTGCAAAGAAGGCATTCCAGGTGTCGGGGTTGTTTGGATCCCAATGGGGATCCATCCGCTGCACTGGCGTGAGCTCGAGGTATAAAGGAAACCTTTAGTCCTGGTTTGTATTACAAATCGGGGCTAAAGGTTGGAGGTATAAATACCCACCTCCTCCACCCCGGTTCCAGATACGAACCGGAGAGCCCCACTCATCTTCTTCCCGACGAACTGCGCCACACCCGAGGAGAAGCTCGTTGCCGCCTGCGCCTGTGGAGGAGCGCGCCGCCGCCCGCGCCGTCCATCCCGCGCGCTGCCGCCCGAGGAGGAGCTCGCGTCGCCGCCTCCCGCGCTGTCCGTACCGCCGCGCCGCTCCCTCCGTCGCCCCTGCAGGTGAGCTCTCTCGATCTAATTAGTTTAGGTTAATTATAGGTTTATTAGTTTAATTAGTTAATTAGGTTTATTAGTTTAGTTAGTGGTAGGTTTAGGGTCTAGTTAGTATAGGTTAATTAGTATTAGGTTTATAGTTAGTAGTAGATTAATTTAGTTAGTATTAGGTTTATAGTTAGTATTAGGTTAACTAGTATTAGGTTAATTTAGTTAGTATTCGTTGTTTATAGCTAGGTTTATAATATTTGTAAAATAGCTAGTTGTAGGTTTATTAATTTAGTTAGTGGTAGGTTTAGGATTTAGTTAGTATTAGGTTTATAGTTAGTATTAGATTTATTTAGTTAGTATTAGGTTTATAGTTAGTATTAGGTTTATAATTAGTATTAGGTTTAATTTAGTGTTTATGTTTTCTGATTGTTTATGTTATGATTTAGTTATGCCGCATCGTCGTCGTCCACTCGGCGGCAACGGCGGAGTACTGGACCCTGTTGGGTCCGGGGATGTCTGAGCCTGGGCTCCGCCGGGCTAGCACTGGGAGTTGCTACCTGCCGAGACTCGTACCTTGTTGAGGAATCCGGGTATCGTCGTCAACCCGGAGCTTCTTTGGTGGCGTCCACGAGGTTCAGGAGCGGTGTAGAGAGAGCCGACGCCCGAGGAGGTGGTACATCGTTGTTTTAGGGAGGAGGACGAGCACGTCCACCGGTATATGTATCTTTTGGAGGCCAGGTTCTCCAATCTGTGGCAGGTTCACGGATCTCACTCGAGCTATTCTTCGGTGATGGTTCCTGTTCTCTGGGTGTACAGCTCCAGTGGCACAGAACCTGGCAGTCGACATCGCTACTTTGATATGAGCGAAATATGAGCAAGATGTATTATTGTACTTTATCTTATATTACTGAACATTATCTTAATGCAATGTTTTTTCATTATTAGTACGTAATGTTTTTACTTAATGCAATTTTAATATTATTTTACTTAATGAAAAATTGTTTTATCTTTTTCTATATTAGTTAAGATATGGACGGTAGACACAATGAAGAGGTGGTTTTGAACATGATAGATGAGGGTACTGGAGGTTCTTATTACGATGATGGCTCCCACTATCTTAATTTGTCTGGAGAAGACGATAGTGGAGACCATGGTGGAGACCATGGTGGAGAAGATGGGGGAGACCGTAGTGGAGACGATGCTGGAGACACCTTAATAACAAAGTCCGATGAGGTATATAAAGCCTCTACCGATCGTTCACTAGTATATATGCACTAATTGATTCGTATATATGTACTGACGAATGTTTCTTCTCTTAGACCTCCGCATCGGGCCAATCTTCTACAAGAAAAAGAGGCCCGACCCAAAAGTTTCCCACTGATGTCCGTTTTAGCATTGACTTAGTCTCTGCGCTGGGTCAACCGTTGGAGCCCATACACTCCGCCAATGCATTTGTACATCAATATGGAGTGATTGCTAGAGACACTGTCCTGATCACCACGGGAGAGTGGAATAAGACAGGAAAGAAAAGGGATCTAGCTAGGGCTAGTTTTGTCGACGACAGAGCGAAAGATGCGATGTTGAATTCTCTCATGACATATTTCAGCCTACCAGTCTTGGAGACTAATGAGCTCACACAACAAATGAGGTTGAAAGTCAATGAGTGGGCTCTTAATAAGATGGGCAAACTATTCAAGGACTGGAAGAAAAGATTGTACCACGACTATGTGAAGAACAAAAAAACTCCTATCCACTCGCCCACTAGAAAAGCAGCGGGATAACTGGGACGCATTTGTGCAATACAAGACCTCGGAACCAGCTCTAGCAATGTCAGAAAAGAATAAGCTAAATGCAGCCAAAAAGAAATATCACCATCATATGGGCACATGTGGCTAAACGAGTGCCATGCCTAAGTGGGATAAAGCTGAGGCCGACCTGGCGGCTAAAGGGGTCACTCCAGCTATGTCTGGTTGGCCCTTGAGGTCAAGAAATTGGTTACTCGGGCATGGGGCATCATATGACCCAGAAACAGGCGAGATTGTTGCAAAACAATAAGTTGTTGGACCCAAGGATGATCTTATTAAAGTGATAAAAGAGGTTCAAGAGGGAAAGTTTGTTCCCGACAGAGAGAACGATGAGCTGACAAAGGCCCTCGGGAATCCTAAAAAGGTTGGACGAACACAAGGCTTCGGACCTTGTTGTCCATGGGCTATCGGGTTTCTCGAGGACTTTGACACCTACAGAAGCCGATCGAGAAAAACAAAGCAACGAGAACAGGAGGATGCAGAGCGGTTCACAAGGGTTAAATCCATGTTGCAGCAGCATGGGGAGGAGCTTAATGAACTTAGAGGACTCTGATAGCAAGATCCTCCACTAGAGAGTATTGTCAGCCAATCTCAACGGAAAAGCAACGTGGCTTCCACAGAGGTCCACGCTAATGATGCAACGATGGATGTGTACCCCGTGGATGCAATCAAGGAGAAAACTAGTTGTGAGCTGCATGTTGAACTGAAGAACATATCCATGAAGGTGGCGGTCGGCTTTGCTTTACCTTCTGCACCGGGAGTGACCTACCATTGCAATATGATTCTAGCTAGCTATGCTCGTCTCAGTGTGGATGAAGTTCAACCACTGTGTCAGTCACTACATCTTGACATCCCTGGAGGTGAAGGGGAGACGGCACTGGGAGAAGTCACGAGTGGCTTCATTCTTTGGAAAAAGTAATACATCAAGTTTCCAGGCTCGGCACCAAGGCCACCGTCTCCACCGAGAAACAATCCATCACCTCCAAGGCCACCGTCTCCTCCCAGCAAAAGTCCACCACCTCCAAGTCCACCCCTCCTTTGATAATGACCTCAGCACGAGTCCATCTCAATCTACACAGCCGCCTCCACTCACTAAGGGCCAAAAGTGGAAGAATAGCACCGCTCTGTCGAGGGATAACGGACACCGAAAGCGACAGTTGTCGCCCCTCCCAAGAGTACCGCTGGTTCCTCCCAAGAGGGCTTACGACCTAAACGATGAGGAGACCGATGCGGTCGTACGTGCCGGAGTGGATGCCCATTTTAAAAAGAAACAACCTGAGGCAGAGTTCCAAATAAAATCGGAAATCAAGGAGCACTTCAGGAGATTACTGACGTAGCCATCCCAAGCTCAGTTAAATGCGCCAGATAACTATGCACGCTGTTATCAGAAGACACTGAAACAGAAGAGATCAAGTGGTAGAGGAAGCATCAGAAAAGACGTTCCCCGGCGAGGGGAACAAGCAAAACTATCAAGTGGTAGCGGAAGCATCAGAAAAGACGTTCCCTAGCTGGGAAAACAAGCAAAACAATCTATCGCCCCGCTCCAGGTGTTTCCTGAACCTCAACTATATAGGGGAGAACCTTTGCATATGGAAATGGCTAAGATATTGGCCGAGCAATGTAATATGTCTATTCATGACATTATTGGCGGCGCTGATATCACCAGGATTGATCTAGCACAACGATATGTTTACAGGGAGCCTCTGGTCAGTTCTAAGAGGCTCCGGGATATGCCAACGAAAATGCGACAATTGCATGCATGGTACATGGAAGAAGCAAAAGAGCGACAATGGATCATAGCAAAAGTTCGAGAAGAGCATTACTTCATTGAAGACGACGTCCATATTGAATTTCCAGAACTCTTTCAGTTATTCAATCAAAGGGAACTCGACAAATCTATCCTCAGTTGCTATTGTCTGTAAGTAATTACTTTATTTATGTAATTAAGTCTCTAGCTCAGCTTGTTCAATTCATTTCCGGTAAGTATACTCAATATATTCTTTTGTACGCTATAATAATGCTGAATGAAGATTCTCGGATGTAAAAAAATGAAAATCCATGGATTTGGGTTCGTTGACCCAAATCGAGTTAATGGAGCTATGCTAAAGGAGAAGCCAGTGGAGACCGAGCGTAAATTGCTCCGGTTTTTCACGAGGTAGCATTTCTGTAATGAAAGTTTATTTCCTTACCACAACGGGTGAGTGTTATTGTCTTGTACACATTAACTTTTGCTTACTCGATGTTCAGTGTAAATGATGAGTTACTGACGTATGTAAACCTTGCGTAGCTACCACTGGATTCTTCTAAGCATTTTTGTTGACTTGGGAAGAGTTCAAATCATGGATTCATTACAAAAAGACATGGAAGATTACTGCAGCATGATCGATATGCTCCATAAGTAATTTCAACCATTATCGCACTATATCGATTTCTTTCATTCATTTTCTGAGATATCAAGTAGTTATTAACGCATTCATTCATTTTCTTTGTCAGGTACTGTTTGGACACGGTTCAAGAACAAGGTCTGCGGACAATGAAGTGAGCAGCTGAGTTTCAAACAGATTCTGGTAAGTAGTACGAGCAAGGTCTGCACATCTATTTAATTCTAGTTTCTGTACATTTAGCATGCTAGAGTTATTATTTGATTGAATTCTGTTCTTGTAAAGTGCACGAGGCAGCCACGAGGGACTAATCTATGTGGATTCTACATTTGCGAGTTCATTCGCATCACTACTGAGAAGCCCTTGAAACTGTTTGAGTAAGTAAATAATATATTCACCCTTTATTTTTATTACAATAAGTTGTGTTGAGTCTAATTCATATCATCTCCTTCTTTATAGTTGAACACGATGCGGGAAAAGCTCCTACCACAGGGGCGCCTACTAGCAATCCAAGAGGAATTGGATGGATTTTTGTTCGAAGAGGTCATAGACCCATGGGGAGAATACTCTCTAGATAGACCCTAAAGCATCTATGTAATGATCTCCATGTAATCAAATAGACAGGCTCTGGACCAGGTTGGGACTCCATGTAATGACCTCCATGTATGCTTGTAAAAGAAATTATATTATATATGCATCAACGTGTACAAGTACTATGTAGTAGCGTTGTGTATGTATACGAAAACTTGTTTGTAATGAAAACACAGAATGAAAAATAATTGAACACAGAACACAAAATGAAAACAAAATCCTAAACCCCCATCTCCTGCCGCAGCAACCAAATACCTCGAAACACTGCCGCGGCAGCGACCCTTACGAACCGGGACTAAATTTTCTCCAGCCTAACGCGGCTCATGGGGCCACCTGGTGGACCTGTAGTGCCGGTTCGTAACGGAACCGGGACTAAAGGCTGGACCTTTAGTCCCGATCTGTCAGTCCCGATTTGCAATCCGGGACTAAAGGTCTTTACGAACCGGGTCTAAAGGCCTACTTTCTACTAGTGATATGACATGAACTTGGGTATCATATCCGAAATTATTAACAATTACTCTTTAAAGAAAACACTGGAATACCATGTTACAAGAGAAATTACATGGAATATCGAGTAAATTTTGGATTGAAGTAAAGTACTAACTGACACTGGGAACTAATAAGATATATTTGTTGATCTGGTTACCTCCAGTGTCAGAAACTAGCAATATTGCAAAGATCAATCTGTAAATAGTGGATCATCAGCTTGTAGAAAGTGCACATGTTGAGAGAGTGCAGTCTGTACTATGTGTCTATGCTAGAAAATATTAATGATTTTCTTACAAGGGATTGTGCATGAGTTTTCCTTCTAGATTCTTCAATTTCTACAGAGAAATTGTGCACTCACAAAGACTATGACTGGAAAATTGTTTTACTGCAGCTAAATGTGTCTTCGTCTTTTGTAAATATTTTTCATCCTCTTTGCCCGTAATCTAATAATACGGAGCATCACTACAGATATGTCATGTGTATATCTCATTCTCATCTTCCTCTGTTGCCCTCTGTCTTGCAGAATCCAAATGAGCCTCCCTCCCAATATGTTTCCCTTGCAAATGCAAGTCTATGATCAGGAGTGCACTTTAGCTTTTTGGATATGGTGAATGCATACGCATTTGAATAAGATTAAGTACAAGTATTGATATATTTTCACACCTAGGTCTCGTGTGTCCACTATCATTATTCAATATCATGTCCTAATTTTGTGCAACATTTAGAATGTGTGTTTATTGCTCATACGCCTCAGTAGTGCACCAAAGAGGTTTATACCTAACACACAACTCGGAAAGGATTTTGCAAGTGTTGAAACATCTTACAACGGAGTTGTGAAGTCCCTTGGAGTGTTAGCTGGGAAGAGGATCAAACTTTAAGTACACCAAACAAGAGATCTAAGCAGAGATCAAGATGATGTATCCTTGAGATTGAGTTTATGAAGAGGAAGAAAAGAAGGCCTAGATGCATTAGGAAAATTTTAGCTCACTATATCTTCCACCTAAATACAGCTTGGGAGTTCTGCCAGTGACGTCCCATTTTCATTAATTTGTGAGAGCTCTGTCCTCTTCCTCTTGCTCCTGGGCTCTCTATAGTATAGATGGAAGGGCTTGGTAGGTTTTTTATGCACCGAATATCTCCCTTAGCACGTTCAGTATACTTGCACGACCAAAAGTTTTTCCCAGTGATGGCTTGGCCCTAGCTACTAACTTCCATAAAAGATGGAATAGAAAGTGCAGAAAAAACCGAAGAGAACAATCGTTTAACATGAATATTGGATAGCGTATGTGAATGTAGTTAGCAAAGAGCACACCCTCCTTGATTCTGCTTACCCTGTGACGGCTATGCAGATTGTGAAACGACGTCATATTTGACTCTACTATTATGACATCGCCCCGCTGGTTGAGAAGATCATAATCGAAACCAAGCTCTGGATGCTCAGTGAAGCAAAAGCGTTCTGCCGGCTGCCGTTGCACGCATGCCCACCTGATGTATGATCCTTTGCATGTAGGGTAACCATATAGGTTTTCCCTTTTTTACACGTCTTGTCTTGTTTTCAGTCTAGCTTTTAAATTCATTTCACCTTTTCGTTTTTTGGCTGTAAGACCCGCGCCATGCAGGTGATTTCTTCTAATACAAAACGAAGCACATTGTGATGCGTGTTTGACAAAAGAACATACTACCAGAATTCCTTAATATAAGACATTTTGGCAGTTCCAATTGAAACTGCCACAACCTCGTACATTTGGGAACATAGGTTACTATGTAGTTAGTACTATATGTAGTTAAAACTTCATTCAAACTGACTTAACTTCTCCTATTTCTGGTCAACTATAACATGGAACGTGTATATTAGCAACAAACCTAGTAATAATACAACGTTACTATGTTAGAGAATGCATAAGACATTCACACAATCTCATCTACTGCTTGGTGAATCCGAGACCTGACAATCTACAACGCAATAAGCTACTTTTGCGTACCTGATAATCTTCAATACCCATAGTTATACTGATTATTTTGAATTAAGTGTGTCCTAGAAATAACAGGTGCTTTAGCAGATGTATTCACAGTGGAAATAAATATGTTTATGTTGAACCTGTGTGTACACTGTACAATAACTTTACAATGAATACATGAACATAAGATAGTAACCCATCAGTTTGTTATTCTTGGAAGGACTTGTTGTTCTATTTTTCTCCTACATATTGATGGATTGTTTTGCTTTCAAGTTGTAACAGAACACAATGTTTGCTGGGCCTCTGGCACCCTGGGTAATCATTCATGGCACATGTTTTAATATAGGAACTTAACGGTATTAATTAATTATGCTACTTTGTGGTTAACTGAAGTTGAAAATGCATGAGAAATTGACACTCGATGATTCACCAGTAAACAAGTAATGAATAGTGCAATGCTTGTCAAACAATTGTGCATAGGTTCCACGATTAGATCATGACACGTGTAATGTGCCATCTACTCCATCTTCTGTGCTCTCAATATTAATAATATACCGAGAGAATGTGTGCTTTTCTTTTCCTTTCTTAGTTTAAATGCACATTATGGAGTTAAAATGTTTATATCAAATGTCATGTGGGCCACTGTGGTGTGTTGTTGACTGCTAATTCCTATGGTGCAACGTAGGGCACATCCATTCCTTTTGATTTTATCACATGGGTTCAATGAAATCTTGAGCATTGCACTAGAAGCCTATATCTACCTTGCAACACTACATCCATTATTCAGAAGTTTGAGCCTCCTATTGTTAAAATTTCGGAGATTATGGGCTAGAGAGTGAGCCAGGAATAGGAAGAAAGAGATTCTCTAATATCAGTGGGAATAGGAACATGGAGGAAAACCTAGAGCTCAATTTTTACTCCAATATTGGAGGTAACAATTTGCTTTGTATTTTCCTGATGCCTCCTATTCCTATCGTTCTTAGTACTCCTTCCTCTTCCTTTTGGTTTGCACATTTACTTTTAGGGAAGAAACAAGAAAGTTCCAGTGCATACGTTTAAGTGATGAAGTGTTGGAAGTGAGTCGTGAAGAGGATGAAAAGAGGGTCTGAGAGCATTGTGGGCAAGGGAACATGGAGGAAAGCCAAAAAATTCTTGCCTCTAAAATTTGGGGCTGAGATTCACATGTTTTCCTAATACCTCCCATGCCTATTGTTCTCAGATGCTCCTTCCTCTTCCTTTTGGCTTGCATATGAGTATACATTCCATTTAGCAGCTTATGGGTGAAAGTTCTATGATTAGGATGGTTTTATTTGAAATCTTTATAACTAGCCATCATCTTGAGAGTAATGAATTACAAAAAAGATAAAAAAGAAAACATGTTTTAGTAAAGGAACTTAGAGGATGAATTATTAACATCCCTTAGAAAATTGTACTTAATCCAGTGTGTTCAAATACTTCCATTTTACTACTGTTTCATTAGCAATGACAAAACACTCCGGTCATTTTCTTATCTAATGAGGTTTTGAGGGTGAATTGGGCATGCAGATGACGAAACACGGCATGCAGATGACGAAACACGGCTATAAGCAGTGTGCATGGGAACAAGGAGGAAAGAAGAATTAATTTCTTCTAGTTTTAGATATATGATTTCTTTTTTTCCTTTCCCAAATGGATCGCATGTCTTCCTCTCCTTTTGGACTTGCACAACTTACGTGCCAACTCATAGTTACCTGGTCAACTCAAATTCAGATTAAACTTGCCAATCAGTATATAATGCAATGTCTCGGGGAGAAATCCGTCGAGCTTTTTGCGTTTTCTCAAAAAATCTGTCGAGAATTCATAACAGCCCTCGGTCTAATGAGTAAACAAGCCTGTCAAAAACAACTTTTGTGATTCTTTGCAGAACCAGTAGCATGGAGTGTGTCACGAAACTTTTACGATTTTACAAATTATAAGGCTAACCAAGCTTGGAGTCCCTCCGTTCCTCATACATCGCCCATTTTAATTTAGTATGTGACTATTCTTTAAACATGCTAGTGACTGCATAAAACCATTCACATGATTTCCTATCCGAAGATATGTCAATAATATCTTATAATGTAATAGGATCTATCATCGAACTAACATCTCCCATGGAGGCTAACATTAGTATCTTCACTACTAGTCCACACCTAAGATTGTGATTTTGTAGTGTATGTTCTCAAAAGAAGGCAGCTAAGTGTTAAGATACAAAGCTTCTATCCAGTTCTTAGCTCATTTCACCCATTAGAAGGACTAATTTTCAAAGAAACTGCACCAATATGATGCAATCTCAATTAAGATGAGCACCCGAGAATTGTTGTTTGATATGTATCAATGCATGACAAATAGAGAAATGACCCGACAAAAAAATCTCTAGAGGATTGCGCTAGTGTGTAACAAAAAAAAATCAACCCACATGTATCCATGTGTAATGGTTGGGATCAATCATCATTAAATCATGTGTGCAACTGTAGCCAATGAATATTGTTCCCAAATTTAAAGGACCACATCAAATTAGTTGGTTAAGCACAAAAGTATCATGCGATAGACCATACGAAGTTATGAGAAATCTTGTAAGAATTGGAGCTACAATAATTTAAATTAGAACTATAGTAGGGCTATAGTTTTTAACTAGCTTCAAAGTATATTACGCACTTAAGATTGATTGAATAACTTTACCATTCAAAAAATATGCGCGAAATGACACTTTCTCACAGACAAGTGCGTACATCGCATAAATAACACATTAGTGCAATATAGACAGAGTTTAACAAGACTGCCTAAAGTGAAGTTAATATAGGCAAAGTTCTGAGACAAAACACCTTCTCAAAAAACGAGGCAAAGCACATTACATGTATTTTGTCCAACAATTACTTTATATATCTTGATCAGTTTGTTGATTTGACGCATTCCCTAACACAAGAATATTTTATGTTGTCTGTCGCAATTTTAGACACACTTTCAGATAAATATGGTACATAATTAGGAAGTCAAAATATGAGGGGAAAATCTTACAAGTTTATGGAATATGATAATGCACTTTATTGAACCATTCATAGAGGCAAGGTTAGTTATTAACTAATTTCCCTAAAAGAAGTTGGGCACCTCAATTACAAATTGCAAGTTATAGAGAAGTAAAAGCTCTTAGTATGGACTCCACACAAGAAAATTTCATTAGCTCTAGTAAAAAAGAAACCTCTAATATTCAGGTGTTAAAAGGATCATATTGTAATTCTGAATTTTCATGGGTCGTAGACAGGCTATCTTTATCCTGAGATATTATTTTCCTAATTCTAGTGATCCTCCTCACATGCACTATTATATCTTCATCCACCTAGTTCCTTATACAGAAATTGAAGATTGCATGCCTTATTGTCCTTTATATTTTCAATAAATGCACATTCATAACCAGGGACAAATCTTTTCCTTTTTTAGATGAGCATTAAAAAAGATTCATGATCTCCCGTGAGTGTTCCAGTCATTAAGTGATATGCAATATGGTGCACCATACACTTCATAAGAAGAGTATTCCAAGAACACTGCAGGCATCATTCAACAATTCAAGCTTCTAACTATGGAACTTTTGGAAGCATAGAAAAATGCCTTAAAGGTGAGCCAGGAAGAGGAAGAAAGAGATTGTCTAAGAACAATGTGAACAGGAACATGGCGGAAACCTTGAGCTATCCATTTACACCTCTAGAAAGGTGGTGGTTTCACAAGTGTTTCCCGATGCCTCCCATTTTTATCGTTCTTAGGTGCTCCTTTCTCTCCCTTTTAACTTGCATAGTTGTCTTTGCAAATAATATAAAAATTTAGATGCTAAGAAAGTAAAGTCGAGACAGGAAGAGGAAGAAAAGAAGACCTAAGAGCATTGGGCATGGAACATGGATGAAAGCCTAAACTACTACTGTTTCCCTCGGCATTTGGGGGTCAGTATCTGTTTCAGAGTTTTCCCAATGCCTCTCATGACTATTGTTCTTAGGTGTTCCTTCCCCTTCCTTTTGACTTGTAGAACAAAATTATCAAAGTGTAAACAAAAAGTTTGACTCCTTCATGGTTTAGTATACTACGCTTGGTCTTAGTGTGACAAAATGCAACAACAGCTCAATAACAAATACCAAAATTGTCCTTGGACTGGGTCTACTGATGATTACTATGATAAAAATCTGACCTATGACGATTTCACTGAATTTTATCCCAAGGCGTATATGTGGACACAATAGATATCATATGAATTTGACAACAAATTATATCATGCACGAAAACCAACACCTTCCATTTTGCAGTACGTAGTAGAAGAGGAGGAGGAGATGAAGATAGGGCACTCACAGATGAGAGCTAGTTCGCTGCCCAAGCTGGTGCACCGAGTCGAGATAGTACATACACGGAGCATATATCCTCCTTCAAACGCACGCTGGCCCGCCGCGCCGATCCATAGTTGTACCCGTACTCCGTACCTTCGTCTAGCACTCGCCTCTTCAGACCGCTTCGGGCACTTGGAGTGGGCGACTGGAGGGAAGGGCGGAGGACGAGTACTCGGGGTCGCTGCTAGAGCTGAGACGGAGGCAACCCAGGTACCGCCGGAAAGCGGTGGCGAGCTATCTTTTTTTATTTTTCATGTTAAGGGAGTAAATTACTTCTTTTTTCTGCAACCGTGAAGAGCTTCATAATCTCAAGCACGCATTGGGCTAGCCCAGTGGAGCAGCCTATTGCCTAGTTGGGCGACACTTCCGTTGGCCTCTTTTTGTTGGGTTGGCTGAGTTCTTTTAAAATCTTCATATTCATATGTATGACAATATTTCGGAAAAAGAAGAAATATTTAAATTACTAAATTGTTGTATTGGAATTTTCTTCCCAGAGTATGCCTGAGTTAGAAGATGTGCTCCAATAGTCATATTCACTTTGTTGCCTCTAGGGTCATCCCTGTTTCCAAAAAAAATAAAATTTAGCCGTGTCATTCATAAACAATGCTCTAGTAGTTCAAAGAACAGTGAATGAAAAAAAGGCATTTTAGGATCATAAAAATATAAGCATATTTAATATTAGTAGAACCTGAAAACTTATTCAAATATCAAGACAATCTCTCAAGTCTTCACTATCCGTAGCTCAAGATTTTCTTGTATATGATTATGCTCGCAGTAAGAGAAATCTCTATGATATCTGCAAGACAAGCAATCCTATTCACATTGAACCTCAAAATTAAGTCTCTTGAGTCAAGTCAAGAAAAGTGTAAAGAATAATAGATTGATACTCAATGATAATAATTGTTACAATTACAAGAGTTTATATAGAGGGACAAGACGGTTCAGCTAGGGTTTCTTGAGCCGCCAGAAATAGTCTAACATCTCCCCTGCAGTGTCAACAGGAGGATCGACAACGTTGAGACTAAAACGAATATCTTAAAACGGTGTAGTAGCGATCCCTTTGGTGAAGATGTCGGCAAACTATGTAGTTGAGGGAACGTGTAGCACACAAACATGTTCGAGACCATCCTTCTCTCGAACAAAATGAATATCTATCTCGATGTGCTTTGTGCGCCGATGCTACACAGGGTTCCCTGACATGTAGACAACAAAGATTTTGTCACAATAAATAATAGTCGCTTGTTAGATTGGTCGATGAAGCTCCAATAATAACTGACGTAGCCAAATAGTGTCAGCAACAGCATGTGTCATGGCTTGGTACTATGCCTCGGCAGACGAGCGGGAGACCGTAACCTGTCTTTTCTAGGACCAAGAAACCAAATTGATACCAAGAAAAATACAAAATCCGCATGTGCATCGGCAAGTGTCCGGGCACCTAGCCCAGTCTGCATCCGAGGAATTTGGAGAAGAGGTGTTGACATAAAGACCATGATTGAGTGTGCCTTTAAGATAACGAAGAATTCGTTTGACATGGGTATAATGGGGAATGCGCGGATCATGCATGTAGAGACAAACTTGTTGGACAACAAAGGAGATGTCGGGATGGTAATATTAGGATATTGAAGAGCTCCGGTTAGACTATGATAGAGAGTAGGATGTGAAAAACTTTCGGCAGCAGAAGAGAGTTTGTGGGTGATGTCAATAGGAGTACGAGATGGTTGACAATCAATCATACCATCAGGAGTGAGAAGATGAAGGATGTACTGGCGTTGAGAAACAAAGAGTCCAGATGTGTCAGGAAGAACAACAATGCCCAAAAAATGATGAAGAGAGCCAAGATAAGTCATGAAAAATTCAGCTCGAAGAAGAGACATAACATGATCGATAAAGGATTGAGAAGAAGCTGTGAGAATGATGTCATCAATGTAAAGAAGTAAGTAAGCAATATTAGAATTATGATGATAGACAAAAAGGAATGCATCAGAAAGAGATGGGGTAAAGACAATGGTTTGAATGAAAGATGAAAAACGTTGGAACCAAGCCCATGGAGCTTGTTTGAGACCGTAGAGAGTTTTTTGCAGAAGGAAAACATGATTGGGATGGGATAGATCTTCAAAGACAAGGGGGTGCTGACATAGACAATTTCCTGAGGGGAACCATTTAGGAAGCCATTTTTAACATCTAATTCATGAATAGGCCATGTATAGGAGACAACAATGTTGAGAACCGTGTGGATAGTGCTGGACTTAACAACATGAGAAAATTGTTCATCGTAATCAATGCCTTGTTGTTGAGAATATCCACGACATACCCATCGAGCCTTGTAGCGAGCAAGACTTCCATCAGAGTGGATTTGTTTATGAAAACCCCACTTGCTAGAAACAACATTAGTATTAGAAGGACGAGGAACAAGAGTCCAGGTATTATTACCAAGTAAAGCACTGAATTTATCTTGCATCGCTATAGCCTAGTTTGGATCAAGAAGGGCGTCTTTATAAGTTTTAGGAATAGGGGAAATAGAGACATCGACATGCAATTTGAGACATTGAGCAGGTAGATGAAAACCAGATTTTCCTCGAGTGCGCATGGTATGGTCATTATGGGGCACAGGAATTGGGATGGCATTAGGAGGGAGTGGTGTTGGAGGTGGGCAAAGCGAGGCGTCTGGCGCAGCGGAAATAACCGACGCCAGGCTAGGTTGGTCTGTTGTGGAAGGAGTTGGGGAAGATTTGGCTGCCACGGTAGGATCAGCAGTAGGAAAGAGTTCTGCCGTGGCAGGATTTTAGGCTACCGCGGGCAGGTTTTGGGAATATTTACCTACCACGGCAGAGCCTGTGGCAGAGCTGTCTGGTGGTTGAGCAGAGGGATAGAAGGGAAAGTGTGGGAGGGTAGAGGGCTGGGTAGGGGCTAGAGGTGCAGGGTCGTCGTGTTGAGAGAAAGGAAATATGGTTTCAGCAAACGTGACATGGCGTGAGATATGAACATGGCCAGAAAGAAAGTCGAGGAAATGATAGCCTTTGTGTTCATCGGAAAACCCAAGGAGGATGCATGGGATTCAGCAAGGAGAAAGTTTGTTTTTGGAGGTGGCGTAGGAATTGGGAAAACAGAGGCATCCAAAAACACAAAGATCCTCATAGTTAGGATGACTCAGAAAAAGGGAGAAATAGGGGGCCGTGGTAGGCTTAGCTTTAGATGGACGAATATTCAGAATATAGTGGCCATGCGAAGAGCTTCAACCCAAAAGTTTGGAGGCATAGAGACGTGTAGCAAGAGAATACGAATGACGGCATTTATTGTATGAAGAGAACGCTTATCTTTACCATTTTTGTGGGAGGTATATGGGCATGAAAAACGAAGGACAACACCGTCGTGAATAAAGAAGTTGTGATTGTTGAAGTTTTCAAATTCCGGACCATTGTCACATTGAATAAAATGCATGGGGAGAAAGAAGTGAACATACACATAGCGCTGAAAGTTAAGAAATATCGTATCCACATCAGATTTGTTACGCAGGGGAAAAGTCCAGGCATAATGGTTATAATCATCGAGAATAACAAGATAATATTTGAAGCCTGGAATACTTTCAATAGGAGATGTCCATAGGTCGCAATGAAGAAGTTCAAATGGAAAGGTACTAGCAGAACTAGAGGAACTACAAGGAATACGCACATGTTTCCCTATTTGACAAGATTCACACATAGAAGCATTATGGGTATCACGATTACAAGGGATGGAAAATTCAATAAGGAGAGATCATAAAGCAGCACTATGAAGATGGCCAAGACGTTGGTGCCAGAGATCAACGGAGGCCACCATGGACGTAGGATTCGCATCGGTAGGGGCACCATGGAGGGACTATAGATCACTAGAGCTATTGAAGCGTCCGATATCGGCCTTGGTCTGGTAATCCTTCACAGATAAACCAAGTGTGTCATATTCGAGAGAAACATGATTATCACGGGTAAACTGGCGAACAGAAATAAGATTTATAATGAGAGATGGGGCAACAAGAACATCAGGAAGAAGTAGAGGTTTGGTTTTAGAAAGAACTTGAGCTTGACCAACACAATGAATAGGAATACAAGAACCATCACCAAGGGTAATTGAGGTGTATGGAGAAGATGTGCATAAAGACATCAAATTACTTGAAGCAGACATATGACTGGAAGCACCAGAATAAAAAATCCAATCAGTACCTGAGATTCTTTGTGCAGCAAAATTGTTCATGGCCTGGATAAAGGTAGTTTGGTCCCAGCTTGGTGTTGAGGTAGGTGGCGGCGTCGGCAGCAGTGCGGACTGCTGTGGCGGTGTCAACAGAAGTTGTGTGGACTGTTGTGGCAGTGGGGGGTAGTAGGCACCCCGTCAGCATACGGTTATGGAGGGCTAGCATCGTAAGATGCTCCATAGGGTACACCATAAGGAGCATATGTCAGAGCCACGTGGTATGCGTGCATCGGTTGGTGCGGAAGAAGAGACCCAGGCGCACTGGTGTGAGGGTGCAGACCAGGGTGCCAGGCGCCAGAGTAGGCCGGTGGTGCATCGAGAGGAGAAGGGGCGATCCAGGGCATGGGCCAGGCCTGTACGAGCCTTGTCCATAGGTCATGAGGGTGGCACCAGATGGGCGACGTCGGGGGTGTAGGAGCCGGTGGTGGATCGCCACCTGGAGTAACAGGTGTCGATGGAGTTGATGACGGTCGTGGCAACCGATACATAGGTCTATTGCCGTAGTATCTGGGACTAGGGAGCCAGCTAGGAGGGGGCTGCACTGACGAAGAAGGTGGCACAGGCGATGAAGGCACGGGAGGTCGTAGGATGACCGCAAAGACCCGAGGGCGAGAATCCTTATTGTCGATGGCGCGGTTGGCCCACTACAACATAGATCGGACCTCGGCAAAGGTAGGGTGGGCCGCATCATTGGGATGAAGGAGGCTTGCTTCTCTAAGCGTTATTTGAGGTTGACAAGGAGAATATTGAGGAGTTGCCAATCGTCGACGAGGTCCCCAAGTTCTTGAAGCTCGTCAACAATGGATTTGAGCCGTTGGCAGTAGATGCCAACTGGATAGTCATCTTGAACGGTGTTACGGAGCTCCGCATGAAGGGTGTTGACACGAGCATCGACGTTGTCTTGAAACAGTTGACAAAGGGCCACCCAGAGAGCAGCAGCGTTGGTGGTGTCGTAGAAGACAAGGTTGAAAATTTCAGTAAACACCCGCTGGTAGATCCACTATATGATGGTGAGATCATCCTTGACCCAGCGAGGATGTGTGGACCGAGGAACGGGGTTGGTGGCGACATGATCCATATGGTTGTAGTGGCCAAGATGAACTTCGAAGAGATGGTTCCAATGGTAGTAATTGTGTTTGGGAAGATCTAAAGTGATTGAAATAAATGGGGTAACATCGGAGATAGTATCGGCATAGTTTATGGTGGTGGAAATTGGAGGAACAAGGGATAGGTTGGAGAAGGAGGAGGAGGAGGTAGCTAGGGTTTTGGTAGAGGCGGGCTTCTGCTCAAAGTAGCCGGGCGGCGGTGGCGGCGGTGGGGCAGGTATTGTGATACCCTTGGATTGTATTAGGCTGATACCGTGTAAATTAGAAAAGATTGATACTCAATGCTAATAAATGTTACAATTACAAGATTTTATATAGAGGGCTAAGCTGGTTCGGGTAGGGCTTCATGATCTGCAAGAAATAGTCTAACAAAAAGTTCTAAAACAACTCAAAAATAGCTCACTGAAGCGATGGTCAAAATCATTGGTAATAGAGTTTGTAGAAATATAGATAGAGTACACAATGTAAAAACAATCAAGGGTGATCTAACATCTTCCTCCTTTTATTAATGTCCCTATTTTGTTATTATTTTGTGCATACATAGGACTGTGATGTCATTTTCTGTGGAAATTGACATTTTTCAAGAGGACTATCAACCATCATTTCTCCAATTGAGCAAACATGTCCTCACATCCTTAACGAAATATATTTACTGAATTAATACAATAACAATTTTAGACCAATAAAATCTGCAAACGAAAATATAACCATAAATGTAACTCATATCCGTACGATATTTCTCTATATTATCCTTGTCCGGCAGGTGATCCACTAGTGTCCTATAAATTTCTTTTGCATATGGATGCTATATGTCAGCATCATACAAGAAGTTTCGTACGTGTAGCACCTCTCAACCATAAAGCATAATTCATTGCATACTTACAAAGAGTTAGTTTCATCCACACCCCATAAGATGGAAAAAAGTACTCTTTTAACTTCTCCTTAAATATCCCACTAAGGACATAGTTTAGTGTCATGTTTTGGTAAATTGAGAATTAGATATTGGAAAGAGAATGTGAGTTAATTTTTGACTAGATTAGATATACTGCATGTTAGCCCATAATCGGTTATTCATAGTGTTCATTAAATAATCATAACTTCCTCATACAGAGTCCTATGTCCTATGTATAGTCACTCAAATTCTAAAGAAAAAGCATGCGCATCTAAATCTTTTGACCAAAAATCAAGGTCGCTTACCTACCGGAAGCTCTGCCCCTAACTAGCTTGGTTCATCAGATAACGAACAAGATGCCTATCTCTCTCTGTGCATGGTGAAATGCACACTTATAACATTTATTTTACATGTTCTGCTTTCTGGGAGAGAGGGTAGCCTTGCCATGGAATTTTGTTATGCACATGTCGGTAGACTAGTTCCTTCCATCACCATGAAAGCGAGTGTTGTTGTGTCCGTCCATCTTAGTAAAAACCAATAGAAGTACATAAAAGTTTGACCACTGTAAACATAGCTCAATCCAGTAAAAAATTAGCATACTAAACAAAACATTCTATGTCAAAGAGCCATGGTGTTTCTGAGGTTCATTCATCTATAGATATTAGCTTTAAATGGAAAGATTATGTCAATTTACGACGGCGAGTCCACAAATGTTTTGAAGCCAAAGTGTGACTAAATGTTTTTAGATACACGTAACCGAATATAAACATCACATTGGGAAAATACACTTTCCACAAGAGTTTTCATGTATAAAGATGGGAGACAGTACAAAAAAACATAATAACACATATAAATGTTCATTGATACAAAATATGAGATGTTAACATTTAAAAACGGTGGCCCAAAATCTCAAATGTTCATCGGTACTAGACCCTATTGAAGCTAACACTCAACCACAAATACGCATGTCCAATTACACCCAAAAGATTCTACACAATAAGATAAATTTGAGTTAGCAAATTATAAGATGGTACCTCCAAAACAAAACCATGACGAGATAATAAACATAGCATCAATCATGTCCTAACTAGGCTTAGGAATTTTAGATAAATGTCCTTTCCTTGTATTCATGGGTTAAAACCTTTTAGCAAAACCATCACTATCAAGTGCTCTAAATATCTCCTGCTTGTTATACCATATCATCAAGTCACTGAATCAACCATTCTTCATATTTTTACATAATTTTGACTTGATAATCTTCCTAAATATTATCCTTATTCATAGAATGTAGTGTAACAGAACAATATAACAACACCAACAAATACAAAGGATACTAAACCAACATGGTTATGAAACTTGATTACATAACATTGGATAAATTTACTTCCTAAAATCTATAAATTAAACTTGAGTATTTCCAAAAGGAACCACATGCCTCTTAAGATGATATCATCAAATTAATAGTATGCTAGTATTAATCTAGGAAGTCATTAGTCTTCCTAAATATTATCCATACTAGACTCTCTCTATGCCCCTAGGGCGCGGCAGGAAAGCAGAACGCTTTATGATATGTACGCGAAGAAGACGGAAAAATTGTATCATCCTGGAGATATCCGCAAAGCAAACACATCAAATATGCTGCAGTTGTCAATAAGGAAGATTGCAAGTAATAGAAAAATACAACTTTTGATGATAGCATAGGTAACATACACTGGTAGATCATTGTTTGCCACAAAACAATGTTATAAGAAACAGGTGCCTCATTCATGTCTCGGAGTTGGCGGATGAGTGCATTTAAACACTTTTTGTAACATCGAACAGTCGAAAGCCACCACCTTGAACACCGAAGGCTTCACCATCTTGAAAGCGAGAAAACATCCTGTCTGAAGAACAAGAGCTACAATAAATCCTCTCCAGCCATCGTCCATCACCACTTCGTTGTCTTCACGCATCTTGCTCTTCACGTACTAGGCACAACCGTTGCCTAACTTCAGCTTGATACTCCTTGGGATGGGAGGTCCCAGACGTCGAACGAAAGAAGGTGGAATGCATAGAACCCTTAACCCATCGCTGTTCTGACCAATATCATAGAGAACTTTTGCGAACTTCTCCGTTGTCTCGTCTTCATGAAAATGTTCGATCTTGAGTGGCCTCCTACACTTGGTAGGACCGGTGACTCCAGATTTATTCGTATTCACGTTGTTCTCTACACCCATGGTAAGGGAATCAACACGGGGCGCCATCTTTTCTCCTTCCGAAATGCTTTCCAAAATTTGCACCACATCAACTCTTTTCTTCGCTTTTCGGAATTTTTTGGTGTTAGGCGTGACACTTTCGTCTCCAATAGCTTCATTGTCTGCATTGAGCACGCTACGAAATCCATCTTCAATCTCCACTTGTGGGACACCGTACAAATCAGTCTCCACCTATATATTCTTCAGCGTCCCTCCTTTTCTCTCCTTCGACACACTTAAGAACAAAACTTTCTGTGTGATCTTCTTGGCTCGAATAGAAAGTGTGTTTGCTTTGTCCAGCCTCATGAGTGGCTGAAATATAAAATATAAAATAATTATGCAACACTATGAAATGAGCGTCATATGCATCATAAGCAACAGGAGGCGCACACAAAAATCGAACAACTTTTGAAGTAAGCACGAACGCGTACGGAGCACTTTCGCGGACAACACACATAGGACGAGCCTGCGTCGGTCCTATCGCCGAACTACTCCTTCCTATGGAAAAGAATAACAGACATGCGAGGCACGCGATAACCTGCGCAAGTCCATGGTCGTGCTAATCACGTCACTAATCGCATAAGCGTTGAGCATATTCTCATAAGTTGGGAGCTTCCAAAAAATCGATGAACAATGTCTGATGCGAGTAAGACGACGATAAACCAACCAGAATAACATGCGAAACAACTCACCACCATCGAAGGGAGCAAAGGGCGCCGTATGCATGATGGACGAAGAAAGGGATCACTAAGGAGGAGCGTTAGTTAAAGAGAAGACACCGAGACTCGAGAGCTTTCGGTCGAAGATATGAAGTGCATGATGTTTTATAGGCCAGGATAGAAATATAATGAAAGTCGATGACTTTATACCGACTCGTGGCGGAACTACCTCGCGGGGCCCACCACTAGACATGTGATCATTCCGACGAACGTGTTTGCCTAAATTTCAGGAAATCGCCTAAATAGGCTAAGGCATAGGATGTACAAATCACACCGGTACACGATTCATGTCGTTCACACTTGATCGTAGATTTCACTTAGTTTGAGTTTAAATTTTATAAAGTGGACTACAAATAGTCAAAGGTAAATAATTTACACACCGCATCGTTACACAACTCATGCCATTCATAACAAACTCGTATATCTTATTAGACTTCAAAATGAGGATGAGATTAGCAGGCTAAATAAAGCACGATGAGATAAGTATCTTATTCTTATTTATTCACAATCCATGTACAGTAACTAAAGGTACACACAAACTGTCATTCCACTTAACAAAATACTGTCAAGTCGGCTATCTAGGTTCTAAGTCTCATGTCCCTATCTGCGAGATGACGAAAAAGGTATCTCAAAACACTCGCCCACGCTTATCCGCATCGACGGTAGGCTCCATGGAGGGGAAGAGCAAGAAGCCATATGCAACGTGATGATGACGCTTCACACATGGATCATTGCACCAGTCGCACCATTGTACCCATGTAGTGCCACCCCGCACGTTTTCTTAATTCTCGGCATCCACGCCAGCACCAGGAACAAAGTCGTGGGCGTCGTAGAAGCAGAAACCTATTTCAGGCGCTGTTGTGTAGAGTACTCGTCCAAAGTTAGCGGCAGGAGCATCACTGACAGATATCGACGATTTTCTAGCGGAAACCACAGGCAACGTGGCCTGACGGTCCTCTCGATCCCATGTCATGCACATCCGTGTAGGAAAATAGCTGAATCTATAGAAATGGTGAAGAACACATTAAACGAAAGGTAGAGAGGGAAAGGAAAAAGAAACTAAAAAAGATGAAGACCGACGGTAGGAACGTACCTTTACAAAAAAGTCGTGACCGAATACGAAGGACGAAGAACGTCCTTGAACCACATGGTCTCGTGCTACCTAGGCGTCGAAACCTGGACAAAAATCTGCTCTGATGGTAAAGAACACATCAATCATAAGAACTGGAGGAAAACAAAAAGAAGACAAGAAATAAACGAAGAGAGACGGAAAGGGAGCATACCTTAACGAAGCCTAGAAGACAAACATCGCTTGAGGACTACGAAGCACGAAGAATATCGACAAACTGCACGGTCTTTCGAGACCTAGGCATTCAAACCAGGAAAAAGAATCAATAAGATAAATTAGCGTCGGAAATATAAATAGGAACCAAGCGAGAAAACTAAAACCAAGAGAACAATGGAAGAGTAACAAAGAAAAGGAACATACCACATGTAAACGCGAGGCCGTGCTCAAGGAAAGGATCTCACAACAACCTCGATGAGCTTCCGAAAAATAAAAGGAAAATCATTAGGAAACAAACATATGAATAGAAAGACCAAAACCAAAACGCCGCGAAGGAAATGAAACGTACCAGGCATGAGAACAGAAGAGACGAAAGAGCACAGGAAGCCCTGCTATAGCCCGTCGCCAGCAAAGAAGACCATCTCGCAGCGACACCATGAGCTGCAAAATAAAAATATAGGAATATGTCAGTAAACATGAACATGAACAAACAAAAAAGTAATAGAAAAGGAAGGAAGCAAACATACCGAGCGTAAGTTAGAGGACGATTGGGAACATCACGAAGAAGCAGAGAGGTAAGAGATGCACCGACGTTTGTTACGGTTCCCACCCATCGACGACTGCTGTGACACCGTAGGATAGAGCCATCCAAGCGTCGCGTGCAGCCAACGATGATACAGAACCGAAACACATCGGTATTGTGTAGAAGGGAGTACAGACGGGGAAGATGAAAGCTAGGGTAAAGGAGTTTTACATGCGTACTATCTCTAGTGCCAGCTCATCTGGCAGAGGAACCCACCAAATGCGACAACCCGCGGACAGAGACAGATAACACTGGCCGCTCGTCTCTCGCCCGCGAGAATCCTCCACCACCTAGAGTCTACGGTTCCAGGTGTGCTCATGTCCACGAGAATCTGCCGCCACATAGAGTCTGCGTTGCCAGCTCGGCTCTACGATTGCGATAACCCGCGTAGTCTATGGTCTATGCTTATAGAAAACACGAGTCCACATCGGTGTTGGACGGCCCCACGTCCGTGAGAAAGCGTGCTCAGCATGGGTCGTGCCACGTCTGTGAGAAAGTGTGGTCGACATGAGGAACTACTCACGGGTAGAGTCTACTTTGCCATGTCGGCCCTGGACAAGCCCCACATCCGCGGTAACCTGTGGTCGGCATGGGCTTACGGAACCACGTAAGCTCCATGCGGGCCCCATGGTTGCACGAAGTCACTGTGTGCAAGGGCTCATAGTTCCACATCATCTTTTGATAGACCCTGCCTCTCGGCGGGTGTGGAGGCGTGTCATGGCAGGAATGCCTCCCACAGAGCGCGTTTTGGCCCATGTACGCTGACAGTGGGCCCATGTTGCGCGCGTGTTATACCATCCAGCGATGTCAGTTATGATGTCGCGTGTGACACCCGTTTGCGATCTGGAATCTCTCGTCCTGGACCACATCGGGTCCCGCCTCCTGGAAGAGCAGGGATCCGTTGCGAACGCGCCATGTATCCTCTCTGGTGTCCATCCCACGATCGAAAAGAATAGAGATGACGTGGATAGCAGTTTCGGCCAAAACAAATCTAGCGCCATTATGTACTATGATTCATAGAATGTAGCGTAATTGAACAATTTAACAGCACCGGAAAATACGACGGATACAAAATTAACTCAGTTATGAAACTTAATTATGCAACATTGGGTAAATTTACTTCCTAAAATCTATAAACTCAAATTGAGTATTTACAAGAGGAACCACATGCCTCTTAAGATGACTAGATCTCTCTCTGCGCCCCCGGGCCGCGGTTGGTAAATGTAACGTTCCATGAAACCTCGCATACAGAGAAAATTCATTTGATAAAAAGTAAGCACTCAAGGTTATATACCATGTAGGTATAAACATGCACACGCCACACGGTCATATTTTTTAATGCATTCGCGTGTGAAGGAAACATCTCGCTTGCGCCTTCGTCGTATGGCGAACATGCTTCTCTTGCCGCCAGGCAGAGTGCAACTAGTAGACAAAACATCTCACAATCAAATGCCCATGTTTAGTGTAGTCAATTCATAAGCGCTCTAGAAAGAACGTTTTTGTTTAGCATTGGAGTTGTACCATTTTAGTTTCTTGTCGCGTGTACGTGTCATTAAGAAACAGTAAGACTCACCAAGCTAGGAGCCTCTACAGCACTTTTGATCTCTAAGCCATCGGGTCTGCTAATGTAATGGTCTGTAGCAGCTGATTACTCCCGAAACGTCATGGACATTAGTCACTTCATCCTAACGCCTGAGGACTCTTGGGCTCATTGCTGGGCATATACTCCACAAAACGAGCTAGGCCACATCTGATTTGTCGGGCCGCAATATTACTCATATGGGCTTAATTGTTGGGTCTCTAGACAGCTTTGCTCCTCACAATTGTTATCGGTAGGAGGTGAGAGCCGAACTGAAAAAACTGATTATTTCCTTTATTTTGCTCTCTGTTATCGCTGTGCCGCCGACACGTACTAGGTGGAATGAACAAGAAGCAAGGAGGTAAGGCTACCGATTCCTACTGGTACGAGAATCAGGGAGGCGAGGCAACCGACACCTGTGGGATATCAATTCTCCTTGTATTTCGTGTCATTTAACAGAATGTCACACGGTTCTTCGTTTCTTGTCCAGTGACGATGCCGGCGAGGTTCGGATGGCGGACTGTCAGCGTCGTGAGTCCCTCCATACGAGCCTAGGATTATTCAATCCTCCAGTGGTCCGGGCTCATCATCCGACGAAACGCCTATCGTTCCCTTCATGTGGGTGGTGTCATAATGACAGTGCCAAAACTGAAGCCAATCAAGGTGGTAAATTTCGATCCACTCCTCTTCCTATAGTTATGGAGTTTAATCTATCGTTATTGTCAGTTCTCCTCTCTCGCTGATATAAATATGTGCATCGAGCAATTTTTTTTCCGTACCCCTTCCAACTCGCCTTCCACATACCATTGTTCCTCGTAGATGCTTGTTGTTTAGGGTTGGTTTTCTGTTTGCCCACCATCCTGGTTTTTCCGTTTGCTTAACATCCTGGTGTGTCCTGTAATTTTACTAACGCGGACATTAAATAGCAAAATGACCTACTTGTTTCAGCGATTTTCCTACTTGTTTGAGGCGCCTGGTGGTTGATACTCTGGATGCGGAGGCCAGTCCGACTGGATTCGAGTCCTAGCTATGGCATACTCAGAAAATTTGAGTCCAAGCTGAGGCATGCTCAATGTTTTTTTATTGTCCTGCTTGTTTGTCTGCTCAGTGGAACTATGTAACCATCATTTGCGAGCATGGCTGCTAGACAGCTACACTTATTCATCCCTGCTTCGTTTAATATTTCTTGTCTATAGTGTCTCCTTTAAATTTGTTCTATCCGAAAGTTGTTTGGTTTTGAATCCCAGAAAATACATGCATTTGGATGCTCTCTTTTTTTAATCGCGCCTTTTTGTTTACAATGATATGCACTTGCGACCTTCTTGTCCCTCTCTGTATATCGTAACTGTCTACGTCACACGACATATAACTCTATCGGAAAAATGACAAAGCGTTGACAAGTACGAGCCCAGGGTACCGATGCAATTTGACATGATCATGACCATTTGATTAGGTGTGTTTCTCTACTTTCAAATTACTATATCTTTATCATCTTATTATTTGCTTCGGTCTGTAGCTCAAGTGTTGTAGACCCGTAACTGATGTTCAAAAAACAAGTTCTTTGGCCTGGTTAGAAGATGCAGCAAATAATATTAAATAGCTTGGTGCATATGAGGTGTTCACAGATAGCTAGATATAAAATAATGTCAATAGCTTGCTGGTACTATTCTGAACATGCATTTCACAGATTATAATCCTACAAATAATCTTTTGAATCACCAATCTGTCATTAAAAAGTATTTGTGTTGTATTCCTTATGCCGGTTCTATTTTGGTTTCTACCATCTTGGGGTGCTTTACCAGAACCTGTGTTAGGACTTAACTGCGTTGGAGGAAACGATTCATCATCGATCCTACAGTTCTTAATAAGGGACATAATATCCTTCTTATTACTTTGCGCATATCTCGAGTTGCAACAATATAATTTTCTTTATAAGAATGAATATGTGTTCATATATGGTTCATGATAACACTTTTTCCTTCAGTATTGTCGACCTTCTGAACAAAAAACCATGACTGAATTGGAACCTAAAGTGCATTTCTGGTTCATTGTTAAACAACTATTGCTGCCAAACAGTCTCTAGACTGCATTTCTTAATGTAAATTTGGCTCCCTATATACAAAAGGTATGAAAGGTCAGTTCGTGCTACAAAGTGTCCTGGAGGATGTGGCTGTGATGGTAAGCTAATCAGATGTAATGTTGATCATTTAAAGTTAACATATAGCAATACAGATTTATATAGTGACTCTGTTGATGCAGCCTGGTAATGTAAACTGAGATGACACCAAAAGCCCTTCTTTCAAGAATCCCGGCTGAGATTCTCCAAAGGGTACACATTAACCAAATCAGTTTCCTTTCGAATGCCTGACAAGCTTTCCTCGGGTACACTCACAGTTGACAAAGGACACACCAGCTATGTGTGTGCTCCCAGTGGGAAGTTCTACAATGGGTTATTTATTTTTATGTAGAGGTAAGTATTTTATGTTGTCCTCATGGTTTCATTTTTTATATGTGTTCAAAAAAATTAGATCATCAGTGGAGCTGGACATGGGATGGCTTGGTACATAACATCATATACTAGAACCCTTTGTTACAGTCAGTTTTTGAAACAACATATAGATTGAGGCATTAGTATAGTGTTGGTATCATAAGAGGCTATTGATAGTTTTGCTTTATCATTATATAATTTCTTGTCTACGATCATCAGAGGTGGGATAAAATTCCGAAGGATGGCATATCAATGAAATCTCAAATAGGTTATCAGAGAATTGAAGACTCCACTCAAAGTTTTGAGATAAAAGAGAAGGAGATAGCATTGAACCAAGCTAAGAGCAAGTCTAGCAGATCCCGTAAAAGCATCAAACCTATAAAATAACCGTTTGTTTACGGTTTTGGATAAAAAAACCCAAACAAACACCATAAAAATGCCCAAACTATTAAAAAATTAAGGTGGGAACAACAAACTAACACCCTGACCTGTATATTCCAGGTTTTCCTACCCGAACCGAGTGTAGCCTGTATACCCAGATTGGATTTGGCGCGAGAGATATTTTAGTAAGCTTCGATGTCATTCCGCCACGGGACTCATCAGAACCCGGCCAACTTCGGCCACACCGTCCCAAATTCTGTCGAACCGCCCAAAATTCTAAAGAATTAGACACCGATGGAGTAGATTTTGACGATTTTTGACCGATTCCATGGTCAAGCAGCATGTGCGGCGAAGCTCCCGCTTGGCCATGGTGCGGAGGCGCAGGACTTAACTGGAGGGCACACGGCCCGGGCGGGGCTTGGCGGGGAGGCGCGGGAAGGATGAGCCAAGACGAGGAAGAAAAGTAGGAGAAAAAGATAATAGTGGTCGAGCGGTGGGCCCTGCGAAATGCAGGCCGGGATATGCGGTATCTGTTTTTTGGCTATGTTTCAGAATGTAAAATGTGTTTCAAGTCAGCTGTATACCTATTTTAAGGGCCATCTTGTTAGGAGATCCGCTAGGGATGCTGTAAGTAACCTACCCAACCGAGTGAACCGAAGGAATTAAAATCCCTCTCTTTTCCTACTACGAGTAAATATGTGGGGAGGGTCACAGTTTATGATCACTTTCTGGCCTCCTATATATTAGCATTTTGCCTCCCACCTGTACATGTATATATCATCGCTTTTGGCTTTCTGGGAATACTAAGTTGCTATATCCAACATGTTATGAGAGCAAATAATCTATGTACAAATTACTTTTATTTACAACAGGACTTGTGTAGTAATAATATTTTTGAATGATTTGGATGGTAATAGTGCTTTCTGAAGCTACAAACGAGAAAATATAATTAAAATCTGATAGACAAACATTTCGTCAAATTTATACTACATCCATACGTCTTCAATCTTTCATGAACATTGACGGGCGCGGCAACGCGCGCTTTCATGGTCTAGTAACACATATAAGCGAGTTCAGGAAATTGATACATCTATTTTGCATCACTATTCTATGTCTTAATTCACTATTATTCATTGATATATTTCGTATTGAGAGGTGATACTTATGTTATTTCATCTGTTTTTGCATGGTTGATGACTTTTGGAGCATGGACCGCTGCAATCAGGATTCTGATGGAAAAGGTGCTGTTTGGAGGCAAAATTCGCGAAGATCAGAAAATCCGGGAAAATATACGGAAAATCCTATTTTTTCAGAAGACTAAGGATGCCAGAAGATGGAGTGGAGATGGGCCACAGGGGGACCACACCACCCCATGGCGTGGGCAGCCCTAGGCCGCGCCTGGAGGTGGTGTGGCCGTCCTGGCCCACTCCAGCCTCTCCTCTCTGGCGTATATCATCCTCCCAAAACCCTAAGACTCGAAGAGCGACCATAAAAAGATTCCGCCGCCTCTGCGGGGCGGAAAACACCGAGAGAGAAAGATCTCTCCGGCAAACAGATTTCTGCCGGGGGAATTCCTTCCCGGAGAGGGGAGATCATCGCCATCAACACCACCATCAAGCTGGACTTCATCGGGATCATCATCATCATCATCACCACCATCATCACCATCAGCACCCTCATCACCATCTCCATATTGCTGTAACAATTGAGTTGAATCTTGCATTAGTTCATAGGGGAAACTTTCCTGGTGTTGATTACTCTTTGTAGTTGATGTTATTGAGTGAACCATTGAATTATTGTTCATGTTCAGATTGTTATACATCATTATTCCATCTCTGATCATTATCCATATGATGTCTTGTGAGTAGTTCATTTTGTTCTTGAGGACATGGGAGAAGTCTTGTTGTTAGTAGTGGAGTTGCGTTGAGAAAGATTCAATAGATTGTTATTTAGGTTGTGGTGTACTTCTTCTAGTGGTGCCATGTGAACGACGACTACATGACACTTCACCTATATGGGCCTAGGAGAATGCCTTGTGTATTTGGCTACTAATCGTAGGGGTTGCCGGAGTGACAGAAACCTGAACCCCCGTTAGGAAACCATTGCACAAGGGACGTAAGGGTCTTAGAGTTTAAAGTTGTGGTTAGGTTTCTAACTTAATTACTTTATTGTACTTATGAATGTTTGCAAGGGGTATAATCACAAGTATGTATTAGTCTTGGATGGGGCGGTACATTAGCACAGGTTCACCCACACAACACTTAGCAAGTGATACATTGCAAATGTATCTATAATTTTTGATGTTCCATGCTTGGTTTTATCCACTTTCTTGTGTTTTGTTCCAACTTTGGAGTAATTTTATTATGATTTCTTGGACTAACCTATTAACAAGAGCCACAGTGCCGGCTGCCTGTTTTCTGTTGTTTTTGGTTCTAGAAAAGTCAGAAAATGAATATTCTCGGAATTAGACGGGACAAAAGCCAAAGTGCCTATTTTTCCGGAAGGGATCAAGTGCTAGAATACGAGCCGGAGAAGGGCTGGGGGCCGGCCACACCACCTGGCCGCGTGGCCAGGCCTGGCCCGCGCCAGGGGGTGGTCTGGCCACCCCCAGCATCCCCTCGGCCTCTCCTTCCGCCTATAAGTTGCCCTCGGGACGAAAACCCTAGGTACCCGATCAAAAAATCCACGAAAGAGTCTGTAGCCGCCATAATCTCCATCCCTAGATCGGGAGGGATCTGAAGCTCTTCCCGGCACCCTGCCGGAGAGGGGAAATTCACCCTGGAGGCCTTCTTCATCACCATGCAAGCCTCCAGTGTGATGCGTGAGTAGTTCATCCTTGGACTACGGATCCATGTAGTAGCTAGATGGTTGGTTTCTCCTCCTTTGTGCTTTCATGTTTAGATCTTGTGAGCTCCGTTCATGATCAAGATCATCTATTTGTAATTCATACATGTTGTGTTTACGGGGATCCGATGGATATTGAGATGCTATTTCAGATTGATTATTGATTCTATCATGTCTTTGTTATTTGAGATCTTGCATGCTTTCCGTTGTTAGTAGCTATCTTGGCCAAGTAGATGCTAGCAACTCCAAGAGTTAGTATTTATTCTCGATAGTGGGTTCATGCCTCTGGTAATCTGGGGAAGTGACAAAAATCTCTAAGGTACTAGATGTGCTGTTGCTACTAGGGAGAAAACAACAATCTTTTGTTCATAGAACAATCGTATTGTTTACTTTACACGCAGTTCGTAAAGCAATAATCTGTTGCTTGCAACTTAATACTGGAGGGGGTTCGGATGATAACCTGAAGGTGGATTATTAGTCATAAATGCAGTTGGATGGCGGACTATGTATTGTGTTGTATTGTCCAATCAAGTCTCAAAGGAGTCAAGATGATTAGTATATGCATGTATTGATTTCTCGGTGTTTGTCAATTGCCCCTCTGTAATTTGTTCACCCAGCATGTTATCTATCTTAAGGAGAGCCACCTCTAGTGAACTATGGATCCCGGTCCTTGTCTTTTATATTCAATCTACAATCTTTTACTTCTTTGTGTTTACTTTCTACAAACTTTTACTTCTTTCCATTCGATACGTTTAATCCTTTGCTTTCCGCAAAACACGGTGAGATTGACAACCTCATCGCAAGTTGGGGACAAAGTTCTGTGGTTGTGTTGTGCAGGTCTCCACGTTGCTACTAGCACCGGTAGTGCGCCCTGCCAAAGCTCAGCTAGTAACACCTTTGAGGTGTTTCCTTGCTCCTACTGGTTCGATTAAACCTTGGTTTCATAACTGAGGGAAACTTGCTGCTGTGCTCATCATACCTTCCTCTTGGGGTTCCCAACGAGCTCTACATCAACACCGCCATCAAGCATTTTTCTGGGCGCCGTGCATTGAGCCATCAAGCATTTTTCTGGCGCCATTGCCGGGGAGTCAAGGACATCTTCACAAGGGGAGTCCCTCATAACCAATCTCTTTACTTTGTTTTTTTTGCTTAGCTTCTTTTTGCTTTGTTTGCTTGTTTTGTTCTTCAAAAAAACACAAAAAAATTAGTTCTACTTGTTTGCATTCTTATTTGAAAACCCAAAAAATGACTACTCTTGAAAACACTAAGTTGTGTGACTTCACTAGCACCAACAACAATGATTTTATGAGAACTCCTATTGCTCCACCTGTGGCTGAAAATACTTTCTTTGAGATAAAACATGCTTTGCTCAATCTTGTTATGAGAGAACAATTTTCTGGTATTGGTAATGAAGATGATGCTTCCCATGTAAATAACTTTGTTGAACTTTGTGAGATGCAAAAGCATAGGGATATAGATGGTGATATTATTAAGCTAAAATTGTTTCCTTTCTCTTTGAGAGGAAAAGCTAAAGAGTGGTTGAATTCCTTAACTAGGAATAGTATTGATTCTTGGACTAAGTGCAAAGATGCTTTTATTGGAAAATACTATCCTCCTGCTAAGATTATATCCATGAGAAGTGAAATAATGAAGTTTAAACAACTTGATAATGAGCATGTTGCTCAAGCTTGGGAAAGAATGAAATCTTTGGTAAAGAATTGTCCCACTCATGGACTGACTGCTTGGATGATCATCCAAACTTTTTATGCAGGATTAAACTATTCTTCAAGGAACTTATTGGATTCAGCTGCGGGAGGTACCATTATGACCATCACTTTGGGTGCTGCAACAAAACTTTTGGACAATATGATGGTTAATTATTCTGAATGACATACTGAGAGAGATCCACAAGGTAAAAATGTAAATTCTGTTGAAGAAACCTCCTCCTTGAGTGATAAGATTGATATTATTATGTCTATGCTTGTTAATGGGAAAGCCCATATTGATCCAAATAATGTTCCTTTAGCCTCTTTGGTTGCTCAAGAAGAGCAAGTTGATGTGAACTTCATAAGAAATAACAACTTTGGCAACAATGCTTATGGTAATAATGCTTATAGGAACAATTTTGGTAACAACAATTATAAGCCATATCCTCCGAACAATGGTAATGCTTATGGAAATTCTTACAACAATAATAAGAGTGCTCCCTCTGAACTTGAAGTTATGCTTAAAGAGTTTATTAGTAAACAAACTGCTTTCAATAAAACTATTGAGGAAAAACTCTCTAATGCTGAAAGAAATATAGCATCTTTGGCTGAAGCTCAATATACTTTGAATAAAATGGCTGCTAAACCTGAAACTGATGAGAATCCCTTTGCAGCTACTAATGCCATATAAGTAAGAATTGATGAAAATGTTAGACTATTATCTGAATTACATGCTAAGTGGGAAAGAGAAGATGAAATTGCTAGAAACATTAGTGTTTCTACTATCACCACCACTAGTGTTGAGGCTAGTAATAGTTCTACTACTTTAGATGATAAAGTTGATTTTGATCTTGATGGTTGCAATATCTCTGAAGTTATTAAGTTCCTACAAAAGCTTGCTAAATGTCCTAATGCTAGTGCTATGAACATGGCTTTTACAAAAAACATTACTGATGCTCTCATAAAGATTAAAGAAGAAAAGATGAAACATAAAGCTTCTATTCCTATAAAGCAAGAAGATGGTTGGGAACCCATCATTAATATGAAAGTGAATGACTTTGATTTCAAAGCTTTGTGTGATCTTGATAGTAGTGTTTCTATTATGCCTAGAAGGATTTATGATATGCTTGATTTGCCTCCACTTGAAGATTGTTATTTGAATGTCCCACTTGATGCTAATGCTAAAAAGAAACTCATGGGGAGTCTTAATGATGTTCTTATTATGGTTAATGATTCCTATATCCCCGTTGATTTCTATGTTTTGGATGTTGAATACAATGCTTCTTGTCCTATTACTTTGGGAAGACCTTTTCTTAGAACTGTTGGTGCCATCGTTGATATGAAAGAAGGCACCATTAAATATCAACTCCCACTCAATAAAGGTATAGAACACTTCCCTAAAAAGAGAGAAAAGATTTCTTTTGCTTCTCCTATGAAAACAACTTCTTCATTTGAGAACACTTGATTCTTTCTTTGCTTCTTATGCCTAACTTAAAGGCGTTAAAGAAAAGTACTTGTTGGGAGATAACCCAAGAGTTTTAGTTGAGTCTTGGAAGTTATTACCTCAGTAATAACCGCTCCTTTTCCTTTTTATTTGCTTTTTGTGCCAAGACTAACCTCTAATGAGAGTGAAGTAATGATTGGGAAAGTTGCTGTCCCGAAACAGATTTCTGTGCTTCACCGTAAAAATTCCTGAGAGAGCTCTGTATGTCGTATTGCGCTGTAATTGTTTGTGCTTCTGCCCCAGGTTGTTATCTAACTTTCGTTAGTTCAACACTTTTTGATTTGAGCAACGGAAGGTCTTCTAACAAATTCGTCTTTACCTGCTGGTCTGTTTTGACAGATTTTTGTCATTTTCTGCATTTGCTTCTTGTGGGTTCCTTTTTGAGTTCTTTTGGGGAATTGAGCTTTTTGAGGGAAGTGATACAGTACCTAGTGTTCTAATGGAAGTTTATTTGGTGTTCGAACTGAACCTTAAGACTTATTTATCTTAAGTGCACTAATGTTGCTAATGAGATTGTGTGAAGTTTTGTATGAAGGAAAATTTTCAGGTGTATGGAAGGAATGAGTAATGAGATGAAGGATAGACTAAAGCTCAAGATTGGGGATGCCATGCGTGTCACCCCAAGAAATATCCAAGAAGTACAAGTGTCAAAGCTTGGGGATGCCCAAGGCATCCCCTTCTTCATTAATAAAAATTCCAGGTTTCTTCCAGACGCTTCATTTTTATTGTTTCGTGCACAGTTGTGTTTTTCTTGGAGCATCTTCTTTTTCATTTTCGTTTTTGTTTTTAGTTTGCTTGGTTTGCTTAGTATTCTGAATAAGTTGGTTGGACCCCCTATTTCACACTTTGGTTTGCAAATAGTTTGGTTTGGTTTGGAAAAGAGTAGGAAAGTTCATGCTTATGTGGTAAAAAGAGCTCGTTTTTGACTGTGGCTATGCTTCGTCATGCCATGCTTGATATTGTTTTGGCTTTATGCTTAGTATTCTTTGCTGTAACATGACTTGTTATAAACAATTGAGATTGCTTAATGTGCCTTGGATGAATCATGTGTTGTTTTAGCATATTAAAGCATAGTATAGTGGTATTCTCCTTTGATGCTTTATTTGGGTTGACTTGGCACATGCTCACACCATGTTATGACTATCTCAAGTCACCATAGCCTTTATGATACTTTAGTTTTCAACTTGTAGTATCACTTTATGCTTTGATCAATGATGTTTTGTCGCTCTGCATGATTATGGCCATTATTGCTCTCTTAGTTTGTCGCTCCCAGTCTTTTGCTAGCCTCCACAACCAAGTATGAGTTCCACTCATGCATCCAACTCCCTAAACCAAGTTTTTCCAAAGAGTCCACCATACCTACCTACTATATTATGCTATTCCAAGTATATTCATGCTTTTGTTTACCTTCCACCTGTTATGAGAAAACTAGTGATTAAAGCTCTCACGAACTTGATGGCACACTTTACTTTATTGCCTCTAATATACTTGAACCATTGGGTCCTTCTTTGTTGCGTATATGCTTGCGCTTTATAAGTTGAAGTTAGTAGAACCATGTTTCATGGGGAACGCTTTCAACATTGCACTTGTACTTTGTACCCCGTTGATATCATGTTCTTTTGCTTACGGATCCCGGCGGTGTGAAATAAAAGTGGAACTTGTAAGATCATGGAGTTTGTATGTGTGTTAGAGAAACGCCTGGGCCGCTATCCTAAGCCATGCCTAATCATGGTGGAAACTTGCAGCATCACCATAATGAGCATTCTATGAAGCATCCTCAATAAAAACCTATGCAAATAGCAAATAAAAAGATCGCTGAGATGCTCATTGTCTGCTTGCCTTGTCATTTTGATTATGGGAAAGCTCCCGTATCATGTGCATGGGGTACCCCATTGGCGGTTCTTAATGATACACATATACTTACAATGACAAGAGCTTACTCATGACTGAAGTTGAGTAGCATGAGGATCGGTCTTCGTAAGTAAGGGGCATGAGATTTCGGTTTATAACTTGTCAAGCATATCCTCTTAGTTGTGTCACTTTAACCTTAACCACCTTCAAGATGCTTATGATAGGGGCAATGAGAGCTGAAAGCTATAAGTACCATAATTTTTGGAAGCTCTTTATGAGACTTAAATCCCTACTTCCTTTTTACAAAAAGGCCTTTCTTCCACCATTATTTTGAGACTCCACCTTCTATCTTTATGCACTACTTTGAGAGCATAGTGGCCATTCTTAGTTCTATGTGCATTGTCCCAAGACTAGTTGATTGATGCATAACTTGTTATTGCTTGTTTGAAACTATTGTATCTAGTCACTCTTATGAACTTTGAAAGTGTCCTATGCATTTATATTTGCTACTCTATTGAGGGACAAGCTGAATACTATTGTGCTGTGTTTTCTTTATGTGAAACAAACAAACGTCTTGCAAAGCATTGTTATTCATGAATCTTTTGTTTGTGCCTTTTCATGTTGCATCATAGTCTCCTTGCTTATTGCTAGAACTTTGTCTTTCATGTTATGATTGAAGTACTATGATCCCAGCTTTGAGTGTTTTGCAAATACTTTGATCAAGTCTTTGATGGTGCATGTCACCTTAAATTTTTTTTTATCACTTACCTACTTGAGGACGAGCAGGAGTTAAGCTTGGGGATGTTGATACATTGCAAATGTATCTATAATTTTTGATGTTCCATGCTTGGTTTTATCCACTTTCTTGTGTTTTGTTCCAACTTTGGAGTACTTTTATTATGATTTCTTGGACTAACCTATTAACAAGAGCCACAGTGCCAGCTGCCTGTTTTCAGTTGTTTTTGGTTCCAGAAAAGTCAGAAAATGAATATTCTCGGAATTGGACAGGACAAAAGCCAAAGTGCCTATTTTTTCGGAAGGGATCAAGTGCCAAAATATGAGACGGAGAAGGGCTGGGGGCCGGCCACACAACTGGCCACGCGGCCAGGCCTGGCCCACGCCAGGTGGTGGTCTGGCCACCCCCAGCACTCCCTCGGCCTCTCCTTCCGCCTATAAGTTGCCCTCGGGACGAAAACCCTAGGTACCTGATCAAAAAGTCCACGAAAGAGTCTGTAGCCGCCGTCATCTCCATCCCTAGATCGGGAGGGATCTGAAGCTCTTCCCGGCACCCTGCCGGAGAGGGGAATTCACCCTAGAGGCCTTCTTCATCACCATGCAAGCCTCCGGTGTGATGCGTGAGTAGTTCATCCTTGGACTACGGATCCATGTAGTAGCTAGATGGCTGGTTTCTCCTCCTTTGTGCTTTCATGTTTAGATCTTGTGAGCTCCGTTCATGATCAAGATCATCTATTTGTAATTCATACATGTTGTGTTTGCGGAGATCCGATGGATATTGAGATGCTATTTCAGATTGTTTATTGATTCTATCATGTCTTTGTTATTTGAGATCTTGCATGCTTTCCGTTGTTACTAGCTATCTTGGCCAAGTAGATGCTAGCAACTCCAAGAGTTAGTATTTATGCTCGATAGTGGGTTCATGCCTCTGGTAATCTGGGGAAGTGACAGAAATCTCTAAGGTACTAGATGTGTTGTGGCTACTAGGGAGAAAACAACGATCTTTTGTTCATAGAACAATCGTATTGTTTACTTTACATGCAGTTTGTAAAGCAATAATCTGTTGCTTGCAACTTAATACTGGAGGGGGTTTGGATGATAACCTGAAGGTGTATTATTAGTCATAGATGCAGTTGGATGGCGGTCTATGTATTATGTTGTATTTCCCAATCAAGTCTCAAAGGAGTCAAGATGATTAGTATACGCATGTATTGCTTTCTCGGTGTTTGTCAATTGCCCCTCTGTAATTTGTTCACCCAACATGTTATCTATCTTAAGGAGAGCCACCTCTAGTGAACTATGGATCCCGGTCCTTGTCTTTTATATTCAATCTACAATCTTTTACTTCTTTGTGTTTACTTTCTGCAAACTTTTACTTCTTTCCATTCGATACGTTTAATCCTTTGTTTTCCACAAAACACGGTGAGATTGACAACCTCATCGCAAGTTGGGGACAAAGTTTTGTGGTTGTGTTGTGCAGGTCTCCATGTTGCTACTAGCACCGGTAGTGCGCCCTGCCAAAGCTCAGCTAGTAACATCTTTGAGGTGTTTCCTTGCTCCTACTGGTTCGATTAAACCTTGGTTTCATAACTGAGGGAAACTTGCTGCTGTGCTCATCATACCTTCCTCTTGGGGTTCCCAACGAGCTCTACATCAACACCAGTGTTTCCTCTGGGGTACAAGTATTATGTCAGCTTTGTGGATGATTATTCTTGTTTTTGCTGGATATATCTTCTAAAGCACAAGTCTGAGTTTGAGCAAGTCTTTTATGCATTCTAGGATCATGTTGAACGTCAAGATCAAGGCAGTTCAGTCTAATTGGGGTAGGGAATATCATCGACTACATCACTATTTTGAGCGCACATGCATAGTTCATCGTGTCTCGTGTCCCCACACCTCTCACCAAAACAGGATTGCTGAGCGCAAACACCGTCACTTGGTCAAGACAGGTCTTACCCTTCTTGCACACTCACAGCTTCCCCTACATTATTGGGATGAAGATTTTCTTACTGTGTGTTTTCTTATTAACCGTAGGCCTACTCCTGTCATCAACAAGGAAACACCTCTTTATAGGCTCATGCATATTTAGCCCGACTACTCCTTCATTCATATTTTTGGATGTGCTTGTTGGCCTACCGTTCATAAATATAACTCTCACAAATTAGAATGCTGTTCTAAGATGTTGTGTTTGATGAGTTCGCATTTCCGCTTGCCACTCCCGGCATCTCTGTTGATGTGTCCACTCTTGAACAAGCTATTCGTTTTCTGTCTGATGAAACAGTTACTAGTGAGCAAGGTAATTGTGTTACTGTTGATGGCTCAGTGTTGATGTAGAGCTCGTTGGGAACCACAAGAGGAAGGTATGATGAGCACAGCAGCAAGTTTCCCTCAGTTATGAAACAAAGGTTTAATCGAACCAGTAGGAGCAAGTAAAAACCCCCAAAGGTGTTGCTAGCTAAGCCTTGGCAGGGCGCATTACCGGTGCTAGTAGCAACATGGAGACCTGCACAACACAACCATAGAACTTTGTCCCCAACTTGCGATGAGGTTGTCAACCTCACCGGTTTTGCTGAAAACAAAGGATTAAACGTATCGAATGGAAGGAAGTAATAGTTTGTAGAAAGTAAACACAAAGCAGTAAACAGTTTGTAGATTGTATGTAAAAGAAAAGGACCGGGATCCATAGTTCACTAGAGGTGGCTCTCCTTGAGATAGATAACATGTTGGGTGAACAAATTACAGCGGGGCAATTGACAAACATCGAGAAATCAATACATGCATATACTAATCATCTTGATCCTTTGAAACTTGATTGGGCATTATAACATTATACATAGACCGCCATCCAACTAGATCTATGACTAATAATCCACCTTCAGGTTATCATCCGAACCCCCTCCAGTATTAAGTTGCAAGCAACAAATTATTGCTTTACGAATTGCGTGTAATGTAAACAATATGATTGTTCCATGAACAAAGGATTGTTGTTTTCTCCCTAGTAGCAATAGCACATCTAGTACCTTAAAGATTTCTTTCACTTCCCCAGATTACCAGAGGCATGAACCCACTATCGAGCATAAATACTAACTCTTGGAGTTGCTAGCATCTACTTGGCCAAGATAGCTACTAACAACGGAAAGCATGCAAGATCACAAATAACAAAAACATGATAGAATCAATAATCAATCTGAAATAGCATCTCAATATCCATCGGATCTCCGCAAACACAACATGCAGAATTACAAATAGATGATCTTGATCATGAACGGAGCTCACAAGATCTAGACATGAAAGCACAAAGGAGGAGAACCAACCATATAGGTACTACATGGACCTGTGGTCCAGAGATGAACTACTCACGCATCACACCGTAGGCTTACATGATGATGAAGAAGGACTCCAGGGTGAATTCCTCTCTACAGCCGGGTGCCGGGAAGAGCTTCAGATCCCTCCCGATCTAGGGATGGAGATGAAAGTGGCTACGGACTCTTTCGTGGATTTTTGATCAGGTACTTAGGGTTTTCGTCCGGAGGGCAATATATAGGCAGAAGGAGAGGCCGAGGGGGTGCTGGGGTCAGCCAGACCACCCCCTGGCACGGGCCAGGCCTGGTCGCGCGGCCAGGTGGTGTGGCCGGCCCCCAGCCCTACTCCGTCTCGTATTCTGGCATCAGATGTCTTCCGGAAAAATAGGCACTTTGGCTTTTGTCCCGTCCAATTCCGAGAATATTCATTTTCTGACTTCCTGGAACCAAAAACAGCAGAAAACAGGCAGCTGGCACTGTGGCTCTTGTTAATAGGTTAGTCCAAGAAATCATATGAAAAGTGTAGGGGTTCGTAGCATGGAAAACAAAATTTTTCTATCGCATACAAACAAACAAGCCAAGATCTATCTACTAGATTGTAGCAACGAGTCGATAGAGGAACTCACCCTCGAAGATTCCAAAGCGGTTAACGAGAGCAGATTCTCGTGGGTGATGTAGTCGTACTCTTTCCGATCTCAAGATCGCGTAGACGATCCTTCCAGCGCCGCGTTCCCGCAGCGCTCCCGCAGTCGGTCACACGTTCGGTACTCGACGAAGACCTTCCTCTCCCTTGTTCCAGCAGGCAGCGGAGGTTGTAGCACTCTCCTCGCGATTCCGGCAGCACGACGGCGTGGTACCGGAAGTAGAGGGGAGATCCCGCAGGGCTTCGCCTTAAGCCGGTGCGAGTATGGTGGAGCTTATGAGAGAGGCTATTAGTGGTCTAGTAATTAGACACACCAATTAGAGGGCTCTAAACCAATTAGAAGGCTCTAAACCAAAATAGCTCTAAACCGGGGTCTAGATCTAGGGTTTAGTTTAGAGGATAGGAAACTTGTGTGTATTGGGAGGGAGCCCTGCCCCTCCTTATATAGGTGGGAGGGGCTGGCCGGCCAAGGGGAGGGAGTGGAGTCCCTCCCCAACTCGGCCTAGGTGGGGCGCCGGCTTGGGGAGGAGGACTCCTCCCTCAAGTCGGTTTCCTCCTCTCCTCCCACTTCCCAAAAACTGCCGTTTGACTTTCAAACTAGCCGTTTGACTTTTTCAATTTAGGATTCAATTTAATCCTTTATTTGGGACAGCAAGAACACTTAGTACATGATGCAATCATTCCAACATGTAATGACACATTCATGTACCCCTTCCCCCCCGGAGTGCCGGACAATCCGGGACCTTCTAGAATGTTCCCGATGGAAACACCGGAATCATTCCCGAACTCCGAAACGGGACTTTCCTTATATGAATCTTATTCTCCGGACCATTCCGGATCACCTCGTGATATCCCGGATCCCATCCGAGACTCCGAACAACATTCGGTCTCTTTCTCATAATACCATAACTACTCAAACAACGTCGAATCCTTAAGTGTGTCTCCCTACGGTTCGTGAATTATGCGGACATGATCGAGACACTTCTCCGAACAATAACCAATAGAGGAATCTGGAAATTCATATGGCTCCCACATATTTCTACGATTACTTTGCGATCGAATGAACCACTTACATACGATACCAATTTCCCTTTGTCTCACGATATGTTACTTATCCGAGGTCATGATCGTCGGTATCTCTGCATACCTAGTTCAACCTCGTTACTGATAAGTACTCTTTTCTCGTTCCCGTGATATGTGATCCCTTGTGACCAAGTCACATGCTTGCAAGCTAATTGGATGACATTTCACCGAGAGGGCCCAGAGAATATCTATCCGTCATGTGGATGGACAAATCCCACTCTTGATCCATGTGTTTCAACCAATACTTTCCGAACACCCAATGCCACTTTTATAGCCACCCTGTTACGGTGTGGTGTTTGATGACATCAAAGCATCCATCCGGTAAAGGTGATATGCATGATCTCATGGTCGAAGGAATTAGGTTACTATGTATCAGAAAGCATATAGCAATTGAACTATTGAAATGACTTGATCTTTATGCTACGCTTATCTATAGGAGTATGTCCATCACATCATTCTCCTAATGATATGATCCTGTTGTTAATAACATCTCTATGTTCATGATCAGGAAACCATGATCATATATTAACCAACAAGCCAGTTTAACAAGAGGCTTTACTAGGGACTCTTATTTTAGTTTACAAATCACACAAGTATTAATGTTTCCGTTTAATACAATTATAGCATGGTATGTAAACATTTATCATAAGTGTGAAGACATGATAATAACCACTTTATTATTGCCTCTTGGGCATATCTCCAACAGTCTCCCACTTGCACTAGAGTCAATAATCTAGTTTCGAACCTTTGTGTATTCAACACCTATGGCTTTCCGGTGTTGTATGTACATGATTGCTAGTGGTCAACTGATCTCCGGATCTGACACTTCCAGGTCCGTGTGTAATTGCATGTCTTTGCGTCTCTACGCATCACTCATTCTCTAATGAGATGGCTTTGTATAAATTTGGTCTTTCGGTGTGACCTTTAGTTCTTTAGGGTTAAAACATGTTGATAATATTGTCGCACAATATATCTTCATAGTATTATCCCGCTGTGAACTACACCTAGTTTGATAACAAACTACTTGACACAAATGCCCTCTTTTGCTGCTATAATAGCAGTCATATACTTAGCCTTTTGTTGTAGTATCTGTCACAATGTCTTAACTTTGGAAATCATCCAAATCCATTATGGAACTCACTTTCCATTATATTGTGCCACCCTTAGTTTAGATTGAGATAAACTTAATCTGTACTTTGTGACAAAGCTAGTATCAATGTAGTACTTTTACAATGAACTAACCATCTATTTGTCACTTCTACAAATAATATACTCTTAGTTCTTCCAAAAGATCATAAGAATATCCTTACTATCGTCCAATGATCATCTTATGAATCATTCTGGTATATGCTCATAACTTTTAGAGCATAGGACATATCTGGATTTGTACATACCACAGTATGATTGATATAAACACTCTTTGTGATCTCATATATCAAGTATCAATCTATACTTGAATCTTTGTTTCACTTACCAAATGTCAATACACTTGAATATATCATCAACATTGAACTCTTTCAATCCTTTCTGTGCGACAAGAACCTTTTCTTGTAGTTTCTATATTGAACTCATTCAATATCTCGTTTATGTACTTCTGGCACAACCATATTAGCATTTATTGATGCCAAATATTTGGGTTTTGCCTAAGTCTTTCATCAGGATGAAATTCTTAATATGTGTTAATAAAAGATACACCATTTCTAATCAACAATATGTCCTCCACATAATGTATTAGAAATATGTCTTAGCGCTCCCACTTAATTTCTTGCAAATGCAAGCATCTTCATTGTCTCCGATGAACTTTTAAACTCCTTTAACAGTTTCATCACAGTGAAGATTCCAACTCCGCGATGCTCACTTTAACCATTGAAGTTTGCATATACTTTTAGCATCCTTTTGAATTAACAAAACCCTATGGACCATGTTATGCACATGGCCTAGGTAACGATTCTATTAGAAGAACTTGTTTTGTTTATTCAACTATCATATAACAAAATTTATATGTAGTGATTGCTACATTAATCCGTCTAGACTAAATATCACTATGACAGATCAAATCTTTATCATAGTCAACCTTTGAACATTGTTGTGAATTCTTTCCCAACATGTCGACTATTTCATAGATGTAAAACATCCATGTCTATTTCTTTATAGATCCAGACACAACTGTAAGGTCTTACACCTTTCTCGAGGGTCCTTCAAGTTCAAAACTTGATTTCTCGTGTATGGAACTATCATGGATTTTATGGCTTCAAGCCATTTTACGGAGTCAGGGCCCATCATCGCTTCTCTGCATGTAGTCGGTTCATTATTCTCAAATAATGATTCAACCCTCAAATCTTGGTATTTGATTGTTCATCCGACCTACTTGTTTCAATAGGAACTTGGATCTCCGTGACCACAACCTTTTTGAGGTACGTGAACCATGAGCATTGTTGCTGCCTCCGAAACACTTTTCGGCGCTGCGCAACTCTGCACATATAGCTAAGGTTCTTAACCTTATCAAAGTTCTATTGTCCTCCCACTTAACTTTTCACGAAAAATTCCTTCCAAAAGAAACTTGACGTTCTAAGCAACAAACACTTTTGTCTCCGGTGTTTATGGAGGAATACTTAATAGTCATACAAAGACAGGTTCATCCGACTTTGGTTGCAAACATCTTTCTTATGCATAGCATACCAATGTTTAAGAAAGGACAACTTGGGTTTTATCCCAAACCATAACCTTATATGGTGTCATTTCAACGGATTATGATGAAGCTCTTTTCAGTGGAAAAACGGTAATCTCTAAAGCTTTTAATCTTTTAAAATACAATGGCAGTTTTATGAATTACACCTTTCGATCTTTACCATGTCAAACAAGGTTTAATTACATATCTCGAACGCTCCATACTCTTATGGTGTTTCGGGAAAATGCAAATCCACGGAACGATTCCTTCAATCTTAGGTGTTATGCTAAACTTGTAACTCAAATATCTTCCTTTATGATCTTATCATAAACTATTTATATTCTTGTTACAATGATTTTGCACTTCATCTTGAAAGTCTTTTGAACTTTTCAAATATTTCATACTTCATCCTTATTAAGTAAATATTCATATATTCACTCAAATTTTCGGAGAAAGCATATGAAGTTGAAATCCATCGCTCTTGACTACACATAATGGACTTCGTACAACAATATGTACAAGTTCCAATAAGCTAGTCATTCGTTCCCTTTTGGCCTATGGACGAAGTTTTAATTATCTCTAGGAAAGTTTCACAAGCGTCATTTGATCAAAATCAAATAGACTCCAAAATTCCATCCATATGGATTTTTCTTCATGTTTTCTTTCCAATATAATTTTAAACGGCGATGTCACTTCCTAAGTGATCTTTCAATCAATTTGTCTTTCGACATTTTAGCACTAGTTTTATGGATGTGATTTCTCCAACGAGATTTGTGAATCATCCATCTTTTATGGATTACGGCAATTATTTGAACAACCCTTTTGTTCTCATAATACCCGATAAAACAAATCTTTGAAGGCAAGCTTTGATGTTTAACGAGCAACACAATAACCCTTTATTTGTTCTCGATGAACATCATCACATATTCTTTTGCTAGTTACTTAGGCCATTGTAGTTCATGAATTGTGTTGTTTCGTATGACGATTCACACCAACAAATTCAGTATCAAATACTTAAGAACCACATTGTTTAACAAGCAAAGAATATAGCCATAACATGTATATCATCTATATACTTAAACTGAACGATTCTAGTCTTTTCTTTTCTGCCATATATTTATGAGATTCTCTTTCAGTATTTCCTTTTCAGTTTGAAAGAATCTATCAACATCAATAGTGGAGTCATACATATGACATATAGTCCAAAGCGTGTATAGTTAAATACCAATGTCTTTGGACTTGCACTTTGAAGTAGATCACCATCATCAAATGTTTGGTGTTCTTTCAAATTCCTTTCATTAGTAATCTCTTGGTGTAGTAAACATTTTACCTACATCAAATATTCACCCTTATCATGGTATCGTCCATGATCAAGCTACTTTTAGCTTATAACGATGAATTATTAGTATAATGTTGCTATCCAAAACCTTTTGGAGGATTAGGACAACAAGTGTCTCCAACCTTTTTGCAAATTCTCATCAAAATATGAGAACATGAACTTTGCCATATTATACTCTATCATGTTGTAACCAAAACTTCGTTTCAGATATCACAATATCTTCCACACATCATGGTTTCTGAAACAACTCTTTCAGATCCTAGATAACCTTGATATTAAGGGAATCCTTTGAATATCAAGAATCATGGATACAAACATGATACTTATATACTAACACTTGGAATTGTTACTCTTGATTTAATACTAATTATTAAACTTCATGGAGTAACCGGAACTTACTGAAAGTTTGCAATAGGACTTTTAAACTTTAGATTAACACTTAAAACAATACGATACCAGTTCGTAAAGTATCTAACCAGAATTCTATAGTTCTATCATCTCAATTATAACTAAGCGCAAGGTGGTAAACGGATGCCAATGACTACAACAACTATGCAAATTCACTTTGATTTAGTTTATGATAAATTGAGTTCTAATTAATAATTAAATTAATCTAGGTGAACTCCCACTCAAAACAATATCCCTCACATTGTTTTAGTGATCACACGAACCAAATCCACCACATCAAAACCGATCATCACGAGAGTTGATATAGCTTCAATGGCGAACAATCAACATGTTCATCATATCTACTATATGACTCATGCTCTACCTTTCGGTAATCCGTGTTCCTGAGGCCATGTCTGTACATGCTAGGCTCGTCAAGATCAAACCTTAGCTACCGCATAAGCAAATCTGGCTTGCTTACGTTGTATTTACCCGTGGAATCAAAGACACCCGATCATCACGTGGTGCTTCGAAGCAACAAGTTTTAGCAACGGTGCTAACTAAGGGCGAACACTTTAGAACTTGAAATTTATGTGCATGAGGGATCATCTTATAATGCTACCGTCGTCTACTAAGCAATACAAGATGCATAAAGGATTAACATCACATGCAATTCATAATATGTGATATGATATGGCCTTTCTTCTTTGTGCTTCCGATCTCCATCTTCAAGCACGAACATGATCTCCATCATCACCGGCGTAGCATCAAGGTCAATGACGCTTCTTCATGGTTGTCGTCCACCAGCTTCAACTATTACAACTATTTTGAATAGACACGCAGGTCTTAACAGAAATTAAAGACAACCATATGGCTCCTGCCGGTTGCCAACTTACAATAAGGAACATTGCATACATCAAATATAATCACAATCATGGCCATATCACATCACTGCACACCCCTGCAAAACAAAGTTAGACGCTTCTACTTTCTTTGCATATTTTACGTGGTTTGGGGCTTTCCATAAGTGTCGTTCTAACCTACGAACAAGAACCACAACATTGATACTAGCATTGTTGATTACCCGTTGTAAATTGGATCTTTACTATGCTAGGAGAAACTGGCACCCGCAAAGCCACTTATGCAATACAAGTTGCATGTTAAGCGTGGAGCAAGTCTCATGAACGATGTCATGTAAGGTTAGCCCGGGCCGCTTCATCCCAACATACCGCAAGATGCAAAGTACACGCAAAGCAATCTACAATAAAAGCATCAACGCCCACAATGACCATTGTGTTCTACTCGTGCAACAGATCTACATATAGACACGGCTCTGATACCACTGTAGGGGTTCGTAGCATGGAAAACAAAATTTTTCTATCGCATACAAACAAACAAGCCAAGATCTATCTACTAGATTGTAGCAACGAGTCGATAGAGGAACTCACCCTCGAAGATTCCAAAGCGGTTAACGAGAGCAGATTCTCGTGGGTGATGTAGTCGTACTCTTTCCGATCTCAAGATCGCGTAGACGATCCTTCCAGCGCCGCGTTCCCGCAGCGCTCCCGCAGTCGGTCACACGTTCGGTACTCGACGAAGACCTTCCTCTCCCTTGTTCCAGCAGGCAGCGGAGGTTGTAGCACTCTCCTCGCGATTCCGGCAGCACGACGGCGTGGTACCGGAAGTAGAGGGGAGATCCCGCAGGGCTTCGCCTTAAGCCGGTGCGAGTATGGTGGAGCTTATGAGAGAGGCTATTAGTGGTCTAGTAATTAGACACACCAATTAGAGGGCTCTAAACCAATTAGAAGGCTCTAAACCAAAATAGCTCTAAACCGGGGTCTAGATCTAGGGTTTAGTTTAGAGGATAGGAAACTTGTGTGTATTGGGAGGGAGCCCTGCCCCTCCTTATATAGGTGGGAGGGGCTGGCCGGCCAAGGGGAGGGAGTGGAGTCCCTCCCCAACTCGGCCTAGGTGGGGCGCCGGCTTGGGGAGGAGGACTCCTCCCTCAAGTCGGTTTCCTCCTCTCCTCCCACTTCCCAAAAACTGCCGTTTGACTTTCAAACTAGCCGTTTGACTTTTTCAATTTAGGATTCAATTTAATCCTTTATTTGGGACAGCAAGAACACTTAGTACATGATGCAATCATTCCAACATGTAATGACACATTCATGTACCCCTTCCCCCCCGGAGTGCCGGACAATCCGGGACCTTCTAGAATGTTCCCGATGGAAACACCGGAATCATTCCCGAACTCCGAAACGGGACTTTCCTTATATGAATCTTATTCTCCGGACCATTCCGGATCACCTCGTGATATCCCGGATCCCATCCGAGACTCCGAACAACATTCGGTCTCTTTCTCATAATACCATAACTACTCAAACAACGTCGAATCCTTAAGTGTGTCTCCCTACGGTTCGTGAATTATGCGGACATGATCGAGACACTTCTCCGAACAATAACCAATAGAGGAATCTGGAAATTCATATGGCTCCCACATATTTCTACGATTACTTTGCGATCGAATGAACCACTTACATACGATACCAATTTCCCTTTGTCTCACGATATGTTACTTATCCGAGGTCATGATCGTCGGTATCTCTGCATACCTAGTTCAACCTCGTTACTGATAAGTACTCTTTTCTCGTTCCCGTGATATGTGATCCCTTGTGACCAAGTCACATGCTTGCAAGCTAATTGGATGACATTTCACCGAGAGGGCCCAGAGAATATCTATCCGTCATGTGGATGGACAAATCCCACTCTTGATCCATGTGTTTCAACCAATACTTTCCGAACACCCAATGCCACTTTTATAGCCACCCTGTTACGGTGTGGTGTTTGATGACATCAAAGCATCCATCCGGTAAAGGTGATATGCATGATCTCATGGTCGAAGGAATTAGGTTACTATGTATCAGAAAGCATATAGCAATTGAACTATTGAAATGACTTGATCTTTATGCTACGCTTATCTATAGGAGTATGTCCATCACATCATTCTCCTAATGATATGATCCTGTTGTTAATAACATCTCTATGTTCATGATCAGGAAACCATGATCATATATTAACCAACAAGCCAGTTTAACAAGAGGCTTTACTAGGGACTCTTATTTTAGTTTACAAATCACACAAGTATTAATGTTTCCGTTTAATACAATTATAGCATGGTATGTAAACATTTATCATAAGTGTGAAGACATGATAATAACCACTTTATTATTGCCTCTTGGGCATATCTCCAACAAAAAGTACTCCAAAGTGTGGACAAAACACAAGAAAGTAGATAAAACCAAGCATGGAACATCAAAAATTATAGATACATTTGCAATGTATCAACATCCCCAAGCTTAACTCCTGCTCGTCCTCGAGTAGGTAAGTGATAAAAACAAAGAATAATTTTTGAGGTGACATGCACCATCAAAGACTTGATCAAAGTATTTGTAAAACATTCAAAGCTGGGATCATAGTCCTTCAATCATAACATGAAAGACAAAGTTCTAGCAATAAGACAAAGAAACTATGATGCAACATGAAAAGGCACAAACAAAAGATTCGTGAATAACAATGCTTTGCAAGACGTTTGTTTGTTTCACATAAAGAAAACATAGCATAATAGTATTCAGCTTGTCCCTCATAGAGTAGCAAATATAAATGCATAGAACACCTTCAAAGTTCATAAGAGTGACTAGATACAAATAGTTTAAAACAAGCAATATCAAGATATGCATCAATCAACTAGTCTTGGGACAATGCACATAGAACTAAGAATGGCCACTATGCTCTCAAAGTAGGTGCATAAAGGTAGAAGGTGGAGACTCAATATAATGGTGGAAGAAATGCCTTCATAAAAGGAAGTACGGATTCAAGTCTCATAAAGAGCTTCCAAAAATTATGGTACTTATAGCTTTCAGCTCTCATTGCCCCTATCATAAGCATCTTGAAGTGATTAAGGTTAAAGTGAACAAACTATGGTGTACATGCTTGAAGAAGTATAAGTTAGAAATCTCATGTCCCTTGAATACGAGGGCCGCTCCTCATGCTACTCAAGTTTAGTCATCGGTAAGTTCTTATCATTGTAAGTACATGTGTATCATAGAGAACCGCCAACGGGGTACCCCTTGCCCGATGATACGGAAGAATCCACATATCAAAATGCCAAGGCAAGCAGACAACGAGCATCTCAGCAAACTTCTTATTTACCATGGGAATATGGTGCTTTTTTCTCTCTTTCCTCTTTTCATAATCTCTTTTTTTCTCTTTTTCTCTTTTTTCTCAATATAGGACACTTTTTTTATAAGAAGAATGCTTCATAGACAGCTCATTATGGTTACGCTGCAGGTTTCCACCATGTCAGCATGGATTAGACCAGCGGCTTAGGCGTTTCTCTAACACATATACATAACTCCATGGACTTATAAGCTCTCCTTTCATTTCACACCGACGACATCCATAGACAAAAGAGCATGATATCAACTAGGTACAAAGTACCAAGTGCAATGTTGAAAGCATTCCCCATGACATCATAGTTCTGCTAATCCTCAACAAATAAGTGCAAGCATATACAACATAGACGACACAATGGTTCAAGTTTATTAAGGGAAAGAAAAGTAAAGTGTGCCATCAAGTTCGTGAGAGCTTTAATCACTAGTTTTCTCATAACAAGTTTAATTTGGAAGGTAAACAAAAACATGAATATACTTGGAATAGCATAATCTAGTAGGTAGGTATGGTGGACTCTTTGGAATAACTTGGTTTAGGGAGTTGGATGCATGAGTGGAACTCATACTTGGTTGTGGAGGCTAGCAAAAGACTGGGAGCGACAAACCAAGAGAGAAATAATGGCCATAATCATGCAGAGGGACAAAACATCATTGATCAAAGCATAGAGTGATACTACAAGTTGAAAACTAAAGGATCATAAAGGCTATGGTGCCTTTGTATAGTCATAACATGGTGTGAGCATGTGCCAAGTCAACCCAAATAAAGCATCAAAGGAGAATACCACTGTACTATGCTTTAATATGCTAAAACAATGCATGATTCATCCAAGGCACATTAAGCAATATCAATTGTTTATAACAAGTAATTCTACAGCAAAGAATACTAAGCATAAAGCCAAAACAATATCAAGCATGGCATGACAAAGCATAGGCCACAGTCAAAAACAAGCTCTTTTTACCACTTAAGCATGAGCTTTCCTACTATTTTCCAAACCAAACCAAACTATTTGAAAACCAATGTATGAAAGAGGGGGTCCAAACAATTTATTTAGCAAACTAGGAAAACAAAAGCAAATGAAAAAACAAAACGAAAACGAAAAAGAAGACGCTCCAAGAACAACACAACTATGCATGAAACAATAAAAATGAAGCATTTGGAAGAAACCTAGGATTTTTATTGATCAAGAAGGGATGCACTTCCCTCAAAAATCTCAATTCCCCAAAAGAACTCAAAAAGGAACCAACAAGAAGCAAATGCAGAAAATGGCAAAAATCTGTCCAAACTGACCAGCAGGTAAAGACGAATTTTTTCTAAGACCTTCTATTGCTCAAATCAAAAAGTGTCGAACTAAAGAAAGTTAGATAACAACCTTGGGAAGAAGCACAAAAATTCACACTGCAAAAGGACGTACAGAGATTTTATACAAATTTTTACGGTGAAGCATAGAAATCTATTTAGGGACAGCAAGTTTTCCAATCATTACTTCTCTCTCATCAGAGGTTACTCTTGGCACAAAAAGCAAATAAAAAGGATAAAGAGCGGTTATTACTGAATTAATAACTTGCAAGAATCATCTAAAACTTTTGGGTTATCTCCCAATAAGTAGTTTTCTTTAGCGCCTTTAAGTTAGGCATAAGAAGAAAAAAGAAGCAAGTGTTCTCAAATGAAGAAGCATTAATACCAAATTTTGTTTTCATAGGAGAGGCAAAAGAAATCTTCTCTCTCTTCTTGGGGAAGTGGTCTATACCTTTCTTGAGTGGGAGTTGATATTTAATGGTGCCTTCTTTCATATCAATAATGGCACCAACAGTTCTAAGAAAAGGTCTTCTCAAAGTAATAGGACAAGAAGCATTGTATTCAATATCCAAAACATAGAAATTAACGAGGACATAGGCATTGTTAACCATAATAAGAACATCATTAATACTCCCCATGAGTTTCTTTTTAGCATTATCATCAAGTGGGACATTCAAATAACAATCTTCAAGTGGAGGCAAATCAAGCATATCATAAACCCTTCTAGGCATAATAGAAACACTACTATCAAGATCACATAAAGCTTTGAAATCAAAATTATTCAATTTCATATTAATGATGGGTTCCCAACCATCTTCTTGTTTTATAGGAATAGAAGCTTTATGTTTCATCTTTTCCTCTTTAATCTTTATGAGAGCATCAGTAATGTGTTTTGTATAGGCCATGTTCATAGCACTAGCATTAGGACTTTTAGCAATCTTTTGTAGGAACTTAATAACTTCAGAGATATTACGACCATCAAGATCAAAATCAAAATTATCATCTAAAGTAGTAGAACTATTACGAGCGTCAACACTAGTGGTAGTGATAGTAGAAACACTAATGTTTCTAGCAATTTCATCTTCTCTTTCCCACTTAGCATGTAATTCAGCTAATAGTCTAACATTTTCATCAATTCTTACTTGTATAGCATTAGTAGCTGCAAAGGGATTATCATTAGTTTCAGGTTTAGTAGCCATTTTATTAATCAATGAAGATTGAGCTTCAGACAAGGATGATGTATTCCTTTCAGCATTAGAGAGTTTCAATTGTAAACTAGGAATTTCCCTATTTAGACTTTCAAGTTGATGGCTAATGTTCTTCAATATGCTAGATTGTTCATCCATAGTTTTAGTAAATAGTTTATTTTCCTCATATTGCATTTGCATGAAATTTTTAGTGGCTCTTTCAACTTCTAAAGTTCTTCCTTCACTAGGTAATCCAGTTTTACCATTATAACCATAAGTATTATTAGGAGGGTAGGGCCTATAATTGTTATTACCATAAGCATTATTGCCAAAATTGTTATTTCTTATGAAGTTCACATCAACTTGCTCTTCTTGAGCAACCAAAGAAGCTAAAATACATTATTTGGATCAATATGGGCTTTCCCATTAACAACCATAGACATAATAATGTCAATCTTATCACTCAAGGAGGAGGTTTCCTCAATAGAATTTACCTTCCTACCTTGTGGAGCTCTCTCAGTATGCCATTCAGAATAGTTAACCATCATATTATCCAGAAGCTTTGTTGCAGCACCCAAAGTAATGGTCATAAAGGTACCTCCAGCACCAGAATCCAATAGGTTCCTTGAAGAGTAGTTCAATCCTTGTGAAGATGTCCTTGACTCCCCGGCAACGGCGCCAGCAAAATGCTTGATGGCTCAGTGTTGATGTAGAGCTCGTTGGGAACCCCAAGAGGAAGGTATGATGAGCACAACAGCAAGTTTCCCTCAGTTATGAAACCAAGGTTTAATCGAACTAGTAGGAGCAAGGACACACCCCAAAGGTGTTGCTAGATAAGCTTTGGTAGGGCGCACTACCGATGCTAGTAGCAACGTGGAGACCTGCACAACACAACCATAGAACTTTGTCCCCAACTTGTGATGAGGTTGTCAATGTCACTGTTTTTGCTGAAAACAAAGGATTAAACGTATCGAATGGAAGGACTTAATAGTTCGTAGAAAGTAAACACAAAGCAGTAAATAGTTTGTAGATTGTATGTAAAAGAAAAGGACCGGGATCCATAGTTCACTAGCGGTGGCTCTCCTTAAGATAGATAACATGCTGGGTGAACAAATTACAGCGGGGCAATTGACAAACATCGAGAAATCAATACATGCATATACTAATCATCTTGACTCCTTTGAAACTTTATTGGGAATTACATCATTATACATAGACCGCCATCCAACTGCATCTATGACTAATAATCCACCTTCAGGTTATCATCCGAACCCCTTCCAGTATTAAATTGCAAGCAACAGATTATTGCTTTACGAATTGCGTGTAATATAAAGAATACAATTGTTCCATGAACAAAGGATTGTTGTATTCTCCCTAGTAGCAACAGCACATCTAGTACCTTAGAGATTTCTGTCACTTCCCATATTACCAGAGGCATGAACCCACTATCGAGCATAAATACTAACTATTGGAGTTGCTAGCATCTACTTGGCCAAGATAGCTACTAACAATGGAAAGCATGCAAGATCACAAATAACAAAGACATGATAGAATCAATAATCAATCTGAAATAGCATCTCAATATCCATCGGATCCCCGCAAACACAACATGCATAATTACAAATAGATGGTCTTGATCATGAACGGAGCTCACAAGATCTAGACATGAAAGCACAAAGGAGGAGAACCAGCCATCTAGCTACTACATGGACCCGTAGTCCAGAGATGAACTACTCACGAATCACACCAGAGGCTTGCATGATGATGAAGAAGGCCTCCAGGTTGAATTCCCCTCTCCGGCAGGGTGCCGGGAAGAGCTTCAGATCCCTCACGATCTAGGGATGGAGATGACGGCGGCTACAGACTCTTTCGTGGATTTTTGATCGGGTACTTAGGGTTTTCGTCTCGAGGGCAATATATAGGAGGAAGGAGAGGCCGAGGGGGTGTTGGGGTCGGCCAGACCACCCCCTGGCACGGGCCAGGCCTGGCCACGTGGCCAGGTGGTGTGGCCGGCTCCCAGCCCTTCTCCGTATTGTATTCTGGCATCAGATGTCTTCCGGAAAAATAGGCACTTTGGGTTTTGTCCCGTCCAATTCCGAGAATATTCATTTTCTGACTGCCTGGAACCAAAAACAGCAGAAAACAGGCAGCTAGCACTGTGGATCTTGTTAATAGGTTAGTCCAAGAAATCATATGAAAAGTACTCCAAAATGTGCACAAAACACAAGAAAGTAGATAAAACCAAGCATGGAACATCAAAAATTATAGATACATTTGAATGTATCAACTGTGTAGATGTCGACGCCTCCTTCCGATTGCTCCCTGGACCATGCGGTCGACGTACATGGGGAGCATGTGATTGATGTGCATGAGTTGCCGCAGTCTCCTGTGGCTTCCCCGGTTCCGCCTGCGCCAGCCCATGGGCTGGTTTTGTCCGCTCCTAACCAGCTCGTGTCGCCCACTGACGTGCTATCAGTTGGGATGCCCCCGCCTGCGCCACCTGCCGAGCCTCGCCATACAATAATCACTCGTCATCATGACCATACACATCACGAGAAGGTATACACCGACGTCACAGTCCGTTATGATTCGCGTCGCCACACTTTCTTTGCTGCTCCAACATCACACCGAGAGGTGCTTCTCGATCCGGCATGGCATGCGCTATGTCGGATGAATTTGCTACTTTGTAGTAGATTGTTACATGGACTCTGGTTCCTCGACCACCTGGCATCAATATCGTTGGTAGCAAGTGGATCTTCAAAACCAAGCACCATCCTGATGGGTCTAGCGATAAGCACAAAGTGTGGTTAGTAGCTCGTGGTTTTACTCAGTAGCATCGGATTGACCATGGTGATACTTTTAGTCCTGTCATGAAGCCAGCCACAGTTCGCCTGATATTTTCTCTCATAGTCTCTCGCGATTGGAGTCTTCGACAGGTTGATGTAAACAATGCTTTCTTGCATGGGTTCCTGGTTGAGGATGTCTACATGCAATAACCGCCAGGCTTTAAAGATGTGAGGTATCCTTCTCAGGTCTGTAAGCTTTAGCGGTCTATTTATGGCCTGAAACAGTCTCCACGGGCTTGGTATGCGCGACTGAGTCCGCTTCTCCATCAGCTTGGGTTTGTTTCCTCTAAGACTAATACGTCACTCTTCATTTTCTCATGTGATGGAATGCGGGTATTCATGCTCGTCTATGTGGATGATATTTTCATTGCTGGCTCTACTCAGGAGGTTGTGGATCATCTGGTTTGTTCTCTCTGACAGTTTTCCTATTAACGACTTGGGATGACTGGATTTCTTCCTTGGATTGGAGGCATCATACAATTTAGGGGGGATGACGCTGACTCAACGGAAGTATGCTCTTGATCTTCTCCATCGAGTCAACATGGAGAATTGTAATCCTGCCACCACTCCTATTGTAGTGCCCAAGGCCTTGGCTCGGGATTCAGGCACATTGCTAATTGTAGATGATTCATTCAGGTATCGCAGTGTTGTCGGTGGACTGTAGTATTTGACTCTCACTTGTCCTGATATTTCTTTTGCGGTGAACAAGGTTTGCCAGTTTCTATCATAGACCACTAATGTACACTGCGAGTCGGTGAAGCGAATTCTACAATATGTTAAAGGAACATTGCAGACTGGCTTGAGTATTCGCAAGTCATCATCATCTGTTATCAATATTTTTACGGATGCGGATTGTGCCGGATGTGTGGATGACAGACGGTCCACGAGTGGGTTTGCCGTGTTTGTTGGTCCGAACCTCATCTCTTGGAGTTCGAAGAAGCAACCCACAATCTTGAGATCCAGTACTGAGGCTGACTATAAGGCATTGGCTAATGGTGCTGCTGAAGCTATATGTGTAGACTCTCTACTTAAAGAGCTTGGTGTGACTCGACAGCGTACCCAGATTATGGTGTGATAATCTTGGGGCTACTTACCTGATGGCGAAACCAGTCTTTCATGCTCGAACTAAGAACATTGAGATCGATTTCCATTTTGTGCGAGAACGAGTAGCAGCCGGTGAACTGGATGTCAGGTTTATCTCCATTCATGACCAGATGGCTGATGTATTCATGAAACCAGCCACACGATAGATGTTACATAGACTTAAGTACAATCTTAACCTTGTATATAGCGGTTTAGATTGAGGAGGAGTGTTTGAATTGTATTCAGACTAACCCTCCTGTTCGTGTATCTACGTGGTGTATACGTATGTAACTTGTATGTGGTCATGACTATATAAGTGGAACACGTGCAAGGCTTTTGTCCACGCACGAAACCCTAAATCCTCTTTTCAATCTGGTACAACGTCGTGCGCGACGGAATATTTTGCACTGGCCCGCAGCGGGAGAGAAGGGCTTCGTTGCGACACCCATCCGTGCGTCTTCTAGGAGAGCAGGGCTCCGTTGCGACCACACCGTGGGTCTTTTCTGGTGTCCATCCCATGCCCGAAAAGAATCTGGACGATATGGATAGTAGTTTGAGCCGAAACAATATAGCTATTTTTTTCTTTGATGTCATCAAAGTAACAGTATGCAAGGAAAGTAGTTATGCCCAAAATAATTAACCTCCATACAAATTTCCCGGGACAAGATACCACATGGTATGTGCCAGTTTCAGTTTCGAGCTGCAGTTGGGAAAATAGCTAGCTCAAAGCTCAGTTTGCGATTTGTTGAATTGTGTTGTTCTAAGCTTATTTTATAACATGCTATTCAGATTAGCTAGAAAAGTAGATAAAGTACGCCAAAGAAAACACTAAAACAAATAGGAGTATTGGTTGTTGAGCAAACAGGGATGTGATAGACCACCGACATGCCAAATGAAATCTACTTTTTTTACGTATATAAACACAAGAAATGCTAGACTCCGACATATTCGAACAGAGGAAGAGAAGCTCTAGAAATCGGTGTGGGTGATTCCGGCTCCGACAACGATGAAGATTGTACTCTGGCGTATAATCCACGATTTCCTTCCCACAGGGCATCATCAGTTGGTCACTCGCCATATACCTGCCTATGGTCATTGTCTGTTTTGCGTCCAGGTGGAACGTGTTGAACACCTATTCCTGCTCTGCCCTTATGCACATGCTATCTGGCACACTGTCCAGTAGAAGTACTGCCTCAGGTTGTGCCGAAGAGACATGGTCAACTTTAAACAGTCGTGCTCTGTTTTCCTGCAGAGGGAGAGTGTCGTCAATGCTACAGTCCTGGTGGTAACCTATTGGCATGTGTGGGAAGCTAGGAACGATCTCAGTCTCAGGAACAGTGGATTCGCATGGATCCCATTAGAGTCGCCTCCAAGATCCTAGCCTACGTTGATATGATCATGGCATACTTGTTCGGAGCTAAAGCGAAGAAACATCGGTCCATGTCGAATATGGTGCAGCGCTGGGTTCCTCCTCCATACGGTTATGTGTGCATACGGAAGGCAGCAGATACGCCTTGCCACTAGGCGCTGTCACATCAGTCCGACATGGCCGTTGATGACCTCAGCCATGGTCGACCACTGAGTGTCAACAGCCGCGGTCGATGCCTTCGCGACGAACCGCGGGAGAGTCTCGGCTGTCGCCCCCAGCGCGCTGGCCACCTGCGAGGACGCCTCCAATGGTGGATCGGCCTTCGCAGGATTCCCCTCCTCCTCGAGCAAGCCGTCCTTTGGAGGGGATGCGACGTCGCCCTTCTCCTTGGTCCCCATGTCCGCCTCGGCGGGATCGGTCTTCTTCTTCTTGGCACCCGCGTCGGGCGCCTCGGAGGTCTTCCCTTTGCTCTTCTTGGAAGGATACTGCCCAACCTCGACGCAGATCGTCGGGACTTTCGCCACCGTGGCACGCTTGATCTTCTTGGGGCCACTCCTTCAAACACATGACGATCAGCGACTCAGAAATTCTGTGACAAGCAAGAAAATAAAACAAGCAAAGAACCAAAAGGACTTACTTGGAGATTGGGAGAGTTCATAGCCCCGTGCTGACATGCGTGAGTTTCTCCAGTTTGGACCAGATCGGCCGCGACAAGCCCCTACTTCGGTCAGGCTTTCTTGTCGCCACGGCTTCGGGGAGCCCTTGGCTCGGAAGTGGTCTTGGATGGCGTCGGGGATCACTTGGAGCTTTCTTCCACGACGATCTTCAGGTCGTCGTCCCCCTCTTCGAGGCTGCGACTAGCTTCGCCCTCACGGCTCTTCTGGCCGCGGGTCTTCCGATCCGCCTAGGGAGGCTCCTGCTCCTCCTCAGCCTCTTCCGCCTTCTCCTCTTCTTCGTTGGAGGCATCTCCCTCATCTTCGTCGAGGAGCTCCTCCCGCATCTTCTCGTCCAGTGGGGGTAGCCAGTGCTCCAGGATCTGGAATTTCTACAAACGATTACAATGCGCGAGTCAAATAAGCGACTTAGAAATGCAATTAAAAAAGGAAATGACTTCGAATAAATGAAAACACTTACTGTGGGGGACGGCCTGCTGTTCGGCTTATACGGACTCGGCCCTTCCTGGAGGTCGGTGAAGGTCGCCTCCGTGATCTTCTTCAAGGCCGCGACGTAATCTTCCGCGACCCAAAAATCTGGACTCGCCCTGTTAGGGTCGGATCGCCCAGTGTATTCATATATCTAGTGGGCTCGGGTAGCGAGTGGCACCAGTCGCCGCCCGAGCCAGCAGTTGAAGAGGTTGATCATCTTCAACCCCTCCTCTTCAAGCTTGGTCATCCGAGCGCACATTTCACCGATGACCGTCCTATGGGCATTGGGGAGCTTCTTCACCGATAACCGGCGTGGATTTCTCTACTCCGTGGTGTATGCCGGGATCGCCACCTCCCCGGTTGGGGTCGACTCCTTGGCATAGAACCAGAATTTCTTCCACTCACTGGTCGCCTTCTTAGGCCGCATCAGCTTGTAGAAACTGGTGTGGGGCTTCACCTGGAAGGTAACGCCGCCCGCCGCCAGGAAGGGCCCGCATTTCCCCTCACGGCTAGCTCGTCCATGAAACATCCCGATCCAGAACGCTAAGTGCAAGCAACAACCCAGGTAGCTCTCGCAGAAAGCGATGAAGACTGCCAGCTGCTCGATGCTATGTGGCCCTAAATCGGAGGGCTTGATATGGTAGAAATGAAGGAACAGTCTGAAGAAAATGGAGGTGGGAAACCCTATCCTGCGCTCCAGATGACTAACGAAGGAGATAGACTCTCTAGATCACTTCTTGGGTTCGCTCTTGCCTGCCTGTGGAACTCACCACTGACCCTTTATGAGAATACCTATGTCCTACAAGGACTGCATTATCACCGTGGTGCATTTGGACTTGGTCCTGGTGGGCGCCATGGGAAACTATCTCGCATGGTCTAGGATCTAGATCGGATGCTGGTGCAGAGAGGAAGAAGGAGGAAGAATGGGAAACGCGGGTGAATATCCATACCTTCCTGCACCACTCTCCTTATATAGTGGCGCTACCCTATGACCACGGGTTAGCCGTTACTTCGTGGTAATTCCACCAAATTTACCGTTAGAAATTACCTAATGGCTAGTTCTACTGTGTTGACGGTCCAACTTTGATCAAATTGAGCACTCGACTCGAGCACCAACCGACTCGCCTAGCTGCGAATGAGAACATACTAGGTATTCTCCCTTCTTTGGAGGAGTTCTTCACTGATTCGACTAGGCGCCCACTTGGACTTGCCTACTCTGGCTGCTAAGTTAACACCTTCGCCGAACCCCTGACGCACTCGGGGACTACTCATGGGGATATACCAATCGGTGTATGCACAGAAGGCCGATTCGACTGGCCTAGGACCATGATGAGTGGGCATGCTTGTTAAGGGGCAACCTTGGGGATGGCCTGATCTTTCATGACTCCCTTGAAAATCGAGGTGGAGTGAGTGTGGGGATGAGGGAGAGAGTGAAAACCGCGAACTCACACACGATGAACACTATGAACACACACCATGAAGACACGATATAAGCCAATTTCTCACGTTGGCGACGACCTGTCCAGCGCAATCCCTAGGAATGGGCGTCGGTCGGGGATCTCTCTCTCGAACCAGCACAGCGAGAAGGGATACTCAGTGATATCTTGATGTCATGGCAATGGATCTCCATTGCCAAGGCCTTGTACAATGCAGAGGCACGATGCAAACTCCAACGAGGTTTGTGATATTTGGTGCTCCTCTATCAAAGGAGCATGAGGTAAGAACTAGACACATCCACAAGGGGTTTCTACTAATTCCAAATATCAATCCTAGGGCTTACAATAAAGGTGGGGACTAAAATAGGCCATCCACAAGTTCAGGGGTACTTTATGCAACTAAAAGCATCAAAGGGGTTCGTTACAAGGCCAAAGGCCAAGCTGGGACGCACAGGCCCTGGGACGACCAGGAGTACCGGAACCTGTGACCGGTAGTACCGGTTGAAGGTGGTAGTACCGCTTGCAGGTACCGGAGCAGGCCAAAGCGCTGGCATGGGTCTTCAGGCATGCACGTTAATACCGCATGACGAATGCAGTAGTACCAGTTGATGCGGTAGTGCTGCCGTCTTAGTACCGAAGAGGTCTAGGACTGCTAGCGGAATCTCTCTATCCTGGGCGGTAGTATCGCGTGCTCTAGGCAGTAGTACCGCTTGACCGGTAGTACCGCTTCTAGGGGGTGGTGGTACCGCTGGCTCCTGGCAGCTGTTGGCTTTAGCATCGGTCCTCTAGCTCGCGTCTTCATACCTGATGATGCATATTGTCGGGGCATGAAGTAGCAAGCCATCCAGGGGTGTATCGAAGTCACATGAGTACAAGAGTGAATTCACCTTATCTTGGAGGAGCTTGGCTCGCGCGCGAGTCATCGGTCCACTTGGGGGACTTGGAGACATAGAGGCGTCCGTAGGACGGGATACATCATCTCCCCCCTTGGGATAGAGTCGTCATCGACTCTTCATGGTTGTCATCTTGATCATCTCCATGGTATGGTGAAAGGTCCTTGACGTTGAATGTATTGCTCACAAGGTACTTGGAGGTCGGGATGTCGATGATGTAGGCGTTGTTGTTGATTCACTTGAGGACCTTGAAGGGACCATCTGCTCTTGGTTTAATCTTGGAATCGTGTTCCTTGGGGAAGCGGTCCTTGCTCAAGTGTATCCACACAAGGTTACCTTATTCGAAGATTATTTCTTTCTTGTCCTTGTTTAATCTTGACGCTTAACGAAGGACTTGTTGCTCAATCATAGCTCTTGTTTCTTCTTAAAGCTTCTTCATAGCTTGAGCACGCTTGTCGATGTCCATGTTGGTAAGCTCATGAAGAGGTAGTGGTAGGATGTCGAGAGGGTGAGGGGCTCGAAGCCATAAACGATCATGAAGGGACTCATCTTGGTTGTTGAGGGCTTGGCACGGTTGTAGGTGAACTCGCCTTGTGGAATGCATTTCTCCCAATCCTTCAAATTTTTCTTGATCAATACACAAAGGAGATTGTCGAGGCTTCGGTTGACGACCTTAGTTTGGCCATCGGTTTGAGGATGCGATGCAGATGAAAAGAGGAGCTTGACGCCGATCTTGGCCATGAGGGTATTCCATAAGTAGCTCAAGAATTTGACGTCGCGGTCGGAGACGATTGTTCTTGGCACACCGTGAAGACGGACAATTTCTTTGAAAAACAAATTTGCAACATGTGAAGCATCGTCGGTCTTATGGCACGGTATGAAGTGTGCCATTTTGGAAAAGCAATCCACGGCAACAATTATAGAATCATGTCCATGCTTAGACCTAGACAATCCTAACACAAAATCCATGCTAATTTCAGACCACGATGCATAAGGAATAGGCAATGGCATATAAAGACCATAAGGGTTACCTTGCGACTTAGCTTGAACACATGTTGTGCATCATTGAACATAGAGCTCCACGTCTCGCTTCATCTTGGGCCAAAAGTAGTGAGTGGAGAGCATATCCAATGTCTTGTCACAGCCAAAGTGACCCATGAGGCCTCCACCATGAGATTCTTGGAAAAGCAAAAGTTGGAGGGACGACTTTGGAATGCAAAGCTTGTTTTGTTTAAAGAGAAAGCTCTTATGCAAATAGAAATTATCAACTCCTTTGTCAACGGATCACTTTGCGAAAATTGGTTCAAAGAACGGGTCGGAAGAATACAAAGTTTTGATTTCATCAAGACCCAACACGTTGATTTCAAGTCGAGTAAGAAGGCTTGTGTGCATGCGAGACAAAGCGTTCACGACTACGTTATCTTTGCCCTTCTTATACTTGACTATGTACGGAAAAGACTCCATAAACTCAACCCACTTAGCGTGTCTCTTGCTCAAGTTTGCTTGGCCTTTGAGGTATTTCAACGACTCATGGTCAGAATGTATGATAAATTCTTTAGGCCATAGGTAGTGTTGCCAAACTTGAAGAACACGAACTAACGCAAAAAGATCTTTGTCATAAATTGGATAGTTAAGGCGAGCACCATCAAGTTTCTCGCTATGGTAGGCTATAGGACGTCCGTTTGGCATAAGGACTCCTCCAATGCCAATACCACTAGTGTCACACTCTATCTCAAAAGTTTTTGTGAAATCCGGTAACGCAAGGAGAGGTGCTTTGGTGACCCTCTTTTTAAGTTCATCAAAAGCTTTTTGTTATGCCTTGCCCCAGACGAAGGTGACATTCTTTTTCGTCAACTCGTTGAGAGGATAAGCAATGGTAGAAAAGTCTTTCACATAGCGACGATGGAAACCGGCCAACCCATGAAAACTTCAAAGTTCACTCACATTAGTGGGAATGGGCCAATCTCGTATGTCCTTTATCTTGGAAACATCAACTTCAATGCCCTTCGAAGAAACGACAAATCCAAGAAAAAATAACTTGTCTTCAGCAAAAGTGCACTTGGTAAGATTAGCATATAGCTTTTCATGTCGAAGGATTTGCAAAACTTCCTTGACATGTGTAACATGGTCCTCAAGTGACTTGCTATAAACAAGTATATCATCGAAATAGACAACAACACTTTTCCCAATGAGAGAACGCAAGATATGATTCATAAGGCACATGAAGGTGGATGGGGCATTATATAAGCCAAAGGGCATGACCAACCATTCATAGAGACCAAGTTTGGTCTTGAAGGCACTTTTCCACTCATCACCTTTCGCCATGCGTATTGATGGTAGCCACTACGAAGATAAATTTTCAAGAAAACTATGGCTCGACACAACTCATTGATACCTTCGATCCGGATTACAGATGTAGTATAGCTCTTTTCCCTAGTAGACCTAGCTTATCGAATCCTCGGGAAGCATAAAGCATAGTGAAGTTACTTTAATGGACATTCGGGAGTTTTAAAATTCTTTTTGTGTTTTACCGGACCAAGAGTTTGCTGTCTTTTGTTATTGTCAATGATGGAGATAGAGGGCCTAGGGCTTTCGGTTTCACCTATAGCTGCTGATGGGAATAAAAGATAATAATAATAAATGCATGTAATTGTTAGAGCGAGATAATTATATGTGGGTAGTGCATCCATAATTGTTATTGCCTCTACAATCGCTTGTAGCAATAACCTACTAGTCTCATCCATAGAAGAAAGAGAACTAATGATATGCATAGTGACGTCACCGTTAATCCCAAGTAAATCCCTCACATATAGCCGTACTACCCCTTCTATCACCGGGGTTCCCAACCTGCAGATTAGTCATTACTCATACTTGATGGCTCATGAATGTTGAGCTCGTTGGGGAACCCCAAGAGGAAGGTATGATGAGCATAGAAGTAAGTTTCCCTCAGTTATGAAACCAAGGTTTAATCGAACCAGTAGGAGCAAGGAAACAGCCCAAAGGTGTTGCTAGCTGAGCCTTGGCAGGGCGCACTACTGGTGCTAGTAGCAACGTGGAGACCTGCACAACACAACCACAGAACTTTGTCCCCAACTTGCGATGAGGTTGTCCATCTCACCGGTTTTGCTGAAAACAAAGGATTAAATGTATCAAATGGAAGGAAGTAATAGTTTGCAGAAAGTAAACACAAAGCAGTAAACAATTTGTAGATTGTATGTAAAAGAAAGAACCGGGGTCCATAGTTCACTAGAGGTGGTTCTCCTTAAGATAGATAACATGCTGGGTGAACAAATTACAGTGGGCAATTGACAAACATCGAGAAAGCAATACATGCATAAACTAATCATCTTGACTCCTTTGAGACTTGATTGGGCATTACAACATTATAGATAGACCACCATCCAACTGCATCTATGACTAATAATCCACCTTCAGGTTATCATCCGAACCCCCTCTAGTATTAAGTTGCAAGCAACAGATTATTGCTTTACGAATTGCGTGTAATGTAAACAATACGATTGTTCTATGAACAAAGGATTGTTGTTTTCTCCCTAGTACCAACAACACATCTAGTACCTTAGAGATTTCTGTCACTTCCCCAGATTACCAGAGGCATGAACCCACTATCGAGCATAAATACTAACTCTTGGAGTTGCTAGCATCTACTTGGCCCAGATATCTACTAACAACGGAAAGCATGCAAGATCACAAATAACAAAGACATGATAGAATCAATAATCAATCTGAAATAGCATCTCAATATCCATCGGATCCCCGCAAACACAACATGCAGAATTACAAATAGATGATCTTGATCATGAACAGAGCTCACAAGATCTAAACATGAAAGCACAAAGGTGGAGAAACAGCCATCTAGCTACTACATGGACCCGTAGTCCAGAGATGAACTACTCACGCATCACACCGAATGCTTGCATGATGTTGAAGAAGGCCTCCAGGGTGAATTCCCCTCTCTGGCAGGGTGCCGGGAAGAGCTTCAGATGCCTCCTGATCTAGGGATGGAGATGACAGCGGCTACAGACTCTTTCATGGATTTTTGATTGGGTACTTAGGGTTTTGGTCCCGAAGGCAATATATAGGCGGAGGAGAGGCCGACGGGGTGCTTGGGCTGGCCACACGACCCCTTAGCACGGCCAGGCCTGGCCTGCGCGGCCAGGTGGTGTGGTGGCCCCCTATCTCCTCTCCGTATCGTATTCTGGCTCCAGATGACTTCCGGTAAAATAGCGACTTTGGCTTTTGTCCCGTCCAATTCCGAGAATATTCATTTTTTGACTTTCCTGGAACCAAAAATAGCAGAAAACAGGCAGCTGGCACTGTGGCTCTTGTTAATAGGTTAGTCCAAGAAATCATATGAAAAGTACTCCAAAGTATGGACAAAACACAAGAAAGTAGATAAAAACAAGCATGGAACATCAAAAATTATAGATACATGATGACCCACAAGTATAGGGGGTGTATCGCAGTATTTTCGAGGGAAGTGAAACCCAATTTATTGATTTGACACAAAGGGAGCCAAAGAATATTTATAAGCCTTAACAACTGAGTTGTCAATTCAGCCGCACCTGGAAACAATCTTGCTCACAGCAGTTTATCAGTAGCAACAATTTTGTAGTAGGAATAGTAAAGTAACAGCAGTAGCAAAGCAAAGACAGTAGTAACAAAAGCAGTAAACAGTGGGATTAGAGTGCGGTAGGCATAGGGATGGATGGACGGGCGTTGCATGGATAAGACAAATCACATAGCAATCAGAACATAGGGCAATTGCAGATAAATAAGATAAAGCATCCAAGTACTAGACAATCCTAGGCATGTGTTCCATATATAGTCATACGTGCTCGCAATGAGAACTTGCACAACATCTTTTGTCCTGCCAGCCCGTTTGCAGCGTGGCCTCTAGGGAACTACTAGCAATTAAGGTGCTCCTTTTAATAGAGCACCGGAGCAAAGCATTAACACTCCGTGAACACATGTGATCCTCACATCAAAGCCTTTCCCTTCCGGCTACCCCGATTTCTGTCACTTCGGGACCATAGGTTCCGGACAACGACGTGTGTATACAACTTGTAGATAAGACCAAGAACAATACTATCATAATGAATCAATAACATGTTCAGATCTGAAATCATGACACTCTGGCCCTAGTGACAAGCATTAAGCACGACAAGTCGCAACAAAGTCATAAAGCACTAATAAAAGATACTAGGCACCATGCCCTAACAATCTGATGCCATTACATGAACGATCTCATCCAATCCCTACCATCCCCATAGCCTACAGCAGGGGATTACTCACTCATAGGTGGGAGAAACATGGATGGTCGATGGAGAAGTGATGGTGATGATGATGGCAATGATCTCCTCCAATTCCCCGTGTCGGCAGAGTGCCAGAACGGAGTTTCTGGTGCTGTTTCGTGGAATCTGGTGGTGGTGGCGGAGCGGAACTCCTTCTGGAAAAACGTCAAACCCCCCGAAGTTTTTAGGTCAGAAGGCTCCTTATAGGCGAAGAGAGAGGCCGAGGGGGTGCCTGGGGGGCCCACACCACCCCCTGGCGCGGCTTGGCCTAGCCCGCGCCAGCAGGTGGTGTGGCCACCCTAGGGCTCTTCTCCATCTCGTATTCTGGCTCCTGGAGTCTTCGGGTGAAATAGGATTTTTGGCATATTTTCTGGGATTTTTCCTGATAGTTGATTTGCTGCACAAAAAGTAGACACCAAGGCAATTCTGCTGAAAATAGCGTCAGTTCGCATTAGTTGCATCCAAATCACACAAGTATAGAGGAGAAACAATAGCAAAAGTGTTCGGGAAAGTAGATACGTTTTGGACGTATCAACTGCCCCCAAGCTTAGCTTATTGCTTGTCCTCAAGCAATTCAGTTGAAAACTGAGTGCGATAAAAGAACTTTCACGAACACATTTGCTTCATATGATGTAAATATTCCCAGCAATGTGATCAACTACTTAGAAAATTTATAATAAAGAGTATGCAACTGAGTCTACTTAGTAGTCATTGCAAGCTATAAAGAGATTCCAACTCAAGAATAATAAGTAGCACAAAGCACAAACATAAGCAACATTACAATGCTCATAGAAAGGTATGATAGAGTGGTATCTCGCTTGCCTTTGATTATGAATGTCAAGGCACCTCTGAAGTTCAAGTGATGACTAGAAGTAAAGATATCAAGGATAGAAGCATCAAAGTCATAACACAAATAATCAAGTAATGAAACAAACATAAGGAATGACAACTATGCTCTCAAGAAGGTGCTCAAAGAATATGTGGAGACTCAACAAGTAGAAGAAAAAGCTTTTGAGAAATTTGAAAGGCTTCCAAATGCTGAAAGTATGGTACTTGTTAGCATTGAGCTCTCATTGCCCCTATCATAGGCATCTTTAATGTGGTTAAGGTGAAAGTGAGGTCCAATCTGAGTTATATGCTTGATAGACTATAAACTGGAAATCCCAAGTCCCTTGAGTACGAGGGCCGATCCTCATGCTACTCAACTTTAGTTACCGGTAAGTTCTTGTCATCGTAAGTATGTGCATATCATTGAGAACCGCCAACGGGGTACCCCTTGCCTGACGATACGGAAGAATCCCCATATCAAAATGACAAGGCAAGCAGACAATGAGTATCTCAGGAATCTTCTTATTTACCATGGGAAAATGGTGCCTTTTTTCCTCTCTTTCCTCTTTTCATAAAACTCTCTTTTTTAGTCTTTTTCTCAATAGCTATAACTCTCTTTTTTATAAGAAGAATGCTTCATAGATATCATTATGGTTACGCTGCAGGTTTCCACCATGTCAGCATGGATTAGACCAGCGGCCTAGGCGTTTCTCTAACACACATACATAACTCCATGGACTTACAAGCTCCCCTTTTATTTCACACCGACGACATCCGCAAACAAAAGAGCAAGGTATCAACTGGGTATATATTTACAAGTGTTGAAAGCGTTCCCCGTGATAGCACGGTTCTGCTAATCCCCAGCCTATAATTTGCAAGCATATAACTTTCATGGAGAGTTCACAATGGTTCAGGTTTATTAAGTGCGGGGAATAAAGTGTGCCATCAAGTTCATGAGAGCTTTACTAACTAATTTTCCCATAACAAGCAAACATTTTATTCGGAAGAAAACAAGGCATATTGAATATGCACGGGAGTAGCAAATGATGCTAATAGGTAGGTATGGTGGACACTTTGGAAATATTTGGTTTAGGGAGTTGGAAACATGAGTAAAACACTCAGTGGAAGTGAAGGCTAGCAATAGTAAGGGAGCGACAAACGAGAGAGCAATAGCTGTCATTATCATGCTTGCAACAAAACTGGACTACTCATGGCATGAAAGTGATTCAAGATCCTCAAGTCAAAATAATTCATCGAGGCTCAAGTGATTATTATAGTCATGTGCATGCGTGAGCATGTGCCAAGTCAATTCAAATGAAACATTCAGAGGAGGATACCACGATGTCATACCATTTATGAATAGAGCAATGCAAGCAAACATTCATAAGACATGCTACAAACTATTAGCAAGCTGGAGCTAATCATAAGAGAGCAAGAACTACTAAGCATCCAAAGATAACATACACCCTACTCGAATGGACTAAGTAAGCCCACAGTGATGAGTATATGTACAAAAATGAAAACAAATAGAGTTCGTTACCGGCCTCTTACCACGCCTCAAGTTTTCATTGATCCTCATTATTGCTCTTAACTTGTGTGGCTTGAATAATAATATGAAACCAATATCCACTAAGGACTGCCGAACCCTGTAGCAGACTCGCAAAAACCAAAGAAGAACGACAAATATTTTTGGTGTTTTCGATTTTTAAACAAAAACCAAAAGAGAAAAACAAGCAAAGCAAAATCTTTTTGGGTTTTTTCAAATAATTCAAACAAAGCAAAAAGGAACAAGCAAACCAAAGCAAAAAGAAGAAGCAAACCAAAGAGAAACAACAAAAATATTTTTGGTCTTTTTGTGTTTTAGAAAACAAAAGCAAAGAAGAACGAAAACTAAAAAGAGAACGAAAGCATGAATATACAAAGAACCGACGCAACATGATATGGAGATGAGTGCGGTGTCGGCGTACCTTCCCCCAAGCTTAGGCTTTTGGCCTAAGTGGGTATCAGTCCTAGGCTGGCCAAGATGAAGTGTCACCGGGGTACGACGAGGAGGTACCCTCATCCTGGTGCGAGCCAGAGTACATCCCTCCGTAATGTATAGAATAATCATAGGAGGGCACATCCTCCTGGTGCTGCTCGTGGAAACCCAACAAGCGAAGCTACTCATCCACCTCCTCCTTGGAGCGCGACCACGGTCTCCTGTCAACACTAAACAAAGCAGGCTGGGCAAAAGGATCTCCCTTTCATCCCCGTCAGTGAAAAGCATCCTATATACTAGATTGTTCAAATCAGAGGTAGCAGTGACAAAGTGATGAGTTTTCATGGCAACAAGGTCGAGCCTCTATGGTTCTAGCATAACATCATCAGGAGCCACAGAAAGATCTAATGCATCAACTACACGCGAAGCAATGATGCCCCCATAGATAGGCCCCCTAGCAGCTAGGCGGCGAGCAATAAGAGAGCCAAGATTGTACCGAGTATCATTGTTGAGCGTAGCAGCAAGGAAAGCTAAGTGATAGTTGGAGATATTACTAGTGTTCTCCCTACCCAAAACACTAGTGGCAAGATAGTATGTAAAGTATCTAAGAGCAGGGAGTTGGATATTTCTTATCTTTCCGCGCTGCGCCACGCGGTCATCATCATTGGTCACCCCTCGGTAAAGCTCCAACAAACCAGCGGGCTGCCCTTGAATTTTCTTCACGGTCCTTGTCATACGCACACCTAGAATACTGCAAAATCTCTCCAAAGGCATGGTGAAGGGCATATCATAGATTTTAAATGAGACAGTAGAATGATAGGATGTGTTAGTAAATGAGAAGCTCTCAACAAAAGTTTTGGTGAGCATAGCGTATTGTGCACTCTCATCTTGCATATAAGAGGTCAAACCAACCCTCTCAATCAGTAGCAAGAAATCATCAAGAATACCTGCAGCTTGCAAGAAAGTAAAACAAGGGAAAGAGGATGGGTGAGCATCTCCATCATCTCTTTCACTGCCAATACGTGATGCAATGAGGTCTTCATTATATGATGGCCTAGCTTGAGAGGTTGTTCTTGAGGGCCTTGACCTCCTAGGTGCATCACTCTCAAATATCTCTCCAAAAGTGTGGTTGTTCATGCTTGGTGTTCTGAAATTTAAACACTTATTAAACAAGTGATTGCAAAGTAATTATAATGAAGGATTCTACTCATAGGGACTAGCAAGAGGCCTAAACATGCATCAAAACTATATCTCTAAGCATCAAACAAGCTTACAAGCTCTCATAACCAGTCACCTACAGTAGCAAAATACTCAACATACAATCCACTAAACACAAATCTACTTGGACAAGGGGATGAGTCACATACCATGGAACAATTGCTCCAAATTTTAGCAAGAAAGATGGGCTGAGCAAAGAGATCGAAGAAATCGAGGGAAGCACAGAGAGAACGCGATTTTGAGCTATGAACTAGAGCTTACTCGGGAGAGAGAAGAAAGTGGCAGGAGAGAGAGGTAGTGGGGGGCCAGGGGTGGCCCACACCAGGGCATGGCGCCACCCAGGGCTGGCCGCGCCACCACATGGTGTGCCTGCCTGGTGGGGCCCCCTGGTACCTACCAGGTACTCCTCTGCCCCTTTTTTCACGTAAAAATTTAATATGAATTTTCTGGAATTTTTCGAGACACTTTATTTTTTGGCATTTTTCAGAAATAGAAGAATGATTTTTCTGACAGACAGATTTTTTTTATTTTTGGAAACATGATGCAAGGACAAAACAAGGCTAGAACTACAGAAGTTCTAGCATGCAAGCAAACTAACAACACAAAGAAAACTAGACGAAAGCAAAAACTAAAATACAAAGGATAGAAATAAACGGAGATAATCATAATGAAAACATTGTTTTGTTCAATGGAATCCTTTTGTTAGCAAGGTTGATCAAGTCTTGCTACCAAAACAATTGCATATGAGACAAAACTCTGTACTCCACTAATGATTATGTTACGTCAATCTTGATAGCAATGGTCCCAATCATAATAGTTTCAAATTTTTCTCTTGGTATGGGACAATATATTTCTCCAACTTGAATGCCTTCAACATGTTCAATTGAATTCAATCCATAAGTCCTTTCAATCTTCTTGGGGAAATAGACAGTATGTTCCTTGTCATTAACATTGAAGGTCACCTTTCCTTGATTACAATTAATAACAGCGCCTGTAGTATTAAGAAAAGGTCTCCCAAGAATAATAGACATATTATCATCTTCAGGCATTTCAAGTACAACAAAATCAGTTAATATCAAGCAATCATGAGCCACCTGAACAGGTACATCCTCACATATACCCACATGAATAGTGGTAGATTTATCAGCCATTTGCAAAGATATATTAGTTGGTATCAATTTTTCAAGATGAAGCCTCTTATAGAGAGAGAAAGGCATAACACTAACTCCGGCTCCCAAATCACACAAAACAGTTCTAACATAACTATTCTTAATAGACCAAGGGATAGTTGGAATCCCTGAGTCTCCAAGTTTCTTAGGAACCTTACCATTGAAGGATTAATTAGCAAGCAAAGTAGAGATTTCTTTGTTAGGGATCTTCCTTTTATTCGAGACAATGTCCTTCATATACTTTGAGTAAGGAGGCAATTTAATAGCATCAGTCAAAGGAATTTGCAAGAATAAAGGTTTCATCCACTCACAAAACTTACTATAGTGTTCATCTTCCTTTGACTTGTGTTTCTTATCAGGGAAAGGCATATGTTTTTGGACCCAAGGTTCTCTTTCACTACCATGTTTCTTAGCAATAAAATCTTATTTAGTGTATTTAGTATTCTTAGTGTGGTTTTCAGGTTCTTCTTCAACTTTTTCTTCATTAGGAACTTCATTTTCTTCATTACCACTTTCAGTTTCAGCATCAGAGATAGATATACTATTAGGATCTATAGCAGGTTCTACAACAGTTTTATGTTTCTTTTTCCTTTTCTTACGAGTAGAACCACTATTTTCAGCTTGTTGAGAATCCTGCTCAATTCTTTTGGGATGCCCCTCGGGATATAGAGGATCCTGGGTAGTAGCACCACTTCTAGTTCTAATTTCATAAGCATGTTTTTCTTTAGCAGCATTAACTAGCAAGTCATTTTGCACTTTAACGAGTTGATCTATTTGAGTTTGAACCATTTGAAAGTGTTTAATAATCATTTTAACATCATTAGAGGTTCTTTCCACAATATCCTTCAACTCAACAATAGCTCTAATGTTTTCCATAAGATGATTTTGCACCCTTTTATTAAAGTTATCTTGCTTAACAATAAAGATATCAAATTCTTCTAACAATTGATCAGGAGGTTTAGAGTAAGGGATATCACCTTCATCAAAGTGTTGGAGAGAGTGTACCTCAATAGTGGGTGAGTAGGGAATAGGCTTACATAATTCTTCTATAGGAGGTAAATTCTTGACATCTGCAGCTTTAATTCCCTTCTCCTTAAGATATTTCTTAGCTTCCTTCATCACTTCATCATTTGATTCAATAACTCCCCTCTTCTTTGATGTTGGAATAGGCACAGGAATAGATGGTTCAGGTACAATTACTTCAAGTATAGCTTGTTTAGGAGGAGTCCAATCTTCATAATTCTTGCTTATTTTAGCCATTAATTCCTCAGCTTCCTTCGGAGTCCTATTCCTGAAAACACAATCAGCACAACTATCTAGGTATGTCCTAGATTCCTCGGTTAGTCCATTATAAAATATATCAAGAAGCTCATTCTTAGGTACTGGACTTCCAGCCTGTGCATGAATCAAAGCACAAAACCTTGCCCAAGATTCGGGCAATACCTCTTTTTCTCCCTGTTTAAAATCAAAAAGTTCCTGCAAAACAGCATGTCTAGCACTAGGAGGAAAATATTTCTGCAGGAAAGTATTAAACAAGCACTCAGGGCTATCAATAGATACAGGAGGTAAATTACCAAACCAAGTTTTAGCTTCTCCTTTTAGTGAAAAAGGGAAAATCTTAGCAACAAAGTAAGTACGCATTTTAATATCATCAGAAAACAAGCCACTCATGGTAGAAAGTTCATTCATATGTGCTACCACACTTTCATTCTTAGTCCCACAAAAAGGTTCTTTCTCGAAAATAGCTATGTAGGATAGATCGAGAGAGAAATCATAATCTTCATCTATAATGTTTATGGGAGAAGCAGCAAACTTAGCATCAGGAGACAATTTGGGTCTAATAGTACGCCTCTCAACGAGATTCTGAGTAGCGCTCCTATCATGGGTGTTCCTACATTCTTCAATAAACTCATCAGTCATCTCAACACAATCTTCTTCAGCATCATAATTCTCAGTAGACTCAGGTGAGCTAACAGGTGTGGTAGTGTCTTCATTAGGAGTTTCGGTATTTCCAGCTAAAGTTCTAGCAATTGTAGCATCTAGGAAAGGACCTAATGAACCACTCTTATCAAGAACAATAGAAGCAGCATCATAAGCATCAGATGTTTCAGATTTAGCAGTAGTAGCAGTGTGTGTACCATGTGTATGTGGTGGTGTAACGAGCTTACTTATAACATATGGTGAATCAAGAGCAACAGAGGTGTTCAGAACCGTACCTCTTCTTGTAGTGGATGGTAAAATAGGAACCTTGCCATCACGAGACTTACCCATGATGGATGGATAGCAGCAAACAATAGAGAATCCAAGTTAACTTGATAAATAAAGCTATGCTCCCCGGCAACGGCGCCAGAAAATAGTCTTGATGACCCACAAGTATAGGGGGTGTATCGCAGTATTTTCGAGGGAAGTGAAACCCAATTTATTGATTCGACACAAAGGGAGCCAAAGAATATTTATAAGCCTTAATAACTGAGTTGTCAATTCAGCTGCACCTGAAAACAATCTTGCTCACAGCAGTTTATGAGTAGCAACAGTTTTTTAGTAGGAATAGTAAATAACAGAAGTAGCAAAGCAAAGACAGTAGTAACAAAAGCAGTAAATAGTGGGATTCGAGTGCGGTAGGCATAGGGATGGATGGACAGGCGTTGCATGGATAAGACAAATCACATAGCAATCAGAACATAGGGCAATTGCAGATAAATAAGATAAAGCATCCAAGTACTAGACAATCCTAGGCATGTGTTCCGTATATAGTCATACGTGCTCACAATGAGAACTTGCACAACATCTTTTGTCCTGCCAGCCCGTTTGAAGCGGGTCCTCTAGGAAACTACTGGCAATTAAGGTGCTCCTTTTAATAGAGCACCGGAGCAAAGCATTAACACTCCATGAACACATGTGATCCTCACATCAAAGCCTTTCCCTTCCGGCTACCCCGATTTCTGTCACTCCGGGACCATAGGTTCCGGACAATGGCGTGTGTATACAACTTGTAGATAAGACCAAGAACAATACTATCATAATGAATCAATAACATGTTCAGATCTGAAATCATGGCACTCGGGCCCTAGTGACAAGCATTAAGCACGACAAGTCGCAACAAAGTCATAAAGCAATAATAAAAGATACTAGGCACCATGCCCTAACAATCTGATGCCATTACATGAACGATCTCATCCAATCCCTACCATCCCCATAGCCTACAGTGGGGGATTACTCACTCATAGATGGGAGAAACATGGATGGTCGATGGAGAAGCGATGGGATGATGATGGCGATGATCTCCTCTAATTCCCCGTCCCGGCAGAGTGCCAGAACGGAGTTTCTGGTGCTGTTTCATGGAATCTGGTGGTGGCGGCAGAGCGGAACTCCTTCTGGAAAAACGTCGACCCCCCCGAAGTTTTTAGGTCAGAAGGCTCCTTATAGGCGAAGAGAGAGGCCGAGGGGGTGCCTGGGGGGCCCACACCACCCCCTGGCACGGCCTGGCCTGGCCCGCGCCAGCAGGTGGTGTGGCCACCCCAGGGCTCTTCTCGGTCTCGTATTCTGGCTCCTGGAGTCTTCGGGTGAAATAGGATTTTTGGCATATTTTCGGGATTTTTCCTGATAGTTGATTTTCTGCACAAAAAGTAGACACCAAGGCAATTCTGCTGAAAACAGCGTCAGTTTGCATTAGTTGCATCCAAATCACACAAGTATAGAGGAGAAACAATAGCAAAAGTGTTCGAGAAAGTAGATACGTTTTGGACGTATCAATACATTTGCAATGTATCAACATCCCCAAGCTTAACTCCTGCTCGTCCTCGAGTAGGTAAGTGATAAAAAGAAAGAATAATTTTTGAGGTGACATGCACCATCATAAACTTGATCAAAGTATTTGTAAAACATTCGAAGCTGGGATCATAGTACTTCAATCATAACATGAAAGACAAAGTTCTAGCAATAAGACAAAGAAACTATGATGCAACATGAAAAGGCACAAACAAAAGATTCATGAATAACAATGCTTTGCAAGACGTTTGTTTGTTTCACATAAAGAAAACATAGCATAATAGTATTCAGCTTGTCCCTCATAGAGTAGCAAAAATAAATGCATAGGACACCTTCAAAGTTCATAAGAGTGACTAGATACAAATAGTTTAAAACAAGCAATATCAAGTTATTCATCAATCAACTATTCTTGGGACAATGTACATAGAACTAAGAATGGCCACTATGCTCTCAAAGTAGGTGCATAAAGATAGAAGGTGGAGACTTAATGTAATGGTGGAAGAAAGGCCTTCATAGAAGGAAGTAGGTATTCAAGTCTCATATAGAGCTTCCAAAAATTATGGTACTTGTTAGCTTTCAGCTCTCATTGCCCCTATCATAAGCATCTTGAAGGTGATTAAGGTTAAAGTGACACAACTAAGAGGATATGCTTGACAAGTTATAAACCGAAATCTCATGCCCCTTACTTACAAATACCGAACCTCATGCTAGTCAACTTTACTCACAAGTAAGCTCTTGTCATTGTAAGTACATGTGTATCATAAAGAACCGCCAACAGGGTACCCCTTGCACATGATACAGGAGCTATCCCATAATCAAAATGACAAGGCAAGCAGACAATGAGCATCTCAGCGATCTTTTTATTTGCTATTTGCATAGGTTTTTATTGAGGATGCTTCATAGAGTGCTCATTATGGTGATGCTGCAAGTTTCCACCATGACTAGGCATGGCTTAGGCTAGCGGCCCAGGCGTTTCTCTAACACACATACAAACTCCAGGATCTTACAAGTTCCACTTTTATTTCCCACAGTCGGGATCCATAAGCAAAAGAACATGATATCAACGGGGTACAAAGTACAAGTGAAATGTTGAAAGCGTTCCCCATGATACATGGTTCTTCTAATTCCAACTTATAAAGCACAAGCATATACACAACAAAGAAGGACCCAATGGTTCAAGTTCATTAAATGCAGAAATTAAAGTGTGCCATCAAGTTCATGAGAGCTTTAATCACTAGTTTTCTCATAACAAGTTTAATTTGGAAGGTAAACAAAAACATGAATATACATGGAATAGCATATGCTAGTAGGTAGGTATGGTGGAGTCTTTGGAATAACTTGGTTTAGGGAGTTGGATGCATGAGTGGAACTCATACTTGGATGTGGAGGCTAGCAAAAGACTAGGAGCGACAAACTAAGAGAGCAATAATGGCCATAATCATGCAGAGCGACAAAACATCATTGATCAAAGCATAAAGTGATACTACAAGTTGAAAACTAAAGGATCATAATGGTTATGGTGACTTGAGATAGTCATAACATGGTGTGAGCATGCGCCAAGTCAACCCAAATAAAGCATGAAAGGAGAATACCACTATACTATGCTTTAATATGCTAAAACAACGCATGATTCATCCAAGGCACATTAAGCAATATCAATTGTTTATAACAAGTCATGCTACAGAAAATAATACTAAGCATAAAGCCAAAACAATATCAAGCATGGCATGACAAAGCATAGGCCACAGTCAAAAACAAGTTCTCTTTACCACTTAAGCATGAGCTTTCCTACTCTTTTCCAAACCAAACCAAACTATTTGAAAACCAATGTATGAAAGAGGGGGTCCAACCAATTTATTCAGCAAACAAAGCAAACGAAAAACCAAAATGAAAGCGAAAAAGAAGACGCTCCAAGAACAACACAACTGTGCATGAAACAATAAAAATGAAGCGTTTGGAAGAAACCTGAGATTTTTATTGATGAACAAGGGGATGCCTTGGGCATCCCCAAGCTTTGACGCTTTTACTTCTTGGATATTTCTTGGGGTGACATGCGTGGCATCCCCAAGCTTGAGCTTAAGTCCATCCTTCATCTCATTACTCATTCCTTCCATAGACCTGAAATTTTTCCTTCATACAAAACTTCACACAATCTTTATTAGCAACATTAGTGCACTCAAGATAATAAGTCTTTAGGTTCAGTTCTAACACCAATAAAACTTCCATTAGAACACTAGATACTGTAGCACTTCCCTGAAAAAGCTCAATTCCCTAAAAGAACTCAAAAAGGAACCAACAAGAAGCAAATGTAGAAAATGGCAGAAACCTGTCAAAATAGACCAGCAGGTAAAGACGAATTTTTTCGAAGACCCTATGTTGCTCAAATCAAAAAGTGTTTAACTAACAAAAGTTAGATAACAACCTGGGGCAGAAGCACAAATATTCACGCCTCAAAAGGACGTTCAAAGATTTTACACGAATTTTTATGGTAAAGCACATAAATCTGTTTCGGGACAGCAACTTTCCCAATCATTACTTCTTTCTCATTAGAGGTTATTCTTGGCACAAAAAGCAAATAAAACGGATAAGGAGTGGTTATTACTGAAGTAATAACTTCCAAAACTCATCTAAAACTTTGGGTTATCTCCCAATAAGTACTTTTCTTTAACGCCTTTAAGTTAGGCATAAGAAGCAAAAAGAAGAATCAAGTGTTCTCAAATGAAGAAGCATAAAGATTAAAAGCAGAAATATCTTCAACAAGGCAAGGTATATCATCCAAATAAGTTCTAGAGGATCTTCTATCAATGCTATTAGGTTCACTATTTTCATCAAAAGGGTTTTTAGGAACAATCTAATCAAGATTCTTTTCTATGGCTTCATGTATTGCTACCAGTTTAAAGGGTATTGGTATCTTAGTTTCCTCCCCATTAGGTTCAGTTTTGTTCATCTTCTCTCGTGTACCAACAACATCTACGCAAGAGCCTAGCATATTGAAACGTTCAAAGACTTTTCTAGCTTCCTTGGCAACATCATAGAATTCCTTAAACAATGTTTCTAGAATAAAATCCCTCTTTTCAGGGTCCTCAATTTCTTTAAGTTTAAGAAACATTACTTGCATTAAGGGGTTGAGGTTAACAAACCTAGCTTCCAACATGTGAACTAAAGAAGCTGCAGCAATCTCATAATTTGGAGCAAGTTCTACAAGGGATCTATCCTCAATATCCTCATATTTACTAACATGATTAAAGAATTCTTCAATATTATCTTTCCCAATAATAGAACCATTACCTATTGAAAGGTCTTTCAGGGTGAATTTAGGGATCAACATGGTGAGCTAAGGAAGAGGTAACAACTAAAGGAGACTTAATTTTTTGTGTGTTTTTGATAAAGAAAGCAAACTTGTAAAACTATTTTTTTGTGTTTTTGATAAAGAAACAAGCAAACAAAGCAAAAAGTAAACTAAGTAAAACAAAAATAACAAAGTAAAGAGATTGGTTATGAGGGACTCCCATTGTGAAGATGTCCTTGACTCCCCGGCAATGGCGCCAGAAAAATACTTTGATGGCTCGTGAATGATGAGCTCGTTCGGGAACCCCAAGAGGAAGGTATGATGAGCACAGAAGTAAGTTTCCCTCAGTTATGAAACCAATGTTTAATCGAACCAGTAGGAGCAAGGAAACACCCCAAAGGTGTTGGTAGCTGAGCCATGGCAGGGCGCACTACCATTGCTAGTAGCAACATGGAGACCTACACAACACAACCATAGAACTTTGTCCCCAACTTGCGATGAGGTTGTCAATCTCACCGGTTTTGCTGAAAACAAAGGATTAAATGTATCGAATGGAAGGAAGTAATAGTTTGCAGAAACTAAACACAAAGTAGTAAACAGTTTGTAGATTGTATGTAAAAGAAAGGACCGGGGTCCATAGTTCACTACAGGTGGCTCTCCTTAAGATAGATAACATGTTGGGTGAACAAATTACAGCGGGGCAATTGACAAACATCGAGAAAGCAATACATGCATATACTAATCATCTTGACTCCTTTGAGACTTGATTGGGCATTACAACATTATACATATACCGCCATCCAACTGCATCTATGACTAATAATCCACCTTCAGGTTATCATCCGAACCCCCTCCAGTATTAAGTTGCAAGCAACAGATTATTGCTTTACAAATTGCGTGTAATGTAAACAATACGATTGTTCTATGAACAAGGGATTGTTGTTTTCTCCCTAGTAGCAACAGCACATCTAGTACCTTAGAGATTTTTGTCACTTCCTCAGATTACCAGAGGCATGAACCCACTATCGACCATAAATACTAACTCTTAGAGTTGCTAGCATGTACTTGGCCAAGATAGCTACTAACAACGGAAAGCATGCAAGATCACAAATCACAAAGACATGATAGAATCAATAATCAATCTAAAATAGCATCTCAATATCCATCAGATCCTCGCAAACACAACATGCAGAATTACAAATAGATGATCTTGATCATGAATGGAGCTCACAAGATCTAAACATGAAAGCACAAAGGAGGAGAACCAGCCATCTAGCTACTACATGGACCCGTAGTCCAGAGATGAACTACTCACGCATCACACCGGAGGCTTGCATGATGATGAAAAAGGCCTCCAGGGTGAATTCCCCTCTCCGGCAGGGTGCCGGGAAGAGCTTCAGATCCCTCCCGGTCTAGGGATGGAGATGACGGTGGCTACAAACTCTTTTGTGGATTTTTGATCGGGTACTTAGGGTTTCGGTCCCGAAGGCAATATATAGGAGGAAGGAGATGTCGAGAGGGTGCCTAGGCTGGCCACACCACCCCCTAGCGCGGCCAAGCCTGGCCCGCACAGCTAGGTGGTGTGGTGGCCCCCTGGCTCCTCTCCGTCTCGTATTCTGGCTCCAGATGACTTCCGATATAATAGTGACTTTGGCTTTTGTCTTGTCCAATTCTGAGAATATTCATATTCTGACTTTCCTGGAACCAAAAACAGTAGAAAACAGGCAGCTGGCACTGTGACTCTTGTTAATAGGTTAGTCCAAGAAATCATATGAAAAGTACTCCAAAGTGTGGACAAAACACAAGAAAGTAGATAAAACCAAGCATGGAACATCAAAAATTATAGATACATTTGCAATGTATCAATACTCCCTATACCTGGCTCAATCCTCGGGGTCTTGGGTACCTAACAAGTCCTTGGATGGAGGAAAGAGAGGATACAATAATCATCATGTCATACAAACTAATACATCATCCCATCTATGATAAATAATATGCACAAAAGCTACATGGCTAGGCCGAAGCCCTTAGCCCAAGGAGAATTACTCACACATAGAAATGAAATCAACGATCATAAACATTGCAATGGAAATCATGAGATTGATAGCAAATTGTCTTACAAATGTCGCCAGTCGAAGATGAGATCTACTATTACAAGTGGTGGAACATGGCTATGGTGGTGGAGAAGGGTTTGGAGATTAGATCTAAGTCTATTCCTCCGGCGGCTCTTCGGTGTTGTGGATGCAGGGTTTTGTTGGCGGCTTGACTCTGGTGGGCACCTTGTCACGTCGCCCGAGGCCTCTTTATATAGGGGTCCCTTTACGAAAGTTGTTCTTTTTGACCTAGCGGTGGCAGCGACAACTATACGACCACAACTATATGGCCGGAATTTTAGCCCCGCCATATAGTTGGTCGTTAAAGCGTCTGTCTCCACTTCACGACTCCTGGTTTCTTTGGGTCATTGTAAATCTCGTATCTTTGACTTTAATGTAGTGATTCCCATTATCAAACGTTATTGTTTGTGCATGGAAAAATAGAAAGAAAGGATTGCATACCCCTTTGATCATTAGGCATTAGTGGCAGGGTTTAGAGAGATATTTCATCAAAAATATGAATAATATCCAGTTTAGATGTGGACGTAGATGGCTATATTTCAGAGCCATCAACCTCCCCAAGCTAAAACTTGATTTTCGTCGAGCAAGAAAACCAAAATCAAAAAGGAACTCAGCATTTAAACTGAAATAACGAGATGATGATCTTACTCATGATTAGTTAGTCTCATGTTTCCTCCACTTTATAAATCTGAAAAACTTTAGCATAGATAGAGTAATGGCAAGCATATCATACGGGTTTTACGCATCTTTATAGCGCAGCAAAATTATTATTAACATGGATGATTCAAATGAGTAAACTTTATTCCATGTCATGTAATCAACTCATAGGCTTGCCTTTGAACAATAAAATATAATCATGAAAAATTGAGAGTGTGAGGGTTGTCATGAAGAGCATATATACTAGAGTATCTCAATTCTCCCACATTAATAAGTCAAGACTTTTCAAGCGCTACTTTTCTATTCATTGTCCTTCAAGAATTTCAGTTCTTAAGTAATTGAGAGCATGCCAAAAAAATTATTTAGTTTATTAGGCTATGATGGACACTCGTGGCATCACTAAGGTTTTTGTTCCTTTTGCACAATGATTACTCATATCAGCCAGAGGAGTGATTCCATCATGAACACAGCTACCCGGGAGTGCCAAGAATCTTACCCATTATAGCTTTGGTGCTACATATGTTTAATCAACTCATAGCCAAAATCTAGGAGTTTCCTCCGTAAAGATCGTTTGTAGGCCAGCGGAGTTGTCGGCATCCCATGAAGTTTGACACGCATAAAGCTATATCATTCTTGTGATTAACAAGTCAAACTTTGGCATGCTCACAAAAACCTCTAAACATTAATTTAATTGAACAAACCTTTTAAATAGAGTTATAAAGTCAATCATTATTTTCTATGGTGTTGAGTGTCTCTAGAAATAAGCCTTGAAGACTAAACACTAAAACACCCAAGCATTCAATTGGGAGACTTTTTCATATTACAATTGTTTAGCAAATTTTTAGCCAAGACTTGGTTAACTACAAGAGCTAGAACAAAACATACCCAACTAAATCTAGAAAATCTCGAAAACAAATAGAAATAACTAAAGATAAAGTGTTGGAAACCAACACGAGTGCTTATAAAGTCGAATTAAAAATATAACCTTGAAATAAATAAAAGTAAATGAATGCCAAATTAAGATAAATGAGGAAACTTCCCTAAGCTTAGGATTTTGCAAGCCCTTCAAATCATTGTGGTGGTGAGAAAAAGTCATTACTCCAGTTCGCCAATTGAGTTAAGAAATTACTAGTTGTTCCTCGGAGGTTCAAGGAGAGGATATGCATCCTCTCCACATTCCCTCCAAGTTCTTGGAAGTCTTGGTATGTAGCGAACCGGGTTGGTGGCTGCTCCTCTTGATAAGGAACTTCTTGCTCCTCTTCTTGGTTCGCATCCTCATCCGAAATCTCCTCCTCAGGTTGGTGTTGCTCAACCTGCAAGTCATATAGCAAACGTCCTTCCTCGATAGAGAAAAGACCATTAGGCAAAGGAGCAGGGTGGAGGCGCCCAGCTCTAGCAATGTGCAAGTAATAAACACACCTCTCCTAGTGATCATTACACAAGCCTTTAAGGTAGAGAAACAAACACTTCGCTCACCTTGCACAGGTTGCAACTCACCTAGGTCGATGCCTAGGGCAATGGCAAGCACTGTGATGATGCCTCCACCTGTGATTGGTCCTTGGCTTTGGGAGGATTGGTGCTCCAGGTAACGCACAAGGATTGCGCCCAAGTTGAGCGACAAGTCGCAGTTGTTGTAAGCAGCTTATGCGAGGACTAAGATGTCCTCCTCATTGAGCCTCGTTATCTCATTTCGTGCCTCCAAGGTGTTAGCAATAACATAAAACAAATAGCGAATTCCAGTATGTTGAATATTCTCCCCCTTGCTTACTCTAGAAGTGAAACTGATTCCATTATAATAAAGTTTAGGCGAAGGGTCTAAGACAGTAAAGGATGCATGTAGGGCATTAGCATCATTGTTTGGGAAATTAAAACATGTGCACCATTCATCTAGTGATAAAGTGTAATTGTTGTTCATAAGTCGGAAAGAAATCATGTCCTCTCCATGCCATAGTTTAAAGGTGCTTTGCAAAGAACTTAAAATTTCAAGAGTTAACCGGTGATAAGTAGGCATATCATTGAATACAAAGTTTTGCAGGCCAACCCTACTGCAAAGTAAATTGAAGTCATCATAAATACCGAGTTGGTTCAATATAATGGGGCAAGCCCATTTGGTTGCCTTCACTTCTCGGTTCTTGATGTTGTTGAAGCGATCATGTTGGAGCTCATTCATGAATCGTATCCCCATGTGTTCTTGAGTGACAGCCCAAGAAGCGCTAGCGGCGACACGAGCACGAGTTTTTCTCCTTGTGTTCATCATCTAAAATACTAAATAAAGACAAAAATAAAACTTTTTGACCCAACAATAATAAGTATAACATATTCCTCATCATAGCACACTAAAGAATCCCCTCAAACTAATAATCTAGGCAAGAGAATCATGGCAATTAGTTCATAGTAGGTCTCACCCTAGCTAGATTGATAATGACAATAGATCGGAGATGAATTTGCTAAAAGTAATTCAAGGATTGGAGGAGAAACATACCGTAGGTCACTTGTGTACGAGGAAATCGAATGAAATTGAGTAGAGATGAAGACCTCTTGAGGTTTTGAGAGAGTTTGGAGGTAGAAGAGAGAAAAAGGATTGAAGTTTTGGCATTGGAGGTACCTCCCATGCCGTTTTTGTGGTCGAACGCAACTATACGGGCAAACTATATGGTCGGAACAATGTGTTCCCGCCGTATAGTTGGTCTGCTGTCAAAATTTTAGGGTTTCTACCTAGTGGTGCAGCTATACCAACAGAACTATACGGCCAGAACAATTTGTTCCTGCTGTAAAGTTGGTCAACAAACCTTCTCTACCTGGAAAATAAATTGTACGAAAGCATCGATATCTATATGACCAGAACTATATGGCCGGAATTTTTATTCCCGCCGTATAGTTGGTCGTTAAACTTGTCAATGGAAAAATATCTATGCGGCCGGGAATATACGGCCAGAATTTTTATTCCCGCCGTATAGTTGGTCGTTAAACCTTCTGTAAACATCAAAAAATTCCATTTCTTCGAGAATTCTTTCTTATCCTGAAACTTAGCGAAACACCTTGTTTTTGACAAAAAAATGACAGTAAATCTTCTCGACCAACATCAGCATGTATAAAGCAGGATTTTTAGTACTACCAAACTTCTTCTCCTCAATTGGAGCTTTCTAGCACTCTTTATTAAACATAAACTTAAAATAAAACTTAAAGACTTTACTCAAACCTTTATTTCACATGGGTTGCCTCCCATGAAGCATTCTTTTATGGTTAATAGCTTGACCTCAATGTTGCTCACTTAGGCCAAATGAGTGGAACACCCACTACAAAATAGTTGGCCTTCAAAGTGATGGCCTCCTTTTCATCATGTTTGGCTTTCTTCTTCCTGGGAAAATGAATAACAAAAGGATTCCGCGGAGGCAATTGAAGCTTCACATTCCCTTCATGTAGATTGATCAAATCCTTAATAGTTCTTAAAAATGGATGGCCTAATATAATAGGAGCAGTAGCATGTTCAGACATGTCAACAATAACAAAATCAATAAGAGTAGGACAGCCTTTAATGTATACTAAAGTATTCTCCTTAATACCTACAGCTTGTTTCTAGGTAGAATCTGTTAGATGCAATTTTAACTCGGTGATTTTAAAAGAGCCAAGATATAACTTATTAAAAATACCTTTTGGAATTGTTGAAACGCTTGCACCTAAATCACAAAGTGCAGATTTCACATTGGTCCCAATTTTAATCTTAACAGTAGGCTCGAATATATCATCAAGCTTCACAGGTAATTTTTCAGCAATTTTCTTATATTCTTCTTCAAGCTCACGTACCTTTATTGCGACCTGATTAACGAAGTGTTGGTACATGGCTTCTTCATTTCCTTCACTTATCGGAATCTTGATATTGATCCTTTTTAAAGATCTTCCATGATGTAATTTGGTGAAGGAGCGTTACTATAATCAAGTTCTTCAGGCTCCTCCCTTTGGATTCTTATCATCTTGAGGTCTTCAACATGATTGGGCTCAGCTTTACCTGCAAATTTAGCTATAATGATAGTTTGACTCTTGGTTATCTTACCTAGATGTGCCTCAACAATCCTCGTTCTTTCTTGGAGGTCCTGCAAATCATTCCTCAAACTAACAACTTGGTTAGATAATTTACCAAGCATAGCATCATGGTTCTCCATTATTTTAACAAGGATATTGTTTTGCTCATTTTGTGATTCTATGAAAGACTTAAGTGTTTCTTGGAGACTACCATTACTAGTTCCCATATTATTATGGGATTTCTATTTTCGTGCCCCTGGTTCATTAGTTGTACTCAGTTTCCCCAGCCGCTTAGTTTTTCCTCACTTTTCCCCTCCCTCTATTCTCAAACCCTACAGGCGCTCGGACGGGGGGATGCCGTCAGGTTAAAGGCTTGACCGTTACATACTGAGTGGTGGAACCGCGTTGGGGCGGGTCGTGTGTTGAGCGTTATGTCACGTCGCCTCGACCGTTACATGCGGACAGGTGGGTCCATGATACACGTAGGACTAGCCATCCTTCTCTCGCTAACTTGTGGGCCCCATTTTTCCTGATTGTGTGGCTGGTGCAGCCAATGACAAATGGGGCCGTCGAAGCCAATGAACGATGGGGCCACCATGTGGGGCCGATATGTGGGGCCGTCGAAGCCAATGACCGGTGGGGCCGTCATGTGGGGTTGGAGGGAGGATTTGCATTTTTGCCATGTTTTACTTTGGAACTTGCATATTTTCCATTTTGTGTATCACTAACATGTGGTGGTCATGTGGCAAATATGCAAATATCAAAGAAAAAGTTTGGCACCCATGCAAAATTGGAAATATGCAAAAAACCTGGAGCAGCTACTCCCCCAAACATTGATAGGTGGGGTCGTGTATGACACATCGTCTCTCTCTCTCATCCTTCCCTAGCACGTAGCCCCGAGCAGCTCCTATCCCACCAGTGGACAGAGCAGCCATCATCGGTGCATCGCCGGATCGGTCCTATGGCCGTATCGGACAGACTGCCGCGTTACACCTCAACCACGGCTCCAGCACCTGTTTCGTCCACACACATTGTATGTTGAGGAATACCGACCGTAGGCAGGTCCGCTGCCCATGATGACCGGGATTTGGTTCCATCGCCATAGCTCGAAGAACAGTCGCAGAAATTGCTAGTAGTGCTTGGTAAGACCTTCGTTCCTGCTCCGCCCACCCTAATCGATTCGGTTCCCGTAATTTCCTCGATATTGCAGGTGCAAATTAGTCCTCAATTTCAGGTTGTAGCGGGTACACCGGCGAGGGTGGGGAATCGATCATGTCGTGGCCAAATTCTACTTCTCCTACCAAGTCGGAAGTGCATGTAGCTCCTTCTCTTTGTACTACCGTTGGATTTGAAGTGCTGCCATGGCCTATGAGAATGATTTCAATCGGGTTTGTTTTGGGATTGTTACAGTGTGATATGCATGCCGATGATCCATGGTACATAGCATACCAAGATGAATCAACCTAGTGGTCTAGCTAGACGATGGATTTGGAGGAGATGGTTGCCAAGTTAGGTGATGAATTGGCCCGTAAAAACCTATTGATATTCGAGCTGAAGCGTATTGCCGAGGAAGAATTCAGAGCTTATTCGCAAAGAGAAGTTGACACTTGAGGCTGACCTTGTCATTGTAGGGGTTCGTAGCATGGAAAACAAAAATTTTCTACCGCATACAAACAAACAAGCCAAGATCTATCTACTAGATTGTAGCAACGAGTCGATAGAGGAACTCACCCTCGAAGATTCCAAAGCGGTTAACGAGAGCAGATTCTCGTGGGTGATGTAGTCGTACTCTTTCCGATCTCAAGATCGCGTAGACGATCCTTCCGGCGCCACGTTCCGGCAGCGCTCCCGCAGTCGGTCACACGTTCGGTACTCGACGAAGACCTTCCTCTCCCTTGTTCCAGCAGGCAGCGGAGGTTGTAGCACTCTCCTCGTGATTCCGGCAGCACAACGGCGTGGTACCGGAAGTAGAGGGGAGATCTCGCAGGGCTTCGCCTTAAGCCGGTGCGAGTATGGTGGAGCTTATGAGAGAGGCTATTAGTGGTCTAGTAATTAGACACACCAATTAGAAGGCTCTAAACCAATTAGAAGGCTCTAAACCGAAGGCTAGGGCAATTAGAAGCTCTAAACCAAAACGGCTCTAAACCGGAGGTAGAAGATAGGAACTTGTGTGTGCTAGGAGGGGAGCCCTGCCCCTCCTTATATAGGTGGGAGGGCTGGCCGGCCAAGGGGAGGAGTCCCTCCCCAAGTCGGCCTTGGGAGGCGCGCCGGCCAAGGGGACTCCTCCCCCAAGTCGGTTTCCTCTTCTCCTCCTCTTTCCACTTTCCAAAACTTGCCGTTTGACTTTCAAACTAGCCGTTTGACTTTTCAATTTAGGATTTAAATAAACCCTTTATTTCGGACAGCAAGAACACCTAGTACATGATGCAATCATTCCAACTTACAATGACACATTCATGTACCCTTCCCCCCCCCCCCCCGGAGTGCCGGACATTCCGGGACCTTCTAGAATGTTCCCGATGAAAACACCGGAACCATTCCCCAACTCCGAAACGGGACTTTCCTTATATGAATCTTATTCTCCGGACCATTCCGGATCACCTCGTGATATCCCGGATCCCATCCGAGACTCCGAACAACATTCGGACTCTTTCTCATCATTCCATAACTACTCAAACAACGTCGAATCCTTAAGTGTGTCTCCCTACGGTTCGTGAATTATGCGGACATGATCGAGACACTTCTCCAATCAATAACCAATAGAGGAATCTGGAAATTCATATGGCTCCCACATATTTCTACGATTACTTTGCGATCGAATGAACCACTTACATACGATACCAATTTCCCTTTGTCTCACGATATGTTACTTATCCGAGGTTATGATCGTCGGTATTTCTGCATACCTAGTTCAACCTCGTTACTGATAAGTACTCTTTTCTCGTTCCCGTGATATGTGATCCCTTGTGAGCCAGTCACATGCTTGCAAGCTAATTGGATGACATTTCACCGAGAGGGCCCAGAGAATATCTATCCGTCATATGGATGGACAAATCCCACTCTTGATCCATGTGTTTCAACCAATACTTTCTGAACACTCAATGCCACCTTTATAGCCACCCTGTTACGGTGTGGTGTTTGATGACATCAAAGCATCCATCCGGTAAAGGTGATATGCATGATCTCATGGTCGAAGGAATTAGGTTACTATGTATCAGAAAGCATATAGCAATTGAACTATTGAAATGACTTGATCTTTATGCTACGCTTATCTATAGGAGTATGTCCATCACATCATTCTCCTAATGATATGACCCTGTTGTTAATAACATCTCTATGTTCATGATCAGGAAACCATGATCATATATTAACCAACAAGCTAGTTTAACAAGAGGCTTTACTAGGGACTCTTATTTTAGTTTACAAATCACACAAGTATTAATGTTTCCGGTTAATACAATTATAGCATGGTATGTAAACATTTATCATAAGTGTGAAGATATGATAATAACCACTTTATTATTGCCTCTTGGGCATATCTCCAACAGTCTCCCACTTGCACTAGAGTCAATAATCTAGTTTCAAACCTTTGTGTATATAACACCTATGGCTTTCCGGTGTTGTATGTACACGATTGCTAGTGGTCAACTGATCTCCGGATCTGACACTTCCAGGTCCGTGTGTAATTGCATGTCTTTGCGTCTCTACGCATCACTCATTCTCTAATGAGATGGTTTTGTATAAATTTGGTCTTTCGGTGTGACCTTTAGCTCTTTGGGGTTAAAACATGTTGATAATATTGTCGTACAATATATCTTTATAGTATTATCCCGCTGTGAACTACACCTAGTTTGATAACAAACTACTTGACACAAATGCCCTCTTTTGCTGCTATAATAGCAGTCATATACTTAGCCTTTTGTTGTAGTATCTGTCACAATGTCTTAACTTTGGAAATCATCCAAATCCATTATGGAACTCACTTTCCATTATATTGTGCCACCCTTAGTTTAGATTGAGATAAACTTAATTTGTACTTTGTGACAAAACTAGTATCAATGTAGTACTTTTACAATGAACTAACCATCTATTTGTCACTTCTACAAATATTATACTCTTAGTTCTTTCAAAAGATCATAAGAATATCCTTACTATTGTCCAATGATCATCTTACAAATCATTCTGGTATATGCTCACAACTTTTAGAGCATAGGACATATCTGGATTTGTACATATCACAGTATGATTGATATAAATACTCTTTGTGATTTCATACATCAAGTATCAATCTATACTCGATTATTTGTTTCACTTTACCAAATGTCAATACACTTGAATATATCATCAACATTGAACTCTTTCAATCCTTTCTGTGCGACAAGAACCTTTTCTTGTAGTTTCTATATTGAACTCATTCAATATCTCGTCTATGTACTTCTGGCACAACCATATTAGCGTCTATTGATGCTAAATATTTGGGTTTTGCCTAAGTCTTTCATCGGGATGAAATTTTTAATATGCGTTAATAAAAGATACATTATTTCCAATCAACAATATGTCTTCCACATAATGTATTAGAAATATGTCTTAGCGCTCCCACTTAATTTCTTGCTAATGCAAGCATCTTCATTGTCTCTAATGAACTTTTAAACTCCTTTAACAGTTTCATCATAGTGAAGATTCCAACTCCGCGATGCTCACTTCAACCATTGAAGTTTTGCATATGCCTTTAGCATCCTATGAATTAACAAAACCCTATGGACCGTGTTATGCACATGTCCTAGGTAACGATTCTATTAGAAGAACTTGTTTTGTTTATTCAACTACCATATAACAAAATTATATGTAGTGGTTGCTACATTAATCCGTCTAGACTAAATATCACTATGACAGATCAAATCTTGTCATAGTCAACCTTTGAACATTGTTTGTGAACTCTTTCCCAACATGTCGATTATAGATGTGAAACATCCATGTCTATTTCTTTATAGATCCAGACACAACTGTAAGGTCTTACACCTTTCTCGAGGGTCCTTCAAGTTCAAAACTTGATTTCTCATGTATGGAACTATCACGGATTTTACGGCTTCAAGCCATTTGACGGAGTCAGGGCCCATCATCGCTTCTTTGCATGTAGTAGGTTCATTATTCTCAAATAATGATTCAACCCTCAAATCTTGGTATTTGATTGTTCATCCGACCTACTTGTTTTAATAGGAACTTGGATCTCCGTGACCACAACCTTTGAGGTACGTGAGCCATGAGCATTGTTGCTGCCTCCGGAACACTTTTCCGGTGCTGCGCAACTCTGATCATATAGCTAAGGTTCTTTTAACCTTATCAAAGTTCTATTGTCCTCCCACTTAACTTTTCACGAAAAATTCCTTCTCAAAGAAACTTGACGTTTTAAGTGACAAACACTTTTGTCTCTGGTGTTTATGGAGGAATACTTAACAGTTATACAAAGACAGGTTCATCCGACTTTGGTTGCACACATCTTTCTTATGCATAGCATACCAATGTTTTAAGAAAGGACTACTTGGGTTTTATCCCAAACCATAACCTTATATGGTGTCATTTCAGCGGATTATGATGGAGCTCTTTTCAGTGGAAAAACGGTAATCTCTAAAGCTTTTAATCTTTAAAATACAATGACAGTTTTATGAATTACACCTTCGATCTTACCATGTCAAACAAGGTTCAATTACATATCTCGAACGCTCCATATATTTATGGTGTTTCGGGAAATGCAAATCCACGGAACAATTCCATAAATCTTAGGTATTATGCTAAACTTTGTAACTCAAATATCTTCCTTTATGATCTTATCATAAATTATTTATATTCTTGTTACAATGATTTTGCACTTCATCTTGAAAGTCTTTGAACTTTTCAAATGTTTCATACTTCATCCTTATTAAGTAAATATTCATATATTCACTCAAATTTTCGGAGAAAGCATATGAAGTTGAAATCCATCGCTCTTGACTACACACAATGGACTTCGTACAACAACATGTACAAATTCCAATAAGCTAGTCTTTCGTTCCCTTTTGGCCTATGAACGAAGTTTTAATTATCTCTAGGAAAGCTTCACAAGCGTCATTTGATCAAAATCAAAAGACTCCAAAATTCCATACATATGGAGTTTCTTCATGTTTTCTTTCCAATATAATTTAAACGGCGATGTCACTTCCTAAGTGATCTTTCAATCAATTTGTCTTTCGACATTTTTAGCACTAGTTTTATGGATGTGATTTCTCCAACGAGATTTGTGAATCATCCATCTTTTATGGATTACAGCAATTATTTGAACAACCCTTTTGTTCTCATAATACCTGATAAAACAAATCTTGAAGGCAAGCTTTGATGTTTAACGAGCAACACAATAACCCTTTATTTGTTCTCGATGAACATCATCACATATTCTTTTGCTATTTACTTAGGCCATTGTAGTTCATGAATTCTGTTGTTTCGTATGACGATTCACACCAACAAATTCAGTATCAAATACTTAAGAACCACATTGTTTAAGGAGCAAAGAATATAGCCATAACATGTATATCATCTATATACTTAAGCTGAACAATTCTAGTCTTTTCTTTTCTGCCACATACTTATGAGATTCTCTTTCAGTATTTCCTTTTCAGTTTGAAAGAATCTATCAACATCAATAGTGGAGTCATACATATGACACATAGTCCAAAGCGTGTATAATAAAATACCAATGTCTTTGGACTTGCACTTTGAAGTAGATCACCATCATCAAATGTTTGGTGTGCTTTCAAATTCCTTTCTTTAGTAATCTCTTGGTGTAGTAAACATTTTACCTACATCAAATATTCACCCTTATCATGGAATTATTCATGATCAAGCTACTTTAGCTTATAACGGTGAATCGCGAGTATAATGTTGCTCTCCAAAACCTTTTGGAGGATTAGGACAACTAGTGTCTTCAACCTTTTGCAAATTCCCATCAAATACGAGAACATGACTTTTGCCATATTATACTCTATCATGTTGCAACCAAAACTTCGTTTCAGATATCACAATATCTTCCACACATCATGGTTTCTGAAACAACTCTTTCAGATCCTAGATAACCTTGATATTAAGACAATCCTTTGAATATCAAGAATCATGGAGACAAACACGATACTTATACACTAACACTTGGAATTGTCACTCTTGATTTAATACCAATTATTAAACTTCATGGAGTAACCGGAACTTACTGAAAGTTTGCAATAGGACTTTTAAACTTTTAGATTAACACTTCAAAACAATACGATACCAGTTCGTAAAGTAACTAACCAGAATTCTATAGTTCTATCATCTCAATTATAACTAAGCGCAAGGTGGTAAACGGATGCCAATGACTACAACAACTATGCAAATACACTTTGATTTAATTTATGATAAATTGAGTTCTAATTAATAATTAAATTTATCTAGGTGAACTCCCACTCAAAACAATATCCCTCACATTGTTTTAGTGATCACACGAACCAAATCCACCATATCAAAACCGATCATCACGAGAGTTGATATAGCTTCAATGGCGAACAATCAACATGTTCATCATATCTACTATATGACTCATGCTCTACCTTTCGGTAATCCGTGTTCCTGAGGCCATGTCTGTACATGCTAGGCTCGTCAAGATCAAACCTTAGCTACCACATAAGCAAATCTGGCTTGCTTACGTTGTATTCACCCGCGGAATCAAAGACACCCGATCATCACGTGGTGCTTCGAAGCAGCAAGCTTTGGCAACGGTGCATACTAAGGGTGAACACTTTAGAACTTGAAATTTATGTGCATGAGGGATCATCTTATAATGCTACCGTCGTCTACTAAGCAATACAAGATGCATAAAGGATTAACATCACATGCAATTTATAATATGTGATATGATATGGCCTTTCTTCTTTGTGCTTCCGATCTCCATCTTCAAGCACGAACATGATCTCCATCATCACCGGCATAGCATCAAGGTCAATGACGCTTCTTCATGGTTGTCGTCCACCAGCTTCAACTATTACAACTATTTTGAATAGACACGCAGGTCTTAACAGAAATTAAAGACAACCATATGGCTCCTGCCGGTTGCCAACTTACAATAAGGAACATTGCATACATCAAATATAATCACAATCATGGCCATATCACATCACTGCACACCCCTGCAAAACAAAGTTAGACGCTTCTACTTTCTTTGCATATTTTACGTGGTTTGGGGCTTTCAATAAGTGTCGTTCTAACTTACGAACAAGAACAACAACATTGATACTAGCATTGTTGATTACCCGTTGTAAATTGGATCTTTACTATGCTAGGAGAAACAGGCACCCGCAAAGCCACTTATGCAATACAAGTTACATGTCAAGCGTGGAGCAAGTCTCATGAACGATGTCATGTAAGGTTAGCCCGGGCCGCTTCATCCCAACATACCGCAAGATGCAAAGTACACGAAAAGCAATCTACAATAAAAGCATCAACGCCCACAATGACCATTGTGTTCTACTCGTGCAACAGATCTACATATAGACACGGCTCTGATACCACTGTAGGGGTTCATAGCATGGAAAACAAAAATTTTCTACCGCATACAAACAAACAAGCCAAGATCTATCGACTAGATTGTAGCAACGAGTCGATAGAGGAACTCACCCTCGAAGATTCCAAAGCGGTTAACGAGAGCAGATTCTCGTGGGTGATGTAGTCGTACTCTTTCCGATCTCAAGATCGCGTAGACGATCCTTCCGGCGCCACGTTCCGGCAGCGCTCCCGCAGTCGGTCACACGTTCGGTACTCGACGAAGACCTTCCTCTCCCTTGTTCCAGCAGGCAGCGGAGGTTGTAGCACTCTCCTCGTGATTCCGGCAGCACAACGGCGTGGTACCGGAAGTAGAGGGGAGATCTCGCAGGGCTTCGCCTTAAGCCGGTGCGAGTATGGTGGAGCTTATGAGAGAGGCTATTAGTGGTCTAGTAATTAGACACACCAATTAGAAGGCTCTAAACCAATTAGAAGGCTCTAAACCGAAGGCTAGGGCAATTAGAAGCTCTAAACCAAAACGGCTCTAAACCGGAGGTAGAAGATAGGAACTTGTGTGTGCTAGGAGGGGAGCCCTGCCCCTCCTTATATAGGTGGGAGGGCTGGCCGGCCAAGGGGAGGAGTCCCTCCCCAAGTCGGCCTTGGGAGGCGCGCCGGCCAAGGGGACTCCTCCCCCAAGTCGGTTTCCTCTTCTCCTCCTCTTTCCACTTTCCAAAACTTGCCGTTTGACTTTCAAACTAGCCGTTTGACTTTTCAATTTAGGATTTAAATAAACCCTTTATTTCGGACAGCAAGAACACCTAGTACATGATGCAATCATTCCAACTTACAATGACACATTCATGTACCCTTCCCCCCCCCCCCCCCCCCGGAGTGCCGGACATTCCGGGACCTTCTAGAATGTTCCCGATGAAAACACCGGAACCATTCCCCAACTCCGAAACGGGACTTTCCTTATATGAATCTTATTCTCCGGACCATTCCGGATCACCTCGTGATATCCCGGATCCCATCCGAGACTCCGAACAACATTCGGACTCTTTCTCATCATTCCATAACTACTCAAACAACGTCGAATCCTTAAGTGTGTCTCCCTACGGTTCGTGAATTATGCGGACATGATCGAGACACTTCTCCAATCAATAACCAATAGAGGAATCTGGAAATTCATATGGCTCCCACATATTTCTACGATTACTTTGCGATCGAATGAACCACTTACATACGATACCAATTTCCCTTTGTCTCACGATATGTTACTTATCCGAGGTTATGATCGTCGGTATTTCTGCATACCTAGTTCAACCTCGTTACTGATAAGTACTCTTTTCTCGTTCCCGTGATATGTGATCCCTTGTGAGCCAGTCACATGCTTGCAAGCTAATTGGATGACATTTCACCGAGAGGGCCCAGAGAATATCTATCCGTCATATGGATGGACAAATCCCACTCTTGATCCATGTGTTTCAACCAATACTTTCTGAACACTCAATGCCACCTTTATAGCCACCCTGTTACGGTGTGGTGTTTGATGACATCAAAGCATCCATCCGGTAAAGGTGATATGCATGATCTCATGGTCGAAGGAATTAGGTTACTATGTATCAGAAAGCATATAGCAATTGAACTATTGAAATGACTTGATCTTTATGCTACGCTTATCTATAGGAGTATGTCCATCACATCATTCTCCTAATGATATGACCCTGTTGTTAATAACATCTCTATGTTCATGATCAGGAAACCATGATCATATATTAACCAACAAGCTAGTTTAACAAGAGGCTTTACTAGGGACTCTTATTTTAGTTTACAAATCACACAAGTATTAATGTTTCCGGTTAATACAATTATAGCATGGTATGTAAACATTTATCATAAGTGTGAAGATATGATAATAACCACTTTATTATTGCCTCTTGGGCATATCTCCAACAGTCATATCTAATCAAGTGGTAGAAAATCTAAAACATGAACTTCAAGTGAAGGGGGCGATAATAGTAGATTCATGTGGCAGTTTTAGTAGTTGTCATCTGCGTCCTATCAGTTATAGTATGCGGTTGTGGTGAAGGGTGGCACGTGTAATGATTAGTTGAATAGATAGCTAATTTAGATAGTAGAATTGTTATTCAATGGATGGTTGTGACTTCCTACTAATTTAGTCACTTTGCGGTCCCAAAGTTGCCGAGAGAATACATTGTGGGGCCCGAGTGGCTTGCCATTGGATCTAGAGGTCCCAAAGTGGTCGATAGAATGCATTGCGGGGCCCGAATTGCTTTCCATTGGATCTAGCGGTCACAAAGTTGTCGAGAGAATGCATTGCGGGGCCTGAGTTGCTTGCCATTGGATCTAGCGGTCCCAAAGTTGGCGTGCCAAATGCCTAGAGGGTCAAGTTGGGGCCCGAGTTGCTTGCCATTGGATCTAGCTGCCCATAGTTGGTGTGTCGAATGTCTAGAGGGTCAAGTTGGGGCCCGAGTTGCTTGCCATTGGATCTAGATGCCCATAGTTGGCGTGCCAAATGCCTAGAGGTTCAAGTTGGGGCCCTGTCAGTTTTGACTATTCTATCGATGCCATGTGGCTGCCATGTAGACTTGCAGCGTTGGCGGCAGTATCCATTCCCCGTCCTCACAGCTCAAATACATACCCCCTCCGTTTCAAAATATAAGTTGTTTTGCTTTGTGAAGAAAATGTATCTAGACTTTTTTAGTATGTAGGTTCACTTAGGTTCAGAGTGAATATACACACTAAAATAAGTCTAGATACATTTTTCACAAACCTAAAACATCTAATATTTTGAAATGTAGGGAGTATCAATTTTGATTCAAATCATACATATTTCGATCAAATTTATACAAGCCCACCGGAGACTGTCAAAGCAGGTGCTACTACTTATGAATTGGTTTTAGAGCATATCCACTAGTATCACGGCTCAAATACATATCAAATTTATTCAAATCATACATATATTTTAAGTCACAGAATTATGGTTCAAATTGGGCTCAAATTTGTCCCAAATTTAAGTGGACGGTGAGCTAACCTCCCTCCCTGCCGTATGTGTACTCCAAGAAGTGCGGGCAACGTGCTCCCATCTGGCCACGAGGTACATCTGGCCTTCACCGTTGACGTGCACGAGGGCTTGATCTGCACCGTCGCAGTGATGTTGCGGATGATGGCTTTAATCGTCTTCGCTTCGATGACCACAGTCGGCACCACCGCCGTCGCACTGATGTTGCGGATGATGATTTCCATCGGTGTCTTTCATCAGCAACAGATCTGGGGATTTCAACAGAAGAGAGACAGACAAAGACAGGAATTTCAGACAGTTAGATCCTCACCACCGCACGCCGTTCTAGCCGCCATGCTCAGATCCGTGCTGGCGCAAGACGTTCCCACCCCCACGCTTAAGTCCACGCCGCAGCACTCTGTTCGGACCACCACACTTAGATTAGCGCCGCTGCACGCCATTCGGATCGCCATGCTTAGATCCGCGTCGCCGCACGCCGTTCGGACTGTCGGGCCACCGTACGTCGATAGGAGGTGAGGAAGATGCGGCTGGTATACTGATACGTCCAAAACGTATCTACTTTCCCGAACACTTTTTCTATTGTTTCTCCTCTAAACTTGTGTGATTTGGATGCAACTAACACGGACTGACGTTGTTTTTAGCAGAATTTCCTTGGTGTCTAGTTTTTATGCAGAAAATCAACTATTAGGAAAAATCCTAGAAAATATGCCAAAAATCTTATTTCACCAGAAGACTCACGGAGCCAGAATACGAGACGGAGTGGGGCTGGGCCCAGGCCACACCACCTGGCCGCGCGGGCTAGGCCTGGCCGCGCCAGGGGGTGGTCTGGCCGCCCCAGACACCCCCTCGGTCTCCCTCTTCGCCTGTAAGTTGCCTTTTGACCTAAAAACTCAGGGGGGTTCGACATTTTTCCAGAAAGAGTTCCGCTTCGCCGCCACCACCAGATTCCGTGATTCGGAACCAGAAACTCCGTTCTGGAACCCTGCCGGGACGGGGAATTGGAGGAGATCATCGCCATCATCATCACCATCGCTTCTCCATCGACCATCCATGTTTCCCCCATCTATGAGTGAGTAATCCCCTGCTGTAGGCTATGGGAATGGTAGGGATTGGATGAGATCGTTCATGTAATGGCATCAGATTGTTAGGGCATGGCGCCTAGCATCTATTATTAGTGCTTTTTGACTTTATTGCGACTTGTTATGCTTAATGCTTGTCACTAGGGCCCGAGTGCCATGATTTCAGATCTGAACATGTTATTGATTCATTATGATAGTACTGTTTATGATCTTACCTGCAAGTTGTATACACACGTTGTTGTCCGGAACCAATGGCCCCGAAGTGACAGAAATCGGGATAACCAGATGGAATGGCTTTGATGTGAGGATCACATGTGTTCACGGAGTGTTAAAGCTTTGCTCTGGTGCTCTATTAAAAGGAGCACCTTAATTTCCAGTAGTTCCCTTGAGGCCCCACTGCAAACGGGCTGGCAGGACAAAAGATGTTGTGCAAGTTCTCATTGCAAGAACATATGACTATATATGGAACACATGCCTAGGATTATTTAGTACTTGGATGCTTTATCTTATTTATCTGCAATTGCCCTATGCTCTGATTGCCATGTGAATTGTCTTGTCCATGCAACGCCCGTCCATCCATCCCTATGCCTACCACGCTCGAATCCTACTGTTTGCTGCAATTGTTACTACTGTCTTTACTTTTACTACTGCTATTACTTTGCTATTCCTACTACAAAATTGTTGCTACTGATAAACTGCTGTGAGCAAGATTGTTTCCAGGTGCAGCTGAATTGACAACTTAGTTGTTAAGGCTTATAAATATTCTTTGGCTCCCCTTGTGTCGAATCAATAAATTGGGTTTCATTTCCCACGAAAATACTGCGATACACCCCCTATACTTGTGGGTCATCATATACGTGAGTCAGAGAGAGGAGGGGGCGAGAGGGAGAGACATCCAGCCCGTCAGGCTCTCCTCTCCGTAGCCAACAAGAGAGAGAGACCTGCATCCCATCGGATCATGATGTATCCAACGGTGGTTGGTCAAGATCCGTGTGACATACATCTCGACCAATTAGAGCGGAGCCAAACTGAGCGATAGGGAAAGGGAGGGAGAGACATCCAGCCTATCGGGATCTCCTCGCCATACAAGGCTAGGTGCACCCAATGGGGGAGAGAGACCTCCAGCCCATCGGATCATGATGTATCCAACGGTGGTTGGCCAGGATCCGTTTGACATACATCCCGACCAATCAGAGCGCAGCAAACCTGAGACGTGAGAGAGGGAAAAGTGAGGAAAACTTTAGCGGGAGGGAAAAGTGAGGAAAACTTTAATGGGAGGGGAAAACTGAGGAAAACTATAGCGAGAGGGGAAAACTGAGTAGAGTTAAGGAAAACAAGGGCACTTAGATAAAAAATGACTAAGGGAAATTCAAGCTTTAGGCATCATAAATGGAAAATGTGTTATTTGAACAAAATAATCCATCTTGGCCAACATTATATTGTTGGCAACTCAAAGATACACAAGTGTTCCAAATTTGGCCTCATTTAGACAAAGTATGTTTTGGGATGCGTTCTTTTGGAGGTTGGTTGAGTAGAAAGCCATGCATCTTCATAGCTAGTAGCTCATTCCAAGAAGGGTTTAAGAAGTGGTTTAGGGGATAAGTCCATTTCTCTTTATTTCCTTTTCCTTCATTATTGATGCTAGGTTGTAGGTAACATAACAAGACTCCATGCGAAGGTTGCACTATGTTTTGACCTTTTTTGAATTAAATTAACCCTAAAACCATTTTTTTGAATTTAATAACTTAGAAAAAGAAAAATGTGGCTGATTACAAGTAAATCCAAAATTTCCAAATTCATAAGGTAAACCAATCCAAGATACACAAGTGTGCCAAATTTTGGATCAGTTGGTCAACGTTTGCTATGGTTTAAGCCATGAACTAGCTAAACCCCAACATGTCGAGGGCAAAACTGAGTAGTGCTAATCAACTAGGTGGATGGCCATAGAAACTTGCAATAACACATATATTATGGGATTATCCAACATACAAACTTGAGAGCATCACAATAGTTTAAATTCAATACAAACATGGTAGTTCCAATTCATCATACAAATTCAAATTAATAACTCAAATTCATTTTTTTCTTGCTCCTAGTGTATTTTGCTGGGTTCACCACCTTGCTCAGGGTGATCCTAGCTGGAATATTTGTGGAGTCCACCATTAGCCTCTTATGTTTGTTCCCTTTGTTCTTTTTCTCTAAATCCAATGAATCAAGTGCTTCAGTCTGTCGTACAATTGGCAGCATTTCTTCTAGATCCTCCTGTGTAATTCCTTTACGTTTGAACTCTACTTCCAATGAATAATCTGCTTTATTCTCCTCTCGATCCATTGGTTCATACGGTTCAAAATGCATTGGCAGCATTTCTTCTAGATCCTCTTGTGTAATTCCTTTATGTTTGAACTCTGCTTCCAATGAATAAACTGCTTTATTCTCCTCTCGATCCATTGGTTTAATCTCCTCTAGATCAATTGGTTCAATCTCCCCTACATTTGGTTCAATCTCCCCTGTATTTGGTTCAATCTCCTCAAGATCCATTGGTTCAATCTCCCCTGCATTTTGTTCAATCTCATCCGCATTTGGTTCAATCTCCTCTCGATCTGTTGGTTCAATCTACAATGTATCCATTGCTTCATTCTCCTCTCGTTTGAATACTTCATTCTCATCTGCATTTGTTGCTCCCGCCTGATCATCCATTCCATAAGCTGGGTGCACTACATTTTTACAAAGCCTAGCAATATGCATTGGGATCCCACAACGTTTGCACTTACGTCATTGAGGTGGTGCACCACCCTCTGCACTAGCTCTGATCCTAATCTTCCTTGTCCTACCTGCTGGTCTAGTAAAAACTGGAGGGTATAGCTTGAAGCCTAGATCCACTTCCATCCATTGGTCTTTTCCCAACAAGGCTGGAACATTCTGAGCATATGCTACCCTAAATTTGGCAACGGAGAAATACTCCAACACGTACTGATCAACTTCACCCTCTTCACCTCCTAGAACACCCATAAAAAACAATGCATGTATGCAGGGTTTCCCATGGAGTTGCCATTGCCTGCAACGGCATGTCCTATCAACCAAACTCATTGGATACCTCCATTGCATATCTTTACTGTTAGTGTACGTTACCTCAGCCTCCATTCCTCTTCTAATGCATTTCATCTTCAATTGTTTTGCCCTGGCATGCAAAGCCTTAATCAAAGATGGGAGGATGAGATGTCCAGCATATACTGTTGATGCAATTATTTGATGCAAATCGATCTTTATCATGATCATCTGCCTAATTTTATCAAATATTTGCCACAACATAATCCCTTTCAATGACTTGACCTTTGCATTGAAACTCTCTGCAAAGGTTACTTGTTACATAGTCTACCTTGCAAATTTTATTGAATTTGCTTCTTGACCACACCATTCCATGATGTTCATCCAAGTTCTCCTTCCCCTCAGGTTTTTGTTTATACAACACCTCCAAATGATACAGATGCTTCCTCAAACTGCATGTGTATGAAGCGGGCCATAGGTTGTCAGTATAAACTTTACCTTCGAATTTCTTTGTAAAATTCTACACTAAGTGTCGCATACATTCACTATGCTCCACTCTGGGGAATACTGCTTCTACAGCTTTCTCCAAACCTTTCCAAGCATCCGTGTGGATAGTAAGTCCTGGTGGATGACCTATAAGGTCGCGCAAATTCTCTAGGAACCAAGTCGAACTTTCCTCTAACTCAATCTCCAAAACTCCAAAAGCAACAGGGAACATCCAATTGTGGCCATCAACTGTAGTAGCAGCTACTAGTTGTCCTTTAAATCTGCCATGAAGAGTTGTTGCATCCACGGCCAAATAAGGCCTGCAACCATCCAGAAACCCTTATCAGCAAGCTTTGAAACAAAGAAAAGCCCTTATAAAGCACTCCTTCTCCTTTGTCTTCCCTCTTATTTTGTACTGAACTTTATGCATGTTTATCTGTACAACACTACCTAGACTAGCCATCTCCACTTCAGCTTTGAAGCTGTAAAGCAACTGGAAACTTTCATTCCATGGACCATTGATCCTATCAAGAGCCATTTCCTTTGCATAGAACATCCTCATGTAAGGTACTGTAATATTCAACTTTTGAGAAACTTATTTTATGAGCATTGTTGCACCAACTGATGGATTCGCTCTCAGCCAATCCATGATTGCATCTGCCAACCACCTAGAGTTTTGTTTTGTCCTTTGGCTGCCCTCCTTGAGGTGGACAAGAATGTTCGAACCGATTACTTTTTATCTGAAACGTAATGAAATGTTAGGTGCAGTTAACAACCTCTACACAATGATCTAAAATACACAACTGGTTGTAATACCTGAACCAAACTGCTCCTGAGCATAGTGGATGCATGCATCCTCCACCTACACCTCTTGTATGAGCACTTCACTATGAACCTTGCTGGATCACTCTTAATAACATCATAACCATTATTGGTGTGAATGTGATATGTAGTGAGGGCATTACGACAGTCCCGCATCGTTTCAAATACGGTGCCTTCAGAAATCCTAGGATCGTTCCTGTCCCACTCAATTACTGGCAAGTCCTCACCATTGTACTAGGCTAAAATGAGACTGTCATCGTTCTCTTTGTCATCAGTGTCATCAAATCTGGCACCGTGATGGCTCAAAATATATTCGAGCTTGATGGGAACCCCAAGAGGAAGGTATGATGAGCATAGCAACAAGTTTTCCCTCAGTCATGAAACCAAGGTTATCAAACTAGTAGGAGCAAGGAAACACCTCGAAGGTGTTGTTTCCAACTTGGTATCCTGCACAACACAACCACAGAACTTTCCCCAACTTACAGTGAGGTTGTCAATCTCACCGGTTTTGTTGAAAACAAAGGATTAAACGTATTGTGTGGAAGATAGTAATTACTTGTAGAAAGTAAATATTAAACAGTAAATAGATTGTAGATTGATGGTAAAAGAATGGACCAGGGTCCATAGTTCCCTAGAGGCTATTCTCCTTAAGATAAATAACATGTTGCGTGAACAAATTATAGCGAGGCAATTGACAGACACCGAGAAAGTATAGATGCATATACTAATCATATTGACTCCTACGAGATTTGATTGGGCATTACAACATTATACATAGACTGTAATCCAACTGCACTATGACTAATAATCCACCTTCAGGTTATCATCTGAACCCCCTCTAGTATTAAGTTCCAAGCAATAGATAATTGCATTAAGAAAAGTGTGTAAACTAAACAATACGATTGTCCCATGGACAAAGGATTGTTGTTTTCTCCCTAGTAGCAACAAGACATCTAGTACCTTAGAGATTCCTGTCACTTCCCCAGATTACTAGAGGCATGAACCCACTATCGAGCATAAATACTCCCTCTTGGAGTTGCTTGTATCTACTTGGCCAAGATAGCTACTAACAACGGAAAGCATGCAAGACCACAAATAACATAGACATGATAGAATCAATAATCAATCTGAAATAGCATCTCAATATCCATCGGATCCTCGCAAACACAACATGTAGGGTTACAAATAGATGATCTTGATAATGAACGGAGCTCATAAGATCTAAACATGGTAGAAGAAAGGAGGAGAACCAACCATCTAGCTACTACATGGAGTAGTAGTCCAGGGATGAACTACTCACGCATCACACCGGAGGCAGGCATGGTGATGAAGAAGGCCTCCAGGGTGATCTCTCCCCTCTAGCAGGGTGCCGAGAAGAGCTTCAGATCCCTCCCGATCTAGGGATAGATACGGCGGCGGCTACAGACTCTTTCGTGGAATTTTGATCGGGTCCTTAGGGTTTTTGTCCTGGGAGGCTTTAATAGGCGAAGGGGCAAGGTCGGTGGAGCACCAGGGGGCCCACATCCCCTGGTGGCACGCCCCCCAGGCCGCACCGCCACTAGGTGTGGCCGCCCTGGTGCGCCACTTCGTCTCCCCTCTGGACTCCGTGTTGCTTCGGGTAAAATATTCACTTTGCCTTTTGTTCGGTCCAATTCCGAGAATATTTCCTTACTAGCTTTTCTGAAACCAAAAATAGCAAAAAATAGGCAACTCGCACTGTGGCATCTTGTTAATAGGTTAGTTCCAGAAAATGTGTAAAAATACTCCAAAGTATGGACAAAACATAATAAAGTAGATATAAAACAAGCATGGAACATCAAAAATTATAGATACGTTTACAACGTCTCAACGTCCCCAAGCTTAACTCCTGCTCGTCCTCGAGTAGGTAAGTGATAAAAAAGAATAATTTTTGAGGTGACATGCACCATCATAATCTTGATCAAGGTATTTGTAAAACATTGATAGTTGGGATCATAGTACTTTAACATAGTATGAAAGATATAGTTCTAACAAAAAGACATAGCAACTATGTTGTAACATGAAGAGGTACAAAACAAAAGACTCATGAATAACAATGCTTTGAAAGACGTTTGTTTGTTTCACATATAGAAAACATAATGAGAATGGTATTCAGCTTGTCCCTCATAGTGTAGCAAAACATAAATGCATAGGACACCTTTAAAGTTCATAAGGGTGACTAGATACAAATAGTTTAAGAACAGGCAATATCAAAGTTATGAATCAATCAACAAGTTTTGGGACAATGCAGATTATGTAACATCCCAATTTCAGCAACCCTTGACTGAAAATCCCCTAACCTTACTCTCCTGAATCTCGGGACGAGATTATTTTAAGGGGGAGGTCTGTAACATCCCAATTTCAGCAACCCTGATTAGTTGTCCAGAATGCAACAATCAGGGGGAACAAAAACTTTTTTTGTTTATGGATGAAGTGTTTGCCTGTTGTTTGATCATGCTTATGCTTATGATTGTGTATTAGAAGATATACGCCTTACCTCAACACAGTTGACAAAAGCTACTTCCCAAAACTGTCTTGGCTTAATCTCCATATTCTCAAATGTTCTGGCAATTCAAAACCTGAGCCAAGAATCCTTTGCAAACCAACTATTTTAGTAGCTTCTATTGATCAAACTATGGAGAGCTATAGAATACTATCTCCTTATATCTTCAAGACAGAACCTTCAACTACTCTCATCTCTAGTTTTCCCAAAACTTCTTTTTAAAGCTTTTGAATTATACTCTTGGTAGAGATACCAAGGACTCTCATCTTATCCAAACCACAACCTTTTCAAAATACCCAGCCTTACCTCGAGCTAGGCTTGATGGTAACCCTAGTAGTAGTTGACTTGTTTGTAAGATGAGTTGTCTTGATCTACTGTTTGACTTGATTGTTCAGAAGTAGTATGAGATACTCTAGGAGCTCATCCACTAGGATCAAGATACTTCAAGATCACCAAATCCTAAGAAAGAATACAAGATGGATCTAATCCGTAGCCACCAGGTGATCATCTAAAACCCTTAACCAGATCAATTCTGAAGATATCCCTTCTAGAAGCTTCCAAGTCAATGAAGATCAATATCAAGCATGGATCCCTTCTACTCAATATACTCTTCAAACTTATCCACTTGATGAGGCTTTGGTACCTTGCAACCCATCAAAATCATCACCACCCACATTCTAGTCAAAAACCCTAAATCTGCCAAATTTGGCCAAGTCTGAAATCTGTTTCAACATCACCTTTTTGAATGCCTCCCTTTCTCAACCCTTGTGCATTTTTGTAAATGCATATGAACCAGCTTGTTAACCATCCTAAGGACTACCAAGGACCACTATTTCCCATGGTTATATCATCCTCCTATCCACTTGTTAATGATGGTTTTGCAGGCAAGAAAATAACTTTTCCTGCAAATCTAGTCAGGATGCCTACTTTGGTAGAAGCTCACACCACCATCAAACCTTATTTGGACGAACTATTTACATGGTTCTATCATTACCTACTTCACTTGTTCCAGTTGGATCCTTGAGATGTTTAAACCCACAAGGTTTTGAAGGCTAGTTGATAATCTGCTTTGGCAGGCTTATTTTATTCAAAGTTTGAAAGCTTGTCTTGGTGAACTCAAGCAGGATCAAGCTCAAACCCCTACACCATTCAAATATAAATCACTTGGTCTATCCATCCATATATCCGATGCCCCAAGGGGAGCCTTGAGCCCCAAGATCCAACAAGGTTTTGGTGGCATGATAACAACCTTACCCAAGATCCTTAAATCTCTAGTTTTCACCAAAATCTACTTGAATTCCCAAATCCCAAGGTTGCAAATGCTTGTTACACCTTGTATACATCATATACCTTGATCATAAAGATTTATCAATAATTATCCATATTTATTATGGACCAAAACTATTTAATTCCCTTAATAGGCCAAACCTCTTCCATAAAGGAAAGTTTGGTTTTTGCCAAAACACCTCTCCAACTTTCGACTCAATTGAGGTCCACATATCATATCCCATCTTCCCACTTCAAGAATAAATATTTTTGAAGATCTCTATTATTTCTTTTTGTCCATTTCCCTAAATGGCAGAAATGGAATAATAATAGTTTTAAACACTTTTAAGCCTCAATAAATCTTGGGAAATTTCCCTAAGTGTGTATTCACATTTGGGACCATCTCAAATCAAAAACCCACCTTGACCAATGTAAATATATCAAATAAACTCCAAGATTTCACTTCTGTAGTTTTTGAATAAATGGAATTAAGTGGACTTCTAATATTCTGAAAAAAATCCCAAATAAATCCTAGAGAGGCATATTAACCCTACCATGTACTAGAATCCTTATCTCAATTGGTCAAGATCAAAAATCAAGACATAACTCTTGAGCATCCTTTATGGCAGAATTGAACTTTTATCCTTTTTGTACCAAACACCAAATGAAAATCTCATCAATCTTCACCAGCAAGCCTCCACCACCACACACCTCAGTCTTAGTCGTGTGTACTATAGCCCTAGCACTGTAGCACCCCCTTCCCCTTGTACTTTAGTGCTTGGAAGAGGAGAGAAACACATGGTTATGTCACATCTTGCCTTGTATTAACTCACAGCTGCTACCACTCCTCCTCTCTGACCTGCAGCCCGACCAGAAACCACTCTCCCCGCCCACAACATCCTCCCCCTGGTTTCACACCTCCCTTCCTTCCCCTCAAATGGACCTAGCCCCCCATTGACTACTCCCTCTCGGTATAAATGGCCAGAGGCCACCCCAGCTCCCCTCTCTGGATCATTTGCCCCCAGCAACTACCACTTCCCTCCCCCAGAGCCCCCTCTCCCTCTCCACTGCCATGTGCTGCTCGAGAGAGAGAGAGAACAGAGCCTCGGGCTCCTCGTCGAAAACGAGCTAAGCTCCCTCCTACGCCCCTCTCCTCCCCTGCATTTCACTCCCTCGTGCTCCCCTCCCCTCTCTTACTCCTCCCCTTCTGTTTTCCTTGCCCAGGAGCAGCTCCTCGTGCAGCACCAGCGAGCCCCGGCGAGGGCCTCTCTGTCGTCTTCGCGCGAGCCTAGACATGGGCGAAAATCATCGATGTCGCCCATCGTCGAGGTCGTCGGCGTGCATCGCTTCCCCCTGTCGCCTTCCCGTCCACCCCAGAGCCCTCTGGTAAGCGCCCCGTCCTCCTTCGACGACCTAGGGTTCTGCTGCCGCCGTGGTGGTGTTTCCCGGAGGGAGATGAACCCACACCATCAATCCCTCTTTTCGCCAACGGCCCAGATCCTCCTGTACCGGTTCGGCCTCCCCTGGTCACTGACCGCTGAGTCCCACTTGCCGGGTTCAAAACCGCCTCCTCCCACGCGTGTTGTCGCCCAGGTGGGCCGAAATCCCCGGCACGGCCCAACTCCCTGGCAGATCCGGCCCACTGCAGCATTTTCCCTTTTTTTCTTTTTAGCAGATCTAGTAATTCTAGAAACTACCTGTTAGGATTAAATCCAAATAAAAATGGAAATCACAATATTTTGTCCAGATCCAAATTTCTAAGGGTTCCTTCAAGTTTTATGTAACATGAAGAACCAGTCCCTTGCCAAAAATAATTTTTATTATTTTTCTGGCATTTAATGTTCCAAAGAGTATATTCTACCCTAAATAATTTGTCCAGAGAGTTTTACATATCCATTTGGGATGAATCAAAGTTCTCCTAGAAGGTAATTTCTATACCCATTAATTAGCATAAGCCTCATGCCAAGGTGAACAATAGTCTGTCTATGGCAAAAATAACAAAAAATAGTAGTATCTTACTTTAGTATTTTCTCTAGGTCAAACCAAATGAGGTATTGGCCTGATTTCACCTCCCAGTACACCCTAGTTTCAGAATCTATCAAACCCCATCAGCTCAGATTTTATTGAGTTCTGGATGAATTGTAATGAATTAAATACTTCTGTAAGTGGTATTATCACTAGATTAATCATTCCAGGAGGTTGACAACTCCAAAAAGGTTGATTCCAATTTCTACAGAAAGGTATTCTAAGTACCTATAATGTGCCCTTGGAACCAACTCAAAAGCTTCTGTAGATTTAATCTGGTTAAAAAGACAAGTTGTGTACTGAACCGCCTTTGTGAATTTCCTAAGGGCATTCTGTTAACTATCTTGACTTGATTCCAACTCTCAGTGAACAAGTACATAAAGCCTTACCTAACCACCTAAGGAAATAATTTTTGGAGCTCCATAACTTTTCTGGTGAATTATTCCCTAAAACTAGAAGTTATTTCACTAGAAAAATCATAACTAAATAAAGAAAAGTGATAAAATAGTGAAACAACTTTTGTTGGTTTCATTTTATCAAATCCTATATGTTGGTACAATTTTTACCCAATGTTATCCAGCAGAGTATGTTTGTGGTCCAAAAAACCCTCTTAGGTAGTTCCTCGACAATAAACTCTAAGGGGTGTTCATCCCCTTCTCCAAGGCCATCTCAATCTCCTAAATCCAATCCTCTCAAAACCATCTAAATCGTAATTCGGTATTATTTATTTTCTTGTTGTATTGTATTGGTGCTTGTATTCCTTGTGTTGCATGTGTTGTCTTGATGACGATAGTTGCGCTCGTATTGACGCCGAGAAGAAGAGATCTTATTATTATTGGTATTGGTATTCTTGGTTATCTAAAGAAGAAGTCCAGGGACACATTGCCATATTGCTAATCATCAGGCAAATCACCTTCTTGCTCAGCAGCCTCATCCTACTGTTTTACTTATGCATGTTTTATCTTCTGTTTATTAAAACTGCATTGTTTTACTATATGTTGATGTATATATATGGTAATGGTTCGGCCCCTCCGAACTATTACACTTTTGTACTACTAAGTACAACCCCCTTGACAACACCTACTTATCCCTAGTATGGTAGATTGTGTAATACACCATACCCTTTGGAGACCCCGATTTAGCCGAAGTAAAGCTATAGGATGGGAAGACCCCGGAAAAGTTTTACCAAATGTTTTACGATAAAACCTCGGTGAGGTGGGACCTCCCAAGAGATGTTGAGAAAGAGAAAAGGTTTTTTTACAAAATGCTAGAGGAAAACCGTTGGAAAAAGGTTTACAAAAATGCACCCGGTTCTTTGCAGTTTAGCTATAACAACTTAACCCTGTGTAACCACATTACTCTGGAATGGGACAGGGCTAGATATGATGTTTGTTTACTCTGGTATAAGCTGCCTCGCAACAACTACAAGGGATAAAAATCCCTGGAGCGTGGGCCTTCTCACATAAGGGTGCATGTGGGACATCGACCTGGAGAAGGAACGAAGGGTCTGCTGGCCTCCACGCGTTACTATGAGCCCCTCATTGAAAGCGCACACTTGGGAAGTGGAAAAATGCGCTCAGGTTGGTCCTCGGTACCCGACGTCCCGGTGTTGAGGGGAACAACACTCATAGGGTAGGCACTTATATTGGAGTGGGCATCCGGAGAGTCTTGATCGGTTACTCGACCCACGATTGGTGAAGATCAGGGTAGTGTACCCAGATGGTGTGGGTAAAGTGTATAACCTCTGCAGAGTGAAAATCTATTCAAATAGCCGTGTCCACGGTTAAGGACGGGTTGGACAAACTTCTATAGAGCGGTGGTGGTTTTGTTTTCAAAAAGGATTTTTGGAAAAGAAATGGCTTTGGAAATGTTTTGACCATGGGATGGTCATAAAGGAGAATGGTTTTGACCATGGGATGGTCGGAAGGAGGATAAAAGAGTTTGGTTGTGGGACGACCTGAAGACGGGAACAAATGGGTGACCCAGTCCTGATGTTTCCAAAACTTTTCAAAAAGGTTTCCAAAATGTTTACAAAGGTTTTCAACAAAGATATGTAGATGCTATATCTACAAGAGAAACTAATTGAGAAAAGAACCTCTCTTGGAGCCTTCCTACTACCACATCCATAATGCATATCCTCTTGTTATTACTGTTATCTTAAGGTGTTTTGTGAGTACATTCAAAGTACTCACTGGCATTGTCCCTGGCTATTAACTTGGTCAGATATCAAGAAGAAGATGATGTTGGCGACTATGCGAGCTAGGACGTTCTCCCAGTCAGTTGCCTATAGGTTAAGGCATGGCTTGGGCTCTACGCTTGATGAAGTTCCGCTGATGATTATTGATGTAGCCATAATGGCATTTATGTAAGTCTTGTAATTTGGTATATTCTCGGATGTTGTAATGATACTTGTCGGTTATGTGCCACGACTAGCTGATCATGGGATCGTGGTTGTATGCATAATAGGGATTCTCGAAGGATTAATCTAGAGGCCCCACACATTAAACAAAGAATGGCCACTATGCTCTCTCAGTAGGTGCATAAAGATAGAAGATGGAGACTCAACATAAAATTAAAAGAAAGGCCCTTCATAGAAGGAAGCAGGGATTCAAGTATCATAAAGAGCTTCCAAAAATTATGGTACTTATTAGCTTTTAGCTCTCATTGCACCTATCATAAGCAGCTTTAGGTGATTAAGGTTAAAGTGAACAAATATGAGGATATGCTTGAAAAGTTATAAGATGAAAATCTCATGCCCCTTACTTACGAGTATTGTTCCTCATGCTACTCAACTTTAGTCACAGGTAAGTTCTTGTCATTGTAAGTACATGTGTATCATAGAGAACCGCCAACGGGGTACCCTTTGCCCGATGATACGGAAGATTCCCCATATAAAAATGACAAGGCAAGCAGACAATGAGCATCTTAGCGATCCTTTTATTTCCTATTTGCATAGGCTCTTTTTTTCATTTTTTTCTTTCCTATTTGCATAGGTTTTTTTTATAGAGGATGCTTCATAGATTGCTCACTATTGTTATGCTGCAGGTTTCCACCATGATTAGGCATGGCTTAGACCAGCCGCCCAGGCGTTTCTCTAACACATATACGAACTCCATGAGCCTTACAAGCTCCCCTTTCATTTCACACCGTCGGGATCCATAAGAAAAAGAACATGATATCAACTAAATAAAGTGCAATGTTGAAAGTGTTCCCCATGGTAAGACGGTTCTGCAAATTCACAACTTACAAAACGCAAGCATATACGCAACATAGATGGGCACAATGGTTCAAGTTTATGAAGTGCAAGAAATGTAAAGTGTGGCATCAAGTTCGTGAGAACTTTAATCACTAATTTTCACATAACAAGTTTAATTCGGAAGGTAGATAAAAACATGAATATACTTGGAATAGGTATGGTGGACTCTTTGGAATAACTTGGTTTTATTTGGAGTTGGATGCATGAGTGGAACTCATACTTGGTATGGAGGCTAGCAAAAGACTGGGAGCGACCAACTAAGAGAGGAATAATGGCCATAATCATGCAAAGCGACAAAACATTATTAATTAAAGCATAAAGTGATATTACAAGACAAAAACTAAATGATCATAGAGGCTATGGTGACTTAGTATAGTTTTAACATGGTGTGAGCATGCGCCAAGTCAACCCAAATAAAGCATCAAAGAAGAATAATACAATATTATGCTTTTATATGCTAAAACAACACATGATTCTTTCAAGGCACATTAAGCAATCTCAATTGTTTGTAACAAGTCATGCTACAGCAAGAATCACTAAGCATAAAGTCAAAGCAATATCAAGAATGACATGATAAATTCTAAGTCACAGTCAAAAACAAGCTCCTTTTATACCACTTATAAGCATGAACTTTCCTACTCTTTTCCAATCCAAATCAACCTATTTGAAACTATGTATGAATGTGGGGGTCCAACCAATTTATTAAATCAAACTAAGCAAACGAAAACTAAAAACAAAAACGAAGACGCTCCAAGAACAACACAATTGTGCATGAAATAATAAAAATGAAGTGTTTGGAAGAAAACCTGAGATTTTTATTAATGGAGAAGGGGACGCCTTGAGCATCCCCAAGCATTGACGCTTGTACTTCTTGAATATTTCTTGGGGTGACACGGGTGGCATCCCCAAGCTTGAGCTTTTGTCCATACTTCATCTTATCACATTATTCTTTCCTACACTTTAAAATTTCCTTCATACAAAACTTCACACAATCTTCATTAGCAACATTTGTGTACTTAAGATAATAAGTCTTTAGGTTCAGTTTCAACACAAGTAAAACTTTCATTAAAATAGAAGCTACTGTAGCAATTTCTTTTAAAAGTTCAAATGATCAAATAGAACTCAAAGAGAAAGAGATTAAGAGGCAAATGCAAATAATGGTAGAAATCTATCAAAGCAGACCAGTAGGTAAAAACCAATTTTTTCGAAGACATTCTATTGCTCAAATCAAAAAGTGTTGAACTAACGAAAGTTAGATAACAACCTGGGGCAGAAGCACAAAACATTATAGCTCAATCCCACATACAGAGATTTTTCACGAATTTTTACAGCAAAGCACAAAAATCTACTTCGGGACAGCAACTTTCCCAAGTATTATTTCTCTCTTATTAGAGGTTATTCTTGGCACAAAAACCACACAAAAAGGATAAGGAGAGGTTATTACCGAAGCAATAACTTCCAAGACTCAAGAAAATATTCCTAAAGAAATTTGGGCTATCTCCCAATAAGTGCTTTTCTTTAACGCCTTTAAGCTAGGCATAAGAAGCAAGAATCAAGTATTCTCATATGAAGAAGCATGAAGATCAATACCAGAAATATCTTCAACAAGGCAAGGTATCTCATACAAATAAGTTCTAAAGGATCCTCTCTCAGTTCTCTTGGGTTCACAATTTTCATCAAACGGGTTTTCAGGAACAATCCAATCAAAATTCTTTTCTATGGCTTCATGTATTCCTACAAGTTTAAAAGGTATTGGTTTCTTAATTTCCTCCCCATCTTTAGGTTTGGTTTTGTCCATCTTTTCTCGCGTACCAATAACATCTACACATGAGCCTAGCATATTAAACCGATCAAAGACTTTTCTAGCTTCCTTAACAACATCATAGAATTCTTTAGACAAAGTTTCTAGAATAAAATCTCTCTTTTCAGTGTCCTCAATATCTTTAAGTTTAAGAAACATTACTTGCATTATGGGGTTAAGGTTAACAAACCTAGCTTCCAACATGTGAACTAAAGAAGCTGCAGCAATTTCATAATTTGGAGCGAGTTCTACTAGGGATATATCCTCAATATCCTCATGGTTGCTAACATGATTAAAGAATTCTTCAACATTATCTTTCCCAATTATAGAGCCACTCCCTATTGAAAGATCTTTCAGGGTGAACTTAGGGATCAACATGGTGACCAAAGAACAAGGTGACAACTATAGAAAAGGACTAAAAAATTGTGTTTTTGATATAAAGAAGCAAACTAGTACAATTAATTTTTTGTGTGTTTTTGATAAAGAAACAAGCAAACAAAGCAGAAATAAACTAAGCAAAACAAAAAATAAAGTAAAGAGATTGGTTATGAGGGACTCCCCTTGTGAAGATGTCCTTGACTCCCCGGCAACGGCGCCAGAAAAAAGGCTTGATGGCTCAAAATATATTCGAGCTCCTTAGGAACCCCAAGTGGAAGGTATAATGAGCACAGCAGCAAGTTTTCCCTTAGTTATGAAACCAAGGTTATCGAACCAGTAGGAGCAAGGAAACACCTCCAAGGTGTTGTTTCCAACTTGGAATCCTGCACAACACAACCACGGAACTTTGCCCCAACTGACAGTGAGGTTGTCAACCTCACCGGTTTGCTGAAAACAAAGGATTAAACGTATTGTGTGGAAGATAGTAATTGCTTGTAGAAAGTAAACAGTAAATAGATTGTAGATTGATGGTAAAAGAGTGGACCGGGGTCCATAGTTCACTAGAGGTGATTCTCCTTAAGATAAATAACATGTTGGGTGAACAAATTACAGTGGGGCAATTGATAGACGCCGAGAAAGCAAGCATGCATATACTAATCATCTTGACTCCTACGAGATTTGATTGGGCATTACAACATTATACATAGACCGTAATCCAACTACATCTATGACTAATAATCCACCTTCAGGTTATCATCCGAACCCCCTCCAGTATTAAGTTGCAACCAACAGATAATTGCATTAAGCAAAGTGTGTAAACTAAACAATACGATTGTCCCATGGACAAAGGATTGATGTTTTCTCCCTAGTTGCAACAGCACATCTAGTACCTTAGATATTCCTATCACTTCCCCAGATTACTAGAGGCATGAACCCACTATCGAGCATAAATACTCCCTCTTGGAGTTGCTAGCAACTACTTGGCCAAGATAGCTACTAACAACGAAAAGCATGCAAGATCACAAATAACATAGACATGATAGAATCAATAATCAATCTGAAATAGCATCCCAATATCCATCGGATCACCTCAAACACAACATGTAGGATTACAAATAGATGATCTTGATCATGAACAGAACTCACAAGATCTAAACATGGTAGCACAAAGGAGGAGAACCAACCATCTAGCTACTATATGGACCTATAGTCCATGGATGAACTACTCACGTATCACACCGAAGGCAGGCATGGTGATGAAGAAGGCCTCCAGGGTGATCTCGCCCCTCCGGCAGGGTGCCGGGAAGAGGTTTAGATCCCTCCCGATCTAGGGATGGAGATGGCGGCGGCTACAGAATATTTCGTGGAATTTTGATCGGGTTCGTCCTGGGAGGCTTTTATAGGCGAAGGGGCAAGGTTGGTGGAGCACCAGGGGCCCCACACCCCCTGATGGTGCCCCGCAGGCCGCGCCGCCACCAGGTGTGGCCGCCCTGGTGTGCCACTTCATCTCCCCTCCGGACTCCGTGTTGCTTTGGGTAAAATATTGACTTTGGCTTTTGTCCGGTCCAATTCCGATAATATTTCCTTACTAGCTTTTCTGAAACCAAAAACAGCAGAAAATAGGAAACTAGAACTATGGAATCTTGTTAATAGGTTAGTTCTAGAAAATGTGTAAAAATACTCCAAAGTGTGGAAAAACATAAGAAAGTAGATATAAAACAAGCATGGAACATCAAAAATTATAGATACGTTTACAACGTATCACACCGTGGGCCATTTCCTCTGTGTACTGATCCTCTAGTGCATGTTTACTAAATCTATCTACCAATTCAGGAAACATCAACTCATCCTCATAATCTAGTGGAGGTTCTCCCTCGTCAGGCTCTGCTTCATCCTCCACATCGGCTGCACGAGCTATTTGTCTTACACTCACAGTACAAATAGATGGTACTGCTGTGGACCTACAAGGAGCACGGGGGCGCACACTATTAGCAGCTACAACAGAGACACATGATGCCCAACCACCTGATGATGCTTTAACCCTCTTTCCCGTATGTTCAACTTTAGGTTGCACATGGAGACGAATTCGACCAAAACGTTTGACAGCATACAAAGAGAAAAACATTACCAGATCAGCTTCGCTAGTCAGTGGGAGCAATCTTTGCTCGCTAATGTTGAAATATTGCAAATCAGCTGAATCGACATTGCTCCGGAGGAATTTAGAATAGATTTTATCTTTCAAATATCTGAGAATTATGGAGGTTGCAACCACCGCTGGGAAGTAAAATCCAGAGAGATACTGTTCACAACCATGAATTATACTAGTATCTAGACTAACCGCCAGCCGAAATGCCAGCACTGGATCAATCCTATTCGAAAAGCAACGTAGTTAGCTGAGCACCAGTGATTCGTGCTCAATTACCACCCATAATCAATCCACAAATGGAAATGATGCTTACCCAGATGGAATCCATGCGTTAGATCCCTTTGATTCCACCCAATCTTCTCCGCGATCGATTGGGAGGACCGGTACACTAGCCGGCATTGCATACTGTCCTGCGAAAGGGGTAGATCTAGAGGGGGCGGGAGCAGAGCCGGAGGTGGAGTGGGCTCCGCGGCTAGGGGGACAGGGCGGCTCGGTGGCCGAGGATGACATAAGGTAGGAGGGCACGACGGCGGGCGAGCGGAGGGGCAGTGTGGGAGCTATTCCAGGCTCGGGGGAAGCGAATGGTTTGGGTGAGCGAGAATGGCTGGTCTGACGTGTCTCCATGCGGCCCCACCCTTCACCACGTATGCAAGACCCATCCCAACACGACCCGACCCTTCACCACGTATGCAAGTCCCATCCCAACGCGGCCCCACCTGTCAGTCCCGTCCCAACGCGGCCCCACCTATCAGTCACGTCCCAACGTGGCCCCACCTGTCAGCATGTAACAGTCGAGACGACATAATGTAACGCTCAACGCACGATCCGCCCCAATGCGGTCCCACCGGTCAGCATGTAACGGTCAAGCCTTTGACCTGACGGCATCCCCCCATCCGAGCACCTATGAGGGTTTTAGAATAGAGGGTGGGGAAAAGTAAGGAAAAACTAAGCGGCTAGGGAAAACCGATTACAACTAATGAACCGAGGGTACGGAAATAGAAATCCCTATTATTATTAGAGCTACCTGCAGGACTAGAATAATGTTTCTGAAAATTAGTATTATAATTCTTCTTCCAAGCAGGTTTATAATCATTACATGCTATGAAGTCTATTTCTTCAATATTTGATTTTGGGATAGCTCTTACCTGGCTTTCCTTATCTTTTACGGCTAATATGATCTCATCCAGCTTAGCATTGAGTTCTTCATTTTCTTGTGGTGAGACGGAGTTCACGTTCTTTGTGTTTTATTTATCCACATGCCATTGGGCATGGTTGTCTTGCATATTGTCTAGCAGCTACTTTTATTTGGTAATATGTTTACCCATAAATGTTTCTCCAGCTGCAGTATCAAGCATAGACTTAGACACAGGGTTAAGAGCATTATAAAATAAATGTAGAATTAACCAATCTTCCATCCAGTTTCTCATGTATTCTTTCATCCTCTCCCATGCAAGCGCTAGTGGCTCACGCTCTTCCTGTCTAAAACAAGTAATATTAGATCTTAGTTGCATAGTCTTTGCAGGTGGGGAAAATTTAGTCATAAATAAAGAAGTGCATTCCACCCATGATGTAATAGTATTTCTAGGCAAAGATAGCAACCATTCTTTTGCTCTTGCTCTAAGAGAGAAAGGAAATAAATGCAATTTGACTGCATCAGGGTCAAGATCTTTTATGCGCATCATATCACACATTTTAGTGAAAGTGTTCAAGTGCATACCTGCATCCTCAACAGCAGAGCCTCCAAATTGATTTTGTTGAACCAAACTTAAATAGTGGGGCTTAATTTCATAATCATCAGCAGTAATTGTTGGCTGGGTAATAGGAGTACGCAAATAATCATTGTTGGGAGTTGCAAACTCCCCAAGCTTCTTTTCAGCCATATTTCCTATGTTTTTGGGTTTTCTTAAACAGAGATTATAATAGTAAAAACAAGAATGTAAAGACTAACTTTTTTTGGTTTTTCAAATAAAGACTAAAAGCAAATTAAAAATTAAAAACAAGAATTAAAACTAGCAAGGTTTCTACTAACCTCACTAGGGTAGCTATTGATTCCTTGGCAACGGCGCCAGAAAAAGGGTTGATACCTTCGATCTGGATTACGGATGTAGTATAGCTATTTTTCCCTAGTAAACCTAGGTTATCGAATCCTCGGGAAACAGAAAGCATAGTGAAGTTACTTTAACGGACCTTCGGGGGTTTTAGAATTCTTTTTGTGTTTTACCCGACCAAGAGTTTGCTAACTTTTGTTGTTGTCGATGATGGAGATAGAGGGCCTAGGGCTTTTGGTTTCACCTGTAGCTATGCAAAACATCTGATGGGAATAAAAGATAATAATAAAGTATGCATGTAATTGTTAGAGCAAGATAATTATATGAAGTGCATCCATAATTGCTATTGCCTCTACAACCGCTTATAACAATAACCTACTAGTCTCATCCATAGAAGAAAGAGAACTAATTATATGCATAGTGACGTCACCATTAATCCCAAGTAAATCCCTCACATACAGCCATACTACCCCTTCTATCACCGGGGTTCCCAACCTGTAGATTAGTCATTACTCATACTCCCTATACCTGGCTCAATCCTCGGGGTCTTGGGTACCTGACAAGTCCTTGGATTGAGGCAAGAGAGGATACAATAATCATCATGTCATACAAACTAATACATCATCCCATCTATGATAAATAACATGCACAAAAGCTACATGGCTAGGCCGAAGCCCTTAGCCCAAGGAGAATTACTCATACATAGAGATGAAATCAACGATCAAAAACATTGCAATAGAAATCATGAGATTGATAGCAAATAGTCTTACAAATGTCGCCAGTCGAAGACGAGATCTACTATTACAAGTGGTGGAATATGGCTATGGTGGTGGACAAGGGTTTGGAGATTAGATCTAAGTCTATTCCTCTGGCGGCTCTTCGGTGCTGTGGATGCAGGGTTCTAGGGGCAACTTGACTCTGGTGGGCGCCTTTTCTCGTTGCCCGAGGCCTTTTTATATAGGGGTCCCTTCACGAAAGGTGTTCTGTTTGACCTAGCAGTGGCAGTGGCAACTATACGACCACAACTATACAGCCGGAATTTTATTCCCGCCATATAGTTGGTCATTAAAGCATTTGTATCCCCTTCACGACCCCTGGTTACTTTGGGTCGTTGGAAATCTCGTATCTTTGACTTTAATATAGTGATTCCCATCATCAAACATCATTATCTGCGTAGGGAAAAATAGAAAGAAAGGATTGCATACCCCTTTGATCATTAGGCATTAGTGGTAGGGTTTAGAGAGATATTTCATCAAAAATATGAATAATATTAAGTTTAAATGTGGATGTAGATGGCTATATTTCTGAGCCACCACTCATCAAGCATGTCATCGAGATGTGGAATGGGATGTCAATAACGCACGGTGATAGCATTGATTGGATGGCAGTCCATGCATAACCCCAACGTATCATCCAATTTTGGAACAAGAATCACGGGTACGGCACTTGGACTACTGCTTACTTGTATCAAACCTTTGGAGACGAGTTGGTTCATTTGACGTTTGATCTCCTTTGTCTCCTCCGGGTTCGTGTGGTAGGCGACACGGTTTGGAAGTGGTGCGCCAGGGATGAGATCAATGCGATTGTCGATGCCGTGAAGAGGAGGTACTCCATGTGGGATCTATTCCAGAAATACGTCCTTGAATTCCTGCAAGACAATCATCAAAGAAGGGGGAATGTTTGTCAAGTCATTAGTTCCTTGCCCTAGGCCCTTGCAAATGAGGATGAAGTGCAAAATGGATGGGTTATCCCGCACTTCTCTCATCTCACTTTTGGTGGCAAGGAGAACACTCTTAGTTTTTCACTCCAGTTAGGCTTGTGGCTCTCGCTCACTATGAGGTGGTTCTCTCGCTCACCACTCTTCACACAAGAAGGTGTTGTGTTTTGCACCCTCGCTAAAGCCTTTGCATTGTCAGCAATTATTTGGATAGGAGTCATTGGTTGCAAAACACATGTTTTGTTTAGCCATTTGAAGGTGTGCACGTTGGTTCGACCATAATGTAGAGAAGCTTTGTCAAATTGCCATGGTCGACCAAGTAGCATATTGCAAACCGTCATGGGAACAACATCGCTCTCCATCGTGTCTTTGTAAGGGACAATGGGGAAGGTTACCGATATGGTATGCTTGATCTTCACGGACCCTTGGTCACTTAGCCATTGCACGTGGTAGGGGTGCTTGTGAGGATGGAAGGTGAGGTTGATCTTCTCACACAACTTGGTGCTAGCAAGGTTGTGGCAACTCCCTCCATCGATGATCACCCTGATAGATTTCCCATTGATGTCGACACGTGTTTGAAAGATGTTAGATCTTTGATCTTCATGTTCTTGGGCTTGAGTGGTCAAGATCCTTGTGACAACAAGAGGTGGACTTGTGTCATGTTCACACATGAGGAGTTCTTGGTCATCTTCCACTTGTTGTCTTGCCATTACTTCCTTGACACGAGCATCAAATTCATCTTCACACAAGTACTCTTCGTCGCCATTGTCATGAATGAACAAAACTTCTTTGTTTCCACATTCGGCCGACTTGTGTCCTTTTCCTCCACACTTGTAGCATTCACCGTTGAAAGGTGTATCACTCTTTGCTTGTTTGCCACTTGGGGCAGTTTTCCTTGAGGAAGTGTGGGCTTGAAGGAAGGCTTGGAGGTACTTGAGGAGCTTCCATTGAAGGTGGTTGGTGTAGTGGTTGAAGCTGCTTGTAGGTGAAGTACGTCTTGGGCTTGTTGTACTTGATGTCCTCTTGCACTTGACCCTCGGCCTTTGTTGCGATGTGCACAAGCTCAACCATGTCATTGTATTTTCGGAACTCGACGATGCGCTTGCTTTAGTGGTTCAAGCCAATGAGAAAACGTGCCGTTGTTTGCTCCTTGCGCTCTTCAATATTGGCGCGGATCATGTTGAGATCCATTTCCTTGAAGTACTCTTCCACGGTCTTTGTCCCTTGACGAAGCGATTGAAGGTTGTTGAACAGGTCACGCGTGTAGTGCGAAGGAACAAAGCGGGATCTCATATGAGCCTTCATGTCATGCCAGGCTGTGATTGGTGGCTCTTGTCTTGTGTCATGAGCAACTTGAACTTGTTCCCACCAAAGGTTTGTGTAATCATCAAACTCTAGAGAAGCCATGGCGACCATATTTTCATTGCTATAGTTGTGCATGCGGAAGATCTTGTTGACTTTGAGTGCCCATGAGAGGTATTCTTCGGGGTCATTGGATCCAGTAAACTTGGGCATTGTGAACTTGAGCTTGCCAAAAGTTTCTTCATCCTTGCTGTCATTGTGAAGAGCTTGGTGACCTTGATGATGTGCTTGCGGTTGAGGAGGTGGAACTTGATTCTCGCGATCTTGTTGAGGAGCTTGCTCTTGCTCTTGGCGCGGTCATTTACGAGGTTGAGGCGCTTGGGCCTCATGATGGTGTTGAGTATGTGGAGCCTCATAACGCGGTTGATGACGAAGGGGAGGCTCGTTCCTCTTTTGGTGATGTGGATTAGGCACATGGGCCTCGCGGCGAAGATCATGGTCTTGAGCCTCATGACGTGGTGGGTGTCGCTCAATATGTACCACTTGACGCTCCAAGTCTTGTTGTTACGGAGGAGGCTCGTCATGGTGACCATGGTATTGGTGTGGACGTTCATGACGGTGATGACTCGGAGAGCTTCATGTTGACAGCGAGCTTGATCCTTCAAGTTGGAGTCATCAGTTGTAGTTACAAGAACACCATGGTGACGATGGCGACGTAGTTGAAGTTGGACACGAGGTTCCACTCGCGGTTCTTCATGTGGTTGTGCTTGTTGTATCACTAGTGCCCTTGCGTGATGATGTTGTGCTTCTTGCCTTGCTTGTGGCCTTGAAGAGAAATCACCATCATATCTTGACATTGTCGCGTGCCATGGGGAAGGTACATAGTTCAAAGAGCTTCCATCTTCAACCATGGGAGAATCATTGCATTTTGGAGCACTTGGATGAAAATCGTGTTGAATAGGAGCATGATGACGCGAAGAGCTTGAAGAGCTTGATGCGCGTGAACACGGTCTTGCCATTCCGTTGATGAGGAAACGAAGCTTGTCATTTGTTTCGGCGAAGGAGCGTTGGAGCGCTTCATTTTGATGGCCAAAGTTGTGATGCATCGCATGCATTTTCCTTTCGAGGTTGTCAAAGAGGTTGTTGATGCTCTTGAAATCGGCTTGTGTCTCGCCAAATTGTTCTTCTTTTCATATCTCTAGATCTTGGCAACGTTCACAGAACTCTTGTCAGACGATGAAGTGGCTCGCACGCGTCATGTACAGTCCATGTTCTTCTTCTTGTGGAGGTGATTGTCTCGACTCATCGTTCCTATCCATCATGCAAAACACAAAGGGTTGTATATGGGGAGCAATAAGTGGTGGGGCAACCTTCAACCTCACCTTGGGGATTGCACCACACTAGAAACCACAAGTGAGAGCCATTAGCTTGCAAAGTGAAATCGCAAAGAAAACTCACACTAAAGAAAGAACTGTACTCTCAAAATCTTTTGGTGAAAGGTTAGGGTTGTGGAAAACCAAACGAAACAATCCAAATAAAAGGTTATTGTTAAGGGTGGTAGAGAACCAAAGATCAAAAGAAAATAGGAAACGATCTACAAAACACAAAAGATACACACACGTGCAGACGGATGTGGTTAGCACGACTATCAAAATGAGCACAAAATGTCCTAACGGCGACTAAGCTCGGTGTTGTGCCAACGCAAGGAGAGACCACAACTCGTTCACCAAAAGAGGATACGCAACGGATTTGTGCACTTGCCTTGGTCGTGCTCTATCTCTCTCTTTGCTTACCAGCTTGAGACTCTCTTTGTATTGGGAGACTTTGTATCTTTCTATTTTTCTTTTTGTTTTTCTCTATTTTTTTATTCTTTTCTCCCTTTCTATACTACTATGTAACTTTTGTATTTCCTTCAACACTCTCACTTCTCCAAGGGAAAGTGCACAATGCTTAGGCAAACACAAAATGAGTTGCTCTCATAGGATAGATACACACAGGAAGAAGGGTTAACAAGGTGGAGCAAGTAATACCTTTGGTATTGTTGATGACTTGCTAGCGATGTTGGGGATGGTGTTTGGATGTCGTGGTGTCGATGAGCGCTTGGTATAAGGTAGATGTGGAAGCTTGTTGTTAGTAAGGTGAAACACATGTGAAACACGAAAAAACCAAAGGGAAAAGTCAGCGAATAAAATTGGGGGTGAACCGGCATGAAAAAATTTGTCTGATAGGGGCGGTAGTACCACCGAAATTGGCCGGTAGTACTAGTAGTACCACTTCGTGGAATCCTGGGCACAGAGATCTCAAACTTGGGCGCGAAATCGGCCCAAAAATCCTCAAATCTGAGAAAATCTGACAAAAATTGGGGCTAGGAACATATAAGGAAGGTAGATCGATACCCCAAGCAACCAATCTATGGACCAAAACCACGAAAAACACACCAAATCTAGGGATCGATCCGAAGGCAAATTTGGAGCTCTTTTTTGGTAATTTTCGAATATTTGGTGGATCAAAGAAAATTTTGTGGGGCAATTCATGAGCAACGAAGCTCTTGATACCAATTTGTTGAGGGGCAACCTCGGGGATGGCCCGATCCTTCAGGAATCCTTGAAAATCAAGGTGGAGTGTGTGTGCGGATGAGGGAGAGAGCGAAAATCGCGAACTCACACAAGATGAACACACACCACGAAGACATGATACAAGCCAATTGTTCATGCAGGCGGCTACTGGTCCAGCGCAATCCCTAGGATCGACGTCGGTCGGGGATCTCTCTCTCGAACCGGCATGGCGAGAAGGGATACTTGGTGAGATCTTGACATCTTGGCAATGGATCTCCGTTGCCAAGGCCTTGTACAACGTGGAGGCACGATGCAAACTACAAAGAGGTTTGTGATATTTGGTGCTCCTCTATCAAAGGACCATGAGGCAAGAACTAGATACATCCACAAGGGGTTTCCACTAATTCGAAATATCAAGCCTAGGGCTTACAATAGAGGTGGGGGACTATATATAGGCCAGCCACAAGTTTATGGGTACTTTAGGCAACTAAAAGTATCAAAGGGGTTCATTACAAGGCCAAAGGCCGAGCTGGGACGCGCAGGCCCTGGGATGACCGGTAGTACCGGAACCTATGACCGGTAGTACCAGTTGAAGGCGGTATTACCGCTCTCAGGTACCGGAGCGGGTCGAAGCGCTGGCGTGGGTCTTCAAACGCGGGCGGTAGTACCGCACGCCGAATGCGGTAGTACCGGTCGATGCAATAGTGTTGCTGCCTTAGTACCGGGGAGGTCTGGGACTGCTGGCGGAAGCTCTCTGTCCTGGCGGTAGTACCGTGAGCTCCAAGCGGTAGTACCGCTTGACCGGTTGTACCGCTTCTAGGGGCCGGTGGTACCACTGGCTCCTAGCAGATGTTGGTTGCAACGTCGCTCCTCTGGCTCGCGTCTTCATACCTGATGATGCATAGTGTCGGGGCATGAAGTAGCAAGCCATCCATAGTGTCCTGGCTAGGGGTGTATCGAAGTCACATGAGGACAAGAGCGAATTCACCTTAGCTTGGAGGATCTTGGCTCGAGCGCGAGTCATCGGTCCACTTGGGGGACTTGGTGGTGTAGATGTAAAGGCGTCTGTAGGACGGGCTGCATCATTGCTGGCGCGTTGACTGGAAGAGACTTCAATGAAGCCTGGCGACTGGAATCTGAAGGCCCAAGACCTTAGTTAGCCCCATTCGGATTAGGTCAAACCCTCCGAGACCTAAACTGATTCGGTTGTAATCTTGTAAAACATAGCAAGGTGACCCTATATAAACCTCCCTAGGGCACCCATTGTACTTATGTTCTATTAGCTACACCATCCAATCGACTCGCTGCCTAGTCGCCGAGCTCGCCCACCTTGTAATTCAGTCGTAATCAATACAATCAAGCAGGAAGTAGGTCTTTACCCTACGGGTGCCCGAACCTTGCTACACCCCTATGTCTACCCTCAATCTCGATCCGTAGATGGCAACTCTCTCTTTCCCTCAATCGACTCAATCTCTAGCGACTGTCGTGACCATTCCCATGACAACTTCCATGAAGGGCCCTATATAATTCGAGACTCCCAGCCGTCATAGAGAGAGACACCATTCGCGGATTGCATCTGAAAACACACCGAGTAAGATCCACCACTTCACCACCACCGTAGTTCAACATTTACATCTCCATCTACATCCATGGCCATAGCCATAACTTGTATATTCAAGATCTTCTCACGGTTGGCGCCTCAGTATTTTTCTGTCCTTCATGCCGGAAGGAAACACCACCTCGTCTCCTTGCCATGTCCTTGATCTCTCGCGAAACATTGCTGAATCTCCCCAGGTTCCTTCATATAAACTCAGAACCACTTCCATGCAATGAGAGGCCACCGCAACTACTCCAGCATGCACTTCAGTCACCAGAGCTAGCCCTTCCCGATAGGCCATCGTCTCCAGGCAGCCTAGATCCATAATATCATCAAAAACAACCGCCAAAGATCCAAGATAAATCCCCTTTCTCGAGTGGCAGATAGCACCAACAGTCCCGCGACGCTCCGTTTTGGTCACAGCGCCATCAACGCTAACCTTGGAAGAGCTAGATTGTGGAGCGATCCATTTCACCGCAGGTGTAAACTGATGCTTGTTCTTTTTTTTCTCCTGCTTACTTTGGCTTGTTTCAAGCTCACATAGGAAAAAAATGGACGAATTGTTGGATAGCCATTGGACTCTAAAATATGTCTTCATGGATGACTTTACACCTCGCATGCCAAATGACCCACATAGTAACCACTGGCTTCCTAAAATCCGCATGCTCCAAAGAATCAATGGTGCCAAATACCCCCTGCTTAGCTCCCCCCATATGGGGGGCGCCGGCGTAGGTACCTCCTATCGGGGGTCACCGCCTCCCAAACGTCACCCCTAAATAGCCCCTCCCCTCAAATGGCAATTTCAAATTCCAACATTCAAAAGGTCGCTGGAAAATAAACATAGTTTTGCTGCCACCGAGCACAACCTAGTTCAGGTGATGCAATCGCCGCAAGTCACTGGAATACAAGTCCATCGGCGATGAAAATAAACATAAGAGAACATGAAAGTAAAATGGGGAGGGGATCATGTGCCGAGGTTGGAGGCACCTCTGGGGTCGCTGGAGGTGGAATGGTGGTGTTGGCCTAGGTGAGGATAGGGGTCGGAGTCGCAGTCGCTGGTGTCAGGCTACTTTTCTGGTTGGCGGTCGCTCAGTTCCCAGAGAGGATCAGGGCACGCTGATCAACACACCATTCCCTCACCTTGGCTTCTATGTCCTTCGTGTTGACCATCACGATCACCAAGTCCTCCCTCCTCTTCTTTGCCACCATGTTGGCCTTGATGAGGCCGAGCTGATATCCTGTTGCTCGATGACCGATGCCCACCTTGCCACAACGATCTCCTTCAACCTGGAGGCCTGCTCCGCCCTGATGGCGGCTGCATGGCGGCGTCAGCCATGCCAGCTAGGATGGACGAGTGTAGTTTCTCGATGGAGGGTGTCACGTCCCTCATGGCCTTCCTTTGGCCGATGGGTCGGCCCTTCGATGCCGCTGATGGCGCCCCCCTGGGTCGTAGGTGCTAGACTTGGCCTTGGCGAGAGAGCTCTGCGTCTCCATCCACTTGTCACAACCATCGATCTATGCAAAGACGTGGATGAACTTAAACTGATTGTCATCGTTGTCCTCGTGGTAGGCGGAGATCTTGTCGCGCATCCTACAAAAAACACAAGTCGGACACAAGTCTGAAATGGGTGGGAGCGGGCAGCGACGAGGGTTGTTTACCTGATCGTCGTAGTTGGTGCCGCTGACATGGAAGTGGCACAGCTCCTCCATGATGTTGTGCCACTTGTTGCAGGCGTGCTGGAACATGGACCAACGGTGATACATACCGGAGTCGTTGTAGTCGTGGTGCAAGTCCTTGAAGTAGGGATCCAACAACTGCCGCTCATCGTACGCCGCGTTCACCCTCTTACAATAGCAATCAGAGTTCTGGTTGGTGCCGATGAAGGGGTCTATGCTGACAGTCTTCCAAGCCTCGGCAAGGCACTCATCCTCCCTCGAGCTCCACTTGGGGCCGTGTTCGACGCCTCCTTTCTTCTTTTTCTCCCCCTCCGTCTCCACGTCCTTATTCTTCCCTTTCAAGTCGACCGTTATGGTCATCAGTACCACCACCACCTCATCCTCATCCTTGGCTACATCCACGTTCACATAGACCCCGTCCTCCCATGCGCCGCTGTCGTCCTCCTCGTATGCAGCGGCTTCCTCTTACGTGAAAGCCTGGGCGAAGCTGCCGTTTAATCATGTAAGCTAAGATGCACTCGTCCGTGGCGCGGTCGCCGTAGTGCAATCCTCCGAACAGGTTGGGGGGACGCTCTAGCTGCTACCGGCGCCGAATAGGTTGGGGCGCTCTAGCTGCTGCTCGTGGCAAACTTAGCGAAGCCAGGCCTCTACGTGAAAGCAGGGAGCCGACTATGGGTCGGTGAGGTGTCGTTAGTGAGGGAGTTAGGTTCGAAGTCACCGAGCGGGTGGAAGTCATTGTTGCCCGGCGAGAAACGAGGAAGGTGCAACACCGTGTTCGGGTGGCCGGACGGCGACGTGCTAGACAGAGACGGGGAGGAGATGTTGTCCTGGCTCCCGAGGATGTGGAGCCCAGCGTTGTAGTCCGACGCCACCATTCCCGCCATGACGGCCGCATGATGTGCCGCAACAGTGCCCGCACGAGCCTGCTCCGCCTGCGCCTCCGCCGCGTTGTGCAACCTCAAGTTCTTCTCCCTCAGACGGTGGCTGGCGTTCTCCACCTGCGGCATTGGATGTCAAACGCCCACTTCGTGTTGGTCATCCCCTCCAGTCGCTGCTTGTCGTCCTTCCCTTTCTTAGCTGGCGCCGATGCTCGGGGAGCTTGGTACCTCTTCGGCGGCATGGTGGTGGTGGCGGCGCTGCACAGGAGGGGAGAGGTGGGGCAGGGAAATGGTGGGAATGGGCGGCGACGGAGGGGGGAAATGGCGGGACTGGGCGGCCTGGAGGGGAAAAGAAGGGGAAATGAGAGGGAAAAGGGAGGGGAAAGGGGGCAAATTTTGGTGTCCCGTCGATAGGGCTAGCCCGCCAACTTTTTCAAGTTGCGCCTGCGCCTCAATTGACCCCCTCGTGTTGGGGTTCGGTCTGGGAGCGCCGGATGTTTCGATGAGCCGCGCCGACGCTATTTCAAGTTGGACGGGTTTTTCTGCGCCGGTGCCCACATTTCAGCCCTAGTAGGCTTTAGGGGTGGCTTTTTTTTTTTGATCAAATTTAGGGATGGCTTGTGGAGATGTTCTTATGCCCGCACTGTCGAACGCGAAAAATTCTAGAAACTGACCGCACAAGCCCACTTTGATCTGCCATGTGTATTACTTGTGTGGGCCATATGGCAAAATGAACAAAAGGCCGGGCCATAAACTTCTGCTACTCCCCCACGCGATGCATATATCCAGGTCCAGGGAGTATCCTTCGACGGCTCCACTTCTTTCTCTTCCGTTTCACCTTCCTATAATCCCGTGTAGTGTAAATCCCCAATCATTTTCTTTTAAATTGACTAGTAAAATGCCCGTGCGCTGCCACGGGTCTTAGTTTGTTTCACGTATGTAAACACAATGCATATGAAAAATTCACGTGTATAGAAAAGACAAACAAGATAATTCACCAAAATCTAAATGTCCTAATATTCATGCGAAAAGATGTGTCAAAATTCGATCTCTAGCACACATATCCAGCAATTCCTCACCAACTCGCACAAAAGAGTTTTTTCGCAGCCGTACAAATGCGTCGGATGGAACGATGGGCAGATGCATCGGCGACGGTGATCTGCGGGAATATGCGGCGGCGACACTCTGAGGCAAACTCTTTCTTTCTAGGGGTGTGCACCATCGCTGTGGCGCCGACGCTGGGACGCAAAGAAGAAACTGAGGATGATCTAGAGTGGGTGGAGAAAAAAGTGAATACGAGACGGACCGTAGGTTGACGGTTGAAAAGCTCGATGTGGTTTGAATAAGCGAGGAGCGGGCGTACCAGTACTAAGGGCACGTACAATGGTCTTATCTTAGCAATGCCACATAGGATGATTGTTGAGTTGGAGGAGAGAGAAACAAAAAAAAGACGGCTGCCTTCTCTTGGCTAAGAGATCATCTCTTAGCTACAATATGTCTCACCACATATTTAGAAACATCTAGTGATAGAGATAAGACTAAAAAAAAACTCATTGTATGTCATATTTTGTTATCATATCAAATGATATGGCATGTATAAGATAAGACTGTCTTATCAACCATTGTACATGTCCTAAGAACATATACAGTAGGGTATAATTAGCTGTCTAGAAGAGAAGCCGGAAGAGAGAGAACGGGGTGAGAGAAGGAGGTCGTCTGCCGATTCGGCAGACGATCGATTCCCATAAATGCGTTCACTATAGACGCCTGTTTTCCCATTATATGATCCTGGTCTAGTCTATCTACTAATTTACATAGAGGTAGGTTCGTCTGTCTAGATTTTGGTTCCGATTTTCTCTTGGACGGTTTTGCCCCTGACGGTTTGGTGGTATTACACCACTTGCCACCGCCAAGTAAAGTATCCTGAAAAATAGAAAAAACAGCCGTCGCCTTGACTCTCCCTCTCCATCCCCGAGCGCAGCACCCCTTTTGGGCACAACCACGTCGCCGACCACCCACCCCGCAACTCCCCGACCTCGGAACCTCCCCCAGCTAGCCCTGCTACTCGTCGGCGCAGCCCAGCAACCTCTCCGCGGCTCCCTACGCCCCCAATCCAGCCGCCTCCCAAACCTCCTAGCCTCCTCCGCTGCCATTGGTGTCGATCCGGATCGTGGGGGCCGACGAGGGGGCGGGCCGTCGCCGTTCGAGAGGGGTGGCGAGGAGGGGGTCATCGAGGACGAGGAATCCGCGATGGGTGGCGCACCCTCCGCGGCCACCGCGCCGGGGGCCACGGCCGGCGGTGTCCTTGCCCTCCTACGGGAGGTCTGGCTCGGGGTGCATACGCGTGCTGCAGGCAACAGGGTCATCGTCGGAAGCTTGAGGCAGAGGGGTGCCGTTCCTCCCCGGTTCGCCGCCCATCCTGGTCCACTTCCGCGCTGAGGAGATAGAGGGCGGGCGGAGGCAGCACCGGAGTCCACGGATTAGGCCCGACCGTGCTTCCTGCCTCTTTGCCATGCCCTTCCGCGACCGTGGATCTCACCAGAGTGGTCAACGCCACAACTCAACTCTGCTCAAGATCCTTGCCGTGGCCGCCCTAGCCTCCTCCGTGCTCCGCCGGTTCAGAATGAGGTATGTCGTTCTCCCTTGCCTCAAAGTTAGACCAGGAAAAGAGTCTAGGCGAGGGGATTTTCCATGCTGTGAATTCGGTATTCTAAGATTCCCCCGACCGAAGAACACTTGTAGACGAGCTACAGTTGCTGGTCGCTGCCTTGTTCTGTGTGTGGGTTACCAACACAATTGGAAATCATTGGTGTAATAGTCAGGGCATTAGCAAAATTGTAGCTGAATTTGTCAAATTGCTGATTTAGGAATTAGCATACAGTCGAAATGCAACTATTTTGAAGAAGTGTATATTACGATTTGTTAAAACATGTCAGAATGTCTAATAACATAGTGTGTCCATATTAATTAATATACACTGATGCTATACTGAACCTGACTAGGATTTGAGTTAATTCTGATGGAAATAAGTGATGGCTAAAAAAGCTAGAGATGATCTGTGGAGACAATAGATCGAGTCAGCTAATTCAGCTGTGGCATGTTAGCAGCATATCTGTGAGCATCAGCATCCTGCTATGCAGCGGTGCATGAATATTCTACAAATTTCAGTTTTTGTTTCACACACATCAGTACCTACAATATAATTCCTTGTTAGTAAATATGTCATAGTAGAAACTAGAAAAATACATTTGGTGAAGCTATTACCGGCTGACGATTGCTCCTACTTGTCTAATAGGGTCGGCTTTAGTTCCAACAATTCGTGTTCCAATTGCTCAGCCTCTTCAAGTGGCAAGTCAATAGCTTCAGCTGCTGTGGCCGTCTCATTGTTCGCACGGATGGTGTATCTGCTGCTGGATCACTAGCTAGAGAAGAAGAATAGGAAAGGATGAGAGCAGATCCGTAGTGTCCAAGAGAAATTGGTAATATTTGTTTAAATGCTCCATTACACGATGTTGCTTTAAAATTTGTCCAATTTAGGTTTTAATGAGGTTATAGGTAGTCTTGTCGAAGAAAGATCTTTACTTACTATTTTAAATTCATCATCTTGTCACTACTTTCATACTTCCACAGTTTCACCTGCTCAAGTTTAGAAAGCCCGCAGAAGTGCAGAACACCCCTACCATCATGCCTTCTTCTCTGATGCCCAGCTTGCTCCGACCTCTCTCCAATCCAGCTTACTCCTTGCATTTTACCAGCTCATGATTTCTTCTGGAAGCAAATAGTTTACACATTGCCGAGGGTAACAATCTGATGGCTACGTCGTTCAGACCATACAGAGCAAGTAGCACAACTGAACAAATAATATATAGGTTTTTAGGATGCACTCTCTAATGTATGTCCATGGAAGCATATTTTCCGTTGAGTGAAATAAATCCCAAATGTATGTCGATGGAAACATATTTTCTGTTTGACTTGAGTACTTTTTATTGCTTTCGAAGCACAGTCCTCCCAAATGTATGTCGATGGAAACATATTTTCTGTTTGACTGGAGTACTTTTTATTGCCTTCGAAGCACAATTCGAAGTTGTTAGAATTCATGGCTGAATAAGGCATCTTTCAAAAGTCATATAATTTTGGAGGATATTTGCTGTATTGCATGTCTGCTATAACTTTACTGTCTCTTTGCTTACTGCCATTCTTGTTAGATTAAACTGTCTTTGCGAAATATTAACACGTTACTGTAATAGCATTAGATGGTTCCATCTGTTCTGAATGCAAACCCTTATATCATTGCAGCTCTACATTTTTCACTGGAAGAATTTAACTTTCTATTCCTCGTGTGCAGCTTCAGTTCTCGATGATTACTTGTCTGGGGAGAGACCTTGTGGTTCATCATCACCGCCTCTACATCCATGTTCAGTTCTACCAAGATTGGTACTAACAATCGACTTGGACTCTGACCAGTAGTCTATGTCGTGCATTCTCTGGTTCGAGGTGTACAGTCTCTGTTGTCTCCTCCATGGAATGGTCACTCAAGTATTGTTCGTGATCCAGGTGTACAGTCTCTGCCTGTCTTTTGAAAGGATGCTATCTGATGTTGGAGCATGAATATGGTGTTCTCATGATCGTAGTTCTGGGAGGGCCAAGAAGGGAGCAGTTCTTGTTCATCTGAGCTGATCTTGTATGCCCTAGAACTTGGCAAAGAGTGCAGTACTGCAGTGTATAGAGAGAGCTCAACTGTGTAGGCAATTTTTTTCTTAGCATAGCAGGAACTTCAAGTGGCAGTCGATGCACATATGCTGATTTGCTCTCTCAAAGAAGAAAGGGATAATGCCCCTTTTTTACATTTAGGTATATGTTATTATGGTTAATCATCATCCTAGCGTGAATCTGTGTTTATAGCCTGATTGCTTTAATAGCTGTTATCCTAACACAAGGCAGCTGATAAGATTATGTCTATTGTTCTAATCTCACGTTTTGGGACACACAGATAACCTCAATTTGTTCCTCACAATATGAAATGAATCATAGATCATGACAAAACAGTCCGCTCTTGCGAGAAGAATTTTTCACCTTTTTCACCTCCCTGACTAATTCACAACATAGATGTGCGGCCGGTGATTTGGCCTTGTGCATCATTGTTGGCCACCTCGTTATACTCATGAACACAGTGGGTCTCTGTTGTGGCCTAATTATTTTTGCGGTATCAGCTTTTACAATATATGATCTTTTTTTCCATTGAATCTCAGGGCTATATTTAACCATAAACAACATTTACAAAGTCAGCCTGAAGGCTAGCAATAAGGAAACTAGGCGGAGAATCCATCCAAGCACCCAGTCACTTCTAAGGTGCAAGCGTACTTGGCACAAAAGTGGGCTAGAGTGTTGGAAGATCTAACAACATGTTGAATAATAAAAAAAGAAAACGAACTAGAGAGCCCATCAATTTCTTGGAGAATAGGTGCAACCACTGCGCGAGAACCAGCGCGAGAATTCCAGAGATCAACAATCTTTAAACAATCCATTTCCATACTCGCGTATAACCACGAAGCTTGGCAAAAATCACACCATCCCTAAGGGCTAATGCCTCGCCAAGGACACCCGTTCACAATAAAAATATTGTTTTCATTATACCAAGTTACTTTTATGTGGCTATCTCTTATTGTTTTCATGAATTTTCATGTATATTAATTATATCTAGATGTGTCACAAGAAAAAAGTTAGAAAACCGTAGCAACGCACGAGCATTTAGCTAGTGTAGATAATTCGTAGTCACGACCCCGTTAAGCGCCGGAAATCCCGCAAAAACATTCTTTTTCTGTCCCGCCGATGCAAGCGTCAGTTACTTCCCTCGACACTTGATAAGGCATGCCACTGTATAAGCCGTATGCACTGCAGTCTACAGATGACATGTATCAACGCTATAGACAGTAGCTATCTGAACTACTGTTCATGCCCTAACACCGAGTCCAAGAGCTGACCCCGCCGTCGAATTTCCCTTTTCAGACCACCCCAGATCAGGCGCGCGGCCATCTCAGCGGTCGCCGGTCACGGACGGCCGCAATAGGCGATCGCCCAACCGACGCGCCATCGTGAGTTCGTCCGTCCACATCTACTTCAGCACCACGACGAGGCATTTCCCCTTTTACTGTAAAGTTCTGTTTTCCTTCTATTCAAAATTTCAGAATATTAGTTCAGTTTAGAAATCTAGAATTGTTGCTTTTTACTGCCAGGTCTAAAGTTTGGCAAATGGATAAATTTGTGAAGAAGTGGAAGTCAGGCTCCAATTGTTGCAGATTCTTCACGGGGATCAGCTGAAAACGTGGATTTGCTTTTCTTATACCCATAGCGTTTCATTGCTAGGTCTAAAGGTTCATAAATGGATAAATTTGTGAAGAAGTGTGTTCTAAAAAAATGTTACCGTGACATCACATTGTTTGAATCCTTGAATCCTGACTCTGCCACTGGGTACAGAGAACAATGGCTCGTGAGGAGTAAAGTTGACTTTGTATCTAGATAAGTGTCGGCCTTGTAGCGTCATTTTCTCACTTTTATAAGCAAACAGAACAGAGCAGCTACAAGAGAGGACTAAGAAAGGAGCTCTTATATGGAGATTAATTACGATGTAGCTGTCACGCTTGTCGTTATATATTCATAGGTGTTACGTACGCTGAACAGCTGACCAAGAGAAAACAAATGATCAGTTGTCATTAAAAATGAACCATAGGTAGTAAAATAGTTCGAACTAATAGTACGGAGTACTTACTAATCTTGGGCGTTTTCTGACGCATTCACAGCTAGCTGGCCTTTACAGAAAACTAATTTACAACTGGAGTAATCAGACATAGATCGTGGGTTTGTAAGTTATTAGTTGGTCACTAGTCATATTTTTATTTTGCAAGTATCATAGGGTGAGGAGATGACATGCCATTACAATTAAGGAGAGAGTAGTATTCCATAACATATGATATGGAGTATGACATTATGATACATTACTATAGGTACCAAATGAAAAAATTAATATCAGATGGAACATGTCCATAACATATACGGAGTATATTGGGTTCTCCGAATATAACAATAAAATTCTCTGCAAAAAAAAAATATAACAATAAATGTGAGATAGAGATCTTACATGGAGATTAGTTACAATATAGCTGTTACGCTTGTCGTTATGTTCATAGTGTTATGTACGGTGAACAGATGACCACAAGAAAACAAATGATCAGCTGTCGTTAAAAAAGAAATGTACGGTGAACAGATGACCACAAGAAAACAAATGATCAGCTGTCGTTAAAAAAGAAAATTATAGCTAGTAAAATAGTTCGAACTAATACTAGTGCTTACGAATCTTGCGTGATTTCCGACGCATTCACAGCACGCCGAAATAGAAAATTAATGCACAGCTGGAGTAATCAGACTGACAAATCGTGGGTATGGAAGTAATCACATTTTTCTTTGGCTAGTATCATGGGGTGAGAACATGATATGACATTACAATTAAGCTGAGAGTAGTACTCCTTAACATCTTTTTTTTGCGAAATAGTACTCCATGACATCTGATATATTTTTCAAAACAGGGAGCGAAGCCCCGGCCTCTGCATCAAGCCATGCACACAACCTTTATTTATTATTAGAGTAACAAAGTGTGGCAAAAACCATTACAAAGATCATACCGGAACCGCCAAACTAAAACACCGAGCAAAACAATAACCATATCGCTAGCTTCTCGACGAGATCTAGCAAATACCTAGCTTCCTCATGCACTCCAGGACACTAGATTCGCCCAGCCTATCCACGAAACGGTGCCCACGCACACGCTCCGGATGTCGTCGCCTCCACTATCTTCCGCCAAACCATCATCAACATGTATATCGATGTGCAGACTCTCTCTACACCAGCCACCGACACCACCACTGTGCAAAGTAGCACCACCTCCCTGCGCTGTTGGGGGGATACCCCGGGTAGGGTCACGCCGGGATATAAAGGCCGAGTTAGCCGAGGTACGGCAAGGTCAAAGCAGGTGCTGGCCGAGTCACCTCAAGGCAGGCCAAATCAAGGGGTAACCCGGACCAGGGGATGCCCACCTAACTGGGTCTCAGCCGACTTATATCGTAAGTCGGTGAGATATATCTAACTTGTATGCAGGTACAGGTATGGCCGGATCAACTAGGTACGATCCGGGTTATATCAACCTTGTAAGAGAATGAAGGTATCTCACTGGTCAAAGGGTGACCACTATACGCAGAGCGTGAGCGAAGCGGACAGAGGCCAGGACCACCGAGGCGTGGCCGACAAAGGTGACGATGCCTGTGTCGGATGACGCGGGCGCCGCAGAGGCTCACGTAGCCTCTGCATGGATGACGCTGGGTTAAAGTGACCCGGTCGGCTTACTAGTTTGGGAGGAGGCATATTCCTTGGAATATGCCTCCACGTATGTCCTAATTGGAGACCTAGCCACCCCTATATAAGGAGGGCTAGGGCCTCTGTCGAAGGGGTTGGTCTTTGACTAGTTGTTCTCTAGAGGCTTGGGTTTTATTAGTATGTTCATGAGGGCTGGCTAGTGGTGAGAGTAAGAGAGTTCCTTCTTCCTCCTCTTCCCAATACAGCTCAAGGAGCACTTGTAAACTGTGGAGGTGAATCAAATACAAAGCAATTGTGTGTGGAATCACCACACTATCCCTCCCCGGATTCCTCTAGTGCATCTTGTTCCCACCTTTAGCCTATCCATGGCATCTGCCGTGACACCACCACGGCAGTTGGCGCCCACCATGGGGCTAGCGGCGCTAGCAGGAGTGAAGATCCGGACGGGAAACTTCATCGGCACCGGCGAACACATCGTCTCCGGGCTCATTCAGCGCTTTGGAGCGCTGGACTTCGTCAGCGACAACGCTGACTGCTTCGACAAGCGTCCTCTTCCGCGCAACGGCCTCTTCGTCAAGCTCGGCGCGCACAAGATCTACGTTGCTGTTGATGTGTCGTGTGTTCACCCACGGCACGTCGTCGAAGGAGGCGAGCCACCCCTTAGCACGGTTCGTGGGGCGCGTATCACTCGCTCCCCAGACCGCGCTGAGGTGATGATGACTACGCCAGGTGCAGGGGCAGGCAAAGATCCGGCACCAGATCCGAAGGTAACGCCAAAGGCACCAAGGAAAAGTAGAGGTCTTCCTCTAGAGAGGCCAGAAAATGTGCTGCAGCAGGCGATGGATAGCTTGGCGAACCCAATAGCAGCAGTAGTAGATCTAGCTTAGGCACATGCCGAGCTAGAAGAGACTAGGCAAAAAATACTAGAGGGTGCGAAAAAGATAGCCGCCGCTCAGCAGTTGTTGAACATGACACTGCGTGAATACGCAGAGGAAAATAAGGTAGATGCTGTAAAAGTAAAGGGGAGAAACCTCATGAGTGAAATGAACAAAGAGGGTGATACTAGGATTGAGGAATCAGAGAACTGTTTGTATGTGGGGCTGCCGAAGTATAGTACCCCGGCAAAAAACCTCAGAGCAGCAGATGCAGCTGCGTCCGAGTTAGAGGGTCTGACGGGTAAAGCCCGTCAGAGACAGCAAGATAGGGTCAATGAGTTGGTTCGGATCGCGAACAGGCAAAATGAGGAATTACTCAGGGCTAACCCGGAGAGGGCTGGGGCCTCCAAGATCGTTCATTCGGCGGTGGGTAACCCGGAGAAATCCACTGGAGCTGCATTGTCTCCTCATGGTGGTCCTAGAAGAGAAGAGGTGGTAACCTCGGCCAGGAGGAACAAACAGATAGTCCCGTATGACCCGGAAAGGGCAGGGAAAGGAAAAGAAGTGCAGAGAAATGAGGATCGACGAAGTGTGAGCCGAGGTGAAGCTGGCCGAGGTAACCGCGACCAAGGCAATGCCGGTCAAGGGAACAATGTAAACGGCAATGCCGGACAGCGTAATTCGGTAGGTGCAGGGCAACCGCAGCAGCGGAATATACCACGGCAAGAGTGCAGTGCCGGCCAAGGTATGCAACAGAGAGCAGCTTCACAGGAGCAAGATAGATACAATGATGGTGATTCGGAAATGGTAAACGCTAGGTATCCCAGGCCGGACTATCACGTGATAGGGTCAAGATTGGGAAGTAGGAATTTGATGCCTGATGACGCCAGGTTAAAACTGGATCGGCTGTATAGGTCGGAGCAAATCGAATGCCAAGGTCCTCCGGGTCCTGCATGTTTTGGGCCCCAGATCATGAAGGAGCCTCCGGTACCTAACTTCCAGTTACCTAGAGGCACAAAAACGTATGACGACAGCACTAAGCCGGAGGATTGGTTGATTAACTATGCTACAGTTGTAAAAATTGCTACAGGCAACTTGAGATGGGCAATGAGATATGTACCCCAGATGTTGGAGGGGCCAGCGAGGGTATGGCTAAACAATTTGCCGCCCAGAAGTATTAACTGTTGGATCGATTTTTGGGAAATGTTTGTCATCAATTTCTCAAGTACGTATCAGACGCCGAATAGGCCACAGACCCTAGCAATGTGTAAGCAGAAACCGAATGAGATAGATCAGGAATTCCTGACCTGGTGGTGTATAGTGCGAAACTCCTGTGAGGGTGTAATTGAGTCACAGGCTATAGCATGGTTTGCGCAAGGGTGCAGATATGCAAGCATGTTGTGGCAAAGATTGCAAAGGGATATGCCAACTACATTGGCAGAGACAATCCGGATCACTGATTCGTATGCCTTGGGTGACCCGACTCAACCTAGGTTAATGCCAAGTGAGTCAAACAAGGAATACTACCAGAGAGATGGAGCCGGGTCATCTCGGAGGAATGATTACCGAGGTAAAAGAAGAGATGACAGACCGGATTACTGGTACAGTTCGCAACAAGTTGCTGTTGTGAATCAAGAACAATCTGGTGTAGGAACTAACCAATGTCAGAAAACTGGAGGACAGCAGTGGACCCCAAGAAATGATGGCAAGAAAACTTGGACGCCAGAGCAGAATAAACAGTGGCAGGAAAAGAAGGACCGTCCGAGGTATACCTATGAGTCAATGCTGGATCAGCCATGTAAATTTCACACGCCAAATCCGAGTAACCCAGCGGGTCATACAACCAGGAAGTGTGAGTGGATGCGCAAGATAGAACAAGGTGGTTCGGGAAATGCTCAGGCGCCTCGGAATGATCAACCTCGGCAAGAGTTACCCCAGCAGCAATTGCTCTCCGGAGCGAACACGCAACAGTTAATGTTGCCTCCCCCTCCGCCGAGGTATGACAACCATGAGAGAAGGGATGCAGTGCATCAAGTGGAAGACCAGCATCAACCGGATTAGAGGTACCCCGGAAACAAGGGGAGGAATGAGTATAGAGAACATCATCAGAGCTAATGTGTGTTTACCACAGAAGAGACATACAGAAAGAGTTTGCAGCGCCGACACATGGAAGTAAATGCGGTAATGCCAGCTGTGACGAGGTATATGCCTTGGTCGGACCAGGAAATTACCTGGAGCATCAAAGGTCATCCCAAGCTTATGCCAAGTCCTGGTTCGTATGCGCTAGTGTTGGACCCAACATTCATTGGGCCAAACATCAATGTGAGGTTCTCAAAGGTGCTGATTGACAATGGCAGCAGCATAAATATCATGTACTTGGACACCATGCGCAAATTGGGTATCTCGGAGAACATGCTCCAAGCTACAAGGACAACTTTCCATGGCATTGTGCCAGGCATTTCTTGCGAGCCCATAGGCAAGGTCCAGGTTGACGTATTGTTCGACACAAGAGATAACTGGCGGACTGAGAATTTGGAGTTCGAGGTTGTCAATTTGGAGAGCGCATATCACGCGTTACTCGGCATGCCAGCTCTGAACAAGTTTATGGCAAGTAGTCATATCAGTTACTTGAAGATGAAGCTGCCCGGGCCAAATGGTGTGATTACCATAACTGGTGATTTCCGACGTTCTATTGAGTGCGCGTCAGCCGGGTCTAACCTGGCCGAGTCACTTGTGATTGCGCAAGAAAAGAAAAAAATCCAAGAAGTGGCAACGCTGGCTCAAGCCGCGCAGCAGTATATGTCGGCACTGAGTAATCCGCATGGTAGTGTCTCGTTCCAAGCGACAAAGGATACCAAGAAAGTGCCTGTTGATGATACGTTCCCAGAGCGCATCGTAACAATTGGTGCCGGGTTAAATGACAAATAGGAAAGCGAGCTCGTCAACTTCCTCCGTGAGAATCAGGATATTTTTGCTTGGTCCACACAGGACTTGCAAGGTGTTCCGAGGGAGTTGGACGAGCACTCTTTGAACATGAGACCCGGAGCAAAGCCGGTGAAGCAACCTCTCCGCCGCTTCGCCGAAGATAGGAGAAAAGTCATAGGAGATGAGACAGCCCGGTTGCTAGCAGCTTAATTTATCATGGAAGTACTTTATCCGGATTGGTTGTCTAATCCGGTGCTGGTGGAGAAGAAGAAGGACGATCCGAATGTGGCAGTGGTTTGGCGCATGTGTATCGATTACACGAACCTGAATAAGGCGTGTCCAAAGGATCCATTCCCACTGCCAAGGATAGACCAGGTCATAGATTCCACTGCTGGGTGTGAATTGTTGTCGTTCATTGATGCATATTCTGGTTTCCACCAGATACCTCTGAACCCAAGTGATCAAATAAAGACCGCATTTATCACCCCGTATGGGGCTTATTGCTATCGCACCATGCCATTTGGCTTACGTAATGCAGGGGCAACGTACCAAAGATGTATGCAGAAATGTTTGCACGACCAAATTGGTCAAAATGTGCAGGTATATGTGGATGATGTTGTTATCAAGACCAAGGAAAGCAATTAGGCAGACATTCGCGAACCTGAGGAGTTTCCGAATGAGGTTTAATCCGGAAAAATGCACCTTCGGTGTCCCGGCTAGAAAATTACTCGGATTTCTTGTCTCCAGCCGAGGTATCGAAGTCAATCCAACTAAAATCCGGGCCATAGAGCGAATGGAACTGCCGAAGTTCCTTAACGATGTCCAGAAGTTCACTGGTTGCCTGGCATCCTTAAGTCGGTTTGTATGTCGGTTGGGAGAAAAGGCACTGCCTCTCTATCAACTCATTAAAAAGTCGGACAAGTTCATTTGGACGCTACAGGCCAATGGAGCCTTTATCCAATTAAAGAAAACGTTAGCCACTGCACCAGTGTTAGCCTCTCCACTATCAAAGGAGCCAATGTTGGTCTATATAGCCGCAACCAACCGAGTTGGAAGTGCAGTAATTGTGGTAGAGCGCGACGAAGAGGGTAAGTCAGTGCAAAGGCCAGTATATTACCTAAGTGAAGTGTTATCCGCGTCAAAGCAAAATTATCCGCACTATCAGAAAGTGGCATATGGTGTGTACATGTCAGCTAAGAAGATAAAACACTATTTTGAGGAGCATCCCATCAAAGTAATATGTGAAGCTCCCATATGAAATAATGAGTAACAAGGATGCAAGTGGCAGGATTGCAAAATGGGAAATGGAGCTAGCTCCTTATGCGCCACAATATGACAGAAGAGAAGCAATCAAGTCTCAGGCTGTGGCCGACTTTTTTGTGGACTGGGCCGAGGTGCAATACGAACCACCATTACCAGATCCGAACTATTGGAGAATGCACTTTGACGGGTCAAAAACAAAAACCGGGTTAGGCGCCGGAGTTATGCTTACCTCGCCAAAAAATGACCAGCTGAAGTATGTGCTGCAGATCCATTTCGCAACATCAAACAATGTGGCCGAATATGAGGCACTTGTACATGGGCTCAAAGTGGCAAAAGAAATTGGGATACGTTGGATCCAATGCTTTGGCGACTCAGATTCAGTAGTTCAGCAAGTGTCGGGGCTGTGGGACGCTCTTGATACAAACATGGCATTATACAGATTCCATGTGTAGAAGATATCTGGTTATTTTGAGGGATGCGAATTTCGCCATGTACCCTGGGTAGAAAATGAGGCTGCCGACGTATTGTCGAAGCTCGGATCAACCCGACAAGCAATTGCACCGGGTGTAGCATTAGAACACCTCAGAAAACCATCTATCAGGCCGTCCCCAGAAACTGACTCAATCTACGTCCCGGAGGATCCGGAGTCCGGAGCTGTACCCATGGACATTGACATGGGAGGTGGTACGCGTAACCCGGGGACTGCCTCGGCAAACCCGGGGACTGCCTCGGTGAACCCGGGGACTGCTTCACAAGACCCGAGGACTATTCAGCATGATCCGGCAGAGGTTATACCGGTGGATCAGATGGAAATTGATGAGGATGTGTTCCCAATACGAGCTGTACCAGCTTGGGCATCGCCCATATTCCAATTCCTGAAAGATGAAACCTTACCCGCTGAGGAGGTGCTTTCTAGGAAAACTCAGAAGAGAGTAAAAGCATACACAATCATCAATTCCGAGCTATACAAAAGGAGTGTGACCAATGTCCTCCAGTGATGTGTTGACTGATGTCTACGCACTTCTGTTCTTGTAGACAGTTGTTGGGCCTCCAAGTGCAGATGTTTGTAGAACAGCAGCAAGTTTTCCCTTAAGTGGATCACCCAAGGTTTATCGAACTCAGGGAGGAAGTGGTCAAAGGTATTCCCTCTCAAGCAACCCTGCAATCAAGATACAAGAAGTCTCTTGTGTCCCCAACACACCCAATACACTTGTTAGGTGTATAGGTGCACTAGTTCGGCGAAGAGATAGTGAAATACAAGTGGTATGGATAATTATAAGTGGTAACGGTGATAGGAAATAGCTTGAAGGCGTGAAAAAGACTAAAAGAAAACTGAAATAAAGATGGAAGCAAGCAAACATGTAATAGATCTAATTGCAAACGGTGTTTCAATGCTAAGAAACAAGGCCTAGGGATCATACTTTCACTAGTGAACACTCTATACAAATATCTTCTCTTTATGATACTACTCTTAACTACTCTTTGGTTGGACACTCTAATCGATGGTAGGGCTATAACAGCACACCTCAAAGTTCATCTTTCCCATCTAGAAAACCCCACACTGTCACCTTGAGCTCTAGATGGTTCCAATAAACACCACAATTTCATAGAAACATCCAACTCCAAATATAACTCATAACAAGTATTTGTAATCTCTAGCCTAAGTGCCACCATGGTGTGCACGCTGTCACTTTCACACACATGGGGAGAGCAGAGATCTATTAAAGAACTTGAGTAGCAAGGTAGATCTACTTGATTACAAAGCTCATGATCTCAATAAGATCATGCATAGAGAGAGAGATGAACACATAGCTACCGGTAGAACCCTTAGCCTCGAGAGAGAACTACTCCCTCCTCATCATGGGAATTAGCAATGGTGATGGATATGGCGGTGAAGATCGATGGAGATGGCTCCGAGGGCATTTCCCTGTCCCGGCAGGGTGCCGGAACAGAGACTTTCTATCCCCCGAATCTCCCCTTCGGTGGCGGCGGCACTGCGGAACTTTTCGTGGATTTTTTATTGACGATTTAGGGTTTTGGTATCGGGAGGCTCTTATAGGCAAAGGAGGCAAGGTCGGTGGCCATCCAGGGGGCCCACACCATGCCCTGGCGCGACCTAGGTGGACCCGTGCCTAGGGGTGGTGTGGCCACCCTGTGGCCCCTCTCTGACTCTCCTTGTGGCTCCGTGAGTCTTCCGGGAAAATAGTAACTTTGGCTTTTGTCCCGTCCAATTCCAAGAATATTCATTTTCTGACTTCCTAGAACCAAAAACAGCAGAAAACAGGCAATTGGCACTGTGGCATTTTGTTAATAGGTTAGTCCAGGAAAGTGTATAAAATGTACTCCAAAGTTGGAAAAAAACATAAGAAAGTAGATAAAACCAAGCATGGAACATCAAAAATTATAGATACATTTTCAATGTATCAACATCCCCAAGCTTAACTCCTGCTCGTCCTCGAGTAGGTAAGTGATAAAAAGAAAGAATAATTTTTGAGGTGACATGCACCATCAAAGACTTGATCAAAGTATTTGTAAAACATTCAAAGTTGGGATCATAGTACTTCAATCATAACATGAAAGACAAAGTTCTAGCAATAAGGCAAAGAAACTATGATGCAACATGAAAAGGCACAAACAAAAGATTCATGAATAACAATGCTTTGCAAGATGTTTGTTTGTTTCACATAAAGAACACATAACATAGTGGCATTCAGCTTGTCCCTCATAGAATAGCAAACATAAATGCATAGGACACCTTCAAAGTTCATAAGAGTGACTAGATACAAATAGTTTAAAACAAGCAATATCAAAGTTATGCATCAATCAACAAGTCTTGGGACAATGCACATAGAACTAAGAATGGCCACTATGCTCTCAAAGTAGGTGCATAAAGATAGAAGGTGGAGACTCAATATAAAAGTGGAAGAAAGGCCTTCATAGAAGGAAGTAGGGATTCAAGTCTCATAAAGAGCTTCCAAAAATTATGGTACTTATAGCTTTCAGCTCTCATTGCCCCTATCATAAGCATATTGAAGTGAATAAGGTTAAAGTGAACAAACTATGGTGTACATGCTTGACGAAGTATAAGTTAGAAATCTCATGTCCCTTGAATACGAGGGCCGCTCCTCATGCTACTCAAGTTTAGTCACCGGTAAGTTCTTGTCATCGTAAGTACATGTGTATCATAGAGAACCGCCAACGAGGTACCCCTTGCTCGATGATACGGAAGACTCCCCATATCAAAATGACAAGGCAAGCAGACAACGAGCATCTCAGCATTCTTCTTATTTACCATGGGAATATGGTGCTTTTTTCTCTATTTTCTCTTTTCATAGTATCTCTTTTTTTTTCTTTTCTCTTTTTTCTCAATATAGGACTCTCTTTTTTTATAAGAAGAATGCTTCATAGACAGCTCATTATGGTTACGCTGCAGGTTTCCACCATGTCAGCATGGATTAGACCAGCGGACCAGGTGTTTCTCTAACACATTTACATAACTCCATGGACTTACAAGCTCCCCTTTCATTTCACACCGACGACATCCATATACAAAAGAGCATGATATCAACTAGGTACAAGTACCAAGTGCAATGTTGAAAGCGTTCCCCATGAAAGCATGGTTTTGCTAATTCCCGACAAATAAGTGCAAGCATATACAACATAGACGACACAATGGTTCAAGTTTATTAAGGGCAAGTAAAGTAAAGTGTGCCATCAAGTTCGTGAGAGCTTTAATCACTAGTTTTCTCATAAAAAGTTTAATTTGGAAGGTAAACAAAAGTATGAATATACTTGGAATAGCATAAGCTAGTAGGTAGGTATGGTGGACTCTTTGGAATAACTTGGTTTAGGGAGTTGGATGCATGAGTGGAACTCATAATTTGTTGTGGAGGCTAGCAAAAGACTGGGAGCGACAAACTAAGAGAGCAATAATGGCCATAATCATGCAGAGCGATAAAACATCATTGATCAAAGCATAAAGTGATACTACAAGTTGAAAACTAAAGGATCATAAAGGCTTATGGTGACTTGGGATAGTCATAACATGGTGTGAGCATGCGCCAAGTCAACCCAAATAAAGCATCAAAGGAGAATACCAATATACTATGCTTTAATATGCTAAGACAACGCATAATTCATCCAAGGTACATTAAGCAATCTCAATTGTTTATAACAAGTCATGCTACAGCAAAGAATACTAAGCATAAAGCCAAAACAATATCAAGCATGGCATGACAAAGCATAGGCCACAGTCAAAAACAAGCTCTTTTTACCACATAAGCATGAACTTTCCTACTCTTTTCCAATCCAAACCAAACTAATTGAAAACCAATGCATGAAAGAGGGGGTCCAACCAATTTATTTAGAAAACTAAGAAAACCAAGCAAACGAAAAACCAAAACAAAAATGAAAAAGAAGACGCTCCAAGAACAACATAACTGTGCATGAAACAATAAAAATGAAGCGTTTGGAAGAAAGCTGGGATTTTTATTGATGAAGAGGGGGATGCCTTGGGCATCCCCAAGCTTTGACGCTTGTACTTCTTGGATATTTCTTGGGGTGACACGCGTGGCATCCCCAAGCTTGAGCTTTAGTCCATCCTTCATCTCATTACTCATTCCTTCTATACACCTGAAATTTTTCCTTCATACAAAACTTCACACAATCTTTATTAGCAACATTAGTGCACTCAAGATAATAAGTCTTTAGGTTCAATTCCAACACCAATAAAACTTCCATTAAAACACTAGCTACTATAGCGCTTCCCTCAAAAAGCTCAATTCCCCAAAAGAATTAAAAAAAGGAACCAACAAGAAGCAAATGCAAATAATGGCAGAAATCTGTCAAAACAGACCAACAGGTAAAGAAGAATTTTTTCGAAGATCTAGTGTTGCTCAAATCGAAAAGTGTTGAACTAACAAAAGTTATATAACAACCTGGGGCAGAAGCACAAAAATTCACTCCTCAAAAAGACGTTTAGAGATTTTACACGAATTTTTACGGTGAAGCACAGAAATCTGTTTCAGGACAGCAACTTTCCCAATCATTACTTCTCTCTCATTAGAGGTTACTCTTGGCACAAAAATAAAATAAAAAGGATAAGGAGCGGTTATTACTGAAGTCTCATTGCTCCTTCCTGGGACTAATGGCTTGGTAGTAATAACTTCCAAGACTCATCTAAAACTTTTGGGTTATCTTCCAATAAGTACCTTTTTAACGCCTTTTTTGTTTAAGAAGATGCTCGCATAAGAAATATGAATTGAAGTAAAAGAGAGCATCGAGAAGCAAATTTAAAGCACATTTAAGTCTAACCCACTTCCTATGCATAGGAATCTTGTAAAGAAACAAGTCATAAAAGTACAAAGCAACAAGCATAGGAAAGCAAAACAAGTGCAACTTCAAGACTTTCAACATAAAGAGGGGAAACTTAATATTGTTGTGGTGCATAAAACCATGTTTCCCTCTCTCATAATAACTTTCAGTAGCATCATGAATAAAATTAACAATATAACTATCACAAGAAACATTCTTATCATGATGCACATGCATAAAAGAATTGTTACTCTCCACATAAACATAGTCATTCTTATTAATTGTAGTAGGAACAAATTCAACAAAATAGCTATCATTATTATTCTCATCACCATGATCATCAAATATAGGAGGCATATTGTAATCATAATTAATTTTCTCCTCAATAGTAGGTGGACTAAAAATATCATATTCATCATTGTAATCATCATATATTGGAGGTTTGGTATTATCATAAGCAATATAATAGCTATCTTCCAAAGCCGGGGAACTAAAAAGATCATTTTCATAAAAACTAGCTTCCCCAAGCTTAGACTTTTCCATAGCATTATCAATAATGGTGTCTAGAGAATTCATACTAACAACATTGCTATTAGCATGCAAATAAAGTTCCATAGGTTTTTTAATTTTCTCTTCAAACACTTCATGTCCTAACTCAAGATAAATACTATAAAGCTCTCTAATTTTTTTTTTGTTTTCCATTAAGCCTAACTAGTGAAAACAAGAAACAAAAAGACAAAATTGCAGAATCTAAAGGAAATAACTTCGAGCACTCACACCAGAGGATGTGAGTACCTTTTACCTTACCTCCCCGGCAACGGCGCCAGAAAATAGGCGTTTGACGTGGGAGGTTCTTCTTTTTTAATCCTCCGGTGTGAATACCTTTTACCTTACCTCCCCGTCAACGGTGCTAGAAAATAGCTTGATGTCTACGCACTTCTATTCTTGTAGACAGTTGTTGGGCCTCCAAGTGCAGAGGTTTGTAGAACAGCAGCAAGTTTTCCCTTAAGTGGATCACCCAAGGTTTATCGAACTCAGGGAGGGAGTGGTCAAAGGTATTCCCTCTCAAGCAACCTTGCAATCAAGATACAAGAAGTCTCTTGTGTCCCCAACACACCCAATACACTTGTCAGGTGTATAGGTGCACTAGTTTGGCAAAGAGATAGTGAAATACAAGTGGTATGGATAATTATAAGTGGTAACGGTGATAGGAAATAGCTTGAAGGCGTGAAAAAGACTAAAGGAAAACTGAAATAAAGATGGAAGCAAGCAAGAGATCTAATTGCAAACGGTGTTTCAATGCTAAGAAACAAGGCCTAGGGATCATACTTTCACTAGTGAACACTCTCATACAAATATCTTCTCTTTATGATACTACTCTTAACTACTCTCTCCAGTTGGACACTCTAATTGATGGTAGGGATATAACAGCACACCTCAAAGTTCATCTTTCCCATCTAGAAAACCCCACACTGTCACCTTGAGCTCTAGATGGTTCCAACAAACACCACAATTTCATAGAAACATCCAACTCCAAATATAACTCATAACAAGTATTTGTAATCTCTAGCCTAAGTGCCACCATGGTGTGCACGCTGTCACTTTCACACTCATGGGGAGAGCAGAGATCTATTAAAGCACTTGAGTAGCAAGGTAGATCTACTTGATTACAAAGCTCATGATCTCAATAAGATCATGCATAGAGAGAGAGATGAACACATAGCTACCGGTAGAACCCTTAGCCTCGAGAGAGAACTACTCCCTCCTCATCATGAGAATCAGCAATGGTGATCGAGATGGCGGTGGAGATCGATGGAGATGGCTCCGGGGGCACTTCCCCGTCCCGGCAGGGTGCCAGAACAGAGACTTTCTGTCCCTCGAATCTCCCCTTCGGTGGCGGCGGCGCTGTGGAACTTTTCGTGGATTTTTGATTGACGATTTAGGGTTTTGGTATCGGGAGGCTCTTATAGGAGAAGGAGGCAAGGTCGGTGGCCATCCAGAGGGCCCACACCATGCCCTGGCGCGGCCTAGGTGGACCCGCGCCTAGGGGTGGTGTGGCCACCCTGTGTCCCCTCTACGACTCTCCTTCTGGCTCCGTGAGTCTTCCGGGAAAATAGTAACTTTGGCTTTTGTCCCGTCCAATTCCGAGAATATTCATTTTCTGACTTCCTGGAACCGAAATCAGCAAAAAACAGGCAACTGGCACGGCGGCATCTTGTTAATAGGTTAGTCCAGGAAAGTGTATAAAAAATACTCCAAAGTTGAAACAAAACATAAGAAAGTAGATAAAACCAAGCATGGAATAGCAAAAATTATAGATACATTTGCAATGTATCATTGACCCTGAAGAAGGTCTTGACATCCTCCGAGATATACATCAAGGGGAATGTGGGCATCATGCCTCGTCCAGAGCATTGGTGGCAAAAGCTTTCCGACATGGGTTCTACTGGCCAAGTGCCTTAGAACAAGCAGAGGACTTGGTAAGAAAATGCAATGGTTGTCAGAGGTATGCTACCAATACATATATGCCAATGTCTGAGCTCAAGACCATACCAATTACTTGGCCATTTGCTATATGGTGTTTGGACATGGTTGGCCCATTCAAACCTGCGAGGGGGAACATGACCCACATCTTGGTCATGGTGGACAAGTTCACAAAATGGATTGAGGTGAAGCCAATAAGGAAATGTGATGGAGCTACGACCGTGACATTCCTCAAAGATATCATCTTGAGATACGGTTATCCTCACAGTATCAAACAGATAATAGCACGAATTTTGCTGAAGGAGCATTTGCGCAATTCTGCCAGGATAAGAAGATCCGGCTAGACGTAGCCTCGGTAGCTCACCCCGCATCGAACGGACAAGTGGAAAGATCCAACGAATTAGTATTATCCGGGATAAAACCCCGGCTCATTGAGCCGCTGCAAAGATCAGCGGGGTGCTGGATAGAAGAACTACCAGCGGTACTGTGGAGTTTAAGAACAACTCCGAATCGATCAACAGGCTATACGCCATTCTTTCTGGTATATGGGGCAGAAGCTGTATTACCAATCGACATAGAGCATGACTCGCCTAGGGTCACCCAATACACATAAGCCGAAGTGCAAGAAGCCCGGCAAAATGATGTTGATCTGCTGGAAGAAGCGAGAGAATTGGCATTGTCCAGATCCGCCATATATCAGCAAAATCTCCAACGCTATCATAGCCGAAAAGTAAACCCCCGAGTCTTCCGGGAAGGTGATCTGGTACTCCGATTGGTACAACGTACTGCTGGCATGCATAAGTTATCCCCTCCATGGTAAGGGCCATTCATCGTGAGCAAAGCATTGCACAATGACTCATATTATCTCATTGATGCAAAACCACAGGAGAAGAACAAGGCGGACAGGTCCGGCGAGGAATCTAAGCGTCCATGGAATGTAGCTCTACTTCGTCCTTTCTACACTTAGCAGAGAAGTGTGTGTATCCGAGTCATTCATATGTCGGTGTGTATGCCGGCAATGATCTTATCAATGGAATGTCGGCACCTCAAGCAGTAACTCGGGGACTGCCTTAATAATATTTGTTTTATTTGGTGTTTATTATTTATACGCCGGCTAGCGTAAGTTGTTTCTACCTAACCTAGATAAGTAGTGTGTGAGCACCAAAAACCTAACTCTTTGACTTGTTGCTGTCCAACAAGATTTGGCTTCATGGCAAGCAAGAGAACAAGTTTGGAATTGCGTAACACATGAAAAACGACCAAGGGAAGGAACTTAATCGAGCCGACGTTTGTTTTTCGGACTAACCTTATGCATATTTCATATCTATTATGCTGAATTATTTTGGGCTAATCCTAAAGTTTCCAAGTATTGTTAAGTCAAGTTTTGAAGCTCGGACTCGTAAGTCATAAAACCGAACCAAGGTAGACACGAGCCGAGCCAAGAAATTGGAAGAACACGAAAATGAAACTCGGGGACTACGCCCAAGTCAATCCAGCATAAAAACTTAGTAGCAAAATATCACTTGTGTGCTTGATACAATTGCACCCGGCATATACAGGGGATCTGATAAAATTTAAAGTGTTTATAATCAAGGAGCAGCAGGAGGAGGTAATTCGGCGCCAGCAGGTGCAGCCCCAGCCTCGGCTTCAGAGTCATCTGCGTCTTGCTCGACGTCGGAAGCTTCATCCTCTTCATCCTCATCCAAATCATCTTCAACGTTTTCAGCATTTTCATCATCGGCGGCATCTAGGAAGCTTGGTCCCTCGTTCCATTGATGAATGGGGCATATTGGATGAAGCTATGGGCGCAAGCCTTGCACCGAGCTACCCAATCCGGGTCAGTGGACTACCTTGATCCGGTGCGCATGCGCTCAAGGAGTTTGAGGTCAATCTTCTCGTACCATGTAAGCACGTAGTGAAGAACAATCTCAGCTCCGGTGCATCCAGCGGATTCTCTCCAGAGATCGAGCTGAGTCTCGCACTCCATAAGCCTGGCGAAAAGAGAAGGGGCACCCTCCGGAGTATCTTCTTCAGGCCAAAAGGCATTGAAGATCCGTATTGCTACATCTAGGATGTCCTTGCCGTAGTTCTTCACAATCTCGACACGAGAGGACAAGTTGACCAGCAAATCCTCCATGTCATATGGAATTTCTCTAGCGCCAGGGGTAATTGGGGTACCCCTCTTCTGGCGGAACTTGGCGACAGCGGTAGTTGCAACAGCATTGCCCTCTGGAAATTTGTCTGAAAACGAGACATGCGAAATAAGTAAGGAAAGTTGACCCAGAGAGATTCATGACAACTGAAGAGAAAAGGAACTTACGAGAAATGTGGCTGTGGATCCGGTTTTGCTCCTTGGTACACTTGTCACGCCTCTCCCGGAGTTGCACAAGCTTAGCATTCGCCGACTCAAGTTTAGAGTCGGCCTCCTTCAACAATTCTTGGTCCTTGGTGATCTGGAGGTTGAGGCGCTCGCGCTCTTCAGTAAAGTCCTAGCCAGCCTTTTGAAGTTCGGATTGGTGCTGCGCCTTCAGTTTCTTCATGTCCACCTTAAGCTTAGCGATTTCATCATCTTTGGTTCGGAGGACGGCGAGCTCATCGTCTTTCTTCTTGAGTTCAGCTTGGTGCTGCCCTGCTTGTTCGAGAAAATGCAGCATCATATTAGGCACGGGCACACTATCTTCAAGAGAGGCTGAAATAGTTTGTTGACCCGGCAAATCCGAGGTATGAATATTTGCCGAGCCAGGGAAAAAAGGAGATAGAGAGAATAGCAAGGTTGAGCAAGAATGACTTAGCCTTGATCTGCTCCAAGTTTTTCCTCATGATGGTATTCTCAGACTCCACCCCAGCTGCGAAATCCGAATGATGAATTAGCTCAGCGGAAAAAGATGAAGAAGAATGGAAAAATGCCAAGGAAGAAACTTACCCCTTTTCTCGTGTTCAGCGAGAAGTGCACTATGTTTTGCGCGCAACATCTTGTGAGTATCCAAGAGACACTGAAACTCAGCGCTCCGACGATTGGTGGTCACCTGAAAAGAGTACAAAAGGATAGCTTAGTCTTGTGCATATTCGAAGTGTACAAAATCCAGGCCAAGTGGAACTTAACCCGGCTCTTGGTGTGTGCATATTCGAAGTGTACAAAATCCAGGCCAAGTGGAACTTAACCCGGCTCTAGGTGTGTGCATATTCGAAGTGTACAAGATCCGGGCCAAGTGGAACTTAACCCGGCTCTAGGTGTATGCATATTCGAAGTGTACAAGATCCGGGCCAAGTGGAACTTAACCCGACTCTAGGTGTGTGCATATTCGAAGTGTACAAGATCCGGGCCAAGTGGAACTTAACCCGGCTCTAGGTGTGTGCATATTCGAAGTGTATAAGATCCGGGCCAAGTGGAACTTAACCCGGCTCTAGGTGTGTGCATATTCGAAGTTATTAAGGAGTTACGTTAGTTCTCTAAGGAGCATCCGACCGAGTAACAAGTTACTCCCCCGGAGGCTCGGGGACTAATGGCTATATTAATAATATCTACTACATGTTAAGGAAAAGACGAAGTAACGTACCTCCGTCATCCGACCCGCAAGGTTAATTGCCTTGGCAGCAGTATTCATCTGCGCAGCAAATTCGGCGGGACCGAACTTCTCCGGCAGATCGTCATTATGGACGAACTCTGCCTTGTTCCAGTTATTTACAAACTCGATCAAGTTCGGAGGATATCGTTCGCCGCTGAGCATGTGGGGCGCCACTAGACCCTTGGCATGCGCTTCCTTCCTCTCAACCTGGGCAACAACGGGGCTGGTGTGCAAAACGAGTTGCGCATCAGCTGGCTCGGCAGGGGCGTCCTTCGGCGGTGGAGTTTTCTTCGGGAGCATGGACGCAAGTGTACGCTGTCCAGCCTCGATTGACGCTGCCCTGGTGGCGTCAGGGGCCTTTTTGCCCTTGGGCTGCTGCTGAGAAGTTAAGGTTGCCGCAGCTGATTTTCCCTTGGGAGCCGCCTTGGTGCTAGCCTTGGTACTGCTGGTGTCTTCTCGCCGAGCCTTGGAAGACTCGGACGAGGCAGAAGGACTTGGGGCTGCTGCTGGTGCTTTTGTTGTTGCTGCTGGTGCTGGGGCTGATGATGATGCTGGGTTTTTGTTTTGGCGGAGGTGATGTGGGTAACTCGGATGAAGCTGGTTGCGGCGGAGCCAAAGTGGTGGTTGCTGCTGCCTCGGCAGAGCCAGTTTCCCCCGCTCCGAGGTTGCCCTCCTCTTGACGAGGTGGGCTAGAACCCGGAGCAGCTGCTGAACCCTCCAGAATGGGGCTCAATGGGCGTGAATCGTCGCCACGGGGGGGGGGGGGGGAGAAGGACTGTGTCGGAGCGGCGAGGCAATGCCGGATCCACTCTATGGGACCTCCATCGCGGCCCTGCCGAATCAAATCATGTATGATGAGAAACTATAACAAAACAAAAACAAGTAAATAGCAAAGGGAGAAATGACTTACTCATCCGAAGTCAAGGGCACCTTGGGCTTGCGAGCTCTCCGGGCCACAGCCTTAGTTGTGGACTTGGTGGCGGCTTTGTCCGCGGACTTCTTTCGCCTTTTAGCTGGCTGAGAAGGTCCGGAGGAAGAAGCAGATGCGGCCCCCCTCTTCTTCGGTACGACCGGGACAGGCTCACCCATGGCAAGGGGAGGATCTTCATGGATCCACCCACCGGGGTTAGCTGATGTCGGAAAAGCATAAGAAAGGGGGATAGTGTCAAATGCCTCCATCACGTCAACGTCCGAATCATCTTCATCGTCGGGCCAATCTCTAATGGAAGAGAGTTTACTGGTGGGTCGCTTGGTCGCGTCCGCCATCGGCAGGAACATATCCTGATCCGGCTCCTCCTCATCCGAGGTGTCTCGGTCAGGTGCCCATTTCAGAGAAGGCTCGGTGACATCCTCAATGGTTTGCTAAGGAAACATCTAAGGGAAAGAAAAGGCAAAGGGATTAAACCTACAACAGAAACCGACCTATGATTTAATTCGGAAAAGGTTTGGGGAACGGGACTTACCGCAGGGGGAATCCTATCTCGGCAGAAGTGTTCAATCCCCCATGTCCACTCAGCAGAGAAGTCCTTCTTAGTGGTGAAGAGGGACTTGACCCGGCGGAAGATCTCGGTGTTGCTCAACTCAAATGAGGAGGTCCGGTTGGGGTCACGGCCCCAGCTCATGTGGCAAACTTTATGTGTATGTTTCTGGAGGGGAGTGATCCAGTTGCGGACGAATGTGATCATCGCGTCCTCGTTACGCAATCTCAGGTCCTTCAGCTCCTGGAACCTTTTGTTGACTTGGTTCGCCAGGATGGTGGGCTTCTTGGAGACATTTGTCCCATAGATCCGGGTTAGGAGGACCCGGAACGTACGGGCGCAGTTGGATCAGATCCTCAGTTGTGTTGTTCCGGACATAGAAAAAGGTCCGGGCCCATCCCTTGCAAGAGTCAAGCCCCGTGACTCGGGGGAAGATTGACTGTTTCCTAGGAGAGATGGAGGCTGCGCCGAACTACGTGAGCTGCTTGTCCTCCGGATCCAGAGCTATATTTGGAATCACATTCCGGCGAAGGCCAAAGAACTGGATCCAGAGCTCCTTCGTGGGACACAGTCTGGCGTAGCCCTCAATGGTGGAAGCGAAGATAGAGAGAGAGGTGATGGCATTAGCCGGAAGATGATGCGGCTGAAGCTCATACGTGTTGAGCCAGTCGTTGAAGAAATCGCTTGCTGGCAGCCCGAATCCACGTTGGAAGTGGGAGAGGAATACCACATACTCACCCGGATTGGGTGAGGGGGCAAGCTCCGCAGCGGGAAGACGCGCGATGACGCCCTCCGGGATGCGTCGGGTGCGGTATAGCCAGTCGATATCGTCCTGGCAAACCCAGGACCCAGCCCAGGCGCCACGGTCGGCGTTCACCGTGTCCTCCTCCATTTCTTGCTCAGCGACGATGAGCTCCTCTTCAGTCATCTCAAGATCACTGTCCTCACCGGCGCTAGCAGCGGTGGGTGAGAGTGGCCTGGATAGGCGAGGACCCATGGCGGAAGAGATGCGGGGAGGTGGCGGTGATGCGGGTGCTGAGGAAACGGTGCAGCGGCGGCGCAGCTACGCAAGTGCGGTGGCGGCGGCGCTGTCGCTGGAGAGGAAGAGGAAGAAGAAGAGGCAAAGGAGGCACGAGAGTGGGGAAAAGACCCAAGGGGCGCCCCCACCCCTATTTAACCACGCCCTTAAGGGGTAGTGGGATCGCGCTATGCGGGCGGGCCACACGGTGTGGCCGTGTATAACCCGGATCAACCAATCAGCAGCGAGCCACACGAAGGGCCACATGGCGCAAGAGATCCCATGATGTGACATTATGATGCAGTTAACGAGGAGGCAGGCACGATGTGACGTGTGCTATAGTAATAACTGACAATTACTGCGGCAGTTACTCACGCAGACCCTTAAAATGAGGCAAAGTAATGATTAACCTCCACGTGGGGAAGCGTACAAGAGAAGGAAGAATGATCCGGATGAGTATGAGGTGACCCGGCCAGCGAGTGAAAACTCGGAATGTGCCAAGGGAAAGTAAACCTATGAAACTCGGAAAGGGAGCGAGAGGCTCGATAAAATTGAACCTGCTGTGGCCTTAGCGGCTAAGGCAGCTAACACCACACCAGCTTCAGGGACTAATGTTAGGGGGATACCCCCGGGTAGGATCACGCCGGGGTATAAAGGCCGAGTTAGCCGATGTACGGCAAGGTCAAAGCAGGTGCTGGCCGAGTCACCTCAAGGCAGGCCGAATTACGGGGTAACCCGGACCAGGGGATGCCCACCTAACTGGGTCTCAGCCAACTTATATCGTAAGTCGGTGAGATATATCTAACTTGTATGCAGGTACATGTATGGCCGGACCAACTAGGTACGATCCGGGTTATATCAAGCTTGTAAGAAAAGGAAGGTATCTCACTGGTCAAAGGGTGACCACTATACGCAGAGCGTGAGCGAAGCGGACAGAGGCCAGGACCACCGAGGCGTGGCCGACAAAGGTGACGATGCATGTGTCAGATAACGCGGGCGCCGCAGAGGCTCACGTAGCCTCTGCATGGATGACGCTAGGTTAAAGTGACCCGGTCGGCTTACTATTTTGGGAGGAGGCATATTCCTTGTAATATGTCTCCACGTATGCCCTAATTGGAGACCTAGCCACCCCTATATAAGGAGGGCTAGGGGCTCTGTAGAAGGGGTTGGTCTTTGACTAGTTGTTCTCTAGAGGCTTGGGTTTTATTAGTATGTTCATGAGGGTTGGCTAGTGGTGAGAGTAAGAGAGTTCCTTCTTCCTCCTCTCCCCAATACAGCTCAAGGAGCACTTGTAAACTGTGGAGGTGAATCAAATACAAAGAAACTGTATGTGGAATCACCACACTATCCATCCCCGGATTTCTCTAGTGCATCTTGTCCCTACCTTTAGCCTATCCATGGCATCTGTCGTGACACCACCACGACATGCGCACTATCTCCAAGGAACGCCGCAGTTGCCACCGATACCTCGTAGCACCATGCCGCCAAGTACCACCAGCAAACACAGCTTGAAGTCTCTATAGGATCTGCCGTGCGTAGCACCTGCCGAACAGGCATGAGTCAGCGTAGCACCTGTCGGTCCAGCATGACTTGGGATCACCTCCGAAGCTCTGTGCAAGACAAAGCCTCTCAACCTCTCATGGCTCTTCCATCCAGGGTGGTCTGGGGTGACAAATACCAAGCTCATGAATATCGCGCTTATGGTTCAATGGATTTGGAGGCTGTATTCAGACACCTCGCAAGACAACATTAGGCTTAACGTCCTCAAAGCCAAGACCCTAGTGTTGAGGACATCTTTAGCTCGAATCCAGTTGGTGGCTCCCCTTTCTAGCTTAGTATTCACGTCAAGGAGTACTTCAAGTTGGTTCGTCGAATGGGCAGTGTGCCCTTTGCGGTCTAGCTGAAAACGTCGACCACATTTTCTTTGCTTGCCCTTTGGCTCAATTTATGTGGAGTGTGGTTCGTTCTATTTTAGCTGTTTCCTGAAACCCTTCATGTTTTGCTGAGGTTTTTGCTATTTTGAATAACTTTTCGGGCAAAACCAATAGAGTTATTTAAATTCTTTTCGCTGTCATTAGCTGGGTGCTATGGACAATGAGGAACAAGTTTATGATTGAAGCTAAGTTTCCTTACCAAACTTTGATCCTTATGCAGCAGAGGAAGCCGCTTATCAAGCCTGACGTTCTTCCCCGCTCGAAGAATTGATCAAGATGCTGAAGAAATCTTACGAGGAGACGGCCATCCCTTCTGCGTAGTGGTCCGTCCTGTTGTTTAGGGCCTAGACTCTTCTCTTGTGGCTGTGGTGTGGTTAGAACTCTTGTGTCAAGTATTGAGCCCGAGGCTGTGTTGTAAAACTTAAGCTAGTCTTCCTAGCGGTCTGTGTGCTACCATCTGAGCCCGTGTGGTTTTATTAATTTAAAGCTAAACACGTGGTGTGCCTTCCGTCTAAAAATACTTATACTTTCTCCGGGACATATTAATGGACTCAGAGTTTTATCTAGATTCATATGTATCTAGTTAATTTTTTTTTGTGAAATTCCACCGATCTATTAATAATCATCAACAGCAGTACAAAGAGTCCTAAAAGTAATAAAAATTACAAATAGGTCAATGGACCACCTAGCGACAACTACAAACACTGGCACGAGCCGAAGGCGCGCCGCCGTCCTCACCCCTCCATCACCGGAGCCGGGCAAAGCTTGTCGCAGTAGAGCTTGTTGTAGTAGACAAACGGGAAGTCGTCGTGCTAAGGTCCCAAAGGACCAGCATACCAGAGCAGCAATCATCGCCGAAGACGACAAACGTAGATCGGAAGAGACTGGCCTCAAACCATACCAACGGATACGAAAAACGACCGAATCCCAAGGAATCCGTCGGAGACATGACTCCACGCGTCCTCCGCCGATGCTAGATACACCAACAGAGCGAGGATAGGACGGGGAGGACCTTATTCTGACGTCAGGACGTAGCCGCCGCCTCAACATCCTGAAAAGACACTGAAAACAGTCTAGACGAAACACTGAGACCTTCCGCCGGCGAGAGGCCGTGGTCCGCCACGTCTCCAAGGCCCTAAGGCCGCCGGAGACGGGACGAACCGGTGGCGTCGCCTGCGGAGGGGAAGAAACCCTAGATGGGTTGTAGCCGCCGCCTTCTCTCCTATGCACGGCTGTACCGGTTGGCCTTGGAGACGTGGCGGACCACGGCCTGTCGCCGGCGGAAGGTCTTAGTGTTTCGTCTAGACTGTTTTCAGTGTCTTTTTCAGGATGTTGAGGCGGCGGCTACGTCCTGAAGTCAGAATAAGGTCCTTTCCGTCCTATCCTCGCTCTGTTGGTGTATCTAGCATCGGCGGAGGGCGCGTGGAGTCAACTAGTTGTATTCGTATCTAGACAAAGCTGAGTTTATTAGGGAGTAGGAGTATTAAATCCGGTCAAAGCTACTGGTGTCCAATCCATATGTAGATCTGCGCACTACCATGTGCACAACTCATATCTTAGCAAGTCATTGTGCAAGTCCTTATCTTTAAATGTAAATGCAAGGGGCTTCCTTTTCTCCTTAAAGTTCAGCTCAGCTTGTTGCTTCCCCATAGTTCTCCTGAGCTACGGAGCTCCTGATCCTCTCCTCTCCTCTCCTCTCTCTCTGACCCATCAAGAATCGCACAACTCACCATTGATCAGCTAGCTTACAACCCCGCCGGCCTTCTGAAGGTTAGTTCTGAATGCATTTACTTCTTAAATTCCCCCCCTTCATGTAGAAGGTCTCATAGATGTTGGTTTCCCCAATATGTTAATATTTTCCTAAGTTTTATCGAATAACGAATCTGTATGGATATCTTCCAATTCGTGAAACATTAGAGTCATATAGTATATGTTTAGTCTTTCAGGATTATGAACTATACACTCTATCTGTCATCTTCATAAACTGAAGAAAGAACACATCCCGGGCACTGGAAGTTAAAATTTAGTCCTAGTCTGCTTTCTTACAGTAGAAAGCTGGTGCTTGGTCGGTAACTCCATTAGTTTTATCCTTTAGTGTATTACACCGATTTTTTTTATACTTCTGTGAAATACTCATTTCGTTCAGAAATATAAGACGTTTTAGCTTTGTGAATCGAATGTATCTAGACGTCTTTTAGTATATAGGTTCGTAGAGATTTGGAGTGAACCTATACACTTAAAAGCGTCTAGATACATTCATTTCACAAATCTAAAATATCTTATATTTCTGAACGGAGGGAGTAGCATCCAAACTAGGCTGGAGCAAACTCATGTGCTATGCTTTTTGTTTGTGTGTAGTGAACTGCGATAACAGAAATGGACGTTCGGGAGACCAAGTTAGAACATCAGACGTCAATGCCGACCAAAATAGAGTTACAATATCTGAAGACAATCACAAATCAGTTCTCTAAAGATTTTATACTTGGAAGAGGTAGGTTTGGAACAGTCTATAAGGTATGTCATTCTTATAGTTTTTAGTATGTTTTGAATAAATTCCACTTTGAAGCACGTACATATTAACGGAGTAATAACAGATTGGATCATACTTAATTTGCATGATACATTTGAGCCATATCCAAACATAAAAATTTCAGTTTAATCATATAGATCATGTGCACGCGTCAGGCTGGAGCGGTTCAGACCAGAATACCGTGCGAGCTGACGGTGGGTCCTTGCTCTCCCTTTTATTAGTCTTTTTTTAGAGCAACACACGTATTTTATTAATAGAAAATCAAGTTACATGACGCAACATACGTGGGAACTAAAAGACAGATCGGGATAAACTGATTATCCTGAATTTGCAGATAAAATCCTAAGAAATCGAAAACAAGACGATCTCTAGAATTTCCCGCAACCACCATAGCCAGCGGTCGCCGCCCAACACCAGCGCCACCAAGGCGGACGCTACGAGAGACGCCAAACCTCCACCATTGTAAGATACAAAACCGCACCATCGCCAACGAGGCTTTGTGAGTCGATGAACAGGCTTGCTGCATGTAGCGAGACACATGTCGTTGTGGCACGTCGACCGGGGGAAGTCCCCGTGCTGTCTTGGACCAAGATCCGCCGCCTCCCATCGACGAGATCGGAGAAGAACGACAAATCCATCACCTCCGGACCAACATCCTCGCTCCAAAAGAACCACCTCACCCTGGCCGCCAGCGCCGTCGCGGATAATAATGAACGTCGGCGACACACCGAGAAACTATTCTCGCTAGATCTGAAGAACGGCGAGAAGACCAAACTGTCGATCTGAAGGACCGATCAGCACACGTTGCCATCAACTTCGAGGTGCCACCTCGAAGGTCATCGCCGGTGTGGGAGTAGAGTTGAGACAGATTTATTCGCCTGGGCGTCGCTCCCACCACCCCAACGGCGCACCAAAGAAGACAAAACCTAACCCTAACTACTAGGCCAGAACGGAGAAACGAGACCCCCCCTCCCTCCTGCCGCCGGCGGAGCGGCAGACGGAGGGAGAGAGGACCAAGGCCAACACCCTGGCCGGATGAGATCGGGAGGACTTTTTTTCCCGTCGCCGCTGCTTGCGAGAGAGATCTATGTTCTGTTCCTTTATTAGTCATTTTGGGTGAACTGGCTTCTCCAGGATCTGTCTATATCTCGGCAAACACCATTGGAGCCATCATGGTCTTTGCTCACCCAAGAGCAAGATCGCGCTCACTCTCGCAGCTGTCTTTTTTTTTAGGGACACTTTCGGTGCCGTTTTTGTCCTTAGCCGGCACAGCGACAGCTCTATTGAAGACGCCATTACTTGGCAGCCAGCATAACGCTTTTTAATGCGAATCGAACCTAATAGTTGTTAGGGCAGGTACAACGTGGCGCTTAAATGAGAGGAGCTAGGGAAAATTTCCAGGCTGTTTCACCAGTTCCCACGGAGTTCCAGGTTGTTGTTTTTTTTCATCGATGCGTAAGGAGGAGTCTATCGCTTAGAAAACACGTACTCTTTACGCATCTTAGTCCTCGACGCTCGTGCACTGTCCGGGGTTGACTTTTTTATCGCATGGGCAAGCGTTCTGCAATATACATATACCCTTAGGCCTCGTTTGGCAGACAAGTTTTGGCAGGTTTTTAGAGTATTTTCCCAGCCTAATCCAAAACACCCATAATTACTCCGTAGGCTGTTTGGTAGGCCGGGTTTGGACGGAGTGAAACTGAACAACCAGCTGAAAACTCCTCGGATTGAAGAGTATGTGAGACACGCGGCCTACCTCGCGTTTTGGCTTCTCAAGGCGTCCCACAGCTCCGGCAGCTCAACCTTCCTTCCAAACAGATAAATCTGTGACGAGTATTGAGAATGAAGATGATTATAGTGCAACAAAGAGTTTTGGGTGATAAGAGAGTTTTCACCCAATCCACTTGAAGAAATACTCATAAATACCCAATGACACACTTCTGCCAAACAAGGCCTTAAGAGTAGCCACAATACGGCACTTAAAAGAGCACGCCGGGATTAGAATCCCTGCACATTGACAGTTGCAGACCCCGGGCACCATGCGTAAGATTTTTTGCCCATCACTACGTGTACTTTGGCTCGTGGCGTCAAAATTTGAGCCTAGTCGCTCGCCGGAGTTATTTTCTTTGAAAGGAGAGGAGTTTAGTTAGTCCCTCGATAAAAAAAATGCTTCTGTGCACCCGGGGGATCAACCTCTGGGTCTGCTGCACGGAGCTGCTCGTTCAGGATGTGGGGAGACAACGGGGTTTGGGGGCCCACCCACGAGCACTCTCCTCTATCGGGGCCCCCACCCGGACGCCGCCGTCCTCCACTAGATTCTTGCTTCCATAGCCATGGCCGGCCTCCTTGGCTGCGCGCAACGCGCTACTTTTTTCTTGTCGCCTGCTCCTACTCCCGCTACTTAGGAGCCTCACCCTCACCGTTTCTCGCATCCCCACCCGTGGGCTACCTCCACTAGCACCCCGTTTCCAAACGCACCTCCCCCATGGACTCGAGATCCTCTAGCCGCCGCTCCAGTAGGATGTGCTCGTTGGCCTTCTCCAACACCTCTAGCAATGCTCCCGACTAGTGGTTGGTGATGCTACAAGTGGTGGTTAGTGTTGCTGCCAACGCTGGTGGGGGTTGCTACCAACGGTGCTTTGCTATGGGACAGTGGAGATTTTCTACACACTCATATTTTCTTTGTACATCGGTGTACTTGAAATACTGCAGTGTTTTTTGCATGTTTTAATCCACTACGAAAAAGCTACAACAATGCTACAATAGCATAGATATTTTGCTATGAGGTCTCTGGCAAGGTTTTAGGCGATGTCCATGTCCGATGGGTCTTTTTCTTTTGTTTGTGCTGGATTTTTTTGCTAGAATGAACCAAAAAAGGTATTTTGTTTTGCTAGATGAAACAAAAGTGAGATTGAAGTCCGGGATAGACATGTGTTTATCAGAGGAGGTAGGAATCCGAGGGAAATATACGGGGACTTATAGCACTTGCCCTCAATAAAATACCAACATTGTGATGGATGAGATCATTCCTACCTATTCTATGTGTTCTAATTATTTTTATTACCTATGTTTCTAAATATAAGATGTTTTGGTAAACTGTTTAGCCTACTAAAACATATTATATCTAGAGTGGTACTATTACTGAAGTGTTCCGGTAATACTTCTCCATTGTGGTGCTCTAAGGCGTAGATTTTTGTTACCAGCTGGTTAGTCTTTCTGATGATGTTGATCTGGTAGCTCATAACAGATAGTCAGTGCTACTCCAACGCGGCCTCCAATTTAGATAGGAAATTAATGTGTTCATTTTGATCCGTTCAAGGATGCATCGGACATGCGTCTAGCAATGTCCGCCTTCTAGTATACGTGTACTCTAGTCTTACCATACTCGTATGTCTTCGATTTACTATAATTGTGCTTCCCATGTTGATTTTCTGTGCCCATTTAGTAGTACTAGTGCACACTTTCCATGGTGTGTGGGTTGATGTAGGTGCATGTTCTTTAGGATTCAAATCTCAAAATGAAACATTCCTATAAATAATGATTACTTTTAATCAAAATCTGTTTAACTGTATCTCGTCTTGATAGATTATAAAAAAAGGATACACAAAGTGTATTTATCCTATATTTTTTTTGTACTTTCCTCAGTAAAATGCATGTACTTTCTCAGAAGTGTGGGTGTGTATTTCTCATGTGTTCTTTCTGGTGCCTTTACTTTCCATCTTTCTGTGTGTGTACTCTTTGGTTGTGTGTACTTCTTGTGTTTGTGTGTCTAGTCCTACCATGTTTATGTGTAGACATCTTTTCTATTTTACCTTTAGTGCGAGTGTGTTTCTATCATGTTTGTGTCTAGTAGTCCCTTGTTTGTAAGTGTGCATACTTCCCGGTATTTGTGTTTTTCTTGATTTATTTTTACACTTCCTAAATAGTGTGTGTAGTTCCTTGCTTAATGTGTACTTTTGATATTGGTATGTGTATTTCTCGTGCTAGTGTGTGCCTACCTCATGTTAGTGTACTTACTAATTTTTAGTATGTTTTAATGTGTACTTAGTATGTATGATATGCGTTATCATGCATTTTTATTTTTAGTACATGTGTACTTTCTATGTTAAAATAAAAAATTTAAAGGAAAAACTGAAAGAAAAATAGAAGTGAAACATTAAAAGGAGGAAGACATGGAAGAACATGAGGAAACCGAAAAAGTTGTCATTCCACCTAGTGTGATGCGTCTTGATGGCACGCTTCAGGGTGTGTTTGGTTACATGAGTCTATTACTTGCATGCGTGTAACATGGCCCGCTGAAGCCTGCTTGCGCGCATGTAGCGGTGTTTAATTATGTGCAAGAGGAAGGATTGGGTAACGTCTCTTCTGAGTGGTGAGGTTACCACAAATTGTGCACTCCAGCTAACTTTTTTTGAGATTATGCACTCCAGCTAACTAAAAACTAACCATGTATGGATTTCCATTACAAAGGAAAACATAGATAATCAGTCCCAGATTACTACATTAATAAGTATTAGCAATAATAGTTGACCAACCACACACATTAACCACCCAAAAAAGTTTGGTACCAAGACAAGTTCAGGTAACATCAGCTAACATAACCCATGAAGTCGATTACGGCAAGGTCTGCATGGTGTTCTTCGCATTTGGTAACCACCTTAGCGCAAGAGTAGTCGAATATGACCACTCTCAAGATATTGGACGCCGCCCGCTTGAAGGATGGTAAAATAGCCTTACATGAACTTGTGAGCAATGGAAAACCCTGTCCACCCTGATCCATGACCACTATCGTGTTGACATCCTTCGGTGTAGCCATCCATTTGTTACCAAAGTTGGTCGCCTGCTAGTCTTCGGGATTAGACCATCTAGCCTACCCTAGGGAAGCATCCTTAACCCAGGTGTTAATAGTACCTTGAGGAAATGGGTAGGGGATACTTGCTCATGGTAGTGGCCAATCCTTGTCGACCTCCCCCTTGCCTCTTCTCTAGGATGCCTTTTCCAACATACTATGTGGAGCTTCCATTCCCAATATTAGCCGAGCAATACAAAAAAAATTAAAGGAGATAGTAGCAACTCATCAACGATCCAATATGATACTAGCAAAATAGTGAACCAATATAACACAATTCACTTTCGGGGGATGGTCCAATCATACCAGAGAGGAGGAAGAAATAATACATTTATTACATATCACTAAGTACAATTGTCCATCCCTTGAACAAAGGGTACCATTATATAATCATTAGTAATGCATTGTAGTAAACACACTTCCTCATACTTACAAACCACAGACAATATATATTTCCAATAATTATAACTAAAGTAGAGGGAAAATGACAAAGTAGTGTATTTGTATATAGCACTAGGTGCTGTAGACCATCCCTTGAAAAGAGTGTGGCATTGTTTAATCATCGGTAGTGTCAAACCAGTTAACTAGTAGGTGAACAAACTACCTCACAATAAAATTCCATAAATAATCGATACTTCCAAGAGACGATCCTTGGTAGTAGGGAGAATTCATAATTGTATATAACACTAGGTACAACATGTCATCCATTGAACACAATTTGACAATGTTTAGTCATTGACAGTGCAATCCATAGTGTCAAGAGAGAGACATTGCCTCATATAGGTGCAATGTATGTGGGAAAAAAATTCCTAATGGGCATGCATATTGTTTATGCAACCCACTAGGGCTATTCCACGCATACATGGCAAGGTAATCATGGTCCTAAGCAAAGTAATCATCAAACACATACATGGAAGGAAAACATTTTACATTAAACCCCCTAGATCTGTAGTGAATCACCCTAAACAATACAATCCCACCAAACCTGGAGCACATGCAACTCATACAACTAAGGGAAAATCATAATTAGTAACCATTGCCCCAAATTGGAAGCAAATAAAACCCATACATGGAAAAATCAAAATCCTAAGAAATACAATATGCCAAAATCCGGAGCACATCCAACGCATGCATGTCAAAGAAAACAACAATACTAGTGTCCTATGTATTGATCGGCAAGCGAAAGTGCTTACTAAGGTACGGTTAAGGCATAGCCGTCATTGATGCCAAGCCAACGGAGGTTGAGCGTGATGGTCGTAGGAAGAGCTCATGTCGAGGGATTGAGAGCTCATGCCAATGGATCAAGAGGGCACATACCCGTTCAGATCTTCCACCATTAATGTGTGTGGCAGCACTTTGGCTAGTTCTCGGGGGAGTGGAGTGGCAAGGAAGCCGAGAGAGGAGAGTGAGAGTGATAGTGGATGGTGAGGGGAGTAATGACGCATCTTCCTGAAGCGACGCACCATCTCCCGCTCTTCCAAGCGTGGGCGACCATGTGCACCCTTGCGTTCCGTTGGTCTAGCTCCAGTTGATTCAGACATTCACTTGGGCTTGGTTGCGAGCTGCATAAACAAGCATCCAAATAGCCCAAATTTGACCCCCACGGGCCTGATTGGGGGACCAGATGGCAACCAAAAATTTCCTCAATTGCTCGTAACTTCTTCCCCACGCACTTGGGAGTAATCTTCTGAAAGAAGAAATATAATATAGGGGATCATATATGTTGGTCTGATTTTTTAGGACTTAGGGCAATGCAAAACATTAAATCTTTTTCAGCGTTATATAATATAAATTGTGAATTGTACCCAAAAACTTAAGTTTATTGAAATTATGAAACAGGGCGTAAAAGAAAACGGTGAGGTAGTTGCAGTGAAAAAGCTTAATGATATGCAAGGAATGGATGACAAGCAATTCTTGAACGAGGTTAAAGTTGTTATGGACATCTCTCATCCAAATATAGTAAGGGCCGCAGGCTATTGTTACCAAATAGAACGGGAATTGATGCCCTACAATGCTTCACATATTCTTGTTGATAAAGTATATAGATTGCTCTGCTTTGAGTATCTACCAAATGGAAGCCTCGATAAACATCTTACAGGTATGTAGTGTTTCCCTTTTGGTTTCTTATTCAGGTTTATGAATCAAGTTCAGCTATACTTTATTGAATTTAGTTTAAAGTAGTATACCATTGTGATGAAACAAATTATAGTACTACCAAATATGAGTACTAGTAATGAACGAAATATGACAAACTATATACTCCCTCCTTGCCAAAATGTAGTGCATATAAGATTTTTTTAAAATTAAACAATGTAAAGTTTGACCATGTATATAGAGAAACATATCAACATCTAGAATACCAAGAAAATACTACTAGATCTATCACGATAAATATAATTTTTTCAATAAACTTAGTCAAAGTTGATGAAGTTGGACTTTTAAAAAACTTAGATACAATATATTATGGCAATAAGGGAGTACTATATATCATTTCTATGGAAGGGTAGGTGGATTTTATAATATGGCTGTCATTGTTTTTTTCTCTCTACAGATGAATCTTCTGGACTTGACTGGCATGTTTGTTACAATATAATTCAGGGAATATGCAATGGTCTATATTGCCTTCATGAGGGTAGACCAGGTGAACCAATTCTTCATTTGGATCTGAAGCCTCCGAATGTGTTGTTGGATAAACACATGATACCCAAAATTGCCGACTTTGGTCAGTCAAGGCTATTTGGAGAGGGGAAAACTCACTGTAGCACTATGAATATAGTAGGCACACGGTGAGACAAAACTCATCAGAATTTAATTCCCTCTTTCATTATGTATAAGATAAGTGGTTTTCTTCCCTCTTTAAACACTCACGTTGTCATATATGCAGTGGATACATGGCACCTGAATACATAGATCGAGGCATGCTGACAAAAGAGTCAGATATATATAGTCTGGGAGTTATACTCATGGAGATATTGACAGGACATAGGAAACACCCTGAAAATACAACTGCCCGAGAACTTAGTGAGGTCGTAAGGCATGCATTACAGTTGTGAGATTATTTTGAGTAATTAAATTTGTAACCGTATGCATGTAACAATTGTATCACTATTTTTAAATGAAATAGGTAAAAGATAAGTGGAGGACAAGGTTGCAGGCAACATTGAATAGGATGTCACTAGAAGAGGAATGCGGACAAGTAAACCTGTGTATTAAAATAGGGCTGAAATGCATGGGGAGAGATCCAAAAAGAAGACCCAACATAAAAGAAATAATCGAGATTCTTGGTCTATCTGAAAATATGAGTTCACATTCAGTCCAGGAGAATAGGTTTGTTCTTTGTTCCTAGATCAGAGTCTGTTTTACATTTCTATATTTTCTGCTATATAGGTTCAGTGCTATATCTTATTAGTAGATTCTTGACATCCTTGCCAGAAGTGAGGGCCAAAATTATGACAACATTTTTTTTTGTCTTTATGAGAATGCCCACTTTGTCATTCACTAAATGCCAATATTTGTTATAAATTTATGCAAGAATCGCTACCTTAATTACTTGTTCTCCTCGTACCAATTTGGCACTAGCTAATTAAGTTTATGTTTGGTCTTAGCCTAGCTTTTCCTGGCAAGCCTAAATTTTGGTGGGGCCTTTGGTTGCCCAGGAATTTACCAACATAACTGATGAAATAATAGCGCTAGATTATTTCAGCTCAAACTGCTATCCATGTCGTCCCGATTCTTTTCGGCCGTGGGATGGAGGCCGAGAAGGACACATGGCGACATCGCAACAAAACCCTGCTATCCCGTGAGACAGGCCCCGCTGCGGGTCAGGGCGAAAAATTCCATACCGCGGATGGGTGTAACGCGCGACATTGTATTACCACAATGGCAAGGAAATTAAACCTGTAGGTAAAGAAGCATTGGCATGCCAAAAAATTGGTAACCATCAAAACAAATACTAAGGATGTATTTGGTAGGTCGTGTGGCCTTTCTTAACTCATACAAGCTGAGTCTAGCTATCTTGGACCTCATACAAGTGTGCATTATTGTGTTTTGTTTGGTAGATCAGGTGAGTTGAGCTGAGCTCAGTTGAGATTATGTTTGGTAGATAGGTTGAGTTGAGCTGAGCCACACGAAAATAAAAAAGCAATCGGGCCCCTAGATACAAAACAAAAAAGCAATCGGGTCACTAGGAGGTCCGGCTTGGGCTCCGGCGCCATTGCCAGCGAGAAGAGCCGCTTGCGGAGAGAGGAGCCGCGCCGACGCGCTAGGAGGCCGAGCCCCTCCAACCAGGCGATAGGTCACGGTCGAGCTCCTCCTCAACGGGCTGCCGCCAGGAGGTTCGCGGTTAAGCTTCTCGTCAACGCGTGTTGGACGATCCTAGGAGAGGAGAGACGGAGCGGGAGCAGGCGAGGTAGAGGAGCGACGGGGCGAGAACTGGCGAGGGGAGCCTGCCACGCGCCGCCGCTATGGAGCCACAGGTACGAGACGGCGCCAGGACGACGACGAGCCGCAGCTCCGCGCGCGGTAAACGAGGCCAGGACAACAACAACGAGCAGTCGGATTCGTCGTGGAGCTCATGCTTGGCCGCAAGGAGTTCCTGGAAAGGGTGGACGGGGAGGATCTCGCTGGCCGGTTCGGTGTTGGGGCACTGACCCCTAGCGCTAGACCGTTTTTGCGGGATGGACTGGGCAAGTGCCCAGTAGTGAAGCTCGATTCGAGTCTCCCAGTCACGATGGTTTTCGCACGACGTGGGCAGTGCCAGATAGAGCCGAGCCAACCTAACAAACAGAAAAACGTGGGACGAGATGAGAATATCTGGGTTGAGGCTACCCACACACGCCCTAAGCTTTTGGTCATGACCAAAAGTTGGTATTGGTAAGGTGGGATTTGGCCTCCATCCAAACGTGCCCTAGCTAAGAAATTCCAGTACGCCTAGACATGACTAGAAGATAGAAAGCTGATTGTAGAACGTAGCCTTATTTTATTTATTTCTGCAATCTCAAACTTTCATCCAAGTTCTCCTTTCATTGATTTTTCTTTGTGTAATACTCTCTCATTTCTATAATGAAGTTCTGACGTAGAAGAACAAACTTGGGAAGTGGTACCTCTAGAATGGCGTGAAGCGCTTGATATTCTTGCATTCCGTTCACCGGAGCAGGTCTGATGTTTTCCACTTGTATAAATCCCCCATCCACACAAAAAAGAACTTCGTTTCTCTCTTTTTTGTTAACCGGATTGTAGTTTTTATTCTAGACTGTTGAATGTACTTGTACATCCATCTGATTGTTTAACATGCCTTATATTTTCCTATGGTTTATACAGTCTATTAAAGGAATGGAAGTTATATTCCATGAGCTATTACGGATCTTTGAAACTGAAAGTACCGTACCTCAATATATCATCAAGGACGCTGACAGATTAGTTTCATACTTGAGTGCTATGGTAAATTGGTGATGTTGCGTCCGAGCCAGGGTTATGCATGTTTGACATCGTGCTCACTGATTATTATTCTTTCAGGCTGAGAAGACGAGTAGACTAATTTTTTCTGGTGCTTCTTCGATGTCTGTAGTTTATTTTGCCGGGAGGTACACTATAACTACCCTGACGCAGGTATGTTAATGATATAGACCATACATTATCTTGCATTAGCAATACGTCACTGCTGTTTATATGTTTCGAGGACGAGCCACTGCCGCCACTACCACCACCAAGCGTATCTTCTTAAGCTAGTAAAACTGAAGACAAATACAGTATATTGTTAAAGGAAATTTTGTTTCTGTTCCAGGCATTCAATATCAGACATCTGGCTCTTGCAGTGAAGGCGAGTACTGTAGAAATCCTATTCAGGGATTTACTTATTTGGTCAACAGTTAACAAGGATGGTGAACTATCAAATCTGCTAAAGACGTTGATGCGAAAAATCCAGGTTTGTAAAATCCTCTTCATGATCTCCTTTTGTTTACTAGACACCCATTGGTTAACGATCATATTTCGAGTAGGGGAACGCAGAGACAATATCAATGCTGTTAGCACTCATGAGTTTACTAAGGCCCTTAGACCCTGCAAGATGGCCGTCATGTGCAACGCACATGTCCCTTGAAGAGAAAAGTCATATATATTCAGAGTTGGTTGCTGAGTGTTTAGATGAAGTGGCCAAGGTATGTAACTATGTATGAGTTTGTTTTCGCTTAAGCGAGTCTCTGCAGTGTGAAATTTACCTCTACATCATGTCCTATTTTTTAGGATTTACCCGAGACAATTGGAGAGTTGGACCTTGACCGCATTCTTTCAAGCATCCAAGTTTATTTGGAAGAATTAGGAGTTGAAGAGATAAATAGAAGGTTTGCCATGTTTACTTACACATCATTGTTTTACTTGCTTCTCTTTGTTTTAGACTGAACTTCTTTTTACGGCTTGCTTAATCCACAGAGAGGAAACCAGGGACTGTGGACTTGTAGCGGTTATGGATGTGTTGTCAGAACTTGTATATATTCGAGGTACACAAATAAAAGATCATCATTCGATGGTTCGTGTGGATTCTGATCCACAGCCAATCATTATGGGCTATATTGATTCCTTTCTTGAGGTAAGGCTCACTGTAACATATCGTCTACGCAATGTTGATTCGTGTCTTATCATGGAGTATAGCATTTACACCAAAAGCTTTTATACGCAATGTTGCATTCGCAACCCTATCAGTGGGCCATTTGATAACTAGTCTAAGATGCTTTTGAATTTAGATGACCAAGAAAAGTGGGAATTGGTTGCACGAAAAGGCTTGATAAGGTCAAAAATTTGTTAATTAAGAAAGTAAGTAAGTTGATAACTTTCTAAGTTAAATTTACCACCCATCTAATTTTAGAAGGAATTGGGTAGTCCCTTGAACAAAGCTTAGTCTATCTATGCCCTCGATGGATGTTTTCTCCAACTTAACATGATCACATCATAGAGCATGCTCGACAAAGTAAAAGTTGGTATCTATGCCCAAACATTACTATTTCGAGATTTATCACTATAGCCAATATCAGACACACTATTGTTCGTGCGCCAGACATGGGCCATTTTCGGTATGTTAGATAACATAGATGACAGTTCAGACTAATACTCACGACCACCACCTGTCGATTGAAGACACGTGCCCACGAACTGTGTAAAGAAACGGACATTTGTATGGGATCCTGAGTTCCATATTGCAATCTCATATACACATACATCTTTTCCACCATATTGTGTAGGGTACTAAAAACATTATTCATCGCAATTATCAGTAAGGTTGGCCGTGGGCATCATCGTTGTATTGTTGTTAGAGTGGTTCATAGAAATGTTTGTCAATAAATTCCCCGCAAATTAGACCATGGTGTAGTAATTAGATCCGGTTTCCATTTTTACTAACGTCCAATAATAGCCGTTGCATAATAGAAAATGGATGACTCGACATGGCCTTTGGCTCTTTTATTCCACATTGCAAAACCATCAACAATTAGATGAAACAACAAAGGGGAGAGAGGATCAACCTATCTCACTCATTTATATGTTGGAAAGTACCGGCCAATTTGATCATTTACTTCTAATGCAAGTCTTCCACCTCTGACTGGCTTCATGATCCAGTTGCACCACTGGTCTCCAAATCCCTTACATTGTATTTTTTTTAGATCCCCGTAGCTTGCATCATAAGGAAGGACCAACTCATTTTGTCATAAGCCTTCTCAAAATAAAATTTTAGAAGAAAACCAGATCCTTTTTAGTAATGTATATCTCATGTATTGCCTCATGACACAACACAATACCCTCCAAGATTTTCCATCAATAATAATTGTGTTCTATATTTGCCAGAACTTTATAGTAGAATATGCCTATAGAAGGTTATCATCTTGATAGTTGGCATGTAGTATTTCTGAACCGGATATACTCAAAATAATACATATCCTAAATTGGGGTTTTTGTTGGCTCAGCTACTCTGCATGTGTCTTGCATCTTCTAGTTCCACACAACAGTTTCTCCATTCCATCGAACTATTATCCGTGCAAATATAGAAAATCCCATGACATTTGTTCACGTACAATTTTGTTCTTCATTCATGTTGGTTTGCTATATGCTTAATACAAGAATTATCACTTTTAATGTCTAGTAACACCATATATTGGTCCACGCCTAAGGTGTTGCAGGCTTACAGCTGTAAAATTTGTACTAAAAGTTAAGATATATAATCTAAGGAAAAATACGTTCAAGGGATTGTTGAATATTCACTGATCTCCCCCATCTTAGTTCTCCTGTGGCATTCACTACAGAACTTTACTCGCCTTCGTTTGAACCTGCCAAAATTAAAAAATGTCCCTCTTATGTAAATACTTATCGTAACTAGATCTTGCCATGTGTTTGTGACAGTTTTTTCAGTTGTAAATAGAAATTATGTATTAATATTTTTAAGTGCTTGTGTCTAAACCACATTATGTATAATGCTGGTTGACGGGCTATGCAGGACATAGGTGGAACCTCAAGCTCCAACCCAATGGTAGAAGGTGGCGCAGAGGTATGGTATAAAGTACACCCTCAATTCTGATCTATAAAAAGTTCTGACATTTTTCTTAATCGTATGTATATAGGATATCAAAAACATTTTATAATTCAGATCGGAGGCACTAACTTGTTTGTGGTGAAATATCTATCCTATGCTATCTCTCATCCAAATTTTCTCAGGGGTGTGGGGAGCCGGGGGGGGGGGGGGGGGGGAGGGGGGGTTGAGGGTACATTAACGAAGAATAAATATCCAACATTCGGTCTATGAAATTTTCTCACAATAGATAGACTACTTTTTTTTTGTGAGAAAACGCAAACCTTGCCGATGAATTGGTGGAAAGAAAAGGTTCATACGTGTACAAACTTAAAAATTAGACCAAAGACACCAAGTACTCAAGACAATGAGACGCCCAACAACTGCTCGAAAATAATTAAATAGAAACCACCAAACAAACCTGCCTAGATCCCATACACATAGGTTCATAAGACCCAACCCTTCCCATGAAGAGAGAATCTAACTCCAAAAAGGAGGTGGAATTGGGTCACATTCGCTTTGGAGAAGAATGGGGTCATGGAACGCGGATCTCACACAGCCTCCGGTGTCGGGCCCAGAACTTCCACTCGCATTCTAAACACCGCACCACCATGCATTGCCGCAATCATCGGCTGTCACGACATATGCCGCAAACCTAGGGTCAGAATCACCAATAGTAATGCCTCAAGAAAAGGAGTGACATCATAGACGGTGTTTGACCTAGTAAGTTAGATCTCAGTTTTCACTCAGAGACTAGAGAACGAGTGATGGAAACCAATATGTGTCCTTAGTGATATTGACGCCGCCAAGACACAAATAAAGCTCAAGCGCATTGGCATCTCCGGCACGAACAAAGCTCTTGTGTGGCTTCCGCCCGAAGCTCCACGATCATAACTCATGCATCAGCACCAGCCACGCGAGTACACAATAACCAGAACCTAAACAACATATGTTATCACACGAGTTCGGTAACCTAGATGAACCGCACCCCTACAACAAAGACCACCACACGTCGTATATCAGTACCCAGACCAACCATGATGACACCTCCAAGGAGCAGACATCTGGCTTAGAGGGCCCGTGCACCATCCAACCCAAATATGCGACAAGGATACCTAAATCTTTGGTATGATACCGACACACACGAGAACACCCATGGACGCAGCTCCTCGTAGACCACACTAGAAGATGAAATCTAGCCGTGTGTAACCGGGAGCATCCGCTACACACGTGACACACTCGCAGAGAGTAATATATGCACCAGCCAAGACGTCATTGCCCTTCCCATACATAAAAATATATCGCTAGGTACACATAGGAGAAAGAAATGAAAATGCTATACGCAATAAGAAGACACAGAAAGTGAATCATCGTGTTAGAAATAGACAATCCAAATTGTGTGCCGGATTGATGATCTATTTTCAATTTGTATTGGTGAGTACAAACTGATGGATAGGGGTAAGCAATATATTTAAACACTTTACCTAGGCTACATCATGCACCAGGCCTTAGCCGTGTGATCCATGAAGGATGCAACTATTAGGCATGCTTCGTTGCTCCTCCCTTCCCAAAATAAAAAGTGCAAAATAGTCATGAGTTATATTTGTGAACTTCTTTGTTGTCATTTTTCCCTCATCATTGTTTGATCTGTTTGTACACTCAGGTTTCGATTAAGAAAATGGGGCCTTGGGGTGGACATTCAGGGGTGGCTCATGACATGGAGGTGTTACCCCAACGCCTGCTAAGTGTGGTAGTTTGTACTGATGGCCTGGTAGTTTATTCAATCGAGTTTGCATACATCGATTGCGATGGACAGCGGCGCACTGCTGGTCCATGGGGAGGAGAGGGCCCGGTTCGTGGAAGCCCTCATAGAGTGAGTGTTGTTGGTCTTACTAGTACTGAAATTGCTTTCCTAGGATAAGCAAGCATAAAAATAAATAATAAATGGCTAGGTTGATATATATAACAATCCCTTTTCTTGTCCTGCAGATTATGCTTGGGCCTTCGGAGTTTCTCGAGCAAATTGATGGAACAATCGATCGGATTGTTCAAAGTGACATCCTAACGTCCATTCGGTTTGTCACCAGCACCGATAGCTACGGCCCTTTTGGAAGAGCAGTTGGGATCCCTTTTCACAGTCCGGCGCCAGGCAACGGTAGCATTATTGGCTTCTTTGCCGCCGCGGCGTACAAAGTTGACTCAATTGGTGTCTACGTTGCTAGGAAGAAGAACAGAAACTAGCTTCCACACTGTTGCTCACTTGTTCTTGTGATGAAACTTTTGTTTCGCAAAAAGGCCAAGGCCAGAAAATACAGTGGTGGCCAGAAAAAGGTCGGCTTCACTGGACTGTGCATGACGCTTTGAGATCCGATCCCCGTACGATGCACGATCTGGTGGTCTGCTGCACTTGGCTGCCACCACGGGTGGTTCGATCGTAGGTGCCGTACAAGAATCGAAGTGTCGTGTGTATAACAAGGTTCTTGAGCCTAAAATCCTACCGTTCACTACTTTTGGGATTTGTGTCCGATTGTGTATTTGTGCAAAGTATACATTTACAACCGTTCCAGTGCTTCCACCTTTGACTGCTTTTGGGAAATATGTCGTATCTTATGGAGTTACGGCAGGCCCAGATAAATAGCAAATACGATAATATACTTTACTAACTAGAGTCCACTACCGCAACACGTACGCTACTGCACTAACTAGAGTGAATGTTAATGGATTTGTCCAAGAATCAACCCACACGTACGGTGGCAAAGAACACGTTGAGAGTTTTGTGGCACCGCATGCTTGTGCCTTTTTCTCTTTGTGGGCGGCGGCGCGGACAGACCATAGGACCATTTGGTTCGGGCATGTCCTCTTTTCATATTTTTAGTATTTTGGCCGTAGTGATCAGTCAGCCACCATTAAAACTATACAAATACTAGTTCACATGACAATACTTAAAAACATAATTCAAACAATAGTCCACATTACAATAATTTAAATATATAGTCCAAAATAATCAAATAACGTGAGATGAGAGGGCTGCTGGTTTCCTGCGTGCTTCCACATATGCTTAACCAAATAACTTTGGACTTGATTCTAAGTTGCTCGATCACGAATTTCATGATACACATGGGGAAACCATCGAAAGGTTGTCATCCACCCTCGGGCTCAACCAAATCCCACCGAAAGTCCCACCCATGATTGTAGATAAAATCATCACGCTCATCCTCAATAATCATGTTCTGCATGATCACACAAACTGGTACCATCCTATACATAGTATCCACCTTTCATGTTCTACGAGGATGTTAAACAATAGCTCAACGAGATTTTAGCACACCAATTATCTGCTCCACATCCTTCCTATCACTCTCTTGTTCTTTAGCAAATCTATAGCCCCTTTCTTATCTTGTGGCTTAGGGATTGTGTTCAAGAAATGTAGACCATGGTGGATAGATACCATCATAGGTATTTTATAATTTCTCATGATGATATGTAATTCACCTGTTTTATTTCTGTTACTCCACTTGGACATGGATTGGTTGTGTGCATCCTAGTTATTGAGGTAATAAAATCACCCGGTTATCGAAAAATATACCATCCGACAATAGTACCTCCTTTTGTATTGGTGACCATTGATCTCATAGTTTATCACTAGGACATTTCCTCCCGCAAGACTAGTAGTATACCATGGACCAAATACGGGGTACATTTTCTGCCAGGGAAAGGTCAGTTAACAGGGTAATGGAACTGCCGGAAAGGTTTTTCCCGGTAGATTCACCTACTCGGTATAACACCACCGGAAAAACTCTTTGCTGATTGTTTTTTCTTTTTCAGCGGTTAGCCTGCTCAGCTAGCTCAAGTTTTATCGCCATTCAAGTTTCTATCTTAGCAGACAGATTGACCTACCAACAAAGATCTTTCTCGACTATTTGATGTATTGTGGCTATTGATGTGCCCTTAAATGCAATTATGCTTCTTTTGGATGTACGTATTCAAACTTGAAATTGAATCCAAGTGGGAATACAAAAACTGAGTTGGAAATGAGTTGGCCTCCAATTTCAAATATGTTGTTTGGATGTGCATGGTATTTCGTGTTGGAATCAAAGTGTGGCATTCAAATTCAAATATGCAGTTCAGATGTGCATGGTATTTACTGTTGAAATCAGTGTGGCATCCAATTCCGATTCGTATTTGGATGCACAAACCGTGGACATGTATGTTTTGTTGAGTTCAGACAATATATGGTTGAGTAAATGTATGGAAAATAGTTGTGTGTATATTAATGTTTATTCTGATAAAATGAATGAATTATTGTACCGAGAGGAGATGATGTGGATGCAACGCTCCCGCTTGAACTGGTTAAAAGAAGGGGACAGAAATACAAAATATTTTCATAATAAAGCAATTTGGAGGGCGCGGAAAAATAAAATCAGGAAACTGACGGATGATCTTGGTGTGGTACATGATGATATGGAAACGATATATACTATGGCTAATGATTATTTTAAGAATCTTTTCACTGCTGATACTACTCTCAATCCGCAACCTATTGTTGATCTTTTTGAGAGATGTATTTCTGATGATGATAATGATCGACTGTGCTTGGATTTCTTGGAGAAGGAAATTTCTGATGCTTTGTTTCAAATTGGTCCACTAAAAGCCCCATGCCCTGATGGTTTTCCTGCTAGATTTTTTCAGCGTAATTGGGGAGTGCTGAAAGAAAAAATTGTCGGTGCGGTGCAGGAGTTTTTCAGAACAGGAGTTATGCCGGATGGGGCAAATGCTACTTCTATCGTTCTTATTCCTAAGGTGACTAATCCTAGTAAACTGTCTGAGTACCGACCGATAAGTTTATGTAACGTGGTCTATAAAGTGGTTTCAAAGTGCTTAGTGAATAGATTGCGGCCTCTTTTGGATGATATTATTTCTCCATCTCAAAGTGCTTTTGTCCCTGGTTGGATGATTACCGATAACGCGCTGCTCGCCTTTGAGTGTATCCATCATATTAAGCAACAGAAGGACCCTACAAAGAGCTTCTGTGCTTATAAAGTTGATCTATCAAAGGCATATGACCGGGTAGATTGGAATTTCTTGAGACAAGTGATGCAAAAGCTAGGTTTCTCTCACCATTTCATCGATTGGATAATGACATATGTGATTCAGTGAGGTATTCTGTAAAATTCAACGGGACCCTCTTGGATTCATTTGCACCGTCGCGTGGGCTTCGGCAAGGTGATTCTCTTTCCCCGTTCTCGTTCCTTTTTGTAGCTGATGGTCTCTCGGCTCTCTTGAATAAAGGAATAGTTACCAATGTGATATCTCCAATCAAAGTTTGTCGTCAGGCTCCGGGAGTGTCTCACCTGTTATTTGCGGATGATACTTTATTGTTCTTTCAAGCAAAAAAAGAGCAAGCCGAAACTATGAAACAAGTCCTGAATGTTTATGCTTATGCTACGGGCCAATTAATTAATTCTTCAAAATGCTCCTTGCTGATCAGAGAATCTTGTACTTAGGTTGTTAAGGAGGAGATCAGATCTATTCTTATTGTTACTTCCTTGTCTTTTGATGAGAAGTATCTGGGATTACCAACTCCAGACGGAAGGATGTCTAGAGGGAAACTTCAAAACCTGCAAGCCCAACTCACTAAACGACTTCTTATTTGGGGAGATGGCTTTCTTGCCCAGGCTGTCCGGGAAGTATTCATTAAATCAATTGCACAAGCACTGCCAACATATTTAATGAGTGTGTTTAAATTACCCTTCTCAGTTTGTGATGATCTAACAAAGTTGATTAGACACTTTTATTGGGGTTCAAAAGAAGGGAAGAGGAAAACACATTGGCGAGCATGAGAAAAACTACAGAGACCGAAGAGTCAGGGAGGTTTGGGCTTCCGTGATTATCATGCTTTTAATCAGGCACTCTTAGCTCGCCAAGCATGGAGACTTATTGTTAAGCCAGATTCTCTGTGTGCTCGGGTTTTGAAAGCAAAGTATTATCCAAATGGCAGATTGGAGGATACTGTTTTTTAGTGGGAATGCCTCATCTACTTGGCAGGCGATATCCTATGGTCTAGAACTTCTAAAGAAAGGCCTAATTTGGAGGGTTGGCAATGAACAATGCATCAAAATCTGGAGAGATCCTTGGATACCCAGACCAACAACTTATAGGCCTTTTTCCGGAAAAGGAAGATGTCGGCTCCATCTCGTTTCTGAGTTGATTGATCATCATGGTTCCTGGAAAAGGGATTTGCTGCAGCAGTATTTTGTACCGATGGATGTTTTGGAAATCTTGAAAATTACACCATCAGCCCGTCTTGGTAACGATCAGCTTGCATGGGCTCCCGTCAAAAATGGCTTGTTTACAGTCCGTTCAACCTATTTTCTGGCTATGGATGAAAAGTGGTGGGATTCAACGGAGTCGTCCAGCTCTGCGCCCGATGGGACAAGGAAAATCTGGGAACTTGTCTGGAAATCGGACGTTCCTCCCAAAGTGCAGCATTTTGCATGACGGTTGGCCACTGACTCACTTTCTACATGGAGGAATAAATTCATTCGCACACTAGAAGCTAATGATCATTGCTCGGTTTGTGGCTCAGGAACGGAAGACAATTTCCATCCCTTTTTCAAATGCACACGAGCGGTTCAGCTTTGGAACTATATGAGTGAGAAGTGGACTCTTCCAAAGATTGATGATATTGTCAATACGGGTACATAGTGGCTCTTAAATTTTCTGAATAATTTGCCAAGGGACAGCAGAGACAAGATTCTTATGATCTTATGGAGGGCCTAGTATGTACGTAATGAAATTGTGCATGGAAAAATTCCACCACCCCTGGAAGTATCAAGACGCTTCTTGACCGGCTATATGGAGTCGTTGCTGCACATTAAAAATCATCCTGGTGAAGATGCTATCAAAGGCAAATTTATTCTTGATATTGAAGAGCAGGATTTTCACAAGCCTCAAGCACCTGTCATTAAGCATACGAGGCCTTGGACTCCTCCACCTGCAGGTTGGCTTAAGGTAAATACAAATGGGTGTTTCGGTTCTTTGGGTGATGCTGGTGCAGGTATCATTGTCAGGGATGAAAACGGCAACATAATTCTATCGTCATGTCGACAACTCTTCTCCTGTCGCGATGCTTTAGATGCAGAGCTCAGAGCAGTATAAGAGGGTTTATCACTTGCTCTACAGTGGAGCTATAAACTTCTGATCATCGAGACTGATTGCATGAAGATTGTCAAGATTATAAACAATAAGGAGAAGGACCGCTCAGCTTATATGTCGCTTATAGAGGAGATCAAGTCTTTAGTGGGTTCACGTCAGATTTGCATTAATCATATTCCTAGATGCCAAAACATAAGTAGTCATTTTATGGCAAATTTTGCTAGATTGAATGCTCGTACCGCAGTGTGGCTTGCCTCTGGTCCAGAGGGTCTGATGAGCACATGCGATCGAGAGTGTAATAACTGTTTTATTTGAGTAATGCATTATGTTTTCGCAAAAAAATGTTTATTCCCTCCATGTTTTAATATAAGATGTTCTAGCATGCAACGTTCAAATTTTGTTAGGCATAAAAATTTCATGTGTTTACTATTTTACCCTGATGTATACAGTGTCGTCCTCCATGTCTCGCTTGCATGTCGCGCATTGCACACCGCTCACTCTCACATCTCACGTCGCACCCTTCCTATCCACCACCTCTCATGATCCCTTCCTCTATGACGCCGCCCCTCCATGGCCCGCATCGCTGCCGCCCTACCTTCCCTCTCTCTCTACAATACTATTTGTCCCTCTTCCGGGAAGGAGCTACGAACATGGCGGGAAAGGATCTCCACGAAGTTCTAATCAACATACGAAGACTGAAGGTCATAACTTTTCAGAATAAAAGCAACCTTTGAATAAATGGTTACAAAAACTTGCATAGCCTACAACCTATGGTCTGTGACTGTAGTTATTGCATCAAACAATCCTTTTTAGTAAACTTGCTGAGTACGCTCGTACTCAACTGTACCTTCTTAACCCTTGCTAGATTCGAAAGACTTGGAAGACCAAGAAGAGACAACACACTACCCAGCTGAATACCAAACAGAATTCTACTATGATGAGTCAGAGATGTCCTAAAACGTCAACAAAATAAACTACAAAAGCATCTATGAAGTTGAAGCCGAAGAATTGAAAGCTTAGATGTGTCAGAATAGATAGTAGACTAGGGTATCATATATCTCTATCTTCTAGTAATTTATCTCGTATTATACGAAGGTATATTTTGTTTCTTTAAGTTGTTCTTAAAGTTGTATAATCTTGCTTAGATTCATCGAGATACTTCTATGGACCTAGAAGGATCTCGAAGTCGTCGTGTAATTTCTGGTTGTAATAATATTGTATGTTTGTGGACCCGCTTTATTTCTGTTGTACCACTCCGAGGGATATAATATTTGCAGAATAGTGTTCCATGAGTGTTATGTCAATGACTATAGTATACTACATCATGCAGTGGTATGCTGGGTCACCGCATGTCAACGCTTGCTTTGCCGTGATTATGACGTCGTCGATGTAGAGTTGGACGTTTCTGCTAATTAGGCTTCCGAGGCAATTTTGCATCATCCGCCGGTACGTAGCACCCGTGTTTTTACCACGAAGGGCATTATAGTATAGAAGAATACACCATAAGGTGTGTTAAATGTTGTTTATCCAGGTCCTCCTCCTTCATACAAATTTGGTGATATACAAAATATGCATCCAAAGGAAAGATGCTCGCACCCGGTAGTTACGTCGATGATTTGATCGATTCGCGAGAGCGGGAAGTGATCCTTTAGACAATCCTTGTTTAGCACGGTGAAGTTGATACACATGGGGAGGGCGTCCATGTTTTTCTTCGGGAGACACACCGGATTTGCAACCCAGGTTGCTTTCTTGATTTCCTTGATGAATTTGGCATCCATTAGGCGGTGGAGTTACTTTCCAATGGCCTGGTGACATAGGTATGACTACTTAGGTTCTTATGATTAGTTACCATGATTACATGTTGGCTCATGGCCCACGAAGACCAAGAAGAAGGCCTAGTAAGCATTCGATAGAAGGCATAGTTTGTTAGATAAGAAAATAGAAACCGACATTGTATTAGTGTTGTAATTGTAAGGTTGTAACCTATTCGTATACGACCTCAGGATCCAGCCTATTATATATAGGCTGGGAAGAGCCAACGGGGAGGCACCGAAAAAAGCCTTGAGCGATCTGTAATCGATTTGATCATAAGCAATCAGACTACTTTGACTTCCTTGTTTGTCTGATCAGCCGATAAAATCCCCAACGTTCTCTTTTTCATGAAATCCTAAGTCCATAACCATGGGCATTGCTGAGATTACCCCTCGTCAATTAGCGCTGTCTGTGGAAAATCTAGATGCTTGGGTCATGGATTCGGTGGCCCCTGTCCATCAAAGAACAATCCAATGGTAGCGGATCCACACCCGCCCACCCCTATCTTGGTTCCTGCCGACTTCAATGGCAGATCTGATCTCATCGTCGGAACTTTCCACTTTCGCGTGGAGGAACCTGAAGAGCCTGCCCTATCGGCCCCGATCTTATCGGGACCATCAGACCCAATAGCAGCACCCATAGCGGTACAGAAAACTTATGTCGGCTCATCTAAAGAAGCTACACTCCAACCGATAAACAGCACAACAAACTCTAGAACTCAGCAGATCTAGGGGATTTGGCCAATCTATATGATGGTCTCTCCTTCAGGTGAGATGCCCAGGTAACAGCACCACGTGGCTCAAGTCTAACCAATAACAATCCCAAGGAAAGCGACAAAGACATCGACTTCAGAATCAGGATGGCTGAAATTTATCTAGAGAAAAACCCATAGGACGTCATGGATAGTAAAAATAGAAGTAGCCCGTATCTCACGCTTCACCAAGTATGCGTGATCATTGGTGAACCAATAGCGACACCGCGCTACTCCAACGGTAACCCACTCCTTGACCCTAATGATATTTTGTCAGATGATAATGAAGAAAACCACGGAGACGGAGGAGACCCACCCAATAATCGAGTCGTACCAAGAAGAGAAGAACCACGTGAAGGCGAGTGCCAAACTCTTCAGCTATCCACCGAAGCTTGGCAAAGAGCAAGGGATGCAATATCGGGTGTAGTCCCGATGACAGCAGAAGCAACGCGCGTGGACCTAACGGCCTACCAATACTTACTACATCACAAGAAAAGGGACCTACTCATAATGCAGAGGCAACTCGATGAAAGGAAAATACTAGCCGACGAATCCAGCCTCCGACGGGTGCAGCTAAGCTCCACCCGAGGATCATGAAGCGTGATTGGAAGCGTGCCACCCAGGAGAAGTACTTCGTGGCTGTAGAATATCCCTGAAGCAAAAAGAAACAAGATGGCCCGAAACCTTGATCTATCGTTTATGACGGTAGACCAAGAGGGAGACATAAGAGCAAAAACAACGCAGGCTGCAATTGTCGCTGCCTAGACCTACCTAATCACAACTCCACCAGCATCCGATGATCCAGGGAGATGACATCGGGTTCACTTTTCAAATGCTGAATCACGAGATGACGGTAGCTACACATAGGGTTCACTTTTCAAATGCTGAATCACGAGATGACACAAGAAACAACATCACACAATGCATGATTGATAGATCTAGGGAGGAGCGCAACAGCCGAAGATATTACAACAGCGAAAGTGAGGACGAGTACAACCTATATGGAGCTAGTTGCTTTACCCAACGGGTTCGCAAAACACCGGTGTCCAAAGATTTCAAACTTCCTCACGATCGCCAAAAATATGACGGTTAGTAGGAACCCGGAGCTTGGCTAGCAGACTATCTGGCAACCATCAAACTACAGGGTGGCTCCAAGGCTACCACAAGGAAAATCATATAGCTACACTTAAGTGGCGCTGCACGGTCATGGCTCAGGCAGTTACCCGAAGAATTCATCTATAGATGGAATGACCTCGAAGATAAGTTCATTTGAAACTTCACATCCACGTTCAAGCGACCCGCATCATTGGAGTAGTTACAGGCATGCAAACAAAAACCTGGAGAATCGATACGAGTGATTATCTAGCAGTGGAACATCATTAAGAATTCAGCCGAAACTAGATCTGATGAGAGGGCAATCGACGCATTCAACGACGGCCTCCGCCGAACAGATTTCAACGAGGAACTAGGGTAGGTGAAGCCTAAAACAATATCACAGCTAATGGACATGGCTAATCGCTGGGAAGATGGCAAAGATGTGGTATACAACAAGTGAGGGCGCTCACCCTAAGAAGATCGGGACATGCACAATAATGACAGGAGGAGACGTACCAATGACAGATACGGTGGGCCAAGCTACATCGTGGCTGGTTTTTCAGGGGAGAGCAGCCGAAGAAATGACGATCGTGGCAGCAAAGAGCACGCCGAAGGAAGTAATTCTGCACAATGGTAAAAACCAAGGGCGCGGGAGCCGCCAATGTCATGACTACAGATGTTGGAAGGACCCTGCAATATGCACTTCTACGTCGACTCCACGGGAAGGAGGCGATTGAACCATCTCATGAAGGATTGCCGCACTTTTCTAGAGATGTAGAAGGTATGCAAAACAAAAGCAGTCGACACAGTAAACCAAGGATACGCCACCGCACCGGGAACCCTAGCTCTCGGCGCACCATCGCAACCTCCAGTACAACCGTCAGCAGGACAATCACAACCACAAACAGAAACTAGAAGGACGAATATCCATGATCTAGAGGAGCAATGTCTATGATCTATAAAGGGCGCCCATCCAACAGGGTTGAAAAGATGATCACAAGACAAGTTAACATGACGGAGACAACGCCACCACCCACACCAGAATATCTTCACTGGTCAGAGCAAGAAATTACATTCAGCAGGGCTGATCTCATCCACTTCAGGTCCCCTGACCGGGCCATTCAGCTCTGATCGTGGAAGCCCACATTGGCAGATTTGACATGAGCAAAGTTTTCTTGGACGCAGGCAGTAATATCAATCTAATTTATGCCAAGACCCTGCGAGCAATGAACTGGTCCTTAGCAAACCTAGAACCCACGGATACAACCTTCCCCAGGATAGTCCCAGGAAAAGCCAAAATTCCTCTAGGCAAAGTCTATCTCGACGTAGTCTTTAGATCAAGGAATAATTTCAGGCGTGAAAAAGTTGAGTTCGAAGTCATGGACTAGCCATCACAGTACTACGCGATCCTGCGACGCCTAGCTTTCGCTAGATTTATGGCAGTACCTCACTACGCATATCTAGTATTAAAAATACCAGTACCCAATAGAATCATAACCGTAAGGGGATGTTTTACTCGCTCGGATAATTGCGATCAATAATTCAACAAAATAACATAATCTTTCGGGATGGACATAGAATTCGCCCAGCTAAAATTGCAGATACAGAGCTACTACCCGAAGGACACGTCCGCATTGACCAAACTCAAGAAAATCAAGTCCACCGTACAAACCCAAAGACAATCTATCTGGCCTCCAACAATGGTCCTAATAACCCACAATTATAGGGAATCATGTGTAGCCTTTTCGATAAGTAAGAGTGTCGAACCCAACGAGGCGCTAAAGGTAGGATAAATATTCTCTCAAGTTCTATCAACCACTGATACAACTCTACGCACACTAGCCGTTTGCATTATCTAGGAAATAAAACTAGAGCAACAATACGAGTAATAGAGATAGCTTTGCATGATAATAAATGACAAGAAAGTAAAGCTAGTTGTAGTAGTAATAAAATACACTAAACTAACAGAACCATGAGTGTGGAATAGTGGTGGTAATTGTGGTGGATTTGTCCAAGTTTAAATAGCGAATAGATCGGGTTCATTGTCTTTGATACCGTTTTCTATGTGGGAGAGGCTAAAAATACATGCGCTTCACTACTATATGATTGGATTGTTAGCAAACATCCGTAAGTACTAATCAATGCATTAAGGTTTCCCAACCATAGCCTTAAGTTTAATGGTCCTCTTACTCCCATACGTGCAACGTTCCGGTTCGCGTCCTCAGCTTTCTGTCACTCCGGCAGAACTCCCCCTTCCTTTTACACATAATACAAACCCTATGATATTTAATCCATGTACGCACAAATATAATGGACACCAAATGACTATACCATATTAACATACAACTCTAATGAACCAAAGACGTTCAACCATTCAATCTAAGAACAAAGAAACTATATAAACATGACATAGACCATTGGATTATAACTTATAGCATCAAATACCATGTTTACATAGGACGGTACAGAGGTGTGTGGGAGGATGAACCGCTGCATACTAGGAGGACTAGATGATAGAGATGGCGGTGAAGATGCTGAAGAGGGTGGCGGCGGCGCCGGCGGCGATGTGGGGGACTCCTTCCCCGCCGCCGGTATCATGGGAGAGCACCGCCTCTTAGCCCCCCCTCCTGCATGGCTTATTGGGAGCCCTCCCCCATGGAGATGGGATCCATGGGGGAGGCAACAACGTGGGTTTGGCGGGTGCAAATTCGTGGGTGGAGGTGCCCTGGGCGAATTAGGTTTCCTCCCTTTATATAGCTTCTCGGATTCCCGTCACCCCATCTTGGGCTGCAGTAAATCGGGCTTAAAAGGCCCGTCCGGACTCGGAATTAGCTAAATTTTATGTTCAGAACGTTCACCGCGAAATCTTCAACAACTTTGTAGTTGAAGAGTTTTCCGTTTGACGCTGTCTTCGACCCGAAATGTGACCATCTTCAAAAAGAGTTTTGAGACAGATTTCTGGAAAAATCCCAATTTGACTCCAACAAGGTTTCCACTTATATTCTTGGTAATTCCAACACATCAAAGTGTAAAACAAGAACATTGTGCACTTTTGCAACTATTAGTAGGTTAGTCCAAATAAATCATAAACTTTATACAAAAAGGAGCGTCAAAAGCATATTATTAGTATAAAACCATCAAAAATTATAGATACGTTATGGACGGATCAACATCCCCAAGCTTAGTTCCTGCTCGTCCTCGAGTAGGTAAACGATCAAAACAATATAATTTTTGAGGTGACATGCAGACAACACAATCTTGATCATCATTATTATAAAAGCATTGATAGCTGGGATTAAGGTACTCTAAACATGAATCATGAAAGATAGAGTTCTAACAATAAGACATAGCAACTATGTTGTAACATGAAAAGGCACAAATAAAAGATTCATGAATAACAATGCTTTGCAAGTCGTTTGTTTGTTTCACATAAAAAAAGCATAATGAGAATGGTATTCAGCTTGTCCCTTATAGAGTAGAAAACATAAATGCATAGGACACCTTCAAAGTTCATAATGGTGACTAGATACAAATAGTTTAAGAACAAGCAATATCAAAGTTATGCATCAATCAACAAGTCTTGGGACAATGCACATTAAACTAAGAATGACCACTATGCTCTCTTAATAGGTGCATAAAGATAGAAGATGGAGACTAAACATAAAAGTAAAAGAAAGTCCTTCTTAGAAGGAAGCAGGGATTCAAGTCTCATAAAGAGCTTCCAAAAATTATGGTACTTATTAGCTTTCAGCTCTCATTTCCCCTATCATAATCATCTTTAGGTGATTAAGGTTAAAGTGACTCAACTAAGAGGATATGCTTGACAAGTTATAAGTTGAAATCTCATGCCCCTTATTTACGAGTACCGAACCTCATGCTACTCAACTTCAGTCGTAAGTAAGCTCTTGTCATTGTAAGTACATATGTATCATAGAGAACCGCCAACGGGGTACCCCTTGCACATGATATAGGAGCTATCCCATAATCAAAATGACAAGGCAAGCAGACAATGAGCATCTCAGCAATCTTTTTATTTGCTATTTGCATAGATTTTTATTGAGATGCTTCATAGAGTGCTCATTTTGGTTATGATGCAAGTTTCCACCATGATTAGGCATGGCTTAGGCTAGCGGACCAGGCATTTCTCTAACACACATACAAACTCCATGATCTTACAAGTTCCCCTTTTATTTCACACCGCTGGGATCCATAAGCAAAAGAATCATGATATCAACGGAATATAAGTGCAATGTTGAATGCGTTCCCCATGATACATGGTTCTGCTAACTTCAACTTATAAAGTGCAAGCATATACGCAACAAAGATGGACACAATGGTCCAAGTTTATTAAGTGCACGAAAATAAAGTGTGCCATCAAGTTCGTGAGAGCTTTAATCACTAATTTTCACATAACAAGTTTAATTTGGAAGGTAGATAAAAGCATGAATATACTTGGAATAGCAATTGCTAATAGGTAGGTATGGTGGACTCTTTGGAATAACTTGGTTTTAGGAGTTGGATGCATGAGTGGAACTCATACTTGGTTATGGAGGCTAGCAAAAGACTAGGAGCGACCAACTAAAAGAGCAATAATGGTCATAATCATGCAAAGCGACAAAACATCATTAATTAAAGCACAAAGTGATATTACAAGTCGAAAACTAAAGGATCATAAAGGCTATGGTGACTTGGGATAGTCATAACATGGTGTGAGCATGCTCCAAGTTAACCCAAATAAAGCATCAAAGGAGAATACCACAATACTATGCTTTAATATGCTAAAACAACGCATGATTCTTTCAAGGAACAATAAACAATCTCAATTGTTTATAACATGTCATGCTACAACAAAAATCACTAAGCATAAAGACAAATAGTATCAAGCATGACATGACAAAGCATAGGCCACCATAAAAAACGAGCTCCTTTTACCACTTAAGCATGAACTTTTCCTACTCTTTTCCAATCCAAACCACACTTATTTGAAAACTAATGTATGAAAGAGGGGGTCCAACCAATTTATTCAAGCAAACTAAGAAAACCAAGCAAACAAAAACGAAAAGAAAGACGCTCCAAGAACAACACAATTGTTCATGAAACAATAAAAATGAAGTGTTCGAAAGAAACCTGTGATTTTTATTGATGAAGAAGGGGATGCCTTGGGAATCCCCAAGCTTTGATGCTTGTACTTCTTGAATATTTCTTGGGGTGACACACGTGGCATCCCCAAGCTTGAGATTTAGTCCATTCTTCATCTCATTACATCACTCTTTCCATACACTTGAAATCTTTCCTTCATACAAAACTTCACACAATCTTTATTAGCAACACTAGTACACTCAAGATAATAAGTCTTTGGGTTCAGTTCCAAAACCAATAAAACTTCTATTAAAAAACAATCTGCTGTAGCACTTCCCTCAAAAAGCTCAATTCCCCAAAAAGAACCCAAAAAGGAATCAACAAGAAGCAACTGCAAATAATGGCAGAAATCTGTCAAAACAGACTAGTAGGTAAAGACCAATTTTTTCGAAGACCTTCTGTTTCTCAAATAGAAAAGTGTTGAACTAAAGAAAGTTAGATAACAACCTGGGGTAGAAGAACAAAAATTCACAGCTCAAACCGATGTACAGAGATTTTACACGAAATTTTACAGCGAAGCACAAAAATCTGTTTTAGGACAGCAACTTTCCCAAGCATTACTACTCTCTCATTAGAGGTTACTCTTGGTACAAAAAGAAAATAAAAAGGATAAGGAGCGGTTATTACAGAGGTAATAACTTCCAAGACTCATCTAAAACTTTTGGGTTATCTCCCAATAAGTACTTTTCTTTAACGCCTTTAAGTTAGGCATAGGAGCAAGATTCAAGTACTTTCGAATGAATAAGCATTAAGATCAATACCAAAAATATCTTTATTTTTCAAGGCTACATGCATTCCTACAAGTTTTTAACTGAAAAGCTTCCATGAAAATATTTGTTTTGTTTTCATAGGCATGAACACAAGTGTTCAAGGTCGACCCCCACTTAACCATTACTCATCTCTCCAATCACTTTCCTTTTTGAAAATGTTTTTAGGTAACAAGTACAACTGATTTTTTTTAATTCGCATTCCCTATCCATACTAAGATAGAGAACAACTTAAAACTGAAAGTAAAACCTACTTAGAGATAAAGCAAACAAGTGCACACAAGAATATTCACCCACACGCTATTGCTCCCTGGCAACGGTGCCAGAAAAGGTCTTGATAACCCACAAGTATAGAGGATCGTGTGTAGACTTTTAGATAACTAAAAGTGTCAAACCCAACTAGGAGCTAAAGGTAGGATAAATATGAAGGGAATATGCCTGAGAAGCAATAATAAAGTGGTTATTATCTTATTCCATGTTTATGATAAATGTTTATTTTGCATGCTATAATTGTATTAATTGGAAACATTAATACATGTGTGTTTAATAAACAAAATACAAAGTTCCTAGTAATGCCTCTCATATGAACTACTTCGTTGATTAACAAGATGATCAAGGTTACCTGATCATGGACATTGGGTGTTGTTAATAACGATGTCACAACATTGGTGGAATGATGTGATGAACAATCATCCGAAGTATAGCATTACGATCAAATTCATTATGTTTATATTGCTATAACATCATACGAAGTAATCTCAGTTCTTAGACCATGAGATAATGTTAATCACTAACACCGGAAGAGTATGTTGATAACATCAAACGTCACATCGTAACAGGGTGACTATAAAGGTGGGTTCAGTGCTATGAAGGTGTTATGTTGAGGCTCATGGATCAAGAGTGGGATTTTTCCATCCCGATGATGGATAGATATACTTTGGGCCCTCTCGGTGATATCACATTGAAATAGCTCGCAAGCAAGTGATGTGATCACTAGAATGTTATATCACGGGAACGAGAAAAGAGTGCGTGTCGGTAATGAGATCAAACTAGGTATTTGGATACCGATGATCGAATCTTGGACATGTAATATATCACGATACAAAGGGATTTAGTTATGACGTTAAAGGTTCACACGATCACAAGAGTCATCGTTGAATATGTGGGAGTCAGTACGGATCTCCAGGTCCCGCTGCTGATTATTGATCGGAGAGGGGTCTCGATCATGTCTGCATTATTCACGAACCGTAGGGTGACACACATAAGGGATACCGACACCACTTGGAGCAAATATGTTTCAGATAAATATTTAAGAAAGCGCTAGAATTATTTCAATAGACACTGAAACTGTTTTGGGTGAAATTGCTGAAATTGGTTCTGCATGTGATATTGAAATGTTGAGGGGTTTTATGTGAATGTTTGTTAATTAATGTAATTAACAAAATTCTGAATAAAATAAATAAAATAGTTTTATTTAATGAGAGGTTGCATTAAATTTGGTGGAAATTTAATGCATGTGTGAGTGGAATTTTGAGTGGAGGCTTTTTATGGGAGTGGGAGCTCCACCCACATGAATGTTGAAGAGGTGGGGGAACCACCATGGCTGCCAAGCAATGGCCCTTGGGTGCCCCCCTCTTCCCTATAAAAGGCCCCCCTCTCCTCCTCACAACACACTCCTCCTCGTGAAGGATCTCTCTCCCTCTCTAATTATTCCCCATGGTCTCGGATTAGCGAGATACATGTTACCGGTGGCTTTATCTAGAAAGAAGTTGCTGATTCCGCTGCTTTGCTAGAGCGAGGGACGGAGGTTGTCAGGGTACCGGACGTGTGTGCGATCACGGATGCAGCGCTGCTTTGTGGTGCTGGACTTGGTGGTGCTGGACTTGCTGGAGCTGGATCTGATGGACGTGCTAGAGCCGGACCTGCTGGACTTCATCACGATCTTGAGATCGGCAAGTGTACGACTATATCATCCACGAGTTCCATCTCGTTAACAAAGCTTTGTTGTCTTCGAGGGTAAGTTCTGTATGGATGTATATCCACCCGTTGCTTGTATCTAGTAGATATATATTGGCGTATAGTTCCCATCGTAGGAAAATGTTTGTTTTCTATGTTGCGAACCCAACAGTGGTATCAGAGCCTGATCTATGCGTAGGTGCTTTGCATGGGTAGTACACATATGTTTATATGTGGGCGATGATGATCATGTTATTTCATCTTCTATGTATCTTGGATATTGGTGGCATAGTGGGATGAAGCGGCTCGGACCAACCTTACATGTCATCGCGCATGAGACCGGTTCCACGACTGACATGCAACTAGTTTTGCATAAGTGGCTGGCGGGTGTCTGTCTCTCCTACTATAGTCAATATCTGATTTACAACGAGTTGCTAATAACTTGGTTATCCTCGTTGTGGTTCCATGTTTGTAGGTAAGACCGGTTCTATCTCCGAAAGCCCAAAGCCACGTAAAACTTGCAATGGATAAATTAGAGGCGTCTAGTTTAGATCGTTGCTGGGCTAGTGTCATGATATGGTAATGTTGTAAGTAGATGTATGATAGATACTCTTACAACACACCTAACGTGTAAGTTCCATAGACTTTGTCCTTACACACAAACGAATGATAGAGATCATACCATGATGCATATGATAGAGATCAAATGCATGGACCATATCATCCCACTTTACACATTAGATGTTTGCATCTTATATTGCTAGTTTGGCGCTTTTAGTAGCATTCTAAGATGATCCCTCATTTAAATATCAAGATAAAATGTGTTCTTCCTTAAGTATGCACCATTCTATGGATCGTGTTTCGAGACATCACGTGATGATCGGGTGTACTGGACTCTACGCTTTCATACAACGGGTGTAAGACAGTTTTACACACGCGAATACTAAGGTTCTTACTTGGCAAGCCTAGCATGTACAGACATGGCCTCGAAACACGGACCGAAAGGTTAAGCATGAGTCATATAGTTGATGTGATGCCCATATTGATGCTCGCCTTTGAAGCTACACCGACTCACGTGATGATCGGACTTGGTGTAGTGGATTTGGTTCATGTAATTGATACGTCCAAAACGTATCTACTTTCCCGAACACTTTTGCTATTGTTTCTCCTCTAAACTTGTGTGATTTGGATGCAACTAATGCGGACTTATGCTGTTTTTAAAAGAATTGCCTTGGTGTCTACTTTTTGTGCAGAAAACCAACTATCAGGAAAAATCCCGGAAAATATGCCAAAAATCCTATTTCACCCGAAGACTCCAGGAGCCAGAATACGAGACGGAGAAGAGCCAGGTGGTGGCCACACCACCTGGTGGCGCGGGCCAGGCCAGGCTGCGCCAGGGGGTGGTGTGGGCCCCCCAGTCACCCCCTCGGCCTCTCTCTTCGCCTATAAGGAGCCTTCTGACCTAAAAACTTCGGGGGGTTCGACATTTTTCCAGAAGGAGTTCCGCTCCACCGCCACCACTAGATTCCACGAAACAGCACTAGAAACTCTGTTCTGGCACCCTGCCGGGACGGGGAATTGGAGGAGATTATCGCCATCATTATTACCATCGCTTCTCCATCGAACATCCATGTTTCCCCCATCTATGAGTGAGTAATCCCCCGTTGTAGTCTATGGGGATGGTAGGGATTGGATGAGATCGTTCATGTAATGGCATCAGATTGTTAGGGCATGGTGCCTAGTATCTTTTATTAGTGCTTTATGACTTTGTTGTGACTTGTTGTGCTTAATGCTTGTCACTAGGGCCCGAGTGCCATGATTTCAGATCTGAACATGTTATTGATTCATTATGATAGTATTTTTTTTGGTCTTATCTGCAAGTTGTACACACACGTTGATGTCCGGAACCTATGGCCCCGAAGTGACAGAAATCAGGATAACCGGAAGGGAATGGCTTTGATGTGAGGATCACATGTGTTCACGGAGTGTTAATGCTTTGCTCCGGTGCTCTATTAAAAGGAGCACCTTAATTGCCAGTAGTTCCCTAGAGGCCCCGTTGCAAACGGGCTGGCAGGACAAAAGATGTGCAAGTTCTCATTGCGAGCACGTATGACTATATATGGAACACATGCCTAGGATTGTCTAGTACTTGGATGCTTTATCTTATTTCTCTGCAATTGCCCTGTGTTCTGATTGCTATGTGAACTGTCTTGTCCATGCAACGCCCGTCCATCCATCCCTATGCCTACCGCACTCGAATCCCACTGTTTACTGCTTTTGTTACTACTGTCTTTGCTTTAGTACTGCTACTACTTTACTATTCCTACTACAAAACTGTTGCTACTGTTAAACTGCTGTGAGCAAGATTTGTTTCTAGGTGCAGCTGAATTGACAACTCAGTTGTTAAGGCTGATAAATATTCTTTGGCTCCCCTTGTGTCAAATCAATAAATTGGGTTTCACTTCCCTCGAAAATACCGCGATACACCCCCTATACTTGTGGGTCATCAAGACTATTTTCTGGCGCCGTTGTCGGGGAGGATAGCTTTATTTATCAAGTTCACTTGGATTCTCTATTGTTCGCTGCTATCCATCCATCATGGGTAAGTCTCGTGATGGCAAAGTTCCTATTTTACCATCCACTACAAGAAGAGGTACAGTTCTGAACACCTCTGCTGCTCTTGATTCACCGTCTGTTATGAGTAAGTTCCTTACACCACCACATACACATGCTACACACACTGCCACTACTGCTGAATCTGAAACTTCTGATGCTTATGATGCTGCTTCTACTGTGCTTGATAAGAGTGGTTCATTAGGTCCTTTCCTAGATGCTACGATTGCTAGAACTATAGTTGGAAATACCGAACTCCTAATGAATACACTACCACACCTGTTAGCTCACCTGAGTCTAGTGAGAGTTATGATATTGAAGATGGTTATGTTGAGATGACCGATGAATTTATTAAAGAATGTAAAAACACCCATGATAGGAGCGCTGCTAAGAGTCTCCTTGAGAGGCGTACTATTAGACCCAAATTGTCTCCTGATGCTAAGTTTGCTGCTTCTCCCATAAACATTATAGATGAAGATTATGATTTCTCTCTCGATCTATCTTACATAGCTATTGTCGAGAAAGAACCTTTTTGTGGGACTAAGAATGAAAGTGCAGTAGCACATATGAATGAACTTTCTACCATGAGTGGCTTGTTTTCTGATGATATTAAGATGCGTACTTAATTTGTTGCTAAGATTTTCTCCCTTTCGCTAAAAGGAGAAGCTAAAAGTTGGTTTAGTAATTTACCTCCTGGATCTATTGATAGCCCTGAGTGCTTGATTAGTACTTTCCTGTAGAAATATTTTCCTCCCAGTGCTAGACATGCTATTTTGCAGGAACTTTTTTATTTTAAACAGGGAGAAAAAGAGGTATTGCCTGAATCTTGGGCAAGGTTTTGTGCTTTGATTCATGCACAAGCTGGAAGTCCATTACCTAAGAATGAGCTTCTTGATATATTTTATAATGGACTAATAAAGGAATCTAGGACATACCTAGATAGTTGTGCTGATTGTGTTTTCAGGAATAGGACTCCTAAGGAAGTTGAGGAATTAATGGCTAAAATAAGTAAGAACTATGAAGATTGGACTCCTCCTAACCAAGCCATACCTGAAGTAATTGTACCTGAACCATCTATTCCGGTGCCTATTCCAACATCAAAGAAGAGGGGAGTTATTGAATTAAATTATGAAGTGATGAAGGAAGCTAAGAAATGTCTTAAGGAGAAGGGAATTAAAGCTGCAGATGTCAAGAATTTACCTCCTATTGAAGAATTATGTAAGCCTATTCCCTACTCATCCACTATTGAGGTACACTCTCTCCAACACTTTGATGAAGGTGATATCCCTTACTCTAAACCTCCTGATCAATGCTTAGAAGAATTCGATATCTTTATTGTTAAGCAAGATAACTTTAATAAAAGGGTGCAAAATCATCTAATGGAAAACACTAGAGCTATTGTTGAGTTGAAAGATATCGTGGAAAGAACCTCTAATGATGTTAAAATGATTGTTAAACACTTTCAAATGGTTCAAACTCAAATAGATCAACTCGTTAAAGTGCAAAACGACTTGCTAGTTAATGCTGGTAAAGAAAAACATGCTTATGAAATTAGAATTAGAAGTGGTGCTGCTACCCAGGATCCTCTATATCCTGAGGGGCATCCCAAAAGAATTGAGCAGGACTCTCAACAAGCTGAAAATAGTGGTTCTACTCATAAGAAAAGGAAAAAGAAACATAAAGCTGTTGTAGAACCCTCTAAACCTACTAAAGATCCTAATAGTATATCTATCTCTAATGCCGAAACTGAAAGTGGTAATGAAGAAATTGTTGTTACTAATGAAGAAAAAGTTGAAGAAGAACCTGAAAACCACACTAATAATACTCAATACACCAAAGAAAATTTTATTGCTAAGAAACATGGTAGTGAAAGAGAACCTTGGGTCCAAAAACCTATGCCTTTCCCTGATAAGAAACACAAGTCAAAGGAAGATGAACATTATAATAAGTTTTGTGAGTGGATGAAGCCTTTATTCCTACAAATTCCTTTGACTGATGCTATTAAATTGCCTCCTTACTCACAGTATGTGAAGGATATTGTCTCGAATAAAAGGAAGATCCCTAATGAAGAAATCTCTACTTTGCTTGCTAATTATTCCTTCAATGGTAAGGTTCCTAAGAAACTTGGAGACCCAGGGATTCCAATTATCCCTTGCTCTATTAAGAATAGTTATGTTAGAACTGCTTTGTGTGATTTGGGAGCTGGAGTTAGTGTTATGCCTTTCTCTCTCTATAAGAGGCTTCAACTTGAAAAATTAATACCAACTGATATATCTTTGCAAATGGATGATAAATCTACCACTATTCCTGTGGGTATATGTGAGGATGTACCTATTCAGGTGGCTCACAATTGCTTGATATTAACTGATTTAGTTGTGCTTGAAATCCCTGAAGATGATAATATGTCTATTATTCTTGGGAGACCTTTTCTTAATACTGCAGGACCTGTTATTAATTGTAATCAAGGAAAGGTGACTTTCAATGTTAATGACAAGGAACATACTTTCTATTTCCCCAAGAAGATTGAAAGGACTTATGGTTTGAATTCAATTGAACATGTTGAAGGCATTCAAGTTGGAGAAATATATTGTCCCATACCAAGAGAAAAATTTGAAACTATTATGATTGGGACCATTGCTATCAAGGTTGAGGTAACATAATCATTAGTGGAATACAAAGTTTTGTCTCATATGCAATTGTTTTGGTAGCAAGTCTTGATCAACCTTGTTAACAAAAGGATTCCATTGAATAAAACAATGTTTTCATTATGATTATCTCCGTTTATTTCTATCCTTTGCATTTTAGTTTTTGCTTTCGGTTAGTTTTATTTTTGTTGTTAGTTGCTTGCATGTTAGAACTTATGTAGTTCTAGCCTTGTTTTGTCCTTGCATCATGTTTCCAAAAAAGAAAAAAAAATCTGTCTGTCAGAAAAATTATTCTTCTATCTCTGAAAAATGCCCAAAAATAAAGTGTGTCGAAAAATTCCAGAAAATTCATATTAAATTTTTACATGAAAAAAGGGGAAGAGGAGTATCTGGGAGGTACCAGGGGGGCCCACCAGGAAGGCACACCACATGGTGGCGCGGCCAGCCTTGGGTGGCGCCATGCCCTAGTGTGGGCCACCCCTGCCCTCCCACTAACTCTCTCACCTGCCACTTTCTTCTCTCTCCCGAGTAAGCTCCAGTTCATTTCTCAAAATCGCGTTCATGCTGTGCTTGCTCTTGATTTTTTCTCCTTGCTCAGCCCATCTTTCTTTCTGAAATTTGGAGCATTTGTTCCCTGGTATGTGACTCCTCCCCTTGTCCAAGTAGATTTGTGTTTAGTGGATTATATGTTGAGTATTTTGCTGCTCTAGGTGACTGGTTATGAGAGCTTGTAAGCTTATTTGATGCTTAGAGATATAGTTTTGATGCATGTTTAGGCCTTTTGCAAGTCCCTATGAGTAGAATCCTTCATTATATCTACTTTGCAATCACTTGTTTAATAGGCGTTTAAATTTCAGAATACCAAGCATGAACAACCATACTTTTGGAGAGATATTTGAGAGTGATGCACCTAGGAGGTCGAGGCCCTCGAGGACAGCCTCTCAAGCTAGCCCATCATACAATGAAGATCTCATTGCAACTCGTATTGGTAGTGAAAGGGATGATGGGGATGCTCACCCATCCTCTTTTCCTTGTTTTACTTTCTTACAAGCTGTAGGTATTCTTGATGATTTCTTGCTACTGATTGAGAGGGTTGGTTTGACCTCATATATGCAAGATGAGAGTGCGCAATACACTATGCTCACCAAAACTTTTGTTGAGAGCTTCATGTTTACTAACACACCCTATCAGTCTACTGTCTCTTTCAAAATCTATAATTTGCCCTTCACCATGCCTTTGGAGAGATTTTGCAGTATTGTAGGTGTGCGCATGACAGGGACCGTGAAGAAAATTCAAGGGCGACCCGCTGATTTGTTGGAACTTTACCGAGGAGTGACCAATGATGATGACCGCGTGGCGCAATGCGGAAAGATAAGAAATATCCAACTCCCTGCTCTTAGATACTTTGCATATTATCTTGCTACTAGTGTACTTGGTAGGGAAAACACAGGTAATATCTCCAACTATCATTTAGCATTCCTTGCTGCTGCGCTGAACAATGATACTAGGTACAATCTTGGCTCGCTTATTGCTCGCCGCCTAGCTGCTAGGGGGCCTATCTATGGGGGCATCATTGCCTTGCGTATAGTCAATGCATTAGGTCTTTCAGTGGATCCCTATGATGCTATGCTGGAACCACAGAGGCTTGACCTTGTTGCCATGAAAACTCATCACTTTGTCACTGCTACCTCTGTTTTGAACAATCTAGTATATAGGATGCTTTTCACTGACGGGGATGAAAGGGAGATCCTTTTGCCATAGCCTGCTTTGTTTAGTGTTCACAGGAGACCGTGGTCGCGCTCTAAGGAGGAGGTGGACGAGCAGCTTCGCTTGCTGGGTTTCCATGAGCAGCACCAGGAGGATGTGCCCTCGTATGATTACTCCGCGCATTACGGAGGGACGTACTCGAGCTCGCACCAGGATGAGGGGACCTCTTCGTCGTACCAGGGTGACACTTCATCCTGGCCAGCTTGGGATAGATACCCACATAGGCCAAAAGCCTAAGCTTGGGGGGAGGTACGCCGACACCGCACTCATCTCCATATCATGTTGTGTCGGTACTTTGTATATTCATGTTTTCGTTCTCTTTTTAGTTTTAGTTTTCGTTTTTCTTTTGCTTTTGCTTTCTATAACACAAAAAGACCAAAAATATTTGTTGTTTCTCTTTGGTTTGATTCTTCTTTTTGCCTTGGTTTGTTTTTCCCTTTTTGCTTCATTTGAACTATTCGAAAAACCCAAAAAGATTTTGCTTTGCTTGTTTTTCCCTTTTGGTTCTTGTTTAAAAATCGAAAACACCAAAAATATTTGTCGTTCTTATTTGGTTTTGTGAGTTTGCTACAGGGTTCAGCAGTCCTCGGTGGAATATTGGTTTCATATTATTATTCAAGCCACACAAATGAAGAGCAATAATGAGGATTAATGACAACTTGAGGCGTGGTAAGAGGTTGGTAACGAACTCTATTTGTCTTCATTTTTGTACATATACTCATCATTGTGAGCATGCTTAGTCCGTTCATGTAGAGTGTATGTTTTCTTTGGATGCTTAGTAGTTCTTGCTTTCTTATGATTAGCTCCAACTCGCTAATAGATTGTAGCATGTCTTATAAATGTTTGCTTGCATTGCTCTATTCATAAATTGGTATGACACCGTGGTATCCTCCTCTGAATGTTTCATTTGAATTGACATGGCACATGCTCACGCATGCACATGACTGTAATAATCAGTTGAGCCTCGATGAATTATTTTGCCTTGAGGATCTTGAATCACTTTCATGCCATGAGTAGTCCTGTTTTGTTGCAAGCATGATAATGACAGCTATTGCTCTCTCGTTTGTCGCTCCCCCACTATTGCTAGCCTTCACTCCCACTGAGTGTTTTACTCATGTTTCCAACTCCCTTAAACCAAATATTTCCAAAGTGTCCACCATATCTACCCATTAGCATCATTTTCTACTTCCGTGCATATTCACTATGCCTTGTTTTCTTCCAAATAGAATGTTTGCTTGTTATGAGAAAGTTAGTTAGTAAATCTCTCACGAACTTGATGGCACACTTTATTTCCTGCACTTAATAAACCTAAACCATTGTGAACTCTCCATGAAAGTTATATGCTTGCAAATTATAGGCTAGGGATTAGCAGAACCGTGCTGTCACGGGGAACGCTTTCAACACTTGTAAATATATACCCAGTTGATACCTTGCTCTTTTGTTTGCGGATGTCGTCGGTGTGAAATAAAAGGGGAGCTTGTAAGTCCATGGAGTTATGTATGTGTGTTAGAGAAACACCTGGGCCGCTGGTCTAATCCATGTTGACATGGTGGAAACCTGCAGCGTAACCATAATGATATCTATGAAGCATTCTTCTTATAAAACAAGAGAGAGATAGCTATTGAGAAAAAGAAAAAAAAAGGAGTTTTATGAAAAGAGGAAAGAGAGAAAAAGTACCATTTTCCCATGGTAAATAAGAAGATTGCTGAGATACTCATTGTTTGCTTGCCTTGTCATTTTGATATGGGGATTCTTCCGTATCATTGGGAAAGGGGTACCCCGTTGGCGGTTCTCAATGATACGCACATACTTACGATGACAAGAACTTACCGGTAACTAAAGTTGATTAGCATGAGGAGCGGCCCTCGTACTCAAGGGACTTGGGATTTTCAGTCTATAGTCTGTCAAGCATATAACTTAGATTGGACCTTACTTTCACCTTAACCACATTAAAGATGCTTATGACAGGGGCAATGAGAGCTCAAAGCTAATGAGTACCATACTTTCAGCATTTGGAAGCCTTTCAAATTATTCAAAACCTTTTCTTTTACTTGTTGAGTCTCCACATATTCTTTGAGCACCTTCTTGAGAGCATAGTTGTCATTCTTTGTGTTTGTTCCATTACTTGATTATTTGTGTTATGACTATGATGCTTGTATCCTTGATATCTTTACTTCTAGTCATCACTTGAACTTCAGAGGTGCCTTGACATTCATAATCAAAGGCAAGCGAGATACCACTCTATCATACCTTTCTATGAGCATTGTAATGTTGCTTATGTTTGTGCCTCATGCTACTTATTATTCTTGAGTTGGAATCTCTTCATAGCTTGCAATAACTATTGAGTAGACTCAGTTGCATACTCTTTATTATGAATTATCTAAGTAGTTGATCACATTGCTGATAATATTTACATCATATGAAGCAAATGTGTTCGTGAAATTTCTTTTATCGCACTCAGTTTTCAACTGAATTGCTTGAAGACAAGCAATAAGCTAAGCTTGGGGGGAGTTGATACGTCCAAAACATATCTACTTTCCCGAACACTTTTGCTATTGTTTCTCCTCTAAACTTGTGTGATTTGGATGCAACTAATGCGGACTGACGCTGTTTTCAGCAGAATTGCCTTGGTGTCTACTTTTTGTGCAGAAAACCAACTATCACGAAAAATCCCAAAAAATATGCCACAAATCCTATTTCACCCGAAGACTCCAGGAGCCAGAATACGAGACGGAGAAGAGCCAGGGGTGGCCACGCCACCTGGTGGCGCTGGCCAGGCCAAGCCGCGCCAGGGGGTGGTGTGGGCCCCCCAGGCACCCCCTCGGCCTCTCTCTTCGCCTATAAGGAGCCTTCTGACCTAAAAACTTCGGGGGGTTCGACGTTTTGCCAGAAGGAGTTCCGCTCCGCCGCTACCACCAGATTCCACGAAACAACACCAGAAACTCTATTCTAGCACGCTGCCGCGACAGGGAATTGGAGGAGATCATCGCCATCATCATCACCATCGCTTCTCCATCGACCATCCATGTTTCCCCCATCTATGAGTGAGTAATCCCCCGTTGTAGTCTATGGGGATGGTAGGGATTGGATGAGATCGTTCATGTAATGGCATCAGATTGTTAGGGCATGGGGCCTAGTATCTTTTATTAGTGCTTTATGACTTTGTTGCGACTTGTTGTGCTTAATGCTTGTCACTAGGGCCCGAGTGCCATGATTTCAGATCTGAACATGTTATTGATTCATTATGATAGTATTGTTTTTTGTCTTATCTGCAAGTTGTATAGACACGTTGATGTCCGGAACCTATGGCCCCGAAGTGACAGAAATCGAGATAACCGGAAGGGAATGGCTTTGATGTGAGGATCACATGTGTTCGCGGAGTGTTAATGCTTTGCTCCAGTGCTCTATTAAAAGGAGCACCTTAATTGCCAGTAGTTCCCTAGAGGCCCCGCTGCAAACGGGCTGGCAGGACAAAAGATGTTGTGCAAGTTCTCATTGCGAGCACGTATGACTATATATGGAACACATGCCTAGGATTGTCTAGTACTTGGATGCTTTATGTTACTTATCTGCAATTGCCCTATGTTCTGATTGCTATGTGAATTGTCTTGTCCATGCAATGCCCGTCCATCCATCCCTATGCCTACCCCACTCGAATCCCACTGTTTACTGCTTTTGTTACTACTGTCTTTGCTTTACTAATGCTGCTACTTTACTATTCCTACGACAAAACTATTGCTACTGATAAACTGCCGTGAGCAAGATTTGTTTCTAGGTGCAGCTGAATTGACAACTCAGTTGTTAAGGCTGATAAATATTCTTTGGCTCCCCTTGTGTCGAATCAATAAATTGGGTTTCACTTCCCTCGAAAATACTGCGATACACCCCTATACTTGTGGGTCATCTCTCACCACCAAAAAGGCACGAGGGATGTTGTTTTTGAGTGGGAGTTCATTTCTGATTTGGATTAGTCGAACTCAATTTGTCTTAAACTAAATCAAATTGAATTTGCATAATTTGTTGTAGTGATTGGCATTTGTTCACTACCTTATGCTTAGTTTTAATTCAGATAATAGAACTATAGAATTCTAGATATTTACTTTACGAACTGGTATCGTATTGTTTTGAGTGTCAATTTAAAGTTTATAAGTCATATTGCAAACTTTCAGCAAACTCTATATACTCCATGAAGTTTAATAAGTAGTATTAAATCAAGAGTAAGAATTCCAATGTTAGTATCTAAAGTATCATGTTTGCCTCCATGATTATTGGTATTTAAAAGTTGTTTTAATATCAAGATTATCTAGGAGCTCAAAATTGTTTCAGAAACCATCATGTGTGAAAGATATTGTGATATCTGAAACAATGTTTTTGGTTGCATTATGATAGAGTATAATTTAGCAAAATACATGTTCTCATATTGTATGAGAATTTTTGAAGGATGGAGATGCTAGGCAACCAGATCTCCCAAAAAGGTTTTGGGAACTAACATTATACTCGCGATTCTTCCATATAGGCTATAGTAGCTTGATCATGAAAGTTGCCATGATAAGGATGAATAGAAGATGTAAGTAAAATGTTTACTACACAAATAGATTACTAAAGAATGGATTTTTTAAAGAACACCAAACATTTAATGATGGTGATCCACTTCAAAGTGCAAGTCCAAAGGTATTAGTATTTGACTATGTACACTTTGTACTATGTGTCATGTGAATGACACCACTATTGATGTTGATAGATTCTTTTAAAATAAAAAGAATTGTTGAAAGAGAATCTATAAAATATTTGGCAGAAAAGAAAAGGTTGGAGATGTCCAAATTAGGTATATAGAAGATATACATCTTATGGCTGTATTCCTTGCTTGTTAAACAATGTGGTTCTTAGGTATTGAATATCGGTATTGGATACCGAATTGGTTGGTGTGAAGTGTCATACAGAACAACACAATTCATGAATTGCGACGGCCTAAGTAACTGGCAAGAGAATAAGTGATGATGTTCATCAAAAACAAATAAAGTGTTATTGTGGTTTTCGTTGTCGTCAAACCTAGCCTTCAAGATTTGTTTTAATAATTGTTGTTTTGTTCCAGTATTACGAGAACAATGGTTGTTCAAATAATTACCGGTTTCCATAATGGATGGATGGACTTTTATAAGTCTAGTTGGAGAAATCACATCCATAAACATTATTGGTAGAATGTCGTAAGACAAATGATTGGAAGATCAGTTATGAAGTGACATCACTGTTTGAATTATATTGGAAAGTAAACATGAAGAAACTCCATGTTGATGGATTTTTGGAGTCTTTTGATTTTGATCAATTGACGCTTGTGAAACTTTCCTCGAGGTAACTGAAACTCCGTCCATAGGCCAAAGAGGAACGGATGACTAACTTATTGGACATTATGCATGTTGATGTATATAGTCCATTATGTGTAGCCATATGCGATGGATCTTTTTGCTTCATATGCTTTCTCTAGATATTTAAGTTAATATATCTATATATTTACTTAATAAGGAAGAAGGATGAAACATTTGAAAAATGTTCAAAGACTTTCAAGATGAAGTGAAAAATCATTGTAACAAGAAAATAAAATAGTTTATGATTTGATCGTAAAGGAAGATATTTGAGCTACAGGTTTAGCAAAACACCTAAGATTTTAGGAATTATTCCATGAATTTTCATTTCCCGATACACCACAGGAGTATGGTATGTTCGAGAGATCAAATCAAACCTTGTTTGACATGGTTAGATCAAAGGTGTCATTTATAAAACTGCCATTATGTTTTAAGGATTAAAGCTTTAGAGACTACCGCTTTTACACTGAAAAGAGCACCATCGTGATCCGTTGAAATGATACCATATGAGTTATGGTTTGGGATAAAACCCAAATTGTCTTTTCTTAAATTTTGGTATGCTATGCATAAGTAAAATGTTTACAACAAAAGTCGGATAAGCACGTCTTTGTAGGTTATCCCAAAGAATTTGTTGGGAATTCTTCCATAACACCGAGGACAAAAGAGTTTGTCGCTTGGAACGTCAAGTTTCTTGAGAAGGAATTTTTCGTGAAAAGTTAAGTGGGAGGACAATAGAACTTTAATAAGGTTGTTGAACCTTAGCTATATGTGCTAAGTAGCGCAGCACAGGAAAGTGTCCCGGTGGCGGCCACAATGCTCATGGCTCCCGTGATTACAAAGGGTGTGATCTTGGAGATTAGAGTTCCTATTGAACCATGTGGGTCGGTAAGAATCAAATAGTAAGATTTGAAATAGAAGTCGTTAATGTTTTGACAATGATGAATCGACTGCATGCAAAGAAGCGATGATGGGCCCTAACTCCATAAAATGACTAGAAGTCATAGAATCCGTGACAGTATCCATACACGAGAAATCAAGTTTCTGAACTTGGAAGACCCTCCGGAAAGGCGTGAAGCCTATCGGTCGTGTTTGGATCTATAAAGAAATAGACATGGATGTTTAACATCTATGAAATAGTCGACATGTCAGAAATAAGTTTACGTCAATGTTCAAGGAGTTGACTATGACAAGATTTGATCTTTCATAGCGATATTTAGTCTTGACGGATTAATGTAGCAACCACTACATATAATTTGGTATATGCTAGTTGAATAAACAAAACAAGGTTCTTCTAATAGAATGGTTACCTAGGACGTGTACATGACACAGTCCGAAGGGTTTTGTTAATTCAAAGGGTGCTAAAAGGGGATGCAAACTTCAATAGTGAAGTGAGCATAGCGGAGTTGGAATCTTCACCATGATGAAAATGTTAAAGGAGTTTAATTTCATTAGAGATGATGAAGATGCTTGCATTTGCAAGAAATTAAGTGGGAGCGCTGAGTACATATTGTTGATTGGAAATGATGTATCTTTTATTGACACAAGTTAAGAATTTCATTAAAATAGGATTTTGATGAAAGACTTGGGCAAAACCGGAATATTTGGCATCAATGTCTATATGGATAGATTGAGGCGCTAATATGGTTATGCCAGACGTACATATATGAGATATTGAAAGGGTTCAATATGGAAACAACAAGAAAGGTTCTTGCTGCATGGAAAGGATTGTATCAAGATTCAAGTGCTTCAACACTTGGTGAGTAAAATCACATGAATATTTTGATCGATTATACCATGATATGTATATATCCAGATATGTCTTATACTCTAAATGTTATGAGCACATACCAGAATGATTCATAAGATGATGATTGTACGATAGTAAAGATATTCTTATGAGCTTTGGAAGAACTAAGAATATATCATGTATAAGTGACAAATAGTTAAAGGTAGTTCATTGTAAAGTGTTACATTAATACTAGTTTTTTCACAAGATACAAATTAAATTTATCTCAATTTAGACTATGGGTTGCACAATGTAATGGAAAGGATGATCCATGATGGATTTGGATGAGTTCCAAAGTTGAGGCATTGTGACAGATACTACAACAAAAGACTAAGTATATGACTGCTATAGTAGCAGCAGAGGAGGGCATTTGTGTTAAATAGTTTGTTATCAAACTAGGTGTGGTTCGAAGTGGGCTAATACTATGAAGATATATTGTATGACAATAATATCAACATATTTTAACCTGAACGAACTGAAGGTCTAACCAAAGGACCAAATTTATACAATGCCATCTCATTTGAGAATGAGTGATGTGTAGACGCAAAGACATGCAAATACACACGGACCTGAAAGTGCCAGATCCGGAGATTATGTTAACCACTAGCAAACACATATAGGTGTTGTATATACAAGTTTACAAACTAGATTATTGACTCTAGTGCAAGTGGGAGACTGAAGGGAATATGCTCGAGAGGCAATAATAAAGTGGTTATTATCTTATTCTATGTTTATGATAAATGTTTATTTTGCATGCTATAATTGTATTAATTGGAAACGTTAATACATGTGTCTTTAATAAACAAAATACAAAGTTCCTAAGTAATGCCTCTCATATAAACTAGCTCGTTGATTAACTAGATGATCAAGGTTACCTGATCATGGACATTGGATGTTGTTAATAACGAGGTCACAACATTGGTGGAATGATGTGATGAACAATCATCCGAAGTATAGCATTACGATCAAAGTCATTATTTTTATATTGCTATAACATCATACGAAGTAATCTTAGTCCTTGGACCATGAGATCATGTTAATCACTAACACCGGAAGAGTATCTTGATAACATCAAATGTCACACCGTAACAGGGTGACTATAAAGGTGGGTTTAGTGCTATGAAGGTGCTATGTTGAGGCTCATGGATCAAGAGTGGGATTTGTCCATCCCGATGATGGATAGATATACTCTGGGCCCTCTTGGTGATATCACATTGAAATAGCTTGTAAGCAAGTGATGTGATCACTAGAATGTTATATCACGGGAATAAGAAAAGAGTGCATGTCGTGTTGGGGGGATACCCCCGGGTAGGGTCACTCTAGGGTATAAGGGTCGAGTTAGCCGAGGTTCGGCAAGGTCAAAGCGGATGCTGGCTTGGTCACCTCAAGGCAGGCCGGATCACGGCATAACCCGGAACAGGGGGGTCGCCTAACATTGTCTCATCCGACTTAAGGAGTAAGTCGGAAGTGCTTGTCTAACTTATATGCAGGAACATGTGCGGCCGGATCTACTATGATCCGGGTCCTCGCTTAGCTTCTGGGAGAAAGAAGGAATCTCTCTGGTCAAAAAGAAGGTCCGGTATGCACTGCATGAGCGGAGAAAGCAAGGGCAGGACCACCGGGTCATGGCCGACAAGGGTGACGACGCCCATGTCGGCTGACGCGGGCGCCGTAGAGGCTTACATCGCTAAAGCAGTGTGACGCGGGGGAAAAGCACCCCGGTCGGGTTACCACTTTGGGAGGGGGCATATTCTTAGGAATATGCCTCCACGTATGCCCTAGGAAGGGACCGAACTTCCTCTATATAAGGGGGGCAAGGTTTCTGGTAGAGGGGGTTGAGTTTTCTTTGATACTAGTTGAGTTCTTTGGGGCCATAGGGTTCTGGTTAAGGTTCTAGGGGTGTACTGTGGGCAAGAGTAAGAGAGCTCCTTCTTCCTCCTCTCGCCAATACAGCTCCAGGAGAACTTGTAATCTTGAAAGGAAATCAATACAAACTTCTGTGTGGAGAATCAATCCACTATCCCTCCCTGGATTCCCCTAGCGTGTATTAGTCCCCACCTTTAGCCTATCCATGGCATCTGCCGTGACCCCACCACGACAGTTGGCGCCCATCGTGGGGCTAGCGGCGCTAGCAGGGGTGAAGATCCGGACGGGAAACCTCATCGGCACCGGCGAACGCGTCGTCTCCGGGCTCGTTCAGCGCTTTGGAGCGCTGGACTTCGTCAGCGACAACGCTGGCTGCTTCCACACGCGCCCACTTCCGCGCAACGGCCTCTTCATCAAGCTCGGTGCGCACAAGGTCTACGTTGTGGTGGACGTATCAGGCGTTCATCCGCGCCGCGTCGTCGACGCGGGGGAACCACCCCTCACTGTGGCTCGCGGGGTGCGTATCGCTCGCTCCCCGGACTATGCGGAGGTGATGATGACTGCGCCAGGTGCTGGCGCGAGCAAGGATCCAGCACCGGACCCGGAGGTAACACCTAAGGCACCAAGGAAAGGTAGAGGACCTCCACTAGAGAGGCCTGAGAACGTACTGAGAGAAGCTATGGATAGCTTGGCTAACCCAGTAGCGGTAGTGATAGATCTGGCTCAGGCACAGGCCGAGCTAGAGGAAACTAGGCAAAAGATACTAGAGGGCGCAAAGAAAATAGCTGCGGCTCAGCAGTCGCTAAACATGACGCTGCGTGAGTATGCAAAGGAAAACAAAGTTGATACGGTAAAAGTAAAAGGGAGAAATCTCATAAGCAAAATGAATAGAGAAGGTGATGATGGAGCCGAGGGGTCGGACAACTATCTGTCTGTGGGGTTGCCGAAGTATAGTACCCTGGTGAAGAACCTCAGAGCAGCAGATGCGGCTGCGTCCGAGTTAGAGGGTCTGACGGGTGAGGCCCGTCAGAGACAGCAAGATAGGGTTAACGAGTTGGTTCGGATCGCGAACAGACAGAATGAAGAGCTACTGAGAGCTAACCCGGAGAGAGACGGAGCTTCCAAAATCGTCCATTCGGTGATGGGTAACCCGGAGAAATCCGTTGGAGCCGCATCATCGCCTCATGGTGGTCCAAGGAGAGAAGAGGTAGTAACCTCGGCCAGACGGAACAAACAGATCGTCCCGTACGACCCGACGCGTGCGGGAAAAGAAAAAGAAATGCGGAAAAATGATGATCGACGGAGTGTGAGCCGAGGTGAAGCTGGCCGAGGTAATCACGACCAAGGCAATGCCGGTCAAGGGAACACTGCCAACGGCAATGCCGGACAGCGAAACTCCGCAGGAGCAGGACAACCGCAGCAGCGGAATATACCAAGGCAAGAGCAAAGCGCCGGCCGAGGTATGCAACAGAAAGATGCGCAACGAGAGCAGAACCGATACAACGACGGTGATTCAGTGATGGTGAACGCAGGGTACCCCAGACCGGACTATCATGTGATAGGGTCAAGATTGGGAAGCAGGGACTTGACGCTGGATGACGCCAGGTTAAAACTGGATCGCCTGTATAGGTCGGAACAGATCGAATGTCAGGGTCCCCCGGGTCCGGCGTGCTTTGGACCCCGGATCATGAAAGAGCCACCGGTACCCAACTTCCAGCTGCCTAGAGGCACGAAGACGTATGACGGCAGTACCAAGCCGGAGGATTGGCTGATAAACTATGCTACGGCTGTGAAAATTTCCACAGGCAACTTGAGATGGGTTGTACGATACGTACCCCAGATGTTGGAAGGACCGGCCAAAGTATGGCTGAATAATTTACCACCCAGAAGCATCAACTGCTGGATAGATTTTGAATAAATGTTTATCAGCAACTTCTCAAGTACATATCAGAGGCCGAATAGACCGTAGACCCTAGCAATGTGCAAGCAAAGACCTAACGAGACGGATCATGAATTCTTGACCCGGTGGTGTACCGTGAGAAACTCGTGTGAGGGTGTCATAGAGTCACATGCCATAGCGTGGTTTGCGCAAGGGTGCAGATATGGCAGGGAGCTATGGATGAAGTTGCAAAGGAAAATGCCAATTACGCTGGCAGAGATGATCTGGATTGCTGATTCGTATGCTTTGGGCGATCCGACTCAACCTAGGCTCGCGTCAAATGAGTCAAATGAGGAATACTATTAGAGGGATGGAGCTGGGTCATCCCGGAGGAACGATTACAAAGGAAAAATGAGAGATGATAGACTGGATCATTGCTACGGTTCGCAACAAGTTGCAGCCGTGAATCAAGATCAACCCGGAGCAGGGAGCAACCAACGCCAGAGAACGGGAGGGCAATGGACCCCAAGAAACGATGGCAAGAAAACATGGACTCCGGAGCAAAAGAGACAGTGGCAGGAAAAGAAAGACCGTCTGAGGTATACCTATGAGTCGATGCTGGACCAGCCGTGTAAATTTCACACGCCAAATCCTAATAGCCCGGCGGGTCACACAACGAGGAAATGTGAGTGGATGCGTAAGATAGAACAAGGTGGTTCGGGGAATGCTTAGGCACCCCGGAATGATCAACCTCGGTAGGAGTTACCTCGGCAGCAATTGCTCTCCAGGGCAAACACGCAACAGCTAATGTTGCCTCCCCCTCCGCCGAGGTATGGCAACAATGAGAGAAGGGATGCAGTGCATCAGGTGGAAAATCAGCAACAACCGGATCAGAGATACCCTGGAAACGAGGGAAGAAATAAGTACAGGGAACATCACCAGAGTTATTGTGTGTTCACGACTGAGGAAACATATAGAAAGAGCTTGCAGCGCCGACATATGAAGGTCAATGCGGTCATGCCAGCAGTGACGAGGTACATGCCTTGGTCGGACCAGGAAATCACCTGGAACATCAAAGATCATCATAAACTTATGCCGAGTCCAGGTTCATATGCGCTAGTGCTAGATCCGACATTCATTGGACCGAACATCAATGTGAGGTTTTCCAAGGTACTAATTGATAATGGCAGTAGCATTAACATAATGTATGCGGATACGATGCGCAAGTTGGGCATCTCGGAGAACATGCTCCAGGCTACAAGAACAACTTTCCATGGCATTGTACCAGGCATTTCTTGTGAGCCCATAGGCAAAGTCCGGGTCGACGTGCTATTCGGCACAAGCGATAACTGCCGAACTGAAAATCTGGAGTTTGAGGTGGTGAACTTGGAAAGTGCATATCACGCATTACTCGGAAGACCAGCATTGAACAAGTTCATGGCAAGCTGCCGCATCAGTTATCTGAAGATGAAGTTTCCTGGGCCAAATGGAGTGATTACCATTGCTGGAGATTTCCGACGTTCCATTGAGTGTGCTTCAGTCGGGTCTAACCTAGCCGAGTCACTCGTGATTGTGCAAGAGAAAAGAAAAAATCCAAGAGGTGGCGGCATTAGCTCAGTCCGCGCAGCAATATATGCCGGCGTTGAGTAACCCGCACGGCAGCATTTCATTTCAAGACGCAAAGGACACCAAGAAGGTTCCAGTTGATAACATGTTCCCGGAGCGCACCGTAACAATTGGTGCCGGGTTAACTAACAAATATGAAAGCGAGCTCGTCAACTTCCTCTGTGAGAATCGGGATATTTTTGCTTGGTCTACACAGGACTTGCAAGGTGTTCCCAGGGAGTTGGCCGAGCACTCTTTGAACGTAAGACCCGGAGCAAGGCCGGTGAAGCAACCTCTCCGCCGCTTCGCCGAGGATAGGAGAAAAGTCATTGGAGACGAGATAGCTCGGTTACTAGCAGCAGGATTTATCATGGAGGTACTATATCCGGATTGGCTCTCTAATCCGGTGCTGGTAGAAAAGAAGAAGGACGATCCGAACGTGGCAGTGGTTTGGCGTATGTGTGTCAATTACACGAACCTGAACACGGCGTGTCCAAAAGATCCATTTCCACTGCCGAGGATAGATCAGGTCATAGACTCGACCACGGGATGTGAACTGTTGTCATTCGTTGATGCATATTCTGGCTTCCACCAGATACCTCTGAACCCGGATGATCAAATAAAGACTGCGTTTATTACCCCGTACGGGGCTTACTGCTATCGCACTATGCCGTTCGGTTTACGTAATGCAGGTGCAACGTACCAAAGATGTATGCAAAAATGTTTGCACGACCAAATAGGTCAAAACATACAAGTATACGTGGATGATGTGGTTATCAAGACCAAGGAAAGCACAACGCTCCTTGACAACATAAGGCAAACATTCGGGAACTTGAGAAGGTTCCGGATGAAGCTTAACCCAGAAAAATGTACCTTCGGTGTCCCGGCTAGAAAATTACTCGGATTTCTCGTCTCCAGCCGAGGTATCGAAGTTAATCCAACTAAGATCTGAGCCATCGAACGAATGGAGCTGCCGAAGTGTCTTAACGACGTCTAGAAGTTCACTGGATGCCTGGCATCGTTGAGTCGGTTTGTATGTCGGTTGGGAGAAAAGGCACTGCCTCTCTACCAACTCATGAAAAAGTCTGATAAATTTGTTTGGACGCCACAGGCTGATGAAGCCTTTGCCCACTTAAAAAAGATGTTGGCCACTGCACCAGTGTTAGCCTCTCCACTATCAAAGGAGCCAATGTTGCTCTACATAGCCGCAACCAATCGGGTTGTAAGTGCAGTGATTGTAGTGGAGCGCAATGAAGAGGGTAAGTCGGTGCAGAGGCCAGTATATTACTTGAGCGAGGTGTTGTCTGCCTCAAAACAGAACTACCCGCACTTTCAAAAGGTGGCATATGGTGTCTATATGGCAGCTAAGAAGTTAAAGCATTACTTTGAGGAGCACCCCATCAAAGTAATATGTGAAGCCCCCATATCCGAGATAATGGGTAACAAGGATGCAAGTGGCAGAATTGCAAAATGGGCAATTGAGTTAGCCCCTTATGCGCCCCAATATGACAGAAGGGAAGCGATCAAGTCCCAGGCTGTGGCGGACTTTTTTGTGGATTGGGTCGAGGTACAATACGAACCACCACCACCAGATCCGAACTACTGGAGGATGCACTTTGATGGGTCGAAAACCAAAACCGGATTAGGCGCCGGGGTTGTGCTTACCTCGCCAAAGAAGGACCAGCTAAAGTACGTATTGCAGATCCATTTCGCAGCATCGAACAATGTCGTTGAGTATGAGGCTCTTGTGCATGGGCTCAAAGTGGCAAAGGAGATTGGCATACGTCGGATAATATGCTTTGGCAAATCGGATCTAGTGGTGCAGTAGGTGTCCGGAGTGTGGGACGCCCTGGATCCAAACATGGCACTATACAAATTTCACGTGCAGAAGATATCTGGTTACTTCGAGGGGTGTGAATTTCACCATGTACCCCGAGTGGAAAACAAGGCTGCCGACATGTTGTCAAAGCTCGGATCGACCAAATAGGCAATTCCACCGGGTGTAGCATTGGAACACCTCAGAAAACCATCTATCAGGCAGTCCCCAGGAACAGACTCGATCTATGTCCCAAAAAATACGGAATCCAGAGCTGAGCCCATGGACATTGACCCGGGAGGTAGTACGCGAGACCCGGGGACTGCATCAGCAAACCCGAGAACTGCCTCGGCAAACCCGGGGACTACCTCGCTAGACCCGGGGACTGCTCAGCGTGATCCGGCTGAAGTTATGCAGGTGGATCAGATGGAAATTGATGAGGAGATGTTCCCTCCACGAGTGATATTCCAATTCCTGAAAGACGGAACGTTACCCGCTGAGGAGGTGTTAGCCAGGCAAACTCAGAGGAGAGCAAAGGCATACACGATCATCAATTCCGAGCTGTACAAACAGAGTGTAACCAACATCCTCCAGCGATGTGTTGACCCGGAAGAAGGACTTGACATCCTCCGAGATATTCACCAAGGAGAATGCGGGCATCATGCCTCATCCCGAGCCTTGGTGGCAAAGGCATTCCGGCATGGATTCTACTGGCCAAGTGCCTTAGAACAAGCAGAAGATCTGGTGAGAAAATGCAATGGTTGTCAGAGGTATGCTACCAAGACACATATTCCTATGTCGGAACTCAAGACCATACCAATTACATGGCCATTTGCTGTATGGTGCTTGGATATGGTTGGCCCGTTCAAACCAGCAAGAGGAAACATGACACACATTTTGGTCATGGTGGACAAGTTTACAAAATGGATTGAAGTGAAACCTATAAGAAAATGTGATGGAGCTACGGCCGTGACATTTCTCAAAGACATCATCTTGAGATACGGTTATCCACATAGTATTATAACTAATAATGGAACAAATTTTGTGGAAGGAGCATTTGCGCGCTTCTGCCGAGATAAGAAGATCCGACTCGATGTCACCTCGGTGGCCCACCCCGCACCGAACGGACAAGTGGAAAGATCCAACGGATTAGTATTATCCTGGATAAAACCCCGGCTCATTGAACCGCTGCAAAGATCAGCGGGGTGCTGGATAGAAGAACTACCAGCAGTACTGTGGAGTTTAAGAACAACTCCGAATCGATCAACAGGCTATACGCCGTTTTTTCTGGTATATGGGGCAGAAGCTGTATTACCAGCCGACATAGAGCATGATTCGCCTAGGGTCACCCAATACACAGAAGCCGAAGTGCAATAAGCCCGGCAAAATGATGTTGATCTGCTGGAAGAAGCGAGAGAACTGACATTGTCCAGATCCACCATATATCAGCAAAATCTCCGACGCTATGATAGCCGGAAAGTGTGCCTCCGAGTCTTTCGGGAAGGCGATCTGGTGCTCCGGTTGGTACAACGTACTACTGGCATGCATAAATTATCCCCCCCATGGGAAGGGCCATTCATTGTGAGCAAAGCATTACACAATGATTCTTACTATCTTATAGATGCAAAGCCACAAGAAAAGAACAAGGCGGACAGGTCCGGAGAGGAATCTAAGCGACCGTGGAATGTAGCACTACTTTGTCCCTTCTACACTTAGCTAAGAAGTGTATGTATCCGAGTCGTCTCATATGTTGGTATGTATGTCGGCAATGAGCTTATCAATGAAATAGCAGCGCCTCGAGCAGTAACTCGAGGACTGCCTTAATAATGTTTGTTGTTACTTCTTATGCGGTAGCTGGAATAAGTTATTCTACTTAACCCGGATTAGTAATGTGTGAGCACCAAAAACCCAACTCTTCGACTTGCTGCTGTCCAACAAGAATTGGCTTCATGGCAAGCAAGAGAACAAGTTTGGAATTGCGTAGCACATGAAAAACGACTAAGGAAACGAGTTTATTCGAGCTAACGTTTGTTTTTCCGACTAACCCTGTATTTATTTTCAAGTTATTACGCTGAATTATTTTGCGCTAAGCCTAAAAGTTTCTAAGTATTGTTAAAACAATTTTTGAAGCTCGGGTTCGTAAGTCGTAAAATCGAATCAAGGTAGACACGGACTGAGCCAGAGAATTGGACGAACAAGAAAATGAAACTCGGGGACTGTGCCCAAGTTAATCCGGCATAGAAATGTAGTAGCAAAATATCACATATCCAGCATACAATTGCACCCGGCATACCGGGGATCTGATAAATTTTCAAGTTTTTTGGAACTAAGGAGCAGCAGGAGGAGGAAGTTCGGCGTCGTCGTTGCTGTCTTCAATATCTGAAGCATCATCTTCTCCGCCCTCATCCGACCCATCTTCAACGTTCTCATTGTGCTCGTCCCCAACGGATTCCAGGAAGCTCGGTCCTTCAACCCAGTCATGAATAGGAGAATATTCGACGAGGCTGTAGGCGCAAGCCTGGCGCCGAGCTACCCACTCCGGATCATCGGTCCATCTGGATCCGGTGCGCCGGCGTGTAAGGAGGCTGAGGTCGATCTTCTCGTACCATGTGAGAATATGGTGAAGGATGGTATCGGCTGTGGCACGCCCAGCAGACTCTCTCCAGAGGTCAAGCTGGGTCTCAATCTCCATTAACTTCTCGACGAGAATCGTGATGGTCTCCGGGACAAAACGTATTGAAAATGCGAACTGCAACGTCGAGGATATCCTTGCCATAATTCTTGATGGTTTCCACGCGAGCTGACAGGCTGACCAATAGGTCCTCCATGTCTAAGGGAATGCTCTGACCGTCAGGAACGACAAGAGTACCCCTCTCTCGGCGAAATTTGGCAACAGCAGCGCTTGCAATAGAAGTACCCTCTGGAAAGTGGTCTAGAAACAAGGCAAAGGAAGAAGGTAAAGAAAAGACATATGAGGTAACCCAGAGAATTATGTCGGATAAGGGAAAGGAACTTACGAGAAATATGGCTATGGATCCGGGTTAACTCCTTGATGCAGTCATCGCGTCTTTTGCGAAGTTGCTCAAGCTCAGCGTTTGCCGACCCAAGCTGGAGGTCGGATTCTCTGAGTAGGTCCTGGTCCTTGGAGATCTGGAGAGTAAGGCGCTCATGCTCTTCTGTGAAGTTCTGGCCAACCTTTTGGAGCTCGGTTTGGTGCTGAGCCTTCATCTTCTCCATCTCAGCCTTGATCTTGGCAATATCGTCGTCCTTAGTCTGGAGGAGAGCGAGCTCATCATCCTTTTTCTTCAGCTTGGCTTGATGCTGCCCCGCTTGTTCGAGAAAATGCAGCATCATATCAGGCACGAGCACACTATCCTCAAGAGATGCTGAAATAGTATGTTGACCCGGCAGAGCTGAGGAGTGAATGGTTGCCGAGCCAAGGAGAAGAAGAAATGGAAAACACTACGAGGTCGAACAAAAGAGGACATACCCTGGATTTCCTCCAAGTTCTTCCGCATGATCTTGTTCTCAGCCTCCACCCCAGCTGCAGAAACCGAATGAGGAGATTAGTTCGGCGGAAGAAAGTGAAGAAAACGGAGAGGTGCCGAGGGAGAAAATTACCCCTCTTTTCGTGTTCTGCACTAAGTGCAACATGTTCTGCGCGTAGCATCTTGTGGGTATCCAGCAGGCATTGGAATTCAGCGCTCCGACGATTGATGGTTACCTGAAAAAACGTACAGAAGTGTAAAATTAGCTTGGTACATATTCGAAGTGTACAAGATCTGGGCCAAGTGGAACTTAAGCCGGCTCTAGGTGTGTGCATATTCGAAGTGTACAAGATCCGGGCCAAGTGGAACTTAACCCGACTCTAGGTGTGTGCATATTCGAAGTGTACAAGATCCGGGCCAAGTGGAACTTAACCCGGCTCTAGGTGTGTGCATATTCAAAGTGTACAAGATCTAGGCCAAGTGGAACTTAACCCGGCTCTAGGTGTGTGCATATTCGAAGTGTACAAGATCCGGGCCAAGTGGAACTTAACCCGGCTCTAGGTGTGTGCAGATTCGAAGTTTACATGCAGCTACGTTAGTTTTCTAATGAGCATCCGGCCGAGTAACAAGCTACTCCGCCGGAGGCTCGGGGACTAATGGTTATTATCTACAGCATGTAAAGGAGAAACGACATATCTCCATCATTCGCCCCGCGAGGTTAATTGCCTTAGCGGCGGTATTCATCTAGGCGGAAAATTCTGCGGGGCCGAACTTTTCCGGGAGATCGTCGTTGTGGACGAACTCCGCCTTGTTCCAGTTCATGACGAACTCGATAAGGCTCGGAGGGTACCGCTCGCCGGTGGGCATATGGGGTGCCACCAAGCCCTTCGCGTGAGCTTCTTTCCTCTCAACTAGGGCAAGAGCTGGGCTGGTATGCAGAACCATCTGCTGCGCATCAGTTGGCTCGGCAGGAACATCCTTCGCTGCTGGAGTTTTCTTGGGAAGCATTGATGCTAGGGTTCTCTGCCCAGCCTCGACAGATGCAGACTTGGTGGCATCCGGAGCCTTTTTGCCCTTAGCTTGCTGGGAAGAAGTAACTGCGGTGGATTTCCCCTTAGAGGCTGTTGGAGTAGTTCCTCGCCGAGGCTGAGATGACTCGGACGAGGCGGAAGAACTTGGCACTGGAGATCTTGTAGCTGGATTTGGAGTTGTGGTTGGTTTTCTTGGTGCCAGAACAGATGCTGGAGCCAGTTCGGTCGCTGATACTAGAACTGCTGCTGGTGCTGGTGTTGAGATAGACCCAGTGGTTGCTGGTTGCGGCGATGCCGAAGTGGTGGACATCGTCGCCTCTGCTGGACCGACCCCTCCCGTTCCAAGGTCGCGTTCCTCTCGATGAGGTACTGCGGAACCCGGAGCAACCGCAGAACCCTCCGGAATAGGGCTCAGCGGGCGTGACTCGTCGTCACGAGGAGGACAAGGGCCGGACCGAAGGGGTGAAGAGATGCTTGACCCGCTCTGAGGGACCTCCACCAGAGGCCTGAAAAAGAGGATAATGTCAGAAGAGAAATTACCACGATGCAAGGAAAAGTGAGTTACGCAACGAAAAATGACTTACGCATCCGAGGTTTTGGCCTCCTTGGGTTTCCGAGCCCTCCGTGCCGGGGCTTTGCCTGCCCGCTTGGAGGCAGTCTTGTCTCCGGCCTTCTTTTGCCTTTTTGTGGGCTGAGAAGGTTCGGAGGAAGAACTTGATGCGGCTCCGCGCTTCTTCTTCGACGCCACCGGAACCGGCTCGCCCGTAGCAAGTGGAGGATCCTCGTGGATATGCCCACCGGGTTAGCTGATGCCGGAAAGGCAAAATAAAGAGGGACAACCTCAACAAGTTCAATCACGTCGACATCCGAATCATCCTCATCATCGGGCCAATCTCTAAGAGAAGAGAATTTACCGCTGGGTCGTTTGGTAGCGTCGGTCATAGGGAGGAACATCTCCTGGTCCGGCTCCTCCTCATCCGGGATTTCTCAGTCCGGCGCCCACTTAAGGGTCGGATCCATACCATCCTCGAGAGTTTGCTGAAGGAACAGCTGAGAAAAAGCATGAAGAACAGAGTCAAAAATACAACAAAAACCGACACATATTTGATCCAAAATAAGTTTGCCCCGTGAAGCTTACCGCGGGAGGGAGCCCGTCACGACAGTAGTGCTCAATTCCCCACGTCCATTCGACGGAGAAATCCTTGTGGGTGGTGAAAAGAGCCTTAACCCGGCGAAAGATCTCCGTGTTGCTCAACTCGAAGGAGGAGGTTCGGTTGGGGTCGCGGCTGAAACTCATGTGGCACAACTTGTGGGTGCGCTTCTGGAGGGGAGAGATTCGGTTGCGCACGAACATGATCATAGCATCCTCCTTGCACAATCCAAGTCTCTTCAGCTCCGCGAACCTCTTGTTAACTTGGTTGGCCAGAGCTATAGGCTTCTTGGGGACCTCCTCCTAGAATTCCGTGTCAGGTAGACCCGAAGCATAGGGCAGCAACCGAATCAAGTCTTCAGTGCCCTCATTCCAGACATAGAAGAAGGTCCGGGCCCATCCTTTGCAGGAGTCAAGCCCGGTAACCCGGGGGAAATCAGAAAGTCTCCAGGGTGAGATGGAGGCAGCTCCGAATTGGGTGAGCTGCTTATCCTCCGACTCTACTTGGATGTTGGGGATGACGTTGCGACGAAGGCCGAAACACCGGATCCATAGCTCCTTCGTGGGCCATAGTCCGGTGTAGCCTTTGATCGTAGAGGCAAAGGCGGAGAGAGAGGTGATAGCGTTGGCTGGGAGATGGTGCGGCTGCAAGTGGTAGGTCCTAACCCAATCCCGGAAGAAATCGCTCACCGGCAGACCAAATCCCCGTTGGAAGTGGGACAGGAACACAACAAACTCACCCGGATTGGGTGAGGGGGCCAGTTCGGCGGTGGGGAGACGAGCGACGACGCTGGCAGGAATGCACCTGGTCCGGTAGAGCCAGTCAAGGTCATCTTGACAGACCCATGATCCGGCCCACGCACCGCGGTCCGCCGTGCCGGCGTCCTCCTCGATCTCCTGCTCGGCGACGACGAGCTCCTCCTCCGTCATCTCGTATCCACTATCCTCGCTAGACCTAGCGGCGGTGGAGATCTGAGGCCTGGATGGCGTGGACCCGTGGAGAAGAAGCTGCGCAGTGGTGGCTGCGATGCACAGGCACGGGGAAGGTGCGGCGGCGGCGCTGCTGCTAGAAGCACTGGTGGCTGCGCGGTCGCTAGGAAGACGAAGGAGAAAGGCAATGGGCAGAGGGGCGCAGAAGTGGAAAAAGGCTAAGGGGTGCACCCCTCCGCTACTTAACCGCCCCCTGAGATGGGTGAGTGGGATCGCGCTGCGCCAACAAGCCACACGGTGTGGCCGTGTATCACCTGCATCAACCAATCGGAGAAAAGCCACACAGGGGGCCACAGAGTAGAAGCAATCCCATGATGTGACGTGCTGATGCGGTAAACGAGGAGGCAAGCATGACGTGACCCACGCCCAGTGATAACTGACAATTACTGCGGCGGTTACTGTGCAGGCCCTTAAAATAAGACGAGGTAATGATTAGCCTCCACGTGGGTTGGCGTATGAGAGAAGGAAACGGGGCCCGGATCAAACCATGATAAGCATGGGATCCGAGCCAAAGTGGTAACCCGGCCAGCAAGTGAAAACTTGGAACGTGCGAAGGGAATGTAAATCCATATAATCCGAGAGAAGGAGCTAACCCGAAATTAAACGTCCAAGGCTCGAACATAAATGAACCTGATGTGGCCTTAGCGGCCAAGGCAGCTAAGACCGCACCAGCTTCGGGGACTAATGTTGGGGGGATACCCTCGGGTAGGGTCACTCCGGGGTATAAGGGCCAAGTTAGCCGAGGTTCGGCAAGGTCAAAGCGGATGCTGGCCGGGTCACCTCAAGGAAGGCCGGATCACGGAGTAACCCGGATCAGGGGGTCACCTAACATTGTCTCATCCAACTTAAGGAGTAAGTCGGAAGTGCTTGTCTAACTTATATGCAGGAACAGGTGTGGCCGGATCTACTATGATCCGGGTCCTCGCTTAGCTTCTGGGAGAAGGAAGGAATCTCTCTGGTCAAAAAGAAGGTCCGGTACACACTGCATGAGCGGAGAAAGCAAGGGCAGGACCACCGGGTCATGGCCGACAAGGGTGACGACGCCCATGTCGGCTAACGCGGGCGCCGCAGAGGCTTACGTCGCTAAAGCATGTGTGACGCGGGGGAAAAGCACCCCGGTCGGGTTACCACTTTGGGAGGGGGCATATTCTTAGGAATATGCCTCCACGTATGGCCTAGGCAAGGACCGAACTTCCTCTATATAAGGGGGGCTAGGTTTCTGGTAGAGGGGGTTGAGTTTTCTTTGATACTAGTTGAGTTCTTTGGGGCCATAGGGTTCTGGTCAAGGTTCTAGGGGTGTACTGTGGGCAAGAGCAAGAGAGCTCCTTCTTCCTCCTCTCGCCAATACAGCTCCAGGAGCACTTGTAATCTTGAAAGGAAATCAATACAAACTTCTTTGTGGAGAATCACTCCACTATCCCTCCCTGGATTCCCCTAGCGTGTATTAGTCCTCACCTTTAGCCTATCCATGGCATCTGCCGTGACCCCACCACGACATGTCGGTAACGAGATCAAACTAGGTATTTGGATACCGATGATCGAATCTCGGACATGTAATATATCACGAGACAAAGGGATTTAGTTATGATGTTAAAGGTTCACACGATCACAAGAGTCATCGTTGAATATGTGGGAGTCAGTACGGATCTCCAGGTCCCGCTGCTGATTATTGATCGGAGAGGGGTCTCGATCATGTCTGCATTATTTACGAACCATAGGGTGACACACTTAAGGTATACCGACACTATTGGGAGCAAATATGTTTCAGATAAAGATTTAAGAAAGTGCTAGAATTATTTCAATAGACACTGAAACTGTTTCGGGTGAAATTGGTTCTGCATGTGATATTGAAATGTTGCAGGGGGTTTTATGTGAATGTTTGTTAATTAATGTAATTAACAAAATTCTGAATAAAATAAATAAAATAGTTTTATTTAATGAGAGCTTGCATTAAATTTGGTGGAAATTTAATGCATGTGTGAGTGGAATTTTGTGTGGATGCTTTTTATGGGAGTGGCAGCTCCACCCACATGAATGTGGAAGAGGTGGGGGCACCACCATGGCTGCCAGGCCCTGGCCCTTGGGTGCCCCCCTCTTCCCCATAAAAGGCCCCCCTCTCCTCCTCACAACACACACCTCCTCGTGAAGGATCTCTCTCCCCCTCTAGTTATTCCCCATGGTCTCGGATTAGCGAGATACATGTTCCCTGTGGCTTTATCTGGAAAAAAGATGCTGATTCCGCTACTTTGCTGGAGCGAGGGATGGAGTTTGTCGGGGTATCGGACGTGTGTGCAATCACGGATGCACCGTTGCTTTGCAGTGCTGGACTTGGTGGTACTGGACTTGCTGGAGCTGGATCTGATGGAAGTGCTGGAGCTGGACCTGCTGGACTTCATCACGATCTTGAGATCGGCAAGTGTACGACTACATCATCCACGAGTTCCATCTCGTTAACAAAGCTTTCTTGTCTTAGAGGGTAAGTTCTCTATGGATGTATATCCACCCGTTGCTTGTATCTAGTAGATAGATCTTGGCGTATAGTTCCCATCGTAGGAATTTTTTTGTTTTCTATGCTGCGAACCCAACAAAATATTCACTGAAGTTCTATCAACCACTGATACAACTCTACACACACTAGGCGTTTGCATTATCTAGTAAATAAAACTAGAGCAACAATATGAGTAATAGAGATAACTTTGCATGATAATAAATAACAAGAATGTAAAGCTAGTTGCTGCAGTAATAAAATACACTAACTAATAGAACCATGAGTGTGGAATAGTGGTGGTAATTGTGGTGGCTTTGTCCAAGTTTAAATAGCGAATAGATCGGGTTCATTGTCTCGATGCAGTTTTCTATGTGGGAGAGGCTAAATATACATGCGCTTCACTACTTGGAATTACATGTACTATATGATTGGATTGTTAGCAAACATCTGTAAGTACTAATCAATGCATTAAGGTTTCCCCAACCATAGCCTTAAGTTTAATGATTCTCTTACTCCCATACGTGTAACGTTCCGGTTCACGTCCTTAGGTTTTTGTCACTCCGGTAGAAGTCCCCCTTCCTTTTACACATACTACAAACCCTATAATGTTTAATCTATGCGCGCACAAATATAATGGACACCAAGGGACTATACCATATCAACATACAATTCTAATGAACCAAAGATGTTCAACCATTCAATCTAAGAACAAAGAAACTACACAAACATGACATAGATCATAGGATTATAACTTATAGCATCAAATACCATGTTTACATAGGACGGTATAGAGGTGTGTGGGAGGATGAACCGCTGCATACTAGGAGGATTAGATGATGGAGATGGCGGTGAAGATTGTGAACAGGGTGGCGGCGGCACCAGCGGCAGCACGGGGGACTCCTTCCCCGCTGCTGGTATCATGGGGGAGCACCGCCCTTAGCCCCCTTCCTTCATGGCTTATTGGGAGCCCTCCCCCATGGAGATGGGATCCATGAGGGAGGCAAAAACGTGGCTTTGGCGCCTGCAAATTCATGGGTGGAGGTGCCCTGGGCGAATTAGGTTTCCTCCCTTTATATAGCTTCTCGGATTCCCGTCACCCCATCTTAGGCTGCAGTAAATTCGTGGGTGGAGGCACAAATTTTATGTCTAGAACGTTTGTCGCGAAATTTCCAACAACTTTGTAGTTGAAGAGTTTTCCGTTTGACGTCGTCGTCGACCCGGAATGTGACCATCTTCAAAAAGAGTTCTGAGACAGATTTCTGGAAAAATCCCAATTTGACTCTAACAAGGTTTCCACTTGTATTCTTGGTAATTCCTGCAAATCAAAGTGTAAAACAAGAACATTGTGCACTTTTGCAACTATTAGTAGGTTAGTCCAAATAAATCATAAAGTTTATACAAAAAGGAGCGTCAAAAGCATATTATTAGCATAAAACCATCAAAAATTATAGATACGTTATGGACGGATCAGGTCCCACATAGGAAAGCGCGCTCATCGGCCCCCCCGTGAGAGTACGAAGATCTCTTTGGAATCAGCAAACATACAAGAAATCCCCAAGGAACTCGAAAAACACCTATTAGAACTATGTTCAGCCATTGAAGTATGGTCTGCCCAAAAGGTTGTGAATCCAACAATCAAGGCCACTGGGAAAACGGGTCATCACCTCACCAACTCATGGCACATCTTAGAGATAACACGAGCAACATAGGTGGCCAACCCAGTGTTGACCCTGAAGAAAAGCACAATACTTCGCGTGTGCATGGACTTTACCACCTAAAGAAATTAAGCAACATATACTCCTTTCTCTGTGGTTGACTATGCAAAAGTCGTACTTCCAGTCGAAAGGCTAGAAAACCCCCCTTGAATCACTACAATCAAAGGAAGCAGGCGAAGAAAGAAAGGAAGTAATTCAAGCTAAGAAGCACAGATATTAGGTCTTTTACTTTTTATACATTTTATACTCAATAAGGCCAGCGGCTAGACGAGCACGCCAAAACATGTACCCCTACGATTTGACGATAAATAAAGATAAGTTCCCAAAAACTGAGTTTCAGACATTTCTATTTTATTTTATTCATCAACCTGACACTCGGGGGCTATGTCAATCGACAATTGATCAAAAATCCACCCGAAACTTGGGGGCTTCGCCAAATGTGGAATACCAAAAAAAATCGGATTCAATACAACACGCCTTGACTTGAATAGCTGACTCGGCCCCAGGGCGTCAGGCAAACAAAAGAGTCTCGGGTAATAAACATTTTTTGTATAAACTAATGACTCCTCATTAAAAAGGGGTTGTACATTTATCAAATATTGGAATACAAACCTACATCATATACATTCCCAGTCTTGCACGAAATATTCATATGGCGAAATTTAGGAAGAAATATGTCTTCCTCTAGACACCTCCGGACAATTCTGATGGCAGGCTTGCGTGCAGCCGCCTAATGAGACTCCATATTAATCAACCCACCATCAGGAGAAGGAGGCAATCCCCGCGACACAACATCCAAGTCTAATGAAATGTGGTGTACGTGCACCCAGGAAAGTGCAAGTTTGGCACCCGCTACAAGCTACATTTTTGCGAAGTGGTAAATCATCTTGCCTTGTCGAAACTTCGACATCAAGTCAGCAAAACTCTGAGGTTGAGGATCCCGAGGAAACATGGAATTATATATAGTGGCCAAGGACCTGTGATAGCAGTCGGTAAATTGTTCCACCTCGGAAACGCGATCCTGGAGCAAGGCCACTGAATATGCACGGTGATAATCAGTCCAAAAATCACTACCAGTACCATAGGAGGCGGCCACTAGAGCACTCATTCGTATCCGCAAACATTGGGTTTTCTCCCTCTCGCACAACCGAATACCTCAATCAAAAGAAGGAGGTCAACTTCCCTGATTGAACAAATAAAACTAGGTTTTTTTTGCGAAACACTTACAAAGCATCTTCTCGCTCCCCCTGGAGATTTCTTCTAAGAAATACGACTCGCGCTTCAGCTCTTTGCACATTTTTGATTGCGACACCTCTACCATTGCTTGCACAACTCAAAGATTACCTTCAAGTCTCTTCACTTGTTCAATCTTCCTCGCTTACAATGGCGGATCAACAACATGAACAATGGAGTCTCGGATGTGCCCACCCTAGAAGAAGATGATTGCGCATCCGAAGACTGAGCAAAACCAGAGGGAGTAGTCGAATCAAGGAACATCTGGCAAGACAGGTGAAAAATACAGGATTTCCAGTAAAGCAGAAAACTTGCATACACAGCAACAGACACATCATTCAAGCAAACAAGATGCTTCCCGACAAAAGGAGCAGTTTGACAAAAGGAGCTAGTTTCATTACAAGCAAATAAACAAAAGAGAAGCCTCTACGACTACAAGTCAACTATGGAGCAAATTTTTCTATAGATAAAGTAGCACTAGCCAACGAAGCATCAGCCGAAGAAGGCACAATTGGAGCAGTACTCCCAGAAGGAGCTCCAGTTGAAGGATGGGCGGAAGATTCTTAGGACCTCTACCTATTCCTAGGAGAAGCCACGCATACTTCTTGGCCTTATTAATGAAGGGCTTAAGATCAATCACTTTGCCTTCATCGGTGACTGGAACAGAGGATCTAACCTTCTTCTAGTTGACCTTCTCATCTTGCACCATCGCTAAAGCCATGGAAGTCTTAGCGCCACTCTTCGACTGAATCATGCCATAGCCTGTTAGCGGGTTCGGATCAGCGCCAAAGATAGTGACCAGGTCATTCAAATCCGTCGGCACCTCCTTCGCTGTGAAAATTTCAGCATGAAGGCTTTTGAAGGCGTGGCGCGAACGAATCAGAAGATTGCGCGTGCGAACACTATTAGCCTTGAGAGTCCCAACGACATCCGACAAAGAGTCAACCTTCTTGTCCTCGTCTAGCATGAGAGATTGGCCGTTGAGCTATGCAAAAAAGGAGATCTCGAGTAAGCAACAATAACCACACGTAGAAAATAAAACTAGAAGATTATGAAGAAGAAACTCACGATTCAAAGAAGTGCTGAGAACTTTCAGTCGCTTCCTGAGATTTTCATATCTTCCGCAATCGCTTGCTTTTCACGATTCTGTTTGGCCTCCTCCATTGCCTTCTCCGCCACCCGCAATTTGGCCTCCAGATCTTCAACATGCTTCAATGCCTCGTCCCCGATAACCTCGTATTCTTTGGCAGCAGCTGGACACTTAGAAATTTGCACAAAGTCATTAAAAGCATGTGACAAAAAAAGTTATCAACTGACAGAACGAACCTTTAGATCCTTCGGCTTCATCACGGATTTTGATAAAAGGAGAGGCATATCAACCATCTTGCGCATCAGTGGCTGTAGAAAAAGAAGAAGAACATCAAAAAATCAAGTATAAAGGCAAGTCATAAGAAAAATAAATTATGGGTGGCACTTACATCCTGGATGTTGACCTCGATAGGGTTCTCGGTGATCGCCACACCTTTCCCGCATTTTTTCTTCTTTTTAGCAGCGACAGTGTCGAGGAGGCACATGTATCCTTCGGGACCAGTTTGTCTGCGAGTGATTCGCGTGGTTTCCCCGGATCTATCGGTGGCATGGGCAAACTAGCAAGAGGAGGCGCCATAGAAGTACCAAGGCGAGACAGAGGAAAATGCTCTTCTTCATCATCATTACAAGAAACAGAAAGAGAATTACATTAACTGCAGAAGGCAAAGATACAATTGATAAAATACCAAAGAAAGACAACAATACTTACGGGGAAACATCCTGCATCATTCGAAAAAGGTTCATCCGCGACCGAGCTGACGAAACATGAACAACCCGTAGTAGTTTCGAAACAGTCAAATCACTAGAGTCTTCGACCGCTTCTACAACCTCATCACGTTTCCTTTTTTCAGCAGCAAGCACCCTTTGAAAATTTCGATACAGATTCGAAACAATAGAATGAGTATGCGAAGAGGACTCAAAAGTAGATATCTCCTCCTCTTCATCAGGGACAGTCCTAGCCCCGATAAAATCCTCGGGTAGAGAGGGACTAGCTGGTACTTCACCACTCTCCAGAAGGGGGGGAGAGCAGAAAGGTGGTCATAATTCTTCACCATAAGAGGATAGGTTAAGACAACATAACTACTATAACATATAAAGGAATGCAAGCATAAAAGGTGAGCAACTCACATCTAGTAGCAGATTTTTCTTGCCAAAGGGCTCCACCCTACAATGTGAGAGAACTGGGCTTTTCTTCGTCAAAGAGGTGAAGGAACGAACTCTCTTCTCATAGATATGGAGAGGGAGGCTATCCGGTGAAATCCTCATAGGGTCCTTCTTGTTAGTGTAAGTCCACATAACGCAGAGCATGGATAGGCTAGATGCGCATCCGGATGAAGTAGGACAAAATCTATAGCCTCGAAAGCTCCTTTCCAACCTTAGTCCACGACTTTTCAAGCCACAACAATAAAGGCTTGATCATAGCCATTTCTTAGGGAGTAGGGCGCTGGTCCCATGTGTCAAGCCTTCGGCATGTTTTCTTAGGGCCAAAAGGGGCCAACCCAAAGGTTTGGCCCTCGCTTTTCTGATCCTTGATGTAAAACCACTTGGTTTCCACCCTTGAACAGAATCCGAGATTTTGAAGTCAAAGTAATCAACCTTAGAACGAACGGAGAAAATAGCGCCCCCGATGTCATGGACAACTTCGTCGGTGGCATTACGACGAACATATAAAAAGTACTTCCACATGCCCCAATGGGGATGAATCCTGAGGAAGCACTCACAAAGGGTGATAAAGCAAGCAACATGGAGAATAGAGTTGGACGTGAGCTGATAAAGCTGCATGCCATAAACAAAGAGAAGACCGTGGAGGAATTCATGAACAGGAAGAGAAAGGCCGCGATAGAGGAAGGAGAAAAACATTGCCCACCTCCCAAGTTTAGGAACGAGAACAACTTCATCCCCTGGAAGCTTGAACATGCCCTCATCAAGAAGGCAGTAGTTGCGAGTCTCTCGCAGATCACGTTGAGAGCACTTTGTGGGAGCCCATCCAACGTCCCTCTTCCTCGTCGCCTTAGCAGTAGCAGCAGACGTCTAGACCTTGGACTTGCCCATGGCAGATCTTGCAGGGAGGAGGAAAGTGTGCAGAGAAATAAGAACAGGCAATAATAGCGAGCGCAGGTGCGACTCAAGGAAGAAGAAGAAGTAGGTAGCAAGGGGGAATAGTAAAAACAGTAAAAGGACTCTCCTTTCATTTATAAAGAAAAGGAGCACAAAGTTCAGCCGTTAGATAAGTACGGAGGAACAACAAAACATACAGGATGAAGACACGTGGCAATGATTTGCAAAAGGGATAAAAATCATGGGCAGTTATTGCCATGGTAAACATGGAAGAAATCTGCACGCCGCCTAGATTCTCGCGCATAAAGGGATCGTGCGGTCAAAAATCTCCGCTGACACGCCTCTCAAGGGTCATCATTACTGCAGCACGGACCCACCATTGTAACGTCCCATCGGGTCATGTTTTTCGGGAGCCACGACGCATCAGCTTCGGTAGCGATGATGTCATGGAAAGCAATGGAAAAAACTTTGGGTAAAGTGAACAAGGGGTCCAAGAAAGTAATTACTAGACATGAGTCGGACTAAATTCTTTAGGCAAAGACTTGAGCCTATAATCAAATACAAATATTCGACTATAGCCTCAGGGGCTACTCCCACCGAGAGCACTGGCCATGCACCCAATAAATACATCTTGATGATTCTAGAAAAAGAAGGCCTGAGTTGAAATTTTCATTGGATGACTATAGATGTGAGCCTACAATTGAATACAAATATTTGATTGTATCCCCGGGAGCTACTCCTATCGGGACCGCAGTCGTGCACTTGATAGAAAAGCTTCGATTTACATAAAAGTCCAAAGAATAGTTCGAAGCAATATTATCCTCATGTGTCGAAAGTACACCCGGTAAAATTAAAACTTCGACATAGTCAAAACTATATGAACTTATGAGCATTACATGATCATATCCTCAAACATTCTCTCCCGTCGGGAGTATTTATGAACATCACTCAAAGAAAATAAGAAGCTGATAACTTTAGCAACTCTAGTAGCCAAATAAGGCAGTCGACAAAATCTCGGACCGCGCCTAATGCGACAATAAGTTTGAATGACGTGTCCATGGCATAAAGGTACGACCCCAGGATTTATCCTGTGTGGCCTGGTAATTTCACATGAATGCGCTTTGCCAGTAAATTATCCGTATCAACGATACGATGAAAACTCCCGACGGACGTATTGGGTACCTGAAATAATAGAACTGGAATTCAGTATTCGATAAGACCTCAATGGTCCGAACTGAATTAGGCCAGCAAACTTGAAGTTTGAGCCTATGGACTTGAATTTGATGTAGGTTCATAGTGTTTTTTTCCCTAGAGCAATTAACTGATTTCTGACCCATCAGATGCAACAGGTCTGTTGTACCAAATCCCTATAATATTTAAATAAAGGAAAAACTAGTTTATGAAAAAATTGTCTTTTGAGACTTGATGCACTCGACGATCGACGTAGAGCTCGTTGGAAACCCCAAGAGGAAGGTATGATGAGTACAGCAGAAAGTTTGCCCTCAGTTATGAAACCAAGGTTTAATCGAACCAGTAGGAGCAAGGAAACACCCCAAAGGTGTTACTAGGTGAGCTTTGGTAGGGCGCACTACCGGTGCTAGTAGCAACGTGGAGACCGGTACAACACAATCATAGAACTTTGTCCCCAACTTGCGATGAGGTTGTCAATCTCACCGTGTTTTGCAGAAAACAAAGGATTAAACGTATCGAATGGAAGGAAGTAAAAGTTTGCAGGAAGTAAACACAAAGCAGAAACAGTTTATAAATTGTATGTAAAAAACAAGGACCGGGATCCATAGTTCACTAGAGGTGGCTCTCCTTAGATAGATAACATGCTAGGTGAACAAATTACAGCGGGGCAATTGACAAACATCGAAAAAGCAATACATGCATATACTAATCATCTTGACTCCTTTGAGACTTGATTGGGCAATACCACATAATACATAGACCGCCATCCAACTGCATCTATGACTAATAATCCACCTTCAAGTTATCATCCGAACCCCCTCCAGTATTAAGTTGCAAGCAACAGATTATTGCTTTATGAACTGCGTGTAAGGTAAACAATACAATTGTTCTATGAACAAAACATCATTGTTTTCTCCCTAGTAGCAATAACACATCTAGTAACTTAGAGATTTCTGTCACTTCCCCAGATTAGCGGAGGCATGAACCCACTATCGAGCATACATACTAACTTTTGGAGTTGCTAGCATCTACTTGGCCAAGATAGCTACTAACAACGGAAAGCATGCAAGATCTCAAATAACAAAGACATGATAGAATCAATAATCAATCTGAAATAGCTTCTCAATATCCATCGGATCCCCGCAAACACAACATGTATGAATTACAAATAGATGATCTTGATCATGAACGGAGCTCACAATATCTAAACATGAAAGCACAAAGGAGGAGAAACCAGCCATCTAGCTACTACATGGATCCGTAGTCCAAGGATGAACAACTCACGCATCACACCGGAGGCTTGCATGGTGATGAAGAAGGCCTCCAGGGTGAATTCCCCTCTTCGGCAGGGTGCCGGGAAGAGCTTCAGATCCCTCCCGATCAAGGGATGGAGATGACGACGGCTACAGACTCTTTCGTGGATTTTTGATCGGGTACCTAGGGTTTTCGTCCCGAGGGCAACTTATAGGTGGAAGGAGAGACCGAGGGGGTGCTAGGGTCGGCTAGACCACCCCCTGGCGCAGGCCAAGCCTGGACGCGCGGCCAGGTGGTGTGGCCGGCCCCTGGCCCCTCTCCATCTCGTATTCTGGCACTTGGTCCCTTCCGGAAAAATAGGCACTTTGGCTTTTGTCCCGTCCAATTCCGAGATTATTCATTTTCTGACTTTCCTAGAACCAAAAACAGCAAAAAACAGGCAGCTGGCACTGTGGCTCTTGTTAATAGGTTAGTCCAAGAAATCATATGAAAAGTACTCCAAAGTCGGAACAAAACACAAGAAAGTGGATAAAACAAAGCATGGAACGTCAAAAATTATAGATACATTTGCAATGTATCAACATCCCCAACCTTAACTCCTGCTCGTCCTCGAGTAGGTAAGTGATAAAAAGAAATATTTTTTGAGATGACATGCACCATCAGAGACTTGATCAAAGTATTTGCAAAACATCAAAGCTGGGATCAAAGTACTTCAATCATAACATGAAAGACAAAGTTCTAGCAATAAGCAAAGAAACTATGATGCAACATGAAAAGGCACAAACAAAAGATTCATGAATAACAATGCTTTGTAAGACGTTTGTTTGTTTCACATAAAGAAAACATAGCATAATAGTATTCAGCTTGTCCCTCAATAGAGTAGCAAATATAAATGCATGGGACACCTTCAAAGTTCATAAGAGTGACTAGATACAATAGTTTCAAACAAGCAATAACAAGTTATGCATCAATCAACTAGTCTTGGGACAATGCACATAGAACTAAGAATGGCCACTATGCTCTCAAAGTAGGTGCATAAAGGAAGAAGGTGGAGACTCAATATAATGGTGGAAGAAAGGCCTTTTGTAAAAGGAAGTAGGGATTCAAGTCTCATAACGAGCTTTCAAAAATTATGGTACTTATAGCTTTCAGCTCTCATTGCCCCTATCATAAGCATCTTGAAGGTGATTAAGGTTAAAGTGACACAACTAAGAGGATATGCTTGACAAGTTATAAACCGAAATCTCATGCCCTTTACTTACGAAGACCGATCCTCATGCTACTCAACTTCAGTCACGAGTAAGCTCTTGTCATTGTAAGTATATGTGTATCATTAAGAACCGCCAACGGGGTACCCCTTGCACATGATACGGGAGCTTTCCCATAATCAAAATGACAAGGCAAGCAGACAATGAGCATCTCAGCGATCTTTTTATTTGCTATTTGCATAGGTTTTTATTGAGGATGCTTCATAGTGTGCTCATTATGGTGATGCTGCAAGTTTCCACCATGATTAGGAATGGCTTAGGCTAGTGGCCCAGGCGTTTCTCTAACACACATACAAACTCCATGATCTTACAAGTTCCACTTTTATTTCACACCGCCGGGATCTGTAAGCAAAAGAACATAATATCAACGGGGTACAAAGTACAAGTGCAATGTTGAAAGCGTTCCCCATGAAACATGGTTCTGCTAACTTCAACTTATAAAGCGCAAGCATATATGCAACAAAGAAGGACCCAATGGTTCAAGTTTATTAGCGGCAATAAAGTAAAGTGTGCCATCAAGTTCGTGAGAGCTTTAATCACTAGTTTTCTCATAACAAGTGAAAGGTAGACAAAAGCATGAATATACTTGGAATAGCATAATCTAGTAGGTAGGTATGGTGGACTCTTTGGAAAAACTTGGTTTAGGGAGTTGGCTGCATGAGTGGAACTCATACTTTGTTGTGGAGGCTAGCAAAAGACTCGCAGCGACAAACTAAGAGAGCAATAATGGCCATAATCATGCAGAGCGACAAAACATCATTGATCAAAGCATAAAGTGATACTACAAGTTGAAAAGTAAAGGATCATAAAGTCTATGGTGACTTGTGAAAGTCATAACATGGTGTGAGCATGCGCCAAGTCAACCCAAATAAAGCATCAAAGGAGAATACCACTATACTATGCTTTAATATGCTAAAACAACGCATGATTCATCCAAGGCACATTAAGCAATCTCAATTGTTTATAACAAGTCATGCTACAGCAAAAAATACTAAGCATAAAGCCAAAACAATATCAAGCATGGCAAGACAAAGCACAGGACATAGTCAAAAACAAGCTCTTTTTACCACATAAGTATGAACTTTCCTAGTCTTTTGCAAACTAAACCAAACTATTTGCAAACCAATGTATGAAAGAGGGGGTCCAACCAACTTATTCAGAAAACTAAGCAAACCAAGCAAACTAAAAACCAAAACAAAAATGAAAAGGAAGATGCTCCAAGAAAAACACAACTGTGCATGAAACAATAAAAATGAAGCGTTTGGAAGAAACCTGGAATTTTTATTGATGAAGAAGGGGATGCCTTGGGCATCCCCAGGCTTTGACTCTTGTACTTCTTGGATATTTCTTGGGGTGACACGCGTGGCATCCCCAAGCTTGAGCTTTAGTCCATCCTTCATCTCATTACTCATTCCTTCCATACACCTGAAAATTTTCCTTCATACAAAACTTCACACAATCTCATCAGCAACATTAGTGCGCTTAAGATAAATAAGTCTCAAGGTTCAGTTCTAACACCAAATAAACTTCCATTAGAACACTAGCTACTGTAGCACTTCCCTCAAAAAGCTCAATTCCCCAAAGGAACTCAAGAAGGAACTAACAAGAAGCAAATGCAGAAAATGGCAGAAATCTGTCAAAACAGACTAGAAGGTAAAGACGATTTTTTTAGAAGACCTTATATTGCTCAAATCAAAAAGTGTTGAACTAACGAAAGTTAGATAACAACGTGGGGCAGAACCACAAAAAATGACAGCTCAATACGACGTACAGAACTCTCTCAGCAATTTTTACGGTGAAGTACAGAAATCTGTTTCGCGACAGCAACTTTCCCAATCATTACTTTACTCTCATTAGAGGTTACTCTTGGCACAAAAAGAAAATAAAAAGGATAAGGAGAGGTTATTACAGAGGTAATAACTTCCAAGACTCATCTAAAACTCTTGGGTTATCTCCCAACAAGTATTTTTCTTTAACGCCTTTAAGTTAGGCATAAGAAGCAAAGAAAGAATCAAGTGTTCTCAAATGAAGAAGCATTAAGACCAAATTTTGTTTTCATAGGAGAAGCAAAAGAAATATTTTCTCTCCTTTTAGGGAAGTGTTCTATACCTTTCTTGAGATGGAGTTGATATTTAATGGTGCCTTCTTTCATATCAATGATGGCACCAACAGTTCTAAGAAAAGGTCTTCCCAAAGTAATAGGGCAAGAAACATTGTATTCAACATCCAAAACATAGAAATCAACAGGGACATAGGAATCATTAACCATAATAAGAACATCATTAATACTCCCCATGAGTTTATTTTTAGCATTATAATCAAGTGGGACATTCAAATAGCAATCTTCAACAGGAGGCAAATCAAGCATATCATAAATCCTTCTAGGCATAATAGAAACACTACTATCAAGATCACACAAAGCTTTGAAATCAAAGTCATTCACTTTCATATTAATGATGGGTTCCCAACCATCCTCTTTTTTATAGGAATAGAAGCTTTGTTTTTCATCTTTTCTTCCTTAATCTTTATGAGAGCATCGGTAATGTGTTTTGTAAAGGCCATGTTCATAGCACTAGCATTAGGACTTTTAGCAAGCTTTTGTAGGAACTTAATAACTTCAGAGATATTGCAACCATCAAGATCAAAATCAACTTTATCATCTAAAGTAGTAGAACTATTACTAGCCTCAACACTAGTGATGGTGATAGTAGAAACACTAATGTTTCTAGCAATTTCATCTTCTCTTTCCCACTTAGCATGTAATTCAGCTAATAGTCTAACATTTTCATCAATTCTTACTTGTATGGCATTAGTAGCTGCAAAGGAATTCTCATTAGTTTCAGGTTTAGCAGCCATTTTATTAATCAATGAAGATTGAGCTTCAGACAAAGATGATATATTTCTTTCAGCATTAGAGAGTTTCAATTGTAAACTAGGTATTTCCCTATTTAGACTCTCAAGTTGATGGCTAATGTTCTTTAAGATGGTGGATTGTTCCTCCATAGTTTTAGTAAATAGTTTATTTTGCTCATATTGCATTTGCATGAAGTTTTTAGTGGCTCTTTCAACTTCTAAAATTCATCCTTCACTAGGTAATTCAGATTTACCATTAAAGCCATAAGTTGTATTAGGAGGATAAGGCTTATAATTGTTGTTACCAAAATTGTTCCTATAAGCATTATTACCATAAGCATTGTTTCCAAAGTTATTATTTCTTATGAAGTTCACACCAACTTGCTCTTCTTGAGCAACCAAAGAGGCTAAAGGAACATTATTTGGATCAATATGGGATTTCCCATTAACAAACATAGACATAATAATATCAATCTTATCACTCAAGGAGGAGGTTTCTTCAACAGAATTTACCTTCTTACCTTGTGGAGCTCTCTCAGAATGCCATTCAGAATAATTAACCATCATATTATCGAATAGTTTTGATGCAGCACCCAAAGTGATGGTCATAAAGGTACCTCCAGCAGCTGAATCCAATAGGTTCCTTGAAGAATAGTTCAATCCTGCATAAAAAGTTTGGATGATCATCCAAGCAGTCAGTCCATGAGTGGGACAATTCTTTACCAAAGATTTCATTCTTTCCCAAGCTTGAGCAACATGCTTATTATCAAGTGGTTTAAACTTCATTATTTCACTTCTCATGGATATAATCGTAGCAGGAGGATAGTATTTTCCAATAAAAGCATCTTTGCACTTAGTCCAAGAATCAATACTATTCCTAGTTAAGGAATTCAACCATTCTCTAGCTTTTCCTCTCAAAGAGAAAGGAAACAATTTCAGTTTAATAGTATCACCGTCTATATCCCTATGCTTTTGCATCTCACAAAGTTCAACAAAGTTATTTAGATGGGAAGCAGCATCTTCATTACCAATACCAAAAAATTGTTCTCTCATAACAAGATTGAGCAAAGCAGGTTTTATCTCAAAGAAAGTATTTTCAGCCACAGGTGGAGCAATAGGAGTGCTCATAAAATCATTGTTGTTGGTGCTAGTGAAGTCACACAACTTAGTGTTTTCAAGGGTAGTCATTTTTTTGGATTTTTCAACAGCCTCCACCGCTCTCTTCCTATCTCCCTGTCTGACTCAGAGACCCACCACACCCCCTCCACCTCCTCCCTCGACAAATCCCCTGCCAGCACCCTCACTTCCATGTCCAAAATAGACATTTTCCCTCTAGAGCTCCCACCTCGGTATAAATAGTCCAGAAGCCCTCCCAGCACGCCCCTGCCCCCTCATTTGCTTCCTCTCCCTTCCCCTCACCACCCCTAGCTCCACTCCTCCTCCCCTGCTCTGCTCTACCTAGAGGAAGGAGAGAATGGCCTTTCGGCCATCACTCTAGATCTGAGCATAGCTCACTCCCTCCTGCTCCTCTCCCCATGCATGCAAGATTTCTGAGACCCCCAGGGAATTCTGAACCTAACCCTACCTTCCTCTTGCTCAGGACGGCCTCCACTGACCGCCACCGTCGAGCTCCGACGAGGTTGCTCTCGGGCATCCTCGCATGAGCTCCTCCCCGACGCGGAAACCGCCCGTGCCGCCCATCCCTTGAGTCGCCATCGTCGACCGCGTCTCCCTGTCGCCTCCCCAACCGCCCCCGAGCCTCAGTTGAGCTGCTCCGCCGCTCCCCGAGCCCTGCTAGGGTTTCAGCCCGCCAACGCCGTCGTGAGGTGAACGACGAACGCATGCCGTCCATCGCGACTAGATCCAATGGCCACCACTCGCCGATACTGCTTTGGCGCCCCTCTGCCGCTGACTGGTAGGCCCCGCCAGTCAGGTTCGAACTCCCCCCTCCCGCGCACGACGTCGCCCCACCTGGGCCGAATCCGCCTCCCTCGGCTCATCTCCGGCGAGATCTAGCCCATGTCCCTCCCCTGCCCCTTTTTTCTTTTTATTTCAAACCCTAGATCTGTTTATTAAGCAGTTTGGTTTAATTACCAAATAAAAGAAAAACTGCCTTGTTTTGCCCAGATAAAAATATATACATGTAACCCCATGCTTTGTCCAACATGCAGAGCCAATCCCTCTCTAGAAATAAATTCCTTTAAATTTAGAAAATATATTTACTAGAATGTATCCACTATAGTAATTAAATTCCTCACTGAGTTGTCTAGATTCAAATGGGAAAAATCCAATTCCCTCTGGTGCCCAACGGTCATACCTACAATCTAAACTTGGTCCTAGGTAAAATGGAACCTTGGTTCATCTGTAGCAAAAATAACAAAATACATGCAGTTAAGATTTAGAAAATTCCCTAGGCATATCTACAGCATCTATTAGGCTCATTCCAACTCCCAGAGAAGTGGACCATAAATACCTATCTAAAACCAGGAGATAAGGATTTATTGACCCTCTGTTGAATTTTAGTGAATTAAATACTTCTATAAGTGGTTTTATCACTAGATAAATCATTCTAGGAGTTTGACAACTCCAAAAAGAGTGACTCAATTTTCTACTGAAAGGTATCCTAAATACCTACCATGTTCCCTTGGAATCAACTCCAAGGATTCTGTAGAATTAATCTGGTGAAAAAGACAAAATAGCTACAGATCTGCCTTTGGGAATTTCCTGAGGGCATTCTGGTAAGTATTTTCGAGTGATTCCAACTCTCAGTGGTTCAGTACATAAAACTCTACAAAATCCTCCAAGGAAATAATTTTCGGAGCTCCAGAACCTTTCAGGTGATTTATTACCTAAAACTAGAAGTTATTTCACTAGGAAAATCATAACTATTTAAAGAAAAGTGATAATTTAATGAAACCACTTTTGTTGGTTTCATTTTATCAACATCTACCTGGAGGTATCATTTTTATACAATGTTATCATACATAATATGTCCTTGATCCCAAAACCCCCTCCTAGGTAGTTCCTCGATAATAAACCCTAAGGGGTGTTCATTCCGTTCTCCAAGGCCATTTCAATCTCCTAAATCCAATCCTCTCAAAACCTATTGATTTGAGTAATGTGTGGTATGTTTGTTTGTTGTATTGTAATAATGCTTGTATGCCTTGTTTTGATTGTGGTCTTGCTTGTTTGCATGTATACTCGATGACGGCGATAGTTGCGCTTGTATTGACGCTGAGAAGAAGAGATCTTATTATTATTGGTTATTATGGGTATTCTAAGAAGAAGTCCAGGGACAGTCATGCCATAATACTAATCTCAGGCAAGCCACCTTCTTGCTCATAAGCCTTGTCCTACTATTTTACTTATGCATGTTTTATCTACTATTTATGAAACTGCATTGTTTTATCATATGTTGATGTATATATGGTAGTGGTTTGGCTCTTCCGAACTATTACACTTTTGTACTATTAAGTACAACCCCCTTGGTGATACCTACTTGTCCCTAGTATGGTAGATGGTGTAACACACCATACCCCTTTGGATACCCCGATTTAGCCGATGCAAAGCTAGAGGATGGGAAGACCCAGGAAAAAGTTTTACCAAATCTTTTATGATAAAACCTTGGAGAGGTGGGACCTCCCAAGAGAATGTTGAGAAATAAAAAGGGTTTTGTTTTACAAAATGCTGAAGGAAAGCTGGAGGAAAAAGGTTTACGAAAACGCACCGGGTTCTTTGCAGTTTAGCTATAACAACTTAACCCTATGTAACCACATTACTCTGGAATGGGACATGGCTGGATTTGATGTTTGTCTATTCTGGTATAAGTTGCCTCGCAACTACTACAGGGGATGAAACTCCCTGGAGGGTGGGCCTTCTCCTGAAGGGTCCATGTGGGACATCGACCTGGAGAAGGAATGAAGGGTCTGCGATCCTCCACGCGTTACTATGAGCCCCTCATTGAAAGCGCCCACTGTGTAAAGTGTAAAATGCACTCCGGTTGGTCCTCGGTACCCAACGTCCCGGTTTTGAGGGGAGTGACACTCATAGGATAGGCACTTATATTGGAGTGAGCTTCCGGAGAGTCTTGATCGGTTACTCGACCCACGATCGGTGAAGATCAGGGTAGTGTACCCGGATGGTGTGGGTAAAGTGTACAACCTCTGCAGAAGGTAAATCTATTCGAATAGCCGTGTCCGCGGTCATGGACGGGTTGGACAAACTTCTATAGAGCGGTGCTGGTTTTGTTTTCAAAAAGGATTTCGGAAACGAAATGGCTTTGGAAATGTTTTGACCATGGGATGGTCGGAAAGGAGAAAGGTTTTGACCATGGGATGGTCGGACGCGAAAGAAAGGAGTTTGGTCGTGGGACGACCGGAAGAAAGGAACAAATGGGTGACCCAATCCTAGTGTTTACAAAACTTTTCAAAAGGTTTCCAAAATGTTTTACAAAAGTTTTCAACAAAGATATGTAGATTCTATATCTACAGGAGAAACTATTTGAGAAAAGAACCTCCATTGGGGCCCACCTACTGCCACAACCATATTGCATATCCTCTTGTTTTATTATTCTATTAAGGTGGTTTGCGAGTACATTCAAAGTACTCACTGGCATTGTCCCTGGCTATTAACTTGGTCAGATATCGAGAAGAAGGTGAAGTGGACGACTATGTGAGCTAGGACGTTCTCCCAGTCAGTTGCCTGTAGGTTAAGGCACGACTCAGGCGTTACGCTTAATGAAGTTCCGCTGATGTTTATTGATGTAGCCATAATGGCATGTAAGGTATGACATGTATCCGCTTAAGTAATGGATGTTTATTTTGATACTTGTCGGTTATGTGCCACGACTAACTGATCATGGGATCGTGGTGTATGCATAACATGGATTCTCGGAGGACTAATCCGGGGCCCCACAGACTTGGTATCAGAGCCATCCTGACTGTAGGAGAATCTTAGTTAGCATAGTCGCTATCCAGGAACCTTATTTTGAAAAACCCCGGCTTTCGAAAACTAGTTTCTCAATGAGTTTCAAAAAGTTCTACTTCTTCGCTTACTCTAAGTAAATGCTTTCGAAAATGGTTTCCTCTAACTCTCATCCAAACTTCAAAACTACGGATTTCAAATAACTAGGACCTAGAACCAGGTGAAGATGTTGAGGACGAGATGAAGAGAAGCAACTACCAGCAAACACAAGGAGACTACAAGATCGCCTTACCAACGGAATCCTCCTAATCAGAAGAAATCAAATATTACACTATCAAGAAGCGTCCAAGATACGACGAAGGCTTCATCTGCAAGATAGTGACTCCGACTTGAAGAAAAACGATATATAGGGTCGATAGTCCTAAGAATAGGATTCCCCTACATCGCGAGTAGTTAACTCCTTGGTACCTAGCGTTGACCGTGTTTTCTTGCCTAAGTGCATTATGTGTGGCTTGATGTATGTTGTCCGCCGAGGACATTGCAATTCTCTCGCTCTGTTTGCCTTGTTTGTATGTTCTGGTTTGCCTTGACCTCCTTACACATGTGACTCGAGGAGCGATTGTTGGAGATATGCCCTAGAGGCAATAATAAATGTAGTTATTATTATATCTTTGTGTTTATGATAAATGTTTATATTCATGCTATAATAGTATTAACAAGGAAACATTAATACTTGTGTGAATTGTAAACTTAAATTGAAGTCCCTAGTATAGCCTCTATACTTCACTAGCTTGTTGGTTAATAGATGATTGTGGTTTCCCTATCATGAACATTGAGATGTTGTTAACAACAAGATCATATCGTTAGGAGAATGATATGGTGGACATACTCCTATAGATAAGCGTAGCATAAAGATCAAGTCATTTCAATAGTTCAATTGCTATATGCTTTCTGATACATAGTAACCTAATTCCTTCGACCATGAGATCATGCATATCACCTTTACCGGATGGATGCTTTGATGTCATCAAACACCACACCATAACAGGGTGGCTATAAAGGTGGTATTGAGTGTTCGGAAAGTATTGGTTGAAACACATGGATCAAGAGTGGGATTTGTCCATCCATATGACGGATAGATATTCTCTGGGCCCTCTCGGTGAAATGTCATCCAATTAGCTTGCAAGCATGTGACTGGGTCACAAGGGATCACATATCACGGGAACGAGAAAAGAGTACTTATCAGTAACGAGGTTGAACTAGGTATGCAGAGATACCGACGATCATAACCTCGGATAAGTAACATATCGTGAGACAAAGGGAAATTGGTATCGTATGTAAGTGGTTCATTCGATCGCAATGTAATCGTAGAAATATGTGGGAGCCATATGAATTTCCAGATTCCTCTATTGGTTATTGTTCGGAGAAGTGTCTCGATCATGTCCGCATAATTCACGAACCGTAGGGAGACACACTTAAGGATTCGACGTTGTTTGAGTAGTTATGGTATTATGAGAAAGAGACCGAATGTTGTTCGGAGTCTCGGATGGGATCCGGGATATCACGAGGTGATCCGAATGGTCCGGAGAATACGATTCATATAAGGAAAGTCCCGTTTCGGAGTTGGGGAATGGTTCCGGTGTTTTCATCGGGAACATTCTAGAAGGTCCCGGAATGTCCGGCACTCCGGAGGGGGAAGGGTACATGAATGTGTCATTACATATTGGAATGATTGCATCATGTACTAGGTGTTCTTGCTGTCCAAAATAAAGGGTTTATTTAAATCCTAAATTGAAAAGTCAAACGGCTATTTTGAAAGTCAAACGGCGAGTTTTGGAAGTGGGAAAGGAGGAGGAGGTGGAGGCCGAGTTGGGGAGGGATTCCTCCCCTTGGCCGGCGCGCCTCCCAAGGCCGACTTGGGGAGGGACTCCCCTCCCCTTGGCCGCACCCTCCACCTATAAGAGGAGGGGCAGGGCCTCCTCCTCTAGACACACTAGTTCCTATCCTCTAAACTAAAACCCTAGATCTAAACCCCGGTTTAGAGCTATTTTGGTTTAGAGCCTTCTAATTGGTTTAGAGCCCTCTAATTGGTGTGTCTAATTACTAGACCACTAATAGCCTCTCTCATAAGCTCCACCATACTCGCACCGGCTTAAGGCGAAGCCCTGCGGGATTTCCCTCTACCTCCGGTACCACGCCGTTGTGCTGCCGGAATCGCGAGGAGAGTGCTACAACCTCCGCTGCCTGCTGGAACAAGGGAGAGGAAGGTCTTCGTCGAGTACCGAACGTGTGACCGACTGCGGGGGCGCTGCTGGAACGTGGCGCCGGAAGGATCGTCTACGCGATCTTGAGATCGGAAAGAGTACGACTACATCACCCACGAGAATCTGCTCTCGTTAAACACTTTGGAATCTTCGAGGGTGAGTTATTCCATCGACTCGTTGCTACAATCTAGTAGATAGATCTTGGCTTGTTTGTTTGTATGCGATAGAAAATTTTTGTTTTCCATGCTACGAATCCCTACAGTGGTATCAGAGCCGTGTCTATATGTAGATCTGTTGCACGAGTAGAACACAATGGTCATTGTGGGCGTTGATGCTTTTATTGTAGATTGCTTTGCGTGTACTTTGCATCTTGCAGTATGTTGGGATGAAGCGGCCCGGGCTAACCTTACATGACATCGTTCATGAGACTTGCTCCACGCTTGACATGCAACTCGTATTGCATAAGTGGCTTTGCGGGTGCCTGTTTCTCCTAGCATAGTAAAGATCCAATTTACAACGGGTAATCAACAATGCTAGTATCAATGTTGTGGTTCTTGTTCGTAGGTTAGAACGACACTTATTGAAAGCCCCAAACCACGTAAAATATGCAAAGAAAGTAGAAGCGTCTAACTTTGTTTTGCAGGGGTGTGCAGTGATGTGATATGGCCATGATTATGATTATATTTGATGTATGCAATGTTCCTTATTGTAAGTTGGCAACCGGCAGGAGCCATATGGTTGTCTTTAAATTCTGTTAAGACCTGCGTGTCTATTCAAAATAGTTGTAATAGTTGAAGCTGGTGGACGACAACCATGAAGAAGCGTCATTGACCTTGATGCTATGCCGGTGATGATGGAGATCATGTTCGTGCTTGAAGATGGAGATCGGAAGCACAAAGAAGAAAGGCCATATCATATCACATATTATGAATTGCATGTGATGTTAATCCTTTATGCATCTTGTATTGCTTAGTAGACGACGGTAGCATTATAAGATGATCCCTCATGCACATAAATTTCAAGTTCTAAAGTGTTCACCCTTAGTATGCACCGTTGCCAAAGCTTGTTGCTTCGAAGCACCACGTGATGATCGGGTGTCTTTGATTCCGCGGGTGAATACAACGTAAGCAAGCCAGATTTGCTTATGCGGTAGCTAAGGTTTGATCTTGACGAGCCTAGCATGTACAGACATGGCCTCAGGAACACGGATCGCCGAAAGGTAAAGCATGAATCATATAGTAGATGTGATGAACATGATGATTGTTCGCCATTAAAACTATATCAGCTCTCGTGATGATCGGTGTTGATGTAGTGGATTTGGTTCGTGTGATCACTAAAACAATGTGAGGGATGTTGTTTTGAGTGGGAGTTCACCTAGTTTAATTTCATTAATTAATTTGAACTCAATTTGTCATAAACTTAGTCTAAACTATTGCAAATATGTTGTAGATCAATGGCAGCCCCTACCATCAATTTTAATGCGTTCCTAGAGAAAGAAAAGTTAAAAAACAATGGAAGCAACTTCGCGGATTGGTTCCGCAATTTGAGGATTGTCCTCACAGCTGGTAATTTGACCTATGTGCTGGATGCACCGCTGGGTGACCCACCTGCAGCTGATGCTACCGATGAAGTAAAGAATGTTTACCTCGCTCGGAAGAATCAGTACTCCATAGTTCAGTCTGCTATCTTGTATGGTTTAGAATCGGAGCTTCAGAAAAGGTTTGAAGAGTCAGATCCATATGATATTGTCGAGGATCTCAAATTAATCTTTGAGACTCATGCGGCAATTGAAAGTTATGAAGCTTCTGAAAAGTTCTTTAACTGCAAGATGGAAGAGGGTAGCTCCGTTAGTGAGCATGTGCTTAAAATGTCTGGGCACGCGAATAAACTTCAAAGTTTGGGTATAGTGATTCCTAATACTTTGGGGGTTTACCGCATCCTCCAATCACTACCACCAAGTTACAAGAACTTTGTGATGAACTACAACATGTAGAACATGAACAAAGAGTTGCCAGAACTATTTGCCATGTTAAAATCTGCAGAAGTGGAGATCAAGAAAGAGCACCAAGTGTTGATGGTCAATAAGACCACCAAATTCAAGAAAGGCAAGTCTGAGCAGAAGGGACACTTCAAGAAGGGTGGTAAGAAAGTTACCATGCCGACGAAGAAGACCAAGGCTAGACCCAAGCCTGATATTGAGTGCTTTTACTGCAAGGGAGAAGGTCACTGGAAGCGGAATTGCCCAAAGTACTTGGCGGATTTGAAGAACGGCAACATCAAGAAGAAAGGTATATCTGATATACATGTTATTGATGTGTATCTCACTAGTATTCGTAGTAGTGCCTGGGTATTTGATACTGGTTCGGTTGCTCATATTTGTAACTCGAAACAGGAGCTGCAGAATAAACGGAAGCTAGTGAAGAACGAGGTGACGATGCGCGTAGGAAACGGATCAAAGGTTGATGTGATCGCGGTCGGCACGCTACCTCTTCATCTACCATCGGGATTAGTTTTATACTTAAATAATTGTTATTTGGTGCATGCGTTGAGCATGAACATTATATCGGGATCTTGTTTATTGCGAGACGGTTACTTGTTTAAATCCGAGAATAATGGTTGTTCGATTTATATGAGTAATATGTTTTATGCACATGCACCTTTGATAGATGGTCTATTCTTATTGAATCTCGATAGTAGAAATACACATATTAATAACATTGAAGCTAAACGATTGAAATCAAGCGATAACTCGACCTATATGTGGCACTGTCGTCTTGGTCACATTGGAGTGAAGCGTATGAAGAAACTCCATTCCGATGGACTTCTTGAATCACTTGATTTTGAATCACTTGAAAGATGCGAAGCATGTCTGATGGGTAAAATGACTAAGACTCCATTTTCTGGTATGATGGAGCGAGCTACAGATTTATTGGAAATCATACATACCGATGTATGTGGTCCAATGAGTGTAGCATCGCGCAGTGGTTATCGTTATGTTCTTACCTTCACAGATGACTTGAGTAGATATGGGTATATCTATTTCATGAAACATAAGTCCGAAACTTTCGAGAAGTTTAAGGAGTTTCAAAGTGAGGTAGAGAATCAACGTAACAAGAAGAATAAATTTCTACGTTCTGATCGTGGAGGTGAATATCTAAGTTACGAGTTTGGCGAGCATTTGAAGAAATGTGGAATACTTTCGCAGTTGACACCGCCGGGAACACCACAGCGTAATGGTGTGTCTGAACGTCGTAATCGAACTCTCTTAGATATGGTTCATTCTATGATGTCACTTACAGATTTACCGCTATCATTTTGGGGTTATGCATTAGAAACAGCCGCATTCACTTTAAATAGGGCACCGTCTAAATCCGTTGAAACGACACCGTATGAATTATGGTTTGGGAAGAAACCTAAATTGTCGTTCCTTAAAGTTTGGGGATGCGAAGCCTATGTAAAGAAGTTACAGCCGGACAAGCTTGAACCCAAAGCGGAAAAATGCGTCTTCATAGGATACCCAAAGGAAACTATTGGGTATACCTTCTATCATAGATCCGAAGGCAAAATCTTCGTTGCTAAGAATGGATCCTTTCTAGAGAAGGAATTTCTCTCGAAAGAAGTGACTGGAAGGAAAGTAGAACTCGACGAGGTTGTCGAACCTTCTCTCGAAATTGCGAGTAGCGCAGCACCGGAAGAAGTTCCTGTGGTGCCTGCACCAATTAGAGAGGAAGCTAATGATGTTGATCATGAAACTTCGGTCGAAGTTGCTACAGAACCTCGCAGGTCAATGAGAACTCGTACCACTCCAGATTGGTATGATTCCGTTATGAATGTCATGTTGGTGGACAACACCGATGACCCCGAGACATATGAGGAAGCGATGATGAGCCCAGATTCCAATAAATGGCAAGAAGCCATGAAATCCGAGATTGGATCCATGTACGAAAACCAAGTATGGACTTTGGTAGACTTACCGGATGGCCGGAAGGCTGTCGAGAACAAATGGATTTTCAAGAAGAAAACAGATGCTGATGGTAATGTTACTGTCTATAAAGCTCGACTTGTCGCAAAAGGGTTTCGACAAATTCAAGGAGTTGACTACGATGAGACTTTCTCACCAGTAGCGAAGCTAAAGTCTGTGAGGATTATGTTAGCAATCGCTGCATATTACGATTATGAGATATGGCAGATGGATGTCAAAACAGCATTCCTCAATGGAGACATTGATGAAGAGTTCTATATGATGCAACCCAAAGGTTTTGCCGATCCTAAAGATGCTAACAAGGTATGCAAACTTCAACGGTCCATCTATGGATTGAAGCAAGCATCCCGAAGTTGGAATCAACGTTTTGATAAGGTAATCAAAAGTTTTGGTTTTATACAAACTTATGGAGAAGCTTGTATTTACAAGAAAGTGAGTGGGAGCTCTGTAGCGTTCTTAATACTATATGTGGATGACATATTGTTGATTGGGAATGATGTAGACCTTCTTAATAGTGTCAAGGAATATTTGAATAATAGTTTTTCAATGAAGGATCTTGGCGAAGCAGCTTACATATTAGGCATTAAGATTTATAGAGATAGATCGAAACGCCAAATATCATTGTCACAAAGTACATATTTGGACAAAGTTCTAAAGAGGTTTGGAATGGAAGAAAGCAAGAAAGGGTTCTTGCCCATGTTGCCCAATACGACCTTGAGTAAAACTCAAAGTCCGACATCGGCAGAAGATAGAGAAAGGATGAGTAAGACTCCCTATGCATCAGCCATAGGATCTCTAATGTATGCCATGCTATGTACTAGACCCGACATTGCATATGCTGTTAGTTTAACTAGCAGATATCAAAGTGATCCAGGAGTGGATCATTGGACAGCGGTCAAAAACATCCTTAAGTACTTGAGAAGAACTAAGGATATGGTTCTTTCTTATGGAGGTGATGAACAGCTCGTTGTTAATGGTTACACCGATGCTAGTTGGAACACTGATCCGGATGATTCTAAATCACAATCCGGATACGTATTTATTTTGAATGGTGCAGCAGTTAGCTGGAGGAGTGCAAAGCAAAGCGTTGTGGCGAGATCTTCAACTGAATCGGAATACATGGCTGCTTCAGAGGCTTCACAAGAAGCGATATGGATGAAAGAGTTCATTACAGAGCTGGGTGTGGTTCCTAGTGCGCTGGACCCAATGTCTATCTACTGTGATAACATGGGCGCCATAGCCAATGCGCAAGAACCAAGGTCACACAAGAAGCTGAAGCATATCAAGCTGCGTTTTCACGCTATTCGAGAACATATCCAGGATGGGGATATAAAGATTTGCAAAGTACACACAGATCTGAATGTGGCGGATCCGTTGACTAAACCTCTCCCGAGGGCAAAACATGACCAACACCAAACTGCCATGGGTGTTAGGTATATTACCATGTAATCTAGATTAGATGACTCTAGTGCAAGTGGGAGACTGTTGGAGATATGCCCTAGAGGCAATAATAAATGTAGTTATTATTATATCTTTGTGTTTATGATAAATGTTTATATTCATGCTATAATAGTATTAACAAGGAAACATTAATACTTGTGTGAATTGTAAACTTAAATTGAAGTCCCTAGTATAGCCTCTATACTTCACTAGCTTGTTGGTTAATAGATGATTGTGGTTTCCCTATCATGAACATTGAGATGTTGTTAACAACAAGATCATATCGTTAGGAGAATGATATGGTGGACATACTCCTATAGATAAGCGTAGCATAAAGATCAAGTCATTTCAATAGTTCAATTGCTATATGCTTTCTGATACATAGTAACCTAATTCCTTCGACCATGAGATCATGCATATCACCTTTACCGGATGGATGCTTTGATGTCATCAAACACCACACCGTAACAGGGTGGCTATAAAGGTGGTATTGAGTGTTCGGAAAGTATTGGTTGAAACACATGGATCAAGAGTGGGATTTGTCCATCCATATGACAGATAGATATTCTCTGGGCCCTCTCGGTGAAATGTCATCCAATTAGCTTGCAAGCATGTGACTGGGTCACAAGGGATCACATATCACGGGAACGAGAAAAGAGTACTTATCAGTAACGAGGTTGAACTAGGTATGCAGAGATACCGACGATCATAACCTCGGATAAGTAACATATCGTGAGACAAAGGGAAATTGGTCTCGTATGTAAGTGGTTCATTCGATAGCAATGTAATCGTAGAAATATGTGGGAGCCATATGAATTTCCAGATTCCTCTATTGGTTATTGTTCGGAGAAGTGTCTCGATCATGTCCGCATAATTCACGAACCGTAGGGAGACACACTTAAGGATTCGACGTTGTTTGAGTAGTTATGGTATTATGAGAAAGAGACCGAATGTTGTTCGGAGTCTCGGATGGGATCCGGGATATCACGAGGTGATCCGGAATGGTCCGGAGAATAAGATTCATATAAGGAAAGTCCCGTTTCGGAGTTGGGGAATGGTTCCGGTGTTTTCATCGGGAACATTCTAGAAGGTCCCGGAATGTCCGGCACTCCGGAGGGGGAAGGATACATGAATGTGTCATTACATATTGGAATGATTGCATCATGTACTAGGTGTTCTTGCTGTCCAAAATAAAGGGTTTATTTAAATCCTAAATTGAAAAGTCAAACGGCTATTTTGAAAGTCAAACGGCGAGTTTTGGAAGTGGGAAAGGAGGAGGAGGTGGAGGCCGAGTTGGGGAGGGATTCCTCCCCTTGGCCGGCGCGCCTCCCAAGGCCGACTTGGGGAGGGACTCCCCTCCCCTTGGCCGCACCCTCCACCTATAAGAGGAGGGGCAGGGCCTCCTCCTCTAGACACACTAGTTCCTATCCTCTAAACTAAAACCCTAGATCTAAACCCCGGTTTAGAGCTATTTTGGTTTAGAGCCTTCTAATTGGTTTAGAGCCCTCTAATTGGTGTGTCTAATTACTAGACCACTAATAGCCTCTCTCATAAGCTCCACCATACTCGCACCGGCTTAAGGCGAAGCCCTGCGGGATTTCCCTCTACCTCCGGTACCACGCCGTTGTGCTGCCGGAATCGCGAGGAGAGTGCTACAACCTCCGCTGCCTGCTGGAACAAGGGAGAGGAAGGTCTTCGTCGAGTACCGAACGTGTGACCGACTGCGGGGGCGCTGCTGGAACGTGGCGCCGGAAGGATCGTCTACGCGATCTTGAGATCGGAAAGAGTACGACTACATCACCCACGAGAATCTGCTCTCGTTAAACACTTTGGAATCTTCGAGGGTGAGTTATTCCATCGACTCGTTGCTACAATCTAGTAGATAGATCTTGGCTTGTTTGTTTGTATGCGATAGAAAATTTTTGTTTTCCATGCTACGAATCCCTACAGCGATAACCCACCTAGTAACTCAGGAAACCCCTCTGTTAGTTGTCGGTAAGGAGGCCCAGACCAACCTCGAGATTATATGAGAGGAAAAGCATCGCAAGAACCAGGAGTTCGACATCGTCAAGTCAGAATCAACTCGAAGAATTAACCTCAGCAGGACGGCATACCTCGTCAAACTCACCTCGCAGGACCCGTCAATAGCACCACACTCCCTTGTTCCTTAGTTTACTACAACAATAATCCCGTTGATGCCGAAAGCCAACCACCGAGGATCCCCAAAATCCACGAGAAACCACCCGATAAGTCAACCAAGACAAGAAGTGAAGACCTAACCACACTAACCTTTAGTGTATTAGAGCTTTGGACCGCCTCCAGAGACTAACTAGTCTAGTCGACCCTACCCAAACTAACGGAATGATCCTCCCTAGAAGGTCCGAACCACCCCTGAAGTCAGAAGATTAGGAAGCGTGAAGTCAAGGAGTCCACTCCGCCATCAAGTAGAAGCAACACAAGAAATGCCAATGAAGACCGCTTACCCGATGTCGACGACTTCAACCCTGACTAACTACTAGCAAGAGGGTCGTAAACAGCTAGCTTGCCCTAAGCTAACTCCATAAGGCTTCATTAGGAAACCACCCTCGCCAAGGTTTATAGAATAGGGCGTCACTCGACGACCTTAGCTCAAGACTCCGGGAAGATACAGCCTTCCGCTAACATCATGGAAGCACTTCCAACACAGAAGATCCAAACCCTTCTAGATGAACCTTAGTGAAGATCTGATACATTGCAAATGTATCTATAATTTTTGATGTTCCATGCTTGGTTTTATCCACTTTCTTGTGTTTTGTTCCAACTTTGGAGTTCTTTTATTATGATTTCTTGGACTAACCTATTAACAAGAGCCACAGTGCCAGCTGCCTGTTTTCTGCTATTTTTGGTTCCAGGAAAGTCAGAAAATGAATATTCTCGGAATTGGACGGGACAAAAGCCAAAGTGCCTATTTTTCCGGAAGGGATCAAGTGCCAGAATACGAGACGGAGAAGGGCTGGCCCGCGCCAGGGGGTGGTCTGGCCGACCCCAGCACCCCCTCGGCCTCTCCTTCCGCCTATAAGTTGCCCTCGGGACGAAAACCCTAGGTACCCGATCAAAAATCCACGAAAGAGTATGTAGCCACCGTCATCTCCATCCCTAGATCAGGGGGATCTGAAGCTCTTCCCGGCACCCTGCCGGAGAGGGGAATTCACCCTGGAGGCCTTCTTCATCACCATGCAAGCCTCTGGTGTGATGCGTGAGTAGTTCATCCTTGGACTACGGATCCATGAAGTAGCTAGATGGCTGGTTTCTCCTCCTTTGTGCTTTCATGTTTATATCTTGTGAGCTCCGTTCATGATCAAGATCATCTATTTGTAATTCATACATGTTGTGTTTGCGGGGATCCTATGGATATTGAGATGTTATTTCAGATTGATTATTGATTCTATCATGTCTTTGTTATTTGAGATCTTGCATGCTTTCCATTGTTAGTAGCTATCTTGGCCAAGTAGATGCTAGCAACTACAAGAGTTAGTATTTATGCTCGATAGTGGGTTCATGCCTCTGGTAATCTGGGGAAGTGACAGAAATCTCTAAGGTACTAGATGTGTTGTTGCTACTAGGGAGAACAACGATCATTTGTTCATAGAACAATTGTATTGTTTACCTTACACGTAGTTCGTAAAGCAATAATCTATTGCTTGCAACTTAATACTGGAGGGGGTTCGGATGATAACCTGAAGGTGGATTATTAGTCATAGATGCAGTTGGATGGCGGTCTATGCATTATGTTGTATTGCCCAATCAAGTCTCAAAGGAGTCAAGATGATTAGTATATGCATGTATTGCTTTCTCGGTGTTTGTCAATTGCCCCGCTGTAATTTGTTCACCCAGCATGTTATCTATCTAAGGAGAGCCACCTCTAGTGAACTATGGATCCCGGTCCTTGTCTTTTACATACAATCTACAATCTTTTACTGCTTTGTGTTTACTTTCTGCAAACTTATACTTCTTTACATTCGATACGTTTAATCCTTTGTTTTCTGCAAAACACGGTGAGATTGACAACCTCATCACAAGTTGGGGACAAAGTTCTGTGGTTGTGTTGTGCAGGTCTCCATGTTGCTACTAGCACCGGTAGTGCGCCCTGCCAAAGCTCAGCTAGTAACACCTTTGAGGTGTTTCCTTGCTCCTACTGGTTCGATTAAACTTTGGTTTCATAACTGAGGGAAACTTGCTGCTGTGCTCATCATACCTTCCTCTTGGGGTTCCCAACGAGCTCTACATCAACACTACACGCCAGCAAAGATTTTCTGGGCACCGTGTATTGAGCCATCAAGCGATTTTCTGGCGCCGTTGCTGGGGAGTCAAGGACTACTTGTTTTGCTTTCTTATTTGAAAACACAAAAAAATTAGTTCCTATCTTGAGTTGCCACTATGTCTAGCCTTGCTCCAATCACTATGTCACCCGAGGAAATGATTCTCACTTTTAAACAAGGAATTGAGGAAAGTTTTAAGGAAGCTTGGTCTAGAATCTCTGATCTACATGAAAAGACCGAGCTTAAAATGATTCAAGGCTTGTTCCTTAGCAGTTTTTACCTTGGGATTGCTCTTTGCTATAGATATGCTTTAGATGCTATTGCGGGAGGAGATTTCCTCCAAAGTAATAAGTAATAAGAAATTGATCCTCACTTACAATTTGCTTAGCCAAACTGATACTTCTTTCGCAAAAATATTTGCTAGGTTGAACACTCTTGAGGCTAGCACTACTAGATTAGAAGGGTGCTATAATACGCTTAGGGAGCATCACAATTATGTTCCAATAAATTCTGAACCATCAAAGTGGCTCCCTACAGTAAAGATTGAGATAAACACTGAAACTTTTCAAGCCCGCTGTGATATCATGTCTGAATTTTTCCTTATGCCCAAGGATATTTATGAATCTTTGAATCTTTGGGGGCTTACGGAAGGAGGAAAAGAAATATCTCTTGCTAATAATACTACCATATTATCTCTTGGAATATCTGAAGGATTGTTTACAAAGATCCTTGGGAAAATGATTTCTACTGATTATCTTGTTATTGAATGTGCAGGAAAAGGACAAATTAGACTTGGAAGATCCCTACTAGAACTCCTTGGAGCAATAATAGATGTGGGAAAGGGGACCATGTAACTTTCTTCTCCACCAAACAATCACATTTTCCCAAAGTTTAAGAATAAAAATAAGAGAGGTAAGGGCAAGAAAGTTGGTTTTAATGCTTCTTCACTTGAGAACACTTGATTCTTTCTTTGCTTCTTATGCCTAACTTAAAGGCGTTAAAGAAAAGTACTTATTGGGAGATAACCCAAGAGTTTTAGATGAGTCTTGGAAGTTATTACCTCTGTAATAACCTCTACTTATCCTTTTTTATTTGCTTTTTGTGCCAAGAGTAACCTCTAATGAGAGTGAAGTAATGATTGGGAAAGTTGCTGTCCCAAAACAGATTTCTGTGCTTCACCATAAACATTCCTGAGAGAGTTCTGTATGTCGGATTGAGCTGTAATTTTTCGCGGTTCTGCCCCAGGTTGTTATCTAACTTTCGTTAGTTCAACACATTTTGATTTGAGCAATATAAGGTCTTCGAAAAAATTCGTCTTTACCTGCTGGTCTGTTTTGACAGATTTCTGCCATTTTCTGCATTTGCTTCTTGTTAGTTCCTTCTTGAGTTCCTTTGGAGAATTGAGATTTTTGAGGGAAGTGATACAGTAGCTAGTGTTCTAATGGAAGTTTATTTGGTGTTGGAACTGAACCTTGAGACTTATTTATCTTAAGCGCACTAATGTTGCTAATGAGATTGTGTGAAGTTTTGTATGAAGGAAAATTTTCAGGTGTATGGAAGGAATGAGTAATGAGATGAAGGATGGACTAAAGCTCAAGCTTGGGGATGCCACGCGTGTCACCCTAAGAAATATCCAAGAAGTACAAGCGTCAAAGCTTGGGGATGCCCAAGGCATCCCCTTCTTCATCAATAAAAATCCCAGGTTTCTTCCAAACGCTTCATTTTTATTGTTTCGTGCACAGTCGTGTTTCTCTTGGAGCGTCTTCTTTTTGTTTTCATTTTGGTTTTTAGTTTGCTTGGTTTTCTTAGTTTTCTTAATAAGTTGGTTGGACCCCCTCTTTCATACTTTGATTTGCAAATAGTTTGGTTTGGTTTGGAAAAGAGTAGGAAAGTTCATGCTTATGTGGTAAAAGGAGCTCATTTTTGACTGTGGCTATGCTTTGTCATGCCATGCTTGATATTGTTTTGGCTTTATTCTTAGTATTATTTGCTGTAGCATGACTTGTTATAAACAATTGAGATTTCTTAATGTGCCTTGGATGAATCATGCGTTGTTTTAGCATATTAAAGCATAATATAGTGGTATTCTCCTTTGATGCTTTATTTGGGTTGACTTGGCGCATGCTCACACCATGTTATGACTGTCACAAGTCACCATAGCCTTTATGATCCCTTAGTTTTCAACTTGTAGTATCACTTTATGCTTTGATCAATGATGTTTTGTCGCTCTACATGATTATGGCCACTATTGCTCTCTTAGTTTATCGCTCCCAGTCTTTTGCTAGCCTCCACCACAAAGTATGAGTTCCACTCATGCATCCAACTCCCTAAACCAAGTTTTTCCAAAGAGTCCACCATACCTACCTACTAGCTTATGCTATTCCAAGTATATTCATGCTTTTTTTCACCTTCCACTTGTTATGAGAAAACTAGTGATTAAAGCTCTCACGAACTTGATGGCACACTTTACTTTATTGCCTCTAATAAACTTGAACCATTGGGTCCTTCTTTGTTGCGTATATGCTTGTGCTTTATAAGTTGAAATTAGCAGAACCATGTACCATGGGGAACGCTTTCAACATTGCACTTGTACGTTGTACCCTGTTGATATCATGTTCTTTTGCTTACGGATCCTGGCGGTGTGAAATAAATGTGGAACTTGTATGATCATGGACTTTGTATGTGTGTTAGAGAAACGCCTGGGCCGCTAGCCTAAGCCATGCCTAATCATGGTGGAAACTTGCAGCATCACCATAATGAGCACTCTATGAAGCATCCTCAATAAAAACCTATGCAAATAGCAAATAAAAAGATCGCTGAGATGCTCATTGTATGCTTGCCTTGTCATTTTGACTATGGGAAAGCTCCCGTATCATGTGCAAGGGGTACCCCGTTGGCGGTTATTAATGATACACATATACTTATAATGACAAGAGCTTACTCGTGACTGAAGTTGAGTAGCATGAGGATCGGTCTTCGTAAGTAAGGGGCATGAGATTTCGGTTTATAATTTGTCAATCATATCCTCTTAGTTGTGTCACTTTAACCTTAATCACCTTCAAGATGCTTATGATAGGGGCAATGAGAGCTGAAAGATACAAGTACCATAATTTTTGGAAGCTCTTTATGAGACTTGAATCCCAACTTCCTTTTACAAAAGGCCTTTCTTCCACTTATATTGAGTCTCCACCTTCTATCTTTATGCACCTACTTTGAGAGCATAGTGGCCATTCTTAGTTCTGTGTGCATTGTCCCAAGACTAGTTGATTGATGCATAACTTTATATTGCTTGTTTTAAATATTGTATCTAGTCACTCTTATGAACTTTGAAGGTGTCCTATGCATTTATATTTGCTACTCTATTGAGGGACAAGCTGAATGCTTTTGTGCTATGTTTTCTTTATGTGAAACAAACAAACGTCTTGCAAAGCATGTTATTCATGAATCTTTTGTTTGTGCCTTTTCATGTTGCATCATAGTTTCTTTGCTTATTGTTAGAACTTTGGCTTTCATGTTATGATTGAAGTACTATGATCCCAGCCTTGAGTGTTTTGCAAATACTTTGATCAAGTCTTTGATGGTGCATGTCACCTCAAAAATTATTCTTTTTATCACTTACCTACTCGAGGACGAGCAGGAGTTAAGCTTGGGGATGTTGATACATTAAAAATGTATCTATAATTTTTGATGTTCCATGCTTGGTTTTATCCACTTTCTTGTGTTTTGTTCCAACTTTGGAGTTCTTTTATTATGATTTCTTGGACTAACCTATTAACAAGAGCCACAGTGCCAGCTGCCTGTTTTCTGCTGTTTTTGGTTTTAGGAAAGTCAGAAAATGAATATTCTCGGAATTGGACGGGACAAAAGCCAAAGTGCCTATTTTTCTGGAAGGGATCTAGTGCCAGAATACGAGACGGAGAAGGGATGGGGGCCGGCCACACCACCTGGCCGCGCGGCCAGACCTGGCCCGCGCTAGGGGGTGGTCTGGCCGACCCCAACACCCCCTCGGCCTCTCCTTCCGCCTATAAGTTTCCCTCGGGACGAAAACCCTAGGTACCCGATCAAAAATCCACGAAAGAGTCTGTGGCCGCTGTCATCTCCATCCCTAGATCAGGGGGGATCTGAAGCTCTTCCCGGCACCCTGCCGAAGAGGGGAATTCGCCCTGGAGGCCTTCTTCATCACCATGCAAGCCTCCGGTGTGATGCGTGAGTAGTTCATCCTTGGATTACGGATCCATGTAGTAGCTAGATGGCTGGTTTCTCCTCCTTTGTGCTTTCATGTTTAGATCTTGTGAGTTCCGTTCATGATCAAGATCATCTATTTGTAATTCATACATGTTGTGTTTGCGGGGATCCGATGGATATTGAGATGCTATTTCAGATTGATTATTGATTCTATCATGTCTTTGTTATTTGAGATCTTGCATGCTTTCCGTTGTTAGTAGCTATCTTGGCCAAGTAGATGCTAGCAACTCCAAGAGTTAGTATTTATGCTCGATAATGGGTTCATGCCTCCGGTAATCTGGGGAAGTGACAGAAATCTCTAAGGTACTAGATGTGCTATTGCTACTCGGGAGAAAACAACGATCTTTTGTTCATAGAACAATTGTATTGTTTACCTTACACGCAGTTCGTAAAGCAATAATCTATTGCTTGCAACTTAATACTGGAGGGGGTTCGGATGATAACCTGAAGGTGGATTATTAGTCATAGATGCAGTTGGATGGCGGTCTATGTATTATGTTGTAATGCCCAATCAAGTCTCAAAGGAGTCAAGATGATTAGTATATGCATGTATTGCTTTCTCGGTGTTTGTCAATTGCCCCGCTGTAATTTGTTCACCCAGCATGTTATCTATCTAAGGAGAGCCACCTCTAGTGAACTATGCATCCGGTCCTTGTCTTTTACATACAATCTACAATCTTTTACTACTTTGTGATTACTTTCTGCAAACTTTTACTTCTTTACATTCGATACGTTTAATCCTTTGTTTTCCGCAAAACACTGTGAGATTGACAACCTCATCGCAAGTTGGGGACAAAGTTCTGTGGTTCTGTTGTGCAGGTCTCCATGTTGCTACTAGCATCGGTAGTGCGCCCTGCCAAAGCTCAGCTAGTAACACCTTTGAGGTGTTTCCTTGCTCCTACTGTTTCGATTAAACCTTGGTTTCATAACTGAGGGAAACTTGTTGCTGTGCTCATCATACCTTCCTCTTGGGATTCCCAACGAGCTCTACATCAACACTACACGCCAGCAAAGATTTTCTAGGCGCCGTGTATTGAGCCATCAAGCTCTAAGGTGGAAAGACTACGTATTTCCACTCAATCTCTAGAAGATTGTCTACCAGAAGGTACTTCAGAAAAGATCCCCGGATAAGGCATACTCTCGCCAAATAGCCACTCGCGAGTCATCAGAGGGGAAACTAGCTGAAGATTCTACGAAGTCCCTTCGCTACGTCAGCTAAAAACCAATCCGAAGGACCATAGGATTGCTAACCGTTCAGTTCCAATCGCTTAGAGGACGTGAGACTCCAACGACTACCATAGGCCAAGTACGAATACGAATAGTATATATAAGCCCCGTAAGACATAGCTTCGTGGACACCATCTGAAGATTCTACGACTCCAAGGAGAAAGGGATGTGATATCCCCGAGCTATACTAGTCTAATCCTAAGGGGGAAAGACTGCGCCTTTCCCACAAAAATAGGGTAACCCTTCGCTGAAGAAAACTCCGGAGTCCCGACCCTTAGAGAGAGGTACTCCTAACTGTAGATTCTATCCTCCGATGAGTACTCCGTGAAGTTCAAATCGAGATAGTCTGCCCAGTCTAAGCCCTTGAGATATATAGTCCGGAAGGAAAAGAAGGTCATCCCTCGCAATTAGGACTGGACGCTGCTCAACTCTCCGTGCATCCCGGAAGACTGAAGCTCAACTTCATCGGTGTAGTAACCACTTTCAAAGATGGAGTCCGTAAGATAATACGCGTAAGACACATAGTATCAACCCGAATCAAAATCCCCTAACCCTACTCTCCTGAATCTCGGGACGAGATTCTTTTAAGGGGGAAAGGTCTATAACATCCCCATTTCAGAAACCCTGATTAGTTGTCCAGAATGCAAAAATCAGGGGGAACAAAAACTTTTTCTTGTTCATTGGTGCTGTGTTTGCTTGATGCTTGTCTGTGCTTATGCTTCTGATTGTATAGCTTATGATATACTCCTTACCTCAACATCAGTTGTCAAAAAGCTATTTAACAAAATTATCCTGGATCATTTTACATATTCTCAAATGTTCTGGCATTCCAAAACATGAGTCAAGATGCTTATGTAACCAAAACTATTTTAGTAGCTTCTATTGACAAAACTATGGAGAGATATATAATATAATCTCCTTATGTTTCCAAGACAGAACCTCCAACTACCCCTACCTCTAGGATTCTCAAAACCTTGTATGGAACCTTTGAATTCTACTCTTGGTAGGGATACCAAGGACCTTACCTTGTTCAACTCCAACCTAATAAAAATACCCATCCTTACCTCAAGCTAAGCTTGATGGTAACCCCAGTAGTAGTTGGTTTGCTTGTAAGATGAGTTGCCTTGATCAGCTGTTTGACTTGTTTTCTTAGAAGTAGTATGAGCTACTCTAGGAGCTCATCCACTAGGATCAAGATACTTTAAAAACCACCAAACCCTAAGAAAGATTACAATCTGGATCTAATCCCTAGCCACCAGGTGATCATCTAAAACCCTTAACCAAATCAATTCTGAAGTGATCCATTCTAGAGTTTCTAAGTCAATGAAGACCAATATCAAGCATGGATCCCATCTACTCAATATAATCCTCAACCTCATCCACTTGATGATGCAATGGTATCTTGATATCCATCAAAAGCCTTCTCTCTCTTAATCTAGTAAAAAACCCTAAATCTGCCAAATTTGGCTGTCTGGAAAACTATTTCCAACATCACCTTTTTGAATGTCTCCCTTTCTCAACCCTTGTGCATTTTTGAATATGCATCTGAACCACCTTGTTAACCATCCTAAGGAATACCAAGGCACACTCTTGCCCTTGGTTAGATCAACCTCCAACCCACTTGTTCTTGATGCTTTTGCAGGCTAGAAAATAACTTTTCCTGCAAATCTAGTCAACATGCCTACTTTGACAGTAGCTCACACCATCCTCCAACCTTCAATGGACCAACTCTTTGCATGGTTATGTTCTACTCATATAGATCTATCAATATCTTCTTCACTTGTTCCAAGTAGATCCTTGTGCTTCTTAAACCCACAAGGTTTTGAAGGCTAGTTGATAATCTGCTTTGGCAGGCTTATTTTATTCAAAGTTTGAAAGCCTGTCATGGTGAGCTCAAGCAAGACCAAGCTCAAAACCCTACCGCATTGCAATAAAAATCACTTGGTCTATCCATACACCTATCCCATGCCCCAAGGGGAGCCTTGAGCTCCAAGATCCAACAAGGTTTTGGTGGCATGAAAACAATCTTACCCAAGATCCCTAAATCTCTAGTTTTCCCCAAAATCAACTTGGATTCTCCAATACCAAGGTTGCAAATGCTCGTTACACCTTGTCTACATCATCTACCTTGATCATCAAGATTTATCAATAATTATCCATATTTACTATGGACCAAAACTATTTAATTCCCTTAATAGGCAAAACCTCCAAAACCTCTTCCATAAAGGAAAGTTTGGTTTTTGCCAAAACACCTCTCCAACTTTTGGCTCAATTGAGACCCATATATCATATCCTATCTTCACACTTCAAAAATATTTTTTTTGAAGAGCTTTATTATTTCTTTTTGCCCATTTTCTTAAATGGCTGAAATGGAATAATAATTGTTTTATATACTTTTAAGCCACAATAAATCTTGGGAAAATTCCCCAAAGTGTGTATTCACATTTGAGACCCTCTCAAACCAAAAACCACACTTGTACAATTCAAAAATACCAAACGAGCTTCTAGAAACCATTTCTGCACTTTTTGAATATATGATCTAAAGTGGACCAAAATTCACCCAATAAATCTCAAATAATTCATGGAGCCATACCTTGTCAATACCTATCTACCAGCAGCATTGGATCATCCAGACCTGGTACAAATCTAGGAAGTTCTTCATAAGCAACCATATGACCAAGACTTGATATAAATCAAGCTCATAATCTAAACTCTATCCAACTCTCATCAAAATTTGCTCAATACCTATCCTCAACACTAGGACACACCCCAGGTCGACACCACTGTAGTAACCCCTCTCCCTTGCCCCATGTGCTTGGAAGAGAGAGAGAGAGAGAGAAACAAGTGGGACCAATTAATTGCAACAGCCTCCACCACTCTCTCCCTATCTCCCTGTCCGTCTCAAAGACCCACCACACCCCTCCACATCCTCCCTCGACCAATCCCCTGCCAGCACCCCCTCCTCCATGTCCAAAATGGACATTTCCCTCTAGAGCTCCCACCTCGGTATAAATAGGCCAAAGGCCCTCCCAGCACGCCCCTGTCCCCTCATTTGCTTCCTCTCCCTTCCCCTCACCACCACCTAGCTCCACTCCTCCTCCCCTTCCCTGCTCTGCCCGGAGGAAGGAGAGAATGGCCTTTCGGCCATCACTCCAGATCTGAGCATAGCTCACTCCCTCCTGCTCCTCTCCCCATGCATGCAAGATTTCTGAGACCCCCAGGGAATTCTGAACCTAACCCTACCTTCCTCTTGCTCAGGACGGCCTCCACCGACCGCCACCGTCGAGCTCCGACAAGGTTGCTCTCAGGCGTCCTCGCGCGAGCTTCTCCCCGATGCAGAAACCGGTCGTGCCGCTCATCCCTAGAGTCGTCGTCGTCGACCACGTCTCATTGTTGCCTCCCCGACCGCCCCTGAGCCTCAGGTGAGCCGCTCCGCCGCTCCCCGAGCCCCGCTAGGTTTTCAGCCCGCCGGCACCGTTGTGAGGTGAACGACGAACGCAGGTCGTCCATCGCGACTAGATCCAATGGCCACCACTCGACGATACCGCTTCGGCGCCCCTCCGCTGCTGACTGGCGGGCCCCGCCAGTCAGGTTCGAACTCTCCCGTCCCGCGCACTACGTCGCCCCACCTGGGCCGAATCCGCCTCCCTCGGCCCATCTCCGGCGAGATCTAGCCCATGTCCCTCCCCTGCCCCTTTTTTCTTTTTATTTCAAACCCTAGATCTGTTTATTAAACAATTTGGTTTAATTACTAAATAAAAGGAAAACTGCCCTGTTTTGCCTAGATAAAAATATAGACATGTAACCCCATGTTTTTTCCAACATGCAGAGCCAATCCCTCTCCAGAAATAAATTCCTTTAAATTTAGAAAATATATTTACTAGAATGTATCCACTGTAGTAATTAAATTCCTCACTGAGTTGTCTAGATTCAAATGGGAAAAATCCAATTCCCTCTAGTGCCCAATGGTCATACCTACAATCTAAACTTGGTCCTAGGTCAAATGAAACCTTGGTTCATCTGTAGCAAAAATAACAAAATACATGCAGTTAATCCTTTAGAAAATTCCCTAGGAATATCTACAACATCTATTAGGATAATTGCAACTCCCAGAGAAGTGGACAGTCAATGCCTATCTAAAACCAGTAGATAAGGATTTATTGACCCTCTGTTGAATTTTAGTGAATTATAAATCATTACAGGAGTTTGACAACTCCAAAAAGAGTGATTCCAATTTCTACAGAAAGGTATTCTACATACCTACCATGTGCCATTTGAATGAAATCCAAAGATTCTGTAGAATTAATCTGGTGAAAAATACAACACAGCTATAGAACTGCCTTTGGGAATTTCCTGAGGGCATTCTGGTAAGTATTTTGGACCGATTCCAACTCTCAGTGGTTCAGTACATAAAACTCAATCCTCCAAGGAAATAATTTTCGGAGCTTCAGAACCTTTCTGGTGATTTATTCCCTAAAACTAGAAGTTATTTCACTAGGAAAATCATAACTATTTAAAGAAAAGTGATAATTTAATGAAACCACTTTTGTTGGTTTCATTTTATCAACATCTACCTGTAGGTATCATTTTTATACAATGATATCATACAGAATATGTCCTTGATCCCAAAACCCCCTCCTAGGTAGTTCCTCGACAATAAACCCTAAGGGGTGTTCATTCCCTTCTCCAAGGCCATTTCAATCTCCTAAATCCAATCCTATCAAAACCTACTGATTTGAGTAATGTGTGGTATGTTTGTTTGCTGTATTGTAATAATGCTTGTATGCCTTCTTTTGATTGTGGTCTTGCTTGTTTGCATGTATACTCGATGACGGCGATAGTTGCGCTTGTATTGACGCTGAGAAGAAGAGTCTTATTATTATTGGTTATTATGGGTATTCTAAGAAGAAGTCCAGGGACAATCATGCCATAATAATGATCTGGGCAAGCCACCTTCTTGCTCATAAGCCTTGTCCTACTATTTTACTTATGCATGTTTTATCTACTATTTATGAAACTGCATTGTTTTATTATATGTTGATGTATATATGGTAGTGGTTTGGCTCCTCCGAACTATTACACTTTTGTACTATTAAGTACAACCCCCTTGGTGATACCTACTTGTCCCTAGTATGGTAGATGGTGTAACACACCATACCCCTTTGGATACCCTGATTTAGCTGAAGCAAAGCTAGAGGATGGGAAGACCCCGAAAAAAGTTTTACCAAATATTTTATGATAAAACCTTGGAGAGGTGGGACCTCCCAAGAGAATGTTGAGAAAGAAAAAGGTTTTTGTTTTACAAAATGCTGAAGGAAAGCTGGAGGAAAAAGGTTTACGAAAATGCACCGGGTTCTTTGCAGTTTAGCTATAACAACTTAACCCTGTGCAACCACATTACTCTGGAATGGGACATGGCTGGATTTGATGTTTGTCTATTCTGGTATAAGCTGCCTCGCAACTACTATAGGGGATGAAACTCCCTGGAGGGTGGGCCTTCTCCTGAAGGTTCCATGTGGGACATCGACCTGGAGAAGGAACGAAGGGTCTACGAGCCTCCACGCGTTACTATGAGCCCCTCATTGAAAGCGCCCACTGTGTAAAGTGTAAAATGCGCTCCGGTTGGTCCTCGGTACCTGACGTCCCGGTTTTGAGGGGAGTAACACTCATAGGATAGGCACTTATATTGGAGTGGGCATCCGGAGAGTCTTGATCGGTTACTCGACCCATGATCGGTGAAGATCAGGGTAGTGTACCCGGATGGTGTGGGTAAAGTGTACAACCTCTGCAGAAGGTAAATCTATTCGAATAGCCGTGTCCGCGGTCATGGACGGGTTGGACAAACTTCTGTAGAGCGGTGCTGGTTTTGTTTTCAAAAAGGTTTTTGGAAACGAAATGGCTTTGGAAATGTTTTGACCATGGGATGGTCGGAAAGGAGAAAGGTTTTGACCATGGGATGGTCGGACGGGAAAGAAAGGAGTTTGGTCGTGGGACGACCGGAAGAAAGGAACAAATGGGTGACCCAATCCTAGTGTTTACAAAACTTTTCAAAAGGTTTCCAAAATGTTTTACAAAAGTTTTCAACAAAGATATGTAGATGTTATATCTACAAGAGAAACTATTTGAGAAAAGAACCTCCATTGGGGCCCATCTATTGCCACAACCATATTGCATATCCTCTTGTTTTATTATTCTATTAAGGTGGTTTGCGAGTACATTCAAAGTACTCACTGGCATTGTCCCTGGCTATTAACTTGGTCAGATATCGAGAAGAAGGTGAAGTGGAAGACTATGCGAGCTAGGATGTTCTCCCAGTCAGTTGCCTGTAGGTTAAGGCACGACTCGGGCCCTACGCTTAATGAAGTTCCGCTGATGTTTATTGATGTAGCCATAATGGCATGTAAGGTATGACATGTATCCGCTTAAGTAATGGATGTTTTATTTTGATACTTGTCGGTTATGTGCCACGACTAACTGATCATGGGATCATGGTGTATGCATAACAGGGATTCTCGGAGGACTAATCTAGGGGCCCCACAGACTTGGTATCTTCGGAAACGAAATGGCTTTGGAAATGTTTTGACCATGGGATGGTCGGAAAGGAGGAAGGTTTTGACCATGGGATGGTCGGACGGGAAAGAAAGGAGTTTGGTCGTGGGACGACCGGAAGAAAGGAACAAATGGGTGACCCAATCCTAGTGTTTACAAAACTTTTCAAAAGGTTTCCAAAATATTTTAAAAAAGTTTTCAACAAAGATATGTAGATGCTATATCTACAAGAGAAACTATTTGAGAAAAGAACCTCCATTAGGGCCCACCTACTGCCACAACCATATTGCATATCCTCTTGTTTTATTATTCTATTAAGGTGGTTTGCGAGTACATTCAAAGTACTCACTGGCATTGTCCCTGGCTATTAACTTGATCAGATATCGAGAAGAAGGTGAAGTGGATGACTATGCGAGCTAGGACGTTCTCCCAGTCAGTTGCCTGTAGGTTAAGGCACGACTCGGGCCCTACGCTTAATGAAGTTCCACTAATGTTTATTGATGTAGCCATAATGGCATGTAAGGTATGACATGTATCTGCTTAAGTAATGGATGTTTTATTTTGATACTTGTCGGTTATGTGCCACGACTAACTGATCATGTGATCATGGTGTATGCATAACAGGGATTCTCGAAGGACTAATCTGGGACCCCACAATTATGTTTGGTGCTAACATCTTCATCATGAGGTATGCGTAATGTGGCACCGCCATAAATCGTGCGGAAAGTGGGGCATCCTAGGATCGTGTCGTACTATGATGGACAATCCATGACTTCTAACTCAAGCTTATCACGTCTGAAGTTATCCTGCATCCTGAAGACAACATCCAGGTAGACCTTGCCTTAGGGGATTTTGGCTTTGCCAGGGACTATGTCATGGAAAGATATTTCTATTGGAGCCAGATTGTTCAAGGAGCGGTTCATTGCTCGCAGGGTCTTGGCATAGATGAGTTTAATGCTACTTCCTGCATCCATGAACACTTTGCTCATGTCAAACCTACCGTTTTGGGCCTATACTATCAGCATCGAATGACCCAAACATGGGATCCAAAGTAGATGATCGGCTCCGCTGAACGTAATCTCTTGTGCTGACTAGTGGAAATATTCGGGTGTTGGTGTTGGTTCCATCACTTCCATGTTAACTTGTCGGGGGATCAGCTTCTGGATTCTGTTGGATGGACATCCCTTTTGTATCATCGACATTGCCCCTAGACCTTAGGTACTCATGATCTTGGTTCATGTTTGTCGTGGGTTGCTGCTAGCCCGCCGAAGGTGGATCTGGCGGTGGTGGTGGTGCGGTGAGTGCTAGGGTCCCTGGTGCAGCGGTGTATCCTTAGTTTGCTGCTTGGGCCACCTTGGTGCCGCAAGCTAGTTGCAGAACCAAGAAAGTGCAGTAATCATTCATGAGGTGATTTGAACGCCTTAGTCCTTCTGAGTTGATGTAATAATGCATGTGGCATTGTCCCTCAACCATCTGCATGGGAGACATTGGAGGCTCCTGAGCCCTTGGACGATATTGTTGGATTGTCGTGCTGCTCCCGACATCATCTCGGTTGCCTCGATATCCGCTGCTACGGGTCTCATTTCTTCGGTTGTCCTTGCCGACAAATCTGACGAGACATAGCTAGGTACGCCATTAACGCCATAGTTGCACCTCCTCCTGTTATCATTATTGCAAATATCACGGTCTTCCTCGGGTGAGCGTCCCCGCTTGTTATGTACCACATCTTCACCATCAGCTGGGAAATTATTTTGGGCTTGACCCGACCGAATTCCTTAATGAATTCTTTCTGGCACATGCCATCATTGAAGGCATCGATTGCCCTTTCGTCGGAGATACTCTCGGCTGATGTTTCACCTTTGGATAAATACTCATATTGTCTCCCTGGGCTTCTTCTTGCACGTTCGCAATTCCTCAATGGATATGGGTGTCTTGAACGTGCACTTGAAGTTTCGAATTACTTGTCCTTCAGGTCACTCCATATGTTGATGGATTTGTCGGGTAGCTTCCTGGGCCATGACCGTGTGGCGCCGTTTACACTACTAGGAAAAACCTTATCAGTGGCACACCTTTTTCCACTTTCAGTGGCGCATATCTGATACGCCGCCATTGATATTTATTTCTGTGGCGCATATTGAAATGCGCCACAGAAATCTCAAATTTCTATGGCGCATATTGCCAATATGCGCCATACAATTTTTTTTCCAAAATTCAAAAAAAGGTGGGCCAGATCTCAAATTTCTATGGCGCATATGGCCAATATGCGCCACAGATTTTTTTTTCAAATTTCAGAAAAAAGCAGGCCAGATCTAGATCTGGCCGGAGGTGTTGGTGGTGGCGGTGGCTGAAGGAGGGATAGGAGGAGTGGTTCGTCGGAGGTGGTGGCCAGAGGAGAATGAGGAGGAGGCTGCCGCCAGAGGTGGTCGGAGTAGGAGGAGGAGGAGGAGTCCACCAGAGGTGGAGGAAGGTGTCGCCAGAGTTGGGGGAGGAGGACACTGGAGTTGGAGGAGGAGGCCACCAGAGGTGGTGGTGGAGGAGGAGGAGAAAGAGGAGGAGGATGTTGCCGGACGTGGTGGAGGAAGAGATTGACGGAGGTGGTGGAGAAGGAGAAGGTCACCGTGGTGGAGGAGGAGGAGGTCACTGGGGTGGAGGTGGAGGAGGTCGCCGGAGAGTGGAGAAGGAGGAGGAGGAGAAGGGGAGAAGTGTGGAGGGGAGGATAAGTAGGAAGGGGAGAAGAAGTGGGGGAGAAAAGGAAAAAGAGAGGGAGAAGGGTGCCGACAGGATTCAAATTTTGAATTCTGCCCAAGACTTCTGTTGCGCATATGGGAGAAATGTGTCACAAAAGTTTCTCCCCCTTTTTTATTTTTTTGCAGGAAAAAATCTTTTTTCTGCCATAACTCTTTACTCTTTTAGAATTTGGGGAATCTGTACAATCTTCAACGGCCATAACTTTTTTTCCCGACATCGTATGCAAAAGTTATTCCCATTTTACCGTGCCATGACCTATTTTTGCAAAATACATCGAAATTCATGTATTTCAATTTTCCCTACAACTACACCCCAAAATATAACTACATATCAAAGGAATTATTTTTTTGAAGTTTTTATCATTTTCATTTATTTTTTACAAAAATGAAAAGGTGATCCATAGGGAGGGTGGGATCTATTTTTCCATATTCTATGGCGCATACATCGATATGTGCCACAGAAACATCACTTTCTGTGGCGCATATAGACATATGCGCCACAAAATTGTCTCCCCCCCTTTTTTGTGCTAGGTCCCATCAACTTTTTGTGGCGCATATAGACATATGTGCCACAGAATCATCACTTTCTATGGCGCACACGAAAATATGTGCCACAGAAATGTGGATTTCTATGGTGCATATTAGTTCCGGGCGCCACTGAATTGCCAAATTTTAGTGGCTTTTTTTCTGTATGCGCCACTGATATTTTCTATGGCGCATGGTTCTGTATATGCGCCAAAGAATAGCTTGTCTATCTATAGCTGTTTTCCTAGTAGTGTTAGGTGCAATAGTAGGCTCTACATGGCCATGGCTTTCGAACCACCTTGGAGTTTGACGGTTTGCACGTAATCAGCCAACCATGCTTCAGGCTCCTAGAGGCCATCATACTTTTGCGATCATGGGGTAGTTTAAAATCCTTGAGTAACAGAGTTTTGTGAACCCGATGGGTAGAGCAACTAGCCCTGCAAGGTTCGCACTCATCTTTGCTTTCAGCATCTAAATATCTTTGGTTGCTACATTCCTCCCTTGATTTATCAACCATATGCTGTTTCTGGCATCATGCCCATGCGAAGATTGTGTGAGCGCACATGATGTGGCGAGCTGGACCTCCGAGTGTTTCTCACATGTCGAGGGTTGTTGCGACGGTGTGGTGACTTGTCGGGTTGCTGGACAACTTCCTATTCCCCTTGCATGAGTGATGCCCCCACCATATCTAGGCCCATGAGAGAAGGGTGATGGTTGGCTGCCGGCGGGTTGTCGTCCACTGGCTGAGTCGTTAGGAGGTAGGTTTGGGCAGCGATGAGGGCGGCTTGACCTGATTTGGCTTTGATAATCCCCGCCTAATCGACCGACATGAATGATAGGTCTAGATCTTGGGACAGCTCGCGCCTTTTGGCTTCCGGTATGCTCTGCATCCGTGAGGTACTCCTCTTTGGTTGCGGTCCTCCTGTGATGCTGCCAGAACCGCGGGTGGAACTTAGCTACGCCCACCGAAGACTTGATTCGTTGGCTAGCCTCTTCCTTTCATCTAGTTGCCTCTGCATCTTGAGAAGGTCCCTCCTTTTATGGTGGAGAAGATATTAGTAAGCCATCAGTTCTTCACGCGTAGCGTCTCCCATCATTGGTACTTCACCTAAAACAACATCTTTTGCCTTCTGCCATATCTGTAGCGCCAATTGAAGTGTTATCCGCTGACCATCGCGTGCTCTTTCCCTTCCTTGCACGACACAATTGTTTGTGGGTGCCTCTTCCCCGTTCTCACGATGTCCTGCATTATCATCCGAGAGAATATCATTGGGTCGAGGATTGGGTTACCATTGGAATCTCGTAGTGTTAACGGTCCTTCTCCATCAATCACCCATACTTGGTGACGCGCCATGTACATGATGCTTCCATCACTGTGGGATCCGTGTGAGACATTGTCTTGAAAACTTGTAAAATCCAAGGGGTTCTGTTCTAGATATGAGTCAGACTACCTGATTCCAGAGTCGATACTTTCTTCAGATTCATCGAGGACAATGTTTGTTCAGTTTGAGCCGTGTGATAGCATTGATTGATAATTTGATATGAAGGAGAGGCCATCATACAGATTGGCCAGATCCCCTAGATCCGTGGTGTTTTCGTGGCTTTCTTTGACGTTCGTCGGCTGAGACACGACTTTTCCAGTGGAGCGGATAAAAGATGTAGGTGTCGGCATGGGCGCTGCAGTTATGGCCGAAGGACCCGAATAGATCGCGACCGAGAGGCAGAGGTTCTCGGCTTCTCTGATGTGGAAGTGGAAGCACCAGATCATGAGACTTGTCTCCCGGTAGAAGTCGACGGAGGCCGGGATAGGGGTGTGAGGTTGTGGATTAACATCGATTAGATCATAGCGGATCTCACCGACCTCGATCGTCGGGTTGTTGCTTGGTGAAGAGGGAGCTGTCGAATCCATGGCTCCAGCACTCAGATTTTCCACAGACGGCGCCAATTGACGAGGGGTAACCTCTGCAATGCCCATGTTTATGGACTTAGCGTTTTGTGGAAAAGAGAGCGGTGGTGATTTCTCCGGCTTCTCGGAGAAACAAGAAAGTCGATGTCCTCTGATTATGGTGGAGATGATGATTACAAAGTTGCCGATTCACTAGTTGCGATCTTGCTCACATTGGATTGTGTATTGCTGGAAAACTAAGGTGCCCTCTTCGTCGTCTCCTTCCCATCCTTTATAAGATAGGCTGGGTCCTAGACCGTATAAGGATAGGTAACAATTTACTATTACAACACTAAGACTATGTCGGTTTGCACTTCTATTTTGACCGCCAAGCCAAACTTCTGTCCCTCAGATGCTTCCTGGAATCTTTACTCTCCATGGGCCATATCTCTGTTACACCCAGGGTAATCTATCACGGGACCTGATAAGTTATATCCATGTCACCACTAAACAAAGAAAAACCACAACATGGCACATCATCTGTACCTGACGGTCAAGACGCATCTGCTGAAACCCCCTCAAAATTGTAAATGGGGACAAAAATTAGATCAACTTTTCCTAAATGAGGGTAATTATGAAGAAAACTTATTAAATGTTGTTATTTTACTCCAAAAACTATTTCTCCACCACAATTTTAGAACAAAAACGTTCTTAGACGCTCTTTACTTTTCTTTTGGCTCTTCTCAACTAGCACATTGTACCATTGCCCACATAACTTTCTGATATTCATCAGCTTGATATTAGGTTTTACAAATTGAAATTTACACTAGTTTGCCCACTTTGGGGGAAAATTATGCTTGTGCTATCCATACATGGCGATCACACGAGATATTATGAACTTTTTTTAGCCAGAAGGCATATTGTAATTTGGTTAGAAACTAGCTAGAATATGTTCAAACTTCACAGAAAATACAAAACAATTGGTTAAGATCAAACTTTATTTAACTCTTTTACCGTTTCTTCAAGCTATGTGATGTGGAAATTTTGGTTTTGGTTCTTTGGATGAAAATGGGCATGGCCAGGTTTGAAAAAGTTCTTCAATTACGCAATGAGATAAATTTATAAGTCCTAGGAATCATGGAATCCAATTTTTCATGTGCAACTGTTACCAACTCAGGAAGACTAACCACGAGACATTTAATGTAAGTTCAGGTAGGGCCAATCCAATGATATATCGGACTCATACTTCATCCACAAGAGGATAAGTACATGACAATAGTTGGCTTAGCTAGAAAATAGGTTTAGGGTCGCGTGGCTCTAAACCTCTACCTCTCCTCTATTTATATACTTCGACAAGGTACAACACAATTATAATCCGTACGGATACAGAACCTTACGTACATGTGCGAGACGGTTTATAACACACCCCGTCAACCTAAGCTATTACAAACTAGATTTAGATTGGACTTGGAACGGTCTAGCATTTATCGAGAGGCTGGCATTGTAAACACATCAGCCAGCTGATCATTGGAGGAGATAAACCGAACCTCGAGTGCACCTGCAGCAACTCGCTCTCGCATGAAGTGGAAGTCGGTCTCAATGTGCTTGGTATGAGCATGAAAAAAGGATTTGTCGTGAGGTAAGTGGACCCTAGATTATCACACCAAAGTATAGGTCTGCGCTGCTAGATCACACCAAGCTCCTTGAGAAGTGAATCCACCCAGATTGCTTCAAGCGCGCCGCTCGCCAGTGCTTTATACTCAGCCTCGGTACTCAATCTCGAGATAGTAAGTTGTTTCTTCGAACTCAAAGAAATCAGGTTCGGTCCAACACATTAACACAACGAAGCCACTTGTGGATCAACGATCATCCACACAGCCCTCCCAGTCAGCATCTGTAAATATGGTAATACCAGTGGAGGGTGACTTGCGAAAACACAAGCTTGTATGCAGCGTTCCTTTGACATATCGCAGAATACGCTTAACTGCCTCCCAATGGATATCAGTGGACTGTGAAAGAAACTGACATACCTTGTTCACAGCAAACGAGATATCTGTTCTTTTAAGTGTCAAATACTGTAGACACCCCACAACACTGTGTTACCTGAATGAGTCCTTGGTGCCAAGCAGTGTACTAGTGCTCTTATACAGAATCTCGGATGTCGGCAATGGAGTGAAAGTAGACTTAAAATTCTCCATGTTAACTCTATGAAGAAGATCTAGCGCATAAATCCGTTGAGTAACAATCATCTCCCTGAATTGTACGACGTTTCCAATCTGAGGAAATACTCCAGGGAGATGATCAACCGCATCCGTCCTCGAGCCAGCAATGACTATGTCATTCACATAGACCAACATATAAATCTGAACACCCTCTCGAGCGAAAATGAATAAGGACGTATCAGCTTTGGAGGCCACAAAACCAAGCTAAAGGAGGAGCTGACTTAGGCGCGCATACCAAGCGCGAGGTGACTGATTCTGATTGTACAAGGACCGCTGGAGCTTGCACACATAAGAGGGGAACCGATCATCCTCGAACCCCGGTGGTTGCTGCATGTAAACATCCTCAGACAAGAAACCATGGAGAGAGGCATTACTAACGTGTATCTAACGAAGACACCAATCTCGAGACACTGCCAAAGAGAGAACCAGATGCATAGTGGCAGGCTTCACCACTGGACTGAGCATGTCTCCGTAATGTATGCCATGTTGCTAGGTAAAACCTCGAGCAACCAAACGCGCCTTTTTTTTGTCGATGCTACCATCAGGCTGATGTTTAGTCTTGAAGATCCACTTGCTGCGAACAATGTTCACCCCGGGAGGACGAGGAATAAGATCCCATATCTGTGTCGCACGAAGGGCAGCAATCTCATCCTCCATGGTTGCGCACCACGCAGGCTCGTGAAGGGCGTCACGATGAGATGACAATGCAGCAAAGAACGCTCGACGACGAGGATCATAATGGATCGTACCGTATGTGTACTCCTTCTCCTTCCGAGTAGCGTCACGATGACGTGTCACCATCGGGTGACCATCCGACGAGGCGGGGACGTCGAGTGACCCAGCCGGAGGTGCCGGGGCCGGTGAAGACACGGCAGGAGGTGACACGGGCTAGGCCAAAACCACGGGCGGCGCGGAAGAAGTAAGCACGGGCGGCGACGCAGGCGCAGTAGATGTCGTGGGCCGGCCCAGCTCGAGCGAGGCCGTAGCACTAGGGGCGCGGGAGCTGGCGACGCGGTAGCTGGCACGTGCCCCGAGGCATGCACGCCATGCATATCGATCGGCCCAGGTCTGGCCGCGCCAAGAACATCGATCACCTGTACAAGAGGAACTTCACCTACCACAGGCGGATCAGTAGACAGGTAAGTCAAGTCATAATTTCGCATAGGTACACTCATAACCGGTTCATTAGAAGGAAACTTGATAGAGTATGTAAGAGTGGACACATCGACTGAGACACCGGGTGTAGCACAAGGGAACATGGACTCATCGAAAACGACATCACGTGAGATGTAAATTCTACCCGTAGTACGATCTAAACACTTGTACCCCTTATGCATGGGGCTATAGCCGAGAAAAACACACATCTTAGAACCAAAGTCTAATTTGTGAGAGTTATATTTACGAAGACTCGGCCAACACGCGCATCCAAAGACGCGAAGAAAATCGTAGTTCGCCTGAACACGAAGCAAGCGAGAGATTGGTGTTTCCTTATCAAGAATGGGAGTGGGCATGCGATTTATCAAATAACAAGCCATCAAGAACGCTTCGTCCCAATAGTGAAGGGGAAATGAGGAGTGAGCAAGCAGGACAAGCCCTGACTCAACCAAATGACGATGTTTACGCTCAGCGATCCTATTCTGCTGAGACGTATGTGGACACGAAACACGGTGAACAACACTCGTGCGCTGGAAGTAGCTATTGAGATGATGATACTCACCCCCAATCACACTGAACGGCCTTGATTTTAGTGTCGAGAAGGTATTCAACATAATCCTAGAAAGCATAAAATATTTGTTCAATATTATACTTGTTCTTACGAAGATAAATCCAAGTGAAACAAGAATAATCATCTATAAAAATAACATAGTATTGATACCCCCAGAGGATGTACGTGCTTTACCCAAACATCAGAATGAACAAGTTTAAGAGGGGCATTAGAAACATAAAAAGAAGCACTATAAGATAATTGGCGACTCTTGGCACGCTGACAGGCATCATAAACTAAGGACAAATTGTCTAAAGTTTATGAAAACTCATGATTTTTAATTATAAACCGAACTACATTATTTGTAGGATGACCAAGATACTGATGCCATTGAGATCACGTGACAGCACTAGCGGAGGCATGACGCGATGACGACGACGCGCGAGCAAACGTGATAGGGTAGAGACCACCCCGAGTTCTACCATCCAGAAGGATTCTCCTTGTTACCATGTCCTTAACAAAGAAAAAATAACAGTGAAACTCAATAAACACGTCATTATCCTAGACAAGATGATAAATGGAGAGGAGATTTTTGCTGAGATTAGGAACATGTAGAATATTGTTCAATTTGAGAGAAGAACAAGTTAAAGTCGAATGATCAATATGCGAAATAGACAAACATGCACCATTGGCCATCGAGACCTGGTCTTTGGCTCCATAACGCTCATGGAAGTGGAGGCGATCGAGGTCGCTCGTCAGATGATCCGTAGCTCTGGAGTCTATGATCCAGGGAGGAATCAAGTTGGAGGTCGTGGTGGCGGTGATACCCGCGCGTGAGTTATCTAGTAGTCCTGGTCAAAGCGGTTGTGGCACTCATACGCTTCGTGACCCTAGTAGCCACATATCTGACAGCGAGGCCTCCATTTTCTGCCGTTACCGCCACCGTTGTTGCGGCCGTTGCTGCTGTTCCGGGCATCTTGGCGACCTCCTCCATCGTTGTTGCCTCCATAGTTGCCGCCATTGGGGCGGTCCTACCTTTGCTAGCTACCATTTCCAGGAGGATGATTGGCTCCCCTAATACAGAGGAGGATACTCTAGCACACGCTGGCGGCCAGGGTTGCCGTATGAGGCGCCGTAAGGGGCACCGTAGCCACGATGCGCCACGTTTGCCAAAGAGGACCACCCGCCCTCGGCCTGGGCCTACTGAGCCTGGAGGGAATCGTACGAGAGGATGGCGGAGTAGAACTCGTCGTACGGAATCGATATGTTGCCGAAGGTGAGCGTGGCAGCGATGGAGTACGCAGACCCGAGCCCGATGACGATGTAATCGACGAGCTCGTCGTTGCCAACAGGGGACCCGACAACGGCCATGGAATCGGCGAAAGACTTCATCTTGTGCATGTACGCGGCAGTGAAGACATCCTCCTTACGAGTGGAGGATACTTGACAACGAATGTGGCGCACATTAGCGTGACTCTGGGCACCGTTCATGGTGTGGATGTTGTTCCACACTGCAGCGGTCTTGCAACCGAGGAGCTGGTTGGCGATGTCAGGCTCCATGGAGCGGAGGAGATAGCTGATGACCTTCTGATCGGCAGATCACCGGCGGGCGTACTCCAAGTTTGCGACGGTGATACCCTTGTCCCTCTCTCCCTAGGTGATGGTCTTCTCAGGCGTCGTGACGTTCTCATCGAGATGATGGTGAAGGCCGGCGCCGACGAGGTTGGGGAGGAGGAGTCCCTTCCATAGGGCAAAGTTGCCCGCCTCCAGGCGGACGAAGACCGCCGGGAACACCACCCGTGACCCGACGAAGGTGGATGAGGTTGACAATGAGGTGATCGCCCCGGCGAACTCCGAGAGGGAGAGAGCGGAAGGCGTCATCACGGTGGCGGCGGAGAGGACTCCCGGCGGCGGCGGTATTGGATCTTATACCAAGTTAGAAAATAGGTTTAGAGTTTTGTGGGGTCTAAACCTCCACCTCTTCTCTATTTATATACTTCGATAGGGTACAACACAATTACAATCCGGGGTACAGAACCTCCCGTACGTGTTCGAGAGGGTGTCTAACAGGCTTAACCTTCAATTACCTCATGATGGTGTCTCGGTACACTTGAATGCATATACAGGAGTTACACGCAATTCAAACTGAGATATAATAACTTCACAGAAGAGAGGCACACACCAAGATGGATGATAAAAAAGTTGGAGAAGGCAGTGGTGGGAGAAAAGAATGGACAGAAGCTGCCGCGCATGCAATGAAAGTGGGATATACAAAAATAAGAACCAAAACAGTGTTCACATCCGATGAAAACTAACTATGATGATAGTTTTTACATGAGATAAAAAACCAAAATATCAGGAGACAGCGGAATAGCTGTTGAACACGCAAAGTAAATTATAGGCTTGATTGACTTCATCACATGGTCCTTGAGCTGCAGAATCCACTCTCGAGCGTTTTTTAATCTCCTTGGAAATAGACATACATGTAATAAGAACCCCTCCCCCTCGCTGCCGCCGGAGGGCGACCCCGGGCGAAGCCCCCGGGCCGTCGGCGGTGGGAGGGCCTCCCCTTCTCCCTCGGGCGTCAGTTGCGGCGCGGGCGGCTGCGGGCGGCGAGGGCGCGTCGTTCGTCGGGGGCGTGGCGGCGCGGCCTCCCTCAGGCGGTGTAGCGGCCCGGCGGTTCTGGCGTGCGGGCGTCCGCTGTGGCCTGGCGGCGGTGGCGTCCTGTGGCGCGAGCGGCGACTTGACTGGCGGTCGGAGGCGGTCTGGGTGCGCTGGCGCATGGCGCTCCTGGCCATGTCCGCGGCGGTGGCCTGCGGCCCCGATTTGCGTCCTGGAGGGGATGGGCGGCTCGGTGGTCGGGGTTGCCCCTTTTGGGTTGCAGGGACCCTGCCCCTGGATCTCGTTCCCCTCCCCAGATCTCATGGTGACGGCGGCCAGGGGGGCCTCGGGCGCTGATCTGGAGTTTGGACCTGGCCTCGGCGGCTCTGCGGGCTTCGTGGACCTCGTGTTGGTCCTTCTCGGCAACCTCCTATTCTCTCGATCGGTTGGGCGCGGCTTGGTTCTCGGGGTAGTGGCCCCGGACGGTGGTGAGCCCTGTGGTTGGTAGGCGTGCCAGGGGCTCTGGTGCTGGCCGGCTTCCATGGTTGTGGGGCGATGTGGTGCCGGCGAGCCGTATGACGTGGGGTTTGGACCACGGAGTGTCTTTGCCGGGGGAAACCCTTGCCCTCTAGGCCTCGACGGCGGTGTCCGAGGACGTTGTCCCCTGCCTGCAGGCGTCGTTGTGGCGGTGCTCGGTGTGTCTTGGTTGGAGGAAGAATGCTTTGCCGAGGGGAAACCCTGCCCTCTGTGCTATGAGGTGGCGTCTACGGACGTCGTTCCCTTGGTGAAGGCATCGCCGCGGTGCTTTCGGTCTCCCTCGTGCTCGGGGTGAAAACCCTGATCCTCGAATCGGGCGGTGGCGGCACCCTGGCGTCGTGCTATTCTTGAAGACGCCGAGTTGGAGCCCTCGTCGTTTGGCTCTTCGTCGGAGGTTTGGCGGAGCTGCGGTGTCTTCAGACGGTTGGAGTTGCGGCGTGTCTCCCTCGGCATGGCAGGTTGCAGATCTACATCCCCTCTCCTTGGGGCTCCCTCGACGCGTCCTAGGGCATGCGGTCTTCCTGGTTTGGTTCCTGGAGATGGCCGGCTTCCGGTGGCGTTGCTGCAGCGGTGGCGGGATCTCGACGGCGCGCGTGAAAATGTCTCGTCCTCTGAAGGATCTCCGGCCCGACACTGTAGACGTCTTGAGCTCGCCTTCCTCTTTTGTGGTAACTATAATGGCCTCGCGCTTCCGAGTGTAGCTTCGTGGTTGCTTTCTTGTGGGTGGGTTGCTCTTTCATGTATGTTGTGTGCAGTACCTTGTATCCTTTCGCCTTTTGGTTATATTAATTTAACATCGGGCCTTTGGCCTTTTATCTAAAAAAAGTTAAGTGGCACTCAGAAGAAATTCGGCTTTTCAGTTCTCGCAAGGGTAGACTTGTCATCAGAAGATGCCCAGATTGAAGCAACACTTGTGTGCTGAACCTACATGTAAAACAATTTCAGGCTGAATGTAGATCGTGGAAGAAAATCTTAATCTTCCTAGTTATCAATGGGCAGCAACATATCAGGCATCATTGTCGTTATGGCTACATGAATATTTGTCTTCAATGCGCACTTTTTACCCATTTGATCGGTTTTAGTTTGTCGTGTTTGCTTGCTTGTCTAGTTTTAGCTTCCCAATGGTTGTTGGTCAGAAAATGATTGGGCATCACTTTCATTATGTCTTGACAAATATTCATCTACCTCCTCAGATATGTATATCTTGTTCGTTTCCTTTGTACTCTTACATGTCCATGATCATTACCTCCATTTATTTTCACTTTCCCATATAAATGTGCAACCCATGCCTGAACTAAGCAGTCACTTTTTGGATATGCTATAATAGCAATGGCAGAAGATCAGAAATTAACACCAGAGATCATTCATAATAGCAGTAAAACAACAAATCGACAAGTCTACATATACCCCAATGTTCTCAGGATTCTGGACTTAGCTGTGGAGGGTGAGAAGGGAAGAGGACAATAGTGTCCAAGAGCAGTGTGAATGGGAACATCAAGAAAAGCATCAACTCTCTAGATTCCCTCTCGTAGAATAGGAGAGATCTAGTTCTATGTTTTTCTGGTGCCTCCCATTCTTATTGTTCTTGGGTGCTCCCTCCCCTTCCTTTTTGGCTTGCACAATTATCTTAGTAGGGAGACATGAAATCTTGGTATACATTTAGATGGCTCGGACTTCTTCAGAGTGAGCCTATGAAGAGGAAGAAAAGAGGGTCTGAGAGTTGTAGGAATAGGAACATGGAGGAAGAGTGCTTTGATTCTTCACCGATTAACAGTTGAGGCATAGACTTGGCTTTAGTTTTTCTCAATGCCTCCTATTCCTATGGTTCTTAGGTGCTCCTTCCTCTTCCTTTTGGCTTTCAACAGTTTACTAGTTCCCATGTTGCTTTGGCGCTTGATGCAACCAAAATACTAGATATAGTACTGATAACACATTTTGCTTTCCGTTTGTCCCTGATCCAAAGTTAGCATAATGGCAGACCTTCGCGAAGTTTCTATCCCAGATTACGATGACAATTATTTTTTATAGTGTATATAACAAGGTATGATGCAAATTTACAAGGCACTAAATGATGTATGAAACTATATAAATCCTGACAAAACAAGAAAGGGCACAACATTGAGGTTCGTAATGACATTTTCTTGTGGAAACTAGGTTGATAATAACTTACTTATTGGCGTGTATCTGTTTCTTGTTCTCTTACCGTGTGACCATGTCAACTCCACGCAAGAAAATAGACAGTAATATGAATGCCGATCTTGTTTTCTCTCTTGTATAAGTAGCTACTAACTTGTACAAATCGGGACATTCCACATATACCATCAAGCTAGCAGCTTGTACAAAGTCAGGACATGGCAGATATATCATCAACTAGGTAGCAAGAATGGAGTTAGAATGGAGATTGGGAAAAGATTGGAAATTTCATATTATCATGTAAAGTGGGTAGAACAACTTATGTGATTTTGTGGCAGGTTGCAGCTCCTAACATTCTACATTCAGTGTGTACACAGTAATTTCTATTACTATCTCATTTAAAAAGTGATACATGACAAGAACCAAATGGTTTTTATCCTTTTTAGTTTAAAGTGGTGAAGCAAGATTGGATCAACCACCTAGTGCTCTGAAATTCCTTGTTCTCCTAATTATTTTGGATTAAGACTATCCAGGGATACTAGATGCTCTAGCAGATGCACACACTTGAAAGAAAAATGTTCTTGCTGAACCAACAAATACGGTAGATTCATGTTTACTACTCCCTCTGTCTCAAAATATAAGATATTTTAGCTTTGCGAAGGGAGTGTATCTAGACCACTTTTAATATGTAGATTCAGATTTGAACTGAAGAAAGAAATATAAACAGAGGGTCTAATAAGAGCAGTTGGGAACGCACTCGAGGCCTCCTAACACACTTGCCACTTCAAAAGTTAACAAAAAAAATATTAACTTGCTACACGCTTAGTTCTTCCAGTGTGCAACTGGTTCATTTTGTGCTGAAATGATTTAGGTCAAATTGATCTATTTTCAGACAGAGACCATCTTATATCTTATACATTTACTAATTGGAGGTTGATTCTAGAGGTTAGGAAGTATAGTCCATCCGATCAAAGTTTGATTCGTCAACGTCTTCATCGGCTTCGACAACGTCTTCTTCGCCATCAACCTCTTTACGACTGCCTCGACCGCGTCACCGACGAGTTCTTTGCATACTCGGTTCTGGCAAAACCGGAGCGTACGTTCGTCGCCGACGTGCGACTAGTTCTGGCAAAACTATGACAGCATCTCGTCCTCGACGGCTCGGACTGCATCGGCTTCGGCATCGACACCCTCGACGACTGCCTCGACGCGTCTACGTCATCCTTCTCGTGCACTATACGCATGCGGCTTCACGTGCGGCTACCTCGACACCGGCATCCCCGACCACGACATCGTCCACAGCGACCCCTCGCACGGCTACCTTGACCATGGCACCACCTCACGCTCTCGGCTCCCTCGACATCGGCACAAGGGCTACCACCTCGCTTGAGCATCATCAGCTTCCTCTGCAGTCCAAGCTACCGTGATGTGACACCGTCCACGATGTTCTCGCTCCTACTGTGGGGGATGTCATCCCACTGGTTCTACTTCGGTTTATCTCTAGTTTGACCGTCCGCGATGTTCTAGTTGTTCACGACGCTACCGCTACGACTGCGGGAGGATGTTAGAGTATATGTGTACGGTTCGGTTAGTCTATGATAGAGATAGATCTTATGTCTTGTCTTGCACTCCAAGATGATCCTTGTACGTCTATATATATACTCGTCCATGAGGCTCAATAATACATTCATCATATTCCACCAATCTCTCTCCCTCTCTATGGTTCTACAGTCAACGACCATTAGATGATGTCCGGTGCTCTCTTTTCATCCTGATCTGTAATCGTAAAAAAAAAAAACCAACGAAAAACACATCTAATGTTGCCTCCTCCCTCACGACACCTTCCACCGGAAAAATTGGATCTTCACCGGGCCTCCGACGCTGGTCTCGATTCTTGGCGACGCTCCATGGTATGGCCTAGACTTTGAGCGAAGCTAGACCTGTAGTCACGTGTCTGAATTCGTAAGGGCAAGAGCCGGCCGACCGGATGGCATGGTGTACCATGTATCCATGGTACATCACGGTGGCAGCTTGCAGCCCACATGCATGGAGGAAACTGTATATCTCATTCTCATGTTCCTCTGTTGCCCTCACTCTTACAAAATCTAAATGAACCTCCCTCCCATTTTGTTTCCCTTGAAAATGCAAGTCTGAGATCAGGAGTACACTAGCTTTTTTGGATATGGTGAATAGCGATACACATTTGAATAAGGTTGACTCCCTATAAGTACAAGTGTTGATCTATTTGAACAGCCAGGCACCAAGTGTCCATTATCCTCATTGAGTGTCATGTCCTAATTTCGTGCAAAATTTAGAATATGTGTTTATTAGGCCATAGTAGTGCACCAAAGAGGTTTATACCTAACACACAACTTGGAAAGGATTTTCCAAGTGTTGGAACATCTTACATGGAGTTCTTAAGTCTTTTCGAGTGTCAGCTGGGAAGGGGATGAGAGTTTAAGTGCACCAAACAAGAGATCTAAGTAGAGATAGAGATGATGTATCCTTGATATTGTGTTTAGGAAGAGAAAGAACAGAAGGCCTAAATGCAGTAGAGATGGGAAACATATTGAGGAAATTTGAGCTCACCATATCTTCCACCTGAAGGCAAGGGTTGGGAGTTATGCTAGTGACATCCCCTTTTCATTAATTTCGTGGGAGATCTTTCCTCTTCCTCTTGGGCTCTATGTAGTATAGTCTGGAAGGGTTGTCCGTTTTTCTATCCACTGAATATCTCATTTAGCACGTTCGGTATACTTCCACGGCCATAGATTTGTCTAAAATTATGGTGATAGCTTGCCCCTCGTCAGTAGACTACATTATCAGATTCTACGAAAAAAAGGCATACATGTTAACTTTTGACTACTAAGCACATGAATCCAACTTTGAATAAAATCTAGCCTATGTGAAAGTCCTTAGCAAAGGGCACAACCTCCTTTATTCTGCTGACCCTATGACGACTTTGGAGATTGCGAAACGATGCCATATTTGACTCTGCTAATCATGACATTGCCCCGCTGGTTGAGGAGATCCTAGTCGAGACCAAACTCTGAATGCTCGCTGATACAAAAGTGTTGCCAGCTGTCGCTACACGGACGTGTACCTCATGTCTGATCCTCTCCGTTTTTCACTTAGGGCAACCATATATGTTTTTCATTTTTGCATGTCTTGCCTTGTTTTTGGTCTAGCTTTATAGTTCTTTTCACTTTTTCATTCGGGCGATAGCTTCTAATACAAAAAGTAGTGCATTGTGATGCGTGCTTGAGGAAAAAGATACTACCTCAATTCCCTAATACACGGTGAAAATAAATATGTTCATGTTCAACTAGTGTGTACACTGTACAATTACTTTATGATGAATACATGAACAATCCATCAGTTTGGTATTTTTCTAAGGAGTGGTGATTCTATTTTTTATCCTACATAATCAAATTCATGGATTGGTTTGCTTGACTATCTTTGCTTTGTAGTTGTAACAAGACAAAGTGTTTGTTGGGCCTATGGCACCCTCGGGTAATCATGCATGGCACATGTTTCCTATAGGAATTTAACCGTATTAATTAATTGTGCTACTTTGTGGTTAACTGAAGTTAAAAATGCATGAGAAGTTGACACTCAACGATTCACTAGTAAACCAAGTAATTAATAGTGCAATGCGTGTCAATCAATTGTGCACAACATCCACGATTACGTCATGAGACATGTGATGTGCCATCTACTCCATCCTCCGTTCTCTCTCTCACTCTTAATAATATACCGAGACTCCGAGAGAATGTGTGTGTTTCATTTATATTTTTTCCTTTGAATGCACATCATAGAGTTAAATTGTTTACATCAACTTCCATGTGGGCCACTGCCATGTGTCATTGATTGGTAGTTCCTATGATGCAGCACATTCATTTTGTTGCTTTTATCACAAGGGTTCAATGAAGCCTAGAGTAGTGCACTAGAAGCCTATATATACCTTGGAGAACTACATACATTATTCAATAGTTTGAGCCTCGTATTGTTGAAATTTTGGAGAGTGAGCCGGGAAGAGGAAGAAAGAGACTCTCTAAGATCAGTGGGAATAGGAACATGGAGGAAAACCTAGAGCTGATCAATTTGTCCTCCAATATTGGAGGTAACAATTTGCTTTGTGTTTTCATGATGCCTCCTATTCCTATCGTTCTTAGTACTCCTTCCTCTTCCTTTTGGCTTGCACATTTACTTTTACCAGAAAGTTCAAGTGCATAAGTTTAGGTGATGAAGTGTTGGAAGTGAGTCAGGAAGAGGATGAAAAGAGGGTCTGAGAGCATTGGGCATGGGAACATGGAGGAAAGCCAAAAACTCCATGCCTCTAAAACAAGGGGTTGAGATTCACATGTTTTCATGATGCCTCCCATGCCTATTGTTCTGAGATGCTCCTTCCTCTTCCTTTTGGCTTGCATATGAGAATGCATTTTGTTTAGCGGTTTGTTGGTGAATGTTGTATGATTAGGATAGTTTTATTTGCAATCTTTCTAACTAGCCCATCATCTGGAGACTAATAAGTTATAAAAAAATGGAAAAAACTAAAAGGAAAAGACATGTTTTAGTAAAGGAACTTTGAGAGATGAATTATTAACATCCCTCAGAAAACTTGACTTGATCCAATGTGTTCAAATACTTCCATTTTACTAATGTTTTATTATGGACAACAAAACACTCCGACCATTTGCTTACCTAATGAGGTTTCGAGGGTGAATTGGGAAGATAAAGAAATATGACCTATAAGTAGTGTGCATGGGATCAAGGAGGAGAGCACAATTAATTCCTTCTAATTTTAGATGTTTGATTTATTCGCCTTTTCCCACTGCCTCACATGCCTATTGTTCTTGGGTACTCCTTTCTTATCTTCTTGGACTTGCACAACTTCTGTGCCAACTCATAGTTCCATGGTCAACTCCAATTCATATTAAACTGACCAAAATCAGCATATAACGCAATAGCTCGGGGAGGAAATACGTCGAGAGTTCTATAACAGCCCTTGGCCTAATTAGTAAACAAGATTGTCAACAACATCTTTTCTAATTATTTACAGCACCAGTAGCATGGACTGTGTTATGGAACTTTTACGATTTTACAACTTAACAACCCAATTATACAATTATAAGGCATGCCAAACTTGAGTCCATCTTTTCCTCATACATCGCCAATTTCAAATTACTCCGTGACTGTTGTTTAAAGCATGTTATGCACACAATTTACTACCCAAAAATGCGTCAATATTATCTTATAAAGTACCCCTGAGCTCCTTGTCGGCACAATGGCCGAGGCTTTCCTCGAGCTCTCCAATAGGATCCTTACTCCCTTGGATAAGGCAGCATTGGGCTTGAACCCAGAATTAAGATGAGCACCCAGAATTGTTGTTTGATCTGTATCAATGCTTGACAAATAGCGAAATGACTAGGCAAACAAAAATCTAGAGGGGATTGAGCTAGTGTGTAACAAACAAATATCTACCCACATTTAGCCATGTGCTATGGTTTGGGCTCAAATCATTATTATGTCATGAATGCAACTGAAGTCAATGAACACATTGTTCCCAAATTTAAAAGACCATGCTAAATTAGATAGTTATAAAATAGCACAAAAGTATAATGAGGTACACCATATGAATTTATGAGAAATCATGTAAGTAATAGAGCCACAACAATTGAAAGTAGAACTATAATAGGCCATAGTTTTTAACTAGCTTCAAAGTATTCTTAAGTATATTAGGCACCAAAGATTGCTTGAGGAACTTTGTCAATCCAAAAATATACGTGAATAACACTTTCTCACTACCAAGTGATGTGTACATTGCATAAATAACACATTAGTGCAATATAGGCAAAGTTTACAAGATTGCTGAAGCTGAAGTCAATATAGGCAAAGTTATGAGAGAAAATACTTGCTCAAAAAAAATGTGACAAAACGCATTACATGTATTTTTTCTACAATTACTTTATACATGGATTAGTTTGTTGATCCGACGCATTCCCTAACACAAGAACACTTTTTGTTATCTGTTGTAACTTTAGACACACCTTCAAATGAATAAGATATATAATTAGGAAGTGAAAATATGACAGAACTCAAAACTTTACATGTTTACAGGATATAATAATATACTTTGCACTTTATTGCACAGTTCATAGAGGCTAGGATAGTTATTATCTCATTTCACTAAAAGAATTTGGGTACCTCAATTACAAACCGCAAGTTATAGAGAAGTAAAAGCTCTTAGTATGGACTCCGCACGAACTTCCATTAGCTCCAGAAAAGAACTGCAGTACAGTTTAAGCATACATGATACAAATTTTGCTTATAGGAAACCTCTAATATTCATGTGTTAAATGGATAATATTTTTATTTCGAATGTTCATCTGGCCATAGGCAGGCTGTCTTTATCTTGAGATATTATTTGCTTGATCGCCTTCTGATCTTCCTCACATGCGCTATTCTCTCTTCATCCACCTAGTTCTTTAAACAGAAACTGAAGAATGCATGCTTTATTGCCCTTTCTATTTTCAATAAATGCACATTCATTACAAGGAAAAAATCTTTTCCTTTTTTATGAGCATGAGAAAAGATGTCATGATCTCCCATAAGTGTTCCAGTCATTAAATGATATGCAATATGATGCACCATCCACTTCATAAGAAGAGTATATAAACCCAAGAACACTGTAGGCATCATTCACCTATTCAATCTTCCAACACTGGAACTTTTGGAAGCATAGACGGAGACCTTAATGGTGAGCCAGGAAGAGGAAGAAAGAGATTGTCTAAGAGCAATGGGAAAGGGAACATGGAGGAAACCTTGAGTTATCCATTTACACCTCTAGACAGGTGGTGGTTTCGCAAGTGCTTCCCGATGCCTCCTATTCCTATTGTTGTTAGGTGCTCCTTTCTCTTCCTTTTAGCTTGCATAATTATCTTTGCAAATAATATGAAAATTTAGATGTTGAGAAAGTGAAGGCGAGACCGGAAGAGGAAGAAAAGATGACCTAAGAGCATTGGGCATGGGAACATGGAGGAAAGCCTAAACTATTGTTGTTTCCCTCTACAATTGGGGTTTAGTATCTGTTTCAGAGTTTTCCCAATGCCTCCCATGCCTACTGTTCTTAGGTGTTCCTTCCCCTTCCTTATGACTTGCAGAACAAAGTTATCAAAGTGTAAACAGAAAGCTTGACCCCTTGATTGTTTAGTATGCTATGATTGGTCACAACATGCCGAAATGCAATAGACAGGTCAATAGTACACACACCAAAATCGACGATTTTACTGAATTTTATCCCAAGCCTTATACATGAACACAATGGATATCCTGTGGATTCGACAACAAATCATATCATGTACGAAAACGAACTCCTTACACAGTACTAGGTAGTAGAAGAAGAGGAGGATTTGATGAAGAAAGGGCACTCACATATGAGATCCGGCCGGTTCACCGCCTTATTTAGCCGCACCAAGTCAAGACAATGGTACATACACGGAGCATTTACATCATCCTTTACACGCACGCCGGCCGCAACGCCTAGCCATCGCCGTACCCGTACACCATACCTCCTTCTAGCACTCGCCGCTTTGGACCGTTCCGCGCACTTGGAGTAGGCGATTGGAGGGAAGGGCGGAGGAGTAATCGGGGTTGCTACCCGCTGCTGGAGATGAGCCAGAGGCGACCCAGGCGGTGGCGGAAAGAAATGATGAGCTATCATTTTTTTTTCATTTTAGGGAGAGCAAATTATTTCTGTTTTTGCAACCGTTAAAGGCTGGCTTGGGATGGGATCTCAGGTACGCACTGGGCTGCCGCTGCCCTAGTGGAGCAGCCTATGGCCTCATCGGGCGTGTGACTCTTCGAGCGGCCTCTTTTTGTCAGGTTGGCTAGTTCTTTTAAAATATTTTTACTATAGAGTTTGCTCGGTTTATTAACAGGAAATTGGCTGAAAAAGGTACAACCACCTTCGACGACTATCGTGGAACACAACTGTCACGAGGGCACACACATTGCCACCTTGGCTACCCACCAAAGCTGCACAAACACCACCGGAGCGAGGATCGCCAATGAGATTGCCCACCAGTATCATTGTCATCACTCTACAGTGAGTCCGACTTCCCCAAGAAGCGCCCATCAAGGAGACCTCGCTGGAGCGCACTATGGAGCTCAAACTGGCCTATGCCCAACAGGTGACTCATGCATAGTGATAGGTAGCTTTGACACTGATGATGGGCTCCGGAGAGGAGATGCGCAAGAGCCACGCCGAAAAGATTTTCACCCCACCCACCCCTTGCAGGTCATTGTACACTACTCAAATGAGGAGGATCAAAGAAGATAGCAGCTCCGACTTCATAGAAAAGGGAAGACCACAACAAAGAAACTTGGACACGCCGGGACAATGGCGACTACCAAAGTCTTGTTGGGACCAAACCATCACACAAAAATGCCATTGTTGCCGCACAAACCACTAAACAGAACTCTCGCATCGCCAGTCGGACACCTACCGACCGCAATGTTGAGTGCCTCCAGCCCTCAAAAAGAGTTGACGGAAGCAAGTTCTTCAAGCCAAAGGAGGAAGAACACGTGAGAGCGTCGCCCATCGCCCGACCCATCCCGGTCTAGGCATTCAACCTTCTTGCTTCGAGGTATGAAGAGGTCAATGAAGGTCGACAACGGTGCCTACAAGAAGGGGAGAGATGCCCACGGATGCCACCACCGTCGACCAGAAAAACCTCGCGTACTTTCACTCAGACCTTCATGGCCAACAACCTCGTGTAGCCATCCAAAGACAGCTAGCACCCAGAATTGTTGTTTGATCTGTATCAATGCTTGAATAATAGTGAAATGACTCGGCAAACAAAAATCTAGAGGAGATTGAGCTAGTGTGTAACAAAAAAATATCTACCCACATGTAGCCATGTGTTATGGTTTGGGCTCAAATCATCCTTATATCATGAATGCAACTGATGTCAGTGAACACATTGTTCCCAAATTTAAAAGACCATGCAAAATTAGATAGTTATAAATTACCACAAAAGTATCATGAGGTACACCGTATGAATTTATGAGAAATCATTTAATTATTAGAGCTACAACAATTTAAATTAGAACTGTAGTAGGGCATAGTTTTTAACTAGCTTCAAAGTATTCTTAAGTATATTAGGCACCGAAGATTGCTTGAGGAACTTTGTCAATCCAAAAATATACGTGAATAACACTTTCTCACTACCAAGTGATGTGTACATTGCATAAATAACACATTAGTGAAATATAGGCAAAGTTTACAAGATTGCTGAAGCTGAAGTCAATATAGGCAAAGTTATGAGAGAAAATACTTGCTCAAGACAAATGTGACAAAACGCATTACAGGTATTTTGTCTACAATTACTTTATACCTGGATTAGTTTGTTGATCCGACGCATTCCCTAACACAAGAATACTTTTTGTTATCTGGCGTAACTTTAGACACACCTTCAAATGAATAAGGTATATAATTAGGAAGTCAAAATATGACAGAACTCAAAACTTTACATGATTACAGGATATAATAATGTACTATGCACTTTATTGCACAGTTCATAGAGGCTAGGTTAGTTATTATCTCATTTCCCTAAAAGAATTTGGGCACCTCAATTACGAACCGCAAGTTATAGAGAAGTAAATGCTCTTAGTATGGACTCCGCACGAACTTTCATTAGCTCCAGAAAAGAACTGCAGTACAGTTTAAGGATACATGATACAAATTTTGGTTATAGGAAACCACTAATATCATGTGTTAAATGGATAATATTTTTAATTGGAATGTTCATGTGGGCATAGGCAGGCTGTCTTTATCTTGAGATATTATTTGCTTGATCGCCTTGTGATCCTCCTCACATGCGCTATTCTCTCTTCATCCACCTAGTTCTTTAAACAGAAACTGAAGAATGCATGCTTTATTGCCCTTTCTATTTTCAATAAATGCACATTCATTACAAGGAAAAAATCTTTTCCTTTTTTATGAGCATGAGAAAAGATTTCATGATCTCCCATAAGTGTTCCAGTCATTAAATGATATGCAATATGGTGCACCATCAACTTCAGAAGAAGAGTATATAAATCCAAGAACACTGTAGGCATCATTCACCTATTCAATCTTCCAACGCAGGAACTTTTGGAAGCATAGACGGATACCTTAATGGTGAGCCAGGAAGAGGAAGAAAGAGATTGTCTAAGAGCAATGGGAAAGCGAACATGGAGGAAACCTTGAGCTATCCATTTATACCTCTAGACAGGTGGTGGTTTTGCAAGTGCTTCCTGATGTCTCCCATTCCTATTGTTGTTAGGTGCTCCTTTCTCTTCCTTTTAGCTTGCATAATTTTTCTTTGCAAATAGTATGCAAATTTAGATGCTGAGAAAGCGAAGGCGAGATTGGAAGAGGAAGAAAAGACGACCTAAGAGCATTGGGTATGGGAACATGGAGGAAAGCCTAAACTACTGTCGTTTCCCTCTACAATTGGGGGTCAGTATATGTTTCAGAGTTTTCCCAATGCCTCCGATGCCTACTGTTCTTAGGTGTTCCTTCCCCTTCCTTATGACTTGCAGAACAAAGTTATCAAAGTGTAAACAGAAAGCTTGACCCCTTCATTGTTTAGTATGCTATGATTGGTCACAACATGCCGAAATGCAATAGACAGCTCAATAGTACACACACCAAAATCGTCCCTGGACTGGGTCAATTGATGATTACTGTGACAAGAATCTAACCTATGACGATTTTACTGAATTTTATCCCAAGCCTTATACATGAACACATTGGATATCATGTGGATTCGACAACGAATCATATCATGTACGAAAACGAACTCCTTACACAGTACTAGGTAGTAGAAGAAGAGGAGGATTTGATGAAGAAAGGGCACTCACAGATGAGATCCGGCCGGTTCGCCGCCTTATTTGGCCGCACCAAGTCAAGACAATGGTACATACATGGAGCATACATCATCCTTCACACGCGCGCCGGCCGCAACGCCTAGCCATCGCCGTACCCGTACACCATACCTCCGCCTAGCACTCGCCGCTTTGGACCGCTCCGTGCACTTGGAATAGGCGATTGGAGGGAAGGGTGGAGGAGTAAGGGGGCTTACTACGCGCTGCTAGAGATGAGCCAGAGACGACCTAGGCGGTGGCGGAAAGAAACGATGAGCTATCATTTTTTCTTTTTATTTTAGAGAGAGCAAATTATTTCTTTTCTGCAACCGTTAAGGGCTGGGCTTCGGATGGGATCTCAGGTATGCACTGGGCTGCCGCTGCCCTAGTGGAGCAGCCTATGGCCTCATTGGGCATGTGACTCTTCGAGCGGCCTCTTTTTGTCAGGTTGGCTAGTTCTTTTAAAATATTTTTACTATAGAGTTTGCCCGGATTATTACGGGAAATTGGGCAAAAAAGGTACAACCACCTTCGACGACTATCATGGAACACGACCGTCACGAGGGCACACACAGCCACCTTGGCTACCCACCAAAGCTGCACAAACACCATCGGAGCGTGGATCGCCGATGAGGTTGCCCACCAGTATCATTATCATCACTCCGCAGTGAGTCCGACTTCCCCAAGAAGCGACCATCAAGGAGACCTCGCTGGAGCGCACTATGGAGCTCAAAGTGGCCTATGCCCAACAGGTGACGCATGCATAGTGATAGGCAGCTTTGACACTGATGATGGGCTCCGGAGAAGAGATGCGCAAGAGCCACGCCGAAAAGATTTTCACCCCAACCGCCCCTTGCAGGTCATTGTACACTACTCAAATGAGGAGGATCAAAGAAGATAGGAGCTCCGACTTCATAGCAAAGGGAAGACCACAACAAAGAAACTCGGACACTCCGGGACAATGTCGACTACCAAAGTCTTGCTGGGACCAAACCATCACACAAAAATGCATCGTTGCCGCACAAACCACTGAACGGAACTCTCGCATCGCCAGTTGGACACCTACCGACCGCAATGTTGAGTGCCTCCAGCCCTCAAAAAGCGTTGACGGAAGCAAGTTCTTCAAGCCAAAGGAGTAAGAACACGTGAGAGCGTCGCCCATCGCCCGACCGATCCCGGTCTAGGCATTCAACCTTCTTGCTTCGAGGTATGAAGAGGTCAATGAAGCTCGACAACTGTGCCTACAAGAAGGGGAGAGATGCCCACGGATGCCACCACCGTCGACCAGAAAAACCACGCGTACTTTCACTCAGACCTTCATGGCCAGCAACCTCGTGTAGCCATCCAAAGCCAGCTAGCACCCAGAATTGTTGTTTGATCTGTATCAGTGCTTGAAAAATAGAGAAATGACCCGGCAAACAAAAATCTAGAGGAGATTGAGCTAGTGTGTAACAAAAAAATATCTACCCACATGTAGCCATGTGTTATGGTTTGGGCTCAAATCATCATTATATCATGAATGCAACTGAAGTCAGTGAACACATTGTTCCCAAATTTAAAAGACCATGCAAAATTAGATAGTTATAAATTAGCACAAAAGTATCATGAGGTACACCGTATGAATTTATGAGAAATCATAAGTATTAGAGCTACAACAATTTAAATTAGAATTGTAGTAGGGCATAGTTTTTAAATAGCTTCGAAGTATTCTTAAGTATATGAGGCACTGGAGATTGATTGAGGAACATTGTCATTCAAAAAATATATGTGAATAACCCTTTCTCACTACCAAGTGATGTGTACATTGCATAAATAACACATGAGTGCAATATAGGCAAAGTTTAACAAGATTGCCAAAGCTGAAGTCAATATAGACAAAGTTATGAGAGAAAACACATCCTCAAAACAAATGTGACAAAACACATTACATGGATTTTTTCTAGAATTACTTTATACCTGGATTAGTTTGTTGATTCGACGCATTCCCTAACACAAGAATATTTTTTGTTATCTGTCGTAACTTTAGACACACCTTCAAATGAATAAGGTATATAATTAGGAAGTCAAAATATGACGGAACTCAAAATTTACAAGTTTACAGAATATAATAATGTACTATGTACTTTATTGCACCGTTCATAGAGGCTAGGTTAGGTGTTATCTCATTTCGCTAAAAGAATTTGGGCACCTCAATTACAAACCGCAAGTTATAGAGAAGTAAAAACTAACTCTGCACAAGAAAACTTTTGTTAGCTCCAGAAAAAACTACAGTACAGTTTAAGCATACATGATGCAAATTTTGCTTATAGCAAACCTCTAATATTCATGTGTTAAATGGATAAAAATTTTAATTCAAATTTTCATGTGGCTATTGGCAGGCTGTCTTTATCTTGAGATATTATTTGCTTGATCGCCTTGTAATCTTTCTCACATGCGCTATTCTCTCTTCACCCACCTAGTTCTTTAAACAGAAACTCAAGAATGCATGCTTTATTGCCCTTTATATTTTCAATAAATGTGCATTCATTACCAGGGATAAATCTTTTACTTTATTATGAGCATGAAAAAAGATGTCATGATCTGCCATAAGTGTTCCCGTCATTAAATCATATGCAATATGGTGCACCATCAACTTCAGAAGAAGAGTACAAAAACCCAAGAACACTACAGGCATCATTCACATGTTCAATCTTCCAACTCTGGAACTTTTGGAAGCATAGACGGATACCTTAATGGTGAGCCAGGAAGAGGAAGAAAGAGATTGTCTAAGAGCAATGGGAAAGCGAACATGGAGGAAACCTTGAGCTATCCATTTATACCTCTAGACAGGTGGTGGTTTTGCAAGTGCTTCCTGATGTCTCCCATTCCTATTGTTGTTAGGTGCTCCTATCTCTTCCTTTTAGCTTGCATAATTTTTCTTTGCAAATAGTATGCAAATTTAGATGCTGAGAAAGCGAAGGCGAGATTGGAAGAGGAAGAAAAGACGACCTAAGAGCATTGGGTATGGGAACATGGAGGAAAGCCTAAACTACTGTCGTTTCCCTCTACAATTGGGGGTCAGTATATGTTTCAGAGTTTTCCCAATGCCTCTCATGCCTACTGTTCTTAGGTGTTCCTTCCCCTTCCTTATGACTTGCAGAACAAAGTTATCAAAGTGTAAACAGAAAGCTTGCCCCTTTCATGGTTTAGTATGCTATATTCTTGGTCACAACAAGCCAAAATGCGCTATTTTTTTAATAATACAAATTATTTATTAAATTCCATGAATAATACAAAAATTTGAGAAATGTCAAATCTAGAGTGGCCTCGGGAGATTAACTCCCGACCAGTACTTTTTGGTGGTTGAACTCCCGACCAGTCCAGTCGGGCGGGGCATAACTGGTCGGGAGTGGAACTCCCGACTGGACTGGTCGGTAGTTCAACTACCGAAAGGTAATGGTCGGGAGTTAATACCCCGAGGCCATGCTAGATTTCAAAATTACCAATTTCATGTATTATTCGTGAAATTGATATAAAACATATTATTTAAAAAAATAGGGAAATGGAATAGACAACTCAATAATACACACACCAAAATCGTCCGTGGACTCGATCAGTTGATGATTATTGTGACAAGAATCTGACCTATGACGATTTCACTGAATTTTATCCCAAGGCTTATATATGGACACAATGGAAATCATGTGGATTCAGCAACAAATCATATCATGTACGAAAACCAACTCCTTACACAGTACTAGGTAGTAGAAGAACAGGAGGATAATGAAGCCCCGAGCCATACATCATCCTTCACACGCGACGCCGGCCACAACACCGAGCCATCGCCATACCCGTACTTCATACCTCCGCCTAGCACTCGCCGCTCCGGACCGCTCTGAGCACTTGGAGTAGGTGATTGGAGGGAAGGCCGGAGGAGTACTCGGGGTTGCTGCACGCCGCTGGAGATGAGCCGGAGGCAACCCGGGGCGGTGGCGGCGGAAAGCGACGATGAGCTATCATTTTTTTCTTTTTATTTTAGGGAGAGAAAATTATTTCCTTTTTTGCAACCGTTAAGGGGTGGGCTTGGGATGGGATCTCAGGTACGCACTGGGCTCATCAGGCGCCCTATTTTTGTTGGGTTGGCGAGTTCTTTTAAAATATTTTTTAGTATAGAGTTTGGCTAGTTTATTAACGGGACATTGGCCAAAAAAATGTACAACCACCTCCGGTGATTGTCATGGAACACGACCATCGTGAGGGGACACGTGGCCACCCTGATGGCCACCAAAGCTGCACAAACATCACCGGCGCGAGGATCGCTGGCGAAGTTTACCACCAGCGTCATTATCATCACTCTGCAGTGAGTCTGACTTCCCCAAGAAGCGACCATCAAGGAGACCTCGCTGGAGCGCACTATGGAGCTCAAACCGGCCTTTGCCAAACAGGTGACTCATGCATAGTGATATGCAGCTATGACACTGATGATGGGCTCCGGAGAGGAGTTGTGCAATACCCACGCCCAAAAGTTTTTCACCCCAACCGCCCCTTGTACGTCATTGTACACTACTGAAATGAGGAGGATAAAAGAAGATTGCAGCTCCGACTTCATAGCAAAGGGAAGACCAAAATGAATAAACTTGGACACACCGGGACAATGGCGACTACCAAAGTCTTGTTGCGACCAAATCATCACACAAAAATGCCATCATTGCCGCACAAACCACTGAACGGAACTCTAGCATCGCCGGTCGGACACCTAACGACCGAAATGTTGAGTGCGTCCAGCCCTGAAGAAGCGCTGATGGAAGCAAGTTCTTCAAGACGATGCCCCATAGGAGGAAGGGCACGTGAGAGTATTGCCCATCGCCCGACCCATCCGGGTCTAGGCTTTCAACTAGCTTGCTTCGAGGTATGAGGTGGTCGATGAAGCTCCACAACGGTGCCTACAAGAAGGGGAGAGATGCCCACGGATGCCACCACCGTCGACCAGAAAAACCAAGCGTACTTTCACTCGAGGCTTCATGGCCAGCAACCTCGTGTATCCATCCAAAGCCAGCTAGCACCTCCACTGGCCTGCACACCATCGACGTCCTAGCCACCCCACCGCGACATAGAGGCCACCACTTTCCTTGCCATCATTTTCGGCGAGCCAAACCTAGCCAGATCTGGCAACCCACCGTCACGATGCAAACCACTAGAGCCTCGTCCATAAAGAATGCAATAGCCTCAAATGCTGGAAGTCGAAGCCCCTCCGTCAGAGGCCCAAGCCTCTTCGCACCAGAGGCCAAGCCATGGTACACGCCGGTGCAGGATCCGCCTACCGTAGGGGGGCGACGCAGGAACCATCGCATCACATTGGTGGCCAAATCCTCCCCTACCAAGGGCACCAACGCAGGGGCTCACCACCATCGTCTGCCTGCCAAACTTTTGTCCGGAGGTCTTGGAAGGACGGGACCTGCGACGGCAGATCTAGGGCTATCGCCATGGGAGAGCGACGTGGGGGGTCGGGGTGTGTTGGGGATGGGTTTTGGATTGAAGAAATTGTTGTTTTAAAATCTTCATATTCATATGTTTGATAATATCTCAAAAAACGAAATAATAGTTAAATTACTAAGTTGATGTATTGGAATTTTCTTACCAGATAGTACGCCTGAGTTAGAACATGTGCTTCAGTAGTCATATCCACCATGGGGAATGTTGCTCTGGATATGTAATTGGTCGTATCTTTTCACAAACAATGCTCTAGTAGTTCAAAAAATAATGTGTGAATGGAAGAAAGTATGTTCTGCCATACCAGGCTGGGAACTTATTTTAAAAAAGAACGAATTTTGAAGATCATAAAAAATAATGGTTGGTGGATACTTGTCGTTTGGCGATGGAACAAGGGATCGAACGAGCCCTGGATTTGTTGGGGGGGGGGGGGGGGATGAACACGTGTTCGGATCTTCTCAACGAAGAATGTAGTTACAGTACTAGCACACGATAGAGAGTTGACACAGGATTTTTTACCCAGGTTCAGGACCCTCGTGAGGAAGTAAAAGCCCTATTCCTGCTTGGTTGTACTAGTCGCGGTGCTTTGTGAGGGTACAGTGGTGGTGATGAACTTAGGGTTTCAGATTGCAAGAATCAATCCCCTTCTAAGGTAGGTGTGGCACCCCTTTTATAGTGGCACCGGGTCTCTTCCCCCAATCTTTGGGCAGGAAGGGCTACCACATTGCCGTCCAAGGAAGACTAGCCTACAAGACTACTTTACATGAGATAGGTCCAGGGCCTTTGGTTGCGTCGGTCTTCCGTGGGACTACGGTCATGGATGACGTCCTTCCATGGGGGGCGCGCCGTCCACTGGCCCCTTTACTAGTAGGGAAAACCTTATAGCCGAATTCCTTGCCACCAGTAAAGAGGTCACGGGGGTCGCCGACAGTAAGGCTATCTAGGGGATTGTTTGTTTGCAGCCCGAAAGTTCCTGGGCTAGGGCATCGCGGTACCCAAGTTCCCTGTAATTGCCGTGTTTCGTAAAGTTGGGTTGCCAACTACTGAGAGGGGCCATTTCGAGGCAAACTCATCTCACCCCTACCAAATTCATGCATTCCGTTAAACTGTCTCGTGAAGTAGACGGTCAGGACCCACATGTCGGTCATCTGTCCATAACGCGAGCGCCAACGTAGAAACCTCTTAGGAAAATCAAGGAACTAAGTGGATTGGATGTGTTGACCAATTTCACAAATCCATTCCCTCCTTTCCCCTAGCACCTGCGGCGTCGAAATCCACCCTCCAGGCAGAACGATTCCTTCGGACATTTGACTTCCGGCGCCAAGTTGTTGTGCCCCTTCGCTGATCCCGAGCTCCAATGGCGCATGCCGTTGCCACTGTTGCGAGGCTCTAGCCCGCCTCCGACACCGACGAGTTGAGCAGCTCGATGGATGGAGATCCTACTACCAAGGAAGAAGAAGTTCTGGCTACATGTGGGTGAGCTATCCTTCTCTTTGGTATTCGCACTAATTAAAACTGCTAGCTGGCTACTGAACCTAAAATTGTTTTTTGGTCCAACGCTGACAAACATATTTTGTCCACAGTTATCTGTCAAGTGGGATCTCCGCGGACCACCCTTACTTGGTTACGGTAACCCTCTTCAGGTACGACTCTAAATCAACAAGGGTGAAGGGCAAGTGGTATGGACACCATTGTATCATGATGGAAGAAGTACCTACGCAGATCTGCACTATCCCTGGTATGGTTGCTGCTTTGCGTAATCCTGATGAAATATGGCCGTAGCAGACTGTAAAGTTATGCTTCATGGATGAACGAGTCATCGTGGTTCCTCTAATGTGTGATAGTCAGCTAATTGGGTTGATGAAAATGTATGCTTCAGCTTGCATGTTTGAGCTGAATTGTGATGTACTGGATGTGGAAGTTGCTGCAACTGGGAGTCGCACTTTTATTTTTGGATAGGGTGGTCACTCGAACCCAATTAGCTCTTGGTAAGCAAAAGTCTCTTAGGGTTCGCATGTTTGTGCTGAATTGTAATTTTTGTTTTATTTACTTTGTAGATATTTGGCAGTTATGCAACAGTCCTGTTTCTTTGACAGGAAGCGCCGCAAGGTTAGAAACATGACTGCTGGGTTAGTCATTTTGTTGCCGGAAGAAAATAAAAACGAGCGGAAAGATGATGCTAGACACGATTCTGGTGCTGATTGTCCCGGTGATGCAGAGTACGTGAAGCTAAAAAAAATTGACACCGAGGAAGAGGAAGAAGGCAGGAAATAAAAAAGCCAGTGGACGTGAAGGCTTGGCACCCAGGCTAGGGTAGAAGGCTACTGGCAATGAAGATTGATAGTAATGTGTTGAACTTAAACCTGTATATGTAATTCGGTTAAATTCTGGAGCTCTGTGTGTGGAACTTTGCGGGGTGAAACAATATACCCATGTTCTCAAAATAAAATGTACCGTGACTTAGGGTTTTGGAAATGCCCGAGTCAGTAGTTGAATCCGAAATTGTGATTGTGCCACTACTATCTGAAAACACGCAGCACCAGTTCCACGATTGCTGAGGGGCAGGAGGTCTCCAAATTCGATAGAATGTAAGTGGCACAGAGATAAATTATTTAAGTTGCTACACTCCACGAAGCAGCAACTTATTTCAGCTGTTGCACAACGACATGGCAAGATAAACAACAATGGCAACCGATAATGCCCAGATAATGACGAAATCGGTACCACTTTTTGGCCTAAGCTTGAGCCCGTCTATCTCATCGCCTCCCTGCTTCTGCATTCCCTGCATCTGGCGAAGCTCCCGGATCTCCAGTAACCGGGTGTACATGCTTCCACTTTATAAATTGTGGTTGTGCCATTTGCATATGGCACAATCCACATAGATTACGTTTAAACAAACCACCAATGTCAGAATACCGCCATGATCAGATAAAAGGAGGTAATGCAGGGTTAAGACAGATTAACAGGTGACCAATTTTTTTTCTCGCAGGACTCCGGGACCACTAGTTCAGACCTCTAGGTCAACAAGTACTACTATTACAACTTAAAAAAGCACGGAGCTCAAGCTAAATAAAACTAGTTATCACACATCTACTTGATCTTCCTAATCTTAGCCCGATGCGCATCTTCCTACGAGAGCAAGGATCGAATCGTCTGCTCCTTCCTTTTAGCATCTTCCTTGCACAACATCAATTGTTTCTCTATATTTATCCTCATGCACTTGTCAATACTTGTAGTTATGAACTGCAGGACTTTGGCCTGGTGAAGATCATTCCTTGCTTGAGTCAGTTCTTACTCTACTTTAGCCTTCAGGAGCCAACGCCACATATCTCTCCTTCTCAACTTTGCTAACTTTGTCTTGCACCCTCCTAAGATCTCGGTTAAGCTTGGTTATGTCAACTGGGTCCCATAGCTTCATCTCAGCACTGCCAAGAAGTGAGCTGACTATGGATACTTTCAACTTGACAATCATATCCTATAGTTTGTCTAGTGTTTTCTGCATCGATTTGGGCCACTCTAGGTCTACCCATTTTCTGCCTTTACCGCCACCGTTATTGCCGTTCCGGGCATCTTGGCAGCCTCCTCCACCGCTGTTGCCTCCATAGTTGCCGACGTTGGGGCGGTCCTACCCTTGCTGGCTACCATTGCCAAGAGGATGGTTGCCTCCCCCTAATACGGAGGAGGATACTCTAGCACACGCTGGCGGCCAGGGTTGCCGTATGAGACGCCGTAAGGGGCATCGTAGCCACGCCGCGCCGCGTTTGCCGAAGAGGACCACCCGCCCTCGGCCTGGGCCTACTGAGCCTGAAGGGACTCGTACGAGAGGATGGCGGAGTAGAACTCGTCGTACGGAATCGATATGTTGCCGAAGGTGAGCGTGGCAGCGATGTAGTACGCAGACCCGAGCCCGATGATGATGTAATCTACGAGCTCGTCGTTGCCAATGGGGGACCCGACAGCGGCCAAGGAATCGGCGAAAGACTTCATCTTTTGCATGTACGCGGCAGCGAAGAGATCCTCCTTACGAGTGGAGGATACTTGACAACGAATGTGGCGCACATTAGGGTGACTCTGGGCACCGTTCATGGTGTGGATGTCGTTCCACACTGCAGCAGCGGTCTTGCAACCGAGGAGGTGGTTGGCGATGTTAGGCTCCATGGAGCAGAGGAGATAGCCGATGACCTTCTGATCGGCAGATCACCGGCGCACGTACTCCAGGTTTGCGACGGTGATAGCCTTGTCCCTCTCTCCCTGGGTGATGGTCTTCTCAGGCGTCGCGACGATGAGGTGATCGCCCCGGCGAACTCCGAGAGGGAGAGAGCGGAAGGCTTCATCACGGTGGCGGCAGAGAGAACTCGCGGCAGCGGCGGAGCGGACTCGCGGCGGTGGTATTGGCTCTGATACCAAGTTGAAAATAGGTTTAGGGTTTTGTGGGGTCTAAGCATGCACCTCTCCTCTATTTATATACTTCGACAGGGTACAACACAATTACAATCCGTACGGGTACAGAACCTCACGTACGTGTTGGAGACGGTGTCTAACAGGCTTAACCTTCAATTACCTCATGATGGTGTCTCGGTACACTTGAATCCATATACAGGAGTTACACGGAGTTCAAACTGAGATATAATAACTTCTAGAGAAAGAGAGGCACACATCAAGATGGATGATAAAAAAGTTGGAGAAGGCAGTGGTGTGAGAAAGCAATGGACAGAAGCTGCCGCGCATAAAATGAAAGTGGGATATACAAAAATAAGAACCAAAACAGTGTTCACATCCGATGAAAACTAACTATGATGATAGTTTTTACATGAGATAAAAGACCAAAATATCAGGAGACAGCGGAATAGGTGTTGAACACGCAAAGTAAATTATAGGCTTGATTGACTTCGTCACATGGTCCTTGAGCTGCAGAATCCACTATCGAGCGTTTTTTAATCTCCCTGGAAATAGACATACATGTAATAAGAACCCCTCCCCCTTGCCGCCGCTGGAGGACGACCCCGGGCGAAGCCCCTGGGCCGTCGGCGGTGGCAGGGCCTCCCGTTCTCCCTCAGGTCTCAGTGGCAGCCCGGCGGTTCTGGCGTGCGGGTGTCCTCTGGGGCCTAGCGGCGGTGGCGTCCTGCGGCGCGAGCGGCGGATTGACTGGCGGTCGGAGGTGGGCTGGGTGCGCTGGCGCGTGGCGCTCCTAGCCATGGCCGTGGCGGTGGCCTGCGGCCCCGATTCGGGTCCTGGAGGGGATGGGCGGCTTGGTGGTCGGGGTTGCCCCTTTTGGGTTGCAGAGACCCCGCCACTGGACCTCGTTCCCCTCCCCAGATCCCATGGCGACGGCGGCTAGGGGGGCCTCGGGCGCTGATCTGGAGTTTGTACCTGGCCTCGGCGGCTCTGCGGGCTTCGTGGACCTCGTGTTGGTCCTTCTTGGCGACCTCCTCTTCTCTCGGTTGGGCACGGCTTGGTTCCCAGGGTAGTGGCCCCGGACGGTGGTGAGCCATGTGGTTGGCGGGCGTGCCAGGGGCTCTGGTGCTGGCCGGCTTCCATGGTCATGGGGACGACGGGGTGCCGGCGAGCCGTGCGACGTGGAGTTTGGACCATGGAGTTTCTTCGCCGGGGGAAACCCTTGCCCTCTGGGCCTCGACGACGGTGTCTGAGGACATCGTCCCCTGCCTGCAGGCGTCGTTGTGGTGGTGCTCGGTGTGTCTTGGTTGGAGGAAGAAGGCTTTGCCGAGGAGAAACCCTACTCTCTGTGCCGCGGGGCGGCGTCTACGGACGTCGTTCCCTTGGTGAAGGCGTCGCCGCGGTGCTTTCGGTCTCCCTCATGCTCCGGGTGAAAACCCTGATCCTCGGATCGGGCGGTGGCGGCGCCCTGGCGTCGTGCTATTCTTGAAGACGTCGCCTTGGAGCCCTCGTCGTTTGGCTCTCCGTCGGAGGTTTTGCGGAGCTGCGGTGTCTTCGGACGGTTGGAGTTGCAGCGTGTCTCCCTCGGCATGGCAGGTTGCGGATCTACATCCCCTCTCCTTGGGGCTCCCTCGACGCGGCCTAGGGCCTGCGTGCTTTCCTGGTTTGGTTCCTGAAGGTGGTCGGCTTCTGGTGGCTTTGCTGCAGCGGTGGCGGGATCTCGACGGCACGCGTGAAAATAGCTCATAATCTGGAGGAGCTCCGGCCTGACACTATAGACGTCTTGAGCTCGCCTTCCGCTTTTGTAGTAACTATAATGGCCTTGCGCTTCCGAGTGTAGCTTCGTGGTTTCCTTCTTATGTGGGTGGGTTGCTCTTCCATGTATAATGTGTGCAGTACCTTGTATCCTTTCGCCGTTTGGCGTTACTAATTTAACATCGCGCCTTTAGCCTTTTATCTAAAAAAAGTTAAGTGGCACTCAGAAGACATTCGGCTTTTCAGTTCTCGCAAGGGTAGACTTGTCATGAGAAGATGCCCAGATTGAGGCAACACGTCTGTGCTGAACCTACATGTAAAACAATTTCAGGCTGAATGTAGATCGTGGAAGAAAATCTTAATCTTCCTAGTTATCAATGGGCAGCAACAGATCAGGCATCATTGTCGTTATGGCTACATGAATATTTGTCTTCAATGCACACTTTTTACCCTTTTGATCGGTTTTAGTTTGGTGTGTTTGCTTGCTTGTCTAGTTTTAGCTTCCCAATGGTTGTTGGGCAGAGAATGATTGGGCATCACTTTCATTATGTCTTGACAAATATTCATCTACCTCCTCGGATATGTATATCTTGTTCGTATCCTTTGTACTCTTACATGTCCATGATCATTACCTCCATTTATTTCCACTTTCCCATATAAATGTGCAACCCATGCCTGAACTAAGCAGTCACTTTTTGGATATTCTATAATAGCAATGGCAGAAGATCAGAAATTAACACCAGAGATCATTCGCTGCTATGTCCTATGGTGCATTGTGAAGTTGGTATGTCCATTACTCATTCATAATAGCAGTAAAACAACAAATCGACAAGTCTACATGTACCCCAATGTTCTCAGGATTCTGGACTTAGATGTGGAGGGTGAGCAGGGAAGAGGACAAGAGTGTCCAAGAGCAGTGTGAATGGGAACATCAAGAAAAGCATTAACTCTCTAGATTCCCTCTCGTAGAATAGGAGAGATCTGTTGAGAAATAGAACAATTTTTCAAGAGATTTAACCATAATAAAAGACAGAGAAAACACATGTAGAATAATAGAAAAAGACCAGAAGATGATATACATCACGGTAGAGGAACCGCCGGTGTCCCCGTTAGCGTTGGCACCGTCGTTAGCCATGTTGTCGAGGAAAAGGTTATTGATGTCGGGGAAGAAGTCATCGTTGGGGAAGACGTCGGTGCAGTCTCTATCCGTGGAGGAGTCCGTGATGAAGCCAGTAGTCGCGCTGGTAGCGCTCCCCAAAAACCTTATCGCCCTTCTCCCGTACAGGACTCAAAGCAGCGGGGTCTCGGAGGACTACTGTCCCAGCTCGTGGTGCACGCCGCAAGACGGGTTGGAAAGATATAAGCAGCGCAATGCTCTGGAATTGGAGGCGCACCCGTGCGTTGGTTTATCAGACGAGAGGAGCGACCTCTCACTCTTATAGGCACGGGTAGGCAGGCGAACAGTCGGTGTCGGGAGAGGAAACGAACAGACATCGACTGAAGCCGAACAACCTCCACCACTTGAATTGAATTAAATTTCCACTGAGTTCGTATTAAAAATACACTCACGCAGACTATTCAAATTATTATCCATTTATGCGTTCTCGGCTCGAGGCATTCCTGCAACTCGCGGCGCGCGCGCGTCGTGACGAGGCGAGGCATGGTGAGGCGGGCGGCGGAGGAGGAGGAGCGCACGTGTATATGTCTTCTCTTCTCAAGCTCGTACAAGTGGTGGAAGAGCTCTCCTTATAAGCTGGTCCAACTTCCACTCAACTAGCAATGTGGGACTAAACTCTTGTCCCACCTCTTTGCCTTGCATGAATGGGCCAAGTGGGCCTCTAGGATTTCAGGAATTGTTGAATAGTATAAATGGGCTGGGCCTTTATTAGGAAAAAATTCCAACAATCTCCCACCAGATCCCAGAGGCGCACATAAATTTTCCTATGATTCCAAAATATTGTTTATATATTGGTACTAGTGGAGACTGTTAAGTTGAACTTCCACCTAGAACTCTATGCTACACTAGTTTGCAACTTGTACAGTGGACTATGCCTTGAACTGCAAGTTTGCTGCATTCTAGCTTGACACAAAGCCTTGACCAATACTGGGCTGCCGTGGGACTTCCCATCGGGTGGAGCTTATGCGTCATACTCCATAGCCTTTCATGAGTTTATTAGAGAGCACCCAACTCTCATAGACTGCGACGTTTAACAGTCGAACTCATATAGGTGTGTTATTCAAAAAATATGTTCTGCAGGACAACATCTCTGCTTAAACTAAGCCACTTAGAACACATTAAGATAAATCAACCTGCTATGCAGAATAGGAAAGTATTGCATCTTCATGGAGTGGTGATTAAAGTAGGGATACTTTCCTCTCAGTTCACCAACAGCTTGTCTCCCAATTCTAATTCACGGGACCTCCGATCACATAGAGTGGTTTACCACTGTGGAAAACTTATATTGTGGGTCTCATTCCCATCTCCTTTGATGCATTTTCTATCACGTTTCGTGATAAACCCTTTGTGAAGTGATCTGCCAGGTTCTTAGATGTTTGGATATAATCCAACGCAATAACTCCGGAGTTCCTCATTTTCCTGATAGATTTCAATCTCCTCTTCACATGTCTTGAGGACTTCATGTTATCCTTAGAACTGTTCACTTTAAAAATCACAGTTTGATTATCACAGTTCATTGGGATTGCGGGTATAGGTTTCTCAACCATAGGTAAGTCCATCAAGAGTTCTCGAAGCCACTCTGCTTCAACAGTGGTTGTGTCTAATGCTGCGAGTTCTGCTTCCATAGTTGAGCTCGTTAAGATGGTCTGCTTGTAAGACTTCCAAGAAACAGCACCACCACCAAGTGTAAATATATATCCACTCGTGGCCTTTATCTCATCAGCATCAGATATCCACTTTGAATCACTATATCCCTCCAGCACCCTTGGGTACCCAGTATAGTGATTGTCGTAGCTCGCAGTGCCATTGAGATAGCGCATGACTCTCTCAAGAGCTTGCCAATGATCATCTCCAGGATTTGAAACAAACCGACTAAGTTTGCTTACATCAAAAGTGATGTCAGGCCTCGTAGCGCTAGCTAAATACATAAGCGACCCAATAATCTGAGAATATGTCAATTGATCTCTAGTAGTGCCTCTATTCTTTCGAAGTAACACACTAGGATCATACGGTGTTGGAGAAGACTTGTAGTTGCTATACCCAAAGCGACTCAAGATCTTTTCCACATAGTGAGACTGAAGCAGTGTGATCCCACCATTATCATCTCTCAATATCTTGATGTTCAAAATAACATCAGCTACTCCTAGATCCTTCATCTCAAAAGACCGAGATAAGAAATCCTTGACTTCCTTAATCACATTAAGATTGGTCCCAAAAATCAGTATGTCATCAACATACAAACAAAGAATTACTCCCTCGCCCCCACCGTAGCGATAGTACACACATTTGTCCGCTTCGTTTACAGCAAAACCTGCAGTGGTTAGGGTTCTCTCAAACTTCTTGTGCCACTGCTTAGGTGCTTGTTTAAGGCCATATAAAGACTTCAACAACTTACACACTTTTCCTTCTTGGCCACTCACTACAAATCCATCTAGCTGATCCATATATATTTCCTCGCCCAACTCTCCATTTAGGAAACCTATCTTAACGTCCATTTGATGAATGAGAAGACCATGTGAGGCAGCCAAAGATAGTAGTATGCAAATGGTGGTCAATCTGGCTACATGTGAGTAAGTATAAAAGAAGTCCTCACCTTCTTTTTGGATATAACCCTTGGCTACAAGTCTTGCATTGTACTTCTCAATAGTACCATCAGGCCTAAGTTTCATCTTAAACACCCATTTGCATCCTATAGGTTTGCACCCATAAGGACGATCGGTGATCTCCCATGTTCCATTCGCTAAGATGTAATCCATCTCACTACGAACGGCTTCCTTCCAGTAGTCAGCATTAGGAGATGCATAGGCTTCTGAAATAGAAGTAGGAGTATCATCCACAAGGTACACAATGAAATCATTACCAAAGGACTTTGCTGTCCTCTGTCTCTTACTCCTCTTAGGAATTTCATTATCATCCTCCTCAGGTTTTTCCGAGTGTTCAATAGGAATGGTATGTTCAGGAATTGTGGGTATTTCCTAATTCAATGAGTCAGGTATCTCCTGATTTGATGAGCTAGGTATATCCTTCATGGGAAAGATATCCTCAAAGAAAGTCACATCATTTGACTCCATGATTATACCAACATGCATGTCTGGTACTCCAGATTTTACTATCAAGAATCTATAGGCAATGCTATGAAAAGCATATCCCAGAAGTCCACGGTTTTTGGTCCAAGTTTGCGCTTCTTTAGGATTGGCACATGAACCTTTTCCATACAGCCCCAAGTTCGCAAGTAAGAAAGATTTAATCTTTTCTTTTCCCATTCTTCAAATGCAGTAATCTCTTTGTTCTTAGTGGGAACTCGGTTTAGGACATGACATGCAGTCAGTAATGCCTCCCCCCACCATTCCTTGGAGAGACCCGATGTGTCTAACATGGCGTTAACAAAATCTGTTAGAGTACGGTTCTTTCTTTCGGCTACGCTGTTTGACTGGGGCGAGTAGGGAGGCGTCCTCTCATGGATTATACCATGTTCTACACAAAAAGAATCAAACTCGTTGGAAAAGTACTCTCCCGCACGATCAGACCTAAGCCTCTTAATCTTTCGATCAAGTAGGTTTCCCACTTCAGCTTTATAGATTTTGAAGTAACTCAAAGCCTCATCTTTTGATTTCAGAAGATACACATGACAATATCTCGTAGAGTCATCGATCAATGTCATAAAATATTTTTTCCACCTTTTGTCAACACACCATTCATCTACAATCGTATGTGACTTGCGAGGTTGCTTCGCTTGCACACAAGTTTGGCATTTAGATCCCTTCGCAGTAGTGAATTTTGGGATTACATTCATTTTAGCTAACCGCGTCATGCAACAAAAATTAACATGACAAAGACGTGAATGCCATACATTTGATACACGATCAGATGAAACATGATTCACGACTTTATTACACAGATCTGATAGTGATAGGCGGAACAAACCTCCACACTCATAGCCTTTACCAATAAATGTTCCAAACTTAGACAGTAAAAATTTATTGGACTCAAACACAATCTTGTAGCCATCACGACATAGAAGTGATCCACTAACAAGATTCTTATTTATTGAGGGAACATGATGCACGTTCTTCAGGCGCACGGTCTTTCCCGAAGTGAACTTCAGATCGACCGTACCAACACCATGAACAAAAGCATGTGAGCCATTCCCCATCAGCACGGACTAAGTCCCTCTGACCTGATATGAAGAAAACATGGAAACATCAGAGAAAACATGTACATTAGCGCCTGTGTCAATCCACCAATCAAGAGAATGACATAATGAAAGAACAGTAGGTACTATACCATACCCAACATCTTTCATCTCAACGTCGCCCATGACAACATTAGCAGCCTTGCTGCCTTTTCCATGCTGGCGTTTGTCAAAGCGGTTAGGGCAAGCAGGAGCCCAATTATCAGGATCACCGCACACATGACAACCACCTTTCTTCTTATCAGTCTTCTTCTTGAAACTAGTAGACTGTGAGGCTTTGTTCTTTCCATCGAACTATCCTTTTCCATCAAACTTTCCCTTGTTCTTCGACTCGTGAGCCTGGAAGTTATTTTTCTGTACCAGATTGGCACTTGAACCTCCCTCAGCACCTCGAGCACGTTTGACTTTTGCTCTCTCCTTCTCTTCCACATCAAGAGTTCCAATGAGATCCCATACGGAAAACTCTTGTCTCTTGTGTTTCAGGGAAGTAGCAAAGTTCCTCCATGAAGGGGGAAGTTTGGCAATAATGCCCTGGCAATGAACTTGTCCGGTAACACGCAATGGAAGTGCTCAAGATCCTTGGCCAGTGACTGTATTTCATGAGCCTGCTCAACCACGAAGCGGTCATCAGTCATCTTGTAGTCATAGAGTTGTTCCATGACATATAGTTCACTGCCAGCGTCCGAGACCCCAAACTTGGCCTCGAGCACAACCCACGTGTCCTTGCCATTATCAAATGACATATATGGTTCAACAATGTTCTCCCCGAGAATGGACAACAAAGCATCCTTGAACAGGGTATCCGTTTTTTGGAAAACTTGTTCCTAAGCAGGAGTAAGCTCTCCCTCAGGCTTGCCAAGAGTGGCGTCATAGCAGTTCATGTCTGAAACCATAGAACTTCTCTCACGCGCCACCTCTTATAACGCATACCCTCAAAGACAGGTGGCTTCATAGAAGCAACAAAACCACTTAGAGCAAATTTCCGATAATAAGGTTTTTGGATTGTTGAGAAATAGAGAAATTTTCCAAGAGATTTAACCATAATAAAATAAAGAGAAAACACAGGCAGAATAATAGAAAAGACCATAAGATGATATACATCATGGTAGAGGAACCGCCGGTGTTCCCGTTAGCGTTGGCACTGTCGTCAGCCATGTTGTCGAGGAAAAGGTTGTTGATGTCGGGGAAGAAGTCGTCGTTGGGGAAGACGTCGGTGCAGTCGCTATTCATGAAGGAGTTCATGATGAAGCCAGTAGTCGCGCTGGTAGCGCTCCCCAAAAACCTTCTCGCCCTTTTCCCGTATAGGACTCGAAGCAGCGGGATCTCGGAGGCTAATTGTCCCAGCTCGCGGTGCACGCCGCAAGACGGGATGGGGAAGATCTAAGCAGCACAATGCTCTAGAATTGGAGGCGCAAGGTGTGTGCGTTGGTTTATCAGAGGAGAGGAGCGACCTCTGATGTCTACGCACTTCTATTCTTGTAGACAGTTGTTGGGCCTCCAAGTGCAGAGGTTTGTAGAACAGCAGCAAGTTTTCCCTTAAATGGATCACCCAAGGTTTATCGAACTCAGGGAGGAAGTGGTCAAAGGTATCCCCTCTCAAGCAACCCTGCAATCAAGATACAAGAAGTCTCTTGTGTCCCCAACACACCCAATACACTTGTCAGGTATATAGGTGCACTAGTTCGGCGAAGAGATAGTGAAATACAAGTGGTATGGATAATTATAAGTGGTAACGATGATAGAAAATAACTTGATGGCGTGGAAGAGACTAAAAGCAAACTGAAATAAATATGGAAGCAAGCAAACATGTAATAGATCTAATAGCAAACGTTGTATCAATGCTTAGAAACAAGGCCTAGGGATCATACTTTCACTAGTGAACACTCTCTCATATAAATATATCATCTTCATGATACTACGCTGAACTACTCTCCGGTTGGACACTCTAATCAACGGTAGGGCTATAACAGCACACCTCAAAGTAAGCCTTTCCCATCTAGAAAACCCGACACTGTCACCTTGAGCACTAGATGAGTCCAACAAACACCACAATTTCATAAAGACATCCAACTCAAAATATAACTCATAACAAGTATTTGTAACCTCTAGCCTAAGTGCCACCATGGTGTGCACGCTGTCACTTTCACACACATGGGGAGAGCAGAGATCTATTAAAGCACTTGAGTAGCAAGGTAGATCTATAGATTACAAGATCATGATCTCAATAAGATCATGCATAGAGAGAGATGAACACATAGCTACCGGTAGAACCCTTAGCCTCGAGAGAGAACTACTCCCTCCTCATCATGGGAATAAGCAATGGTGATGGAGATGGTGGTGGAGATCGATGGAGATGGCTCCGGGGGCACTTCCCCGTCCCGGCAGGGTGCCGGAACAGAGACTTTCTGTCCCCCGAATCTCCTTTTCGGTGGCGGCGGCACTGCGGAACTTTTCGTGGCTAGAGGCTTGATTATCTAGGGTTTCTGCCTCGGGAGGCTTCTTATAGGCCAGAGGGCAAGGTCGATGGGTGGCCAGGGGGCCCACACCATGCCCTGGCGCGGCCTAGGTGGACTCGTGCCTAGGGGTGGTCTGGCCACCCTGTGGCCCCCCTCCAGCTCTCCTTCTGGCTCCGTGAATCTTCCAGGAAAATAGTAACTTTGGCTTTTGTCCCGTCCAATTCTAAGAATATTCATTTTCTGACTTCCTGGAACCAAAAATAGCAGAAAACAGGCAACTGGCACTGTGAATCTTGTTAATAGGTTAGTCCAAGAAATCATATGAAAAGTACTCCAAAGTTGGAACAAAACACAAGGAAGTAGATAAAACCAAGCATGGAACATCAAAAATTACAGATACATTTGCAATGTATCAACCTCTCACTCTTATAGGCACGGGTAGGCAGGCGAACAGTCGGTGTCGGGAGAGGAAACGAACAGGCATCGACCAAAGCCGAACAACCTCTACTAAGCTCAAATTAAATCTCCATTAAATTTCCACTGAGTTCGTATTATAAATACACTGAAGTAGATTGTTCAAATTATTATCCATTTATGTGTGGCAAAAAGAAAGAGAAGCTCTTGGCTCGAGGCATTCTCACAACCCGCAACCCGCGCCGTGCGAGGCGTGGCGAGGCGGGCGGAGGAGGAGCGCGCGTGTATTTGTCTTCTCTTCTCAAGCTCGTACAAGTGGTGGAAGAGCTCTCCTTATAAGCTGGTCCAACTTCCACTCAACTAGCAATGTGGGACTAAACTCTTGTCCCACCTCTGTGATGGGTTCGTAGCATGGAAAACAAAAAATTTCTACCACAAGAACGAACAAAACCCAGATCTAATCTAGATAAAAGCCAAGATCTAATCTATTAGACATGTGCAATGAGATAGATTTGTACTAACCCTTGTAGATCCGAAAGCCTTGTGTGAGATCGGATCTCGTGGTTGATATAGACGATCACTTGCCGATCTCAAGATCGAGTAGACGATCCTTCCGGTGCCGCGTTCCGGCAGTGCTTCTGCAGTCGGTCACACGTGCGGAGTCGATGTAGACCTTCCTCTCCCCGTTCCAACGAGCAGCGGAGGTAGTAGATCTCTCCACGGAATCCCAGCAGCACGACAGCGTGGTGGTGGTGGTGGAGTAGAGAATTCTGCAGGGCTTCGCCTAAGCCTGAGAAGAAGGAAGGAGGAGGAGAGAGGCGTCTAGGGCAAGAGTGGAGGGGCAAGGGGGGTGGCGCCTCCACCCCTCTATATATAGAGGGAGGGGTGCGACCTAGGGTTCCCACCCCTAGGCCCACCTCCTAGGGTCGGCGCACAAGGGGGGCTTGGGGGGAGTTTCCTTCCCCCCTCCCAAGTTTCCCCTTTTTCTTTCTTGGTTTTCAAGTAAACTCCATAGAAATTTTTAGAACCTTCCGGAACATTCCGAAACCTTCGAGAACCCCCATATAAACACTCCGGGACATTTCCGAACCTAGAAAATGATCTCCATTATATGAATCTTATTCTCCGGACAATTCCGGATCTCCTCGTAATGTCTCACATCCAATCCGAGACTCCGAACAACATTCGGTATCCAACGCACATTCCATATCTACCTAAATAGCATCGAACCTTAAGTGTGTCACCCTACGGTTCGTGAATATGCAGACATGATGGAGACACCTCTCCGATCAATAACCATCAGCGGGATCTGGAGATCCATAACGGCTCCCACATACTCAACGATGACTTTGTGATCGATAGAACCATTAACATACGAAACCAATTCCCTTTGTCACGCGATACTCTACTTATCCGAGGTTTGATCGTTGGTATCTCCATACCTAGTTCTACCTCGTAACTGATAAGTACTCTTTACTCGTTCCATGTTATGCCATCCCTTGTGAACCAGTCACATGCTTGCAAGCTAACTAGATGACATTCCACCGAGAGGGCCCAGAGCATATCTATCCGTCTTATGGATGGACAAATCCCAATCTTGGTCCATGCGCTTCAACACATACTTTCAGAATACCCAATGACACCTTTATAACCACCCAGTTACGAAGCGGTGTTTGATGTCATCAAAGTACCCATCCGGTGATGGTGATTAACATAACCTCATGGTCAAAGGATTAGGTTACTATGCATTTGAAATCTTGTAGCAATACGAACTAAATGACTTGATCTTATGCTACACTTACTATGGGTGTGTGTGCATCACATCATTCTCCTAATGATACAACCTTGTTATTAATGACATCCAATGCCCATGATCAGGAAACCATGATCATCTATTAATCAACAAGCTAGTTCAACAAGTGGCTTACTAGGGACTCTTTTACGTTTACAAAACATACATGTATTAGTGTTTCCTTATAATACAATTATAGCATGGGATGTAAACATTCATCATAAACACAAAAATATAATAATAACCACTTTTATTATTGCCTCTTGGGCATATCTCCAACAGTCTCCCACTTGCCTAGAGTCAATAATCTAGATTACATGGTAATATACCTAACACCCATGGCGTTCTGGTGTTGGTCATGCTTTGCTCTAGGGAGAGGTTTAGTCAACGGATCTGCCACATTCAGATCAGTGTGTACTTTGCAAATCTTCATGTCACCATCTCGGACATACTCGCAAATAGCATGGAAACGTAGCTTGATGTGCTTCAGCTTGCTATGTGACCTTGGCTCCTGTGCATTAGCTACGGCACCTGTGTTGTCACAGTAGATGGCCATCGGGTCCAACGCACTAGGAACCACGCCAAGTTCAGTAATGAACTCCTTCATCCATATGGCTTCTTGTGCAGCCTCCGAAGCAGCTATGTATTCCGATTCAGTTGAACATTTCGCCACAACGCTTTGCTTGGCACTCCTCCAGCTCACTGCAGCACCATTCAAAATAAATACGTATCCAGATTGTGACTTCGAGTCATCTGGATCGGTGTTCCAACTAGCATCAGTGTAACTGTTTACAACAAGCTGTTCATCACCTCCATAAGAAAGAACCATATCCTTAGTCCTATTCAGGTACTTTAGGATATTCTTGACCGCTTTCCAGTGCTCCAAACCAGGATCACTTTGATATCTGCTAGTCAAACTAACAACATGTGCTATATCCGGTCTTGTACATAGCATGGTATACATGATAGAACCTATGGCCGAGGCATAGGGTATATTATTCATCTTCTCTCTATCTTCTGCCGTAGCTGGACTTTGAGTCTTACTCAAGGTCTTACCTGACAACATGGGCACGAACCCTTTCTTGCTCTCTTCCATTCTAAACTTCTTTAGAACTTTGTCCAAGTATGTACTTTGTGAAAGCGCTATTAGGCGTCTTGATCTATCTCTATAAATCTTGATGCCTAGAATATATGCCGCTTCGCCAAGATCCTTCATCGAAAAACTATTATTCAAATAGGCTTTGACGCTATTAAGAAGTTCTATATCATTCCCAATCAACAATATGTCATCTACATATAGTACTAGGAATGCTGCAGAGCTCCCACTCACTTTCTTGTAAATACAAGCTTCTCCATAAGTTTGTATAAATCCAAAGTTTTTGATTCCTTTATCAAAACATTGATTCCAACTCCAGGATGCTTGCTTCAGTCCATAAATGTAGCGCTGAAGTTTGCATACCTTGTCAGCATCTTTAGGATCGACAAAACCCTTGGGTTGTACCATATACAACTCTTCCTCAATGTCACCATTAAGGAACGCCGTTTTGACATCCATCTGCCAAATCTCATAATCGAAATATGCAGCAATTGCTAACAAAATCCTCACAGACTTTAGCTTCGCTACTGGTGAGAATGTCTCATCGTAGTCAACTCCTTGAATTTGTTTGAACCCTTTCGTGACAAGTCGAGCTTTATAGACGGTAACATTACCATCAGCATCTATTTTTCTTTTGAAAATCCATTTGTTCTCGACAGCCTTACGGCCATCCGGTAAGTCCATACTTGGTTTTCGTACATGGATCCCATTTTAGATTTCATGGCTTCTAGCCATTTTTCAGAATCTGGGCTCACCATAGCTTCTTCATACGTCGCAGGGTCATCAGTGTTGTCCACCAACATGACGTTCAAGGCAGGGTCATACCAATCAAGAGTGGTACGAACCCTCGTTGACCTGCGAGGTTTAGTGGCAACTTCGTTCGAAGTTTCATGATCACCATCATTAGCTTCCTCTCCAATTGGTGCAGGCGGCACAAAAACATCTTCCGGTGCTGCGCTACACTCAACTCCGAGAGAAGGTTCAATAACCTCGTCGAGTTCTACTTTCCTTCCAGTCACTTCCTTCGAGAGAAACTCCTTCTCAAGAAAGGATCCATTCTTGGCAATGAAAACTTTGTCTTCGGATCTATGATAGAAGGTATACCCAATTGTTTCTTTAGGGTATCCTATGAAGACGCATTTCTCCGCTTTGGGTTCAAGCTTATCAGGTTGTAACTTCTTTACATACGCTTCGCAACCCCAAACTTTAAGGAACGACAACTTAGGTTTCTTTCCAAACTACAATTCATACGGTGTCATTTCAACGGATTTAGATGGTGCCCTATTTAAAGTGAATGCGGCTGTCTCTAGTGCATAGCCCCAAAACGATAGCGGTAAATCTGTAAGAGACATCATAGACCGAACCATATCTAAGAGAGTTCAATTACGACGTTCAGACACACCATTATGCTGTGGTGTTCCCGGCAGTGTCAATTGCGAAAGTATTCGACATTTCTTTAAATGCATGCCAAACTCATAACTTAGATATTCACCTCCGCGGTCAGAACGCAGAAACTTAATCTTCTTGCTACGATGATTTTCCACTTCACTTTGAAATTCCTTAAACTTCTTGAAAGTTTCAGACTTATGTTTCATAAAGTAGACATTCCCATATCTACTTAAGTCATCCGTGAAAGTGAGAACATAACGATATCCACCACGCGATGCTACACTCATTGGACCGCACACATCGGTATGTATTATTTCCAATAAGTCTGTAGCTCGCTCCATTATTCCAGAGAATGGAGTCTTAGTCATTTTTCCCATTAGACATGCTTCGCATCTTTCAAGTGATTCAAAATCAAGTGATTCAATAAGTCCATCGGAATGGAGTTTCTTCATACGCTTCACTCCAATGTGACCAAGACGACAGTGCCACATGTATGTAGAATTATCATTCAATTTTGTTCGTTTAGCATCTATGTTGTGAACATGTGTATCACTACTATCGAGATTTAGTAAGAATAAACCACTCATCTTAGGTGCATTACCATAAAAGATATTACTCATATAAATCGAACAACCTTTATTCTCGGACTTAAAAGAGTAACCATCTCGCAATAAACAAGATCCAGATATAATGTTCATGCTTAACGCAGGCACCAAATAACAATTATTCAAATTTAAAACTAATCCCGAAGGTAAATGTAGAGGGAGCGTGCCGACGGCGATCACATCAACCTTGGAGCCATTTCCAACGCGCATCATCACCTCGTCTCTCGCCAGTCTTCGCTTATTCCACAGCTCCTGTTTCGAGTTACAAATATGAGAAACTGAACCAGTATAAAATACCCAGGCACTACTACGATTACTTGTAAGATACACATCAATCACATGTATATCGAATATACCTTTCTTCTTGATGTTGCTGTTCTTCAGATCCGCCAGGTACTTGGGGCAGTTACGCTTCTAGTGACCGGCACCCTTGCAGTAGAAGCATTCAGTTTCAGGCTTAGGACCAGCCTTGGGCTTCTTAGCAGGTGCGACAGCTTTCTTGCCGTCCTTCTTGAAGTTTCCCTTGTTCTTAGGCTTGCCATGTTTCTTGAAATTGGTGGTCTTATTGACCATCAACACTTGGTGCTCCTTTTTGATCTCCACTTCAGTAGTTTTCAGCATGGACGATAGTTCAGGCAACGTCTTGTTCATGCAGTGCATATTTTAGTTCATCACAAAGTTCTTATAACTCGGTGGCAGTGATTGGAGGACACGGTGAATCCCTAACTCATTAGGAATCATTATACCCAACTCTTGGAGCTTGTTTGCGTGCCCAGACATGGTGAGCACATGCTCGCTAACGGAGCTACCCTCTTCCATCTTACAGTTAAAAAACTTTTCGGAGGCCTCATAGCTCTCCACGGCCGCGTGAGTCTCAAAAATGAGCTTGAGCTCCTTAATGATCTCGAACGGGTCGTGGTGCTCAAAGCGCTTCTGAAGCTCCGTTTCTAAACCGTACAGGATGGCACACTGAACTATGGAGTAATGATTTTTCCGAGTGGCGTAAACATTCTTTACGACATCGGTGGCATCTTCTGCAGGTGGGTCACCTAGCGGTGCTTCGAGCACATAGGTCAACTGACCAGCCCTAAGGACAATTTTCAGTCCACGGAGCCAGTCCGTGAAGTTTCTTCCATTGTTCTTAAGCTTTTCTTTCTCTAGGAACGCATTGAAATTGATGGAGAGGTTCGCCATAATCTACAACAAATTTGCAAGTAGTTTAGACTAAGTTTATGATAAATTGAGTTCAATTTTAATTCTTAAATTAACTAGGTGAACTCCCACTCAAAACAACATCCCTCACATTGTCTTAGTGATTACACGAACCAAGTCCACTACACCAAGTCCGATCTTCACGAGAGAAGATGTAGTTTCATCGGCGAACAATCTTAATGTTCATCATATCATTTATATGATTCATGCTCTACCTTTCGGTATTCCGTGTTCCGAGACCATGTCTATACATGCTAGGCTCGTCAAGATTAACCTTAGTTTCCGCATGTGCAAATCTGGCTTGCACCCGTTGTATGCACACATAGAATCTATCACATCCGATCATCACGAGATGCTTCGAAACGACGAGTCTTAGCAATGGTGCCAACTAAGGACGAACACTTTATTACTTGATATTTAGTGAGAGGGATCATATTATAATGCTACCGTCGCGATCTAAGCAATACAAGATGCATAAAGGATTAACATCACAGGAAATTCATAATTAGTGTGATATGATATGGTCCATTCTTCTTATGCCTTTGATCTCCATCTCCAAAGCACGGACATGATCTCCATCATCACCAGCATTGCGTCAAGGTCAGTGGCGCTGCTTCATGGTTGTCCATCATCACTAGCAACTATACAACTACTTGGAATAAAGCTATTACAAGATGAATAGACTCGTAGGTCTTAACATAATTAAAGGCAACCATTAGGCTCCTGCCGGTTGCCATATTACAACAAGGATCATTGCATACATAAAATATAATCACAATCACATGATGGCCATATCACATCACAAAACCCCTGCAAAAACAAGTTAGACGGATCTAATTTTCTTTGCATGTTTTACGTGGTTTGGGGCTTTCGAATAAGAATGGATCTTACCTACGAAACTGAACCACAACGTTGATACAACTGCTATCAAGTGCAAAGTGTAAATTGGATCTATACTATGGTGAGAGAGACAGACACCCGCAAATCCACTTGTGCAAAGCAAGTTACACGTCAAGCATGGAGCAAGTCTCATGTGCGATGACATGTAAGGTTAGCCCGAGCCGCTTCATCCCACCATACCGCAAGATGCAAAGTACACAAAACAAAAGACGGCACGAGCACCAACGCCCACAAAACCATTATGTTATACTCGTGCAATAGATCTACGCATAAACATGGCTCTGATACCACTGATGGGTTCTTAGCATGGAAAACAAAAAAATTCTACCGCAAGAACGAACAAAACCCAGATCTAATCTAGATAAAAGCCAAGATCTAATCTATTAGACATGTGCAACGAGATAGATCTGTACTAACCCTTGTAGATCCGAAAGCCTTGTGCGAGATCGGATCTCGTGGTTGATGTAGACGATCACTTCCCGATCTCAATATCGAGTAGACGATACTTCCAGCGCCATGTTCCGGCAGAGCTTCCGCAGTCGGTCACACGTGCGGAGTCAATGCATACCTTCCTCTCCCCGTTCCAGCGAGCAGCAGAGGTAGTAGATCTCTCCACGGAATCCCAGCAGCACGACGGCATGGTGGTGGTGGTGGAGTAGAGAATTCTGTAGGGCTTCGCCTAAGCCTGAGCAGAAGGAAGGAGGAGGAGAGAGGCGGCTAGGGCAAGAGTGGAGGGGCAAGGGGGGTGGCGCCTCCACCACTCTATATATAGAGGGAGGGGTGCAGCCTAGGGTTCCCACACCTAGGCCCACCTCCTAGGGCCGGCGCACAAGGGGGGCTTGGGGGGAGTTTCCTTCTCCCCCAAGTTTCCCCTTTTTCTTTCTTGGTTTTCAAGTAAACTCCATAGAAATTTCTAGAACCTGCCGGAACATTCCGAAACCTTCTAGAACCCCCATATAAACACTCCGGGACATTTCCGAACCTAGAAAATGATCTCCATTATATGAATCTTATTCTCTGGACAATTCCGGATCTCCTTGTGATGTCTCAGATCCAATCCGAGACTCTGAACAACATTCGGTCTCCAACGCACATTCCATATCTACCTAAACAGCATCGAACCTTAAGTGTGTCACCCCACGGTTCGTGAATATGCAGACATGATGGAGACACCTCTCCGATCAATAACCATCAGCGGGATCTGGAGATCCATAACGGCTCCCACATACTCAACGATGACTTCGTGATCGATAGAACCATTAACATACGAAACCAATTCCCTTTGTCACGTGATACTCTACTTATCCGAGGTTTGATCGTCGGTATCTCCATACCTAGTTCTACCTCGTTACTGATAAGTACTATTTACTCGTTCCATGTTATGTCATCCCTTGTGACCCAGTCACATGCTTGCAAGCTAACTAGATGACATTCCACCGAGAGGGCCCAGAGCATATCTATCTGTCATATGGATGGAAAAATCCCAATCTTGGTCCATGCGCTTCAACACATACTTTTAGAATATCCAATGACATCTTTATAACCACCCAGTTAGGGAGCGGTGTTTGATGTCATCAAAGTACCCATCCGGTGATGGTGATTAACATAACCTCATGGTCGAAGGATTAGGTTACTATGCATTTGAAAGCTTGTAGCAATACGAACTAAATGACTTGATCTTATGCTACACTTACTATGGGTGTGTGTCCATCACATCATTCTCCTAATGATACAACCTTGTTATTAATGACATCCAATGTCCATGATCAGGAAACCATGATCATCTATTAATCAACAAGCTAGTTCAACAAGAGGCTTAATAGGGACTCCTTTACGTTTACAAAACACACATGTATTAGTGTTTCCTTATAATACAATTATATCATGGGATGTAAACATTCATCATAAACATAAAGATATAATAATAACCACTTTTATTATTGCCTCTTGGGCATATCTCCAACACTCTTTGCCTTGCATGAATCAGCCAATTGGGCCTCTAGGATTTCAGGAATTGTCGAATAGTATAAATGGGTTGGGCCTTTATTAGGCAAAAATTCCAACAAGATCTAGTTCTATGTTTTTCTGATGCCTCCCATTCTTATTGTTCTTGGGTACTCCCTCCCCTTCCTTTTTGGCTTGCACAATTATCTTAGTAGAGAGTCATGAAATCTTGGTATACATTTAGATGGCTCGGACTTCTTCAGAGTGAGCCTATGAAGAGGAAGAAAAGAGGGTCTGGGAGTTGTAGGAATAGGAACATGGAGGAAGAGTGCTTTGATTCTTCACCGATTAACAGTTGAGGCATAGAATTGGCTTTAGTTTTTCCCAATGCCTCCTATTCCTATGGTTCTTAGGTGGTCCTTCCTCTTCCTTTTGGCTTTCAACAGTTTAGTAGTCCCCATGTTGTTTTGGCGCTTGATGCAACCAAAATACTAGATATAGTACTGATAACACATTTTGCTTTCCGTTTGTCCCTGATCCAAAGTTAGCATAATGGCAGACCTTCGTGAAGTTTCTATCCTAGATTACGATGACAATTATTTTTTATAGTGTATATATCAAGGTATGATGCAAATTTACGAGGCACTAAATGATGTATGAAACTATATAAATCCTGAAAAAACAAGAAAGGGCACGACATTGAGGCTCAATAATACATCCATCATATTCCGCCAATCTCTCTCCCTCTCTATCGTTCTACATGGTATCAGAGGGGCAAGATCCTTGACCTAGCCGGCGCACACGCTTTTGCGCTGCGCCGCCCCCAGGGAGGTCGATCTCCATGATCACCGCCGGGGGCCGCGCAACCCGCACGCAGGGTTCGTCCGCCGATCCGTGATAGGCTGCCGTGTAAGTCTTTTTTTTCCGATCCCTTGATCGGTTTTCTTTTTTGGTTTACCTATCTTAGATCGGATTGAGTCACCCATCGCTGTCGTCATCGCCGTGCCTCTACTCCAAACATCGGCATTGAGGATCTATACCGCGCCCGTGCGCCTGCCTCCTCCGTTGTTGCGCCTGCCTCAGCAGGCTGTCGTGGCCTCAGGGCAGGCTGCCATGCACCACAGACGGTTGCTATGCCTTCCTTGGAAGGCTTCCACGGCCGCCCTCCCTCGGATCGTCTTTGTCGTCATCGTCCGGGACTTCACCGAGAACACCACCATCGAATCCGATCTACGCGTAGTCTACGCCGTGGCGCATACGGTGCATCGTCGGTCTGATCAACCGATTCCACGCCTATCTACGCCAAGAACGTCCCCGAGCACGCGCGTACCACCGTTCGAGCTACGGGCTGCCGCTGTGTCACCCCGTCGGGCCACAGCGCCGCCGCCTTTGGTCCATGCAACTGGCTTCCAACGCGCCTTTTTTAGCATGTACGTCGCTGGTGGTCTCCCAGCCGCTGCACTGACTTGTGCCCTGCAGCTATGCCGCCCCCTCGGGTCATAGCGTGGCTGCACGTAGTCTACTTCGCCGTCCTCGTGCATCAACGGACTCGGCTTTCGCCGCGCCATCTCCTACGACGCGGATCGCCGCCGTCTTCACATGGTCTTCGTCACGAAGACGGGTCTTCCTCGCCTACTTCGAGCACCGCCGCCGCGCTTCACAAGGTAACCTGCAGGGCGCCCTTGAAGGGAATATGCCCGAGAGGCAATAATAAAGTGGTTATTATCTTATTCCATGTTTATGATAAATGTTTATTTTACATGCTAGAATTGTATTGACCGGAAACATCAATACATGTGTGTTTAATAAACAAAAAGGGTTCCTAGTTATGCCTCTCTTATAGATTAGCTTGTTGATTAACAAGATGATCATGGTTTCCTAATCATGGACATTGGATGTTGTTAATAACAAGGTCACACCATTGGTGGAATGATGTGATGAACATTCTTCCGAAGTATAGCATTACGATCAAAGTCATTATGTTTATATTGCTATAACATCATACGAAGTAATCTTTATCCTTAGACCATGAGATCATGTTAATTGCTAACACCGGAAGAGTATCTTGATAACATCAGACATCACACCGTAACAGGGTGACTATAAAGGTGGGTTCAGTGCTACGAAGGTGTTATGTTGAGGCTCATGGATCAAGAGTGGGATTTGTCCATCCTGAGAACGGATAGATATACTCTGGGCCCTCTCGGTGATATCACATTGAAATAGCTTGCAAGCAAGTGATGTGATCACTAGAATGTTATATCACGGGAACAAGAAAAGAGTGCATGTCGGTAACGAGATCAAACTAGGTATGGAGATACCGATGATCGAATCTCGGACATGTAGTATATCACGGGACAAAGGGATTTAGTTACAAACGTTAAAGGTTCTCACGATCACAGAAGTCATCGTTGAATGTGTAGGAGTCAGTACGGATCTCCAGGTCCCGCTGCTGATTATTGATCGGAGAGGGGTCTCGATCATGTCTGTATTATTCGAGAACCATAGGGTGACACACTTAAGGGATACCAACACCATTTGGAGCAAATATTTTTCAGATAAAGATTTAAGAAAGCGCTGGAATTATTTCAATATACACCGAAACTGTTTTGGGTGAAATTGCTAAAATTGGTTCTACATGTAATATTGAAATGTTGCAGGGGGTTTTATGTGAATGTTTGTTAATTAAAGTAATTAACAAAATTCTGAATAAAAATAATAAAAGAGTTTTATTAAATGCGAGAGCATTAAATTTGGAGAAATTTAATGCATTTAAAGTGGAGACTTTAAAAGAGAATGTGAAGGGGCATTTTAATGTGGAGGGGTTACCACCACATGAATGGAGGAGGTGAAGGGTCACCTCCCCCATGCGCCGGCCATGAAGGAGGGGTACTCTCCCCTCCTCCTATAAAAGGCCCCCTCTCCTCACTTCTCACTCACACCTCCTTGTGAAGGATCTCTCTCCCCCTCTAGTATTATTCCCCCATGGTCTCGGATTAGCGAGATACATGTTCCCGGTGGCTTTATCTGGAAAGGAGTTGCTGCTTCCGCTGCTTTGCTGGAGCGAGGGACGGGGGTTGTCGGGGTACCGAACGTTTGTGCGATCACGGATGCACCGCTACTTTGCGGTGCTGGACTTGGTGGTGCCGGAGCTGGATCTGATGGACGTGCTGGAGCCGGACCTGCTGGACTTCCTCACGATCTTGAGATCGGCAAGTGTACGACTACATCAACCACGAGTTCCTACTCGTTAACAAAGCTCGTTGTCTACGAGGGTAAGTTCTCGTTGGATGTATGTCCACCCGTTGCTTTGTACCTAATAGATAGATCTTAGCGTGTAGTTCACACCGTAGGAAATTTTTTGTTTTCTATGCTGCGGACCCAACAGCCCTCTCGTCGTCGCAGGTCTCGCCGACTACCCCATCGCCACTCGAGGCATCCAACATGACTACCCCAGGTCGCCGATGTTTTCGCCGCCTTCTACGTCTTCGTCCACTACAACTTCGCCGCTAGCGTCATCGCCTCATCCCCGACTACACCGACAACCGCGGACAGCGCTGGCATCTCTCTCTTAGCCTCTCTGCGCGTCGCAACCTCTCTAGAGGCTTCCTCTGCTAGTATTTCTGACATGGCGACAAGTTCATGATGGTCCCTGCCCCCGCACGGCTGGTACTGGCAACACTGGGAGTGCCTTCGTCCCCGACGCGTTCCCGAGTCTGGCAATCTCGGATTGGCGCCTCGTCTTCATCGCTTCGACAATGTCTTCTTCGGCATCAAACTCTCTACGACTGCCTCGACCGCGTCACCGACGAGTTCTTCTTTGCATACTCGGTTCTGGCAAAACCGGAATGTGCGTTCGTCCCTGACGTACGACTAGTTCTGGCAAAACTATGGTCGCACCTCTTCCTCGACGGCTCGGACTGCATCGGCTTCGGCATCGACACCCACGACGATTGCCCTGACGCATCTCCGTCATCCTCCTCGTGCACTATATGCATGCGGCTTCACGTGCGGCTAGCTCGACACCGGCATCCCCGACCACGACATCGACGACGGCGACCCCTCGCACGGCTACCTCGACCATGGAACCACCTCAGGCTCTCGGCTCCCTCAACATCGGCACAAGGGCTACCACCTCGCTTGAGCATCATCAGCTTCCTCTGCAGTCCAAGCTACCGCGACGCGACACTGTGCATGATGTTCCCGCTCCTACTGCTAGGGGATGTCAGCCCACTGGTTCTACTTCGGTTTATCTCCAATCTGACCATCCGCGATGTTCCAGTTGTTCATGACGCTACCACTACGACTGCGGGGGGATGTTAGAGTATATGTGTACGGTTTAGTTAGTGTAGCATAGAGATAGAGCTTGTGTCTTGTCTTGCACTCCAAGATGATCCTTGTACGTCTATATATACTCGGCCATGAGGCTCAATAATATATCCATCATATTCTGCCAACCTCTCTCCCTCTATCGTTCTACAGTCAACAACCAATAGATGATGTCCGATGCTCTCTTTTCATCCCGATATGTAATCCTAAAAAAAACCAAACGAAAAACACATCTAATGTTGCCTCCTTCCTCACGACACCTTCCACCGGAAAAATTGGATCTTCACAGGGCCTCGGACGCTGGTCTCGATTCTTGGCGGCGCTGCATGGTATGGCCTAGACTTTGAGCGAAGGTAGACCTGTAGTCACGTCTCTGAATTCCTAAGGGCAAGAGCCGGCCGGCCGGAAGGCATGGTGTACGATGTATCCATGGTACATCACGGTGGCAGCTTGCAGCCCACATGCATGGAGGAAACTGTATATCTCATTCTCATGTTCCACTGTTGCCCTCACTCTTACAATATCCAAATGACCATCCTGTGATAGTTTGGGAGAGAAATAACTTGTATTGATTTAGACAATATTACAACATTTATGTAGAAGAGAGGGAGAGTCGGGCCCTAAACCGACTTAGGCTAGAGTTCTACTCCAATACAAAAAAACTCTAATACCCCTCCGCAGTGTCAACGTCGGGTGCCACGATGTTGAGACTGGAACGAATGTCGATGAAGGACGAAGGATGTAGTCCTTTGGTAAAAATATCTACAAACTGTGCACTCGTTGGAACATGTAGAACACGAACTTCTCCAAGAGCAACTTTTTTCCAAACAAAATGAATGTCGATCTCGATGTGCTTGGTACGACGATGTTGCACGGGGTTGGAGGCCATATAGACATCTGATATGTTGTCACAGTAGACAATAGTGGCGTGCTGGACGGGATGCTGAAGTTCCACAAGTAGTTGGCGAATCCAAACTGCTTCAGCAACAGCATGCGCAACCGCCCTGTATTCCGCTTCAGCCGAAGACCGGGAGACCGTAACCTGCCTTTTCGATGACTAAGAAACAAGATTATCACCCAAATAAACATAAAATCCAGATATGGATCGTCAAGTATCTAGACATCCTGCCTAGTCTGCATCAGAATAAACTGTCAATCTTGTTGGGGAGGATGAATTAAGAAGTAGACCATGATCAAGAGTGCCTTTTAAGTATCGAAGAATATTTTTGACATGAGCTAGATGGGGTAAACAAGGATCATGCATATAGAGACATGCTTGCTGAACAGAATAAGAAATGTCGGGTCTGATTAGAGTGGCGTATTGCAAAGCACCAACAAGACTACGATATAGAGTTGGATCGGGGACAGAATCACCTTCAGCTGAAAGTTTTGAGCCAACATCTGCTGGTGTACGACAAGGTTGACAGTCTATCATGCCTGCTCGGTTTAAGAGATCAAGAATGTATTGACGTTGAGAAATAAATAGAGTAGAAGATGTTCTAGTGGCGGTAACACCGAGAAAATGATGAAGTGATCCCAAATCAGTCATAGAAAATTCTTTGTTGAGAAGAGTAATGATATGTTTAAGAAAAGAATCAGAAGAAGCTGTAAGAACAATGTCGTCTACGTATCAAAGAAGATATGCTGTGTGAGAGGAAGAATGAAAGATAAAAAGAGATGTATCAGATTTGGAAGGAAGAAAGCCAATAGTTTGAATAAATGTAGCAAAACATTGAAACCAGGCACAGGGAGCTTGTTTGAGACCATACAAAGATTTCTTGAGAAGACAAACAAGATTGGGATTAGAGGAATCTTCAAAACCAGATGGTTGTTGGCAATATACAGTTTCATTGAGAGTTCCATTAAGAAAATCATTTTTTACATCAAGTTGATGAATAGACCAGGAAGAGGAGACCGCAAGACTAAGAATAATACGAATAGTGTTGGGCTTAACAACAGGGGAGAAAGTTTCATCAAAGTCAATTCCTTATTGTTGACAAAAACCTCTGCAAACCCAATGAGCCTTGTACCGAGCCAAAGACCCATCGGAGTTATACTTATGATGAAAAATCTACTTTCCCGAGACAATATTGGCACCAGATGGTTTAGGAACGAGTGTCCATGTATTATTTTGAATAAGAGCATTGAACTCATCTCGCATGGCAGAGTGCCATAATGGATCGAGAAGGGCTCGTTTGTAGGAACTTGGGATAGGAGAAATCAAAGGAGTAGCCGAAAGATTGAGAAAACGTCGGGGAATTTGGAAGCCCTATTTGCCACGAGTACACATAATATGATCATTTGTAGGAATGGGTATTGGAATGACATGAGAAGGAATGTGAGTAGTTGGGGAAGGAGATGATTGAGTAGGGGGTGTGTTTCAGGCAGGAGAGACGGAGTTGGATGATGTGCTAACGGGAGACTCTGCCGCGGCAGGAGAAGGAGACACGATAGGGGTTTGGGCAGATTCAGCTACCGCGGCAGGGTTTTGGCTGCCGCAGCAGGGTTTTTGGGGGTTTTGGCTGTCGCGGCAGGGGGATCGACAGGAACAAAAACATGACGCGATATAGGGGCAGTATATGTGGATAGAGGGGTAGACAGTCGGTGACTGAATGGTCGAAAAGGGAAAAGTGTTTTCATCGAAAGTGACATGACAAGATATAAGAACACGACCGAAGGAGGGATCAAAACATCGTGATCCTTTGTGATCATCGGATGGACCTAAATATATACATGGCAATAATCTTGGAGCGAGTTTATTGGCAGCAGTAGATGAAGTGTTAGGAAAGCAAAGGCAGCCAAAAACACGTAAATCAGAATAATCGGGGTGAGATAGAAAAAGATATTGAAAGGGGGAATAAAGAGGACATGTTTTGGTTGGTCGTATATTTAGAAGATAGGTGGCCGTCCGGAGAGCCTCAGCCCAAAAACGCGGTGGAAGAGATGCTTGAATGAGGAGAGTGCCTAAGATGTCGTTGATAGAACGAAGAGAGCATTCAGCCTTGCCGTTTTGAGGAGAAGTGTAAGGACACGAAAAACGAAATAGGATGCCTTGGGAGAGAAAGAAAGATCTGTTTTGGTTGTTATCAAATTCTTTTCCGTTGTCACATTGGATGAAACGAATAGGGAGGCCAAAGTGTGTTAGAACATATTGTCGAAAATTAAGAAAAAGTTGATGACCATCAGATTTAGCACGAAGAGGAAAGGTCCAAACATAATGAGAATAATCATCTAAAATAACGAGATAATATTTGAAACCAGAAACACTTGGTATTGGAGAGGTCCATAGATCACAATGTAACAATTCAAACGGAAAAGAACTATAGGTTGAAGAAGTGCCGAAAGGTGATCTAATATGTTTGCTGCATTGACAGGCATTATAAACTGAGGAATCATGCAAAGAACTATCACTAGATATGCGAAACTCTTGAAGCAGGGAGGACATGGTATGTTTATTGGGGTGACCAAGACGACGGTGCCAAAGGGTGACGGAGGCAATCATGGCTTGAGGTGTGGAGGTCGGTGCGCCATGGAGAGGATAGAGATCGCCCGAACTATTGTAACGAGCGAGGACCGCCGCCTTTTTCAGATCCTTCACAAACAAACCAAAGGGATCAAATTCAATGGAAACATTATTATCAATAGTAAATTGTCAAACAGATATTAGATTTTTAATTAATGAGGGAGGAACTAGGATATTTCGTAGAATAAAATTGGTCTTTAGATTAATGATGTAAGATTGGCTGGTGCAAGAGATGGGGATAGAAGATCTATCGCCAATGGTGATAGAAGAAAAAGGAGAGGAAGAACAAGCTGACAAAAAATCCATATTTGAAGACATATGCGAGGAAGCACCAGAATCAAAAATCCAATCCATACCTTCGTGATTGTTGAGTGTAAAATTGTTCATGGCAGCGATGAAGGCGGCTTGGTCCCATCTTGGTGGAGCGGTTGACGGAGCGGGAGATGTAGGCGTGTACTGAGGAGCTGGAGTAGCATTATACATGTAGGGCAGCGACGTCGGCGAGGCCACGTATTGAGGTGACGCCATCTGGGCCATGTAGGGAGGGTCTGGCGCCTGCGCGGTGTAGACTTGCTGTGGCTGTCGTCTAAGGAGCCTAGGGGAACTGATTGCAGGATGGAGCCCGGGACTCCCGGTTCCGGTGTAGGCGGGAGGGGCCCCGTAGGGAGACGGAGCGGACCAAGGCATGGACCACGCCTGAACAAGTCCAGTCCACGGGTCATGCGAGGGTCGCCATGTCGGAGCCGATGGTGGTGCTGTCGGGGGCGCCGTAGGTGGAGCAGGAGCAGGTGGTCGAGGTTGAGGCGGTCTATACGTGGGATTCTTCCCGCGATAATTTGGACTTGGACGCCATCTAGGTGGGGGCTGCGGGCAGCGTGGGGAGGGCCGGCGGAAGGGGCTGGAGGGGGAGGCCGAGCCGCCGTGTGGAACACCTAAGCTTGATTGGGGCGCGATGCTTTGCGAGCTTGTGTCGTGGCCTCTAGTTGGAGGAGAGATCGGACTTCAGGGAAAGTGGGACGCGGGCTCATCATCAGAATAAAGGCCACCTTCTTGTCGAATTGCTCGCCGAGGCTGACAAGGAGAGCATTGATGAGTGTGCGATCTTCAACAGGGTCGCCGAGCTCACGTAATTCGTCGCCGATAGCCTTGATCTTCTGGCATAGAATGGTGACAGAGGCTTCTTCTTGAGACATGGTGCAGAGCTCGGTATGTAGGGCATTGATGCGGGCGGCACTATTATCCTGGAAGAGCTGTTGAAGAGAGGCCCATAGATGTGCGGCGGTGGCGTCGTCGTTGGAGACAAGATTGAAAATCTCGGTGGATATGCGGGTGTAGATCCATTGTATAATTGCTAGATCATCTTGGACCCAGCGAGGATCGGCAGGACGAGGCATCGAGTTCGGATCGACGTGATCACGAAGACCAAATCGGCCGAGATGAACATGAAATAAGTGGTGCCAATGGTAGTAGTTGTGGAGTGCAATATCTAGGGTAATAGGTATGAACGGAGAGACGTCGGAGATTGTATCGGCTAAAGAAATTGGGGCTATTTGGATAGGATTTTGTTGGGTAAGAGGGGTAGAGGTGGAGATAGAGGAGGTGGAGGACACTAGTAGAAAACAGACCTTTGGTCCAGGGGTATTAGCCCTGGTTTTGCTACAAACCGGGACTAATGCCCTGGTCCAACGGCTAGAACTGGCTCCAGGGGGTGGCAGGCACTAGCCCCAGTTCGAACGGGACCTTTAGCCCCGGGTCGTGTAACAAACCGGGTTTCAGGCAGGCCAGGTCAGGCGCCAGACCCTTTAGTCCCGGTTTGTTATACGACCCGGGGCTAAAGGTGGACCTTTAGCCTCGGTTCTAGACACGAACCGAGGCTAAAGGTCTGGCTATATCTTCTTCCCCTGCCCGAGCCACCATTCAAGCTGGTGGCTCTCCTCTCTCTCTCTCTTTCTTGCTTCAAACTCGAGTTCATGCCCTTTTTTCTCAAGATTTGTCTATAATTTGTGGTGCCCCATCTATCAAAAGGTTCTAAAAGGTGAGCAACTTCATCCTTTGAATTCTCATTGCTATATTAGCTCATTTCATGCTCTATCTTATAGATGGATTTGTGGATTTAGTTTGGTAGTAATTTTTGCAATGATAGCATGAGATCGATGTTTAGATTCTATCTATCTTGTATTAATGTAAGGAACTCTAAGGTAAGTATCACAATATGTGGATTCTATCTATATACATCTTGTTTTGGCACATAGTCTCGAAATTTGATTTTAGAAGCACACACATGCGTGAGTTCATCATTCTAACTAGCCAGCTGGGCAAAATATCCTTCTTCGTCTACCTGCGTTCATAAAGCTGAAAAAATTGTAACAAAGATAGGGTTAATTCATAAAAGCTTGATAAGAAGACATCACAATTCACATATTAGGGAGTGCCTCTATAGCGAGCTCCTCGAAGATGTCTGAGGACGGGATCCTAAGACATCTTCGAGAAGCTCTGCCGTAGTGGTGTCCCTGCTCTCTCCCACACCATCTTTTGGTTTATATCTTCTCTAGCTAAATCAGTATGCTGGTGGAGCTAACTAATTTCACATATTAGAGAGTGCCTCTACGGCGAGCTCCTCGAAGATGTCTGAGGACGAGGTCCTAAGACATCTTCGAGAAGCTCCGCCGTAGTGGTGTCCCTGGTCTCGTACACCAGCTTGCAGTTCTTCACAAGAATGCATACCTATTTATAGATTAAGCAGCACAACATAGTGTCGGGCATTGATGACATAATGTCGACACACTCACCCTGGCATAGTGCTGCCACCCACCCAAAATAGTGTCGGCATTTAATTTACTGGCTTAGTGCTACCCACTGAGGACATAGTGTCGACATGTTGTCTCCACATCCACATTTAGTCCCGGTTGGTGCCTCCAACCGGGACTAAAGGTTCATCATATCTTTAGTCCTGGTTGCTGGTTTTAATTTTGTTTTCTAGATTAGTACTAATTAATTATGATTATGCTGCCACCCACCCAAAATAGTAGAGTCATTTAATTTACTGGCTTAGTGCTGCCCACTGAGGACATAATGTCGACATGTTTTCTCCACATCCACATTTAGGCCCAGTTGGTGCCTCCAACCGGGACTAAAGGTTCACCATATCTTTAGTCCCGGTTGCTGGCTTTAATTATGTTTGATGTACTTAATTAATTATATAATGCAGATGAGCCGGCAATGGATGTACGCTGACCGACTCTCTGTTCATTAAAGGCGTGCATTCTTTTCTTCTTGTGGCCGAGGGAAACAAGCGGAATGGTTTTATGTCTTGTCCATGTGGTGTCTGTCGGAATCATAAAGAATACTCTTCCTCAAGAGTCCTTCACAGCCACCTGTTTCGGTCCGGTTTCATGACCGGCTATAATTGTTGGACCAAGCACGAAGAAAGAGGGGTTATGATGGAAGACAACGAAGAAGAAGAGAATGACAACGACTACCCTGAATACGATGGTACTACAATGGAAGACAATGATGAAGAAGAAGATGGAGAACGGACATCAGATCTGCCCGATGATGATCTTAGTAGGGCCATTGCTGATGCCTAGGAAGAATGCGTAAGTGAAAGGGAGAGGTTGAAGTTCAAGAAGATGTTAGAGGATCACAACAAATTGTTGTACCCAAATTGTGAAGATGAGCACAAAAAACTAGGTAGCACACTGGAATTGCTGCAATGGAAGGCAAAGAACGGTGTGACTAACAAAGGATTTGAAAAGTTGTTGAAAATAATGAAGAAGTTGCTTCCAAAGTATAACGAACTGCCCGCCAGTACCTATGAAGCAAAGAAGGTTGTCTACCCTGTAGGATTAGAGGTGTAGAAGATACATGCATGCATTAATGACTTATTAAAGTGATAAAAGAGGTTGAAGAGGGAACGTTTGTTCCCGAAAGAGAGAACGATGAGCTGACAAAGGCTCTCGGGAATCCTGAAAAGGCTGGACGAACAAGAGGGTTCAGACCTTCTTATCCATAGGTTATCGGGTTTCCCGAGTACCGTGACACGTACAGAAGCCGATCGAGAAGAACAAAGCGGCAAAAAGAGGAGGATACGGAGCGATTCGCGAGGTTTGAAGCCATGCTGCAGGAGCATCGCCAGGAGCTTAATGAACTTAAAGGACTCCGACAGCAAGATCCTACACCGGATAGTACGGTCGGCCCATTGCAACGGAAAAGCAGCGTGGCTTCCACGGAGGGCCACGGTAATGATGCAACGATGGATGTGTACCCCGTGGATGCAATTAAGGAGAAGACTAGTTGTGAGCTGCATGTTGAACTGAAGAATATTTCCATGAAGGTGGCGGTCGGCTTTACTTTACCTTCTGCACCGGGAGCGACCTACCATTGCAATCCGATTCTAGTTGGCTATGCTCGTGTCGGTGCCGATGAAATTCTACCTATGTGTCAGTCACTACAGCTTGACATCCCTGGAGGTGAAGGGGAGACGACACTGGAAGAAGTCACGAGTGGCTTCATTCTTTGGAAAAAAGAATTCATCAAGTTTCTAGGCTCGACACCAAGGCCACCTTCTCCACCGAGAAACAATCCATCACCTCCAAGGCAACCGTCTCCTCCCAGTGCACCGTCTCCTCCAAGTCCACCTCCAAGTGCACCGTCTCCTCCCAGTAATAGTCCAATCCAGGACCCCAACACGAGTCCATCTCAATCTACGCAGCCGCCTCCACCCACTAAGGGCCAAAAGTGGAAGAATACCACCGCTCCGTCGAGCGATAACCGACGCCCAAAGCGATAGTTGTCGCCCCTCCCAAGAGTACCGCCGATTCCTCCCAAGAGGGCTTACGACCTGACCGATGAGGAGACCGATGCGGTCGTACGGGCCGAAGTGGATGCTCATTTTAAAAAGAAACAACCTGAGCCAGAGGTCCAAATAAAACCGGAAACCAAGGAGCACTTTAGGAAATTACTGACGCAGCCATCCCAAGCTCAGGTAAATGCGCCGGATGACTATACACGATGTCTTCAGAGGACACTGAAACAGAAGAGATCAAGCGGTAGAGGAAGCATCACAAAAGAGGTTCCCCAGCAGGGGGAACAAGCAAAACAATCGAGTGGTAGCGGAAGATCAGAACAGACGTCCCCCAGCTGGGGAAACAAGCAAAACAATCGAGTGGTAGCCGAAGAACCAAAAGAGATGTTCCCCAGCTGGGGAAACAAGCAAACCAATCGCTCCTCCACTCCAGGTGAACATACCCGAACCTCAACTATATGAGGAACCTATGGATCCGGAAACGGCTAGGATATTGGCCGAGCAATGTGGTATGCGTATTCATGAAATTATTCATGGCGATATGCCCAAGGCTGAGGTAGCACCCAAATTTGTTAACGGGGAGCCTCTGGTCAGTTCTGAGAGGCTTCAGGATATGCCAACACAAATACGACGATTCCATGAATGGTACATGAAAGCATCAAAAGAACAGCGAAATTGGCTCTTACTGAAAGTTCGAAAATCGCATTACTTCACTGAAGACGAGGTCCCTATTGAATTTATAGAATTATTTCAGTTATTCAATCTAAAGGAACTCGACAAAACTATCCACAGTTCGTATTGTCTGTAAGTGATTACTTTATTTATGTAATTAGGTCTCTATCTCAGCTTGTTCAACTCATTGCTGGTAAGTATACTCACTATATTATTTTGTATGCTATATATAATGATGCATAATGAAGATGCTCTATTGTAAAAGAAAGGCTATCAATGGATTTGGGTTCATTGACCCACATCGAGTTCATGGAGCTATACTAAAGGATAAACTACTGGAGACCGAGCACAACTTGTTGCGGTTTCTCACGAAACAACATTTCTGTAATGAAATACTATTTCTTTACCATGACGGCAAGTGTGTTTTTATACACATTAACTTTTGCTTACTCGATGTTCAGTGTAAATGATGAGTTACTGACGTATGTAAACCATGCGTAGGTACCACTGGATTCTTCTAAGCATTTCACTTGACTTGGGAAGAGTTCACATCATGGACTTAGTAAACAAAGACATTGAAAACTACCGCAGCATTTTCGATGCGCTCCAGAGGTAATTTCAACCATTATTGCACTATATCGGTTTCTTTCGTTCATTTTCTGGGATATCAAATAGTTATTAACTCATACATTAATTTTCTTTGTCGGGTAGGGTTTGGACACAGTTCAAGAACCATGTCCGCGGTCAATGGCGTGAGGAGCTATTTTTTAAATCACTCTCGGTAAGTAGTACGAGCTAAGTCCATGCATCTATTTAGTTCTAGTTTATGTGCATTTATCATGCTAGCGTTATTATTTGATTGAATTCTATTCTTGTAAAGTGCGTGAGGCAGCCACAGGGAACTAATCTATGTGGATTCTACGTGTGCGAGTTCATTCGCATCAGTATTGAGAAGCCCTCGGAAAATGTTCGAGTAAGTAAACAATATATTCACCCTTTATTTTTATTACAAAATGTTGTGTTGAGTCTAATTCATACGATCTCCTTTTTATATAGTTGGACGCGATGCGGGACAAGCTCCTACCAGAGGACCGCCTAATAGCAATCCAAGAGGAATTTGCTGCATTTTTTGTCGACGAGTTCATAGACCCACACGGAGAATACTCTATACGTAGACCCTAAAGCATCCATGTAATGATCTCCATGTAATCAAATAGACATGCTCTGGATCCGGTTGGGACTCCATGTATGCTTGTAAGAGAAATTATATTATATATTGCGTCAATGTGTACAAGTACTATGTAGTAACGTTCTGTATGTATACGAAAACTTGTTTCTAATGAAAACACAGAATGAAAAATAATTGAACACAAAACAAAAAATGAAAAGAAAAACACAAAACCCTAAAACCGCATCTCCTGCCGCGACAACCAAATGGCCCAAAATGTTGCCGCAGCAGGGAACCTTTAGTCCCGGTTCGTAACACGACCCGGGGCTAAAGGTCCTGCCGCCCAGCGCGCCTTGTAGGCCACGTGGTTGGACCTCTAGCCCCAGTTCGTAACAGAACCGGGGCTAAAGCTTGGACCTTTAGTTCCGCTTTTGCAGTCCCGGTTCGCAATCCGGGGCTAAAGGCCTTTACGAACCGGGGCAAATGGCCTGGTTTCTTCTAGTGGGAGGAGGGTTTCACGCTAGCGGCACGAGCTTCCGCCGCGGTCTAGAGAGGACCTTTCGGCGGCGGCGGTGGAGTAGGCGGAGCCATCAAGGTGCGGAAAAACCTAGGCGTCTGATACCATGATAGTTTGGGAGAGAAATAACTTGTATTGATTTAGACAATATTACAACGTTTATATAGAAGAGAGGGAGAGTCGGGCCATAAACCGACTTAGGCTAGAGTTCTACTCCAATACAAAACAAACTCTAATACCCTCCCTCTCATTTTTTTCCCTTGAAAATGCAAGTCTAAGATCAGGAATACACTAGCTTTTTGGATATGGTGAATAGCGATACGCATTTGAATAAGGTTGACTCCCTATAGGTACAAGTGTTGATCTATTTGAACAGCCAGGCACCAAGTGTCCATTATCATCATTGAGTGTCATGTCCTAATTTGGTGCAAAATTTAGAATATGTGTTTATTAGGCCATAGTAGTGCACAAAAGAGGTTTATACCTAACACACAACTTGGATAGGATTTTCCAAGTGTTGAAAATTCTTACATGGAGTTCTTAAGTCTTTTGGAGTGTCAGCTGGGAAGGGGATGAGAGTTTAAGTGCACCAAACAAGAGATCTAAGTAGAGATAGAGATGATGTATCCTTGATATTGTGTTTAGGAAGAGAAAGAACAGAAGGCCTAAATGTAGTAGGGATGGGAAACATTGAGGAAATTTGAGCTCACCATATCTTCTACCTGAAGGCAAGGGTTGGGAGTTATACTAGTGACATCCCCTTTTCATTAATTTCGTGGGAGATCTTTCCTCTTCCTCTTGGGCTCTATGTAGTATAGTCTGGAAGGGTTGTCCGTTTTTCTATCCACTGAATATCTCATTTAGCATGTTCAATATACTTCCACGGCCATAGATTTGTCTAAAATTATGGTGATGGCTTGCCCCTAGTCAGTAGACTACATTGTCAGATTCTACGAAAAAAAGGCATACATGTTAACTTTTGACTACTAAGCACATCAATCCAACTTTTAATAAAATCTAGCCTATGTGAAAGTCCTTAGCAAAGGGCACACTCTCCTTTATTCTGCTGACCCTATGACGACTTTGGAGATTGCGAAACGATGCCATATTTGATTCTGCTAATCATGACATTGCCCTGCTGGTTGAGGAGATCCTAGTCGAGACCAAACTCTGGATGCTCGCTGACACAAAAGTGTTGCTAGCTGTCGCTGCACGCACGCCCACCTCATGTCTGATCCTCTCCGTTTTTCATTTAGGGCAACCATATATGTTTTTATTTTTGCATGTCTTGCCTTGTTTTTGGTCTAGCTTTATAGTTCTTTTCGCTTTTTCATTCTTTTTGGCTATAATTACCGTGCGATGCAGGCGATAGCTTCTAATACAAAAAGAAGCGCATTGTGATGCGTGCTTGAGGAAAAAGATACGACCTCAATTCCTTATTACATAGTGCAAATAAATATGTTCATGTTCAACTAGTGTGTACACTGTACAATTACTTTATGATGAATACATGAACAATTCATCAGTTTGGTATTCTTCTAAGGAGTGGTGGTTCTATTTTTTATCCTACATAATCAAATTCATGGATTGGTTTGCTTGACTATCTTTGCTTTCAAGTTGTAACAAGAAAAACTTTTGGTTGGGCCTCTGGCACCTAGGGTAATCATGCATGGCACATGTTTTCCTGTAGGAATTTAAACGTATTAATTAATTGTGCTTTTTTGTGGTTAACTGAAGTTAAAAATGTATGAGAAGTTGACACTCGACGATTCACCAGTAAACCAAGTAATTAATTGTTCAATGTGTGTCAATCAATTGTGCACCACATCCACGATTAGGTCATGAGACATGTGATGTGCCATCTACTCCATCCTCAGTTCTCCCACTCTTAATAATATACCGAGACTCCGAGAGAATGTGTGTGTTTCATTTATCTTTTTTCCTTTGAATGCACATCATAGAGTTAATTTTTTTACATCAACTTCCATGTGGGCCACTGACATGTGTCAATGATTGGTAGTTCCTATGATGCAGCACATGGCACATTCATTTTGTTGCTTTTATCACAAGGGTTCAATGAAGTCTAGAGTAGTGCACTAGAAGCCTATATATACATTGGAGAACTACATACATTATTCAATAGTTTGAGCCTCGTATTGTTGAAATTTTGGAGAGTGAGCCGGGAAGAGGAAGAAAGAGACTCTCTAAGATCAGTGGGAACAGGAACATGGAGGAAAACCTAGAGCTGATCAATTTGTCCTCCAATATTGGAGGTAACAATTTGCTTTGTGTTTTCCTAATGCCTCCTATTCCTATCGTTCTTAGTACTCCTTCCTCTTCCTTTTGGCTTGCACATTTACTTTTACCAGAAAGTTCAAGTGCATAAGTTTAGGTGATGGAGTGTTGGAAGTGAGTCGGGAAGAGGATGAAAAGAGGGTCCAAGAGCATTGGGCATGGGAACATGGAGGAAAGCCAAAAAATCCTTGCCTCTAAAACTAGGGGTTGAGATTCACATGTTTTCCTGATGCCTCCCATCCCTATTGTTCTGAGATGCTCCTTCCTCTTCCTTTTGGCTTGCATATGAGAATGCATTTTGTTTAGCAGTTTGTTGGTGAATGTTGTATGATTAGGATACTTTTTTTGCAATCTTTCTAACTAGCCCATCATCTTGAGACTAATAAATTATAAAAAAGGGAAAAAGCTAAAAGGAAAGGACATGTTTTAGTAAAGGAACTTTGAGAGATGAATTATTAACATCCCTCATAAAACATGACTTGATCCAGTGTGTTCAAATACTTCCATTTTACTAATATTTTATTATCAACAACAAAACACTCTGATCATTTGCTTACCTAATGAGGTTTTGAGGGTGAACTGAGAAGATAAAGAAACATGACCTATAAGTAGTGTGCATGGGAACAAGGAGGAGAGCACAATTAATTCCTTCTAATTTTAGATGTTTGATTTATTCGCCTTTTTCCCACTACCTCATATTCCTATTTTTCTTGGGTACTCCTTTCTTATCTTCTTGGACTTGCACAACTTCTGTGCCAACTCATAGTTCCGTGGTCAACTCCAATTCATATTAAACTGACCAAAATCAGCATATAACGCAATAGCTCGGGGAGGAAATCCGTCGACAATTCTATAACAGACCTTGGCCTAATTAGTAAACAAGATTGTCAACAGCATCTTTTCTAATTCTTTACAGCACCAGTAGCATGGAGTGTGTCATAGAACTTTTACGATTATACAACTTAACAGCCCAATCATACAAGTATAAGGCTTACCAAACTTGAGTCCATCTTTTCCTCATACATCGCCAATTTCAAATTACTATGTGACTGTTGTTTAAAACATGTTATGAACCACATAAAACCATTCACACAATTTCCTACCCAAAAATGTGTCAATAATATGTTATAAAGTGCCCCTGAGCTCCTTGCCAGCAGCAAGGCCGAGGCTTTCTTCCAGCTCTCCAATAGGATCCTTACTCCCTTGGATAAGGCAGCGTTGGGCTTGAACCAAGAATTAAGATGAGCACCCAGAATTGTTGTTTGATCTGTATCAATGCTTGACAAATAGAGAAATGACTCGGCAAACAAAAATCTAGAGGAGATTGAGCTAGTGTGTAACAAATAAATATCTACCCACATGTAGCCGTGTGTTATGGTTGGGCTCAAATCATCATTATATCATGAATGCAACTGAAGTCAGTGAACACAATGTTCCCATATTTAAAATACCATGCTAAATTACGTAGTTATAAATTAGCACAAAAGTATCATGAGGTACACCATATAAATTTATGAGAAATCGTGTAAGTATTAGAGCTACAACAATTGTAATTAGAACTGTAGTAGGCCATAGTTTTTAACTAGCTTCAAAGTATTCTTAAGTATATTAGGCACCGAAGATTGCTTGAGGAACTTTGTCAATCAAAAAATATACGTGAATAACACTTTCTCACTACCAAGTGATGTGTACATTGCATAAATAACACATTAGTGCAATATAGGCAAAGTTTACAAGATCTCTGAAGCTGAAGTCAAGTTATGAGAGAAAATACTTGCTCAAAACAAATGTGACAAAACGCATTACATGTATTTTTTCTACAATTACTTTATACCTGGATTAGTTTGTTGATCCAACGCATTCCTAACACAAGAATACATTTTGTTATCTGTCGTAACTTTAGACACACCTTCAAATGAATAAGTTATATAATTAGGAAGTCAAAATATGACAGAACTCAAAACTTTACATGTTTACAGGATATAATAATGTACTATGCACTTCATTGCACAGTTCATAGCGGCTAGGTTAGTTATTATCTCATTTCCCTAAAAGAAATTGGTCACCTCAATTATGAACCGCAAGTTATAGAGAAGTAAAAGCTCTTAGTATGGACTCCGCACGAACTTTCATTAGCTCCAGAAAAGAAATGCATTACAGTTTAAGCATACATGATACAAATTTTGCTTATAGGAAACCTCTAATATTCATGTGTTAAATGGATAATATTTTTAATTTGAATTTTCATGTGGCCATAGGCAGGCTGTCTTTATCTTGAGATATTATTTGCTTGATCGCCTTGTGATCTTCCCCACATGCGCTATTCTCTCTTCATCCACCTAGTTCTTTAAACAGAAACTAAAGAATGCATGCTTTATTGCCCTTTCTATTTTCAATAAATGCGCATTCATTACCAGGGATAAATCTTTTCCTTTTTTATGAGCATAAAAAAAGATGTCATGATCTCCCATAAGTGTTCCAATCATTAAATGATATTCAATATGGTGCACCATCAACTTTAGAAGAAGAGTATATTAACCCAAGAACACTGCAGGCATCATTCACCTATTCAATCTTCCAACTCTGGAACTTTTGGAAGCATAGATAGAGACCTTAATGGTGAGCCAGGATGAGGAAGAAAGAGATTGTCTAAGAGCAATGTGAAGGGGAACATGGAGGAATCCTTGAGCTATCCATTTACACCTCTAGACAGGTGGTGGTTTCGCAAGTGCTTCCTGATGCCTCCTATTCCAATTGTTGTTCGGTTCTCCTTTCTCTTCCTTTTAGCTTGTAGCATTATCTTTGCAAATAATATGCAAATTTAGATGTTGATAAAGTGAAGGCGAGACCGGAAGAGGAAGAAAAGACGACCTAAGAGCATTGGGCATGGGAACATGGAGGAAACCCTAAACTACTGTTGTTTCCATCTACAATTGGTGGTCAGTATCTGTTTTAGAGTTTTCCCAATGCCTCCCATGCCTACTTTTCTTAGGTGTTCCTTCCCCTTCCTTATGACTTGCAGAACAAAGTTATCAAAGTTTAAACAGAAAGCTTGACCCCTTCATGGTTTAGTATGCTATGATTGGTCACAACATGCCAAAATGCAATAGACAACTCAATAGTACACACACCAAACTCGTCCCTAGACTAGGTCAATTGATGATTACTGTGACAAGAATCTGACCTATGATGATTTTACTGAATTTTATCCCAAGGATTATACACAATGGATATCATGTGTATTTGACAACAAATCATATCATATACGAAAACCAACTCCTTACATAGTACTAGGTAGTAGAAGAAGAGGAGGATTTGATGAAGAAAGGGCACTCAGAGATGAGATCCGGTCGGTTCGCCGCGTTATTTGGCCGCACCAAGTCAAGACGATGGTACATACATGGAGCATACATCATACTTCACACGTGGGTCGGCCACAACGTCGAGCCATCGCCGTAACTGTACACCATACCTCCGCCTAGCATTCGCCGCTTTGGATCGCTCCACGCACTTGGAGTAGGCGATTGGAGGGAAGGGCGGAGGAGTACTCGGGGTTGCTTCGCGCTGCTGGAGATGAGCTGGAGGCGATTGACACGTTGCTAACGTATCCATAATTTTTGATGTTCCATGCTTGGTTTTATCAACTTTCTTATGTTTTGTCCACACTTTGGAGTACTTTTCATATGATTTCTTGGACTAACCTATTAACAAGAGTCACAGTGCCAGTTGCCTGTTTTCTGCTGTTTTTGGTTCCAGAAAGTCAGAAAATGAATATTCTCGGAATTGGACCGGACAAAAGCCAAAGTCGTTATTTTTCTGGAAGATTCACGGAGCCAGAAGGAGAGTCGAAGGGGGGCCACATGGTGGCCAAACCACCCCTAGGCGCAGGTCCCCCTAGGCCGTGCCAGGGCATGGTGTGGCCCCCCTGGCTGCCCACCGACCTCGCCCCTTCACCTATATATTCCTCTCGATGCAGAAACCCTAAATAGTCAAGCCTCCAACCACGAAAAGTTCCGCAGCGTCGCCGCCACCGAAGGGGAGATTCGGGGGACAGAAAGTCTTTGTTCTGGCACCCTGCCGGGACGGGGAAGTGCCCCCAAAGCCATCTCCATCGATCTCCACCACCATCTCCATCACCGTTGCTGATTCCCATGATGAGGAGGGAGTAGTTCTCTCTCGAGGGCTAAGGGTTCTACCGGTAGCTATGTGTTCATCTCTCTCTCTATGCATGATCTTATTGAGATCATGAGCTTGTAATCTATAGATCTACCTTGCTACTCAAGTGCTTTAATAGATCTCTGTTCTCCCCATGTGTGTGAAGTTGATAGTGTGCACACCATGATGGCACTTAGGCTAGATATTACAAATACTTATTATGAGTTATATTTGGAGTTGAATGTCTTTATGAAATTGTGGTGTTTGTTTGAACCATCTAGTGCTTAAGGTGACAGTGTGGGGTTATCTAGATGGGGAAAGCAGATTTTGAGGTGTGCTGTTATAGCCCTACCATGGATTAGAGTGTCCAACCGGAGAGTAGTTCAGCGTAGTATTATGAAGAGATGATATTTATATGAGAGTGTTCACTAGTGAAAGTATGATCCCTAGGCCTTGTTTCTAAGCACTGAAACACCGTTTGCTATTAGATCAATTACATGTTTGCTTGCTTCTATCTTTATTTCAGTTTTACTTTAGTCTTTTCCATGCCATCAAGCTATTTTCTATCACCGTTGCCACTTATAATTATCTATACCACTTGTATTTCACTATCTCTTCGCCGAACTAGTGCACCTATACACCTGACAAGTGTATTGGGTGTGTTGGGGATACAAGAGACTTCTTATATCTTGATTGCAGGGATGCTTGAGAGGGGATACCTTTGACCACTTCCTCCCTGAGTTCGATAAACCTTGGGTGATCCACTTAAGGGAAAACTTGTTGTTGTTCTACAAACCTCTGCACTTGGAGGCCCAACAACTGTCTACAAGAATAGAAGTGCGCATACATCAGCGATCCAGGCGGTGGCGGAAAGAAACGATGAGCTATCATTTATTCTTTTTCATTTTAGGGACAACAAATTATTTCTTTTTTTTGTAACCATTAAGGGTTGGGCTTGGGATGGGACCTTAGGTACGCACTGGGCTGCCGAGGCCCTAGTGGAGCAGCCTATGGCCTCATCGGGCGTGTCACTCTTCGGGCGGCCTCTTTTTTTTGGGTTGGCAAGTTATTTTAAAATATTTTTACTATAGAGTTTGCCCGGTTTATTAACGGGAAATTGGCCGAAAAAGGTACAACCACCTCCGACGACTATCATGGAACATGACCATCACGAGGGCACACACAGCCACCTTGGTTACCCACCAAAGCTGCACAAACACCACCGGAGCGAGGATCGGTGATGAGGTTGCGCACCAACATCATTGTCATCCCTCTGCAGTGAGTCTGACTTCCCCAAGAACCGACCATCAAGGAGACCTCGCTGGAGTGCACTATGGAGCTCGAACTGGCCTATGCCAAACAGTTGACTCATGCATAGTGATACGTAGCTCTAACACTGATGATGGGCGCCGGAGAGGAGATGTGCAAGAGCCACGCCAAAAAGATTTTCACCCCAACCTCCCCATGCAGGTCATTGTACACTACTCACATGAGAAGGATCGAAGAAGATAGCAGCTCCGACTTAATAGCAAAGGTAAAACCAAAACGAAGAAACTCGGACACGCCGGGACAATGGCGACTACCAAACTCTTTCTGCGACCAAACCATCACACAAAAATGCCATCGTTGCCGCACCAACCACCGAACGGAACTCTCGCATGGCCACTCAGACACCTACCGACCGCAATGTTGAGTGCGTCCAGCCCTCAAGAAGTGTTGACGGAAGCAAGTTCTTCAAGACGATGCCCCAAAGGAGGAAGAACACGTGAGAGGTTTGCCCATCGCCTGACCCATCCGGGTCTAGGATTTCAACCTTTTTGCTTCGAGGTATGAAGAGGTCAATGAAGCTCCACAATAGTGCCTACAAGAAGGGGAGAGATGCCCACGGATGCCACCACCGTCGACCAGAAAAACCACGCGTACTTTCACTCAGACCTTCATGGCATGCAACGTCGTGTAGCCATACAAAGCCAGCTAGCACCTAGAATTGTTGCTTGAAAAATAGAGAAATGACTCGGCAAACAAAAATATAGAGGAGATTGAGCTAGTGTGTAACAAACAAATATCTACCCACATTTAGCCATGTGTTATGGTTTGGGCTCGAATAATTATTATATCATGAATGCAACTGAAGTCACTGAACACATTGTTCCCAAATTTAAAAGGCCATGCTAAATTAGATTGTTATAAATTAGTGCAAAAGTATCATGAGGTACACCGTATGAATTTATGAGAAATCATGTAAGTATTAGAGCTACAACAATTGAAATTAGAACTGTAGTAGGGCATTGTTTTTAACTAGCTTCAAAGTATTCTTAAGTATATTAGGCACCGAAGATTGCTTGAGGAACTTTGTCAATCCAAAAATATACGTGAATAACACTTTCTCACTACCAATTGATGTGTACATTGCATAAATAACACATTAGTGCAATATAGGCAAAGTTTAACAAGATTGCTGAAGCTGAAGTCAATATAGGCAAAGTTATGAGAGAAAATACTTTATCTAAACAAATGTGACAAAATGCATTACATGTATTTTTTCTACAATTACTTTATACATGGATTAGTTTGTTGATCCGACGCATTCCTTAACACAAGAATATTTTTTGTTATCTGTCGTAACTTTAGACACACCTTCACATGAATAAGGTATATAATTAGGAAGTCAAAATATGGCAGAACTCAAAACTTTACATGTTTATTGTCGTGGTGGTGTCACGGCAGATGCCGTGGATAGGCCAAAGGTGGGGACTAATATGCGCTAGGGGCATCCAGGGAGGGATAGTAGAGTGATTCTCCACACAGAAGTTTGTATTGCTGTATCTTCAAGATTACAAGTGCTCCTTGAGCTGTATTGGCGAGAGGAGGAAGAAGGAGCTCTCTGACTCTTGCCTAGATCTACTGGCCCTAAGGAATCACCTAACCAACTAGTGCTCAACCAACCCCCTCTACCAGAACCCTAACCCCCCTTATATAGAGGAGGTTCGGTCCTGGTCTAGGCCATACATGGAGGCATATTCCTAAGAATATGCCCCCTCCCAAAGTGGTAACCCGACCGGGTTGCTTTTCCCCCGCGTCACACATGCTTTAGCGACGTAGCCTCTGCGGCGCCCGCGTCAGCCGACGTGAGCGTCGTCACCCTTGTCGGCCATGACCCGGTGGTCCTGCCCTTGCTTTATTCGCTCATGCAGTGCGTATCAGACCTTCTTCTTTGACTAGAGAGATTCCTTCCTTCTCCCAGAAGCTAAGCGAGGATCTAGATCATGGTAGATCTGGCCCACCTGTTCCTGCATATAAGTTAGACAAGTACTTCCGACTTACTCCTTAAGCCAGATAAGACAATGTTAGGCGACTCCCCTGGTCCGGGTTACTCCGTGATCCGGCCTGCCTTGAGGTGACTCGGCCAGCATCCGCTTTGACCTTGCCGAACCTCGGCTAACTCGGCCCTTATACCCCGGAGTGACCCTATCCGAGGGTATCCCCCCAACATTAGTCCCTGAAGCTGGTGCGGTCTTAGCTGCCTTGGCCGCTAAGGCCACATCAGGTTCATTTATGTCCGAGCCTCGGACGTTTAATTCCGGGTTAGCTCCTTATCTCGGACTATATGGATTTACGTTTCCTTTGCACATTCCAAGTTTTCACTTGCCGTCCGGGTCACCACTTTGGCTCGGATCCCATAGTTATCATGGTTTGATCCGGGCCCCGTTTCCTTCTCTCATACGCCAACCCACGTGGAGGCTAATCATTGCCTCGTCTTATTTTAAGGGTCTGCACAGTAACCGCCGCAGTAATTGTCAGTTATCACTGTGCGTGGGTCACGTCATGCCTGCCTCCTCGTTTACCGCAACAGCGTGTCGCGTCATGGGATTGCTTCTACTCTGTGGCCCCCTGTGTGGCTTTTCTCTGATTGGCTGATGCCGGCGAGACACGGCCACACCGTGTGGCTCGTCGGCGCAGCGCGATCCCACTCATCGATCACTGGGGGTGGTTAAATAGGGGAGGGGCGCGTCCCTTAGCGTTTTTCCACCTCTGCGCCCCTCTGCCCGTTGTGTTTTCTCCTTCGTCTTCCCTACGACCACGCCGCCGCCGGTGCTTTCTAGCAGCAGCGTCGCCGCCGCACCTCCCCGTGCCTCCGCACCGCAGCCACCGCTGCGCTGCTTCTTCGCTACAGGTCCACGCCAATCTAGGCCTCAGATCCCCGCCGCCGCTAGCTCTAGCGAGGATAGTGGATACGAGATGACGGAGGAGGAGCTCGTCGTTGCTGAGCAGGAGATGGAGGAGGACGCCGGCGCGGCGGACCGTGGCGCGTGGGCCGGGTCATGGGTCTGTCAAGATGATCTTGACTGGATCTACCGGACCAGGCGCATTCCCGCCGGCGTCGCCGCTCGTCTCCCCTCCGTCGAACTAGCCCCCTCACCCAATCCGGGTGAGTTTGTTGTATTCCTGACCCACTTCCAACGGGGATTTGGCCTCCCGGTGAGCGATTTCTTCTGGGATTGGGTTAGGACGTATCACCTGCAGCCGCACCATCTCCCAGCGAACGCAATCACCTCTCTTTCTGCCTTTGCCTCTACGATTGAGGGCTACACCGGACTATGGCCCACGAAGGAGCTGTGTATCCGGTTCTTCGGTCTTCGTCGCAACGTCATCCCCAATATCCATGTAGAGTCGGAGGATAAGCAGCTCACCCAGTTCGGAGCTGCCTCCATCTCGCCCCGGAGATTTTCAGTCTTTCCCCGGGTCACCGGGCTTGACTCCTGCAAAGGATGGGCCCGGACCTTCTTCTACGTCTGGAACGAGGGTACCGAAGATTTGATTCGGTTGCTGCCCTACGCTCCGGGCCCACCTGACACGGATTTCTGGGAGGAGGTCCCCAAGAAACCTACAGCTCTGGCCAACCAAGTTAACAAGAGGTTCGTGGAGCTGAAGAAGCTCGGATTGCGCAACGAGGATGCTATGATCACGTTCGTGCGCAACCGAATCTCTCCCCTCTAGAAGCGCTCCCACAAGTTGTGCCACATGAGCTTCGGCCGTGACCCCAACCGAACCTCCTCCTTCGAGTTGATCAACACGGAGATCTTTCGCCGGGTTAAAGCTCTTTTCTCCGTCGAATGGACGTGGGGAATCGAGCACTACTGCCGCGACAGGCTCCCTCCCGCGGTAAGCTTCGCGGGGCAAACTCATTTCGGATCAAGTATGTGTCAGTTTTTGTTATATTTCTCACTCTGTTCTTCATGCTTTTTCTCAGTTGTTCCTTCAGCAAACTCTCGAGGATGGTATGGACCCGAACCTTAAGTGGGCGCCGGACCGAGAAATCCCGAATGAGGAGGAGCCGGACCAGGAGATGTTCCTCCCTATGACCGACGCCACCAAACGACCCAGCGGTAAATTCTCTTCTCTTAGAGATTGGCCCGATGATGAGGATGACTCGGATATCGACGTGATTGAACCCGTTGAGGCTTTCCCTCTTTCTTTTGCCTTTCCGGCATCAGCTAACCCTGGTGGGCATATCCACGAGGATCCTCCACTTGCCACGGGCGAGCCGGTTCTGGTGGCGTCAAAGAAGAAGCGCGGAGCCGCATCGAGTTCTTGCTCCGGACCTTCTCAGCCCACAAAAAGGCAAAAGAAGGCCGGAGACAAGACTGCCTCCAAGCGAGCAGGCAAAGCCCCGGCACGGAGGGCCCGGAAACCCAAGGAGGCTGAAACCTCGGATGCGTAAGTCATTTTTCATTGCGCAACTCACTTTTCCTTGCATCGCGGTAATTTCACACCTGACATTATTCTCTTTTTCAGGCCTCCTGTGGAGGTCCCTCAGAGCTGATCGAGCATCTCTTCTCCTCTTCGGTCCGGCCCTTCTCCTCCTCGTGACGACGAGTCACGCCCGCTGAGCCCTATTCCGGAGGGCTCTGCGGCTGCTCCGGGTTCCGCAGTACCTCATCGAGAGGAACGCGGCCTCGGAGCAGGAGGGGTCGGTTCGGCCAAGGCAACAGCGTCCACCACTTCGGCATTGCCGCAACCAGCAACCACCGAGTTTATCACAACACCAGCACCAGCAGTAGCTCCAGTACGAGCTACCGAGCCAGCACCTGTCCCGGCACCAATGAAACCCACAGCAGCTCCAGTGCCAAGTTCTTCTGCCTCGTCCGAGTCATCTCAGCCTCGGCGAGGAACTATTCCAGCAGCCTATAAAGGGAAGTCCACCGCAGTTACTTCTTCCGAGCAAGTTAAAGGCAGGAAGGCCCCGGATACTACCAAATCTGCATCCATCAAGGCCGGGCAGCGAACTCTATCATCAATGCTTCCGAAGAAATCACCAGCAGCGAAGGATCTTCGTGCCGAGCCAACCGATGCGCAGCAGATGGTTCTGCACACCAGCCCAGCTCTTGACCTAATTGAGAGGAAGGAAGCTCATGCGAAGGGCTTGGTGGCACCCCACATGCCCACTGGCGAACGGTACCCTCTGAGCCTTATCGAGTTCGTCATGAACTGGAACAAGGCGGAGTTCGTCTACAACGATGATCTCCTGGAAAAGTTCGGCCCCGCAGAATTTTCTGCCCAGATGAATACTGCCGCCAAGGCAATTAACCTCACGGGGCGAATGATGGAGGTATGTCGTTTCTCCTTTACATGTTGTAGATAATAACCATTAGTCCCCGAGCCTCCGGTGGAGTAGCTTGTTACTCGGCTGGATGCTCATTAGGAAACTAACATAGCTGCATGTAAACTTCAAATGTGCACACACCTAGAGCCGGGTTAAGTTCCACTTGGCCCGGATCTTGCACACTTCGAATATGCACACACCTAGAGCCGGGTTAAGTTCCACTTGGCCCGGATCTTACACACTTCGAATATGCACACACCTAGAGCCGGGTTAAGTTCCACTTGGCCCGGATCTTGTACACTTCGAATATGCACACACCTAGAGCCGGGTTAAGTTCCACTTGGCCCGGATCTTACACACTTCGAATATGCACACACCTAGAGCCGGGTTAAGTTCCACTTGGCCCGGATCTTACACACTTCGAATATGCACACACCTAGAGCCGGGTTAAGTTCCACTTGGCCCGGATCTTACACACTTCAAATATGCACACACCTAGAGCCGGGTTAAGTTCCACTTGGCCCGGATCTTGTACACTTCGAATATGCACCGAGCTAATTTTACACTTCTGTACCTTTTTTCAGGTAACCACCAATCGCCGGAGCGCTGAATTCCAACGCCTGCTAGATACCCACAAGATGCTACGTGCAAAACATGTTGCACTTAGTGCAGAACACGAAAAGAGGGGTAATTTTCTCCCTCGGCACCTCTCCGTTTTTCTTCGCTTTCTTCCGCCGAACTAATCTCCTCATTCGGTTTCTGCAGCTAGGGTGGAGGCTGAAAACAAGATCATGCGGAAGAACTTGGAGGAAATCCGGGGTATGTCTTCTTTTGTTCGACCTTGTAGTGTTTTCCATTTCTTCTTCTCCTTGGCTTGGCAAACATTCACTCCTCGGCTTTGCCGGGTCAACATACTATTTCAGCATCGCTTGAGGATAGTGTGCCCGTGCCTGATATGATGCTGCATTTTCTCGAACAAGCAGGGCAGCATCAGGCCGAGCTGAAGAAGAAGAATGATGAGCTTGCTCTCCTCCGGACTAAGGACGACGAGATTGCCAAGCTCAAGGCCGAGATGGAGAAGATGAAGACCCAGCACCGAACCGAGCTCCAAAAGGTTGGCCAGGACTTCACAGAAGAGCGTGAGCGCCTTACTCTCCAGATCTCCAAGGGCCAGGACCTACTCAGAGAATCCGACCTCCAGCTTGGGTCGGCTAACGTTGAGCTTGAGCAACTTCGTAAAAGACGCGATGCCTGCATCAAGGAGTTAACCCGGATCCATAGACATAGTTCTCGTAAGTTCCTTTCCCTTGTTCGACATAACTCTCCGGGTTACCTCATATGTTTTTTCTTTACCTTCTTCTTTTGCCTTGTTTCCAGACCACTTTCCAGAGGGTACTACGATTGCTAGCGCTGCTGTTGCCCAATTTCGCCGAGAGAGGGGTACCCCCATTGCTCCTGATGGTGAGAACATTCCCTTGGACATGGAGGACCTATTGGTCAGCTTGTCCTCTCGTGTGGAGACCATCAAGAATTATGGCAAGGATATCCTCGACGTCGCAGTGCGCATCTTCAATACGTTCTGGCCCGGAGAGAGTAGCCCGGAGACCATCGCAACTCTCGTCGAGAAATTAATGGAAGTTGAGACCCAGCTTGACCTCTGGAGAGAGTCCGTTGGTCGTGCCGCAGCTGACACCATCCTTCATCATATTCTCACATGGTACGAGAAGATCGACCTCAGCCTCCTCACACACCGGCGCACCAGATCCAGATGGACCGATGATCCGGAGTGGGTAGCTCGGCGCCAGGCCTGCGCCTACAGCCTCGTCGAATATTCTCCTATTCATGACTGGGTTGAAGGACCGAGCTTCCTGGAGTCCGCTGGGGACAAGCAGAATGAGAATGTTGAAGATGGGTCGGATGAGGATGGGGAAGATGATGCTTCAGATATTGAAGACATTGACGACGACGCCGAACCTGCTCCTCCTGCTGCTCCTTAGTTCTAAAGAAACTTGAAAAATTATCAGATCCTCGGTATGCCGGGTGCAATTGTATGCCGGATATATGATATTTTGCTACTATATTTTTATGCCGGATTAACTTGGGCGTAGTCCTCGAGTTTCATTTTCTTGTTCGTCCAATTCTTTGGCTCGGTCCGTGTCTACCTTGATTCGGTTTTACGACTTACGAATCCGAGCTTCAAAAATTGTCTTAACAATACTTAGAAACTTTTGGGGCTTGGCTCAAAATAATTCAGCATAATAACTTGAAACTAAAAACAGGGTTAGTCCGAAAAAGACAAACGTTAGCTCGAATAAATTCGTTTCCTTAGCCGTTTTTTATGTGCTACGCAATTCCAAACTTGTTCCCTTGCTTTCCATGAAGCCAATTCTTGTTGGACAGCAGCAAGTCGAAGGGTTGGGTTTTTGGTGCTCACACATTACTAATCCTGGTTAAGTAAAACGACTCATTCCAGCTACCGCATAAGAAATTACGACAAACATTATTAAGGCAGTCCCCGAGTTACTGCTCGTGGCGCTGCTATTTCATTGATAAGCTCATTGCCAACATACATACCGACATATGAGATGACTCGGATACATACACTTCTTAGCTAAGTGTAGAAGGGACGAAGTAGTGCTACATTCCACGGTCGCTTGGATTCGTCTCCGGACCTGTCCGCCTTGTTCTTTTTCTGTGGCTTTGCATCTATAAGATAGTAAGAATCATTGTGCAATGCTTTGCTCACAATGAACGGCCCTTCCCATGGGGGGGGATAATTTATGCATGCCAGTAGTACGTTGTACCAACCGGAGCACCAGATCGCCTTCCCAGAAGACTCGGGTGCACACTTTCCAGCTATGATAGCGTTAGAGATTTTGCTGATATATGGCGGATCTGGACAGTGCCAGTTCTCTCGCTTCTTCCAGCAGATCAACATCATTTTGCCGGGCTTCTTGCACTTCGGCTTCTGTGTATTGGGTGACCCTAGGCGAATCATGCTCTATGTCGGCTGGTAATACAGGTTCTGCCCCATATACCAGAAAGAATGGCGTATAGCCTGTTGATCGATTCGGAGTTGTTCTTAAGCTCCACAGTACCGCTGGTAGTTCTTCTATCCAGCACCCCGCTGATCTTTGCAGCGGCTCAATGAGTCGGGGTTTTATCCCGGATAATACTAATCCGTTGGATCTTTCCACTTGTCCGTTCGATGCGGGGTGCGCTACCGAGGCGACATCGAGTCGGATCTTCTTATCTCGGCAGAAGCGCGCAAATGCTCCTTCCACAAAATTTGTTCCATTATCAGTTATAATACTGTGTGGATAACTGTATATCAAGATGATGTCTTTGAGAAATGTCACGGCCGTAGCTCCATCACATTTTCTTATAGGTTTCACTTCAATCCATTTTGTAAACTTGTCCACCATGACCAAAATGTGCGTCATGTTTCCTCTCGCCGGTTTGAACGAGCCAACCATATCCAAGCATCATACCGCAAATGGCCACGTAATTGGTATGGTCTTGAGTTCTGACATAGGCATATGTGTCTTGGTGGCGTACCTCTGACAACCATTGCATTTTCTCACCAGATCTTCTGCTTGTTCCAAGGCGCTTGGCCAGTAGAATCCATGCCGGAACGCCTTTGCCACCAAGGCTCGGGATGAGGCATGATGCCCGCATTCTCCTTGGTGTATATCTCGGAGGATGTCAAGCCCTTCTTCCGGGTCAACGCATCTTTGGAGAACATTGGTTACACTTCGTTTGTATAACTCGGAATTGATGATTGTGTATGCTTTTGCTGTCCTCTGAGTTTGCCTGGCTAACACCTCCTCAGCGGGTAACGTTACGTTTTTCAGGAATTGAAATATAGGCAGTGACCAAGCTGGTATCGCTCGTGGAGGGAACATCTCCTCATCAATTTCCATCTGATCCAACGGCGTAACTTCAGCCGGATCACGCTGAGCAGTCCCCGGGTCTAGCGAGGTAGTCCCCGGGTTTGCCGAGGCAGTCCTCAGGTTTGCTGACGCAGTCCCCGAGTTTCGCGTACTACCTCCCGTGTCAATGTCCATGGGCTCAGCTCCGGATTCCGTATTTTCCGGGACATAGATCGAGTCGGTTCCTGGGGACGGCCTGATAGATGGTTTTCTGAGGTGTTCCAATGCTACACCCGGTCGAATTGCCTGTCTGGTCGATCCGTGCTTCGACAACATGTCGGCAGCCTCGTTTTCCGCCCGGGGTACATGGTGAAATTCACACCCCTCGAAGTAACCAGATATCTTCTGCACGTGAAGTTTGTATAGTGCCATGTTTGGATCCAGGGCGTCCCACACTCCGGACACCTGCTGCACCACCAGGTCCGAGTCGCCAAAGCATATTATCCGACGTATGCCAATCTCCTTTGCCACTTTGAGCCCATGCACAAGAGCCTCATACTCAGCGACATTGTTCGATGCCGCGAAATGGATCTGCAATACGTACTTTAGCTGATCCTTCTTTGGCGAGGTAAGCACAACCCCGGCGCCTAATCCGGTTTTGGTTTTCGACCCATCAAAGTGCATCCTCCAGTAATTCGGATCTGGTGGCGGTGGTTCGTATTGTACCTCGGCCCAATCCACAAAAAAGTCCGCCACAGCCTGAGATTTGATCGCTTCTCTTCTGTCGTATTGGGGCGCATAAGGGGATAGCTCAATTGCCCATTTTGCGATTCTGCCACTCGCATCCTTGTTACCCATTATCTCGGATATGGGAGCTTCACATATTACTTTGATGGGGTGCTCCTCAAAGTAATGTTTTAACTTCTTCGCCGCCATATAGACACTGTATGCCACCTTTTGAAAGTGCGGGTAGTTCTCTTTTGAGGCAGACAATACTTCGCTCAGGTAATACACTGGCCTCTGCACCGACTTACCCTCTTCATTGCGTTCCACTATGATTACTGCACTTACAAATCGGTTGGTTGCGGCTACGTAGAGCAACATTGGCTCCTTTGATAGTGGAGAGGCTAACACTGGCGCAGTGGCCAACATCTTTTTCAAGTGGGCAAAGGCTTCATCGGCCTGTGGCGTCCAAACAAATTTATCCGACTTTTTCATGAGTTGGTAGAGAGGCAGTGCCTTTTCTCCCAACCGACATACAAACCGACTCAACGATGCCAGGCATCCAGTGAACTTCTGGACATCATTGAGACACTTCGGCAGCTCCATCTGTTCGATGGCTCGGATCTTAGTTGGATTAACTTCAATACCTCGGCTGGAGACGAGAAATCCGAGTAATTTTTCAGCCGGGACACCGAAGATACATTTTTCCGGGTTAAGCTTCATCCGGAACCTTCTCAAGTTCGCGAATGTTTGCCTTATGTCGTCAAGGAGCGTTGTGCTTTCCTTGGTCTTGATAACCACATCATCCACGTATACTTGTATGTTTTGACCTATTTGGTCGTGCAAACATTTTTCCATACATCTTTGGTACGTTGCACCTGCATTACGTAAACCGAACGGCATAGTGCGATAGCAGTAAGCCCCGTATGGGGTAATAAACGCCGTCTTTATTTGATCATCCGGGTTTAGAGGTATCTGGTGGAAGCCAGAATATGCATCAATGAATGACAACAGTTCGCATCCCGCGGTCGAGTCTATGACCTGATCCATCCTCGGCAGTGGAAATGGATCTTTTGGACACGCCTTGTTCAGGTTCGTGTAATCGATACACATACGCCACACCACTGCCACGTTCGGATCGTTCTTCTTCTTTCCCACTAGCACCGGATTAGAGAGCCAATCCGGATATAGTACTTCCATGATAAATCCTGCTGCTACTAATGAGCTATCTCGCGTCCAATGACTTTTCTCCTATCCTCGACGAAGCGGCGGAGAGGTTGCTTCACCGGCCTTGCTCCGGGTCTTACGTTCAAAGAGTGCTCGGCCAACTCCCTCGGAACACCTTGCAAGTCCTGTGTAGACCAAGCAAAAATATCCCGATTATCATGGAGGAAGTTGACGAGCTCGCTTTCCTATTTGTCAGTTAATCCAGCACCAATTGTTATAGTGCACTCTGGGAACATGTTATTAACTAGAATCTTCTTGGTATCCTTCGCGGCTTGAAATGAAACGCTTCCATGCGGGTTACTTAACGCCGGCATATACTGCTGCGCGGACGGAGCTAATGCCGCCACCTCTTGGATTTTTCTTTTCTCTTGGGCAATTACGAGTGACTCGGCTAGGTTAGACCCGGCTGAAGCGCACTCAATAGAACGTCGGAAATCCCCAGCGATAGTAATTGCACCATTTGGCCCGGGCAACTTCATCTTCAGATAGCCAACGTGGCAACTTGCCATGAATTTGCTTAGTGCCGGTCTCCCGAGTAATGCATGATACGCGCTCTCCAAGTTTACCACCTCAAACTCCAGATTTTCGGTTCGGCAGTTATCCCTCGTACCGAATAGCACGTCGACCCAGACTTTGCCTATGGGTTCACAGGATATGCCGGGCACAATACCGTGAAAAGTTGTTCTTGTAGCCTGGAGCATGTTCTCCGAGATGCCCAACTTGCGCATCGTATCCGCATACATGATGTTAATGCTACTGCCATTGTCGATCAGTACCTTGGAGAACCTCACATTAATGTTTGGTCCAATGAACGTCGGATCTAACACTAGTGCATACGAGCCCGGACTTGGCATAAGCTTGGGATGATCTTTGACGCTCCAGGTAATTTCCTGGTCCGACCAAGACATGTACCTCGTCACTGTAGGCATAACCGCGTTAACCTCCATATGTCGGTGCTGCAAGCTTTTTCTATATGTTTCCTCTGTTGTGAACACACAATAGCTCTGGGGATGTTCCCTGTACTCATTTCTTCCCTCGTTTCCGGAGTACCTCTGATCCGGTTGTTGCTGGTTTTCCACCTGATGCACTGCATCCCTTCTTTCACTATTGTCATACCTCGGCGGAGGGGGAGGCAACATCAGTTGCTGCGTGTTTGCTCCGGAGAGCAATTGCTGCCAGGGTAACTCCTGCCAAGGTTGATCATTCCGAGGTGCCTGAGCATTCCCCGAACCACCTTGTTCTATCTTGCGCATCAACTCACACTGTCTCGTCGTGTGACCCGCCGGGCTGTTCGGATTTGGCGTGTGAAACTTGCACGGCTGGTCAACATTGACTCGTAGGTATATCTCGGACGATCTTTCTTTTCTTTCCATTGCTTCTTCTGCTCCGGAGTCCACATTTTCTTGCCATCGTTTCGAGGAGTCCACTGCCCTCCCGTTCTCTAGCGTTGGTTGCTCCCTGCCCCGGACTGATCTTGATTCACGGCCGCAACTTGCTGCGAACCATATCGATGGTCCGGTCTATCGTCTCTCCTCTTTCCCCTGTAATCGTTCCTCCGGGATGACCCGGATCCGTCCCTCGGATAGTACTCCTCATTTGACTCGTTCGACACGATCCTAGGTTGAATCGGATCACCCAAGGCATAAGAATCCGCGATCCGGATCATCTCTGCCAATGTGACTAGCATTTTCCTTTGCAATTTCATCCACAACTCGCTGCCATATCTACATCCTTGTGCGAACCATGCTATAGCCTGTGACTCTATGACTCCCTCACACGAGTTCCTCACGGTACACCAGCGGGTCAAGAATTCACGGTCCGTTTCGTTAGATCTCTGCTTGCACATTGCCAGGGTCTGCGGTCTATTCGGTCTCTGGTATGTACTTGAGAAGATAAACATTTCTTCAAAGTATATCCAGCAATTGATGCTTCCAGGTGGCAAATTGTTCAGCCACACCCTAGCCGGACCTTCCAACACTTGGGGTACATATCGTACAGCCCACCTCAAGTTGCCAGTTGCAATTTTCACAGCTGTTGCATAGTTTATCAGCCAATCCTCCGGCTTTGTACTGCCGTCATACGTCTTCGTGCCTCTGGGTAATTGGAAATTGGGTACTGGCAGTTCCTTCATGATCCGGGGTCCGAAGCACGCTGGACCCGGAGGACCTCGACATTCGATCTGTTCCGACCTATACAGGCGATCCAGTTTTAGTCTGGCGTCATCCGGCATCAAATCTCTGCTTCCCAATCTCGACCCTATCACATGATAGTCCAGTCTTGCGTATCCCGCGTTCATCATATCCGAGTCTCCATCATTGTACCGGTCTTGTTCCTGTTGTGCTCCTCTCTGTTGCATTCCACGGCCGGCACTTTGCTCTTGCCTTGGTGCATTCCGCTGCTGCGGTTGACCTGCTCCTGCCGAGTTTCGCTGTCCGGCATTGCTGTTGGCAGCATTCCCTTGACCGACATTGCCTTGGTCGTCGTTACCTCGGCTCACACTTCGTCGATCGTCGTTTTTCCGTATCTCTTTTTCTTTTCCCGCACGCGTTGGGTCGTACGGAACGATCTGCTTGTTTCGTCTGGCCGAGGTTACTACCTCTTCTCTTCTAGGGCCACCATGAGGCGATGATGCGGCTCCAGCGGATTTCTCCGGGTTACCCATCACCGAATGGACGATTTTAGATGCTCCAACTCGCTCCGGGTTACCCCTCAACAGCTCCTCATTCCGCCTGTTCGCGATCCGAACCAGCTCGTTAACCCGGTCTTGCTGTCTTTGGCGGGCTTCACCCGTCAGACCCTCTAGCTCGGACGCCGCGGCATTTGCTGCTCTGAGGTTCTTCGCAGGGGTACGATACTTCGGCAACCCCACAGACAGATAGTTTTCCGACCCTTCCTGTCCATCATCACCTTCTCTGTTCACCTCGCTTATGAGGTTTTTCCCTTTTACCCTCACTGCATCAACCTTGTTCGCTTTCGCGTACTCACGCAACGTCATGTTCAACGACTGCTGAGCCGCTGCTATTTTCTTTGCGCCCTCCAGTATCTTTTGCCGGGTCTCCTCTAGCTCGGCCTGTGCCTGAGCCGGATCTACCACTGCTGCCACTGGGTTAGCCAAGCTATCCATAGCTTCCCTCAGCACGTTCTCAGGCCTCTCTAGCGGAGGACCCCTAGCTTTCCTTGGTGCCTTTGGTGTTACCTCCGGGTCTGGCGCCGGATCCTTGCTTGTGCCCGCGCCTGGCGCGGTCATCATCACCTCTGCATGGTCCGGGGAGCGAGCGATACGTGCCCCGCGAGCCACTGTGAGGGGTGGTTCCCCCGCATCGACGATGCGACGCGGATGAACGCAAGACACGTCCACAACAACATAGACCTTGTGCGCGCCGAGCTTGACGAAGACGCTGTTGCGCAGAAGGGGGCGCGTGCCGAAGCAGCCAACGTTGTTGCTGACGTAGTCCAGCGCACCGAAGCGCTGAACGAGCCCGGAGACGATGCGTTCACCGGTGCCGATGAAATTTCACGATGGTGCAGAACTATCCTGGTTATGGATATGTAGTGTGTCAGGTGAACCACGGATTCTGTGCATGTGTCAGGTGCATAGATAAGACCCCGCATCTGCAGCTACCGAGGGATCCTGGGTCTTCGAAAACCGTGTTCCAAAGGACTCGAATGTGGCTCCGCAAGGATCACCCGTGGAGAAAACGCAGAGATCTGTTCAAAGGCAAAGACGAGCTTGATAATGCCCCACGTCGACCGTTGAGCGGCGAAGAAATCAAGGAGCTTCTGGACAATTGGGAAGAGTGCCCTACGCCAGGAAAGAAGCGGACGAGGGAACAACCATCACCGCTGCATGGAGTATGGAAGGCGAGGTCCGTTTTCTGGGACCTTCCTTACTAGAAGGTCCTCCACATGCCCCATAGCCTCGATATGATGCACATCACGAAGAACGTTACCGAGAGCCTGCTCGGCACTCTGATGAACATGTCGGATAGGACCAAGGATGGGCCGAAAGCAAGAAGCGACCTAAAATTGCTTGGCATTAAGAAGGAACTTCAGTACCCCAATAGTGATGATGCCGACGATGACGATGAACAGACAGAAGGGACCCGGGGTCGCTGCAAAAGGGCTAAGAAGAATGAGGTGGTGCTTAAAGCTGCATCCTTCACTCTAAGCGAGGAGGAGCTCGAGAGGTTTTTCCGTTGCCTCCTAGGAGTCAAGGTTACGCACGGCTACTCTGGGAAGATAAGCAGATATCTGGACGTAGCGAAGAAGAGGTTTAGTGGGATGAAGTCTCACGACTGTCACGTGCTGATGACGCAGATACTCCCCATTGCGATCCGAGGAATAATGGACGAGGATGTTCGTGAGATGCTATTTGGCCTCTGCAACTTCTTCGATGTCATATCTAGGAAGTCTATCGGCGTGAAGCATCTTGGCAAGCTACAGGAAGAGATCGTCGAGATACTATGCGAGCTCGAGATTTACTTCCCTCCCGCGTTCTTTGACATCATGGTGCATCTGCTTGTCCATGTCGTGGATGACATCATCCATCTCGGGCCGGCGTTCCTGCACAACATGATGCCGTTCGAAAGGCTAAACGGTGTCATCAAAGGATTCGTTCGCAACAGGTCCCGTCCAGATGGAAGCATAGCCAAGGGCTTTTTGACCTACGAGTGCATCTCCTTCTGCCAGAACTACCTAAGCACCGAGAACCAGGATGTCGGTCTGCCCACCAGGAAGCACCTCGGGAGGCTCGCTGGATTTGGTCACCGCGAGGGCTACCGCGCACTCGACGTCGGCATCGAACTCGAACACGTCGACTTTGATAGGGCAAACCGAGTCGCGCTACAACACATACATTTGGTCGGCCCCTGGGTGGATGAGCACAAAACCTTAATTGAGCAAAAGCTCGCCAACATGGGCAAGCCGAGGAAGAAGGGAGACGTAACCAGAGAGCACAACGCCAGCTTCACGGGGTCGTTCAAGAAAAGGCTACTGGAAAGTCCCATGCCGACGCCTTATACTGAAGATCAGAAACTCATATTCTCACTCTCCTAGGGCCCCGGGTGCAACGTTAGGACCTATCAGACGTACGACATCAACGGCTACAGATTCTACACCGAGGAGATGGACAAGAATAGCGAATACCAAAACTCAGGAGTAACTATGCTATCATACGCTGATGACGTGACTGATGTCAAGGAAAGATTCTACGGAAGGATCGAGGAGATATGGGAACTCGACTACTGCGGAGTGACGGTGCCGATGTTTCGTGTCTGATGGGCCAAGAGCGTCGAAAAAGATGGCCGGTTTTTCACCACCATGGTTATACCCGATGCCAAATCGAAGAACGCCTCCACGAAAAATGAGCCATGGGTGCTCGCTAGCCAAGTTGACCAATGCTTCTTCATTACTGAGCCGGCAAAGCCAAGCCATGTTGCCGTGAGGAGGGGCAAGAGGAGCATCATCGGAATGGAAGGACCCTCCAACAAGCAAGACATCGACAAGAACGGCGATCCCAAGATCGAAGAGGAATTCGACAAGTACTTCGACAAGCCAACTACTTATGCTAAAGTAAGAAGGAAGACTACCCTACCGGCTAAAGGTTGCCCGTACAGGAGAAGAAATCTCAAGGTGGCCGGCCTAAAGTATTCTACCGCGAAGAAGAAGGGCAAGAAAGTTGTTGTGAAAAGACAGTAGCTACCTCGGAGCCGACTTAGCGGTTTTTGATGCCTTTTTTTGTACTAATTAATGCACATGTGTGCTCGCGCGCCTACATATATGTATTACTTTCACAAACTAATGTATGCAGATATTGATGTGGGTGTGACACAAGCATATATATAATATAATATCGAGGCAAATATATTAATTCTTGTTTTTAATAGGCAAATATATTAGTTCTTCTTTTAATATATTATTACCATCCTGAAAATAATTTTAAAAAAGTCAACAAAAAAGATGTGGCAGCCAGCAATCGAACCTGGCCACCCCAGGTTCAGAACAAAGGAGCAAGCGCTGAACCAGTGTGGTAAGCAAGTATTTATATCAAACAACAGCGCAACGCGCCTTTTGTACCATCTCCAACAATTCTGTGGCGCATATCTGTACAGATGCGCCACAGAATTCTTTGACTTAGTGTTTTCAATCTCACTGCCCCTTTTTCCCCAAATCGAGTCAATCCCACAAAACCCTAGCTAGCACGCCTCCGCTCTCGCCGCTGCGCCCGCCCCTTTTTCCCCCGCTCTCACCCGCCCCGCCGCGCCGCACCAGCCTTGCCTTGTCGTGGCCTCGCCATGGCCTCGCAGACCACCAGGAGGAGGAGGCCCGCTCCAGTTTCCAGGACCACCGCCACCACCACCCTGCAGAGCACCAGGAGGAGGAGGCCCGCTCTGGCGTCCAGGACCACCGCCACCACCACCCCGCAGAGCACTGGAGGAGGAGGCCCGCTCCAGCGTCCAGGACCACCGCCACCACCACCCCGCAGAGCACCAGGAGGAGGAGGCCCGCTCCAGCCTCCAGGACCACCGCCACCACCACCCCGCAGAGCACCAAGAGGAGGAGGCCCGCTCCGGCGTCCAGGACCACCGCCACCACCACCCCGCAGGTGACCCCCTCTGATTGCGTGCATAAATGATGAAAATGTGAATATGGAACTATCCCAGTTCGATAGCTATTTTTTGCATGTGAATATGGAACTATCCCAGTTTGATCTAGCTTTATACAGAGAATTTCTTCACCAATATTACAGGCAAACACAATGGAAGACTATGTACCCAGTAACTGTGTATTTCGTAAATCTTATAAGAACTTGCAGAATCTAAGTATGCCTACTAGAATTGAGGTCGTCCTCTAGCTACTAAGGTAAATATAATTGTAGAGAATGACAGCTGAAGTAGCACGGAGCATGCATATGTATATTTCTTCTTCTGTGTGGAACATTAGATTTGTTATAAACTACCGGTGTGGATTATTCGTATTACCACACTAATTTTCAAACTAGCCAGTCCTATCCAATAGGTAAAGCCACGGGTGCGGCGTGTCGCCGCGCCTAATTTTCTAGTACTGTGTTTATGTGACATGAAACTGATGACACTAGGTTAGTTCTCAGAAGTATTTTCTTGTGATTTTGATTTTGTATCACATGAACCTGTAAACGCAGAGAGTAGTTGAACTAGCATTACACCTGGGCTTTGTTTTTGTGGGTCTTGTGAACGTAAAGAAAATCTCTAGCAGGCAGGGTCTCAATTTTAATTTCCCAAGTTTCTGCTTCGCTGGCACTCTACCAAAACCAAGATTCCATTACTCCTTGGCCGATCCCATTTGGTTGAATTCTTGAGTCCTTGTCTTTGGTTCTTGACATCATAGTATATCATCATCCAGTACCACCATATATGCTCTGGCCAATCAGGTGTAGTACTACTACTTAGCTGCACCAAAAAGGAAAAAAAATCTGTGGTTAACTTTGCAATGAATTTGGAGTGAATAATCCATGTGTTCCTTGCAGTGAATTTCCTTACAGTGAGGGTTCCTTTAAGTGAATTTCCTTGCATTGTGTATATATACAGTGTGTATATATACGATGACAGAAATCTCTATACCCTGTTGGATTATCTGGTGTTGGAGCACCATATATGTGGCTGTGGAGCACAATTTTTGCATTTTTGTATGTGAAATGTTTGCAGGGAAATCACCCGAGCTGCCCATTTCTCCTGAAATGTTGATTTCGATCCATTTCGGTCGAGAAATGGGGCTCATATGTCAAAAAATTAGCGAAGGTCATGCCGAATTTTTTGGTCGACACTTAGTAATTTTTTGACATATGAGCCCCATTTCTCGACCGAAGTGGAAGTGAATTGACACTTCGGGACAAATGGACAGCTCATTTTAAATATTGTCAACAATAATTAATACTAACTTCCTTATTTTAATTTGTTTAGAAGTGTGCAAACATGTCGGCCGCTGATGGGGCCGACACTTCTAAGGCCGCCATGAGCGTCGAAGACCAAGCCAGAGCGGCGAACCTCACTTTCTGGGAGGCGGTGGCGCAGCATGATGCGACGGAGTCTCAGCATGAGGACGTGGCAGCTACTGCGGGCCACGATGGGGATGATGAGCAAGAGGGGGACGAGGACTACCGGATAGATGAAGCCGAGGAGGAGGATGCGACCACCTCCGATGGTGGAAGCCGCACGACCGATGGCGGAGGCTGCACGACCGATGGCGGGGACCGCACGGATGGCGGTAGCAGCAACCCGTCCGTTAAGAATAATAAGAAGCCGAGGAAGGATCGGAAGCCGCAAAAGATCGCCGACACCACCGACGAGATCACTCTGGTCTCGGAAAGTGGCCTTTCGTTGGAGCCTCTAGATGTTGCCGTCGGGTAAGGCATGCAACTCGGGTGCATCATCTGGGAAAGCATGTCGATCAACACGAAGCACCTGAGAAGTGAAGCGAATGAGCGGTTCGTGGCAAACTGCCTTGAGAAGCTTCACCGACGGTACAAGTTCCTAGCACCGTACACTGACAAACTGGAAAAAACCAATAAGGTGAACAGGTTAGCCATCAGAAAGATGGCCAATGCCTTGAGCAGTTGGAGAACCCGGGTGAAGAACAAGATCGCGAAAAAGGAAAGCTGGGAGAAGATCAAGAAGGGTGAGCCCATGATCGACGAAGACGAGTTCAAGATATTCAAGGAGGAGATGGAGACTGACGAAGCGAAGGCATGGATGGAGTGGGGTCGGGAAATGCGGGAACAGAACAGAGGTAACCAACGATGTGGAAGCGGCGGTTACAGGGGAAAGAAGGCCATATGGGCAAGGGAGGATGCCGAGGTTGAGCGTCTCGGGAAAGAAAACCCGTTTTTAAAAATCACGGACGAGCAGACCCGGAACTTTGTCCGGGCCCACTACTATCTGGACAAGGATTCCAAGGAATTCGTCACCGATGATGACGATGTGAGGAAGTTTGAGAGTAAGATGGTAAGGAATTTTCCCGCGGTCCATTTGCTTTCATTTTTAATAATGAAGGCAAGTTCCTATCTGCAGGATGCTGAAATCAAGGCTACACGTGAGGCGCCGGACTCGTCATCCCAGGGCTCGACGGAGCCGTGGGACACGATTTTCAATAGGGTGACCAACGCCTTCAAGGGGAGGCCACAGTCCGAGCCGCCCACATCATTTGGCTGTATCTCCGGCTTTGGTACGAGCACAAAGTTCCGCGAGTACTATAGCGAGGAAGCCAAGAAGAGAAAGGAGAGGCGGACCCAGTCGGCGGCTCAGGATCAAGCCGAAAAGGAAGAGCTTAAGCGGAAGATCGCGCATCTGGAGGCCAGTAAGGTGGACTAGGACGAGGTGAACGCGATAGTGCAGCAGAAGATCCTCGAGATGCTACCCCCTCGGCTAATGGAGGGGATAGCAAAATGGAATGCGGATGGTCAGGTGGGGCCGATACAAGTTCCCAGCGCCGGCGGAGCACCTCAAGCCACCAAGTGTCGCCAGACATGGTTACCCCGCCGCCCTCCATCCCCGCGGCACAGCCGATGGAGTTGGATGCGCCGGATCTGCCCCCTCCTGCCGAGACTACCAAGGTGCAGCAGCAGGCGGCGGCGGTGCTTCCTAATGCACCCGAGACGGACAAGAAGAAGGATCAGCCACCGGCCGCCCGTGTCTCGACATTAGCCGAGCTCGGCGCCCTCACCAAGGTAAAATAAGTAGTAAGTCAGCGTGCTCTACTTAATGCCTTTGATTAGCTGCCATCTCATGATGCATATCTGTATGCCTCAGGACACTCCGTGCGTGCTCCTGCACAAGGTGTCCGGCGGAGAGTTGAAGGATGTTTCCACGGGCAAGCTAATACAAGCGAACCGCACGATGCACTACAAGCCCATGGACGATGCCGTGATGCGCGTCGAGTTGGGTCGGGTGTTGGGGGGTGCAAAGACATGGACCATCCCATGCAACTTCCGGGAGCTGACGAGCACCTGATCCTGGAAGGTTCCCATGATTTGGCCAAAGACCCATATTCGTATTGGGTCTCGCTCCACCGATGCCACCTCGGTCGTCCGGCCGCCAAGGACGAAGCCTCCTGCTGCACCGGTCGTCGTCGCCTCCACCACAAGCCGTCACCAGAGACTCTTGGGAGCGTCTGCACCGGCGCCACAAGCAGCCAAGGGCGTGGTTGCTCCTCGACCGCCATCGCCCCCACCTAAAGGCAAGGCCATGGCACCGCAACAGCCATCGCCACCACCCCAGGATGACATGGACATGGTGGCCTTCGATGCCAACATCGAGGTGGATGATGATGATGATGCACCGGTCGACGTCAATGCCTTCGTCAACACCGGCGCCAGCAAAGGACCGTTCATGCCTCCTCTCGTTGAAGAACCATCATTCCGCGATCAAACTAGCCATCCCAAGAAGCGCCTGGTCTTCCATGGGTTTTCTCAGGAGACGCCTCCGGCCACCGAGACACAACCTCCATCGACTGGAATCATTTTCAGCCCTGACACACTCCGTAGGACGGCCGGTGATGGGTTAGCATCGCCAGTGGAGGCTGCTGATGCGAAGAGGAAGAGGGTGAGGAAGAGGCCGAACAGGAACAAGGACAAGGCTGCGAGCCAGCCCGCTCGGATCCGTTAATGGGACGACGTTGTACCACCCCGCGAGGATGGCTTGACCAGAGTGCACAAAGCTGGTCAGCCCATATTGCCTCCGGAACTACGCCCTGGCTTCGGGAGCTATGATGAGTTTGCATGAAGGTGTCCTGATACTGGAGGTCCTCCTTCTCAAGGACAAGGACCCGAGTTACCCGGTGTTCACCGCCAAGGTGCCGAAGGACGTGGGCTTCATCGCCGATGCCCCCGCGGATGTGTTCTTCATAGCCTACGAGGACATTTTCAAGCTGTTCCACTCGAGACGGCTGGACTATAACTTGGTCCGCCTATTCGCGCTCAATCTGGCGATGAAGGTCAAGAGAGAGGACACCCCGTTCGTCGCGATAGCGGATCCCTACTACATGCGGGATAGCCAGCTGGAAGAAGGAACAAGGACCCAGGCCCGGGCAAAGTCCTACCTTAAGAAGCTATTGATGGACAACAAGAGGAAGGAAAACATCCTTGTGCCTTTCTTTCCCGAGTAAGTGTACACATCCTCCTACCACCGTCGTAACACATAAGTATTTCTTTCCATTGCTCTTTCCCAACATCCCATTCCACATTGTGTGTTGCGCAGAGACAAGTACTGCACGCTCATCGTCCTCTCCACGAGGTATTCGCTTGCCACCTACTTTGACTCGGGGAGTGCGAGGAGGAAGAACTACGCCAGAGTAAGGAGCATTCTAGATGATGCTATCGAGGGCTATGCCAATTAGGGAGGCCCCTTCAACTATAAGGGGGAGGCTTACAGGGACGATGGCTGACACAAGTTCAAGCACGTGTTCGAGTTCCCCCGTGTCAAGCAGCTGTCTGATAGTGTGAAGGAGGCCTTCTACTTTTGCCATCACCTCAAAGGGTTTGTCCGGGATTGCGAGATGCTAACACTTCCATCTTCTCTCCAAGGATGGGCCCAAAAGTTGCATGGGATCAGTGACCCCGATCTCAGGGAAGACTTCCATGATACGCAGGTGAAGCTGTCACATATCATCATGGAATAGGTCAACACACGTGGTGCGCTAATACACCAGCCTAGGTCGTTCACCAAGAGGGAGATCGAAGCCCGCCTCAAGGCGCAGGGTGACTTTAGGACATGGACGACGAAAGACATGTACAAGCCGTTCCTGGCACCCTGCGAGGAGAAGGCTACTTGACCGAGAGAGCGTGTGTATCGATGGACATGTAGTGTGTGTGTCGAAAAACTTAACTTGCCTAGCTTGAAACCGTCGTTGTTATTGTGTCGGACATGTTGTCGTGTTTCTTTCATTGTCATCGACGCATTGTTTTAAGTTTATGAATGCCTTGCTCTAATATTTGTCAACATATATATTTGCATGATGTAGTAATATGCCTTGTCAATAGATATGCCGACCTACGTTGTGTACAAGGGTCGGGTTCCAGGTGTCTACGAGGAGTGGGTGGACTGCCACCAACAAGTGGACAAGTTCAGCGGCAACAGCTACAAGGGATACGCGACTAGAGAGGATGCGTTGGCCAAGTGGAGAAGACACGTGTGGAAGAAGAACCGGACGAAGATCTTGGTGCCGCTCCTCCTCACCGGCATCGCGGTTATGGTGTACTACATTCTGTCCTAAGGTATAGGCGGTGACAACATTGCGCAGTTGTAAGTTATGTGAGTGAGATGAACACTTGTGAAATATACTTGTACACTTATTCGGCTCTAAGTGATGTGATTGATGAACACTTGTGAACATTCGTGCTTGTTGATGTATTATATGTGAACTGGAACATTTGTACTACTGTGTGCAGCTTTTCTGTGAATTTCTGTTAATTTTCGTGTATTTCCTGTCATATACCTGTATTTGTACCAGATTCTGAAAATTTCAAAATTATGAAAAAAGGATTCTGTGGCGCATATGCGCCACAGAATGTACCATAGATTTCTGTGGCGCATATAGCTATATGCGCCATAGAATCTAGGACAGAATTCTGTGGCGCATATAGCTATATCCGCCACAGAATTTGGAGAATTCTGTGGCGCATATGCATATGCGCCACAAAAATATAATTTTAGTGGCGACAATTTAGTGGCGACTGCTAGATGCGCCACACAAAGTGGTTTTGGTGCGCCACTGATAACGTTTTTCCTAGTAGTGTAACAACCGAAATGTTGAGTGTGTCCATCCCTCAAGAAGCACTGATGGAAGCAAGTTGTTCAAGACGATGCCCTAGAGGAGGAAGGACATGTGAGAGAGTCGCCCATCACTCGACCCATCCAGGTCTAGGCTTTCAACTAGCTTGCTTCGAGGTATGAGGAGATCTATGAAGCTCCACAACGGTGCCTACAAGAAGGGGAGAGATTCCCATGGATGCCACCATAGTCGACCAGAAAAACCAAGAGTACTTTCACTCGGAGCTTCATGGCCACCAAACTCGTGTAGCCATCCAAAGCCAGCTAGCACCTCCACTGGCCCACACACCATCGATGTCCTAGCCACCCCACCGCGACATAGAGGACACCACTTCCCTTGCCATCATTGTCGGGAAGCCAAACCTAGCTAGATCTGGCAACCCACCATCACGATTCAAACCACTAGAGCCTCGTCCATAAAGAATGTAATAGCCTCAAATGCCGGAAGTCGAAGCCCCTCCGTCGGAGGCCCAAGCCTCGCCGCACCATAGGTCGAGCCATGGTGCGCGCTGGTGAGGGATCCGCCTACCACAGGGGGGCGGCGCAGGAGCCGCCGCATCGCATTGGTGGCCCTCTTGTCGTGGTGGTGTCACGGCAGATGCCATGGATAGGCTAAAAGTGGGGACTAATACACGCTAGGGGAATCCAGGGACGGATAGTGAAGTGATTCTCCACACAGAAGTTTATATTTGCTTTTCCTCCAAGGTTACAAGTGCTCCTAGAGCTGTATTGGCGAGAGGAGGAAGAAGGAGCTCTCTTACTCTCGCTCACAGATCACACTTAAAACCTTAGCCAAACTAGAAAAATCGGAACCCCCTCTACAGAAGTCCTAGCCCTCCTTATATAGGGAGGGCTAGGTCTCCACTTAGGGCATACGTGGAGGCATATTCCTAAGAATATGCCATCTCCCAACGTAGTAAGCCGACCGAGTTACTTTTCCCTCGCGTCACACGTGCAGAGGCTACGTGAGCCTCTGCGGCGCCCGCGTCAGCCGACATGGGCATCGTCACCCTTGTCGGCCACGCCTCGGTGGTCCTGCCCTTGTCTGCTTCGCTCAGGCAGTGCGTACCGGGGCTTCTTTTGACCAGCGAGATTCCTTCCTTCTCCTAGAAGCTAGATGTGACCCGGATCATAGTTGATCCGGCCACACCCGTTCCTGCATACAAGTTAAACATGCATTTCCGACTTACTGCTTAAGTAGGTTGAGACTTAGTTAGGCGAACACCCCCTGGTCCGGGTTACCCCGTGATTCGGCCTGCCTTGAGGTGACCCGGCCAGCATCCGCTTTGGCCTTGCCGAACCTCGGCTAACTCGGCCTTTATACCCCGGCGTGACCCTACCCGGGGGTATCCCCCCAACATTAGTCCCCGAAGCTGGTGCGGTCTTAGCTGCCTCGGCCGCTAAGGCCACATCAGGTTCAATTATGTTTGAGCTTTGGAAGTTATTTCCGAGTTACCTCCTTGTCTCGGATTATATGGATCTACGTTCCCCTTGCACGTTCCAAGTTTTCATTTGCCGGCCGGGTTACCACTTCAACTCGGACCTCATGGTGTTACTTTCCCTCTACACATTCCAAGTTTTCACTTGCTGGCCGGGTTACCACAGTCCTATCCGGGTCTTGCTTATTTCTCTTGTATGCCAACCTACGTGGAGGCGAATCATTACATTGTCTCATTTGAAGGGCCAGCACAGTAACCGCTGCAGTAATTGTCAGTCATCACTGTGCATGGGTCACGTCACGCCTGCCGCCTCGTTTACCGCATCAAGGTGTCACGTCATGGGACCAACTCCACTCTGTGGCCTTCCATGTGGCTCCTTGCTGATTGGTCGATGCGGGTGGTACACGGGCACTGCGTGTGGCGTACCCGCAGGACGCGATCCCACTTTCTCCTCGTGGGAGAGGTTAAATAGGGCAGGGGCGCATCACTTAGGCTTTTCCCCTTACCGCGCCCCTCTGCCCTTTGCTCTTCTTCTTCGTCTTCCTCGCGACCACGCCGCCGCCAGTGCTCCCAAGCAGCAGTGCTGCCGCCGCATCTTTTCCCCCATATTTCTACGTCGTCGGCACCGCTACGCGCCTCCTCCACCACGGGTCGCTGCCAATCTAGCCCTTTGCCCCCCGCTGCCGCTAGCGCCAGCGAGGGCAGTGATTATCATATGACGGAGGAGGAGCTCGTCGTTGCGGAGCAAGAGATGGAGGAGGACTCCGCCGCCGCGGACCATGGTGGGTGGGCCGGGTCATGGGTCTGCCAAGATGACTTGGACTGGCTCTACCGGACCAGACGCATCCCTGCCAGCGTCATTGCCCGCCTTGCCTCCGCCGAACTCGCCCCCTCACCCAATCCGGGTGAGTATGTTGTGTTCTTGTCGCACTTCCAACGGGGGTTCGGTTTGCCGGTCAGCGATTTCTTCCATGACCGGTTAAGCACAAACGAACTCCAGCCGCACCACCTTCCTGCCAACGCAATCACTTCTCTTTCTGCTTTTGCCTCTACGATCGAGGGCCACACCAGATTATGGCCCACGAAGGAGCTATGGATCCGTTTTTCGGCCTTCGTCGTAATGTCATTCCGAATATTCAACTCGATCCGAAGGACAAGCAGCTCACTCAATTCGGAGCTGCATCCATCTCACCCCGGAGGCTATCCGTCTTCCCTCGAGTCACCGGGCTGGAGTCCTGCAAAGGATGGGCCCGGACATTCTTTTATGTCCGGAACGAGGGCACTGAAGACTTGATCCGGCTGCTTCCCTATGCTCCAGGTCCACCTAACCCGGAATCGTGGGACGTTGTCCCCAAGAAGCCCACAGCCTTGGCCAACCAGTTCAACAACAGGTTTGCGGAGCTGAAGAAGCTCGGGTTGCGCAATGAGGATTCTATGATCACGTTCGTGCGCAACCGAATCTCCCCCCTCCAGAGGCGCACCCACAAGGTGTGCCACATGAGCTTCGGCCGTGACCCCAACCGTACCTCGTCCTTTGAGTTGAGCAACTCGGAGATCTATCGCCGGGTCAAGGCTCTCTTCACCACCCACAAGGACTTCTCCACTGAATGGACATGGGGAATTGAGCATTTCTGCTGGGATAGGCTTCCTCCCTTGTTAAGCTCTGTGGCGCAAATTTACTCCGGGTTAATTATATGTCGGTCATTGTTCCGTTTTTGACTCTGTTGTTCATTCTTTTCATCGGCTATTCCTTCAGCGGACCCTCGAGGACGACACTGATCCGACCCTTAAATGGGCGTCTGACCGAGAGACCCCGGACAAGGAAGAGCCGGACCAGGAGATGTTCCTCCCGATGACCGACGCTACAAAACGACCCGCCGGTAAACCGTCTTCTATTAGAGATTGGCCCGATGATGAAGGTGACTCGGATATCGAGGTGACTGAACCTATTGATGCTGTCCCCCTTTCTTTTGCCTTTCCGGCATCAGCTAACCCCGGTGGGCCGAAACACGAGGACCCCCTTGCCACGGGTGAACCTGTTTCGGCAGCGCCAAAGAAGAGGCGTGGAGCTGCATCAAGTTCCTCCTCTGGACCTTCTTAGCCCTCCAAAAGGCGAAAGAAGTCCGTAGACAAAACTGCTTCCAAGCCTGCAGGCAAGGCCCTAGCACGAAGGGCTCGGAAACCGAAGGAGCCCCAAACCTCGGACGCGTAAGCCTCTTTTCCCTCTGCAACTTATTCTTCGTTGCATTGTTTTAGTCTCTCTTCTGACATTGTTTGGTTTGACAGTGCTGCGCAAGATGTTCCCCAGAGTGGATCTAGCATCTCTTCACCGCTCCGACCTAGCCCTTCTCCCCCTCATGACGACGAGTCACGCCCGCTAAGCCCTATTCCAGAGGGTTCTGCGGCTGCTCCAGGTTCCAGCCCGTCTCGTCAAGAGGGGGGTGACCCTAGAGCGGGGGAGACGGATCCAGCCGAGGCAGCGGCATCCACCACTTCGGCTCTGCCGCAACCAGTAACTACTGAGACTACCTCCGTACCAGCACCGACACCAGCACCGATTCCGGCACCAGCAACAAGGGCACCAGCGCCAAGCTCCTCCGCCTCGTCCGAGTCTTCTCAGTCTCGGCGAGGAAGTACCCAGGCAGCTCCTAAGGGGAAATCGGTCGCAACCACTTCATCCTCTCAGCAAGCCAAAGGCAAGAAAGCCCCTGACTTCACCAGGGCAGCATCCACCGGGTCTGGATAGCGCACCCTCGCGTCCATGCTTGCCCAGAAGGCTCCAGCACCGAAGGACGCCCCTGCCGAGCCAACTAGTGCGCAGCAACTTGTTCTGCACACCAGTCCGGCCCTTGCTCAGGTTGAGAGGAGAGAGGCACATGCGAGGGGCTTGGTGGTGCCCCACATGCTCAGCGGTGAACGATATCCTCCGACCTTGATTGAGTTTATGAATAACTGGAGCAAGGCGGAGTTCGTCTATAACGACGATCTCCCGGAGAAGTTCGGTCCCGCCGAATTCGCTGCTCAAGTGAACACAGCCTCCAAGGTGATTAACCTTGTGGGTTGGATGATGGAGGTACGTTACTTCACCTTTCCCTTAGCATGCACTAGTAATATAACCATTAGTCCCCGAGCCTCCGGGGGAGTAACTTGTTACTCGGCCGGACACTCCTTAGAAAACTAATGTAGCTCCCTGACAATTTGAAATATGCACACACCAAGAGCCGGGTTAAGTTCCACTTGGCTTGAATCTTGTACACTTCGAATATGCACACACCAAGAGCCGGGTTAAGTTCCACTTGGCTTGAATCTTGTACACTTCGAATATGCACACACCAAGAGCCGGGTTAAGTTCCACTTGGCCTGGATCTTGTACACTTCGAATATGCACACACCTAGATCCGGGTTAAGTTCCACTTGGCCCGGATCTTGTACACTTCGAATATGCACACACCTAGAGCCGGGTTAAGTTCCATTTGGCCCGGATCTTGTACCCTTCGAATATGCACACACCTAGAGCCGGGTTAAGTTCCACTTGGCCCGGATCTTGTACACTTCGAATACGCACACACCTAGAGCCGGGTTAAGTTCCACTTCGCCCGGATCTTGTACACTTCGAATATGCACACACCTAGAGCCGGGTTAAGTTCCACTTGGGCCGGATCTTGTACACTTCGAATATGCACACACCTAGAGCCGGGTTAAGTTCTTGGCCCGGATTTTGTACACTTCGAATATGCACACACCTAGAGCCGGGTTAAGTTCCACTTGGCCCGGATCTTGTACACTTCGAATATGCACAAGGTTTAAGCTAAATTTTTGTATTCTCTTCAGGTGACCACCAACCGCCAGAGTGCTGAGTTCCAGCGTCTTCTGGATACCCACAAGATGCTGCTCGCAAAGCACAATGCACATCTCGCTGAGCATGAGAAAAGGGGTAAGTTTCTCCCTTGGCGCTTCTCCGTTTTCCTTCATCTTCCTCTGCCGAACTAATCTCATTATTTGGTTTCCGCAGCTGGGGTGGAGGCTGAGAACAAGATTATGCGAAAGAACCTAGAGCAGATCAAGGGTAAGTCCTTTTTGTCCGACCCTGCTTTGCTTTCCATCTTCTTTTCTTCTTGGCTCAGTAAACATTCATACCTCGGCTCTGCCGGGTCAACACGCTATTTCAGCATCTCTTGAAGATAGTGTGCCCGTGCCTGACATGATGCTGCATTTTATCGAACAAGCAGGGCAGCATCAGGCCGAGCTCAAAAAGAAAAATGATGAGCTCGCCCTCCTCCGAACCAAGAACGACGAGATTGCCAAGCTAAAGGCAGAAATGAAGAAGATGAAGGCACAGCACCAAACCGAGCTTGAAAAGGCTGGCCAGGACTACACCGAAGAGCGTGAGCGCCTCAACCTCCAAATTGCTAAGGACCGCGAACTTATCTAGGAGGCCGACGTCAAATTTGAGTCGGCGAACGATGAACTGGTGCAGCTCCGCCAAAGACGCGATAATTGCATCAAGGAATTGACCCGGATCCACAGCCACATTTCACGTAAGTTCCTTTCCCTTATTCGACATACTTCTCCGGGTTACTTCATATGTCTTTTCTTCAGCTTCTTCCTTTGCCTTGTTTTCAGGCCACTTTCTAGAGGGTACTCCTATTGCGAGTGCTGATGTTGCCAATTTCCGCCGAGAGAGGGGTACTCCCGTCGCTCCTGACGGTGAGAGCATTCCCTTTGACATGGAGGACCTATTGGTCAGCCTGTCATCTCGCGTGGAAATCATCAAAACTACGGCAAGGATCTCCTCAACGTTTCAGTCCGAGTCTTCAACACGTTCTGTCCTGGTGAGAGCGCTCCGAAGAGAATCACACTTCTTGCTGAAAAGCGTTCGGAGATCGAGACCCAGCTCGACCTCAGGAGGGAGTTCGCTGGACGTGCTACAGATGAGACCGTTCTTCACCACATACTCACGTGGTATGAGAAGATCGATCTCAGCCTCCTGACACACGTGCGCACTAGAACCAAGTGGACCGATGACCCGGAATGGGTAGCTCGGCGCCAGGCTTGCGCCCATAGCCTCATTGAATATTCTCCCATTCACGAATGGACTGAGGGTCCGAGCTTCCTGGAAGCCGCTGGCGACGAAGAGGTCAAGAATGTTGAAGATGATTCAGACGAGGATGGGGAGGACGATGCCTCGGATATCGAAGAAAGCGAAGATGACACCGAACTTCCTCCTCCTGCTGCTCCTTAAGTAAAAACACTTGAAAACTTATTAGATCCCCGGTATGCCAGGTGGAAATGTGTCCCGTACTTATGTAATATTTTGCTACTAAGTTTGTATGCCAGATTAACTTGGGCGTAGTCCCCGAGTTTCATTTTCTTGTTCGTCCAATCTTCTGGCCCGGTTCGTGTCTACCTTGATTCGGTTTTACGACTTACGAATCCGAGCTTCAAAAATTGTTTTAACAATACTTAGAAACTTTTAGGCTTAGCTCAAACTAATTTAGCATAATAGTTTGCAAGTGAATACAGGGTTAGTCCGAAAAACAAACGTCGACTCGATTAAGTTCTTTTTCCTTAGTCGTTTTTCATGTGCTACGCAATTCCAAACTTGTTCTCTTGCTTGCCATGAAGCCAATTCTTGTTGGACAGCAGCAAGTCTAAGAGTTGGGTTTTTGGTGCTCACACACTACTAATCCGAGTTAAGTAGAACAACTTACTCCAGTTGATGTAAAAATAAAAAACAACAAATATTATTAAGGCAGTCCCCGAGTTACTGCTCGAGGTGCCAATATTTCATTCATAAGCTCATTGCCGGCATACATACCGACATATGAGAAGACTCGGATACATACACTTCTCTGCTAAGTGTAGAAAGGACGAAGTAGAGCTACATTCCATGGGCTCTTAGATTCCTCGCCGGACCTGTCCGCCTTGTTCTTTTCCTGTGGCTTTGCATCTATAAGATAATAAGAGTCATTGTGCAATGCTTTGCTCATGATGAACGGCCCTTCCCATGGGGGGGATAATTTATGCATGCTGGCAGTACGATGTACCAACCAGAGCACCAGATCGCCTTCTCGAAAGACTCGGGGGCTTACTTTCCAGCTATGATAGCGTCGGAGATTTTGCTGATATATGGCGGATCTGGACAAGGCCAGTTCTCTCGCTTCTTCCAGCAGATCAACATTATTTTGCCGGGCTTCTTGCACTTCGGCTTCTGTGTATTGGGTGACCCTAGGCGAATCATGCTCTATGTCGGCTGGTAATACAGCTTCTGTCCCATATACCAGAAAAAACGGCGTATAGCCTGTTGATCGATTTGGAGTTGTTCTTAAACTCCACAGTACCGCTGGTATTTCTTCTATCCAGCACCCCGCTGATCTTTGCAGCGGGTTAATGAGTCGGGGTTTTCTCTCGGATAGTACTAATCCATTGGATCTTTCCACTTGTCCGTTCGATGCGGGGTGGGCTACCGAGGCTACGTCGAGTCGGATCTTCTTGTCCCGGCAGAAGCGCGCAAATGCTCCTTCCGCAAAATTTGTTCCATTATCCGTTATGATACTATGTGGGTAGCCGTACCTCAAGATTATATCCCTGAGAAACATTACAGCCATAGCCCCGTCACATTTACTTATAGGCTTTACTTCGATCCACTTCGTAAACTTGTCTAGCATGACCAAAATGTGAGTCTTGTTTCCCCTTGCTGGTTTAAACGGGCCAACCATGTCCAAGCACCATACGGCAAATGGCCATGTAATTGGTATGGTCTTGAGTTCCGACATTGGCATATGTGTCTTGGTAGCGTACCTCTGACAACCATTGCATTTTCTCACCAGATCTTCTGCTTGTTCTAAGGCACTTGGCCAGTAGAATACATGCCGGAACGCTTTTGCCACAAAGGCTCGGGATGAGGCATGATGCCCGCACTCTCCTTGGTGTATATCTCGGAGGATGTCAAGCCCTTCTTCCGGGTCAACGCATCGCTGGAGGACATTGGTCACACTCCGCTTGTACAGCTCGGAATTGATAATTGTGTATGCCTTTGCTCTCCTCTGAGTTTGCCTAGATAACACCTCCTCAGTGGGTAACGTTCCATCTTTCAGGAATTGAAATATAGGGAGTGCCCAAGCTGGTATTGCTCGTGCAGGGAACACATCCTCATCAATTTCCATCTGATCCACCGGCATAACTTTAACCGGATCATGCTGAGCAGTCCCAGGGTCCCGCGAGATAGTCCCCGGGTTCGCTGAGGCAGTCCCCGGGTTTCGCGCACCACCTCCCATGTCAATGTCCATGGGCTCAGCTCCGGATTCTGTGTCTTCCGGGACATAGATTGAGTCGGTTCCTGGGGATGGCCTGATAGATGGTTTTCTGAGGTGTTCCAATGCTACACCCGGTGGAATTGCTTGTCAGGTTGATCCGAGCTTCGATAGCATGTCGGCAGCCTCATTTTCCACCCGGGGTACATGGTGAAATTCACACCCCTCAAAGTAACCAGATACCTTCTGTACATGAAATCTGTACAATGGCATGTTTGGATCAAGGGCGTCCCACAGTCCTGATACTTGCTATACCACCAAATCCGAGTCGCCAAAGCATATGATCCGACGTGTACCAATCTATTTTGCTACCTTGAGCCCAGGCACAAGTGCTTCATAGTCTGCGACATTATTCGATGCCGCGAAATGAATTTGGAGCACATATTTTAGCTGGTCCTTCTTTGGCGAGGTAAGCAAAACTCCGGCTCCTAGCCCGGTTTTTGTTTTTGACCCGTCAAAGTGCATCCTCCAGTAGTTCGAATCCGGTGGCGGTGGTTCGTATTGTACCTCGTCCCAGTCCACAAAAAAGTTCGCCACAGCCTGAGACTTGATTGCTTCTCTTCTGTCATATTGTGGCGCATAAGGAGCTAGTTCGATTGCCCATTTTGTGATTCGACCACTTGCATCCTTGTTACCCATTATCTAGGATATGGGAGCCTCACATATTACTTTGATGGGGTGCTCCTCAAAGTAATGATTTAACTTCTTTGCCGCCATATAGACACCATATGCCACCTTTTGAAAGTGCGGGTAGTTCTGCTTTGAGGCAGATAATACCTCGCTCAAGTAATACACTAGCCTCTGCACCGACTTACCCTCTTCGTCGCGCTCTACTACAATCACTGCACTTACAACTCGGTTGGTTGCGGCTATGTAGAGCAACCTTGGCTCCTTTGATAGTGGAGAGGCTAACACTGGTGCAGTGGCTAACATCTTTTTTAAGTGGGCAAAGGCTTCATCGGCCTGTGGCGTCCAAACGAACTTATCCGACTTTTTCATGAGTTGGTAGAGAGGCAATGCCTTTTCTCCCAACCGACATACAAACCGACTCAACGATGCTAGGCACCCAGTGAACTTCTGGACATCGTTAAGACACTTCAGCAGCTCCATTCGTTCAATGGCCCAGATCTTAGTTGGATTAACGTCGATACCTTGGCTGGAGACACGAAATCCGAGTAATTTTCCAGCCGGGACACCGAAGGTACATTTTTCCGGGTTAAGCTTCATTCAGAACCTTCTTAAGTTCCCGAATGTCTGCCTGATGTCTTCAAGGAGCGTTTTGCTTTCCTTGGTCTTGATAACCACATCATCCACATACACTTGTACATTTTGACCTATTTGGTCATGCAAACATTTTTGCATACATCTTTGGTACGTTGCACCTGCATTATGTAAACCAAACGGCATGGTGCGATAACAATAAGCCCCGTACGGGGTGATAAATGCGGTCTTTATTTGATCATCCGGATTCAGAGGTATCTGGTGGAAACCAGAATATGCATCAATGAATGACAACAGTTCACATCCCGCGGTTGAGTCTATGACCTGATCTATCCTCGGTAGTGGAAATGGATCTTTTGGACCCGCCTTGTTCAGGGTTGTGTAATCGATAGACATACGCCAAACCACTGCCACGTTCGGATCATCCTTCTTCTTCTCTACCAGCACCGGATTAGAGAGCCAATCCGGATATAGTACTTCCATGTTAAATCCTGCTGCTAGCAACCGAGCTATCTCGTCTCCAATGACTTTTCTCCTATCCTCGGCGAAGCGGCGGAGAGGTTGCTTCACCGGCCTTGCTCCGGCTGTCATGTTCAAAGAGTGCTCGGCCAACTCCCTCGGAACACCTTGCAAGTCCTGTGTAGACTAAGCAAAAATATCCCGATTCTGACGGAGGAAGTTGATGAGCTCGCTTTCCTATTTATCATTCAACTCGGCACCAATGGTTACGGTGCGCTCTGGGAACATATCATCAATGGGAATCTTCTTGGTATCTTTCGCGGCCTGGAAGGAGACACTTCCATGCGGGTTACTCAGCGCCGGCGTATACTGCTGCGCGGACTGAGCTAATGCCGCCACCTCTTGGATTTTTCTTTTCTCTTGCACAATCACGAGTGACTCGGCTAGGTTAGACCCGGCTAAGGCACACTCAATGGAACGTCGGAAATCTCCAGCAATGGTAATCACTCCATTTGGCCCGGGCAACTTCATCTTCAGATAACTGATGTGGCAGCTTGCCATGAACTTGTTCAATGATGGTCTTCCGAGTAACGCGTGATACGCACTTTCCAAGTTTACCACCTCAAACTCCAGATTCTTAGTTCGGCAGTTATCTCTCGTGCCAAACAATACGTCAACCTGGACCTTGCCTATTGGCTCACAAGAAATGCCGGGCACAATGCCATGGAAAGTTGTCCTTGTAGCCTGGAGCATGTTCTACGAGATACCCAACTTGCGCATTGTATCCGCATACATGATGTTAATGCTACTGCCATTGTCAATCAGTACCTTTGAGAACCTCACATTGATGTTAGGCCCAATGAATGTCGGGTCCAGCACTAACGCATACGAACCAGGACTCGACATAAGCTTGGGATGATCTTTGATGTTCCAGGTGATTTCCTGGTCCGACCAAGGCATGTACCTCGTCACCGCTGGCATTACCGCATTGACCTCCATATGTCGGTGTTGCAAGCTCTTTCTATCTGTTTCCTCAGTTGTGAACACACAATATCTCTAGTGATACTCTCTGTACTCATTTCTTCCCTCATTTCCGGGGTACCTCTGATCCGGCTGGTGTTGATTTTCCACCTGATGCACTGCATCCCTTCTCTCATTGTTGTCATACCTCGGCAGAGGGGGAGGCAACATTAGCTGTTGCGTGTTCGCTCCGGAGAGAAATTGCTGCTGGGGTAACTCCTACCGAGGTTGATCATTCTGGGGTGCCTGAACATTCCCCGAACCGCCTTGTTCTATCTTGGGCATCCACTCACATTGCCTCGTTGTATGACTCGGATTTGGCGTGTGAAATTTGCACGGCTGATCCAACATCGACTCATAGGTGTACCTCGGACGGTCCTTCCTTTCTTGCCACTGCTTCTTTTGCTCTAGCGTCCAAGTTTTCTTGCCATCATTTCTTGGTGTCCATTGTTGCCCTCCAGTTTTCTGACGTTGATTGCTTCCTGTTCCGGGCTGATCTTGATTCACAGCTGCAACTTGTTGCGAACTGTACCGGTGATCCGGTCTATCATCCCTCCTTTTACCTCTGTAATCATTCCTCCGGGATGATCCGGCTCCATCTCTCTAGTAGTACTCCTCATTCGACTCGTTAGACACGAGCCTAGGTTGAGTTGGATCACCCAAGGCATACGAATCAGCAATCCGATCATCTCTGCCAACGTAGTTGGCATCTTCCTTTGTAACTTTTGCCACAGTTCGCTTGCATATCTGCATCCCTGTGCAAACCATGCTATGGCCTGTGATTCTATCACGCCCTCACATGAGTTTCTCACGGTACACCACCGGGTTAAAAACTCCTGATCCGTCTCATTCGGTCTTTGCTTGCACATAGCTAGGGTCTGTGGCCTATTCAGCCTCTGATACGTACTCGAGAAATTGCTGATGAACATCTCTTCAAAATCTATCCAACAATTAATGCTTCCGGGCGGCAGATTGTTCATCCATACCCTTGCCGGTCCCTCCAACATCTGGGGCACGTATTGTACAGCCCACCTCAAGTTGCCTGTGGCAATTTTCATAGCCGTAGCATAATTTATCAACCAATCCTCCGGCTTAGTGCTGCCGTCATACGTCTTAGTGCCTCTGGGTAATTGGAAGTTAGGTACTGGTGGCTCTTTCATGATCCGGGGTCCAAAACACGCAGGGCCCGGAGGACCTTGACTTTCAATCTGCTCCGACCTATACAGTCGATCCAGTTTCAACCTGGCATCATCCAGCATCAAATCCCTGCTTCCCAATCTCGACCCTATCACATGATAGTCCAGCCTTGGGTATCCTGCATTTACCATTTCCGAATCTCCATCATTGTACCGGTCTCTCTCTCGTGGCGCATCTCTCTGTTGCATACCTCGGTCGGCACTTTGCTCTTGCCTTGGTATATTCCGCTGCTGCGGTTGTCCTGTAGAGTTGCGCTGTCTGACATTGCCGTTAACAACGTTTCCTTGACCGGCATTGCCTTGGTCACGGTTACCTCGGCCAGCTTCACCTCGGCTTACACTCCGTCGATCGTTGTTTCTTTGTACTTCTTTTGCCTTTCCTGCCCTTATTGGGTCATACGGAACAATCTGCTTGTTTCTCCTGGCCGAGGTTACTATCTCCTCTCTCCTTGGACCACCATGAGGAGACGATGTGGCTCCAGCGGATTTCTCCGGGTTACCCACCGCCGAATGAACGATCTTGGAGGCCCTAGCTCTCTCCGGGTTTGCCCTGAGCATTTACTCATTTTGCCTGTTCGCGATCCGAACCAACTCATTGACCCGATCTTGCTGTCTTTGACGGGCTTCACCCGTCAGACCCTCTAGCTCGGATGCCGCTGCATCCGCTGCTCTGAGGTTTTTCGCCAGGGTACTGTACTTCGGCAGCCCTACGGACAAACAGTTTTTAGACTCCTCAATTCGAGTATCCCCTTCTTTGTTCATTTCACTCATGAGATTTCTCCCCTTCACTTTTACAGTATCTACTTTGTTTGCCTTTGCGTACTCACGCAGCATCATGTTCAATGACTGCTGAGCCGCAACAATCTTTTTCGCTCCCTCTAGAATTTTCTGCCTAGTTTCCTCTAGCTCGGTCTGTGTCTAACCCGGATCTACCACTGCTGCTACCGGGTTTGCCAAGATATCCATAGCTTCCCTCAGCACATTTTCTGGCCTCTCTAGTGGAGGACCTCTACCTTTCCTCGGTGCCTTAGGCGTTACGTCCGGATCTGGCGTCGGATCCTTACTTGCGCCCGCACCAGGCGCAGTCATCATCACCTCTACACGGTCCAGGGAGCGAGTGATACGCGCCCCACGAACCACGGTGAGGGGGGGCTCCCCTGCCTCGACGACGTGCCACGGATGAACACATGACATGTCCACAGCAACGTAGACCTTGTGTGCGCCGAGCTTGACGAAGAGGCCGTTGCGCGGAAGTGGTCGCGTGCCGAAGCAGCCAGCGTTGTCGCTGACGAAGTCCAGCGCTCCAAAGCGCTGGACGAGCCCGGAGACGATGCCTTCGTCGGTGGCTATGAAGTTTCCCGTCCGGATCTTGACCCATGCTAGTGCCGCTAGCCCCACGGTGGGCCCAACTGTCGTGGTGGTGTCACGGCAGATGCCATGGATAGGCTAAAGGTGGGGACTAATACATGCTAGGGGAATCCAGGGAGGGATAGTGAAGTGATTCTCCACACAGAAGTTTATATTTGCTTTTCCTCCAAGGTTACAAGTGCTCCTAGAGCTGTATTAGCGAGAGGAGGAAGAAGGAGCTCTCTTACTCTCGCTCACAGATCACACTTAAAACCTTAGCCAAACTAGAAAAATCGGAACCCCCTCTATAGAAGCCCTAGCCGTCCTTATATAGGGGGGCTAGGTCTCCACTTAGGGCATACGTGGAGGCATATTCCTAAGAATATGCCATCTCCCAAATTAGTAAGCCGACCGGGTTACTTTTCCCTCGCGTCACACATGCAGAGGCTACGTGAGCCTCTGCGGCGCCCGCGTCAGCCGACATGGGCATCGTCACCCTTGTCGGCCACACCTCGTTGGTCCTTCCCTTGTCTGCTTTGCTCAGGAAGTGCGTACCGGGGCTTCTTTTGACCAGCAAGATTCCTTCCTTCTCCTAGAAGCTAGATGTGACCCGGATCATAGTTGATCCGGCCACACCCGTTCCTGCATACAAGTTAAACATGCATTTTCGACTTACTTCTTAAGTCGGTTGAGACTTAGTTAGGCGAACACCCCCTGGTCCGGGTTACCCCGTGATTCGGCCTGCCTTGAGGTGACCCGGCCAGCATCCGCTTTGGCTTGCCGAACCTCGGCTAACTCGGCCTTTATACCCCGGCGTGACCCTACCCGGGGGTATCCCCCAACACCCCTCCCCTACCAAGGGCACCAATGCAGGGGCTCACCACCATCGTCTGCCTGCCAAACTTTGCCCGGAGGCTTCCTCCGGTGGAGAAGAGAAGGTCTTGGAAGGAGGGGACCTGCGACGATGGATCTAGGTCTATCGCCATAGGAGGGCGACGTGGGGGGTCGGGGTTTGTTGGGGATGTGGTTTTGGATCTAAGAAATTGTTCTTTTAAAATCTTCATATTCATATGTTTGATAATATCTCAAAAAACGAAATAACATTTAAATTACTAAGTTTCTGTATTGGATTCTTACCAGATAGTACGCCTGAGTTAAAAGATGTGCTTAAGTAGTCATATTCCACCATGGATAATGTTGCTCCGGATATGTAATTGGTCGTATCTTTTCACCAACAATGCTCTAGTAGTTCAAAAGAATTTGTAAATGGAAGAAAGTATGTTCTGCCGTACCAGGCTGGGAACTTATTTTTAAAAAAGAAAGAATTTTGAAGATCATAAAAAATAAAGGTTGTTGGATACTTGCCGTTTGGCGATGGAACAAGGGGTCGAACGAGCCCTGGATTGGTGAGGGGGGATGAACACGTGTTCGGATTTTCTCAACGAAGAAAGTAGTGACAGAACTAGCACACGACAGAGAGTTGACACATGGTTTTTTACCCAGGTTTAGGACCCTCGTGAGGAAGTAAAGCCCCTACTACTGCTTGGTTGTACTGCTCGTGGTGCTTTGTGAGGGCACAATGGTGGTGATGAACTTAGGGTTTCAGATCGCAAGGATCGGTCCCCTTCTAAGGTAGGTGTGGCTCCTCTTTTATAGTGGCACCGGGCCCCTTCCCCCAATCTATGGGAGAGAAGGGCTACCACATTGCCGCCCAAGGAAGACTAGCCTACAATACTACTTTACATGGGATAGGTCCAGGACCTGTGGTTGCGCCGGTCTTCCGTGGGACTACAGTCATGGGTGACGTCCTTCCGTGGGGGGCGCGCCGTCCACTGGCCCCTTGCACCAAAATGGGGGGAAATGACCTCTGTTGTTGGGGCTTCGTTAGCCCCGCCTTTAGCCAAAGGGAAGAGCACGTGGTCATACCTAGTTAGCATCCAATGCTCCAGTTGGGGTTGTCTCTTTGCTCCTGGGTGTACAAATTACCTATTTTCCCTCAGTGGGGATGGAGAGGTCCACCATCCCTCCTAGAGGAGAATTATGGTCGAGAACCCCTCTCGAGAGGTCCTTCAATAGAAATTTCCTCGCCGGGCTCCTGCAGATCTGGTGCTATCCTCGCGAGGCGATTTGCTATGCCGGCCAGCAGCCCAGACTCTAGTGGGACAGGATACCCCTAAGCTCCTAGCACAATAGTAGCCCCTTGGCGCTTGACCTGCACGCACCGGTTAATGAGGACGAAAGGGCAAGGGCCCAAATGGTGGATCGCGCCGCTGAAGGCGCGTGGTGTGCTGGTCTTAACAGGGAGTCCAACTTCACTGATCGTGCGAAGCAGCCAACTGTTGAGGCACGTCGGATCTTGGACCGTCGTGGTGATGACCGTGCCTTAGAGGCTGCACCTCCCCTTGCCTTTAAGAGCAGAACCTTTCTCGGGGTGGTTTCACCTTTCTCCCTGTATCTTTTGGGACATCTTCCCCAATCTCTCCCCTTCCTTCGCTAGATGCGAGTCCTTGATACCCGAGATGCCTCGCCGGAGCTTCCACAGCACGGAAAAGGAAACAAGTGGCTGCCAAATCCCCTCAAGCGATGGGGGAAGAGGTGAGCCCGGGGGAGTGTTGCTACCTTCCACCATCCGTCTCGACTCCAACAACGATAGGTTCTGCTCTCTACTGGCATAAGACTGGAATGAATGGGGCAACCAATGTGTGGCCCGGCTTGGCGGAGCAGACTGACCTTGGTGGCTTGGTATACCCCTTCTTCTACCACATCATCATAGCGGGGCTGGTGCCTCCCTTCTCCCCCTTTTCCTCGTGATTCTGGTGCATTACCAAATCTTGGCTCTGCACCTCTATCCCAACTATATCACTACCTTATCCATTTTTCCTTTCATGTGAGGCGTTCGTCAGGGTAAAACCCTCTGTGGAGCTATTCCTTCAGCTCTACGCCCTCCGCCTCACCTCCACAGTGTACAGCACCGGCTGCGTCTCCTTCGAGATTAGAGACGGAGTGTCACGGGTCTTCATGGAATGGATGAAGCGAGTGGAGGACTTCCGGAAGCACTCAAACTATATGGATGGCCTGGATGAGAGATGCTTCCTTAGCCTCCCACGATGTTGGGAGTGAAAGTTCGGGGACTATGGTCTAGTGCGATGTTGGATGGGAAGAAAGTCAACACCCTCCACACACACATTGCGTCACTAGGCACGACCGAGTTAACTAGGCCGCTAGTAGCCATTGAATTTCTCCACCGCCACATCGCTCCGCTACAGATACACAACAAGGATTTGTGGGACCTGGACAGACATGACCATGTGCCCCTAGGAGAGGGAGTTACTGATGACGTGGTTGTGTAGGGATTCCTCCACGAGCTCCTCCTCAAGTCCAACGCACTTGAGATTCTCGTCGGGGTCCTACCGCTCTATGTCGATGTGCGGAAGACGGAGATCCACGCGGTGCTTCCCCAGTTTGAAGAGTGGGGAATTATTCCTCCTCATCATGTGGGGAAATAGGAGAATCCTCTAGGCACCGGCTCACATCCCAGGCGCAACGCCCAGGGTGGGGGCTAAATAGTGGCTTCTTCCTAGGAGATCACGACCATGGGAAGTGGAGTTGGAGAAAGTGATCCCTGGGTTGTACCCGGGGAAGAGCATGTTAGCACCCTGGTCCTTATGGAGTCTGCCAAGAAAGGGAACACTTCCGCTGGAGTTGCTTCTGGAGGGGGTGAATCCCAAGGCTCCGACGTGGATTTCCTCCCTCCAGGCATGAAGATAGGGCACTGAGGTCTTAGCCACGGGCCTCAGGGGCCACAGGGTGAGCCCTTGCTTTCCTTTTGCTGATAGCCGTTGCCGCTCTTACTTACTTGTTTTAATTCTCCGTGGCAAGGGTCCCCTTAATAAGAAAAGGAAGCTGAAGAGGAGCTCCATGAAGGAGATCCCGATGGTGCGCCTCATCCCCTCTTCTCTGCCACTAGTGGGGCCTCTTTCCGTAGAGGTCGGACTAGGGGCAATAGATGATGCCGCGCCGATGGACTTAGCTCCCCTATCGGCCACCTCGGCTTGGGCTATCGTGGAGGGTGAGGGCACTTCCCAGGCCCCCTTCAAGGGAAATGGGCCCTCTAGCAAGGGGCAGGGCCCAGATCTGGACTGCCTTGGGTAGGGACCTCTACTCGTTGATGGCTCCTTGGCTGAAGACTCGATAGTTGGAGAAGTTCCCGATGGTGCCCCGGTGGCGACCATTACTTCTGCGGTGAGTAAGGTTGGCTTCCACATCGACTCTCAGCGTCCTACCACTTTAGAGATTCTCTCGGGGCCTGTTGACCATGGCGCTGCTAGAGGACATAATTCTTATCCTTTGCCTATCTTGGCGATGGACCGCATCGAGACGCATATGACAACTCTAGCGATGCGGGTTTCTCCCGGACTTGGCCAGGCTATGTGTGGGGTGCGCTCGTCGCAAGTGTCTAGGAAGGACTTGACTGTCTCATGGTGGAGACCATCATGAAAGATCAATAGTTGGCCATAGATTGGGGCTAGGTCCACAAGTACAAGAGGCTAGTGAAGGCGGAGCAGGAGGAGGCGCGTCTCAAGGCCAAGGAGGTGCTCTAGCGTGCTTCAAAGGAGGCGGAAAAGGTTATCTCCAACAAGCAAGCCTAATTCTCTTTGCATGAGGAGTCTTTATTTGCTCGCGAAGGAGAGATCTCTACCTGCAAGGTGGACATGGCCGGTGAAAGGAGGAGCTTGATTCCAAGTCCCATGAACTAGAGATCGAACGTCCGCATGTCAACATGTAGTCCTACGAGACCAACTTGAAGCTCGAGAGTATCCAGCTTTCTCTTTCCAAAGAGGAGGAGGCCTCTCGCCTTTGCAAAGCTCTTCAAGTCAAGGAGGCATCCTGTGATTCCTCGACCCGTGAAGTTGAGCGGCTTAAGGGCGAGGTCAACTTGCGGAAGGAGCATGATGTGGCCACTGCGGAGGCACTTAGGCAGGATGAGCAACATGCACAGGAGCTACTGGAGCAGTAGAGGAAAGCCTTCTGCGTCCTTGCATGGTTTAGTGCCGATCTCCTTCCTGCTTTCGGGCCTAGATGTTTCAGTGCCCGTGACCTCCTTGCCGGCAGCAAGGCCGATGCCTTCCTCGAGCTCTCCAATAGGATCCTTACTCCCTTGGATAAGGCAGCGCTGGAATTGAACCACTTTGTTGAGGTAAGTGTCAGAAGATGTTGAGCGTTGTTGGGACGATTCTCTTTTTGAACCTCCTTCAGTAGGCCCCCGAGCTTGATAATGCCCCAGTCCTGAAGCTGGTGAAACCTCTACGAGGTGGCACTCTAGAGTCCATTGCTGAGCTCAAGGCGAAGTTCACAAGGCTCATGAAGGCACTCGTCCTAGCATTTCCCCAAAAGGTGGATGACAAGGAAGATCCCTAACTAGGAAGCTCGAGGAGCTCTGCTGCCGATGGCGAGGATGCCAATGCCTTTGCTAGTGAGGTTTGAACTTTGGTTGCATGGTGTCTATGGAGGTATTTTAAACTCACTGTTCCTAGAGAGACTGTAAGGAAACGGTTCTTGGCGTGAAGCTTGTTTATCCATGTCAATATTGTGCATTTTGTTTGGTGTCCCCTCAGGGAAGTGACCTTAGGCTTAGCATATTTTGGGTCACATGGGGGAAAGACATCCTCGTGGGACTCCCTACTTTTCCCTCGTGGAGGGGATAGCGGGACTTGTACTTGTCCTGTAAGATCCTCGAGGAGGTGACCTATAGGATATATCTGTTTTGTTCCGTCCCATAAGCTCCTCGTGGAGGCAGCTGTAGGACTTGTACTTCCCTTGTTTAGTTCCTCAGAGAGGTAACTATAGGTTCTGTATAGAGTGTGCTTTGTTGTTTCCTGTGTGTACCATGCAATAATATCAAGCACCAAGAACCATGGGTGAGGTGAATTTATCGCTGGAGCTAGTCCGCAAGTCAGAGCTCGACGCTTTAGGCCTCAGAGTTGCTTTAGTGATAGACACCATGCCTAGCCCCCGCTCGTATGATACACAAAAGGGAACAACACAAGAGAAAGAAAGCAACACCAAAAAGTAACACCGGAGAAGCATCAAAACGGGGGTCTTCTCATGAGTTCTTAACGTACCCGAGAGTGGGGTTGTTTGTTACAGCCACTGTTGTAGGCAGGGATCATGGGTGGAATTTGCGAAGGTGTTGGATGTTCCATGCATTTGGTATTGCCACCATGTATCTATTTCCAGTCGTACTACTCATGTTCTTACAACATCCACGACCCTAAAGGGGTCGTCCCACATCTAGGAGAGCTTTTGGAGGCCTTCATGGGAGAGGACTCGTCAGAGGACAAGGTCCCCTTCTTCTAGGGTGCAGGCGTGTATGCTGCGCCAGTGGTAGCGGCGTAGCGCTTGCTGGTATTTGGCCGCCCGAACGGTGACCCTGTGGCGAGCTTCCTCGACGAGGGTGATGTCATCCTGGTGCACCTCATCTTGTGACATCTCGTTGAAGGCCAGGACTCGCGTGGATCCATGCTTGAGTTCTGCAGGAATGACTGCCTAATCTCCGTAAACTAGGAAGAAGGGGTCTCACCAGTTGGCTTGGTTGCGGTGGTGTAGATGGACCATAGTACGCCCAGGAGCATGTCGGGCCACCCTCTGCCACATGCTTTGTGCTTGTGGCAGCAACTCCTTGCCATGAGCCCTTTGAGGACCTCAATGTTGGCTCATTCCTCTTGACCGTTTCTCTATAGATGGGCGATAGGGGCATGGTAGATCTTAGTGCCAATACCAGCGCAGTAAGATTTGAACAATCCACTAGTGAATTGGACTAACCTATTAACAAGAGCCACAGTGCCAACTGCCTGTTTTCTGTTGTTTTTCGTTCCAGGAAAGTCAGAAAATGAATATTCTCGGAATTGGACGGGACAAAAGCCAAAGTCCCTATTTTTCTGGAAGGGATCAAGTTCCAGAATATGAGACGGAGAGGGTCCAGGGGCCGGCCACACCACCTGGCCGCGCGGCCAGGCTTGGCCCGCGCCAGGGGGTGGTCTGGCCGACCCCAGCACCCCCTCGGCCTCTCCTTCCGCCTATAAGTTGCCCTCGAGACGAAAACCCTAGGGACCCGATAAAAAATCCACGAAAGAGTCTGTAGCCGCTGTCATCTCCATCCCTAGATCGAGAGGGATCTGAAGCTCTTCCCGGCACCCTGCCAGAGAGGGGCATTCACCCTGGAGGCCTTCTTCATCACCATGCAAGCCTCCGGTGTGATGCGTGAGTAGTTCATCCTTGGACTACGGATCCATGTAGTAGCTAGATGGCTGGTTTCTCCTCCTTTGTGCTTTCATGTTTAGATCTTGTGAGCTCCGTTCATGATCAAGATCATCTATTTGTAATCCATACATGTTGTGTTTGCGGGGATCCGATGGATATTGAGATGCTATTTCAGATTGATTATTGATTCTATCATATCTTTGTTATTTGAGATCTTGCATGCTTTCCGTTGTTAGTAGCTATCTTGGCCAAGTAGATGCTAGCAACTCCAAGAGTTAGTATTTATGCTCGATAGTGGGTTCATGCCTCTGGTAATCTGGGGAAGTGACAGAAATATCTAAGGTACTAGATGTGCTGCTGCTACTAGGGAGAAAACAACGATCCTTTGTTCATAGAACAATTGTATTGTTTACCTTACACGCAGTTCGTAAAGCAATAATCTGTTGCTTGCAACTTAATACTGGAGGGGGTTCGGATGATAACCTGAAGGTGGATTATTAGTCATAGATGCAGTTGGATGACGGTCTATGTATTATGTTGTATTGCCCAATCAAGTCGCAAAGGAGTCAAGATGATTAGTATATGCATGTATTGCTTTCTCGGTGTTTGTCAATTGCCCCGCTGTAATTTGTTCACCCAGCATGTTCTAAGGAGAGCCACCTCTAGTGAACTATGGATACCGGTCCTTGTCTTTTACAAACAATCTACAATCTGTTTCTGCTTTGTGTTTACTTTCTGCAAACTTTTACTTCTTTCCATACAATACGTTTAATCCTTTGTTTTCCGCAAAACACGGTGAGATTGACAACCTCATCGCAAGTTGGGGACAAAGTTCTGTGGTTGTGTTGTGCAGGTCTCCACGTTGCTACTAGCACCGGTAGTGCGCCCTGACAAAGCTCAGCTAGTAACACCTTTGGGGTTTTTCCTTGCTCCTACTGGTTCGATTAAACCTTGGTTTCATAACTAAGGGAAAACTTTCTATTGTACTCATCATGCCTTCCTCTTGGGGTTCCCAACGAGCTCTACGTCGATCGTCGAGTGCATCAAGATCTTTTCTGGCGCCGTTGCCGGGGACTCAAGGACATCTTCACAAGGGGAGTCCCTCATAACCAATCTCTTTACTTTGTTGTTTTTGTTTTGCTTAGTTTCTTTTTGCTTTGTTTGCTTGTTTTGTTCTTCAAAAAAGCACAAAAAAATTAGTTTTACTAGTTTGCTTTCTTATTTGAAAATCCAAAAAAATGACTACCCTTGAAAACACTAAGTTGTGTGACTTCACTAGCACCAACAACAATGATTTTATGAGCACACCTATTGCTCCACCTGTGGCTGAAAATACTTACTTTGAGATAAAACCTGCTTTGCTCAATCTTGTTATGAGAGAACAATTTTCTGGTATTGGTAATGAAGATGTTGCTTCCCATCTAAATAACTTTGTTGAACTTTGTGAGATGCAAAAGCATAGGGATATAGATGGTGATATTATTAAACTGAAATTGGTTCCTTTCTCTTTGAGAGGAAAAGCTAAAGAATGGTTGAATTCCTTAACTAGGAATAGTATTGATTCTTGGACTAAGTGCAAAGATGCTTTTATTAGAAAATACTATCCTCCTGCTAAGATTATATCCATGAGAAGTGAAATAATGAAGTTGAAACAACTTGATAATGAGCTTGTTGCTCAAGCTTGGGAAAGAATGAAATCTTTGGTAAAGAATTGTCCCACTCATGGACTGACTGCTTGGATGATCATCCAAACTTTTTATGCAGGATTGAACTGTTATTCAAGGAACCTATTGGATTCAGCTACTGGAGGTACCTTTATGACCATCACTTTGGGTGCTGCAACAAAACTATTGGATAATATGATGGTTAATTATTCTGAATGGCATACTGAGAGAGCTCCACAAGGTAAGAAGGTAAATTCTGTTGAAGAAACCTCCTCCTTGAGTGATAAGATTGATATTATTATGTCTATGCTCGTTAATGGGAAATCCCATATTGATCCAAATAATGTTCCTTTAGCCTCTTTGGTTGCTCAAGAAGAGCAAGTTGATGTGAACTTCATAAGAAATAACAACTTTGGCAACAATGCTTATGGTAATAATGCTTATAGGACCAATTTTGGTAACAACAATTATAAACCTTATCCTCCCAACAATGGTAATTCTTATGGAAATTTTTACAACAATAATAAGAGTGCTCCTTCTGAACTTGAAGTTATGCGTAAAGAGTTTATTAGTAAACAAACTGCTTTCAATAAAACTATTGAGGAAAAACTCTCTAATGCTGAAAGAAATATAGCATCTTTGTCTGAAGCTCAATCTTCTTTGAATAAAATGGCTGCTAAACCTGAAACTAATGAGAATCCCTTTGCAGCTACTAATGCCATACAAGTAAGAATTGATGAAAATGTTAGACTATTAGCTGAATTACATGCTAAGTGGGAAAGAGAAGATGAAATTGCTAGAAACATTAGTGTTTCTACTATCACCACCACTAGTGTTGAGGCTAGTAATAGTTCTACTACTTTAGATGATAAAGTTGATTTTGATCTTGATGGTTGCAATATCTCTGAAATTATTAAGTTCCTACAAAAGCTTGCTAAAAGTCCTAATGCTAGTGCTATGAACATGGCCTTTACAAAACACATTACCGATGCTCTCATAAAGATTAAGGAAGAAAAGATGAAACACAAAGCTTCTATTCCTATAAAACAAGAGGATGGTTGGGAACCCATCATTAATATGAAAGTGAATGACTTTGATTTTAAAGCTTTGTGTGATCTTGATAGTAGTGTTTCTATTATGCCTAGAAGGATTTATGATATGCATGATTTGCCTCCTCTTGAAGATTGCTATTTGAATGTCCCACTTGATGATAATGCTAAAAAGAAACTCATGGGGAGTCTTAATGATGTTCTTATTATGGTTAATGATTCCTATGTCCCTGTTGATTTCTATGTTTTGGATGTTGAATACAATGCTTCTTGTCCTATTACTTTGGGAAGACCTTTTCTTAGAACTGTTGGTGCCATCATTGATATGAAAGAAGGCACCATTAAATATCAACACCCACTCAAGAAAGGTATATAACACTTCCCTAAAAAGAGAGAAAAGATTTCTTTTGCTTCTCCTATCAAAACAAAATTTGGTCTTAATGCTTCTTCATTTGAGAACACTTGATTCTTTCTTTGCTTCTTATGCCTAACTTAAAGGCGTTAAAGAAATATACTTGTTGGGAGATAACCCAAGAGTTTTAGATGAGTCTTGGAAGTTATTAACTCTGTAATAACCTCTCCTTATCCTTTTTATTTGCTTTTTGTGCCAAGAGTAACCTCTAATGAGAGTGAAGTAATGATTGGGAAAGTTGCTGTCCCGAAACAGATTTCTGTGCTTCACCGTAAAAATTCCTGAGAGAGTTATGTACGTCGGATTGAGCTGTATTTTTTTGTGCTTCTGCCCCATGTTGTTATCTAACTTTCGTTAGTTCAACACTTTTTTATTTGAGCAACAGAAGGTCTTCTAAAAAATTCGTCTTTACCTGCTGGTCTGTTTTGACAGATTTCTGCCATTTTCTGCATTTGCTTCTTGTTAGTTCCTTCTTGAGTTCCTTTGGGGAATTGAGAGAAGAAAGTGCTACAGTATCTAGTGTTCTAATGGAAGTTTATTTGGTGTTATAACTGAACCTTGAGACTTATTTATCTTAAGTGCACTAATGTTGCTAATGAGATTGTGTGAAGTTTTGTATGAAGGAAAATTTTCAGGTGTATGGAAGGAATGAGTAATGAGATGAAGGATGGTCTAAAGCTCAAGCTTGGGGATGACAAGCGTGTCACCCCAAGAAATATCCAAGAAGTGCAAGCGTCAAAGCTTGGGGATGCCCAAGGCATCCCCTTCTTCATCAATAAAAATTTCAGGTTTCTTCCAAACGCTTCATTTTTATTGTTTCATGCACAGTTGTGTTTTTCTTGGAGCGTCTTCCTTTTCATTTTTGTTTTGGTTTTTAGTTTTCTTGGTTTGCTTAGTTTTATGAATAAGTTGGTTGGACCCCCTCTTTCATACATGGTTTGCAAATAGTTTGGTTTGGTTTGGGAAAGAGTAGGAAAGTTCATACTTATGTGGTAAAAAGAGCTTGTTTTTGACTATCGCCTGTGCTTTGTCATGCCTTGCTTGATATTGTTTTGGCTTTATGCTTAGTATTCTTTGTTGTAGCATGACTTGTTATAAACAATTGAGATTGCTTAATGTTCCTTGGATGAATCATGCGTTGTTTTAGCATATTAAAGCATAGTATGGTGGTATTCTCCTTTGATGCTTTATTTGGGTTGACTTGGCGCATGCTTACACCATGTTATGACTTTCACAAGTCACCATAGCCTTTATGATCCTTTAGTTTTCAACTTGTAGTATCACTTTATGCTTTGATCAATGATGTTTTGTTGCTCTGCATGATTATGGCCATTATTGCTCTCTTAGTTTGTCGCTCCCAGTCTTTTGCTAGCCTCCACAACAAAGTATGAGTTCCACTCATGCATCCAACTCCCTAAACCAAGTTTTTCCAAAGAGTCCACCATACCTACCTACTAGCTTATGCTATTCCAAGTATATTCATGCTATTCCAAGTATTTCCCTAAACCAAGTTTTGTCTACCTTTCACTTGTTATGAGAAAACTAGTGATTAAAGCTCTCACGAACTTGATGGCACACTTTACTTTATTGCCTCTAATAAACTGGAACCATTGGGTCCTTCTTTGCTGCGTATATGCTTGCGCTTTATAAGTTGAAGTTAGCAGAACCATGTTTCATGGGGAACGCTTTCAACATTGCACTTGTACTTTGTACCCCGTTGATATTATGTTCTTTTGCTTACGGATCCCGGCGGTGTGAAATAAAAGTGGAACTTGTAAGATCATGGAGTTTGTATGTGTGTTAGAGAAACGCCTAGGCCGCTAGCCTAAGCCATGCCTAATCATGGTGGAAACTTGCAGCATCACCATAATGAGCACTCTATGAAGCATCCTCAATAAAAACCTATGCAAATAGCAAATAAAAAGATCGCTGAGATGCTCATTGTCTGCTTGCCTTGTCATTTTGATTATGGGAAAGCTCCCGTATCATGTGCAAGGGGTACCCCGTTGGCGGTTCTTAATGATACACATATACTTACAATGACAAGATCTTACTTGTGACTGAAGTTGAGTAGCATGAGGATCGGTCTTCGTAAGTAAGGGGCATGAGATTTCGGTTTATAACTTGTCAAGCATATCCTCTTAGTTGTGTCACTTTAACCTTAATCACATTCAAGATGCTTATGATAGGGGCAATGAGAGCTGAAAGCTATAAGTACCATAATTTTTGGAAGCTCTTTATGAGACTTGAATCCCTACTTCCTTTTACAAAAAGCTTTTCTTCCACCATTATATTGAGTCTCCACCTTCTACCTTTATGCACCTACTTTGAGAGCATAGTGGCCATTCTTAGTTCTATGTGCATTGTCCCAAGACTAGTTGATTGACGCATAACTTGTTATTGCTTGTTTGAAACTATTGTATCTAGTCACTCTTATGAACTTTGAAGGTGTCCCATGCATTTATATTTGCTACTCTATTGAGGGCCAAGCTGAATACTATTATGCTATGTTTTCTTTATGTGAAACAAACAAACGTCTTGCAAAGCATTGTTATTCATGAATCTTTTGTTTGTGCCTTTTCATGTTGCATCATAGTTTCTTTGCTTATTGCTAGAACTTTGTCTTTCATGTTATGATTGAAGTACTTTGATCCCAGCTTTGATGTTTTGCAAATACTTTGATCAAGTCTTTGATGGTGCATGTCACCTCAAAAATTATTTCTTTTTATCACTTACCTACTCGAGGACGAGCAGGAGTTAAGCTTGGGGATGTTGATACATTGCAAATGTATCTATAATTTTTGATGTTCCATGCTTGGTTTTATCCACTTTCTTGCGTTTTGTTCCAACTTTGGAGTACTTTTCATATGATTTCTTGGACTAACCTATTAACAAGAGCCACAGTGCCAGCTGCCTGTTTTCTGCTGTTTTTGGTTCCAGGAAAGTCAGAAAATGAATATTCTCGGAATTGGACGGGACAAAAGCCAAAGTGCCTATTTTTCTAGAAGGGATCAAGTGCCAGAATACAAGACGAAAAGAGGCCAGGGGCCGGCCACACCACCTGGCCACGCGGCCAGGCTTGGCCCGCGCCAGGGGGTGGTCTGGCCGACCCCAGCACCCCCTCGGCCTCTCCTTCCGCCTATAAGTTGCCCTCGGGACGAAAACCCTAGGGACCCGATCAAAAATCCACGAAAGAGTCTGTAGCCGCCGTCATCTCCATCCCTAGATCGGGAGGGATCTGAAGCTCTTCCTGGCACCCTGCCAGAAAGGGGAATTCACCCTGGAGGCCTTCTTCATCACCATGCAAGCCTTCGGTGTGATGCGTGAGTAGTTCATCCTTGGACTAGGGATCCATGTAGTAGCTAGATGGCTGGTTTCTCCTCCTTTGTGCTTTCATGTTTAGATCTTGTGAGCTCCGTTCATGATCAAGATCATCTATTTGTAATCCATACATGTTGTGTTTGCAGGGATCCGATGGATATTGAGATGCTATTTCAGATTGATTATTGATTCTATCATATCGTTGTTATTTGAGATCTTGCATGTTTTCCGTTGTTGGTAGCTATCTTGGCCAAGTAGATGCTAGAAACTCCAAGAGTTAGTATTTATGCTCGATAGTGGGTTCATGCCTCTAGTAATCTGGGGAAGTGACAGAAATCTCTAAGGTACTAGATGTGTTGTTGCTACTAGGGAGAAAACAATGATCCTTTGTTCATAGAACAATTGTATTGTTTACCTTACATGCAGTTCGTAAAGCAATAATCTGTTGCTTGCAACTTAATACTGGAGGGGGTTCGGATGATAACCTGAAGGTGGATTATTAGTCATAGATGCAGTTGGATGGCGGTCTATGTATTATGTTGTATTGCCCAATCAAGTCTCAAAGGAGTCAAGATGATTAGTATATGCATGTATTGCTTTCTCGGTGTTTGTCAATTGCCCCGCTGTAATTTGTTCACCCAGCATGTTATCTATCTAAGGAGAGCCACCTCTAGTGAACTATGGATCCCGGTCCTTGTCTTTTACATACAATCTAGAATCTGTTTTTGCTTTGTGTTTACTTTCTACAAACTTTTACTTCTTTCCATACGATACATTTAATCCTTTGTTTTCCGCAAAACACGGTGAGATTGACAACCTCATCGCAAGTTGGGGACAAAGTACTGTGGTTGTGTTGTGCAGGTCTCCACGTTGCTACTAGCACCGGTAGTGCGCCCTGCCAAAGCTCAGCTAGTAACACCTTTGGGGTGTTTCCTTGCTCCTACTGGTTCGATTAAACCTTGGTTTCATAACTGAGGGAAAACTTTCTGCTGTACTCATCATACCTTCCTCTTAGGGTTCCCAACGAGCTCTACGTCGATCGTCGAGTGCATCAGACGCCGTCAGGTCAAGGGCAGTAGAGGTTCCCATCCACTAGGCAATAGTTCTTGGCGCAGCGAAGGAATCTCTTTGTGGCTATGTCATCATCCTCGAGGAGATTACCTTATATGAAAGTCGAATTTATTCCACTCTCATTTGAGAGTGCAAATACAAGGAGGTATTTTGTGTTTGGGAAAGTCCGAAGAAAAAAGATTTAGAATCTGCCTTTTCCTTATTTCCCTTATATTTCAGGTACTCCTTGATCTGGGTGATCTAGAATGTCTCCTAAGACGTCAGTGCCAGGACGAGGCGGTTGCCTGAAGGTGGCCCGTAATCTAGGGCGCCTGTTGAGGGCAGGGGAGGCAAGTCCACAGGAAGGGAACTATCGCTACTATCCGATGGTGCGGCAGATGGTTTGAATAACCTCTGCTCGAAGACTTCTTGCTGCTGGGGCTCTCGGAGAGATGCACACTTGCTGATTTTGTTTGCTTCATGGTTGTCTCCTCGAGGAATGTGGAGCAGCTCCATGCCCAGAAAATGCTTTTCCAGCTTTTGCACCTCTTCAAGGTAAGCCGCCATGCGCTCGTCCTTTGGCTTGTAGCTTTTGTTGGAGAAGTTGATGAGGAGCAAGGAATCTCCTTGAACTGTGATACACTTGATGCCGAGAGTGATCTCCACTTTGAGGCTCGCGATGAGGCCTTTGTATTCGGCGATGTTGTTGGAGTGCTTGACCTCATCCTTGAAGCGCAGTTGCACGCGATAGAATATGTTATCACTGGTGGGTGATGTGAGTACAACTGTTGCCCCTGCTCCGTTGTCATTAAATGCGCCATCGAAGGACACGGATATCCTGCGGATGTGCGTGGAATTCACTTCCCTAAACAAGTATTGCCTGAAGGACCATTTTCCAGTATCGCAGATCGACTAGATAATTAACTCCACCATGGGATGTGAACGCCTCTCCTTCCTCGATGCCTACTCGGGCTATCATGAGATCCGAATGAAGGAAGAGGATCAGGAGAAGACGTCCTTCATCATGCCCTTCGGCATCTGCTGCTACACCATGATGCCCTTCAGGCTGAAGAACACAGGAGCCTCCTACCAACAGTGCATGCTGGCCTACCTCAAGAACCAACTTGGTTGAAACATCCAGGTCTATGTCGACAACATAGTGGTCTAGACCAAAGAGGAAGCTACACTCATCGATGATCTCAGAGAGAACTTTGATAACCTCGACTACTACCGAATGAAGCTGAATCCGGAGAAGTGCGCCTTCGGCATCCCATCCGGGCAATTACTCGGGTACCTTATCTTCGCCAGGGGAATAGAGGCTAACCCAAAGAAGATAAGGGCCATACTTTCCATGAAGAAGCCGAAGAACGTCAAGGCCGTCCAGTAGCTAACTGGGAAAATCGCAGCGCTCTATCGATTTATCAGTCAAATGGGTGAGAAGGCACTACCATTCTACGAGCTTCTCCACAAGACCGACAAGTTCGAGTGCACAAATGAGACACAAGATGCATTCGAAGATTTCAAGCGCCTTCTTTCCACCTCGCCCATTATGGTGACCCCCAGGGAAAAGGAGCCAATGTTGCTATACATATCCGCCACCAACCAGGTGGTCAGTACTACACTGGTGGTCGAATGAGCCGAAGAGAACAAAATCCATGGGGTGCAACGCCTAGTGTACTACGTCAGCGTGGTACGGACACCCACAAAGCAGCGGTCCCCGCATTACCAGAGGCTAGCCTACGACGTCTTCATGACATCACGAGGACTGCGCCACTACTTCCAGGAGCACCCGATAATTGTGGTAAACGATGCCCCGTTGAACCACATCCTGAACAACCCCGATGCAACAGGGTGGGTCGCCCTCTGGGCCATCGAAATATCCCCACGGAACATCACCTACTAGTGGCGAACAACGATCAAGTCGCATGTCTTGCCGGACTTCCTTGTCCACTAGATGGAGAATCAGATCCCAGACACACCGAACATGTCCAACCTATGGACCATGAACTTCGACGGATCCAAACGTAAAGAAGGAGTTGGCGCCGATGTCATCCTGACATCTCCTCAGGGTGATAAGATGCGGTATATCCTGCGGATGAAGTTCCATGCATCCAACAATGGGGTGGAGTACGAGGCACTAATCCATGGAATGCAGATAGCCAAGGCTTGCGGCGCCACACGACTCATCATCTACGGCGACTTCAACCCTGTGGTCCAACAAACCATGAACATGTGTGATGCATTGAGCGATAACATGGTCACGTACCACGACCTCTACAACACACTTGAATGGGACTTCGATAGCTGTGAACTATGGTATGTCAGCCGCAAAAGTAACTATGAGGCCGACACGCTCGCCAACATAAGCTCCACCTGCGCCTCAGCGCCGCCGACTCTATTCTTGGAGCAAATCTGCGAACGATCCATCAAACTGAAGGCTACCGCAAGGCCATCAGACGCAGCAGCTCACTCGGAGGATACGCCACCTGAAGAAGACGAAGGATCCACCGAGGTAGAACAAGGATGTGCACCCGAAGGTCCCATGGAGGTCATGCTCATTGAGCCATCCTGGACACAGCCGTACATCCCGTACCTGCTCACCAAGAAACTGCCAGATGACCCAACAGATGCGCGACACATCGCTCGATAGTCCAAGACCTTCACAATAATCAACAGCGGGTTGTACAAGTGAAGTATCACAGGAGTCCTCCAACGATGCGTCACCAATCGCGACAATAGAGGAATCCTCCTCGAAATACACGAGGGCACCTGCGGACATCACGCAGGCAGTCGCGCCCTCGTCGCTAAAGCTCTATGAGCTGGCTTCTACTAGCCCACCGCGATGCGCGACGCCAAGGACACTGTCGAGAGGTGAAACGGCTTTCAGAGATTCTTGGATAAGCCGCACGCACCAGGTGCGGAACTCAGGCCAATACATGTGGATTGTCCCTTCACGCACTGGGGACTCGACATGGTCAGTAATCTGCAGAAGTCATCGCCCGGAGGATACGTTTTCCTCCTTGTGGCAGTCGACAAGTTCACAAACCGGATCGGGGCATGCTAGTGACAAAACAAACTGGAGCCACCACCATCAAGTTCTTCGAATCCATCATCTTCAGGTTTGGGGTACCACATAGGAACATCACCGACAACGGGACGAACTTCACCTCGAAAGAGTTCTAGAATTTCTGTGAAAACCTAGGCATCAAGATCAGCTACGCTTCTATGGAACACCCTCAGACCAATGGTCAAGTCGAGAAGGCCAACAACATAGTCTGCAATGGCATCAAGAAGCACCTCCTTCGGCCCCTCGAACGAGCGACAAGATGCTAGGCAGAGGAGCTACCCTCCTTACTATGGAGCCTACGGACAACCTCGTTACTCGGCGTTTATAATCGTCGAGGCCCGTCGGTGTAGTTGTAGTGATTTCTTCTTAACATCACATACACTAGGGACATCCCCATTCTTCAACCGGAAATGGTCTACTTACTTTATTCCAAACACTTGGACAAATTTGGCATCAAAAGAATGAAGGTAATCACCTTTTATCTATCCTTTGAATGACTTTTTTCTTGCCACAAACTTTATTCTAGAGTTAAAGATGTGATGCAGATTTATTTTCGGGACTCCAACTATCTTAAACGCATGGAAGACTATAAAAAGTACTCCCTCTGTTCCACAATATAATTCTTTTTAGCAAGCTATTTTAGTTTTCTGAAAAGGCTTATATTGTGGAACTGAGGTAGTAGGATACATGTGTAGTAATCACATGCTTCACCTGTCAATAATTTTGGCATGAGAAGTGTGGTGGTTTGTAAGCTCATACTCTCCATAGCTACTTAACTTCATAGTGCGCCCTATGCTATAAAGAATATAACTTTTTATACAAAATTAACAAAATCTTTGCTTACTTTTGAAATCAGTGGATTGGGTTCCTCCATTTTTATAGAGTCTTGCATTCTGCAAGTTGATGGAAAGATACATTATCTATTGTTCTTGAAAAAGTGATAAGAATAGGCGTAAAACTTTTAGAATCCATGATGACCAATCGCAGGCTCGCTTATGGGAGATTAGTTAATGAGCATTACAAGAGCTCAAGGTTTTGCAAAAAATCTGCAAGATCCAACACAAGTCTTCACTTATGATCTAATTTGAAATTCGTACATGGATTCAATGAATGTATAATCTATTTTACTTCCTCTCTCTCAATATAAATTCGAATGTCGTGTGAACTTGGTGACGTTTCTATATGTGCATAGCCAAAACATGCATCCCACAAGGTTCAGGTTCATGTCCTCAATTGTTAAAGGTTGTCCAATAACCTGTCAGGACATGTACAACATAGCTGTTTGGACATGTGTGTGGTAAAACATATAAGTTTTTATGCCATGTAGAGTACCTAAGGCCCTCATTTGATAGCATGGGTGCTTCATTAGGCACACGTGCTTATGTGTATAGCAACACTTCATTATATTAAGTAATGAATATATACACATGGGGAGCTTCCATCAAACAAAGCTTGGATTGATGCGAGGTTGTACTCTCTTCTCTTAGGCACCTCCATATATATAAGTATAACCATCTTGCATTCTGCATGCCCTCAATGCACCACCCACGTGTACAATGTCTATATATAGTACTCCACATGTTGATATAAATAGTTCGATACTCCAAGATTCTAACTCAAAATATCTTGTAGTCAATAACCCAACAATGCGAGCATGGAAAAGGAAGAAAGAACCTAAGAGGTGTAGGAATGGGAACATGGAGAAAAGTCAACTCTAACGCCCTCCTCCGATATTGGAGGTGGACATGTGCTCTGATGTTTTTCTGATGTCTCTCATTCCTATAGATCTTAGGTTTGCCTCCCTCTTACTTTTTGCTCGTATAATTTCTTTTGTGGAGAAAAAGCATCTGACTAATAACAAAATGAAATTCCTATCACCAACAACACGGGAAGGGAAGAGGAAGAAGAGATCCTAAGAGGTGTAGGAATGGGAACTTGAAGATAATTTAAACCTAACACCTCCTCCAGACTTGGAAGTAGACATATGTTTGATGTTTTTCTAATGCCTCTAATTCCTATGGATCTTAGGTTCACCTTCCTCTAATTCCTATGGATCTTAGGGAACTTGAAGAGAATTTAAACCAAAATTATTTCCTACCTACATGGATTATGGGTCTCACATGGGTCGATGAGAGGGAAATTGGGAACCAACGGGCACGTGGAATACGAATGAGAGCATGGGAAAATCCACAATTCTCTCTTCTCCACTACAATTGGGGTTTAAAATATATGACTTCCCACTTTTCTTATATGATCTTCTATTCTTTTTGCCTTACATATATACATGCACAACTACTTCAGTTGTGGAGGGTGCGCCGGGAAGAGGAAGAATGAGAGGGTCCAAGAGCAACACAGATGGGAACATCGAGGAAAGCATAAACTCTCTAGACCACTCTCCTAACTTTAGAGAGACCTAATGTTATGTTTTTTCTGATGCCTTCCATTTCTATCATTCTTGGGTGTTCCTTTCCCGTCCTTTTTGTTGCAGACTTCTATTAATACCGAGGGAAGAACAAGTGTATATGTACATATTTTGACGACAGGACATTTACAGTAAGCATGGGAAGAGGAACAAAAGAGGGTCTAAGAGCTATAGCCTATAGGAACGGAACACTGAGGAAAGAGCATGCGATTTGTTTCTTTCCTCTTAACACTACAGCTGGATAGTTGGGTTCATTTTTCTCCCAGTGTCTCCCATACCTTTTGTTCTTTGGAGCTCCTGCCTCTTCCTTTCAGTTTGCAACAATCTACGAGTACCAGAGTTGCTTTTTTTAGATACACATGCTCACCCCTATGAACGCACGCATGCACACCCTACCCCTATGAGCACCTCCAAGAGACTAAGCCGGTAGGTCTTGAAATTGACGAAGTCACCACAGACGCCTGAACGTCGCCTCTCACTGAAATAATATTACACCTTTATGAGACACCAAAACGTCAAACCTAAGGTTTGATCCCTGGCGGAGGTAGCACGGCAGCACCAGAGATGGTAGCGGCGCAAGAATGGGAGGTGACAGTGAGTGCAGGAAGGAGGTGGCGTAGCAAGCTCGCAGAGGGAGGCAGCGACGCACAAGCTTGTAAGAAGGTGGCGGCCATAGAAAGCTCGCGAGGGGAAGGAGGCAGCCACACAAGATGGGAGGTAGCCATGTGTTGGGGTTTGTGGCGTTGTGGCGCTGGGGAATAGGGAGGGGTATGTGGGTCATGGATGCGTGCATCCCGCGTTCATGTGCGTGGCGATGGGGAGGCGTGGGTACGTGTGTGCGTGTTGTGTACTCGTGTGGGTGGGTCGAGACGTGGAGTGCGTGTTGTCGGGCGGTCGGGGCTTTAGGGGTTAGTTAGGAACTTAGGATTTAGGAAAAATTAAAATTAGGGGTCTCCTCTGCGGGTACGGGTTTGACACCCCCATACCCGTACCTGGAAGCAGCCCCATGGTTTTTTTTTCTTACCAAACCCTTTTCATTTAAGGCGGGTACCTGTCGGGTTAGTGGGTATCTGGTATCCATTGCCATCTGTAACTACAGGTTGGTTCTCAAGGACCAGGGCTGCTTTAGATCTTCATGCACTAGAAATGGTAACGATAGTGTGTTTTTGTTTTGGTGGTGTGCTTGATCCAAAGGTAAGATGACGGCATAACTTTAATAAGTTTCTGGCATGTCGCAATGACATAAATGTTAACGTTTGAAAGTGTATATGTGAATCCGGACAAGCATGAGCATAATTCAGTTCAAAAAGAATATAGCATAATTTTTTGGACATTATAATGATGTATGCAATAGACAAATCCAGACCAAACAAAGATTTAGTCATGCTATAATATCTATCTCTTGTTCTTTTACTGTGAAATAAATGATGATCAAACTGTTAAAAAACGCTCTTGCCAAGGATTAACAGTTTGCGCAAGAGGATGGGGAGACGAGCGGCGGCGGCGGCGCGCAGGAAAGCCAGCGCGGCGGCGCGGCAGTTTTCTGTGATGCTCAGAGGAGCAGAGCAGTTTTAGGAAGAATTGGTTTGGAGTGGGCCCGCAAGAGGAGTGCGTGGTCCCACGACCCGGGGATGCGACGATGCGATCCCCGGCTGATGTGTATCATTTACCTTTCTTAAACGTCTTATATTTCGGTATGGAGAGAGTTTTACCTTTCTTAAACGTCTTATATTTCGGTACGGAGAGAGTTTAAGAAAGGTAATTCTTATGGTAAATGATACAGATCAGCCGGGGGATCGCATCGTCGCATCCCCCAGGTCGTGCGACCACGCACTCCTCTTGCGGGCACACTCCAAACCAATTCTTCCTAAAACTGCTCTGCTCTTCTGAGCATCACGGAAAACTGCCGCGCCGCCATGCTGGCTTTCCTGCGCGCCGCTGCTGCCAGTTCCTGAGCGCGTCGCCGCACCTAGATCCTACGAGCTCCGGCTCCTCTCGTACGCGGAGGTCGAGCTCTGCCATGGTCGCGAGCATGACGTCGCCCCCGTCGCCCCATCCCGCCATGGCCAGGACATCGCTCACGTCGCCCCGTGCCGCCGTCACCGGAGATAGTGGCCACGACCGAGGCGCTGTCCGCTGGAGCTCGCTGGTCCCTCCTCTCTTAAGCAGGCACGCCCGCCGCCTTTCCGCTGGAGATAGTGTGCCGGCGTCGAGGACGACGTGGCCGTCTTCCCACCATGGCCTCGCTCCGGCGGACTTGCTACAAGCGTATGGCGCCAGCGGCGCCGTTGCTACTGTCGAGCCCTACGTTGTTGCCCTCCTCTGCTGGTATTATTTTTGGATTTTGCTACCGACGACAGGTGGATTTGCTATCGACGGCATGGGTCATTGCTACCGAAGGCGTGTGGATTTGCTACGAGGTGTTCGTCGATGTTTGCGGGCGGGAGTCTCCGACGATGTCTCCGGCGAAGCTAGTTTTTTGCTACATTAGAAGAACTTTGTTACTATAACCGTCTTATGATTTTGCTACAACAGTGTCAACCTTTTGTTACAAGGTCTCCGGCGAGAGTCACCGACGAGTTTTTCCGACGATGTTTCCGGCGAAGTCATTTTGCTACATTAGTACAATTTTTTTGCTCCATGATCTTCGGTGAGGTCTCCGGCGAGATGTTCTATTTCTAGAACGAACCGTGTTTTTACTTCAAAAGCAAAAACCGGAAATATATGTAGCAAAAACAGGGTGTTCTGCAGAAAAAACCAGGATTTGGAAGACACGTGACGCGCGGGGAGGAGGACGATGGAAAGCCCCCGTCGTTCGGGGAACGCCTAGCGTTGCCCTTAATGAAACCGTTCCCACTAGGTGAAAAACCTGTGAAAATACATCGATAAACCTGTCTGAAATTTGAATCTACATCTCGGTTGTGTTCGCCCCAACATCGTCCCAGCAGGAATCGATCCTCCCAATCCTACACGCGCGTGGCCCAGCTCACCAGAGTCGGCGGAGTCGATCCGCACAAGTCGCCAAGCACCATCCGCGCGCGTCGCCCAGCTCGCCATCAGCTGCACGTCGCCCAGCTGCATCTCCAAGAAGCCGGCCGCCGGCCCCAAGCAGCAGCAACATGCCAGCCCCTAGCGGCCTAGCCAGTAGCTCGCCGGCGTCTATACGCGCCCACACCCACCCAACAGAGCAACGGCCAGCACCTCGACTCTTAGGGCTAGTTTGGTTGTCAGGGAAGAAAAAACAAGGGAAAGGAAAATCAAGGGTGTATACGGGATCCCCTCCTCCCATGGGGGAGACCTCCCCTTCCCTTTGGTAGTTTGGCAACAGAACAAGAAACCCAGGCACACACGGAAGAACAAGAATTCATTAGCAAGGAAGAAGATGATGTTAAAACAACTGTACCATATATGTTCTCATTTCATTGTAAATTAAAGTGTGGTCTGAACTGTTTTTTCTATTACAATTAATATCGCTGCATAATTGATAAAAACTTTTGAATTTTAGAACTGCATCATTAGATCTAACGATCTAGCAGAAACACTATCTCAATAGAATAGTCCGAATTCTCAAGCTGCCTTGTCGGATGAGGTGACACTTCTGAAGAGGTGACTTAAGGGCATCCCAAACGGAGACCACAAACCACCAAGGTTTTGGTTACCGGTCGGGAAATCCGGTTACCGGTCGGTAACCGGATATCCCGACCACCCTCGGGAAATCGGTTTACCGGACAAAAAATCCCGAATTTATTTGAATTGTATGAAATTTATGAATTTTAACAAAAAACCGATGTAAATAGTCATACCGAGGACTTTGAATTTGAATTTTAAAATTTAAATTCGTCCGGTAACCGGTCGGGATTTCTCGGTAACCGCGGTAACCCGAAATCCCGACCACCCTCGGGATTTTTTTTGGTACCGAGAACCAAAACCTTGCAAACCACACACGGAAAATGTTCTATTCGGTCCATTTGCGGGTCCGAGAGAACAAAATCGGACCAATTGTCCTTCCTTTGTCAGATTTGCACGTGTCATGCAGCCAACGCTTGAATCTGGGAGCAGCGCGCACATCGCCTAGAGCTGCCTCGCTTGCGTGTGTCGACCGCTATCGCCTGGATCCCCCGCCGCCTCGACGACGCACGTATACGATCGGCTAGCACCTCCGCCCCGTAGCCTGGCCAACACCACCGCCCCGACCGTCGCTGGAGCCACCTCGGTTGCGTGCGTCGACCACCGTCGCCTGGAGCCCCCGCCGCCTCGCTCGCGTGCATATACGACCAGCCAGCACCGCCGCCCCGTAGCCCAGCTAGAGTCCTGCTCTGGTCGCTTCTCTACTCTATCGCAGCTCGATGTTCACTGAATTACGAGAAACAGTGAGAAAGTTAGCATCTGTCGCAATATAATTTAAGTAAATTGTTTTTGGGCTACCACCACTAACCACAATGAAGTCACAAAACATAAAGATCAAAATAACAATGGAAGTAGTTCCGGGCAGGCTGCTTTATTTTATCTTTTCGGTTTTGTGATTTATGGGAGTTTCCGATTAACATGGAATCAATGGTCTTATTCTTATAGAACTATAGACTGTAGATCCTTATCAGTAATAAAGAAGAGAGCCCATTTTTTCAAGCTAGGTTTAACAAGTTGTAGCTACGAGACAGTGCCTAACAAACTAGTGCATACTCCTTTCCTTTAAGCAATACCGATACAAATAGACACATGTACAAACAATGGTAAGACATAGAGCAATAGAATCATTACCAGGTCTCCCTAGATTTCAAATGCATGTGAACAGTAATTATAGCAACTGCGTGAAAGAATCAAAAAAAGTATGTATGTCGTGGTGTGGAACACGGCGGTGCCATCGGGATGGCATGAGAGGGGACAATCAGGATGCTATCGGTGGATACTCGCAAAGGGTTAGACACAAATACTGCAAACACAACGATGTACCTAGGTTCGGAGCCCTCTTGCCGAGGTAACACTCTTAGTCCTGCAATGATCTACTGTATGGGGAGCGAATGCTCAGTACAGGTGCTCCTTGAGCTGTTTCCCTAGCTGCTATCGAGAGCTAGAGGAAGATGAACTACCAACTGGTGGAGTCTGGCTAACTTGTAACTTGAAGTGTCTACCTAGAACCCTAGCACTATCCCTCCTTATATACTGGTGGCGGGGTAGGTTACAATGTGGGCTCTAGGGTTTACTATTTGGCCTTTGGGTTTACAAAGCGGGCTGGCTGAACGGTCCTAGCCGGTGGGCTAGGACCCGGTCAAGCCTCTAGTACAGGAGGGGACAACGCTACAGTGTCCTAGCGCCGTTACTTTGGGCATCACCCGGTGCTTTATTCATCAACTTGGTGCTTTACTCGTCAGCTAGCGCTTTACTCGTCAGCCGGAGCTTTACTTGCCAGTCGGCGCTTTACTCGTCAGCTTTCAGCCTTGGCGCTTTAGCACCCTCGTCTTGTAGCGTCGGCGGGGCGGCGTGCCAGCCTTTCCGGTCAGGGGTGTGCTCAACAAGGAGCGTCATCCCCTTCGTACCTTTGGCCAGCGGATCCGAGGCGAACGGGTAGAGGTGACCACCCAGCCGGCTCTTCTGGTCACCCGGCTAGACGGGCCAGTTGGGGAATCTTGGGGGCAGACCGGATGGAACGGTCCACCCGGTTGTGGTTATTTGTCTTGCGGCCATCCAGCTAGGTCTCCCTAGAGCCAGCCAGTTGATCCTGGCTTGGCCTACCCGGGGGTCATCCCCCTGAAACTAGTCCCCTAGCGCGTTGGAACTTCGCCTTATAGAGAGGTTCCTGCGAGCTCATTGGCTATGCTTGAAATGATTGCTGATGAAGACAGTATCACAAGTTTGTTTTGTAGTGCTTGTGTTTTAGTGCTTGTCTAGTAGTGCTTGTAGTTTTTTTAGCTCGAGATGCTTGTAGTATCACAGAACCGGTGGCCCACCAACAGGGTGCGAGCATCGATTGAATCTATCGGCTACCGCAACCGGCTGGGGAGATGAATCGCTTGGTTGATGACGTCAGCGCCTACATTGGCCACGCCTGGCACTTCTAGCGTGCGTCGCGTCAGATTGACTCTTGGCCTGCCACGACAGTTTTGGTAACCGTGCATACGTCTTCATCATTGCAGTTTCTTGGAGATCGTGCACACGCCTCGCCTCCCGCGGTAACACCTGTGGGATCTTCTATGGGAGTTACATTGGCTCACGCGATCCGCAACTGAAGCGTCATGGGGGAGCAGGGCAGTTGTCCGCCATGTGGCAGAGGGGAGCGCAGGCGACGGGCACGCTCCGCTTTGATAAATAGGGGCGTGAGGAAGGGGGCGTCACCACTTCATCTTCTTCCTTCGTCCGCTGCTTCTGCCCCTTTTGCGCTATGCCTCCTCTTTGCTCCTTTGCACCTCCGCTTCTTGTTCGCCGGCGCCGCCGCATCTCCTTTGCGACGACAGGACCTAGATTCTTTAACACGGCTGCCATGCCCGACGAGATGCTGCCTAAATAAGGTGGGGGATGGTGCGGTTCGTACGTCACAGAGGCCCTCATCCAGAAGAACCGGCAGGGGAGGCTCATCCCGTCGGAGCGGGTGGTGGCGCATCGCCTCGCGCCGGAGGGGGAGCGGGTCCTGTTGGGAATATGCCCTAGAGGCAATCATGTAAGATGTTATTTCCAATATATTCATAAAGTTATTGTCCATGTATGAATAACTGATATATATATCAGTTAATATGTGATTCGATTGTGGAACTATATATTCATGTTGTTTATACTAATTGTCCTTGGTCGTTGAGGTTGCGCTGGACACACAACTTAGACTAATGTGAAAGGCGGCTGATGACTTGGTTCCACTTGTCATGGGCATAGAGATGCTATTCCGACTTACACAGATTCGGCTAAAGAGTCTAGCGAGTCGGACTGACCCATATTGAGATGCAATGAACAAGTCGTCATTTACATGTCTCCATCAATGTAATCCTTAGACCTGAGGTTATAGCATAGTCCGAGTTGAGGATCACCGAATTAGGTTCTGTCAAACATTCTTCCGTCACTGGGCAGTTATAAAGGCGGAGTTCGGGTCGACTGAGAATCAAGATGCGTGATGTGAATAACCGAGATGGGATTTTGCCCCTCCATCTAGAGAGATATTCTCTGGGCCCTCTTGGAAGATATGATTCGGAAAGCACGGCCATGCGTGACTCGGTTAAGTGTTAACCGAGGCAACCGACTAAGAGTTAGTCGAATGAATCACTTATCTCAGATCGAGAAAGAGAGTCAGACTATTTAAGGGATGACGATCATTCACCTATAGTCCGATAAGGTATATCGCGAGGCAAAAGGGACTCAGACGAAAGTCGCATTGGAAGGTATGTCGTCATGACTCTTTGGTACTTGGGAGTTGACACGTTCTGCTAGGAGCCGCTACCAACTGATCGGTCACGAGTGAGACTCGGATCGTGTCCGGGTCACCATGAGCCTGTCGGGTCACACACTTAAGAGCGGGAGCATATTTGGGTTGGACCCAAAAAGGAAACGGACAGAGTCAGTGAGTTGGACTCGCAGTGACTAATATAGGCCTTTTAGTGAATGGGCCACAAGTGAGTGGAGCCCACTTTCACACCCTATATAAGCTGGGGCGCGGGTGCTTAGAGCACACGGTTAGGTCACTCCATGTGTTGGAAACCCTAGCTCCAGTCCAGTCCAGTCATGTCGCCGCCATACCGGACCTAGCAGTCCATCGCTGGCGCTCCTCCTCGTACGTGTGGATACTGGCGGAGGTGATGTACGTTCAGCACTTCGACGATCGTGGATCGGAACGGATCGTGAGGACTGCACTGCATCAAGCGACGTGCTTCATCGATTCCACAACCGCGCGTCTAGTGGTAATTTTCGTGGCCTACCACCTCAGCTAGATCTTGGGATCACCGCGTAGGAAAAAGTTTTGTTTTTCTCTGCGTGGCCCACAGTGGTATCAGAGCGTTAGCTTCTGGTTTTAGGCTCGAGATCGTGCATATGTGATATGCGGTTGGCGTTAGATTGGATCTAATTGCAGTTTTGGTGGTCGATCTATGAGATAGATTGGTTTTGTACAAAGTTGATTGGATCAACTATACTCGGGGGAATGGATGATCTGGTTTTCGTGATCTAACTGCTAAGGTCGTGGAACGACATACCCTTACCCGTCGTCTTCCGCCATCGGGGTAGACTGTGACACGTAAACCCAGATGTGGTGATCAAAGATCAAAGATTTTTGGTCGAATCGGAGTCCGGATCGGATTTGGGTAAAATTCTTTTATCCGATGACGAAATCCATGTCCGAAATGCAGATGAGATCTGCGTTTGTTGGAAAAATCGTGGCGCCTTAGATGTCGTTGCGAGTTTCACATCGTCGGTAGATATCGTATGTATGCATAACTTGTTTTTGCAGGATGATGTTGTGAATGGTATGGCTTATGTGCATGTGATGTGTGTAATCCATACGTGATCTGCGTATCACGGTTTTTTGTCAGCCGGCTGGAGCCTAGATGCTGTCACTTTATTGTATAACGACCTGCGTGTCAGATTCTCTATATAATTTTCTTTACAAGCTAGTGTAGCTGTTTGGAGAACCCGGATGGCATGCAAGTCGATGTACAAGTCGGCTACATGGTGTAAGGCGGCACGTGACAAGAGTCGAATTACAAGCTTTGTGGAGATGGAGATCGCCATGAAGAGAGCCATACCATTTCACATAATAATTGCTTTGTTTTGTGTTATTGTTATGTCTCTGTTTTACCTCTATTAGATAGTTGGTAGAAAGTAATCCCTCAAAGAAGGTCTAGTCGGTTTCTCCGCCAGTGCTGCACCATCACAAGTCGGACATTTTTGGTAGTGGGCTCATAAAATTGAGGTGCTATCAATTTATTCCGACTAGGTGGGTTCGAGTCAGACTCTTACAACAAAAGCACTTGGTAATCTAGACGGGTCTATCACAACGGTTGTGGGACTCGGGGAAAAGTCGGATGGGAGCCGGGGCATGTGATGCCACCCATCTAACAGGAGTCGTATGAGATACGATTGACAAGGAGTTGTCTACCTAGATCACTTGACGGCTAGCGATGATGCTAAAGCTCACTAGTCGACTTGCTTATTTAGGGTCCTGAATCACTAAGCAACCATTGGAGGGGTGTTGGTTCTAGTGGGAGCATAAGTATTAAAGTGTTTAATATGCTTGCTCTTTTATGGATACATGTCTTAAATGTTTTGCATATTTTCTGTTGTAGATCAATGGCACCTAGCAGTCTCCCTCAGATTTCCAGTTTTGCTTTGAGAACCATCTTAGAGAAAGATAAGCTAAATGGAACTAACTTCACTAACTGGTATCGTAATCTGAGAATTGATCTCAAGCAAGAAAAGAGGGACCATTTCCTAGACAACCCACTTCTAGATGAGCCAAATGAGAATGCGACTGTCGCAACCACCAATGCCTATCGTCGGATTTGTGATGAATCCAAGGAGATTAGCTGTATTATGCTTGCTCACATGGAACCAGACTTGCAGCAGCAGTTCGAGAATGTTGAGGCCTACGATATGATCGAAAGCCTCAAAAGTATGTTCCAGGCTCAGGCAAAGACTAAGAGGTATCAAGTCTCTCAGGCTTTGTTGACCTGCAAGCTTAAGGATGGTGATCCACTGAGTCCGCATGTGATCAAGATGGTTCGTTACGTGCAGTCTCTGGAAAGGCTGGGCTACCCCATTAGCGAAGAGTTCGCTACGGACATAATTCTGAACTCTCTTCCTAGTGTGTATGGTCAGTTCATATCGAACTACCACATGCATGGTATGGATAAGAATCTCACTAAATTACATGGGATGCTCAAGCAGGCTGAGGCGGATCTCAAGAAAGGTGCCAGTCAAGTGTTGATGGTATAGAATAAGGCTAAGTTCAAGAAGAGTTCTTGGACTAAGAAGAAGAAGACTAAGTCGGGAGGTACGGCTGAGGACCCGGTCCAAAGCGCTTCCTTAGGGACTAAGCCATCTCCTGCAGCCGGATCCACTTGCTTCTACTACAAGGCGGATGGCCACTGGAAGAGGAATTGCAATAAGTATCTGTCTGATAAAGCCAAGAGTGGATGTGTGACTTCCGGCTCAGGTACGCTTGTTTGCAATGTTATAGACATTTATCTTGCTGATGCACCTGGTAGTTCTTGGGTATATGATACCGGATCAGTTATTCACATCTGCAACTCGTTGCAGGGACTGGTAAGAACTAGGAGCGTGGCGAGAGGCGAGGTTGACATTCGAGTCGGCAACAAAGCGAGAGTCGTTGCGTTGGAAGTCGGCACGATGCAACTTCATTTACCTTCCGGATTCTTAATGGAGCTGAATAATTGTTATTATGTTCCAGTGCTTAGTCGAAACATTATTTCTACCTGATGTTTGATGAGACAAGGCTATGAGTCGAATATTAAGAATAATGGTTGTTCTTTATATTTGAATGATATGTTTCACGGCTTTGCACCCGTCCAGGACGGGTTATTTATTTTGAATCTTGATAGTGAATCTGTCTATAACATCAATGTGAAAAGGTTGAAACCAAATGATCTGAATATGACTTACTTTTGGCATTGTCAGCTTGGTCATATAAGTTGGAAACGCATGAAGAAGCTCCATGATGATGGACTCCTAACTTCGTTCGACTTGGAGTCGTTCGAGGCATGTGAATCCTGCCTACTCGGCAAGATGACCAAGACACCTTTTGCAAAGAGTTGTGAAAGGGCGTCCGACTTATTGGGACTAGTACATAGTGATGTATGTGGCCCAATGAGCACGACAACTAGAGGTGGTTATGAGTACTTCATTACCTTCACTGATGATTTGAGTAGGTATGGATATATCTACTTGATGAAACATAAATCGGATGCCTTTGAAAAGTTCAAGGAATTCTAGAATGAAGTACAAAATCAATTCGGCAAGAAAATAAAGTTTCTTCGGTCGGATCGAGGAGGCGAGTACATGAGCCATGAGTTTGATGACCATCTGAAGAGTTGTGGAATAGTTCCCCAACTCACTCCTCCAGGAACACCGCAGAGAAACGGTGTGTCGGAAAGGATAAAGCGGACCTTGTTGGACATGGTACGATCAATGATGAGTCGGACAGATCTGCCTTTATCATTTTGGGGTTATTGTCCAGAAACTGCAGCATTCACACTAAACAGAGTACCATCAAAGTCGGTAGAGAAGACACCGCATGAGATGTGGACTGGCAAGAAGCCGAGTTTATCTTTTCTTAAGATTTGGGGTTGTGAAGCTTTTGTCAAGCGACTTCAGTCGGACAAGCTTACAGCTAAGTCGGATAAGTGTATTTTCGTAGGATATCCAAGGGAAACCTTGGGTTACTACTTCTACAACCGAGAAGAGGGCAAAGTGTTTGTCGCTCGGAACGGTGTCTTCCTTGAGAAAGAGTTTCTCAGTCGGGGAGTCAGTGGGAGCACGGTGCAACTCGAAGAAATTCGAGAGGTACCGGCCAGTAGCGAGTCGGCAAAGGCCATGGAGGTTGAGCCGGTCGTGGTACCTGAGCCAGAAATAGCACCGACACTGCGAAGATCGTCCAGATTGCGAAGTGTTCGTGATGTGTTACTGTTAGATAGTGATGAGCCGGCAACTTATTCGGAAGCGATGGTGGGTTCTGATTCTGATTCATAGCTTGGAGCCATGAGATCCGAGTTAAAATCCATGGATGAAAATCAAGTTTGGAACTTGGTTGATCTGCCAGACGGTGCAAGACCCATCGAGTGCAAATGGGTCTTTAAGAGGAAAACTGATATGGATGGAAATGTTTCTATCTATAAGTCACGGCTTGTCGCGAAGGGGTTCCGACAAGTTCAAGTAGTTGACTACGATGAGACTTTCTCTCCCGTGGTGATGCTTAAATCAATTCGGATCATGTTAGCTATAGAAGCCTATGTCTACTATGAGATATGGCAGATGGATGTCAAGACGGCTTTCCTTAATGGAAATTTAACCGAGGACGTGTATATGATACAGCCCGAGGGTTTTGTCGATCCGGCTAATGCTGACAAGGTATGCAAACTTCGGAAATCCATTTATGGATTGAAGCAAGCATCTCGGAGTTAGAACATTCGCTTTGATGAGGTAGTCAAATCGTTTGGCTTCATCAAGAGTGATCATGATTCTTGTTTATACAAGAAGTTTAGTGGGAGCAAAGTAAACTTTCTGATCTTATATGTGGATGACATATTACTGAATGGAAATGATGTCCAGATGTTGCAAGAGACCAAGGAATCATTAGAAAAGAGTTTTTCGATGAAAGACTTGGGTGAGGCGACTTACATACTAGGAATCCGGATCTATAGAGATAGATCAAGGCGGCTCATTGGATTGAGTCAGAGTACATACTTGGACAAAGTGTTGAAGAAGTTCAACATGGAATCGTCTAAGAAGGGGTTCTTACCGATGTCCCATGGTGTAAAACTTAGCAAGACTCAGTGTCCTTCGACAACTGATGAGCGAAGTCGGATGAGTGCGATTCCGTATGCTTCTGCAGTCGGATCCATCATGTACGCTATGATTTGTACTAGGCCGGATGTTTCCTATGCTCTAAGTGTTGTGAGCAGGTACCAGGCTGACCCTAGAGAAATCCACTGGGCAGCGGCTAAAAATATCCTCAAGTACTTGAGAAGGACTAAGGATATGTTCCTGGTTTATGGAGGTGAGGTTGAACTCAGTGTAAGGGGTTACACGGATGCGAGTTATCTCACTGACTCGGATGATTCTCGTTCGCAATCCGGATATGTGTTTGTAATAAACGAAGGGGTTGTGAGCTGGAAGAGTTCCAAGCAAAATACGGTGTCTGTGTCTACGACAGAGGCTCAGTATATTGCTGCCTCAGAGGCGGCAAAAGAAGCCCTTTGGATGAGGAATTTCCTCATGGATCTTGGTGTGGTTCAGGGCTCGTCCAATCCGTTAGACGTGTATTGTGACAAAAATGGTGCTATACCACAAGCCAAGGAACCTAGACAACACCAGAAGAACAAACATATACTCATGCGGTACCACCTTATTCGCCAGTTCATGGATTAAGGTGATATCAAGTTATGCAAGGTACACACGGATGCAAACATTGCGGATCCATTGACAAAGCCACTTCCACAGCCGAAGCATGAGGCGCACCTAAGAGCTATGGGCATTAGATGCCTAGACATGTGATGTTGGATGATTGACTCTAGTGCAAGTGGGAGACTGTTGGGAATATGCCCTAGAGGCAATCATGTATGATGTTATTTCTAATGTATTCATAAAGTTATTGGCCATGTATGAACTACTGATATATATATCATTGAATATGTGATTCGATTGTGGAACTATATATTCATGTTGTTTATACTGATTGTCCTTGGTCGTTGAGGTTGTGCTAGACACACAACTTAGACTAATGTGAAAGTCGGCTGATGACTTGGTTCCACTTGTCATGGGCATAGAGATGCTATTCCGACTTACACGGATTCGGCTAAAGAGTCTAGCGAGTCAGACTGACCCACATTGAGATGCAACGAACAAGTCATCATTTGCATGTCTCAATCAATGTAATCCTTAGACCTGAGGTTATTGCACAGTCCGAGTTGAGGATCACCGACTTAGGTTCTGTCAAACGCTGTTCCGTCACTGGGCAGTTATAAAGGCGGAGTTCGGGTTGACGGAGAACCAAGCTACATGATGTGAATAACCGAGATGGGATTTTTCCCCTCCATCTGGAGAGATATTCTCTGTGCCCTCTCGGAAGATATGATTCGGAAAGCATGGCCATGCGTGACTCGGTTAAGTGTTAACCGAGGCAACCGACTAAGAGTTAGTCGGATGAATCACTTATCTCGGATCGAGAAAGAGAGTCGGACTATTTAAGGGATGACGATCATTCGCCTATAGTCCAACAAGGTATATCGCGAGGCAAAAGGGACTCTGACGAAAGTCGCATTGGAAGGTATGTCGTCATGACTCTTTGGTACTTGGGAGTTGGCACGTTCTGCTAGGAGCCGCTACCAACTGATCGGTCACGAGTGAGACCTGAATCGTGTCCGGGTCACCATGAGCCTATTGGGTCACACACTTAAGAGCGGGAGCATATTTGGGTTGGACCCAAAAAGGAAACGGACAGAGTCAGTGAGTTGGACTCGCAGTGACTAATATAGGCCTTTTAGTGAATGGGCCACAAGTGAGTGGAGCCCACTTTCACTCCCTATATAAGCTGGGGCGCAGGTTCTTAGAGCACACGGTTATGTCACTCCATGTGTTGGAAACCCTAGCTCCAGTCCAGTCCAGTCCTGTCGCCGCCGTACCGGACCTAGCAGTCCATCGCTGGCGCTCCTCCTCGTACGTGTGGATACTGGCAGAGGTGCTGTACGTTCAGCACTTCGATGATCGTGGATCGGAATGGATCATGAGGATTGCACTGCATCAAGCGACGTGCTTCATCGATTCCGCAACCGCGCGTCTAGTGGTAATTCTCGTGGCCTACTACCTCAGCTAGATCTTGGGATCACTGCGTAGGAAAAGGTTTTGTTTTTCTCTGCGTGGCCCAACAGGTCCCAGACCCTTAGCCCGGCTAGTCGGTTGTCTTCCTCATGCACTTTGCATGTGGGTTTGGCTTGCCAGCGAGCAAGTTCCTCCTCGAGATCTTCGTCACCTTCAACCTTCAATTCCATCATCTGGGGGCGAATGCGGTGGCACAGCTGTCGCACCATGTGGCTTCGTGTGAGGATTACTTGGGGGTTCTCCTTGATACGGCGAACTTCCTCTAGTTCTTCAACTTCAAAGTCTAGGTTGTGGGGAAGGACGGGCCATTGACGGAGACGGGTTGCTGCGCCATCTACCTGTGACCGTCGGCGGTGATGCCATGGCTCACCATGCCCGACATGGTGAAGTTGTGGCAGTGCTCGTGCTTCTACGTGCGGTACGCCTCCGAGGTGGACTGGATCTAGCTGCCGCCATTCACCAATGTCCCATCAACCTAGAAGGCCTGGTTCGTCAAGGGCATGGGCGACACGGCGGACATGGACCGGATGGCGACCCGGCTAGAGGTCATGGTGGAGAGGGACGGGCTCACCCCCAGGACATCTTGCTATCCTGGATGACGAGTCACGTGCTTCCGCTGATGGCACGGTCGCACAAGATGTGCCACCTCTCTGGCTTCAATGACCCCACCCGGGTGTCCCGGCAGGAGGTGCCATTCGGGGCTCTCAGAGAGTGGCGTGCCATGATCTCTAAGGAGGATCTGGCGGATGACTGGACCTTCTCCTGCGCTCCGTACCATCGGGGCTGGCTGCCACCCATGGTTTTTTTTGCCCTGTTCCTTCTAGTTGATATTTCTGGAGGAGCCCTTTGCTTGCTTCTTATTTGCCCCCTTTGAGTATCTCTTTACGGCACATCTTGCGGAGGATGGCATGGGCGACCATAAGCTGCCCATCTTCTCCGGGGACTTCAAGCCGTCGAAGTACCTGCAGACGAAGGCGAAGAGCTTCCCCACCCGGGCCGATGAGGGTTGCAAGGACCCGCCCAGTGAGTGTGCCCCTTCTCCCTGCATTTCCTTCCTCGGCTGACTTCTACATCCGGATTTTTGACAATCTTGTTCGTATTGCTGTAGCCGTGCATAGTGAGGATGCCGCTCTCACCTCGGCCACCTCGGGGAGGTCGAGGGGGAAGCGGGCTGCCTCGGCCAGTGCCGCCCCAATTGGCGGCGGCATGAAGAGGAGTCGCCGACCAAGGGCCCCCATTGTCGCACCAAGCATCGCTAGGTGGATGTTTTTGCTCTTCCTTCTTCATGTTGGCGTAGACCTTGACTTTTTCTTATCATGCTATTGTCCTCTTCACGCAGTGAGGCGATGTCGCTAGGTGGCTCCGCGACCATCGCTGCTGCATCCGCCCCTCCTTCGGCTGGAGCAGAGGGGCCTGCCCAACCGGATGAGCCCTTCGTGGCCATGCCGGTTGAGGCTAAGGCGAGCATGGCGGAGACGTCCCCACCGGCTGCACCCGTGACCCTGCATCGCGCCTCCGCCGCCTCCAAGCTTGCTGAGGCTCTCTTGGCCGGGCATGGCACTGTGGCTGCTCACCACCCCTTGCTTACAGAAGGTACGGACCCGGTAACAAGTGATGGTCAGCCCGTTTCCATCGCTTTCCAGGTGTAGGAGCCCGTGGAGGAGGCGTCCGTGCCACCGGTTGGGGGAGATGGTGGGCGCGTCGAGCCCTAGGCGGAGGCGCCACGCGCGGCATCCGGGAGCGATGATGACCTCCAAGTGACCGGCTGGAGAGTGTCCCGGGTTGCACCGTCGCCGGATGGTCTCCTAGCGCAACTCTCCACGTCTTCTCCCGCCGCTCTTGGCCAGGCATGCCACCTGGTTGAGGCAATGGAGCAGGAGCTTGGCCGGGCCAAGGAGTTGGAGGCTTCCTTGGATGTAAACTTCTCCTTTCCCTTGTTTCTATTCTTCTTGCCGGCTGGCTTTGTCGTTCTGCTTTTCATTGTTTCTCTTCCATAGAGGGCTTTTGCTGAGGCGGCTAAGACCACACAGGACCTAGGCGGTAAGATTGTTTGCTCTGCCATGTCCGCCCAATTGCATGAATTTTCATGTTTTTTGTTGACCATTAGGTGCCCTCCTGTATCTCTGTTAGCGGACAGGGACCGAGAGGTGGAGAGGTTGAAAGTGCAAGTGCACCGGCTGGAGGAGTCCAACACGGCTCGCCAATCCCAGATTGGTGAGCTGGTGGAGTACCAGAAACGGATGGACACCAAGGCCGGTCAGGCCAAGAAGACCACCGACATCCGCGCCGAAGACCTCAAGCAGCTCAAGGCCATGTACCAAAAAAAGGAGGACGCCCTGAAGGGAGCCCGGTCAGAGGAGAAGGCTGTGCTGGCTAAGCTCTTTCAGATTGCAGAAATTGTCATTAGTAAGTTGTCTCTCAACTGCTGGACTCGCTTTTCATCTGTTGCAGCCGGTTTGACATTTGTCGGGTGCACCTCAGTATCCTGAGGTGACAGACCAAGCTCTTGCCCGTATTCCCGAGGCAGACGCTGGGCGCGACCTTCACCCGGAGGAGCTGGTGTTGGTCATCAGCGAGGGGCTATCCAGATGTGCAGCAGGGCTCTTGATGTTTTTACCTATGTCTAGACGGACACCACCTTCCCAGCCACCATGCAAGCCCTGGCTGCCAAGCTCGCTAGTGCCCCTGATATGATGGACGCGCTACGGGAGTGGGCGGCGTGCGGCGGCATGGAGATGGTGCTACCGCTGCTGAAGTCTTGGTACCCTGATGTGGATCTTCAGAGCCTTTCATGAGGATTACAGCAGGGGACCAGCTACGACCAGCTCCGTGTCGAGGTTGCCGACATCCGTTCTTGCGGTGTCAACATCGGGAGCTTCATCCAGCTGGATCGGGACTTCAGCCATCCGCGGCTACCTCCGATCGTGACGATGTCGCCTCCAGCAACCATGGCCCGGTGGACACCTCCGGTCCTTCTGCCGATCCCCAAGCCTAATCCCTAGTATGCCAGTCGTATTTGTACCGGTTTCCAGCTTGTCCTTTTGTGATGTTGTCTTGCCCTTTGTGAACAATTTGATTTTTGTCTGTATTGAACTCTGGCAGGAGCTTCGTCTACCCTTTCTTGTACTTGCTGTTTGTTTTCTTTTCTTGTGTTGTAAGCTTGCTGCTATGTGGGGGCGCACAAGCACATGCATAGGGTGTAGTCTTCGAGGTTCAGGCCGACTAGAGCATCTAGCCAGGTTGAAGATCCTTTTTGTTGTTTCCAATTGTAGGTCCTTGTGTGGGGGCGCGTGAGCGCACCCACAGGGTGTATTCCCCAAGGTTCGAGCCGGCTGGAGCATCCAGCCGGGTCGAAGCTCCCTTCTACCTTCTGTCGTTTGGTGGTAACTGGCCTCCGGCTGTGGTACTTGGCTTGGGTTTTGGCTCATGCAAAAAAAAAGACACAAGTAATGGTTTATGCGTTAGATATGCATAGTAGGAATATAGTCTGTAGCTCATTCATTTGGTTGGAAACTTTGCCGTTTTGCATGAAGCTGATAACTTCGTCCTTTTCTTAGTGAGCATTGGCTATTCAAGTTGTTCCCTTGCCAGCCGTTAGGCAGGATCAAAGGGTTGGCTAGTTGGCGTACTGCACAATACTTCGGATTTTGGTTATCGGCTTCGAGCTAGCGAGCACAACCGGAGGATCCAGTCATTTTTTCCCTCTGACTTTTCCTGTATGGTTCTTCGAGTTTTTATGCTCTTGCCGTGTCTGTCAGCCGGCATGCGGTCTGCAACAGGAATCAAAGAGGAAACCCTTAGAGCCTCATACAGTACTTCGTCTTCTAGAATGCACGGTTGTCTAGGCCATCCGGCGAGTCCCCGGGAGAGACTATCGGATCCGGGGTTAAACATAATGCAGCCAGAAAACATCAAGGTATGCAGCAGAAAATGCTGAATGATTACGGAGTCCCCGAGACTGTGTGGACACTCCACAACTGGTTCATTACATGAAAGTAAGATACATGCGCTTCTTATTCAAACGTAGAACGGGTGAAGCAGGTTCGTGTTTCATGGGCGCCTAGTTTCTTCATCGGAGCGGTCCATTTTGTTCTTTGCTGGCTGGCAGGTGTCGATGAGGTAGTATGGGTTGTTCTGCAGCACCCGATTGATGATGAATGGCCCCTCCCAAGGTGGAGATAGCTTGTGCATCCCCTTGGTGTCTTGTACCAGCCACAGGACTAGGTCGCCCTCTCGAAATGAGACGTTGCGGATCTAGCTGGCGTGGTAGCGATGAAGGTTCTGCTGGTAGATGGCGGATCTGGACAGGGCCAGCTCGCGTGCTTCTTTGTGTAGGTCGACACTATCCTCACGCGCCTCATTGGCTTACTGCTCCGTGTATAACAACTTGCAGGGAGCGTCAAACTCGATGTCCGTTGGTAGTACCGCCTCCGCTCCATAGACAAGGAAGAATGGAGTGTAGCCGATTGAGTGGTTCGGCATGGTGCGTACTCTCCACAGCATAGCCATATGCTCTTCTATCCAGCATCCAGGAGACATCATCAATGCCTCGATCAGCCGTGGCTTAATTCTAGATAGGACCAGACCGCTTTCTCGCTCGCACTACACATTGGACTGGGGGTGCGCGACGAAGGCGAGGTCCAGGCAGATACCCTTGTCTCCACAGAAGCGTGCAAAAGCCCCTTTGGCGAAGTTTGTACCGTTGTCGGTGATGATGTTGTTGGGGTAGCCAAAGCGTGTGATGATGTCGCTGAAGAACTTCACCACTATCGGCCCATCCAGCTTCTTGATTGGTTTTGCCTCAATCTATTTGGTGAACTTGTCTACCGCCACCAGTAGGTGTGTCATGCCGGACTGCGCCATTTTGAAGAGGCCCACCATGTCCAAGCCCCAGATGGCAAATGTGCAGGTGATGGGGATCGTCTTGAGCGCCATCGATGGAGTGTGTTTCTGCTGGGTGAATCGCTAGCATCCATTACATGCCTTTACCAGCTGCTCGGCGTCCTCCAGCACTATGGGCTAGTAAAACCCAATGCAGAATGCTTTTGCCACTATGGCTCGTGACGATGCGTGGTGACCGCAATCTCCTTGGTGAATGTCCACCAGCAGAAGGATTACCTCTTCTTGGCTCACGCAGCGCTAGTAGATTCCTCTAACACTGCGCTTGTATAGCTCATTGTTGATGATGGTGTATGCACTTGCCATGCGCTTCACTTGCCTTGACTCAACCTCTTCATCAGGCAGCTCTCCTTTAGCTAGGAAGTTCAAGAATGGCTTGCCCCATGGAGGCGTTTCCCGGATGGCGCACACAGTATCCATGATCAGCTTGATTTCCTCGCTCCTGGCTGGCTCGGGCTCGTCGGGCGGCCTGCTGGGTGGGATTCCGGAGCCGACAGTCCCCGGGCTACTGGAGTTGGCTAGGAGTGTTGTGGACTTTGGCCAGGCAGTCCTCGGGATGGAGGCGGTAGTCCCCGGGTGCAGCACGGTAGTCCCCAGGTGCGGCGTGGCAGTCCCCGGGGCCTTGGCTACCGCTTCTGGTTGCTTGGAGCCGGCAGTCCCCGGGTCCGCAGCCATCATGATAGAATCGGACTCTGGAGACGGCATGATGGAGTGCTTCCGTAAATGTTGGAGGCTGAATCCAGCCGGAATTGCCGCTGTTGTTGACCCAACGTGGGTGAGTGCATCCGTGGCTTCGATGTTTGCTCGGGGTACATGGTGAAACTCGCATCCTTCGAAGCAGGCACATAGCTACTGTACGAAGAAGCAGTATAGTTCCATGTTTGCGTCCTTGGCGTCCCAATCACCTGATACTTGCTGCACCACCAAGTCCGAGTCAACATAGTAGAGGATGTGCCTAATGCCGATTTCTTTTGCTATCTTGAGGCCATGGACGGGATCTTCGTACTCGGTGACATTGTTGGATGCGTGGAAGTGGATCTACAACATGTACTCCAGCCGGCCTCCTTTTGGAGAGGTGATGACGACCCCGGCTCTGAGTCCCTCGTACATCTTGGAGCCATCAAAGTGTAGCTTCTAGTGCATGGAGTCAAGGAATGGAGGCAGGTACTACGTCTCTGCCCCAATCAACGAGGAAGTGCGCCATGTCCTGAGACTTGATCGCCGTTTTTGGCTCATACCGGATGCAGTGTGCAGTAAGCTCTATTGCCTATTTTGCCAACCAGCCGGTGGCGTCCTTGTTGCTGATGGTCTCCAAAAGGGGGGCTAACAACACTACCCGAATGGAGTGCTCTTGGAAGTAGTGCTTCAGTTTCTTGGCGGCCATGTATACGCCATACACCAGCTTCTGATAGTGTGGGTAGTTCTTCTTTGATAGCGAGAGTACCTCACTCAGGTAGTACACTGGGCGCTGGACCGGCTGGACCTTTCCTTCTTCTATCCTTTCAACTACCAGCATGACACTGATGACCCAATTGGTAGCTGCAATGTACAACAGCATTGGCTCCTTTGCGGTGAGGGACGCCAGTATTGGTGGAGAGGATAACATGCGTTTGAGGTCATAGAAGGCCTCGTCCGCCTACACCGTCCAGATGAACTGGTATGTTTTCTTCATTAGCTGGTACAGGGGGAGTGCCTTCTCGCCTAGCCGGTTGACGAACCAGCCGAGGGAGGCTAGGCACCCTGTGAACTTCTACACGTCGCGCAGATTCTGCGGTGGTGCATGCGCTCGATTGCGCCAATCTTCTCTGGGTTGGCCTCGATTCCACATTCTGAGACGAGGAATCCGAGGAGTTAGCCTACTAGGACACCGAACATGCACTTCTCCGGGTTCAGCTTCATCTGGAACCGGCGAAGGTTTCCTTCAGGTCTTCGAGGAGGATCCACCTCTCATTTGTCTCACCACGTCATCGACGTAGGCATGCACGTTTCTGCCAATCTGCGATTGCAAGCACTTCTGCATGCAGCGCTGGTACGTGGCACCTGCATTTTTCAGTCCAAATGGCATGGCAGTGTAGTAGTAAGCCCCATACGAGGTGATGAATGTTGTCCTTATTTGATCAACGGGGTTCAGCCGGATCTGGTGGTAGCTGGAATACGCGTCCAGAAACGACAAGAACTCGTAGCCGGCAGTGGAGTCGACCACTTGATCTATCCTTGGCAGGGCAAATGGATCTTTGGGGCATGACTTTTTGAGGCTGGTGTAGTCAACACACATGTGCCAAGTCTTGTTCTTTTTCAGCACCAGCACCGGGTTCGCCAACCATTCCGGGTGGAAAACCTCCATGATGAATCCGGCTGCGAGCAGTCATGTGATTTCTTCACCAATGGTTCTTCTCTTCTCCTCAGTGAAGCGACGTAGTGATTGTTTGACCAGCTTTGCATTTGGCCTGACGTGTAAAGATTGCTCGACGAGCTCCCTCGGAACACCTGGCATGTCCTTGGGCGACCATGCGAAGATATCTCGATTCTCACGGAGGAAGTCGACGAGCGCGCTTTCCTATTTGCTATCGAGGACGTCTCCGACCAGGACGAACTTATCCAGCTCGGCCTTATTGAGCAGGATCTTCTTGGTGCCCTTTGATGTCTTGAACTGCGCCTCTCCGGCTGGCTTTGGCTCGCCAACCGGCATGTCCGCCTACAGGGCTGCCACGTTCTGCATGATGATGCGCTTCTCTTCCGTGATGATCATGGCGTCGGCGATCTTGGAGCCGTCAGTGGCGCATTCCGCCGACCACCTGCAGTCGCCTACGACTATGATTACTCCCTTTTGCCTAGGGAGCTTCATCTTGAGGTAGGCATAGTGCGGCACCGCCATGAACTTGGTGAGCGCTAGGCATCCCAGGATGGCGTGGTATGTGATGGCCCAAAATATATGGAGCTTGTTGGGGAACCCCAAGAGGAAGGTATGATGAGCACAATAGCAAGTTTTCCCTCAGTTATGAAACCAAGGTTATCGAACCAGTAGGAGCAAGGAAACACCTCCAAGGTGTTGTTTCCAACTTGGAGTCCTGCACAACACAACCACAGAACTTTGCCCCCAACTTACAGTGAGGTTGTCAATCTCACTAGTTTTACTGAAAACAAAGGATTAAACGTATTGTGTGGAAGAAAGTAAAAGCTTGCATAAAGTAAACAGAAAACAGTAAACAATTGTAGATTGATGATAAAAGAAAGGAGCAGGGTCCATAGTTCACTAGTGGTGATTCTCCTTAAGATAGGTGACATGTTGGGTGAACAAATTACAACGAGGCAATTAACAAACATCGAGAAATGATACATGCATATACTAATCATCTTTACTCCTGTGAGATTTGATTGGGCATTACAACATTATACATAGACCATAATCAAATTGCATCTATGACTAATAATCCACCTTCAGGTTATCAATCCGAACCCCCTCTAGTATTAAGTTGCAAGCAACAGATAATTGCATTACGCATTGCATGTAAAGTAAACAATATGATTGTTCTATTAACAAAGGATTGTTGTTTTCTCCCTAGTAGCAACAACACATCTAGTACCTTAGAGATTTCTGTCACTTCCCAGATTACTAGAGGCATGAACTTACTATCGAGCATAAATACTCCGTCTTGGAGTTGCTAGCATCTACTTGGCCAAGATATCTACTAACAGCGAAGAGCATGCAAGATCACAAATAACAAAGACATGATAGAATCAATAATCAATCTAAAATAGCATCTCAATATCCATCGGATCCCGGCAAACACAACATGTATGATTACAAATAGATGATCTTGATCATGAACGGAGCTCACAATATCTAGACATGGTAGCACAAAGGAGAAGAACCAACCATCTAGCTACTACATGGACCCGTAGTCCAAGGATGAACTACTCATGCATCACACCAGAGGCTTGCATGGTGATGAAGAAGTCCTCCAGGGTGAATTCTCCCCTCAGACAGGGTGCCGGGAAGAGCTTCAGATCCCTCCCGATCTAGCGATGGAGATGACGGAGCTTAGGGTTTCTATATCGGAGGCATCTTATAGGCGAAAGGGGAGGTCGAGGAGGTGCCCTAGGAGGCCACACCACCCCCTGGCGCGGACCAGGCCTGGCCGCGTGGCCAGGTGGTGTGGGCGGCCCCTGGCCCCTCTCCGTCTCGTATTCTGGCTCCGTGTCCCCCTCGGTGAAATATTGACTTTGGCTTTTGTCCGGTCCAATTCCGAGAATATTCATTTTCTGACTTTCCTGGAACCAAAAACAGCAGAAAACAGGCAGCTGGCACTGTGGCATCTTGTTAATAGGTTAGTCCAAGAAAGTGTATAAAAAGTACTCCAAAGTGTGGACAAAACATAAGAAAGTAGATATAAAACAAGCATGGAACATCAAAAATTATAGATATGTTTGCAATGTATCAACATCCCCAAGCTTAACTCCTGCTCGTCCTCGAGTAGGTAAGTGATAAAAAGTAAGAATAATTTTTTAGGTGACATGCACCATCATAAACTTGATCAAAGTATTTGTAAAACATTGATAGCTGGGATCATAGTACTTCAACATAACATGAAAGATAAAGTTCTAACAATAAGACATAGCAACTATGTTGTAACATGAAAAGGCACAAACAAAAGATTCATGAAAAACAATGCTTTGTAAGACGTTTGTTTGTTTCACATAAAGAAAACATAGCATAGCGGCATTTAGCTTGTCGCTCATAATGTAGCAAATCATAATTGCATCAGACACCTTCAAAGTTTATAAGGGTGACTAGATACAAATAGTTTAAGAACAAGCAATATCAAAGTTATGCATCAATCAACAAGTCTTGGGACAATGCACATTAAACTAAGAATGGCCACTATGCTCTCTCAATAGGTGCATAAAGATAGAAGGTGGAGACTCAATATAAAAGTGGAAGAAAGGCCTTCATAGAAGGAAGCAGGAATTCAAGTTTCATAAAGAGCTTTCAAAAATTATGGTACTTATTAGCTTTCAGCTCTCATTGCCCCTATCATAAGCATCTTGAAGTGATTAAGGGTAAAGTGAAGAAACTATGGAGTATATGCTTGACAAAGTATAAGTTGGAAATCTCATGTCCCTTGAATACGGACATGTTCATCTGCGGTACCAAAGTTCGCAGGCCAGCGCATGGCGGTACCTAAGTTGCCTGAAATTACCGCGTTTCGAAAAGTTGGGATGCCAACTATGGAGAGGGGCCATTTCGAGGCAAACTCATCTCATCCCTGCCAAATTCAAACATTTCGTTAAACCGCCCCGTGAAGTAGACGGTCGGGACCCTCATGTCGGTCATCTGTCCATGACGCGGGCGCCAACGCGGCAACCTCTTAGGCAAATCGAGCAGCTAAGTGGATTAGATGTGTTGACAAATTTCACAAATCCATTCACAGCTTTCCCCTAGCACCGGCGGTGTCGGAATCCACCCACCAGGTAGGACGATCCCTTCGGACATTTGACTTTTGGGGCCAAGTTGTTGCGCCCAGTTGCTGCGCCTAGTCGCTGATCCCGATCTCCAATGGCGCATGCGGTAGCCGCTGTTGCGAGGCTCTACCCCGCCTCCGCCCTCGATGAGCCGAGCAGTTCAGAGGATGGCAGATCCTACTATCAAGGAAGAAGAAGTTCTGGCTACAAGCGAGTGAGCTACCCTTCTCTTTGCTATTCGCACTAATTATAACTGCTAGCTGGCTACTGAACCTCAAATTGTTTGTTAGCCCAACGCTGACAAACATATTTTGTCCATAGTTTTCTATCAAGTGGGATCTGCACGGACCCCCCTTACCTGGTTACGGTAGTCCTCTACAAGTACGACTCTAAGGGCAAGTGGTATGGACACCATTGTTTCACGATGGAAGAAGCGCCTGGACAGAGCTGCACTATATCTGGTATGGTTGTTGCTCTGCGTAATCATGTTGAATTATGGCCTAAGCAGACTGCAAAGTTCAGCTTCATGGATGAACATGGCATCATGGTTCCTATAACGTGTGACAGTCAGCTAATTGGGTTGATGAAAAGGTATGCTTCGGCTGCCATGTTTGAGCTGAAATGTGATGTACTTGATGTGGAAGCTGCTGCAACTAGGAGTCGCCCTTCTATTCTTGGACAGGGTGGTTGCACAAACCCAATTAGCTCCTGGTAAGCAAAGGTCGCTTGGGGTTCGCATGTTTGTGCTAAATTGTAATTTTTGTTTTATTTACTCTGTAGATATTGGACAGTTATGCAACAGTCTTGTTTCTTTGACAGGAAGCGCCGCAAGGTTAGAAACATGACTGCTGGGTCAGTCATTTTGCTGCCCAAAGAAATTAAAAACAAGTGGAAAGATGATGCTGGACACGATTCTGGTGCCCATTGTCCCGACGATGCAGAGTACGTGAAGCTAAGAAAATTGTCACCGAGGAAGAGGAAGAAGGCAGGAAATGAAGAAGCTAGTGGACGTGAAGGCTTGGCACCCAGGCTGCGGAAGAAGGTTGCTGACAATGAAGATGCATATTAATGTGTTGAACTTGAACCTATATATGTAATTCTATTAAATTTTGGAGCTATGTGTATGGCACGTTGCTGGGCGAAACAATCTACCCACGTTCTCTGAGTAACATGTACCGCGACTTATGGTTTGGAAATGCCCGAGTCAGTAGTTGAATCCGAAATTGTGATTGTTTGAACCTATATATGTAATTCTGTTAAATTTTGGAGCTATGTGTATGACACGTTGCTGGGCGAAACAATCTATCCACGTTCTCTGAGTAACATGTACCGCGACTTATGGTTTGGAAATGCCCGAGTCAGTAGTTGAATCCGAAATTGTGATTGCGCCACTTCTATCTGAAAACAAGGATCCACCGGTTCCACGATTGCTGAGGGGCAGGAGGTCTCCAAATACGACGGAATATAAGTCGCACAGAAATAAATTATTTAAGCTGCCACACTCCATGAAGCAGCAACTTATTTCAGATGCTGCACAATGACGTGGCAACATAAACAGTAATGTTCTCACCGATAATGCCCAGATGAGGAGAAAATCGGTACCACTTTCTGGCCCAATATTGAGTCCGTCTATCTCACCGCCTCTCTGCTCCTACATCCCCTGCATCTGGCGAAGCTCCCGGATCTCCAGTAACCGGGCGTACGTGCTTCCACTTTATAAATTGTGGTTGTGCCATTTCCATGCAGCCAAATCCACGTAGATTACGTTTAAACAAACCACCAATGTCAGAATACACTAGTAGAAAAGGGGTCTTTGGTCCACAGTCACGTTCCCAATCCAGGACAGAGATCTAAATCGAGGCGGAAATTAATCTAAATCACAAATTCTTCCACAAATTAATCGAGATAGAGATCTAAATCGAGGCATTTCATTAATTCAACCACAAATTCTTCTAAACAAAGGTGTTATTTCACATCCTATATTAATTCAACCACTAGTCAACAATTTCACTTCCGCTGCCGCTGTCCTTCGAGCCGCCGGCTTCCTCGTCGTCGTTGGACAGAACCTCCATGATTTCCGCATTGTTCGCGAGATGGAGCACCTCTTCGTGGCGAGCGGCGGCGATGACGGTGTACTTGGTCCGTCCAGGGACAGACCAGAACCTCTCTCGTCCTTCTCGGTTGCGCAGATCCCGGTGCACCACGCGCCGATAAATGATGTTGTTGCCAATCTTGGCCTTCCGCTCCTTCTTGAACAGCGCCGTCCAGTACGGACTGGCCGCCGCGTACCGGGGCAGCGCTCTCTTCCACGCGGGCATCTGGCGGCGGTGCGCCGCGATTTGGCTCTCCATCACGGCTCCGCCGGGACAAGGAGCGGAGCCACCGACACCCCCGCATAGGTGATGCGCCATCCGTGGGGCACCGTCGCGGACGGAGGCGCGAGGATGTCGAAGTGCACGAACATCAACGCCTCGTAGAAGTTCAGCGAGGGCATCTCCATGGCGGCGCGGTGGAGATTGGAGAGGGAGCGAGGGGGTGGACGACGAAGGGACGGCGCGGTGGAGATTGGAGAGGGCGAGAGGATGGGCGGCGAAGCGATGCGCTGTGGCGCCTCCTATTTGTACACAAGGACGACGAAGCGACGGGCAGAATATCCAAGGGGCATTGGTCAGACAAAAGGAAGTAATGCAGGGTTAAGACAGATTAACGGGCGACCAATTTTTTTACTCCCAGGACTCCGGGGCCAATAGTTTAGACCGCTAGGTCAACAAGTACAACTATTAGAACTTAAAAAAGGCACGGAGCTTAAGCTCAATAGAACTAGTTGTTGGAGATATGCCCTAGAGGCAATAATAAATATAGTTATTATTATATATCTTTGTGTTTATGATAAATGTTTGCATTCATGCTATAATAGTATTAACAAGGAAACCATTAATACTTGTGTGATTTGTAAACTTAATTTGAAGTCCCTAGTATAGCCTCTATACTTCACTAGCTTGTTGGTTGATTGATGATGTGGTTTCTTTGTCATGAACATTGAGATGTTATCAACAACAAGATCATATCGTTAGGAGAATGATATGGTGGACATACTCCTATAGACAAGCGTAGCATAAAGATCAAGTCATTTCAATAGTTCAATTGCTATATGCTTTCTGATACATAGTAACCTAATTCCTTCGACCATGAGATCATGCATATCACCTTTACTGGATGGATGCTTTGATGTCATCAAACACCACACCGTAACAGGGTGGCTATAAAGGTGGCATTGAGTGTTCGGAAAGTATTGGTTGAAACACATGGATCAAGAGTGGGATTTGTCCATCCACATGACGGATAGATATACTCTGGGCCCTCTCGGTGGAATGTCATCCAATTAGCTTGCAAGCATGTGACTTGGTCACAAGGGATCACATATCACGGGAACGAGAAAAGAGTACTTGTCAGTAACGAGGATGAACTAGGTATGCAGAGATACCGACGATCATAACCTCGGATAAGTAACATATCGTGAGACAAAGGGAAATTGGTATCGTATGTAAGTGGTTCATTCGATCGCAAAGTAATCGTAGAAATATGTGGGAGCCATATGAATTTCCAGATTCCTCTATTGGTTATTGTTCGGAGAAGTGTCTCGATCATGTCCGCATAATTCACGAACCGTAGGGAGACACACTTAAGGATTCGACGTTGTTTGAGTAGTTATGGTATTATGAGAAAGAGACTGAATGTTGTTCGGAGTCTCGGATGGGATCCGGGATATCACGAGGTGATCCGGAATGGTCCGGAGAATAAGATTCATATAAGGAAAGTCCCGTTTCGGAGTTCGGGAATGATTCCGGTGTTTTCATCGGGGATATTCTAGAAGGTTCCGGATTGTCCGGCACTCCGGGGGGGAAGGGGTACATGAATGTGTCATTACATATTGGAATGATTGCATCATGTACTAAGTGTTCTTGCTGTCCCAAATATAGGATTAAATTGAATCCTAAAACAGAAAAGTCAAATGTCCAGTTTGAAAGTCAAACTGCCAAAACAAGAAACTGTGGGAAACAAGCAAGAGGAGTATGAACCAACCTGGAGGAGGAGTTGGACTCCTCCAGGCCGGCGCCCAGCCCAAGGCCGAGTTGGGGAGGGACTCCCTCCCTCCCTTGGCGCGCCAAGACCCCCCTCCCATAAAAGGAGGGGCAGGGCTCCTCCTAGAGAGACACAAGTTTCCTATCCTCTAAACTAAACCCTAGATCTAGACCCCGGTTTAGAGCTATTCGGTTTAGAGCCTTCTAATTGGTTTAGAGCCCTCTAATTGGTGTGTCTAATTACTAGACCACTAATAGCCTCTCTCATAAGCTCCACCATACTCGCACCGGCTTAAGGCGAAGCCCTGCGGGATTTCCCCTCTACCTCCGGTACCACGCCGTTGTGCTGCCGGAATCGCGAGGAGAGTGCTACAACCTCCGCTGCCTGCTGGAACAAGGGAGAGGAAGGTCTTCGTCGAGTACCGAACGTGTGACCGACTGCGGGAGCGCTGCGGGAACGCGGCGCCGGAAGGATCGTCTACGCGATCTTGAGATCGGAAAGAGTACGACTACATCACCCACGAGAATCTGCTCTCGTTAAACACTTTGGAATCTTCGAGGGTGAGTTATTCCATCGACTCGTTGCTACAATCTAGTAGATAGATCTTGGCTTGTTTGTTTGTATGCGATAGAAAATTTTTGTTTTCCATGCTACGAACCCCTACAGTGGTATCAGAGCCGTGTCTATATGTAGATCTGTTGCACGAGTAGAACACAATGGTCATTGTGGGCGTTGATGCTTTTATTGTAGATTGCTTTTTGTGTACTTTGCATCTTGCGGTATGTTGGGATGAAGCGGCCCGGGCTAACCTTACATGACATCGTTCATGAGACTTGCTCCACGTTTGACATGCAACTTGTATTGCATAAGTGGCTTTGCGGGTGCCTGTTTCTCCTAGCATAGTTAAGATCCAATTTACAACGGGTAATCAACAATGCTAGTATCAATGTTGTGGTTCTTGTTCGTAAGTTAGAACGACACTTATGGAAAGCCCCAAACCACGTAAAATATGCAAAGAAAGTAGAAGCGTCTAACTTTGTTTTGCAGGGGTGTGCAGTGATGTGATATGGCCATGATTGTGATTATATTTGATGTATGCAATGTTCCTTATTGTAAGTTGGCAACCGGCAGGAGCCATATGGTTGTCTTTAATTTCTGTTAAGACCTGCGTGTCTATTCAAAATAGTTGTAATAGTTGAAGCTGGTGGACGACAACCATGGAGAAGCGTCATTGACCTTGATGCTATGCCGGTGATGATGGAGATCATATTCGTGCTTGAAGATGGAGATCGGAAGCACAAAGAAGAAAGGCCATATCATATCACATATTATGAATTGCATGTGATGTTAATCCTTTATGCATCTTGTATTGCTTAGTAGACGACGGTAGCATTATAAGATGATCCCTCATGCACATAAATTTCAAGTTCTAAAGTGTTCACCCTTAGTATGCACCGTTGCCAAAGCTTGCTGCTTCGAAGCACCACGTGATGATCAGGTGTCTTTGATTCCGCGGGTGAATACAACGTAAGCAAGCCAGATTTGCTTATGCGGAAGCTAAGGTTTGATCTTGACGAGCCTAGCATGTACAGACATGGCCTCAGGAACACGGATCGCCGAAAGGCAAAGCATGAATCATATAGTAGATATGATGAACATGATGATTGTTCGCCATTAAAACTATATCAGCTCTCGTGATGATCGGTGTTGATGTAGTGGATTTGGTTCGTGTGATCACTAAAACAATGTGAGGGATGTTGTTTTGAGTGGGAGTTCACCTAGTTTAATTTCATTAATTAATTTGAACTCAATTTGTCATAAACTTAGTCTAAACTATTGCAAATATGTTGTAGATCAATGGCAGCCCCTACCATCAATTTTAATGCGTTCCTAGAGAAAGAAAAGTTGAAAAACAATGGAAGCAACTTCGTGGATTGGTTCCGCAATTTGAGGATTGTCCTCACAGCTGGTAATTTGACCTATGTGCTGGATGCACCGCTAGGTGACCCACCTGCAGCTGATGCTACCGATGAAGTAAAGAATGTTTACCTTGCTCGGAAGAATTAGTACTCCATAGTTCAGTGTGCTATCTTGTATGGTTTAGAATCGGAGCTTCAGAAAAGGTTTGAAGAGTCAGATCCATATGATATTGTCGAGGATCTCAAATTAATCTTTGAGACTCATGCGGCAATTGAAAGTTATGAAGCTTCTGAAAAGTTCTTTAACTGCAAGATGGAAGAGGGTAGCTCCGTCAGTGAGCATGTGCTTAAGATGTCTGGGCACGCAAATAAACTTCAAAGTTTGGGTATAGTAATTCCTAATACTTTGGGAGTTTACCGCATCCTCCAATCACTACCACCAAGTTACAAGAACTTTGTGATGAACTACAACATGCAGAACATGAACAAAGAGTTGCCAGAACTATTTGCTATGTTAAAATCTGCAGAAGTGGAGATCAAGAAAGAGCACCAAGTGTTGATGGTCAATAAGACCACCAAATTCAAGAAAGGCAAGTCTAAGCAAAAGGGACACTTCAAGAAGGGTGGTAAGAAAGTTACCACGCCGACGAAGAAGACCAAGGCTGGACCTAAACCTGAAACTGAGTGCTTTTACTGCAAGGGAGAAGGTCACTGGAAGCGGAATTGCCCAAGGTACTTGGCGGATTTGAAGAACGGCAACATCAAGAAGAAAGGTATATCTGATATACATGTTATTGATGTGTATCTCACTAGTACTCGTAGTAGTGCCTGGGTATTTGATACTGGTTCGGTTGCTCATATTTGTAACTCGAAACAGGAGCTGCAGAATAAACGGAAGCTAGTGAAGAACGAGGTGACGATGCGCGTAGGAAACGGATCAAAGGTTGATGTGATCGCGGTCGGCACGCTACCTCTTCATCTACCATCGGGATTAGTTTTATACTTAAATAATTGTTATTTGGTGCCTGCATTAAGCATGAACATTATATCAGGATCTTGTTTATTGCGAGACAGTTACTTGTTTAAATCCGAGAATAATGGTTGTTCGATTTATATGAGTAATGTGTTTTATGCACATGCACCTTTGATAGATGGTCTATTCATATTGAATCTCGATAGTAGAAATATACATATTAATAACATTGAGGCTAAACGTTTGAAATCAAGCGATAATTTGACCTATATGTGGCACTGTCGTCTTGGTCACATTGGAGTGAAACGTATGAAGAAACTCCATTCCGATGGACTTCTTGAATCACTTGATTTTGAATCACTTGAAAGATGCGAAGCATGTCTGATGGGTAAAATGACTAAGACTCCATTTTCTGGTATAATGGAGCGAGCTACGGACTTACTGGAAATCATACATACCGATGTGTGTGGTCCAATGAGTGTAGCATCGCGCAGTGGTTATCGTTATGTTCTTACCTTCACGGATGACTTGAGTAGATATGGGTATATCTATTTCATGAAACATAAGTCCGAAACTTTCGAGAAGTTTAAGGAATTTCAAAGTGAGGTAGAGAATCAACGTAACAAGTAGATTAAATTTCTACGTTCTGATCGTGGAGGTGAATATCTAAGTTACGAGTTTGGCGAGCATTTGAAGAAATGTGGAATACTTTCACAATTGACACCGCCGGGAACACCACAGCGTAATGGTGTGTCTGAACGTCGTAATCGAACTCTCTTAGATATGGTTCGTTCTATGATGTCACTTACAGATTTACCGCTATCATTTTGGGGTTATGCATTAGAAACAGCCGCATTCACTTTAAATAGGGCACCATCTAAATCCGTTGAAACGACACCGTATGAATTATGGTTTGGGAAGAAACCTAAATTGTCGTTCCTTAAAGTTTGGGGATGCGAAGCCTATGTAAAGAAGTTACAGCCGGACAAGCTTGAACCCAAAGCGGAAAAATGCGTCTTCATAGGATACCCGAAGGAAACTATTGGGTATACCTTCTATCATATATCCGAAGGCAAAATCTTCGTTGCCAAGAGTGGATCCTTTCTAGAGAAGGAATTTCTCTCGAAAGAAGTGACTGGAAGGAAAGTAGAACTCGACGAGGTTGTCGAACCTTCTCTCGAAATTGCGAGTAGCGCAGCACCGGAAGAAGTTCCTGTGGTGCCTGCACCAATAAGAGAGGAAGCTAATGATAGTGATCATGAAACTTCGGTTGAAGTTGCTACAAAGCCTCGGAGGTCAACGAGAACTCGTACCACTCCAGATTGGTATGATTCCGTTATGAATGTCATGTTGGTGGACAACACCGATGACCCCGAGACATATGAGGAAGCGATGATGAGCCCAGATTCCAATAAATGGCAAGAAGCCATGAAATCCGAGATTGGATCCATGTACGAAAACCAAGTATGGACTTTGGTGGACTTACCGGATGGCCGGAAGGCTGTCGAGAACAAATGGATTTTCAAGAAGAAAACAGATGCTGATGGTAATGTTACTGTCTATAAAGCTCGACTTGTCGCAAAAGGGTTTCGACAAATTCAAGGAGTTGACTACGATGAGACTTTCTCACCGGTAGCGAAGCTAAAGTCTGTGAGGATAATGTTAGCAATCGCTGCATATTATGATTATGAGATATGGCAGATGGATGTCAAAACAGCATTCCTCAATGGAGACATTGATGAAGAGTTGTATATGATACAACCCAAAGGTTTTGTCGATCCTAAAGATGCTAACAAGGTATGCAAGCTTCAACGGTCCATCTATGGATTGAAGCAAGCATCCCGAAGTTGGAATCAACGTTTTGATAAGGTAATCAAAAGTTTTGGTTTTATACAAACTTATGGAGAAGCTTGTATTTACAAGAAAGTGAGTGGGAGCTCTGTAGCATTCTTAATACTGTATGTGGATGACATATTGTTGATTGGGAATGATGTAGACCTTCTTAATAGTGTCAAGGAATATTTGAATAATAGTTTTTCAATGAAGGATCTTGGCGAAGCAGCTTACATATTAGGCATAAAGATTTATAGAGATAGATCGAAACGCCAAACATCATTGTCACAAAGTACATATTTGGACAAAGTTCTAAAGAGGTTTGGAATGGAAGATAGCAAGAAAGGGTTCTTGCCCATGTTGCCCAATACGAACTTGAGTAAAACTCAAAGTCCGACATCGGCAGAAGATAGAGAAAGGATGAGTAAGACTCCCTATGCCTCAGCCATAGGATCTCTAATGTATGCCATGCTATGTACTAGACCCGACATCGCATATGCTGTTAGTTTAACTAGCAGATATCAAAGTGATCCAGGAGTGGATCATTGGACAGCGGTCAAAAACATCCTTAAGTACTTGAGAAGAACTAAGGATATGGTTCTTTCTTATGGAGGTGATGAACAGCTCGTTGTTAATGGTTACACCGATGCTAGTTGGAACACCGATCCGGATGATTCTAAATCACAATCTGGATACGTATTTATTTTGAATGGTGCAGCAGTTAGCTGGAGGAGTGCAAAGCAAAGCGTTGTGGCGAGATCTTCAACTGAATCGGAATACATGGCTGCTTCGGAGGCTTCACAAGAAGCGATATGGATGAAAGAGTTCATTACAGAGCTGGGTGTGGTTCCTAGTGCGCTGGACCCAATGTCTATCTACTGTGATAACATGGGCGCCATAGCCAATGCGCAAGAACCAAGGTCACACAAGAAGCTGAAGCATATCAAGCTACGTTTTCACGCTATTCGAGAACATATCCAGGATGGGGATATAAAGATTTGCAAAGTACACACAGATCTGAATGTGGCGGATCCGTTGACTAAACCTCTCCCGAGGGCAAAACATGACCAACACCAAACTGCCATGGGTGTTCGGTATATTACCATGTAATCTAGATTAGATGACTCTAGTGCAAGTGGGAGACTGTTGGAGATATGCCCTAGAGGCAATAATAAATATAGTTATTATTATATATCTTTGTGTTTATGATAAATGTTTGCATTCATGCTATAATAGTATTAACAAGGAAACCATTAATACTTGTGTGATTTGTAAACTTAATTTGAAGTCCCTAGTATAGCCTCTATACTTCACTAGCTTGTTGGTTGATTGATGATGTGGTTTCTTTGTCATGAACATTGAGATGTTATCAACAACAAGATCATATCGTTAGGAGAATGATATGGTGGACATACTCCTATAGACAAGCGTAGCATAAAGATCAAGTCATTTCAATAGTTCAATTGCTATATGCTTTCTGATACATAGTAACCTAATTCCTTCGACCATGAGATCATGCATATCACCTTTACTGGATGGATGCTTTGATGTCATCAAACACCACACCGTAACAGGGTGGCTATAAAGGTGGCATTGAGTGTTCGGAAAGTATTGGTTGAAACACATGGATCAAGAGTGGGATTTGTCCATCCACATGACGGATAGATATACTCTGGGCCCTCTCGGTGGAATGTCATCCAATTAGCTTGCAAGCATGTGACTTGGTCACAAGGGATCACATATCACGGGAACGAGAAAAGAGTACTTGTCAGTAACGAGGATGAACTAGGTATGCAGAGATACCGACGATCATAACCTCGGATAAGTAACATATCGTGAGACAAAGGGAAATTGGTATCGTATGTAAGTGGTTCATTCGATCGCAAAGTAATCGTAGAAATATGTGGGAGCCATATGAATTTCCAGATTCCTCTATTGGTTATTGTTCGGAGAAGTGTCTCGATCATGTCCGCATAATTCACGAACCGTAGGGAGACACACTTAAGGATTCGACGTTGTTTGAGTAGTTATGGTATTATGAGAAAGAGACCGAATGTTGTTCGGAGTCTCGGATGGGATCCGGGATATCACGAGGTGATCCGGAATGGTCCGGAGAATAAGATTCATATAAGGAAAGTCCCGTTTCGGAGTTCGGGAATGATTCCGGTGTTTTCATCGGGGATATTCTAGAAGGTTCTGGATTGTCCGGCACTCCGGGGGGGAAGGGGTACATGAATGTGTCATTACATATTGGAATGATTGCATCATGTACTAAGTGTTCTTGCTGTCCCAAATATAGGATTAAATTGAATCCTAAAACAGAAAAGTCAAATGTCCAGTTTGAAAGTCAAACTGCCAAAACAAGAAACTGTGGGAAACAAGCAAGAGGAGTTGGAACCAACCTGGAGGAGGAGTTGGACTCCTCCAGGCCGGCGCCCAGCCCAAGGCCGAGTTGGGGAGGGACTCCCTCCCTCCCCTGGCGCGCCAAGACCCCCCTCCCATAAAAGGAGGGGCAGGGCTCCTCCTAGAGAGACACAAGTTTCCTATCCTCTAAACTAAACCCTAGATCTAGACCCCGGTTTAGAGCTATTCGGTTTAGAGCCTTCTAATTGGTTTAGAGCCCTCTAATTGGTGTGTCTAATTACTAGACCACTAATAGCCTCTCTCATAAGCTCCACCATACTCGCACCGGCTTAAGGCGAAGCCCTGCGGGATTTCCCCTCTACCTCCGGTACCACGCCGTTGTGCTGCCGGAATCGCGAGGAGAGTGCTACAACCTCCGCTGCCTGCTGGAACAAGGGAGAGGAAGGTCTTCGTCGAGTACCGAACGTGTGACCGACTGCGGGAGCGCTGCGGGAACGCGGCGCCGGAAGGATCGTCTACGCGATCTTGAGATCGGAAAGAGTACGACTACATCACCCACGAGAATCTGCTCTCGTTAAACACTTTGGAATCTTCGAGGGTGAGTTATTCCATCGACTCGTTGCTACAATCTAGTAGATAGATCTTGGCTTGTTTGTTTGTATGCGATAGAAAATTTTTGTTTTCCATGCTACGAACCCCTACACTAGTTATCACACATCTCCTTGATCTTCCTAATCTTAGCGCGATGCGCATCTTCCTGCGAGAGCAAGGATCGAATCGTCTGCTCCTTCCTTTTAGCATCTTCCTTGCACAGCTTCAATTGTTTCTCTCAATTTTTCCTCACGCACTTGTCGATACTCGTAGTTGTGAACTACAGGACTTTGGCCTGGTGAAGATCCTTCCTTGCTTGAGTCAGTTCTTGCTCTATTTTAGCCTTCAGGGCCAACGCCGTGTCCCTCTCCTTCTCGACTTTGCTAACCTTGTCTTCCACCCACTTGAGATCTCGCTTATACTTGGTCGTGTCAACTAGTTCCCATAGCTTCATCTCAACACTGTCAAGAAGTGAGCTGAATGCGGATTCTTTCAACTCAACAGTCATTTCCCATAGTTTGTCCAGCGTTTTCTGCATCGATTTGGGCCACTCTGGATCTACCCATTTAACAACACCGCAACTTCCTCCTCACATCATTGCATGATGTCCTTGACACCTTAGAAACCTCCACCTGCGTTTCGTCCTTCGAATGCTACAAATTTAGTAGGCACATATCCATGTTTACATACCAGAGGATTGTCTTCATCCACTAAACCGTGATAGTCGGCGTCATACATCGTCTGGTTGGCCTAACACATCATATGCGCATGAGTAAATGGAGTAGATCTGGCTCAAAAAATAGATAACTGGCCACGGATGATAGAGATAGAGATGAGACGACTCACATCGAAATCACCGTCCCTGTTGTCACGACGCGTTTCCTCGCTGTCTCCCCTTGAACCCATGGCGAGAGGGGAGGGGGTGGCTGCCAGAGAGGGGATTGGGAAGGAGGAGACGTCGGCTTGCGGCTACAGCAGGATGGGAGTGAAGTGGGGAAAGTGGCTTCGAGGGGAAGGAAGAGAAGTACGGGGAGGAAGAGAAGTAATGGGGACGTGACACTAGGATATGGCCCACTCAACTGGTGAGTCGTGACACTCGCAACAGGGGAGTCCCCGGTGTTGCCAGTTTGTCTAGAGCAAGCGTGGCCAATCATGCCACAGAACAGACTACTCGCAGATCGATCTCACGAATACCATCCCAATCATCCAAGCGCCCCGATCAAACGGTATGCAATGACACTGGTGGATCCATGTGTGGTCTGTGAGAAGAACACACATGCAATGACTCTAGATGTGGTTCATGAAAAGAGCAGACAGGCGATGACACTGGTGGATCCATGTGGGGTCTATGAGAGGAACACACATCCAATGACACTGGTGGATCCTTACGTGGTTTGTGAGAAGAACACACATGGAATGACACTAGTGATATGTGGTCTGTGAAAAGAACACACATGCAATGACACTGGAGGATCCATATGTGGTTTGTGAGAAGGACACACATGCAATGACACTGGTGGATCCATGTGTGGTCTGTGGGAAGAACACACATGCAATGACACTGGTGATATGTGGTTTGTGAAAAGAACAAACATGCAATGACACTAGGTGTGGTTAATGAAAAGAGCAGACATGCAATGACACTGGTGGATCCATGTGTGGTAAATGAGAAGAACACACATGCAATGATACTGGGTGTGGTTCATGATATGGTTTGTGAGAACAACACACATGCAATGACTCTAGATGTGGTTCATGAGAAGAACACACATGCAATGACTCTAACTGTGGTTCATGAAAAGAGGAGACATGCGATGACACCGGTGGATCCATGTATGGTCTATGATAAGAACACACATCCAATGACACCGGTGGATCCTTACGTGGTTTCTGAGAAGAACACACATGCAATGACACTGGTGATATGTCGTTCATCAAAAAGAGCATGAATGCGATGACACCGGTGGATCCATGTGTGGTCTATGAGAGGAACACACATCCAATGACACCGGTGGATCCTTACGTGGTTTGTGAGAAGAACACACATGGAATGACACTAGTGATATGTGGTCTGTGAAAAGAACACACATGCAATGACACTGGTGGATCCATATGTGGTTTGTGAGGAGGACACACATGCAATGACACTGGTGGATCCATGTGTGGTTCATGGGAAGAACACACATGTAATGACACTAGTGATATGTGGTTTGTGAAAAGAACAGACATGCAATGACTCTAACTGTGGTTCATGGAAAGAGCAAACATGTAATGACACTGGTGGATCCATGTGTGGTTAATGAGAAGAACACACATGCAATGACACTGGGTGTGGTTCATGATATGGTTTGTGAGAAGAACACACATGGAATGACTCTAGCTGTGGTTCATGAGAAGAACACGCATGCAATGACACTAGGTGTGGTTCATGACATGGTTTGTGAGAAGAACACACATGCAAGGACTCTAGCTGTGGTTCATGGAAAGAACACACACCCAATGACTCTAGCTATGGTTCATGAGAAGAACACACATCCAATGACACTGGTGGATCCATGTGTGGTATGTGAGAGGAACACACATGCAATGACTCTAACTGTGGTTCATGAAAAGAGCAGACATGCAATGACACCGGTAGATCGATGTGTGGTCTGTGGGAGGAACACACATCCAATGACACTGCTGGATCCATATGTGGTTTGTGAGAAGAACACACATGCACTGACACTGGTGGATCCATGTGTGGTCCGTGGGAAGAACACACATGCAATGACTCTAGATGTGGTTCATGAAAATAGCAGACATGCGATGACACCGGTGGATCCATGTGTGGTCTAGGAGAGGAAGACACATCCAATGACACCGGTGGATCCTTACGTGGTTTGTGAGAAGAACGCACATGCAATGACACTGCTGATACGTGGTCCGTGAAAAGAACACACATGTAATGACACTGGTGGATCCATATGTGGTTTGTGAGAAGGACACACATGCAATGACACTGGTGGATCCATGTGTGGTATGTGGGAAGAACACACATGCAATGACACTGGTGATATGTGGTTTGTGAAAATAACAGACATGCAATGACACTAGGTGTGGTTAATGAAAAGAGCAGACATGCAATGACACTGGTGGATCCATGTGTGGTTCATGAGAAGAACACACATGCAATGACACTGGGTGTGGTTCATGATATGGTTTGTGAGAAGAACACACATGCAATAACTCTAGCTGTGGTTCATGAGAAGAACACACATGCAATGACTCTAACTGTGGTTCATGAAAAGAGGAGTCATGCGATGACACCGGTGGATCCATGTGTGGTCTATGAGAGGAACACACATCCAATGACACCGGTGGATCTTTACGTGGTTTGTGAGAAGAACACACATGCAATGACTCTACATGTCGTTCATGAAAAGAGCAGACATGCGATGACACTGGTGGATCCATGTGTGGTCTATGAGAGGAACACACATCCAATGACACCGGTGGATCCTTAAGTGGTTTGTGAGAAGAAGACACATGCAATGACACTGGTGATATGTGGTCTGTGAAAAGAACACATATGCATTGACACTGGTGGATCCATATGTGGTTTGCGAGAAGGACACACATGCAATGACACTGGTGGATCCATGTGTGGTTCATGGGAAGAACACACATGCAATGACACTGGTGATATGTGGTTTGTGAAAAGAACAGACATGCAATGACTCTGACTGTGGTTCATGAAAAGAGCAGACATGCAATGACACTGGTGGATGCATGTGTGGTTAATGAGAAGAACACACATGCAATGACACTGGGTGTGGTTCGTGATATGGTTTGTGAGAAGAACAGACATGCAAGGACTCTAGCTGTGGTTCATGGAAAGAACACACATCCAATGACTCTAGTTGTGGTTCATGAGAAGAACACACATCCAATGACACTAGTGGATCCATGTATGGTCTATGAGAGGATCACACATTCGATGACTCTAACTGTGGTTCATGAAAAGAGCAGACATGCAATGACACCGGTGGATCCATGTGTGGTCTGTGGGAGGAACACACATGCAATGACACTTGTGGATCCATATGTGGTTTGTGAGAAGAACACACATGCAATGACACTGGTGGATCCATGTGTGGTCTGTGGGAAGAACACACATGCAATGACTCTAGATGTGGTTCATGAAAAGGGCAAACATGCGATGACACCGGTGGATCCATGTGTCGTCTATGAGAGGAACACACATCCAATGACACCGGTGGATCCTTACGTGGTTTGTGAGAAGAACACACATGCAATGACACTGGTGATATGTGGTCTGTGAAAAGAACACACATGCAATGACACTGGAGGATCCATATGTGGTTTGTGAGAAGGACACACATGCAATGACACTGGTGGATCCATGTGTGGTCTGTGGGAAGAACACACATGTAATGACACTGGTGATATGTGGTTTGTGAAAAGAACAAACATGCAATGACACTAGGTGTGGTTAATGAAAAGAGCAGACATGCAATGACACTGGTGGATCCATGTGTGGTTAATGAGAAGAACACACATGCAATGATACTGGGTATGGTTCATGATATGGTTTGTGAGAACAGCACACATGCAATGACTCTAGCTGTGGTTCATGATAAGAACACACATGCAATGACTCTAACTGTGTTTCATGAAAAGAGGAGACATGCAATGACACCGGTGGATCCATGTATGGTCTATGAGAAGAACACACATCCAATGACACCGGTGGATCCTTACGTGGTTTGTGAGAAGAACACACATGCAATGACACTGGTGACATGTTGTTCATGAAAAGAGCATGAATGCGATGACACCGGTGGATCCATGTGTGGTCTGTGAGAGGAACACACATCCAATGACACCGGTGGATCCTTACGTGGTTGGTGAGAAGAACACACATGTAATGACACTGGTGATATGTGGTCTGTGAAAAGAACACACATTCAATGACACTGGTGGATCCATATGTGATTTGTGAGGAGGACACACATGCAATGACACTGGTGGATCCATGTGTGGTTCCTGGGAAGAACACACATGCAATGACACTGGTGATATGTGGTTTGTGAAAAGAAGAGACATGCAATGACACTGGTGATATGTGGTTTGTGAAAGGAACAGACATGCAATGACACTAGGTGTGGTTAATGAAAAGAGTAGACATGCAATGACACTGGTGGATCCATGTGTGGTTCATGAGAAGAACACACATGCAATGACACTGGGTGTGGTTCATGATATGGTTTGTGAGAAGAACACACATGCAATAACTCTAGCTGTGGTTCATGAGAAGAACACACATGCAATGACTCTAACTGTGGTTCATGAAAAGAGGAGTCATGCGATGACACCGGTGGATCCATGTGTGGTCTATGAGAGGAACACACATCCAATGACACCGGTGGATCTTTACGTGGTTTGTGAGAAGAACACACATGCAATGACTCTACATGTCGTTCATGAAAAGAGCAGACATGCGATGACACTGGTGGATCCATGTGTGGTCTATGAGAGGAACACACATCCAATGACACCGGTGGATCCTTAAGTGGTTTGTGAGAAGAAGACACATGCAATGACACTGGTGATATGTGGTCTGTGAAAAGAACACATATGCATTGACACTGGTGGATCCATATGTGGTTTGCGAGAAGGACACACATGCAATGACACTGGTGGATCCATGTGTGGTTCATGGGAAGAACACACATGCAATGACACTGGTGATATGTGGTTTGTGAAAAGAACAGACATGCAATGACTCTGACTGTGGTTCATGAAAAGAGCAGACATGCAATGACACTGGTGGATGCATGTGTGGTTAATGAGAAGAACACACATGCAATGACACTGGGTGTGGTTCGTGATATGGTTTGTGAGAAGAACAGACATGCAAGGACTCTAGCTGTGGTTCATGGAAAGAACACACATCCAATGACTCTAGTTGTGGTTCATGAGAAGAACACACATCCAATGACACTAGTGGATCCATGTATGGTCTATGAGAGGATCACACATTCGATGACTCTAACTGTGGTTCATGAAAAGAGCAGACATGCAATGACACCGGTGGATCCATGTGTGGTCTGTGGGAGGAACACACATGCAATGACACTTGTGGATCCATATGTGGTTTGTGAGAAGAACACACATGCAATGACACTGGTGGATCCATGTGTGGTCTGTGGGAAGAACACACATGCAATGACTCTAGATGTGGTTCATGAAAAGGGCAAACATGCGATGACACCGGTGGATCCATGTGTCGTCTATGAGAGGAACACACATCCAATGACACCGGTGGATCCTTACGTGGTTTGTGAGAAGAACACACATGCAATGACACTGGTGATATGTGGTCTGTGAAAAGAACACACATGCAATGACACTGGAGGATCCATATGTGGTTTGTGAGAAGGACACACATGCAATGACACTGGTGGATCCATGTGTGGTCTGTGGGAAGAACACACATGTAATGACACTGGTGATATGTGGTTTGTGAAAAGAACAAACATGCAATGACACTAGGTGTGGTTAATGAAAAGAGCAGACATGCAATGACACTGGTGGATCCATGTGTGGTTAATGAGAAGAACACACATGCAATGATACTGGGTATGGTTCATGATATGGTTTGTGAGAACAGCACACATGCAATGACTCTAGCTGTGGTTCATGAGAAGAACACACATGCAATGACTCTAACTGTGTTTCATGAAAAGAGGAGACATGCAATGACACCGGTGGATCCATGTATGGTCTATGAGAAGAACACACATCCAATGACACCGGTGGATCCTTACGTGGTTTGTGAGAAGAACACACATGCAATGACACTGGTGACATGTTGTTCATGAAAAGAGCATGAATGCGATGACACCGGTGGATCCATGTGTGGTCTGTGAGAGGAACACACATCCAATGACACCGGTGGATCCTTACGTGGTTGGTGAGAAGAACACACATGTAATGACACTGGTGATATGTGGTCTGTGAAAAGAACACACATTCAATGACACTGGTGGATCCATATGTGATTTGTGAGGAGGACACACATGCAATGACACTGGTGGATCCATGTGTGGTTCCTGGGAAGAACACACATGCAATGACACTGGTGATATGTGGTTTGTGAAAAGAAGAGACATGCAATGACACTAGTGATATGTGGTTTGTGAAAGGAACAGACATGCAATGACACTAGGTGTGGTTAATGAAAAGAGTAGACATGCAATGACACTGGTGGATCCATGTGTGGTTCATGAGAAGAACACACATGCAATGACACTGGGTGTGGTTCATGATATGGTTTGTGAGAAGAACACACATGCAATAACTCTAGCTGTGGTTCATGAGAAGAACACACATGCAATGACTCTAACTGTGGTTCATGAAAAGAGGAGTCATGCGATGACACCGGTGGATCCATGTGTGGTCTACGAGAGGAACACACATCCAATGACACCGGTGGATCTTTACGTGGTTTGTGAGAAGAACACACATGCAATTACTCTACATGTGGTTCATGAAAAGAGCAGACATGCGATGACACTGGTGGATCCATGTGTGGTCTATGAGAGGAACACACATCCAATGACACCGGTGGATCCTTAAGTGGTTTGTGAGAAGAAGACACATGCAATGACACTGGTGATATGTGGTCTGTGAAAAGAACACATATGCATTGACACTGGTGGATCCATATGTGGTTTGCGAGAAGGACACACATGCAATGACACTGGTGGATCCATGTGTGGTTCATGGGAAGAACACACGTGCAATGACACTGGTGATATGTGGTTTGTGAAAAGAACAGACATGCAATGACTCTAACTGTGGTTCATGAAAAGAGCAGACATGCAATGACACTGGTGGATGCATGTGTGGTTAATGAGAAGAACACACATGCAATGACACTAGGTGTGGTTCATGATATGGTTTGTGAGAAGAACAGACATGCAAGGACTCTAGCTGTGGTTCATGGAAAGAACACACATCCAATGACTCTAGCTGTGGTTCATGAGAAGAACACACATCCAATGACACTAGTGGATCCATGTATGGTCTATGAGAGGATCACACATTCGATGACTCTAACTGTGGTTCATGAAAAGAGCAGACATGCAATGACACCGGTGGATCCATGTGTGGTCTGTGGGAAGAACACACATGCAATGACACTGGTGGATCCATGTGTGGTTTGTGAGAAGAACACACATGCAATGACACTGGTGGATCCATGTGTGGTCTGTTGGAAGAACACACATGCAATGACTCTAGATGTGGTTCATGAAAAGGGCAAACATGCGATGACACCGGTGGATCCATGTGTCGTCTATGAGAGGAACACACATCCAATGACACTGGTGGATCCTTACGTGGTTTGTGAGAAGAACACACATGCAATGACACTGGTGATATGTGGTCTGTGAAAAGAACACACATGCAATGACACTGGAGGATCCATATGTGGTTTGTGAGAAGGACACACATGCAATGACACTGGTGGATCCATGTGTGGTCTGTGGGAAGAACACACATGTAATGACACTGGTGATATGTGGTTTGTGAAAAGAACAAACATGCAATGACACTAGGTGTGGTTAATGAAAAGAGCAGACATGCAATGACACTGGTGGATCCATGTGTGGTTAATGAGAAGAACACACATGCAATGATACTGGGTGTGGTTCATGATATGGTTTGTGAGAACAACACACATGCAATGACTCTAGCTGTGGTTCATGAGAAGAACACACATGCAATGACTCTAGCTGTGGTTCATGAAAAGAGGAGTCATGCGATAACACTGGTGGATCCATGTGTGGTCTATGAGAGGAACACACATCCAATGACACCGGTGGATCTTTACGTGGTTTGTGAGAAGAACACACATGCAATGACTCTACATGTGGTTCATGAAAAGAGCAGACATGCGATGACACTGGTGGATCCATGTGTGGTCTATGAGAGGAACACACATCCAATGACACCGGTGGATCCTTAAGTGGTTTGTGAGAAGAAGACACATGCAATGACACTGGTGATATGTGGTCTGTGAAAAGAACACATATGCATTGACACTGGTGGATCCATATGTGGTTTGCGAGAAGGACACACATGCAATGACACTGGTGGATCCATGTGTGGTTCATGAGAAGAACACACATGCAATGACACTGGTGATATGTGGTTGTGAAAAGAATAGACATGCAATGACTCTAACTGTGGTTCATGAAAAGAGCAGACATGCAATGACACTGGTGGATGCATGTGTGGTTAATGAGAAGACCACACATGCAATGACACTGGGTGTGGTTCATGATATGGTTTGTGAGAAGAACAGACATGCAAGGACTCTAGCTGTGGTTCATGGAAAGAACACACATCCAATGACTCTAGCTGTGATTCATGAGAAGAACACACATCCAATGACACTAGTGGATCCATGTATGGTCTATGAGAGGATCACACATTCGATGACTCTAACTGTGGTTCATGAAAAGAGCAGACATGCAATGACACCGGTGGATCCATGTGTGGTCTGTGGGAAGAACACACATGCAATGACACTGGTGGATCCATATGTGGTTTGTGAGAAGAACACACATGCAATGACACTGGTGGATCCATATGTGGTCTGTGGGAAGAACACACATGCAATGACTCTAGATGTGGTTCATGAAAAGGGCAAACATGCGATGACATCGATGGATCCATGTGTCGTCTATGAGAGGAACACACATCCAATGACACCAGTGGATCCTTACGTGGTTTGTGAGAAGAACACACATGCAATGACACTGGTGATATGTGGTCTGTGAAAAGAACACACATGCAATGACACTGGAGGATCCATATGTGGTTTGTGAGAAGGACACACATGCAATGACACTGGTGGATCCATGTGTGGTCTGTGGGAAGAACACACATGTAATGACACTGGTGATATGTGGTTTGTGAAAAGAACAAACATGCAATGATACTAGGTGTGGTTAATGAAAAGAGCAGACATGCAATGACACTGGTGGATCCATGTGTGGTTAACGAGAAGAACACACATGCAATGATACTGGGTGTGGTTCATGATATGGTTTGTGAGAACAACACACATGCAATGACTCTAGCTGTGGTTCATGAGAAGAACACACATGCAATGACTCTAACTGTGGTTCATGAAAAGAGGAGACATGCAATGACACCGGTGGATCCATGTATGGTCTATGAGAAGAACACACATCCAATGACACAGGTGGATCCTTACGTGGTTTGTGAGAAGAACACACATGCAATGACACTGGTGACATGTTGTTCATGAAAAGAGCATGAATGCGATGACACCGGTGGATCCATGTGTGGTCTGTGAGAGGAACACACATCCAATGACACCGGTGGATCCTTACGTGGTTGGTGAGAAGAACACACATGTAATGACACTGGTGATATGTGGTTTGTGAAAAGAACACACATGCAATGACACTGGTGGATCCATATGTGATTTGTGAGGAGGACACACATGCAATGACACTGGTGGATCCATGTGTGGTTCCTGGGAAGAACACACATGCAATGACACTGGTGATATGTGGTTTGTGAAAAGAACAGACATGCAATGACTCTAACTGTGGTTCATGGAAAGAGCAAACATGTAATGACACTGGTGGATCCATGTGTGGTTAATGAGAAGAACACACATGCAATGACACTGGGTGTGGTTCATGATATGGTTTGTGAGAAGAACACACATGCAATGACTCTAGCTATGGTTCATGAGAAGAACACACATGCAATGACACTGGGTGTGGTTCATGATATGGTTTGTGAGAAGAACACACATGCAAGGACTCTAGCTGTGGTTCATGGAAAGAACACACATCCAATGACTCTAGCTGTGGTTCATGAGAAGAACACACATCCAATGACACTGGTGGATCCATATGTGGTCTGTGAGAGGATCACACCTGCAATGACTCTAACTGTGGTTCATGAAAAGAGCAGACATGCAATGACACCGGTGGATCCATGTGTGGTCTGTGGGAGGAACACACATGCAATGACACTGGTGGATCAATATGTGGTTTGTGAGAAGAACACACATGCAATGACACTAGTGGATCCATATGTGGTTTGTGGGAATAACACACATGCAATGACTCTAGATGTGGTTCATGAAAAGAGCAGACATGCGATGACACCGGTGGATCCATGTGTGGTCTATGAGAGGAACACACATCCAATGAAACTGGTGGATCCTTACGTGGTTTGTGAGAAGAACACACAAGCAATGACATTGGTGGATCCATATGTGGTTTGTGAGAAGGACACACATGCAATGATATTGGTGGATCCATGTGTGGTTCATGGGAAGAACACACATGCAATGACATTGGTGATATGTGGTTTGTGAAAAGAACAGACATGCAATGACTCTAACTGTGGTTCATGGAAAGAGGAGACATGCAATGACACTGGTGGATCCATGTGTGGTTAATGAGAAGAACACACATGCAATGACACTGGGTGTGGTTCATGATATGGTTTGTGACAAGAACACACATGCAATGACTCTAGCTATGGTTCATGAGAAGAACACACATGCAATGACACCGGGTGTGGTTCATGATATAGTTTGTGAGAAGAACACACATGCAAGGACTCTAGCTGTGGTTCATGGAAAGAACACACATCCAATGACTCTAGCTGTGGTTCATGAGAAGAACACATATCCAATGACACTGGTGGATCCATGTGTGGTCTGTGAGAGAATCACACATGCAATGACTCTAACTATGGTTCATGAAAAGAGCAGACATGCAATGACACCGGTGGATCCATGTGTGGTCTGTGGGAGGAACACATATCCAATAAAACTGCTGGATCCATATGTGGTTTGTGAGAAGAACACACATGCAATGACACTGGTCGATCCATGTGTAGTCTGCGGGAAGAACACACATGCAATGACTCTAGATGTGGTTCCTGAAAAGATCAGACACGCAATGACACCGGTGGATCCATGTGTAGTCTATGAGAGGAACACACATGCAATGACACTAGTGATATGTGGTCTGTGAAAAGAACACACATGCAATGACACAGGTGGATCCATATGTGGTTTGTGAGAAGGACACACATGCAATAACACTGGTGGATCCATGTGTGGTCTGTGGGAAGAACACACATGCAATGACACTGGTGACATGTGGTTTGTGAGAAGAACAGACATACAATGACTCTAACTATTTGTCATGGAAAGAGCAGACATGCAATGACACTGGTGGATGCATGTGTGGTTAATGAGAAGAACACACATGCAATGCCACTGGGTGTGGTTCATGATATGGTTTGTGAGAAGAACACACATGCAATGACTCTAGCTGTGGTTCATGAGAAGAACACACATCCAATGACACTGGTGGATCCATGTGTGGTCTATGAAAGGAGCACACATGCAATGAATCTAACTGTGGTTCATGAAAAGATCAGACATGCAATGACACCGGTGGATCCATGTGTGGTCTGTGGGAGGAACACACATGAAATGACACTGGTGGATCCATATGTGGTTTGTGAGAAGAACACACATGCAATGACACTGGTGGATCCATGTGTGGTCTGTGGGAAGAACACACATGCAATGACTCTAGATGTGGTTCATGAAAAGAGCATACATGCGATGACACCGACGGATCCATGTGTGGCCTATGAGAGGAACACACATCCAATGACACCGGTGGATCCTTATGTGGTTTATGATAAGAAGACACATGCAATGACACTGGTGATATGTGGTTTGTGAAAAGAACAGACATGCAATGACACTAGGTGTGGTTAATGAAAAGAGCAGACATGCAATGACACTGGTGGATCCACGTGTGGTTAATGAGAAGCACACATGCAATGACACTGGGTGTGGTTCATGATATGGTTTGTGAGAAGAACAGACATGCAATGACTCTAGCTGTGGTTCATGAGAACAACACACATGCAATGATACTGGGTGTGGTTCATGATATGGTTTGTGAGAAGAACACACATGCAAGGACTCTAGCTGTGGTTATGAGAAGAGCACACATCCAATTACACTGGTGGATCCATGTGTGGTCTGTGAGAGGATCACACCTGCAATGACTCTAACTGTGGTTCATGAAAAGAGCAGACATGCAATGACACCGGTGGATCCATGTGTGGTCTGTGGGAGGAACACACATGCAATGACACTGGTGGATCAATATGTGGTTTGTGAGAATAACACACATGCAATGACACTAGTGGATCCATATGTGGTTTGTGGGAATAACACACATGCAATGACTCTAGATGTGGTTCATGAAAAGAGCAGACATGCGATGACACCGGTGGATCCATGTGTGGTCTATGAGAGGAACACACATCCAATGAAACTGTGGATCCTTACATGGTTTGTGAGAAGAACACACAAGCAATGACATTGGTGGATCCATATGTGGTTTGTGAGAAGGACACAAATTCAATGATATTGGTGGATCCATGTGTGGTTCATGGGAAGAACACACATGCAATGACATTGGTGATATGTGGTTTGTGAAAAGAACAGACATGCAATGACTCTAACTATGGTTCATCGAAAGAGGATACATGCAATGACACTGGTGGATCCATGTGCGGTTAATGAGAAGAACACACATGCAATGACACTGGGTGTGGTTCATGATATGGTTTGTGAGAAGAACTCACATGCAATGACTCTAGCTATGGTTCATGAGAAGAACACACATGCAATGACACCGGGTGTGGTTCATGATATAGTTTGTGAGAAGAACACACATGCAAGGACTCTAGCTGTGGTTCATGGAAAGAACACACATCCAATGACTCTAGCTGTGGTTCATGAGAAGATCACGTATCCAATGACACTGGTGGATCCATGTGTGGTCTGTGAGAGAATCACACATGCAATGACTCTAACTATGGTTCATGATAAGAGCAGACATGCAATGACACCGGTGGATCCATGTGTGGTCTGTGGGAGGAACACATATCCAATAAAACTGCTGGATCCATATGTGGTTTGTGAGAAGAACACACATGCAATGACACTGGTGGATCCATGTGTAGTCTGCGGGAAGAACACACATGCAATGACTCTAGATGTGGTTCCGAAAAGATCAGACACGCAATGACACCGGTGGATCCATGTGTAGTCTATGAGAGGAACACACATGCAATGACACTAGTGATATGTGGTCTGTGAAAAGAACACACATGCAATGACACAGGTGGATCCATATGTGGTTTGTGAGAAGGACACACATGCAATAACACTGGTGGATCCATGTGTGGTCTGTGGGAAGAACACACATGCAATGACACTGGTGACATGTGGTTTGTGAGAAGAACAGACATACAATGACTCTAACTGTTTTTCATGGAAAGAGCAGACATGCAATGACACTGGTGGATGCATGTGTGGTTAATGAGAAGAACACACATGCAATGCCACTGGGTGTGTTTCATGATATGGTTTGTGAGAAGAACACACATGCAATGACTCTAGATGTGGTTCATGAGAAGAACACACATCCAATGACACTGGTGGATCCATGTGTGGTCTATGAAAGGATCACACATGCAATGAATCTAACTGTGGTTCATGAAAAGATCAGACATGCAATGACACCGGTGGATCCATGTGTGGTCTGTGGGAGGAACACACATGAAATGACACTGGTGGATCCATATGTGGTTTGTGAGAAGAACACACATGCAATGACACTGGTGGGTCCATGTGTGGTCTGTGGGAAGAACACACATGCAATGACTCTAGATGTGGTTCATGAAAAGAGCATACATGCGATGACACCGACGGATCCATGTGTGGCCTATGGGAGGAACACACATCCAATGACACCGGTGGATCCTTATGTGGTTTGTGAGAAGAAGACACATGCAATGACACTGGTGATATGTGGTGTGTGAAAAGAACAGACATGCAATGACACTAGGTGTGGTTAATGAAAAGAGCAGACATGCAATGACACTGGTGGATCCACGTGTGGTTAATGAGAAGCACACATGCAATGACACTGGGTGTGGTTCATGATATGGTTTGTGAGAAGAACAGACATGCAATGACTCTAGCTGTGGTTCATGAGAACAACACACATGCAATGATACTGGGTGTGGTTCATGATATGGTTTGTGAGAAGAACACACATGCAAGGACTCTAGCTGTGGTTCATGAGAAGAGCACACATCCAATTACACTTGTGGATCCATGTGTGGTCTGTGAGAGGATCACACCTGCAATGACTCTAACTGTGGTTCATGAAAAGAGCAGACATGCAATGACACCGGTGGATCCATGTGTGGTCTGTGGGAGGAACACACATGCAATGACACTGGTGGATCAATATGTGGTTTGTGAGAATAACACACATGCAATGACACTAGTGGATCCATATGTGGTTTGTGGGAATAACACACATGCAATGACTCTAGATGTGGTTCATGAAAAGAGCAGACATGCGATGACACCGGTGGATCCATGTGTCGTCTATGAGAGGAACACACATCCAATGACACCGGTGGATCCTTACGTGGTTTGTGAGAAGAACACACATGCAATGACACTGGTGATATGTGGTCTGTGAAAAGAAAACACATGCAATGACACTGGTGAATCGATATGTGGTTTGTGAGAAGGTCACACATGTAATGACACTGGTGGATCCATGTGTGGTTCATGGGAAGAACACACATGCAATGACACTGGTGATATGTGGTTTGTGAAAAGAACAGACATGCAATGACTCTAACTGTGGTTCATGAAAAGAGCAGACATGCAATGGCACTGGTGGATCCATGTGTGGTTAATGAGAAGAACATACATGCAATGACACTGGTTGTGGTTCATGATATGGTTTGTGAGAAGAACACACATGCAATGACTCTAGTCATGGTTCATGAGAAGAACACACATGCAATGACACTAGGTGTGGTTCATGATATGGATTGTGAGAAGAACACACATGTAAGGACTCTAGATGTGGTTCATGGGAAGAACACACATAAAATGACTCTAGATGTGGTTCATGAGAAGAACACACATGGAATGACACTGGTGGATCCATGTGTGGTTAATGAGAAGAACACACATGCAATGACAGTGGGTGTGGTTCATGATATGGTTTGTGAGAAGAACACACATGTAATGACTCTAGTTGTGGTTCATGAGAAGTGTAGGGGTTCGTAGCATGGAAAACAAAAATTTTCTACCGCATACAAACAAACAAGCCAAGATCTATCTACTAGATTGTAGCAACGAGTTGATGGAATAACTCACCCTCGAAGATTCCAAAGTGTTTAACGAGAGCAGATTCTCGTGGGTGATGTAGTCGTACTCTTTCCGATCTCAAGATCGCGTAGACGATCCTTCCGGCGCCACGTTCCGGCAGCGCTCCCGCAGTCGGTCACACGTTCGGTACTCGACGAAGACCTTCCTCTCCCTTGTTCCAGCAGGCAGCGGAGGTTGTAGCACTCTCCTCGCGATTCCGGCAGCACAACGGCGTGGTACCGGAGGTAGAGGGGAAATCCCGCAGGGCTTCGCCTTAAGCCGGTGCGAGTATGGTGGAGCTTATGAGAGAGGCTATTAGTGGTCTAGTAATTAGACACACCAATTAGAAGGCTCTAAACCAATTAGAAGGCTCTAAACCGCTGGCTAAAGCAATTAGAAGCTCTAAACCAAAACGGCTCTAAACCGGAGGTAGAAGATAGGAACTTGTGTGTCCTAGGAGGGGCAGCCCTGCCCCTCCCTTTATAGGTGGGAGGGCCGGCGGCCAAGGGGAGGGAGTGGAGTCCCTCCCCAACTCGGCTTGGGGTGGGGTGCCGGCTTGGGGAGGAGGGAATCCCTCCCCAACTCGGTTTCCTCTTCTCCTCCTCTTTCCACTTTCCAAAACTTGCCGTTTGACTTTCAAACTAGCCGTTTGACTTTTCAATTTAGGATTTAAATAAACCCTTTATTTTGGACAGCAAAGACACCTAGTACATGATGCAATCATTCCAATATGTAATGACACATTCATGTACCCTTCCCCCTCCGGAGTGCCGGACATTCCGGGACCTTCTAGAATGTTCCCGATGAAAACACCGGAACCATTCCCCAACTCCGAAACGGGACTTTCCTTATATGAATCTTATTCTCCGGACCATTCCGGATCACCTCGTGATATCCCGGATCCCATCCGAGACTCCGAACAACATTCGGTCTCTTTCTCATAATACCATAACTACTCAAACAACGTCGAATCCTTAAGTGTGTCTCCCTACGGTTCGTGAATTATGCGGACATGATCGAGACACTTCTCCGAACAATAACCAATAGAGGAATCTGGAAATTCATATGGCTCCCACATATTTCTACGATTACTTTGCGATCGAATGAACCACTTACATACGATACCAATTTCCCTTTGTCTCACGATATGTTACTTATCCGAGGTTATGATCATCGGTATCTCTGCATACCTAGTTCAACCTCGTTACTGACAAGTACTCTTTTCTCGTTCCCGTGATATGTGATCCCTTGTGACCCAGTCACATGCTTGCAAGCTAATTGGATGACATTTCACCGAGAGGGCCCAGAGAATATCTATCCGTCATATGGATGGACAAATCCCACTCTTGATCCATGTGTTTCAACCAATACCTTCCGAACACTCAATGCCACCTTTATAGCCACCCTGTTACGGTGTGGTGTTTGATGATATCAAAGCATCCATCTGGTAAAGGTGATATGCATGATCTCATGGTCGAAGGAATTAGATAACTATGTATCAGAAAGCATATAGCAATTGAACTATTGAAATGACTTGATCTTTATGCTACGCTTATCTTTAGGAGTATGTCCACCATATCATTCTCCTAACGATATGATCTTGTTGTTAACAACATCTCAATGTTCATGATAGGGAAACCACAATCATCTATTAACCAACAAGCTAGTATTATAAAGAGGCTTTTACTAGGGACTTCAAATTAAGTTTACAAATCACACAAGTATTAATGTTTCCTTGTTAATACTATTATAGCATGAATGTAAACATTTATCATAAACACAAAGATATAATAATAACTATATTTATTATTGCCTCTAGGGCATATCTCCAACAGTCTCCCACTTGCACTAGAGTCATCTAATCTAGATTACATGGTAATATACCGAACACCCATGGCAGTTTGGTGTTGGTCATGTTTTGCCCTCGGGAGAGGTTTAGTCAACGGATCCGCCACATTCAGATCTGTGTGTACTTTGCAAATCTTTATATCCCCATCCTGGATATGTTCTCGAATAGCGTGAAAACGCAGCTTGATATGCTTCAGCTTCTTGTGTGACCTTGGTTCTTGCGCATTGGCTATGGCGCCCATGTTATCACAGTAGATAGACATTGGGTCCAGCGCACTAGGAACCACACCCAGCTCTGTAATGAACTCTTTCATCCATATCGCTTCTTGTGAAGCCTCCGAAGCAGCCATGTATTCCGATTCAGTTGAAGATCTCGCCACAACGCTTTGCTTTGCACTCCTCCAGCTAACTGCTGCACCATTCAAAATAAATACGTATCCAGATTGTGATTTAGAATCATCCGGATCGGTGTTCCAACTAGCATCGGTGTAACCATTAACAACGAGCTGTTCATCACCTCCATAAGAAAGAACCATATCCTTAGTTCTTCTCAAGTATTTAAGGATGTTTTTGACCGCTGTCCAATGATCCACTCCTGGATCACTTTGATATCTGCTAGTTAAACTAACAGCATATGCAATGTCGGGTCTAGTACATAGCATGGCATACATTAGAGATCCTATGGCTGAGGCATAGGGAGTCTTACTCATCCTTTCTCTATCTTCTGCCGATGTCGGACTTTGAGTTTTACTCAAGGTCGTATTGGGCAACATGGGCAAGAACCCTTTCTTGCTTTCTTCCATTCCAAACTTCTTTAGAACTTTGTCCAAATATGTACTCTGTGACAATGATATTTGGCGTTTCGATCTATCTCTATAAATCTTTATGCCTAATATGTAAGCTGCTTCGCCAAGATCCTTCATTGAAAAACTATTATTCAAATATTCTTTGACACTATTAAGAAGGTCTACATCATTCCCAATCAACAATATGTCATCCACATACAGTATTAAGAATGCTACAGAGCTCCCACTCACTTTCTTGTAAATACAAGCTTCTCCATAAGTTTGTATAAAACCAAAACTTTTGATTACCTTATCAAAACGTTGATTCCAACTTCGGGATGCTTGCTTCAATCCATAGATGGACCGTTGAAGTTTGCATACCTTGTTAGCATCTTTAGGATTGACAAAACCTTTGGGTTGCATCATATACAACTCTTCATCAATGTCTCCATTGAGGAATGCTGTTTTGACATCCATCTGCCATATCTCATAATCATAATATGCAGCGATTGCTAACATAATCCTCACAGACTTTAGCTTCGCTACCGGTGAGAAAGTCTCATCGTAGTCAACTCCTTGAATTTGTCGAAACCCTTTTGCGACAAGTCGAGCTTTATAGACAGTAACATTACCATCAGCATCTGTTTTCTTCTTGAAAATCCATTTGTTCTCGACAGCCTTTCGGCCATCCGGTAAGTCCATCAAAGTCCATACTTGATTTTCGTACATGGATCCAATCTCGGATTTCATGGCTTCTTGCCATTTATTGGAATCTGGGCTCATCATCGCTTCCTCATATGTCTCGGGGTCATCAGTGTTGTCCACCACCATGACATTCATAACGGAATCATACCATTCTGGAGTGGTACGAGTTCTCGTTGACCTCCGAGGCTCTGTAGCAACTTCGACCGAAGTTTCATGATCATCATCATTAGCTTCCTCTCTAATTTGTGCAGGCATCACAGGAACTTCTTCCGGTGCTGCGCTACTCGCAATTTCGAGAGAAGGTTCGACAACCTCGTCGAGTTCTACTTTCCTTCCAGTCACTTCTTTCGAGAGAAATTCCTTCTCTAGAAAGGATCCATTCTTGGCAACGAAGATTTTGCCTTCGGATCTATGATAGAAGGTATACCCAATAGTTTCCTTCGGGTATCCTATGAAGACGCATTTTTCCGCTTTGGGTTCAAGCTTGTCCGACTGTAACCTTTTTACATAGGCTTCGCATCCCCAAACTTTAAGGAACGACAATTTAGGTTTCTTCCCAAACCATAATTCATACGGTGTCGTTTCAACGGATTTAGACGGTGCCCTATTTAAAGTGAATGCGGCTGTTTCTAATGCATAACCCCAAAATGATAGCGGTAAATCTGTAAGTGACATCATAGAACGAACCATATCTAAGAGAGTTCGATTACGACGTTCAGACACACCATTACGCTGTGGTGTTCTCGGCGGTGTCAACTGCGAAAGTATTCCGCATTTCTTCAAATGCTCACCAAACTCGTAACTTAGATATTCACCTCCACGATCAGAACGTAGAAATTTAATCTTCTTGTTACGTTGATTCTCTACCTCACTTTGAAACTCCTTAAACTTCTCGAAAGTTTCGGACTTATGTTTCATGAAATAGATATACCCATATCTACTCAAGTCATCCGTGAAGGTAAGAACATAACGATAACCACCGCGCGATGCTACACTCATTGGACCACATACATCGGTATGTATGATTTCCAATAAGTCTGTAGCTCGCTCCATTATACCAGAAAATGGAGTCTTAGTCATTTTACCCATCAGACATGCTTCGCATCTTTCAAGTGATTCAAAATCAAGTGATTCAAGAAGTCCATCGGAATGGAGTTTCTTCATACGCTTCACTCCAATGTGACCAAGACGACAGTGCCACATATAGGTCAAGTTATCGCTCGATTTCAAACGTTTAGCTTCAATGTTATTAATATGTGTATTTCCACTATCGAGATTCAATAAGAATAGACCATCTATCAAAGGTGCATGTGCATAAAACATATTACTCATATAAATCGAACAACCATTATTCTCGGATTTAAATAAGTAACCGTCTCGCAATAAACAAGATCCCGATATAATGTTCATGCTCAACGCAGGCACCAAATAACAATTATTTAAGTATAAAACTAATCCCGATGGTAGATGAAGAGGTAGCGTGCCGACCGCGATCACATCAACCTTTGATCCGTTTCCCACGCGCATCGTCACCTCGTTCTTCGCTAGCTTTCGTTTATTCTGCAGCTCCTGTTTCGAGTTACAAATATGAGCAACCGAACCAGTATCAAATACCCAGGCACTACTACGAATACTAGTGAAATACACATCAATAACATGTATATCAGATATACCTTTCTTCTTGATGTTGCCGTTCTTCAAATCCGCCAAGTACTTTGGGCAATTCCGCTTCCAGTGACCTTCTCCCTTGCAGTAAAAGCACTCAGTATCAGGCTTGGGTCCAGCCTTGGTCTTCTTCGTCGGCATGGTAACTTTCTTACCACCCTTCTTGAAGTGTCCCTTCTGCTTAGACTTGCCTTTCTTGAATTTGGTGGTCTTATTGACCATCAACACTTGGTGCTCTTTCTTGATCTCCACTTCTGCAGATTTTAACATAGCAAATAGTTCTGGCAACTCTTTGTTCATGTTCTGCATGTTGTAGTTCATCACAAAGTTCTTGTAACTTGGTGGTAGTGATTGGAGGATGCGGTAAACCCCCAAAGTATTAGGAATCACTATACCCAAGCTTTGAAGTTTGTTTGCATGCCCAGACATCTTAAGCACATGCTCACTGACGGAGCTGCAGTCTTCCATCTTGCAGTTAAAGAACTTTTCAGAAGCTTCATAACTTTCAATTGCCGCATGAGTCTCAAAGATTAATTTGAGATCCTCGACAATATCATATGGGTCTGACTCTTCAAACCTTTTCTGAAGCTCCGATTCTAAACCATACAAGATAGCACACTGAACTATGGAGTACTGATTCTTCCGAGCGAGGTAAACATTCTTTACTTCATCGGTAGCATCAGCTGCAGGTGGGTCACCTAGCGGTGCATCCAGCACATAGGTCAAATTACCAGCTGTGAGGACAATCCTCAAATTGCGGAACCAATCCGTGAAGTTGCTTCCATTGTTTTTCAACTTTTCTTTCTCTAGTAACGCATTAAAATTGATGGTAGGGGCTGCCATTGATCTACAACATATTTGCAATAGTTTAGACTAAGTTTATGAAAAATTGAGTTCTAATTAATAAAATTTAATCTAGGTGAACTCCCACTCAAAACAACATCCCTCACATTGTTTTAGTGATCACACGAACCAAATCCACTACATCAACACCGATCATCACGAGAGTTGATATAGTTTCAATGGCGAACAATCATCATGTTCATCATATCTACTATATGATTCATGCTTTACCTTTCGGCGATCCGTGTTCCTGAGGCCATGTCTGTACATGCTAGGCTCGTCAAGATCAAACCTTAGCTACCGCATAAGCAAATCTGGCTTGCTTACGTTGTATTCACCCGTGGAATCAAAGACACCCGATCATCACGTGGTGCTTCGAAGCAACAAGCTTTAGCAACGGTGCTAACTAAGGGCGAACACTTTAGAACTTGAAATTTATGTGCATGAGGGATCATCTTATAATGCTACCGTCGTCTACTAAGCAATACAAGATGCATAAAGGATTAACATCACATGCAATTCATAATATGTGATATGATATGGCCTTTCACTTTGTGCTTCCGATCTCCATCTTCAAGCACGAACATGATCTCCATCATCACCGGCATAGCATCAAGGTCAATGACGCTTCTTCATGGTTGTCGTCCACCAGCTTCAACTATTACAACTATTTTGAATAGACACGCAGGTCTTAACAGAAATTAAAGACAACCATATGGCTCCTGCCGGTTGCCAACTTACAATAAAGAACATTGCATACATCAAATATAATCACAATCATGGCCATATCACATCACTGCACACCCCTGCAAAACAAAGTTAGACGCTTCTACTTTCTTTGCATATTTTACGTGGTTTGGGGCTTTCCATAAGTGTCGTTCTAACCTACGAACAAGAACCACAACATTGATACTAGCATTGTTGATTACCCGTTGTAAATTGGATCTTTACTATGCTAGGAGAAACAGGCACCCGCAAAGCCACTTATGCAATACGAGTTGCATGTCAAGCGTGGAGCAAGTCTCATGAACGATGTCATGTAAGGTTAGCCCGGGCAGCTTCATCCCAACATACCGCAAGATGCAAAGTACACAAAAAGCAATCTACAATAAAAGCATCAACGCCCACAATGACCATTGTGTTCTACTCGTGCAACAGATCTACATATAGACACGGCTCTGATACCACTGTAGGGGTTCGTAGCATGGAAAACAAAAATTTTCTACCGCATACAAACAAACAAGCCAAGATCTATCTACTAGATTGTAGCAACGAGTTGATGGAATAACTCACCCTCGAAGATTCCAAAGTGTTTAACGAGAGCAGATTCTCGTGGGTGATGTAGTCGTACTCTTTCCGATCTCAAGATCGCGTAGACGATCCTTCCGGCGCCACGTTCCGGCAGCGCTCCCGCAGTCGGTCACACGTTCGGTACTCGACGAAGACCTTCCTCTCCCTTGTTCCAGCAGGCAGCGGAGGTTGTAGCACTCTCCTCGCGATTCCGGCAGCACAACGGCGTGGTACCGGAGGTAGAGGGGAAATCCCGCAGGGCTTCGCCTTAAGCCGGTGCGAGTATGGTGGAGCTTATGAGAGAGGCTATTAGTGGTCCAGTAATTAGACACACCAATTAGAAGGCTCTAAACCAATTAGAAGGCTCTAAACCGCTGGCTAAAGCAATTAGAAGCTCTAAACCAAAACGGCTCTAAACCGGAGGTAGAAGATAGGAACTTGTGTGTCCTAGGAGGGGCAGCCCTGCCCCTCCCTTTATAGGTGGGAGGGCCGGCGGCCAAGGGGAGGGAGTGGAGTCCCTCCCCAACTCGGCTTGGGGTGGGGCGCCGGCTTGGGGAGGAGGGAATCCCTCCCCAACTCGGTTTCCTCTTCTCCTCCTCTTTCCACTTTCCAAAACTTGCCGTTTGACTTTCAAACTAGCCGTTTGACTTTTCAATTTAGGATTTAAATAAACCCTTTATTTTGGACAGCAAAGACACCTAGTACATGATGCAATCATTCCAATATGTAATGACACATTCATGTACCCTTCCCCCTCCGGAGTGCCGGACATTCCGGGACCTTCTAGAATGTTCCCGATGAAAACACCGGAACCATTCCCCAACTCCGAAACGGGACTTTCCTTATATGAATCTTATTCTCCGGACCATTCCGGATCACCTCGTGATATCCCGGATCCCATCCGAGACTCCGAACAACATTCGGTCTCTTTCTCATAATACCATAACTACTCAAACAACGTCGAATCCTTAAGTGTGTCTCTCTACGGTTCGTGAATTATGCGGACATGATCGAGACACTTCTCCGAACAATAACCAATAGAGGAATTTGGAAATTCATATGGCTCCCACATATTTCTACGATTACTTTGCGATCGAATGAACCACTTACATACGATACCAATTTCCCTTTGTCTCACGATATGTTACTTATCCGAGGTTATGATCGTCGGTATCTCTGCATACCTAGTTCAACCTCGTTACTGACAAGTACTCTTTTCTCGTTCCCGTGATATGTGATCCCTTGTGACCCAGTCACATGCTTGCAAGCTAATTGGATGACATTTCACCGAGAGGGCCCAGAGAATATCTATCCGTCATATGGATGGACAAATCCCACTCTTGATCCATGTGTTTCAACCAATACCTTCCGAACACTCAATGCCACCTTTATAGCCACCCTGTTACGGTGTGGTGTTTGATGATATCAAAGCATCCATCTGGTAAAGGTGATATGCATGATCTCATGGTCGAAGGAATTAGATAACTATGTATCAGAAAGCATATAGCAATTGAACTATTGAAATGACTTGATCTTTATGCTACGCTTATCTTTAGGAGTATGTCCACCATATCATTCTCCTAACAATATGATCTTGTTGTTAACAACATCTCAATGTTCATGATAGGGAAACCACAATCATCTATTAACCAACAAGCTAGTATTATAAAGAGGCTTTTACTAGGGACTTCAAATTAAGTTTACAAATCACACAAGTATTAATGTTTCCTTGTTAATACTATTATAGCATGAATGTAAACATTTATCATAAACACAAAGATATAATAATAACTATATTTATTATTGCCTCTAGGGCATATCTCCAACAAGAAGAACACACATGCAATGACTCTAACTGTGGTTCATGAAAAGAGGAGACATGCGATGACACCGGTGGATCCATGTGTTGTCTATGAGAGGAACACACATCCAATGACACTGGTGGATCCATGTGTGGTCTGTGAGAAGAACACACATGCAATGACTCTAGATGTGTTTCATGAAAAGAGCAGACATGCGATGACACCGGTGGATCCATGTGTGGTCTATGAGAGGAACACACATCCAATGACACCGATGGATCCTTAAGTGGTTTGTGAGAAGAAGACACATGCAATGACACTAGTGGAATGTGGTGTGTGAAAAGAACACATATGCAATGACACTGGTGGATCCATATGTGGTTTGCGAGAAGGACACACATGCAATGACACTGGTGGATCCATGTGTGGTTCATGGGAAGAACACACATGCAGTGACACTGGTGATATGTGGTTTGTGAAAAGAACAGACATGCAATGACTCTAACTGTGGTTCATGAAAAGAGCAGACATGCAATGACACTAGTGGATCCATGTGTGGTTAATGAGAATAACACACATGCAATGACACTGGGTGTGGTTCATGATATGGTTTGTGAGAATAACACACATGCAATGACTCTAGTTGTGGTTCATGAGAAGAACACACATGCAATGACACTGGGTGTGGTTCATGATATGGTTTGTGAGAAGAACAGACATGCAAGGACTCTAGATGTGGTTCATGGAAAGAACACACATCCAATGACTCTAGCTGTGGTTCATGAGAAGAACACACATCCAATGACACTAGTGGATCCATGTGTGGTCTGTGAGAGGATCACACATGCGATGACTCTAACTGTGGTTCATGAAAAGTGCAGACATGCAATGACAGCGATGGATCCATGTGTGGTCTGTGGGAGGAACACACATGCAATGACACTAGTGGATCCATGTGTGGTCTGTGGGAAGAACACACGTGCAATGACTCTATATGTGGTTCATGAAAAGAGCAGACATGCGATGACACCGGTGGATCCATGTGTCTTCTATGAGAGGAACACACATCCAATGACACGGGTGGATCCTTACGTGCTTTGTGAGGAGAACACACATGCAATGACACTGGTGATATGTGGTCTGCGAAAAGAACACACATGCAATGACACTGGTGGATCTATATGTGGTTTGTGAGAAGGACACACATGTAGTGACACTAGTGGATCCATGTGTGGTTCATGGGAAGAACACACATGCAATGACACTGGTGATATGTGGTTTGTGAACAGAACAGACATGCAATGACTATAACTGTGGTTCATGAAAAGAGCAGACATGCAATGACACTGGTGGATCCATGTGTGGTTAATGAGAAGAACACACATGCAATGACACTGGTTGTGGTTCATGATATGGTTTGTGAGAAGAACACACATGCAATGACTCTAGCCGTGGTTGATGAAAAGAGCAGACATGCAATGACACTGGTGGATCCATGTGTGTTTAATGAGAAGAACACACATGCCATGACACTGGTTGTGGTTCATGATATGGTTTGTGATAAAAACACACATGCAATGACTCTAGCCGTGGTTCATGAGAAGAACACACATGCAATGACACTAGCTGTGGTTCATGATATGGATTGTGAGAAGAACACACATGCAAGGACTGTAGATGTGGTTCATGGGAAGAACACACATCCAATGACTCTACCTGTGGTTCATGAGAAGAACACACATCCAATGACACTAGTGGATCCATGTGTGGTCTGTGAGAGGATCACACCTGCAATGACTCTAACTGTGGTTCATGAAAAGAGCAGACATGCAATGACACCGGTGGATCCATGTGTGGTATGTGGGAGGATCACACATGCAATGACACTGGTGGATCAATATGTGGTTTGTGAGAAGAACACACATGCAATGACACTAGTGGATCCATATGTGATTTGTGGGAATAACACACATGCAATGACTCTAGATGTGGTTCATGAAAAGAGCAGACATGCGATGACACCGGTGGATCCATGTGTGGTCTATGAGAGGAACACACATCCAATGAAACTGGTGGATCCTTACGTGGTTTGTGAGAAGAACACACAAGCAATGACATTGGTGGATCCATATGTGGTTTGTGAGAAGGACACACATGCAATGACATTGGTGATATGTGGTTTGTGAAGAGAACAGACATGCAATGACTCTAACTGTGGTTCATGGAAAGAGGAGACATGCAATGACACTGGTGGATCCATGTGTGGTTAATGAGAAGAACACACATGCAATGACACTGGGTGTGGTTCATGATATGGTTTGTGAGAAGAACACACATGCAATAACTCTAGCTATGGTTCATGAGAAGAACACACATGCAATGACACCGGGTGTGGTTCATGATATAGTTTGTGAGAAGAACACACATGCAAGGACTCTAGCTGTGGTTCATGGAAAGAACACACATCCAATGACTCTAGTTGTGGTTCATGAGAAGAACACATATCCAATGACACTGGTGGATCCATGTGTGGTCTGTGAGAGAATCACACATGCAATGACTCTAACTATGGTTCATGAAAAGAGCAGACATGCAATGACACCGGTGGATCCATGTGTGGTCTGTGGGAGGAACACATATCCAATAAAACTGCTGGATCCATATGTGGTTTGTGAGAAGAACACACATGCAATGACACTGGTGGATCCATGTGTAGTCTGCGGGAAGAACACACATGCAATGACTCTAGATGTGGTTCCTGAAAAGATCAGACACGCAATGACACCGGTGGATCCATGTGTAGTCTATGAGAGGAACACACACGCAGTGACACTAGTGATATGTGGTCTGTGAAAAGAACACACATGCAATGACACAGGTGGATCCATATGTGGTTTGTGAGAAGGACACACATGCAATAACACTGGTGGATCCATGTGTGGTCTGTGGGAAGAAAACACATGCAATGACACTGGTGACATGTGGTTTGTGAGAAGAACAGACATACAATGACTCTAACTATTTGTCATGGAAAGAGTAGACATGCAATGACACTGGTGGATGCATGTGTGGTTAATGAGAAGAACACACATGCAATGCCACTGGGTGTGGTTCATGATATGGTTTGTGAGAAGAACACACATGCAATGACTCTAGCTGTGGTTCATGAGAAGAACACACATCTAATGACACTGCTGGATCCATGTGTGGTCTATGAAAGGAGCACACATGCAATGAATCTAACTGTGGTTCATGAAAAGATCAGACATGCAATGACACCGGTGGATCCATGTGTGGTCTGTGGGAGGAACACACATGAAATGACACTGGTGGATCCATATGCGGTTTGTGAGAAGAACACACATGCAATGACACTAGTGGATCCATGTGTGGTCTGTGGGAAGAACACACATGCAATGACTCTAGATGTGGTTCATGAAAAGAGCATACATGCGATGACACGGACAGATCCATGTGTGGCCTATGAGAGGAACACACATCCAATGACACCGGTGGATCCTTATGTGGTTTGTGAGAAGAAGACACATGCAATGACACTGGTGATATGTGGTTTGTGAAAAGAACAGACATGCAATGACACTAGGTGTGGTTAATGAAAAGAGCAGACATGCAATGACACTGGTGGATCCACGTGTGGTTAATGAGAAGCACACATGCAATAACACTGGGTGTGGTTCATGATATGGTTTGTGAGAAGAACAGACATGCAATGACTCTAGTTGTGGTTCATGAGAACAACACACATGCAATGATACTGGGTGTGGTTCATGATATTGTTTGTGAGAAGAACACACATGCAAGGACTCTAGCTGTGGTTCATGAGAAGAGCACACATCCAATTACACTGGTGGATCCATGTGTGGTCTGTGAGAGGATCACACCTGCAATGACTCTAACTGTGGTTCATGAAAAGAGCAGACATGCAATGACACCGGTGGATCCATGTGTGGTCTGTGGGAGGAACACACATGCAATGACACTGGTGGATCAATATGTGGTTTGTGAGAAGAACACACATGCAATGACACTAGTGGATCCATATGTGGTTTGTGGGAATAACACACATGCAATGACTCTAGATGTGGTTCATGAAAAGAGCAGACATGCGATGACACCGGTGGATCCATGTGTGGTCTATGAGAGGAACACACATCCAATGAAACTGGTGGATCCTTACATGGTTTGTGAGAAGAACACACAAGCAATGACATTGGTGGATCCATATGTGGTTTGTGAGAAGGACACACATGCAATGATATTGGTGGATCCATGTGTGGTTCATGGGAAGAACACACATGCAATGACACTGGTGATATGTGGTTTGTGAAAAGAACAGACATGCAATGACTCTAACTGTGGTTCATGGAAAGAGGAGACATGCAATGACACTAGTGGATCCATGTGTGGTTAATGAGAAGAACACACGTGCAATGACACTGGGTGTGGTTCATGATATGGTTTGTGAGAAGAACACACATGCAATGACTCTAGCTATGGTTCATGAGAAGAACACACATGCAATGACACCGGGTGTGGTTCATGATATAGTTTGTGAGAAGAACACACATGCAAGGACTCTAGCTGTGGTTCATGGAAAGAACACACATCCAATGACTCTAGCTGTGGTTCATGAGAAGAACACATATCCAATGACACTGGTGGATCCATGTGTGGTCTGTGAGAGAATCACACATGCAATGACTCTAACTATGGTTGATGAAAAGAGCAGACATGCAATGACACCGGTGGATCCATGTGTGGTCTATGAGAGGATCACACCTGCAATGACTCTAACTGTGGTTCATGAAAAGAGCAGACATGCAATGACACCGGTGGATCCATGTGTGGTATGTGGGAGGATCACACATGCAATGACACTGGTGGATCAATATGTGGTTTGTGAGAAGAACACACATGCAATGACACTAGTGGATCCATATGTGGTTTGTGGGAATAACACACATGCAATGACTCTAGATGTGGTTCATGAAAAGAGCAGACATGCGATGACACCGGTGGATCCATGTGTGGTCTATGAGAGGAACACACATCCAATGAAACTGGTGGATCCTTACGTGGTTTGTGAGAAGAACACACAAGCAATGACATTGGTGGATCCATATGTGGTTTGTGAGAAGGACACACATGCAATGATATTGGTGGATCCATGTGTGGTTCATGGGAAGAACACACATGCAATGACATTGGTGATATGTGGTTTGTGAAGAGAACAGACATGCAATGACTCTAACTGTGGTTCATGGAAAGAGGAGACATGCAATGACACTGGTGGATCCATGTGTGGTTAATGAGAAGAACACACATGCAATGACACTGGGTGTGGTTCATGATATGGTTTGTGAGAAGAACACACATGCAATAACTCTAGCTATGGTTCATGAGAAGAACACACATGCAATGACACCGGGTGTGGTTCATGATATAGTTTGTGAGAAGAACACACATGCAAGGACTCTAGCTGTGGTTCATGGAAAGAACACACATCCAATGACTCTAGCTGTGGTTCATGAGAAGAACACATATCCAATGACACTGGTGGATCCATGTGTGGTCTGTGAGAGAATCACACATGCAATGACTCTAACTATGGTTCATGAAAAGAGCAGACATGCAATGACACCGGTGGATCCATGTGTGGTCTGTGGGAGGAACACATATCCAATAAAACTGCTGGATCCATATGTGGTTTGTGAGAAGAACACACATGCAATGACACTGGTGGATCCATGTGTAGTCTGCGGGAAGAACACACATGCAATGACTCTAGATGTGGTTCCTGAAAAGATCAGACACGCAATGACACCGGTGGATCCATGTGTAGTCTATGAGAGGAACACACATGCAATGACACTAGTGATATGTGGTCTGTGAAAAGAACACACATGCAATGACACAGGTGGATCCATATGTGGTTTGTGAGAAGGACACACATGCAATAACACTGGTGGATCCATGTGTGGTCTGTGGGAAGAACACACATGCAATGACACTGGTGACATGTGGTTTGTGAGAAGAATAGACATACAATGACTCTAACTATTTGTCATGGAAAGAGCAGACATGCAATGACACTGGTGGATGCATGTGTGGTTAATGAGAAGAACACACATGCAATGCCACTGGGTGTGGTTCATGATATGGTTTGTGAGAAGAACACACATGCAATGACTCTAGCTGTGGTTCATGAGAAGAACACACATCCAATGACACTGGTGGATCCATGTGTGGTCTATGAAAGGAGCACACATGCAATGAATCTAACTGTGGTTCATGAAAAGATCAGACATGCAATGACACCGGTGGATCCATGTGTGGTCTGTGGGAGGAACACACATGAAATGACACTGGTGGATCCATATGCGGTTTGTGAGAAGAACACACATGCAATGACACTAGTGGATCCATGTGTGGTCTGTGGGAAGAACACACATGCAATGACTCTAGATGTGGTTCATGAAAAGAGCATACATGCGATGACACGGACGGATCCATGTGTGGCCTATGAGAGGAACACACATCCAATGACACCGGTGGATCCTTATGTGGTTTGTGAGAAGAAGACACATGCAATGACACTGGTGATATGTGGTTTGTGAAAAGAACAGACATGCAATGACACTAGGTGTGGTTAATGAAAAGAGCAGACATGCAATGACACTGGTGGATCCACGTGTGGTTAATGAGAAGCACACATGCAATGACACTGGGTGTGGTTCATGATATGGTTTGTGAGAAGAACAGACATGCAATGACTCTAGCTGTGGTTCATGAGAACAACACACATGCAATGATACTGGGTGTGGTTCATGATATGGTTTGTGAGAAGAACACACATGCAAGGACTCTAGCTGTGGTTCATGAGAAGAGCACACATCCAATTACACTGGTGGATCCATGTGTGGTCTGTGAGAGGATCACACCTGCAATGACTCTAACTGTGGTTCATGAAAAGAGCAGACATGCAATGACACCGGTGGATCCATGTGTGGTCTGTGGGAGGAACACACATGCAATGACACTGGTGGATCAATATGTGGTTTGTGAGAAGAACACACATGCAATGACACTAGTGGATCCATATGTGGTTTGTGGGAATAACACACATGCAATGACTCTAGATGTGGTTCATGAAAAGAGCAGACATGCGATGACACCGGTGGATCCATGTGTTGTCTATGAGAGGAACACACATCCAATGAAACTGGTGGATCCTTACATGGTTTGTGAGAAGAACACACAAGCAATGACATTGGTGGATCCATATGTGGTTTGTGAGAAGGACACACATGCAATGATATTGGTGGATCCATGTGTGGTTCATGGGAAGAACACACATGCAATGACACTGGTGATATGTGGTTTGTGAAAAGAACAGACATGCAATGACTCTAACTGTGGTTCATGGAAAGAGGAGACATGCAATGACACTAGTGGATCCATGTGTGGTTAATGAGAAGAACACACGTGCAATGACACTGGGTGTGGTTCATGATATGGTTTGTGAGAAGAACACACATGCAATGACTCTAGCTATGGTTCATGAGAAGAACACACATGCAATGACACCGGGTGTGGTTCATGATATAGTTTGTGAGAAGAACACACATGCAAGGACTCTAGCTGTGGTTCATGGAAAGAACACACATCCAATGACTCTAGCTGTGGTTCATGAGAAGAACACATATCCAATGACACTGGTGGATCCATGTGTGGTCTGTGAGAGAATCACACATGCAATGACTCTAACTACGGTTCATGAAAAGAGCAGACATGCAATGACACCGGTGGATCCATGTGTGGTCTATGGGAGGAACACATATCCAATAAAACTGCTGGATCCATATGTGGTTTGTGAGAAGAACACACATGCAATGACAGTGGTGGATCCATGTGTAGTCTGCGGGAAGAACACACATGCAATGACTCTAGACGTGGTTCCTGAAAAGATCAGACACGCAATGACATCGGTGGATCCATGTGTAGTCTATGAGAGGAACACACATGCAATGACACTAGTGATATGTGGTCTGTGAAAAGAACACACATGCAATGACACAGGTGGATCCATATGTAGTTTGTGAGAAGGACACACATGCAATAACACTGGTGGATCCATGTGTGGTCTGTGGGAAGAACACACATGCAATGACACTGGTGACATGTGGTTTGTGAGAAGAACAGACATACAATGACTCTAACTGTTTTTCATGGAAAGAGCAGACATGCAATGACACTGGTGGATGCATGTGTGGTTAATGAGAAGAACACACATGCAATGCCACTGGGTGTGGTTCATGATATGGTTTGTGAGAAGAACACACATGCAATGACTCTAGCTGTGGTTCATGAGAAGAACACACATCCAATGACACTAGTGGATCCATGTGTGGTCTATGAAAAGATCACACATGCAATGAATCTAACTGTGGTTCATGAAAAGATCAGACATGCAATGACACCGGTGGATCCATGTGTGGTCTGTGGGAGGAACACACATGAAATGACACTGGTGGATCCATATGTGGTTTGTGAGAAGAACACACATGCAATGACACTGGTGGATCCATGTGTGGTCTGTGGGAAGAACACACATGCAATGACTCTAGATGTGGTTCATGAAAAGAGCATACATGCGATGACACCGACGGATCCATGTGTGGCCTATGAGAGGAACACACATCCAATGACACCGGTGGATCCTTATGTGGTTTGTGCGAAGAAGACACATGCAATGACACTGGTGATATGTGGTTTGTGAAAAGAACAGACATGCAATGACACTAGGTGTGGTTAATAAAAAGAGCAGACATGCAATGACACTGGTGGATCCACGTGTGGTTAATGAGAAGCACACATGCAATGACACTGGGTGTGGTTCATGATATGGTTTGTGAGAAGAACAGACATGCAATGACTCTAGCTGTGGTTCATGAGAACAACACACATGCAATGATACTGGGTGTGGTTCATGATATGGTTTGTGAGAAGAACACACATGCAAGGACTCTAGCTGTGGTTCATGAGAAGAACACACATCCAAATACACTGGTGGATCCATGTGTGGTCTATGAGAGGATCACACATGCAATGACTTTAACTGTGGTTAATGAAAAGAGCAGACATGCAATGACACCGGTGGATCCATGTGTGGTCTGTGGGAGGAACACACATCCAATGACACTGCTAGATCCATATGTGGTTTGTGAGAAGAACACACATGCAATGACACTGGTGGATCCATGTGTGGTCTATGGGACGAACACACATGCAATGACTCTAACCGTGGTTCATGAAAAGAGGAGACATGCGATGACACCGGTGGATCCATGTGTGGTCTATGAGAGGAACACACATCCAATGACACTAGTGGATCCTTACGTGGTTTGTGAGAAGAACACACATGCAATGACACTGGTGATATGTAGTATGTGAAAAGAACACACATGCAATGACACTGGTGGATCCATATGTGGTTTGTGAGAAGGACACACATGCAATGACACTAGTGGATCAATGTGTGGTTCATGGGAAGAACACACATGCAATGACACTGGTGATATGTGGTCTGTGAAAAGAACATACATGCAATGACTCTAACTATGGTTCATGAAAAGAGCAGACATGCAATGACACTGGTGGATCCATGTGTGGTTAATGAGAAGAACACGCATGCAATGACACTGGGTGTGGTTCATGATATGGTTTGTGTGAAGAACACATATGCTATGACTCTAGCTGTGGTTCATGAGAAGAACACACATGCAATGACACTCGTGGATCCATGTGTGGTTAATGAGAAGAACACACATGCAATGACACTGGGTGTGGTTCATGATATGGTTTGCGAGAAGAACACACATGCAATGACTCTAGATGTGGTTCATGAGAAGAACACACATGCAATGACACTAGGTGTGGTTCATGATATGGTTTGTGAGAAGAACACACATGCAAGGACTCTAGCTGTGGTTCATGGAAAGAACACACATCCAATGACTCTACTTGTGGTTCATGAGAAGAACACACATGCAATGTCACTGGTGTATTCTTATGTGGTTTGTGAGAAGAACACACATGCAAGGACTCTAGCTGTGGTTTATGGAAAGAACACACGTCCAATGGCTCTAGCTGTGGTTCATGAGAAGAACACACACCCAATGACACTGGTGGATCCATGTGTGGTCTGTGAAAGGATCACACATGCAATGAATCTAACTGTGGTTCATGAAAAGAGTAGATATGCAATGACACCGGTGGATCCATGTGTGGTCTGTGGGAAGAACACACATGCAATCACTCTAGATGTGGTTCATGAAAAGAGCATACATGCGATGACACCGGTGGATCCATGTGTGGTCTATGAGAGGAACACACATCCAATGACATCGGTGGATCCTTACGCGGTTTGTGAGAAGAACACACATGCAATGACACTTGTGATATGTGGTCTGTGAAAAGAACACACATGCAATGACACTGGTGGATCCATATGTGGTTTGCGAGAAAGACACACATGCAATGACACTGGTGGATCCATGTGTGGGATGTGGGAAGAACACACATGCAATGACACTAGTGATATGTGGTTTGTGAAAAGAACAGACATGCAATGACACTAGGTGTGGTTAGTGAAAAGAGCAGACATGCAATGACACTGGTGGATCCATGTGTTGTTAATGAGAAGAACACACATGCAATGACATAGGGTGTGGTTCATGATATGGTTTGTGAGAAGAAAACACATGCAATGACTCTAGCTGTGGTTCATGAGAAGAACACACATGCAATGACTCTAACCGTGGTTCATGAAAAGAGGAGACATGCGATGACACCGGTGTTTCCATGTGTGGTCTATGAGAGGAACACACATCCAATGACACCGGTGGATCCTTACGTGGTTTGTGAAAAGAACACACATGCAATGGCACTTGTGATATCTGGTCTGTGAAAAGAACACACATGCAATGACACTGGTGGATCCATATGTGTTTTGCGAGAAGGACACACATGCAATGACAATATTGGATCCATGTGTGGTTCATGGGAAGAACACACATGCAATGACACTGGTGATATGTGGTTAGTGAAAAGAACAGACATGCAATGACTGTAACTGTGGTTCATGAAAAGAGTAGACATGCAATGACACGGGTGGATCCATGTGTGGTTAATGAGAAGAACACACATGTAATGACACTGGGTGTGGTTCATGATATGGTTTGTGAGACGAACACACATGCAATGACTCTAGCTGTGGTTCATGACAAGAACACACATGCATTCACACTGGGTGTGGTTCATGATATGGTTTGTGAGAAGAACACACATGCAAGGACTCTAGCTGTGGTTCATGGAAAGAACACACATCCAATGACTCTAGCTGTGGTTCATGAAAAGAACAGACATGCAATGACTCTAACTGTGGTTCATGAAAAGAGAAGACATGCAATGACACTGGTGGATCCATGTGTGGTTAATGAGAAGAACACACATGCAATGACACTGGGTGTGGTTCATGATATGGTTTGTGAGAAGAACACACATGCAAGGACACTAGCTTTGGTTCGTGAGAAGAACACGCATCCAATGACACTGGTGGATCCATGTGTGGTCTGTGAGAGGATCACACATGAAATGACTCTAACTGTGGTTCATGAAAAGAGCAGACATGCAATGACACCGATGGATCCATGTGTGGTCTATGGGAGGAACGCACATCCAATGACACTGGTGGATCCATGTGTGGTTTGTGAGAATAACACACATGCAATGACACTGGGTGTGGTTAATGATATGGTTTGTGAGAAGAACACACATGCAAGGACTCTAGCTGTGGTTCATGAGAAGACCACACATGCAATGACACTGGGTGTGGTTCATGATATGGTTTTTAAGAAGAACACACATGCAAGAACTCTAGCTGTGGTTCATGGAAAGAACACACATCCAATGACTCTAGCTGTGGTTCATGAGAAGAACACACATCCAATGACACTGGTGGATCCATGTGTGGTCTGTGAGAGGATCACACATGCAATGACTCTAACTGTGTTTCATGAAAAGAGCAGACATGCAATGACACCGGTGGATCCATTTGTGGTCTGTGGGAGGAACACACATCCAATGACACTGCTGGATCCATATGTGGTTTGTGAGAAGAACACACATGCAATGACACTGGTGGATCCATGTGTGGTCTGCGGGAAGAACACACATGTAATGACTCTAGATGTGGTTCATGAAAAGAGGAGACATGCGATGACACCGGTGGATCCATGTGTGGTCTATGAGAGGAACACACATCCAATGACACCGGTGGATCCTTACATGGTTTATGAGAAGAGCACACATGCAATGCCACTGGTGATATGTGGTCTGCGAATAGAACACACATGCAATGACACTGGTGGATCCATATGTGGTTTGCGAGAAGGACACACATGCAATGACATTGGTGGATCCATGTGTGGTTCATGGGATGATCACACATGCAATGACATTGGTGATATGTGGTTTGTGAAAAGAACAGACATGCAATGACTCTAACTGTGGTTCATGAAAAGAGCAGACATGCAATGACACTGGTGGATCCATGTGTGGTTAATGAGGAGAACACACATGCAATGACACTGGGTGTGGTTCATGATATGTATTGTGAGAAGAACAGTGATGACCCACAAGTATAGGGGGTGTATCGCAGTATTTTCGAGGGAAGTGAACCCCAATTTATTTATTCGACACAATGGGAGCCAAAGAATATTTATAAGCCTTAACAACTGAGTTGTCAATTCAGCTGCACCTGGAAACAATCTTGCTCACAGCAGTTTATCAGTAGCAACAGTTTTGTAGTAGGAATAGCAAAGTAACAGCAGTAGTAAAGTAGAGACCCATGAGTGGTTCAGGTCGCTTCTTAATCCTTCTACGTGATCCCCATTGAGGTACCTTAATAGCTGCACAAAAGTCATTGAGAGAAAGGTCGACAGCAATATTGTAAATTTTGTAGTGGACCATGGGGTTAGGTAAAGAGTGACTAAATTGAAAGTCCTGCACCACAGACATGGTTAGCTTCACAAATTGACAAGGTTCATCTTCCAAAATGTGCTCCAACCCTGCATTAGAAACTAAAGTGTGGAAATCTTGGAGAATTCCTGCAGCTCTCATGAACTCAGATCATGGATAAATGGAAGGAAAAACTTCCTCGTCCCGGTGGACCTTCATGACCTCAGGCACCCATAGTTCATGTTGGTTTAGTTGATGCTCATTCATCTTCTATTCTGAAATTTAAACACCTATTAAACAAGTGATGGCAAAGTGAATATAATGAAAGGTACTACTCATAGGGACTTGTAAGAGGCCTAAACATGCATCAAAACTATATCTCTAAGCATCAAACAAGATTACAAGCCCTCATAACCTGTCACCTACAACAGAAAAATACTCAAGATATAATCGACTAAACACAAATCTACTTGGACAAGGGGAGGAGTCACATACCAAAGAACAAGTGCTCCAAATTTCACCAACAAAGATGGGCTGAGCAAGGAGATCGAAAAAAACAAGAGCAAGCACAGCAAGAACGCGATTTTCAGCAATGAACTGGAGCTTACTCGGGAGAGAGAAAAAGTGGCAGGTGAGAGAGTTAGTGGAGGGCCAGGGGTGGCCCACACCATGGCATGGCGCCACCCAGGGCAGGCCGCGCCACCAGGTGGTGAGCCTGCCTGGTGGGTCCCCCTGGTACCCTCCATGCACTCCTCTGCCCCTTTTTTCATGCAAAAATTTAATATGAATTTTCTGGAATTTTTCGAGACACTTTATTTTTGGGCATTTTTCAGGTATAGAAGAATGATTATCTGACAGACAGATTTTTTTGGAAATGATGCAATGAAAAAACAAGGCTAGAACTACAGAAGTTCTAAGACACTCTAACATGCAAGCAACTAACAACAAAGAAAACTAAACGAAAAAAAAACTAAAATGGATAGCAATAGAAGTAAACGGAGATAATCATAGTGAAAACATTGTTTTGTTCAACGAAATCCTTTTGTTAACAAGGTTGATCGGGTATTGTTACCAAAACAATTTCATATGAGACAAAACATTGTATTCCACTAATGATTATGTTACCTCAACCTTGATAGCAATGGTCCCAATCATAATAGTTTCGAATTTTTCTCTTGGTATGGGACAATATATTTCTCCAACTTGAATGCCCTCAACATGTTCAATTGAATTCAAACCATAAGTCCTTTCAATCTTCTTGGGGAAATAGATAGTATGTTCCTTGTCATTAACATTGAAAGTCACCTTTCCTTGATTACAATTAATAACAGCTCCTATAGTATTAAGAAAAGGTCTCCCAAGAATAATAGACATATTATCATCTTCAGGCATTTCGAGCACAACAAAATCAGTTAATATCAAGCAATTATGAGCCACTTGAACAGGTATATCCTCACATATACCAACAGGAATAGTGGTAATTATTAGCCATTTGCAAAGATATATCAGTTGGTATCGGTTTTTCTAGTTGAAACCTCTTATAGAGAGAAAAAGGCATAACACTAACTCCAGCTCCCAAATCACACAAAGTAGTTCTAACATAACTATTCTTAATAGAGCAAGGGATAGTTGGAATACCTAGGTCTCCAAGTTTCTTTGGAACCTTACCATTGAAGGAATAATTAGCAAGCAAAGTAGAAATTTCTTCATTAGGGATCTTCCTTTTATTCGATACAATATCCTTCATATACTTTGAGTAAGGAGGCAATTTAATAGCATCAGTCAAAGGAATTTGCAAGAATAAAGGTTTCATCCACTCACAAAACTTATTATAGTGTTCATCTTCCTTTGACTTGTGTTTCTTATCAGGGAATGGCATAGGTTTTTGGACCCAAGGTTCTCTTTCACTACCATGTTTCTTAGCAATAAAATCTTCTTTAGTGTATTTAGTATTCTTAGTGTGGTTTTCAGGTTGTTCTTCAAGTTTTTCTTCATTAGGAACTTCATTTTCTTCATTACCACTTCCAGTTTCAGCATCAGAGATAAATATACTATTAGGATCTATAGTAGGTTCAAAGGGTTCTACAATAGTTTTATGTTTGTTTTTCCTTTTCTTACGAGTAGAGCCACTATTTTCAGCTTGTTGAGAATCCTGCTCAATTCTTTTAGGATGCCCCTCAGGATATAGAGGATCCTGAGTAACAGCTCCACTTCTAGTTCTAATTTCATAAGCATGTTTTTCTTTAGCGGCATTAATAAGCAAGTCTTTTTGCACTTTAATGAGTTGATCTATTTGAGTTTGAACCATTTGAAAGTGTTTAACAATCATTTTAACATCATTAGAGGTTCTTTCCACAATATCTTTCAATTCAACAATAGCTCTAGTGTTTTCCATTAGATGATTTTGCACCCTTTTATTAAAATTATCTTTCTTAACAATAAAGATATCAAATTCTTCTAAGCATTGATCAGGAGGTTTAGAGTAAGGGATATCACCTTCATCAAAGTGTTGGAGAGAGTGTACCTCAATAGTGGGTGAGTAGGGAATAGGCTTACATAATTCTTCTATAGGAGGTAAATTCTTAACATCTGCAGCTTTAATTCCCTTCTTCTTCAGACATTTCTTAGCTTCCTTCATCACTTCATCATTTAATTCAATAACTCCCCTCTTCTTTGATGTTAGAATAGGCACCGGAATAGTAGGTTCAGGTACAATTACTTCAGATATAGCTTGTTTAGGAGGAGTCCAATCTTCATAGTTCTTACTTATTTTAGCCATTAATTCCTCAGCTTCCTTAGGAGTCCTATTCCTAAAAACACAATCAGCACAACTATCTAGGTATGTCCTAGATTCTTCAGTTAGTCCATTATAAAATATATCAAGAAGCTCATTCTTAGCTAATGGACTTCCAGCTTGTGCATGAACCAAAGCACAAAACCTTGCCCAAGATTCGGGCAATACCTCTTTTTCTCCCTGTTTAAAATCAAAAAGTTCCTGCAAAATAGCATGTCTAGCACTAGGAGGAAAATATTTCTGCAGGAAAGTACCAATCAAGCAATCGGGGCTATCAATAGATCTAGGAGGTAAATTACTAAACCAAGTTTTAGCTTCTCCTTTTAGTGAAAAAGGGAAAATCTTAGCAACAAAGTAAGTACACATCTTAATATCATCAGAAAACAAGCCACTCATGGTAGAAAGTTCATTCATATGTGCTACCACACTTTCATTCTTAGTCCCACAAAAAGGTTCTTTCTCAACAATAGCTATGTAAGATAGATCGAGAGAGAAATCATAATCTTTATCTATAATGTTTATGGGAGAAGCAGCAAACTTAGCTATAGGAGACAATTTGGGTCTAATAGTACGCCTCTCAAGGAGAATCTTAGCAGTGCTCCTATCATGGGTGTTTTTACACTCTTTAATAAATTCATCGGTCATCTCAACATAACCATCTTCAATATCATAACTTTCACTAGACTTAGGTGAACTAACAAGTGTAGTAGTAGTGTCTTCATTAGGAGTTTCAGTATTTCCAGCTATAGTTCTAGCAATCGTAGCATCTAGGAAAGGACCTAATGAACCACTCTTATCAAGCACAGTAGAAGCAGCATCATAAGCATCAGAAGTTTCAGATTCAACAGTAGTAGCAGTGTGTGTAGCATGTGTATGTGGTGGTGTAACGAGCTTACTCATAATAGATGGTGAATCAAGAGCAATAGAGGTGTTCAGAACCGTACCTCTTCTTGTAGTGGATGGTAAAATAGGAACCTTGCCATCACGAGACTTACCCATGATGGATGGATAGCAGCGAACAATAGAGAATCCAAGTGAACTTGATAAATAAAGCTCTGCTCCCCGGCAACGGTGCCAGAAAATAGTCTTGATGACCCATAAGTATAGGGGGTGTATCGCAGTATTTTCGAGGGAAGTGAAGCCCAATTTATTGAATCGACACAAGGAGAGCCAAAGAATATTTATAAGTCTTAACAACTGAGTTATCAATTCAGCTGCACCTAGAGACAATCTTGCTCACAGCAGTTTATCAGTAGCAACAGTTTTGTAGTAGGAATAGCAAAGTAACACCAGTAGTAAAGTAGAGACAGCAGTAACAATAGCAGTAAACAGTGGGATTCGAGTGTGGTAGGCATAGGGATGGATGGACGGGCGTTGCATGGACAAGACAATTCACATAGCAATCAGAACATAGGGAAATTGCAGATAAATAAGATAAAGCATCCATGTACTAGATAATCCTAGGCATGTGTTCCATATATAGTCATACGTGCTCGCAATGAGAACTTGCACAACATCTTTTGTCCTGCTAGCCCGTTTGCAGCGGGGCCTCAAGGGAACTACTGGCAATTAAGGTGCTCCTTTTAATAGAGCACCGGAGCAAAGCATTAACACTCCGTGAACACATGTGATCCTCACATCAAAGCCATTCCCTCCGGTTATCCCAATTTCTCTCACTTCGAGGCCATTGCTTCTGGACAACAACGTGTGTATACAACTTGCAGATAAGACCATAAACAATACTATCATAATGAATCCATAACATGTTCAGATCTGAAATCATGGCACTCGGGCCCTAGTGACAAGCATTAAGCATAACAAGTCGCAACAAAGTCATAAAGTACTAATAAAAGATACTAGGCACCATGCCCTAACATCTGATGCCATTACATGAACGATCTCATCCAACCCCTACCATCCCCAAAGCCTACAGCGGGGGATTACTCACTCATAGATGGAGGAAACATGGATGGTCGATGGAGAAGCGATGGTGATGATGATGGCGATGATCTCCTCCAATTCCCCGTCCCAGCAGGGTGCCAGAATGGAGTTTCTAGTGCTGTTTCATGGAATCTGGTGGTGGCGGCGGAGCGGAACTCCTTCTGGAAAAACGTCGAACCCCCGTGAGTTTTTAGGTTAGAAGGCAACTTATAGGTGAAGAGGGAGACCGAGGGGCAGTCTGGGGCGGCCAGACCACCCCCTGGCGTGGCCTGGGCTTGCCCGCGCGGCCAGGTGGTGTGGCCTGGGCCCAACCCCCCTTCGTCTCGTATTCTGGCTCCGGGAGTCTTCTGCTGAAATAGGATTTTTGGCATATTTTCCGAGATTTTTCCTGATAGTTGATTTTCTGCACAAAAAGTAGGCACCAATGCAATTCTGCTGAAAACAGCGTCAGTCCGCGTTAGATGCATCCAAATCACACAAGTTTAGAGGAGAAACAATAACAAAAGTGTTCGGGAAAGTAGATACGTTTTGGACGTATCAAACACACATGCAATGACTCTAGCTATGGTTAATGAGAAGAACACACATGCAATGACACTAGGTGTGATTCATGATATGGTTTGTGAGAAGAACACACATGCAAGGACTCTAGGTGTGGTTCATGGGAAGAACACACATCCAATGACTCTAGCTGTGGTTCATGAGAAGAACACACATCCAATGACACTGGTGGATCCATGTGTGGTCTGTGAGAGGATCACACATGCAATGACTCTAACTGTGGTTCATGAAAAGAGAAGACATGCAATGACACCGGTTGATCCATGTGTGGTCTGTGGGAGGAACACACATGCAATGACACTGGTGGATCCATATGTGGTTTGTGAGAAGAACACACATGCAATGACACTGGTGGATCCACGTGTGGTCTATGGGAAGAACACACATGCAATGACTCTAGATGTGGTTCATGAAAAGAGCAGACATGCGATGACACCTGTGGATCCATGTGTGGTCTATGAGAGGAACACACATCCAATGACACCGGTGAATCCTTACGTGGTTTCTGAGAAGAACACACATGCAATGACACTGGTGATATGTGGTCTATGAAAAGAACACACATGCAATGACACTAGTGGATCCATATGTGGTTTTTGAGAAGGACACACATGCAATGATACTGGTGGATCCATGTGTGGTTCATTCGAAGAACACACATGCAATGACACTGGTGATATGTGGTTTGTGGAAAGAACAGACATGCAGTGACTCTAACTATGGTGCATGAAAAGATTAGACATGCAATGACACTGGTGGATCCATGTGTGGTTAATGAGAAGAACACACATGCAATGACATTGGGTGTGGTTCATGATATGGTTTGTGAGAATAACACACATTCAATGACTCTAGCTGTGGTTCATGAGAAGAACACACATGCAATGACACTGGTGTATCCTTATGTGGTTTGTGAGAAGAACACACATGCAAGGACTGTAGCAGTGGTTCATGGAAAGAACATGTCCAATGACTCTAGCTGTGGTTCATGAAAAGAGCAGATATGCAATGACACCTGTGGATCCATGTGTGGTCTGAGGGAGGAACACACATGCAATGACACTGGTGCATCCATATGTGGTTTGTGAGAAGGACACACATGCAGTGATACTGGTGAATCCATGTGTGGTTAATGGGAAGAACACACATGCAATGAAACTGGTGATACGTGGTTTGTGAAAAGAACAGACATGCAGTGACTCTAATTGTGGTTCATGGAAAGAGTAGACATGCAATGACACTGGTGGATACATGTGTGGTTAATGAGAAGAACACACATGCAATGACCCTCGGTGTGGTTCATGATATGGTTTGTGAGAAGAACACACATGCAATGACTCTAGTTGTGGTTCATGAGAAGAACACACATGCAATGACACTGGGTTTGCTTCATGATATGGTTTGTGAGAAGAACACACATGCAAGGACTCTAGTTGTGGTTCATGGAAAGAACACACATCCAATGACTCTAGCTGTGGTTCATGAGAAGAACACACATCCAATGACACTGGTGGATCCATGTGTGGTCTGTGAGAGGATCACACATGCAATGACTCTAACTGTGGTTCATGAAAAGAGCAGACATGCAATGACACCGGTGGATCCATGTGTGCTCTGTGGGAGGAACACAAATCCAATGACACTGGTGGATCCATATGTGGTTTGTGAGAAGAACACACATGCAATGACACTGCTGGATCCATGTGTGGTCTGTGGGAAGAACACACATGCAATGACTCTAGATGTGGTTCCTGAAAAGAGCAAACATGCAATGACACTGGTGGATCCATGTGTGGTCTATGAGAGGAACACACATGCAATGACACTGGTGATATGTGGTATGTGAAAAGAACACACATGCAATGACACTGGTGGATCCATATGTGGTTTGTGAGAAGGACACACATGCAATGACACTGGTGGATCCTTGTGTGGTCTGTGGGAAGAACACACATGTAATGCAACTGGTGATATGTGGTTTGTGAAAAGAACAGACATGTAATGACTCTAATTGTATGTCATGGAAAGAGCAAACATGCAATGACACTGGTGATATGTGGTTTGTGAAAAGAACAGACATGCATTGACACTAGGTGTGGTAATGAAAAGAGCAGACATGCAATGACAATGGTGGATCCATGTGTGGTTAATGAGAAGAACACACATGCAATCACACTGGGTGTGGTTCATGATATGGTTTGTGAGAAGAACACACATGCAATGACTCTAGCTGTGGTTCATGAGAACAACACACATGCAATGACTCCAACTGTGGTTCATGAAAAGAGGAGACATGCGATGACACCGGTGGATCCATGTGTGGTCTATGAGAGGAACACACATCCAATGACACCGGTGGATCCTTACGTGGTTTGTGAAAATAACACACATGCAATGACACTGGTGATATGTGGTTCATGAAAAGAGCAGACATGCGATGACATTGCGGCATCCATGTGTGGTCTATGAGAGGAACAAACATCCAATGATATCGTTGGATCCTTACGTGGTTTGTGAGAAGAACACACATGCAATGACACTGGTGATACATGGTCTGTGAAAAGAACACACATGCAATGACACTGGTGGATCAATATGTGGTTTACGAGAAGGACACACATGCAATGACACTGGTGGATCCATGTGTGGTCTGTGGGAAGAACACACATGCAATGACACTGGTGATATGTGGTTTGTGAAAAGAACAGACATGTAATGACTCTAACTGTGGTTCATGGAAAGAGCAGACATGCAATGACACTGGTGGATCCATGTGTTGTTAATGAGAAGATACCACATGCAATGACACTGGGTGTGGTTCATGATATGGTTTGTGAGAAGAACACACATTCAATGACTCTAGCTATGGTTCCTAAGAAGAACACACATGCAATGACTCCAACTGTGGTTCATGAAAAGAGGAGACATGCGATGACACCGCTGGATCCATGTGTGGTCTATGAGAGGAACACACATCCAATGACACCGGTGGATCCTTACGTGGTTTGTGAGAATAACACACATGCAATGACACTGGTGATATGTGGTTCATGAAAAGAGAAGACATGCAATGACATCGCTGCATCCATGTGTGGTCTATGAGAGGAACACACCTCCAATGACACTGTTGGATCCTTACGTGGTTTGTGAGAAGAACACACATGCAATGACACTAGTGATATGTGGTATGTGAAAAGAACACACATGCAATGACACTGGTGGATCCATATGTGGTTTACGAGAAGGACACACATGCAATGACACTGGTGGATCCATGTGTGGTCTGTGGGAAGAACACACATGCAATGACACTGGTGATATGTGGTTTGTGAAAAGAACAGACATGTAATGACTCTAACTGTGGTTCATGGAAAGAGCAGACATGCAATGACACTGGTGGATCCATGTGTGGTTAATGAGCAAAACACACATGCAATGACACTGGGTGGGGTTCATGATATGGTTTGTGAGAAGGACACACATGCAATGACTCTAGCTGTGGCTCATGAGAAGAACACACATGCAATGACTCCAACTGTGGTTCATAAAAAGAGGAGACATGCGATGACACCGGTGGATCCATGTGTGGTCTATTAGAGGAACACACATCCAATGACACCGGTGGATCCTTACGTGGTTTGTGAGAATAACACACATGCAATGACACTGGTGATATGTGGTTCATGAAAAGAGCAGACATGCGATGACATTGCTGCATCCATGTGTGGTCTATGAGAGGAATACACATCCAATGACACTGTTGTATCCTTACGTGGTTTGTGAGAAGAACACACATGCAATGACACTGGTGATATGTGGTCTGTGAAAAGAACACACATGCAACGACACTGGTGGATCCATATGTGGTTTACGAGAAGGACACACATGCAATGACACTGGTGGATCCATGTGTGGTCTGTGGGAACAACACACATGCAATGACACTAGTGATATGTGGTTTGTGAAAAGAACAGACATGTAATGATTCTAACTGTGGTTCATGGAAAGAGCAGACATGCAATGACACTGGTGGATCCATGTGTGGTTAATGAGAAGAACACACATGCAATGACACTGGGTGTGGTTCATGATATGGTTTGTGAGAAGAACACACATGCAATGACTCTAGCTATGGTTCCTGGGAAGAACACACATGCAATGACTCCAACTGTGGTTCATGAAAAGAGGAGACATGCGATGACACCGGTGGATCCATGTGTGGTCTATGAGAGGAACACACATCTAATGACACCGGTGGATCCTTACGTGGTTTGTGAGAATAACACACATGCAATGACACTGGTGATATGTGGTTCAAGAAAAGAGAAGACATGCAATGACATCGCTGCATCTATGTGTGGTCTATGAGAGGAACACACGTCCAATGACACCGTTGGATCCTTACGTGGTTTGTGAGAAGAACACACATGCAATGACACTAGTGATATGTGGTCTGTGAAAAGAACACACATGCAATGACACTGGTGGATCCATATGTGGTTCATGAAAAGAACACACATCCAATGACACTGGTGGATCCATGTGTGGTCTGTGGGAAGAACACACATGCAATGACACTGGTGATATGTGGTTTGTGAAAAGAATAGACATGTTATGACTCTCACTGTGGTTCATGGAAAGAGCAGACATGCAATGACACTGGTGGATCCATGTGTGGTTTATGAGAAGAACACACATGCAATGACACTGGGTGTGGTTCATGATATGGTTTGTGAGAAGAACACACATGCAATGACTCTAGCTGTGGTTCATGAGAAGAACACACATGAAATGACTCCAACTGTGGTTCATGAAAAGAGGAGACATGCGATGACACCGGTGGATCCATGTGTGGTCTATGAGAGGAACACACATCCAATGACACCGGTGGATCCTTACGTGGTTTGTGAGAATAACACACATGCAATGACACTGGTGATATGTGGTTTATGAAAAGAGCAGACATGCGATGACATCGCTGCATCCATGTATGGTCTATGAGAGGAACACACATCCAATGAAACTGTTGGTTCCTTACGTGGTTTGTGAGAAGAACACACATGCAATGACACTGGTGATATGTGGTCTGTGAAAAGAACACACATGCAATGACACTGGTGGATCCATATGTGGTTTACGAGAAGGACACACATGCAATGACACTGGTGGATCCATGTGTGGTCTGTGGGAAGAACACACATGCAATGCCACTGGTGATATGTGGTTTGTGAAAAGAATAGACATGTAATGACTCTAACTATGGTTCATGGAAAGAGCAGACATGCAATGACACTGGTGGATCTATGTGTGGTTAATGAGAAGAACACACATGCAATGACACCGGGTGTGGTTCATGATATGGTTTGTGAGAAGAACAAACATGCAATGACTCTAGCTGTGGTTCATGAGAAGAACACACATGCAATGACTCCAACTGTGGTTCATGAAAAGAGGAGACATGCGATGACACCGGTGGATCCATGTGTGGGCTATGTGAGGAACACACATCCAATGACACCGGTGGATCCTTACGTGGTTTGTGAGAATAACACACACCCAATGGCACTAGTGGATCCATGTGTGGTCTGTGAGAGGATCACACATGCAATGAATCTAACTGTTGTTCATGAAAAGAGCAGACATACAATGACACTGGTGGATCCATGTGTGGTCTGTGGGAGGAACACACATGCAATGACACTGGTGGATCCATATGTGGTTTGTGAGAAGAACACACATGCACTAACACTGGTGGATCCATGTGTGGTCTGTGGGAAGAACACACATGCAAGGACTCTAGCTGTGGTTCATGAAAAGAACACACATCCAATGACACTGGTGGATCCATGTGTGGTCTGTGGGAAGAACACACATGCAATGACACTGGTGATATGTGGTTTGTGAAAAGAATAGACATGTTATGACTCTAACAGTGGTTCATGGAAAGAGCAGACATGCAATGACACTGGTGGATCCATGTGTGGTTTATGAGAAGAACACACATGCAATGACACTGGGTGTGGTTCATGATATGGTTTGTGAGAAGAACACACATGCAATGACTCTAGCTGTGGTTCATGAGAAGAACACACGTGCAATGACTCCAACCATGGTTCATGAAAAGAGGAGACATGCGATGACACCGGTGGATCCATGTGTGGTCTATGAGAGGAACACACATACAATGACACCGGTGGATCCTTACGTGGTTTGTGAGAATAACACACATGCAACGACACTGGTGATATGTGGTTGATGAAAAGAGCAGACATGCGATGACATCGCTGCATCCATGTGTGGTCTATGAGAGGAACACACATCCAATGAAACCGTTGGATCCTTACGTGGTTTGTGAGAAGAACACACATGCAATGACACTGGTGATATGTGGTCTGTGAAAAGAACACACATGCAATGACACTGGTGGATCCATATGTGGTTTACGAGAACGACACACATGCAATGACACTGGTGGATCCATGTGTGGTCTGTGGGAAGAACACACATGCAATGCCACTAGTGATATGTGGTTTGTGAAAAGAACAGACATGTAATGACTCTAACTGTGGTTCATGGAAAGAGCAGACATGCAATGACACTGGTGGATCCATGTGTGGTTAATGAGAAGAACACACATGCAATTACATTGGGTGTGGTTCATGATATGGTTTGTGAGAAGAACACACATGCAATGACTCTAGCTGTGGTTCATGAGAAGAACACACATGCAATGACTCCAACTGTGGTTCATGAAAAGAGGAGACATGCGATGACACCGGTGGATCCATGTGTGGTCTATGTGAGGAACACACACCCAATGACACCGGTGGATCCTTACGTGGTTTGTGAGAATAACACACATCCAATGGCACTGGTGGATCCATGTGTGGTCTGTGAGAGGATCACACATGCAATGAATCTAACTGTTGTTCATGAAAAGAGCAGACATGCAATGACACTGGTGGATCCATGTGTGGTCTGTGGGAGGAACACACATGCAATGACACTGGTGGATCCATGTGTGGTCTGTGGGAAGAACACACATGCAATGACTCTAGATGTGGTTCATGAAAAGAGCAGACATGCGATGACACCGGTGGATCCATGTGTGGTCTATGAGAGGAACACACATCCAATGACACCGGTGGATCCTTACGTGGTTTGTGAGAATAACACACATCCAATGGCACTGGTGGATCCATGTGTGGTCTGTGAGAGGATCACACATGCAATGAATCTAACTGTTGTTCATGAAAAGAGAAGACATGCAATGACACTGGTGGATCCATGTGTGGTCTGTGGGAGGAACACACATGCACTAACACTGGTGGATCCATGTGTGGTCTATGGGAAGAACACACATGCAATGACTCTAGATGTGGTTCATGAAAAGAGCCGACATGCGATGACACCGGTGGATCCATGTGTGGTCTATGAGAGGAACACACATCGAATTACATCGGTGGATCCTTATGTGGTTTGTGAGAAGAACACACATGCAATCACACTGGTGATATGTGGTCTGTGAAAAGAACACACATGCAATGACACTGGTGGATCCATATGTGGTTTACGAGAAGGACACACATGCAATGACACTGGTGGATCCATGTGTGCTCTGTGGGAAGAACACACCTGCAATGACACTGGTGATATGTCATATGTGGTCTGTGAAAAGAACACACATGCAATGACACTGGTGGATCCATGTGTGGTTTACGAGAAGGACACACATGCAATTACACTGGTGGATCCATGTGTGGTCTGTGGGAAGAACACACATGCAATGCCACTGGTGATATGTGGTTTGTGAAAAGAACAGACATGTAATGACTCTAACTATGGTTCATGGAAAGAGCAGACATGCAATGACACTGGTGGATCTATGTGTGGTTAATGAGAAGAACACACATGCAATGACACCGGGTGTGGTTCATGATATGGTTTGTGAGAAGAACAAACATGCAATGACTCTAGATGTGGTTCATGAGAAGAACACACATGCAATGACTCCAACTGTGGTTCATGAAAAGAGGAGACATGCGATGACACCGGTGGATCCATGTGTGGGCTATGTGAGGAACACACATCCAATGACACCGGTGGATCCTTACGTGGTTTGTGAGAATAACACACACCCAATGGCACTGGTGGATCCATGTGTGGTCTGTGAGAGGATCACACATGCAATGAATCTAACTGTTGTTCATGAAAAGAGCAGACATACAATGACACTGGTGGATCCATGTGTGGTCTGTGGGAGGAACACACATGCAATGACACTGGTGGATCCATATGTGGTTTGTGAGAAGAACACACATGCACTAACACTGGTGGATCCATGTGTGGTCTGTGGGAAGAACACACATGCAAGGACTCTAGCTGTGGTTCATGAAAAGAACACACATCCAATGACACTGGTGGATCCATGTGTGGTCTGTGGGAAGAACACACATGCAATGACACTGGTGATATGTGGTTTGTGAAAAGAATTGACATGTTATGACTCTAACAGTGGTTCATGGAAAGAGCAGACATGCAATGACACTGGTGGATCCATGTGTGGTTTATGAGAAGAACACACATGCAATGACACTGGGTGTGGTTCATGATATGGTTTGTGAGAAGAACACACATGCAATGACTCTAGCTGTGGTTCATGAGAAGAACACACGTGCAATGACTCCAACCGTGGTTCATGAAAAGAGGAGACATGCGATGACACCGGTGGATCCATGTGTGGTCTATGAGAGGAACACACATCCAATGACACCGGTGGATCCTTACGTGGTTTGTGAGAATAACACACATGCAACGACACTGGTGATATGTGGTTGATGAAAAGAGCAGACATGCGATGACATCGCTGCATCCATGTGTGGTCTATGAGAGGAACACACATCCAATGAAACCGTTGGATCCTTACGTGGTTTGTGAGAAGAACACACATGCAATGACACTGGTGATATGTGGTCTGTGAAAAGAACACACATGCAATGACACTGGTGGATCCATATGTGGTTTACGAGAACGACACACATGCAATGACACTGGTGGATCCATGTGTGGTCTGTGGGAAGAACACACATGCAATGCCACTGGTGATATGTGGTTTGTGAAAAGAACAGACATGTAATGACTCTAACTGTGGTTCATGGAAAGAGCAGACATGCAATGACACTGGTGGATCCATGTGTGGTTAATGAGAAGAACACACATGCAATTACATCGGGTGTGGTTCATGATATGGTTTGTGAGAAGAACACACATGCAATGACTCTAGCTGTGGTTCATGAGAAGAACACACATGCAATGACTCCAACTGTGGTTCATGAAAAGAGGAGACATGCGATGACACCGGTGGATCCATGTGTGGTCTATGTGAGGAACACACATCCAATGACACCGGTGGATCCTTACGTGGTTTGTGAGAATAACACACATCCAATGGCACTGGTGGATCCATGTGTGGTCTGTGAGAGGATCACACATGCAATGAATCTAACTGTTGTTCATGAAAAGAGCAGACATGCAATGACACTGGTGGATCCATGTGTGGTCTGTGGGAGGAACACACATGCAATGACACTGGTGGATCCATGTGTGGTCTGTGGGAAGAACACACATGCAATGACTCTAGATGTGGTTCATGAAAAGAGCAGACATGCGATGACACCGGTGGATCCATGTGTGGTCTATGAGAGGAACACACATCCAATGACACCGGTGGATCCTTACGTGGTTTGTGAGAATAACACACATCCAATGGCACTGGTGGATCCATGTGTGGTCTGTGAGAGGATCACACATGCAATGAATCTAACTGTTGTTCATGAAAAGAGCAGACATGCAATGACACTGGTGGATCCATGTGTGGTCTGTGGGAGGAACACACATGCACTAACACTGGTGGATCCATGTGTGGTCTGTGGGAAGAACACACATGCAATGACTCTAGATGTGGTTCATGAAAAGAGCCGACATGCGATGACACCGGTGGATCCATGTGTGGTCTATGAGAGGAACACACATCGAATCACACTGGTGGATCCTTATGTGGTTTGTGAGAAGAACACACATGCAATCACACTGGTGATATGTGGTCTGTGAAAAGAACACACATGCAATGACACTGGTGGATCCATATGTGGTTTACGAGAAGGACACACATGCAATGACACTGGTGGATCCATGTGTGCTCTGTGGGAAGAACACACATGCAATGACACTGGTGATATGTGGTTTGTGAAAAGAACAGATATGCAATGACTCTGACTGTGGTTCATGAAAAGAGCAGACATGCAATGACACTGGTGGATCCATGTGTGGTTAATGAGAAGAACTCACATGCAATGACACTGGGTGTGGTTCATGATATGGTTTGTGAGATGAACACACATGCAATGACTCTAGCTGTGGTTCATGACAAGAATACACATGCAATGACACTGGGTGTGGTTCATGATATGGTTTGTGAGAAGAACACACATGCAAGGACTCTAGTTGTGGTTCATGGAAAGAACACACATCCAATGACTCTAGCTGTGGTTCATGAGAAGAACACACATCCAATGACACTGGTGGATCCATGTGTGGTTTGTCAGAGGATCACACATGCAATGACTCTAACTGTGGTTCATGAAAAGAGCAGACATGCAATGACACCGGTGGATCCATGTGTGGTCTGTGGGAGGAACACACATTCAATGACACTGGTGGATCCATGTGTGGTTTCTGAGAAGAACACACATGCAATTACACTAGGTGTGGTTCATGATATGGTTTGTGAGAAGAACACACATGCAATGACTCTAGCTGTGGCTCATGAGAAGAACACACATGCAATGACACTGGGTGTGGTTCATGATATGGTTTGCGAGAAGAAAACACATGCAAGGTCTCTAGCTGTGGTTCATGGAAAGAACACACATCCAATGACTCTAGCTATGGTTCATGAGAAGAAAACACATCCAATGACATTGGTGGATCCATGTGTGGTCTGTGAGAGGATCACACATGCAATGACTCTAACTGTGGTTCATGAGAAGAGCAGACATGCAATGACACAGGTGGATCCATGTGTGGTCTATGGGAGGAACACACATCCAATGACACTGCTGGATCCATATGTGGTTTGGGAGAAGAACACACATGCAATGACACTGGTGGATCCATGTGTGGTCTGCGGGAAGAACACACATGCCATGACTCTAGATGTGGTTCATGAAAAGAGCAGACATGTGATGACACCGGTGGATTCATGTGTGGTCCATGAGAGGAACACACATCCAATGACACCGGTGGATCCTTACGTGGTTTGTGAGAAGAACACACATGAATGACACTGGTGATATGTGGTTTGTGAAAAGAACACACATGCAATGACACTGGTGGATCCATATGTGGTTTGCGAGAAGGACACACATGCAATGACACTGGTGGATCCATGTGTGGTTCATGGGAAGAACACACATGCAATAACACTAGTGATATGTGGTTTGTGAAAAGAACATACATGCAATGACTCTAACTGTGGTTCATGGAAAGAGCAGACATGCAATGACACTGGTGGATCCATGTGTGGTTAATGAGAAGAACACACATGCAATGACACTTGGTGTGGTTCATGATATGGTTTGGGAGAAGAACACACATGCAATGACTCTAGATGTGGTTCATGAGAAGAACACACATGCAATGACACTGGGTGTGGTTCATGATATGGTTTGTGAGAAGAACACACATGCAAGGACTCTAGTTGTGGTTCATGGAAAGAACACACATCCAATGACTCTAGCTCTGGTTTATGAGAAGAACACACATCCAATGACACTGGTGGATCCATGTGTGGTCTGTGAGAGGATCACACATGCAATGACTCTAACTGTGGTTCATGAAAAGAGCAGACATGCAATGACACCGGTGAATCCATGTGTGGTCTGTGGGAGGAACACACATCCAATGACACTGCTGGATCCATATGTGGTTTGTGAGAAGAACACACATGCAATGACACTTGTTGATCCATGTGTGGTCTGTGGGAAGAACACACATGCAATGACTCTAGATGTGGTTCATGAAAAGAGCAGACATGCGATGACACCGGTGGATCCATGTGTGGTCTATGAGAGGAACACACATCCAATGACACCGGTGGATCCTTATGTGGTTTGTGAGAAGAACACACATGCAATGACACTGGTGATATGTGGTCTGTGAAAAGAAGACACATGCAATGACACTGGTGGATCCATATGTGGTTTGCGAGAAGGACACACATGCAATGACACTAGTGGATCCATGTGTGGTCTGTGGGAAGGACAGACATGCAATGACACTGGTGCTATGTGGTTTGTGAAAAGAACAGAAATGCAATGACTCTAACTGTGGTTCATGGAAAGAGCAGACATGCAATGTCACTAGTGGATCCATGTGTGGTTCATGGGATGAACACACATGCAATGACACTAGTGATATGTGGTTTGTGAAAAGAACAGACATGCAATGACTCTAACTGTGGTACATGGAAAGAGCAGACATGCAATGACACTGGTGGATCCATGTGTGGTTAATGAGAAGAACACACATGCAATGACACTGGGTGTGGTTCATGACATGGTTTGTTAGAAGAACACACATGCAATGACTCTAACTGTGGTTGATGATAAGAATACACATGCAATGACACTAGGTGTGGTTCATGATATGGTTTGTGAGAAGAACACACATGCAAGGACTCTAGTTGTGGTTCATGGAAAGAACACACATCCAATGACTCTAGCTGTGGTTCATGAGAAGAACACACATCCAATGACACTGGTGGATCCATGTGTGGTTTGTCAGAGGATCACACATTCAATGACTCTAACTGTGGTTCATGAAAAGAGCAGACATGCAATGACACCGGTGGATCCATGTGTGGTCTGTGGGAGGAACACACATCCAATGACACTGGTGGATCCCTGTGTGGTTTCTGAGAAGAACACACATGCAATTACATTGGGTGTGGTTCATGATATGGTTTGTGAGAGGAACACACATGCAATGACTCTAGCTGTGGCTCATGAGAAGAACACACATGCAATGACACTGGGTGTGGTTCATAATATGGTTTGCGAGAAGAACACACATGCAAGGTCTCTAGTTGTGGTTCATGGAAAGAACACACATCCAATGACTCTAGCTATGGTTCATGAGAAGAACACACATCCAATGACATTGCTGGATCCATGTGTGGTCTGTGGGAACAACACACATGCAATGACTCTAGATGTGGGTCATGAAAGGAGCAGACATGCGATGACACCGGTGGATCCATGTGTGGTCTATGAGAGGAACACACATCCAATGACATCGGTGGATCGTTATGTGGTTTGTGAGAAGAACACACCTGCAATGACACTAATGATATGTGGTCTATGAAAAGAAGACACATGCAATGACACTGGTGGATCCATATGTGGTTTGCGAGAAGGACACACATGCAATGACACTAGTGGATCCATGCGTGGTCTGTGGGAAGAACAGACATGCAATGACACTGGTGATATGTGGTTTGTGAAAAGAACAGACATGCAATGACTCTAACTGTGGTTCATGGAAAGAGCAGACATGCAATGTCACTGGTGGATCCATGTGTGGTTCATGGGAAGAAAACACATGCAATGACACTATTGATATGTGGTTTGTGAAAAGAACAGACATGCAATGACTCTAACTGTGGTACATGGAAAGAGAAGACATGCAATAACACTTGTGGCTCCATGTGTGGTTAATGAGAAGAACACACATGCAATGACACTAGGTGTGGTTCATGATATGGTTTGTCAGAAGAACACACATGCAATGACTCTAGCTGTGGTTCATGAGAAGAACACACATGCAATGACACTAGGTGTGGTTCATGATATGGTTTGTGAGAAGAACACACATGCAAGGACTCTAGCTATGGTTCATGGAAAGAACACACATCCAATAACTCTAGCTGTGTGGTCTATGAGATGAACACACATCCAATAACACTGGTCGATCCATGTGTGGTTTATGAGAGGATCACACATGCAATGACTCTAACTGTGGTTCATGAAAAGAGCAGACATGCAATGACACTGGTGGATCCATGTGTAGTCTGTGGGAGGAACATAGATCCAATGACACTGGTGGATCCATGTGTGGTTTGTGAGAAGAACACACATGCAATTACACTGGGTGTGGTTCATGATATGGTTTGTGCGAAGAACATGCATGCAATGACTCAAGCTGTGGCTCACGAGAAGAACACACATGCAATGACACTGGGTATGGTTCATGATATGGTTTGTGAGAAGAACACACATGCAAAGACTCTTGCTGTGGTTCATGGAAAGAACACACATCCAATGACTCTAGCTGTGGTTCATGAGAAAACACACATCCAATGAAACTGGTGATATGTGGTTTGTGAAAAGAACATACATGTAATGAATCTAACTGTGGTTCATGGAAAGAGCAGACATGCAATGACACTAGTGGATCCATGTGTGGTTAATGAGAAGAACACACATGCAATGACACTGGGTGTGGTTCATGATATGGTTTGTGAGAAGAACACACATGCAATGACTCTAGCTGTGATTCATGAGAAGAACACACATGCAATGACTCCAACTGTCATGAAAAGAGGAGACATGCGATGACACCGGTGGATCCATGTGTGGTCTATGAGAGGAACACACATCCAATGACACCGGTGGATCCTTACGTGGTTTGTGAGAATAACACAAATGCAATGACACTAGTGATATGTGGTTCATGAAAAGAGAAGACATGCGATGACATCGCTGCATCCATGTGTGGTCTATGAGAGGAACACAAATGCAATGACACCGTTGGATCCTTACGTGGTTTGTGAGAAGAACACACATGCAATGACACTGGTGATATGTGGTCTGTGAAAAGAACACACATGCAATGACACTGGTGGATCCATATGTGGTTTACGAGAAGGACACACATGCAATGACACTGGTGGATCCATGTGTGGTCTGTGGGAAGAACACACATGCAATGACACTGGTGATATGTGGTTTGCGAAAAGAACAGACATGTAATGACTCTAACTGTGGTTCATGGAAAGAGCAGACATGCAATGACACTGGTGGATCCATGTGTGGTTAATGAGAAGAACACACATGCAATGACACTGGGTGTGGTTCATGATATGGTTTGTGAGAAGAACACACATGCAATGACTCTAGCTGTGGTTCATGAGAAGAACACACATGCAATGACACTGGTGTATCCTTATGTGGTTTGTGAGAAGAACACACATGCAAGGACTCTAGCTATGGTTCATGGAAAGAACACACGTCCAATGACTCTAGCTGTGGTTCATGAGAAGAACACACATCCAATGACACTGGTGGATCCATGTGTGGTCTGTGAGAGGATCACACATGCAATGAATCTAACTGTGGTTCATGAAAAGAGCAGACATGCAATGACACTGGTGGATCCATGCGTGGTCTGTGGGAGGAACACACATGCAATGACACTGGTGGATCCATATGTGGTTTGTGAGAAGAACACACATGCACTAACACTGGTGGATCCATGTGTGGTTTGTGGGAAGAACACACATGCAATGAATCTAGATGTGGTTCATGAAAAGAGCAGACATGTGATGACACTGGTGGATCCATGTGTGGTCTATGAGAGGAACACACATCGAATGACATCGGTGGATCCTTACGTGGTTTGTGAGAAGAACACACATGCAATCACACTGGTGATATGTGGTCTGTGAAAAGAACACAGATGCAATGACACTGGTCGATCCATATGTGGTTTGTGAGAAGGACACACATGCAATGACACTGGTGGATCCATGTGTGGTATGTAGGAAGAACACACATGCAATGACACTGGTCGATCCATATGTGGTTTGTGAAAAGAACAGACATGCAATGACACTAGGTGTGGTTAATGAAAAGAGCAGACATGCAATGACACTGGTGGATCCATGTGTGGTTAATGAGAAGAACACACATGCAATGACACTGGGTGTGGTTCATGATATGGTTTGTGAGAAGAACACACATGCAATGACACTGGGTGTGGTTCATGATATGGTTTGTGAGAAGAACACACACGCAATGACTAGCTGTGATTCATGAGAAGAACACACATGCAATGACTCCAACTGTGGTTCATGAAAAGAGGAGACATGCGATGACACCGGTGGATCCATGTGTGGTCTATGAGAGGAACACACATCCAATGACACCGGTGGATCCTTACGTGGTTTGTGAGAATAACACAAATGCAATGACACTAGTGATATGTGGTTCATGAAAAGAGAAGACATGCGATGACATCGCTGCATCCATGTGTGGTCTATGAGAGGAACACAAATGCAATGACACCGTTGGATCCTGATGTGGTTTGTGAGAAGAACACACATGCAATGACACTGGTGATATGTGGTCTGTGAAAAGAACACACATGCAATGACACTGGTGGATCCATATGTGGTTTACGAGAAGACACACATGCAATGACATTGGTGGATCCATGTGTGGTCTGTGGGAAGAACACACATGCAATGACACTGGTGATATGTGGTTTGCAAAAAGAACAGACATGTAATGACTCTAACTGTGGTTCATGGAAAGAGCAGACATGCAATGATACTGGTGGATCCATGTGTGGTTAATGAGAAGAACACACATGCAATGACACTGGGTGTGGTTCATGATATGGTTTGTGAGAAGACCACACATGCAATGACTCTAGCTGTGGTTCATGAGAAGAACACACATGGAATGACTCCAACTGTGGTTCATGAAAAGAGGAGACATGCGATGACACCGGTGGATCCATGTGTGGTCTATGAGAGGAACACACATCCAATGACATCGGTGGATCCTTAAGTGGTTTGTGAGAATAACACACATGCAATGACACTGGTGATATGTGGTTCATGAAAAGAGCAGACATGCGATGACATCGCTGCATCCATGTGTGGTCTATGAGAGGAACACACATCCAATGACACCGTTGGATCCTTACGTGGTTTGTGAGAAGAACACACATGCAATGACACTAGTGATATGTGGTCTGTGAAAAGAACGCACATGCAATGACACTGGTGGATCCATATGTGGTTTACGAGAAGGACACACATGCAATGATACTGGTGGATCCATGTGTGGTCTGTGGGAAGAACACACATGCAATGACACTGGTGATATGTGGTTTGTGAAAAGAACAGACATGTAATGACTCTAACTGTGGTTCATGGAAAGAGCAGACATGCAATGACACTGGTGGATCCATGTGTGGTTAATGAGAAGAACACACATGCAATGACACTGGGTGTGGTTCATGATATGGTTTGTGAGAAGAACACACATGCAATGACTCTAGCTGTGGTTCATGAGAAGAACACACATGCAATGACACTGGTGTATCCTTATGTGGTTTGTGAGAAGAACACACATGCAAGGACTCTAGCTATGGTTCATGGAAAGAACACACGTCCAATGACTCTAGCTGTGGTTCATGAGAAGAACACACATCCAATGACACTGGTGGATCCATGTGTGGTCTGTGAGAGGATCACACATGCAATGAATCTAACTGTGGTTCATGAAAAGAGCAGACATGCAATGACACTGGTGGATCCATGCGTGGTCTGTGGGAGGAACACACATGCAATGACACTGGTGGATCCATATGTGGTTTGTGAGAAGAACACACATGCACTAACACTGGTGGATCCATGTGTGGTTTGTGGGAAGAACACACATGCAATGACTCTAGATGTGGTTCATGAAAAGAGCAGACATGCGATGACACTGGTGGATCCATGTGTGGTCTATGAGAGGAACACACATCGAATGACATCGGTGGATCCTTACGTGGTTTGTGAGAAGAACACACATGCAATCACACTGGTGATATGTGGTCTGTGAAAAGAACACACATGCAATGACACTGGTCGATCCATATGTGGTTTGTGAGAAGGACACACATGCAATGACACTGGTGGATCCATGTGTGGTATGTGGGAAGAACACACATGCAATGACATTGGTCGATCCATATGTGGTTTGTGAAAAGAACAGACATGCAATGACACTAGGTGTGGTTAATGAAAAGAGCAGACATGCAATGACACTGGTGGATCCATGTGTGGTTAATGAGAAGAACACACATGCAATGACACTGGGTGTGGTTCATGATATGGTTTGTGAGAAGAACACACATGCAATGACTCTAGCTGTGGTTCATGAGAAGAACACACATGCAATGACACTGGGTGTGGTTCATGATATGGTTTGTGAGAAGAACACACATGCAATGACTCTAGCTGTGGTTCATGAGAAGAACACACATCCAATGACACTGGTGGATCCATGTGTGGTCTGTGGGAAGAACACACATGCAATGACACTGGTGATATGTGGTTTGTGAAAAGAATAGACATGTAATGACTCTAACTGTGGTTCATGGAAAGAGCAGACATGCAATGACACTGGTGGATCCATGTGTGGTTAATGAGAAGAACACACATGCAATGACACTGGGTGTGGTTCATGATATGGTTTGTGAGAAGAACAAACATGCAGTGACTCTAGCTGTGGTTCATGAGAAGAACACACATGCAATGACTCCAACCGTGGTTCATGAAAAGAGGAGACATGTGATGAAACCGGTGGATCCATGTGTGGTCTATGAGAGGAACACACATGCAATGACACCGTTGGATCCTTATGTGGTCTGTGAAAAGAACACACATGCGATGACACTGGTGGATCCATATGTGGTTTACGAGAAGGACACACATGCAATGACACTGGTGGATCCATGTGTGGTCTGTGGGAAGAACACACATGCAATGACACTGGTGATATGTGGTTTGTGAAAAGAACAGACATGTAATGACTCTAACTGTGGTTCATGGAAAGAGCAGACATGCAATGACACTGGTGGATCCATGTGTGGTTAATGAGAAGAACACACATGCAATGACACTGGGTGTGGTTCATGATATGGTTTGTGAGAAGAACACACATGCAATGACTCTAGCTGTGGTTCATGAGAACACACATGCAATGACATTGGTGGATCCATGTGTGGTCTGTGAGAGGATCACACATGCAATGACTCTAACTATGGTTCATGAAAAGAGCAGACATGCAATGACACCGGTGAATCCATGTGTGGTCTGTGGGAGGAACACACATCCAATGACACTGCTGGATCCATATGTGGTTTGTGAGAAGAACACACATGCAATGACACTGGTTGATCCATGTGTGGTCTGTGGGAAGAACACACATGCAATGACTCTAGATGTGGTTCATGAAAAGAGCAGACATGCGATGACACCGGTGGATCCATGTGTGGTCTATGAGAGGAACACACATCGAATGACATCGGTGGATCCTTGCGTGGTTTGTGAGAAGAACACACATGCAATCACACTGGTGATATGTGGTCTGTGAAAAGAACACACATGCAATGACACTGGTGGATCCATATGTGGTTTACGAGAAGGATACACATGCAATGACACTGGTGGATCCATGTGTGGTCTGTGGGAAGAACACACATGCAATGACACTGGTGATATGTGGTTTGTGAAAAGAACAGTGATGCAATGACTCTAACTGTGGTTCATGAAAAGAGCAGACATGCAATGACACTGGTGGATCCATGTGTGGTTAATGGGAAGAACCCACATGCAATGACACTGGGTGTGGTTCATGATATGGTTTGTGAGATGAACACACATGCAATGACTCTAGCTGTGGTTCATGATAAGAATACACATGCAATGACACTGGTTGTGGTTCATGATATGGTTTGTGAGAAGAACACACATGCAAGGACTCTAGTTGTGGTTCATGGAAAGAACACACATCCAATGACTCTAGTTGTGGTTCATGAGAAGAACACACATCCAATGACACTGGTGGATCCACGTGTGGTTTGTCAGAGGATCACACTTGCAATGACTCTAACTGTGGTTCATGAAAAGAGCAGACATGCAATGACACCAGTGGATCCATGTGTGGTCTGTGTGAGGAACACACATCCAATGACACTGGTGGATCCATGTGTGGTTTCTGAGAAGAACACACATGCAATTACACTGGGTGTGGTTCATGATATGGTTTGTGAGAAGAACACACATGCAATGACTCTAGCTGTGGCTCATGAGAAGAACACACATGCAATGACACTGGGTGTGGTTCATGAAATGGTTTGCGAGAAGAACACACAGGCAAGGTCTCTAGCTGTGGTTTATGGATAGAACACACATCCAATGACTCTAGCTATAGTTCATGAGAAGAACACACATCCAATGACATTGGTGGATCCATGTGTGGTCTGTGAGAGGATCACACATGCAATGACTCTAACTGTGGTTCATGAAAAGAGCAGACATGCAATGACACCGGTGGATCCATGTGTGGTCTATGGGAGGAACACACATCCAATGACACTGTTGGATCCATATGTGGTTTGGGAGAAGAACACACATGCAATGACACTGGTGGATCCATGTGTGGTATGTGGGAAGAACACACATGCAATGACTCTAGATGTGGTTCATGAAAAGAGCAGACATGTGATGACACCGGTGGATTCATGTGTGGTCCATGAGAGGAACACACATCCAATGACACCGGTGGATCCTTACGTGGTTTGTGAGAAGAACAGACATGAATGACACTAGTGATATGTGGTCTGTGAAAAGAACACACATGCAATGACACTGGTGGATCCATATGTGGTTTGCGAGAAGGACACACATGCAATGACACTGGTGGATCCATGTGTGGTTCATGGGAAGAACACACATGCAATGACACTAGTGATATGTGGTTTGTGAAAATAACATACATGCAATGACTCTAACTGTGGTTCATGGAAAGAGCACACATGCAATGACACTGGTGGATCCAGGTGTGGTTAATGAGAAGAACACACATGCAATGACACTGGGTGTGGTTCATGATATGGTTTGCGAGAAGAACACAGATGCAATGACTCTAGATGTGGTTGATGAGAAGAACACACATGCAATGACACTGGGTGTGGTTCATGATATGGTTTGCGAGAAGAACACAGATGCAAGGACTCTAGCTGTGGTTCATGGCAAGAACACACATCCAATGACTCTAGCTGTGGTTTATGAGAAGAACACACATCCAATGACACTGGTGGATCCATGTGTGGTCTGTGAGAGGATCACACATGCAATGACTCTAACTGTGGTTCATGAAAAGAGCAGACATGCAATGACACCGGTGAATCCATGTGTGGTCTGTGGGAGGAACACACATCCAATGACACTGCTGGATCCATATGTGGTTTGTGAGAAGAACACACATGCAATGACACTGGTTGATCCATGTGTGGTCTGTGGGAAGAACACATATGCAATGACTCTCGATGTGGTTCATGAAAAGAGCAGACATGCGATGACACCGGTGGATCCATGTGTGGTCTATGAGAGGAACACACATCCAATGACACCGGTGGATCCTTACGTGGTTTCTGAGAAGAACACACATGCAATGACACTGGTGATATGTGGTCTGTGAAAAGAAGACACATGCAATGACACTGGTGGATCCATATGTGGTTTGCGAGAAGGACACACATGCAATGACACTAGTGGATCCATGTGTGGTCTGTGGGAAGAACAGACATGCAATGACACTGGTGATATGTTGTTTGTGAAAAGAACAGACATGCAATGACTCTAACTGTGGTTCATGGAAAGAGCAGACATGCAATGTCACTGGTGGATCCATGTGTGGTTCATGGGAAGAACACACATGCAATGACACTAGTGATATGTGGTTTGTGAAAAGAACAGACATGCAATGACTCTAACTGTGGTACATGGAAAGAGGAGACATGCAATGACACTGGTGGATCCATGTGTGGTTAATGAGAAGAACACACACGTAATGACAGTGGGTGTGGTTCATGATATGGTTTGTGAGAAGAACACACATGCAATGACTCTAGCTGTGGTTCATGACAAGAATACACATGCAATGACACTGGGTGTGGTTCATGATATGGTTTGTGAGAAGAACACACATGCAAGGACTCTAGTTGTGGTTCATGGAAAGAACACACATCCAATGACTCTAGCTGTGGTTCATGAGAAGAACACACATCCAATGACACTGGTGGTTCCATGTGTGGTTTGTCACAGGATCACACATGTAATGACTCTAACTATGGTTCATGAAAAGAGAAGACATGCAATGACACCGGTAGATCCATGTGTGGTCTGTGGGAGGAACACACATCCAATGACACTGGTGGATCCATGTGTGGTTTCTGAGAAGAACACACATGCAATTACAATGGGTGTGGTTCATGATATGGTTTGTGAGAAGAACACACATGCAATGACTCTAGCTGTGGCTCATGAGAAGAACACACATGCAATGACACTAGGTGGGTTAATGATATGGTTTGCGAGAAGAACACACATTCAAGGTCTCTAGCTGTGGTTCATGGAAAGAACACACATGCAATGACACTTGGTGTGGTTCATGATATGGTTTGCGAGAAGAACACACATGCAAGGTCTCTAGCTGTGGTTCATGGAAAGAACACACATCCAATGACTCTAGCTATGGTTCATGAGAAGAACACACATCCAATGAGATTGGTGGATCCATGTGTGGTCTGTGAGAGGATCACACATGCAATGACTCTAACTGTGGTTCATGAAAAGAGCAGCCATGCAATGACACCGGTGGATCCATGTGTGGTCTATGGGAGGAACACACATCCAATGACACTGTTGGATCCATATGTGGTTTGGGAGAAGAACACACATGCAATGACACTGGTGGATCCATGTGTGGTCTGTCGGAAGAACACACATGCAATGACTCTAGATGTGGTTCATGAAAAGAGCAAACATGTGATGACACCGGTGGATTCATGTGTGGTCCATGAGAGGAACACACATCCAATGACACCGGTGGATCCTTACGTGGTTTGTGAGAAGAACACACATGAATGAAACTGGTGATATGTGGTCTGTGAAAAGAACACACATGCAATGACACTGATGGATCCATATGTGGTTTGCGATAAGGACACACATGCAATGACACTGGTGGATCCATGTGTGGTTCATGGGAAGAACACACATGCAATGACACTAGTGATATGTGGTTTGTGAAAAGAACATACATGCAATGACTCTAACTGTGGTTCATGGAAAGAGCAGACATGCAATGACACTCGTGGATCCATGTGTGGTTAATGAGAAGAACACACATGCAATGACACTGGGTGTGGTTCATGATATGGTTTGCGAGAAGAACACACATGCAATGACTCTAGATGTGGTTCATGAGAAGAACACACATGCAATGACACTAGGTGTGGTTCATGATATGGTTTGTGAGAAGAACACACATGCAAGGACTCTAGCTGTGGTTCATGGAAAGAACACACATCCAATGACTCTAGATGTGGTTTATGAGAAGAACACACATCCAATGACACTGGTGGATCCATGTGTGGTCTGTGAGAGGATCACACATGCAATGACTCTAACTGTGGTTCATGAAAAGAGCAGACATGCAATGACACCGGTGAATCCATGTGTGGTCTGTGGGAGGAACACACATCCAATGACACTGCTGGATCCATATGTGGTTTGTGAGAAGAACACACATGCAATGACACTGGTTGATCCATGTGTGGTCTGTGGGAAGAACACACATGCAATGACTCTAGATGTGGTTCATGAAAAGAGCAGACATGCGATGACACCGGTGGATCCATGTGTGGTCTATGAGAGGAACACACATCCAATGCCACTGGTGGATCCTTAGGTGGTTTGTGACAAGAACACACATGCAATGACACTGGGTGTGGTTCATGATATGGTTTGCGAGAAGAACACAGATGCAATGACTCTAGATGTGGTTGATGAGAAGAACACACATGCAATGACACTGGGTGTGGTTCATGATATGGTTTGCGAGAAGAACAAAGATGCAAGGACTCTAGCTGTGGTTCATGGCAAGAACACACATCCAATGACTCTAGCTGTGGTTTATGAGAAGAACACACATCCAATGACACTGGTGGATCCATGTGTGGTCTGTGAGAGGATCACACATGCAATGACTCTAACTGTGGTTCATGAAAAGAGCAGACATGCAATGACACCGGTGAATCCATGTGTGGTCTGTGGGAGGAACACACATCCAATGACACTGCTGGATCCATATGTGGTTTGTGAGAAGAACACACATGCAATGACACTGGTTGATCCATGTGTGGTCTGTGGGAAGAACACACATGCAATGACTCTAGATGTGGTTCATGAAAAGAGCAGACATGTGATGACACCGGTGGATCCATGTGTGGTCTATGAGAGGAACACACATCCAATGACACCGGTGGATCCTTACGTGGTTTGTGAGAAGAACACACATGCAATGACACTGGTGATATGTGGTCTGTGAAAAGAAGACACATGCAATGACACTGGTGGATCCATATGTGGTTTGCGAGAAGGACACACATGCAATGACACTAGTGGATCCATGTGTGGTCTGTGGGAAGAACAGACATGCAATGACACTGGTGATATGTTGTTTGTGAAAAGAACAGACATGCAATGACTCTAACTGTGGTTCATGGAAAGAGCAGACATGCAATGTCACTGGTGGATCCATGTGTGGTTCATGGGAAGAACACACATGCAATGACACTAGTGATATGTGGTTTGTGAAAAGAACAGACATGCAATGACTCTAACTGTGGTACATGGAAAGAGGAGACATGCAATGACACTGGTGGATCCATGTGTGGTTAATGAGAAGAACACACACGTAATGACAGTGGGTGTGGTTCATGATATGGTTTGTGAGAAGAACACACATGCAATGACTCTAGTTGTGGTTCATGACAAGAATACACATGCAATGACACTGGGTGTGGTTCATGATATGGTTTGTGAGAAGAACACACATGCAAGGACTCTAGTTGTGGTTCATGGAAAGAACACACATCCAATGACTCTAGCTGTGGTTCATGAGAAGAACACACATCCAATGACACTGGTGGTTCCATGTGTGGTTTGTCACAGGATCACACATGTAATGACTCTAACTATGGTTCATGAAAAGAGAAGACATGCAATGACACCGGTAGATCCATGTGTGGTCTGTGGGAGGAACACACATCCAATGACACTGGTGGATCCATGTGTGGTTTCTGAGAAGAACACACATGCAATTACACTGGGTGTGGTTCATGATATGGTTTGTGAGAAGAACACACATGCAATGACTCTAGCTGTGGCTCATGAGAAGAACACACATGCAATGACACTAGGTGGGTTAATGATATGGTTTGCGAGAAGAACACACATTCAAGGTCTCTAGCTGTGGTTCATGGAAAGAACACACATGCAATGACACTGGGTGTGGTTCATGATATGGTTTGCGAGAAGAACACACATGCAAGGTCTCTAGCTGTGGTTCATGGAAAGAACACACATCCAATGACTCTAGCTATGGTTCATGAGAAGAACACACATCCAATGAGATTGGTGGATCCATGTGTGGTCTGTGAGAGGATCACACATGCAATGACTCTAACTGTGGTTCATGAAAAGAGCAGCCATGCAATGACACCGGTGGATCCATGTGTGGTCTATGGGAGGAACACACATCCAATGACACTGTTGGATCCATATGTGGTTTGGGAGAAGAACACACATGCAATGACACTGGTGGATCCATGTGTGGTCTGTCGGAAGAACACACATGCAATGACTCTAGATGTGGTTCATGAAAAGAGCAAACATGTGATGACACCGGTGGATTCATGTGTGGTCCATGAGAGGAACACACATCCAATGACACCGGTGGATCCTTACGTGGTTTGTGAGAAGAACACACATGAATGAAACTGGTGATATGTGGTCTGTGAAAAGAACACACATGCAATGACACTGATGGATCCATATGTGGTTTGCGATAAGGACACACATGCAATGACACTGGTGGATCCATGTGTGGTTCATGGGAAGAACACACATGCAATGACACTAGTGATATGTGGTTTGTGAAAAGAACATACATGCAATGACTCTAACTGTGGTTCATGGAAAGAGCAGACATGCAATGACACTCGTGGATCCATGTGTGGTTAATGAGAAGAACACACATGCAATGACACTGGGTGTGGTTCATGATATGGTTTGCGAGAAGAACACACATGCAATGACTCTAGATGTGGTTCATGAGAAGAACACACATGCAATGACACTAGGTGTGGTTCATGATATGGTTTGTGAGAAGAACACACATGCAAGGACTCTAGCTGTGGTTCATGGAAAGAACACACATCCAATGACTCTAGATGTGGTTTATGAGAAGAACACACATCCAATGACACTGGTGGATCCATGTGTGGTCTGTGAGAGGATCACACATGCAATGACTCTAACTGTGGTTCATGAAAAGAGCAGACATGCAATGACACCGGTGAATCCATGTGTGGTCTGTGGGAGGAACACACATCCAATGACACTGCTGGATCCATATGTGGTTTGTGAGAAGAACACACATGCAATGACACTGGTTGATCCATGTGTGGTCTGTGGGAAGAACACACATGCAATGACTCTAGATGTGGTTCATGAAAAGAGCAGACATGCGATGACACCGGTGGATCCATGTGTGGTCTATGAGAGGAACACACATCCAATGCCACTGGTGGATCCTTAGGTGGTTTGTGACAAGAACACACATGCAATGACACTGGTGATATGTGGTTTGTGAAAATAACACACATGCAATGACAATGGTGGATCCATGTGTGGTCTCTGGGAAGAACAGACATGCAATGACACTAGTGATATGTGGTTTGTGAAAAGAACAGACATGCAATGACTCTAACTGCGGTTCATGGAAAGAGCAGACATGCAATGTCACTGGTGGATCCATGTGTGGTTCATGGGAAGAACCCACATGCAATGACACTAGTGATATGTGGTTTGTGAAAAGAACAGACATGCAATGACTCTAACTGTGGTACATGGAAAGAGCAGACATGCAATGACACTGGTGGATCCATGTTTGGTTAATGAGAAGAACACACATGCAATGACAGTGGGTGTGGTTCATGATATGGTTTGTGAGAAGAACACACATGCAATGACTCTAGCTGTGGTTCATGACAAGAATACACAGGCAATGACACTAGGTGTGGTTCATGATATGGTTTGTGAGAAGAACACACATGCAAGGACTCTAGTTGTGGTTCATGGAAAGAACACACATCCAATGACTCTAGCTGTGGTTCACGAGAAGAACACACATCCAATGACACTGGTGGATCCATGTGTGGTTTGTCAGAGGAGCACACATGCAATGACTCTAACTGTGGTTCATGAAAAGAGCAGACATGCGATGACACCGGTGGATCCATATGTGGTCTATGAGAGGAACACACATCCAATGACACCGGTGGATCCTTATGTGGTTTGTGAGAAGAACACACATGCAATGACACTGGTGATATGTGGTCTGTGAAAAGAAGACACATGCAATGACACTGGTGGATCCATATGTGGTTTGCGAGAAGGACACACATGCAATGACACTAGTGGATCCATGTGTGGTCTGTGGGAGGAACAGACATGCAATGACACTGGTGATATGTGGTTTGTGAAAAGAACAGACATGCAATGACTCTAACTGTGGTTTATGGAAAGAGCAGACATGCAATGTCACTGGTGGATCCATGTGTGGTTTATGAGAGGATCACTCATGCAATGACTCTAACTGTGGTTCATGAAAAGAGCAGACATGCAATGACACCGGTGGATCCATGTGTAGTCTGTGGGAGGAACACAGATCCAATGACACTGGTGGATCCATGTGTGGTTTGTGAGAAGAACACACATGCAATTACACTGGGTGTGGTTCATGATATGGTTTGTGTGAAGATCACACATGCAATGACTCAAGCTGTGGCTCACGAGAAGAACACACATGCAATGACACTGGGTGTGGTTCATGATATGGTTTGTGAGAAGAACACACATGCAAGGTCTCTAGCTATGGATCATGGAAAGAACACACATCCAATGACTCTAGCTGTGGTTCATGAGAAGAACACACATCTAATGACACTGGTGGATCCATGTGTGGTCTGTGAGAGGATGACACATGCAATGACTCTAACCGTGGTTCATGAAAAGAGCAGACATGCAATGACACCGGTGGATCCATGTGTGGTCTGTGGGAGGAACACACATCCAATGACACTGCTGGATCCATATGTGGTTTGTGAGAAGAACACACATGCAATGACACTGGTGGATCCATGTGTGGTCTGTGGGAAGAAAACACATGCAATGACTCTAGATGTGGTTCATGAAAAGTGCATACATGCGATGACACCGGTGGATCCATGTGTGGTCTATGAGAGGAACACACATCCAATGACACCTGTGGATCCTTACGTTGTTTGTGAGAAAAACACACATGCAATGACATTGGTGATATGTGGTCTGTGAAAAGAACACACATGCAATGACAATGGTGGATCCATATGTCGTTTGCGAGAAGGACACATGCAATGACACTGGTGGATCCATGTGTGTTCTCTGGGAAGAACAAACATGCAATGACACTGGTGATATGTGGTTTGTGAAAAGAACAGACATGCAATGACTCTAACTGCGGTTCATGGAAATCGCAGACATGCAATGACACTGGTGGATCCATGTGTGGTTCATCGGAAGAACACACATGCAATGACACTAGTGATATGTGGTTTGTGAAAAGAACAGACATGCAATGACTCTAACTGTGGTTCATGGAAAGAGCAGACATGCAATGACACTGGTGGATCCATGTGTGGTTAATGAGAAGAACACACATGCAATGACACTGGGTGTGGTACATGATATGGTTTGTGAGAAGAACACACATGCAATGACTCTAGCTGTGGTTCATGAGAAGAACACACATGCAATGAAACTGGGTGTGGTTCATGATATGGTTTGTGAGAAGAACACACATGCAATGACACTGGTGGATCCATGTGTGGTCTGTGGGAAGAACACACATGCAATGATTCTAGATATGGTTCATGAAAAGAGCAGACATGCGATGACACCGGTGGATCCATGTGTGGTCTATGAGAGGAACACACATCCAATGACACCGGTGGATCCTTACGTGGTTTGTGAGAAGAACACACATGCAATGACACTGGTGATATGTGGTCTGTGAAAAGAACACACATGCAATGACACTGGTGGATCCATATGTGGTGTGCGAGAAGGACACACATGCAATGACACTGCTGGATCCATGTGTGGTCTGTTGGAAGAACAGACATGCAATGACACTGGTGATATGTGGTTTGTGAAAAGAACAGACATGCAATGACTCTAACTATGGTTCATGGAAAGAGCAGACATGCAATGCCACTGGTGGATCCATGTGTGGTTAATGAGAAGAACACACATGCAATGACAATGGGTGTGGTTCATGATATGGTATGTGAGAAGAACACACATGCAATGACTCTAGTTGTGGTTCATGAGAAGAACACACATCCAATGACACTGGTGGATCCACGTGTGGTTTGTCAGAGGATCACACATGCAATGACTCTAACTGTGGTTCATAAAAAGAGCAGACATGCAATGACACCGGTGGATCCATGTGTGGTCTGTGGGAGGAACACACATCCAATGACACTGGTGGATCCATGTGTGGTTTCTGAGAAGAACACACATGCAATTACACTGGGTGTGGTTCATGATATGGTTTGTGAGAAGAACACACATGCAATGACTCTAGCTGTGGCTCATCAGAAGAACACACATGCAATGACACTTTGTGTGGTTCATGATATGGTTTGCGAGAAGAACACACATGCAAGGTCTCTAGCTGTGGTTTATGGATAGAACACACATCCAATGACTCTAGCTATGGTTCATGAGAAGAACACACATCCAATGACATTGGTGGATCCATGTGTGGTCTGTGAGAGGATCACACATGCAATGACTCTAACTGTGGTTCATGAAAAGAGCAGACATGCAATGACACCGGTGGATCCATGTGTGGTCTATGGGAGGAACACACATCCAATGACACTGCTGGATCCATATGTGGTTTGGCAGAAGAACACACATGCAATGACACTGGTGGATCCATGTGTGGTCTGTGGGAAGAACACACATGCAATGACTCTAGATGTGGTTCATGAAAAGAGCAGACATGTGATGACACCGGTGGATTCATGTGTGGTCCATGAGAGGAACACACATCCAATGACACCGGTGGATCCTTACGTGGTTTGTGAGAAGAACACACATGAATGACATTGGTGATATGTGGTATGTGAAAAGAACACACATGCAATGACACTGGTGGATCCATATGTGGTTTGGGAGAAGGACACACATGCAATGACACTGGTGGATCCATGTGTTGTTCATGGGAAGAACACACATGCAATGACACTAGTGATATGTGGTTTGTGAAAAGAACATACATGCAATGACTCTAACTGTGGTTCATGGAAAGAGCAGACATGCAATGACACTGGTGGATCCATGTGTGGTTAATGAGAAGAACACACATGCAATGACACTGGGTGTGGTTCATGATATGGTTTGCGAGAAGAACACAGATGCAATGACTCTCGATGTGGTTCATGAGAAGAACACACATGCAATGACACTGGGTGTGGTTCATGATATGGTTTGTGAGAAGAACACAGATGCAAGGACTCTAGCTGTGGTTCATGGAAAGAACACACATCCAATGACTCTAGCTGTGGTTTATGAGAAGAACACACATCCAATGACACTTGTGGATCCATGTGTGGTCTATGAGAGGATCACACATGCAATGACTCTAACTGTGGTTCATGAAAATAGCACACATGCAATGACACCGGTGAATCCATGTGTGGTCTGTGGGAGGAACACACATCCAATGACACTGCTGGATCCATATGTGGTTTGTGAGAAGAACACACATGCAATGACACTGGTTGATCCATGTGTGGTCTGTGGGAAGAACACATATGCAATGACTCTAGATGTGGTTCATGAAAAGAGCAGACATGCGATGACACCGGTGGATCCATGTGTGGTCTCTGAGAGGAACACACATCCAATGACACTGGTGGATCCTTATGTGGTTTGTGAGAAGAACACACATGCAATGACACTGGTGATATGTGGTCTGTGAGAAGAAGACACATGCAATGACACTGGTGGATCCATATGTGGTTTGCGAGAAGGACACACATGCAATGACACTAGTGGATCCATGTGTGGTCTGTGGGAAGAACAGACATGCAATGACACTGGTGATATGTGGTTTGTGAAAAGTACAGACATGCAATGACTCTAACTGTGGTTCATGGAAAGAGCAGACATGCAATGTCACTCGTGGATCCATGTGTGGTTCATGGGAAGAACACACATGCAATGACACTAGTGATATGTGGTTTGTGAAAAGAACAGACATGCAATGACTCTAACTGTGGTACATGGAAAGAGGAGACATGCAATGACACTAGTGGATCCATGTGTGGTTAATGAGAAGAACACACATGCAATGACAATGGGTGTGGTTCATGATATGGTTTGTGAGAAGAACACACATGCAATGACTCTAGCTGTGGTTCATGACAAGAATACACATGCAATGACACTGGGTGTGGTTCATGATATGGTTTGTGAGAAGAACACACATGCAAGGACTCTAGTTGTGGTTCATGGAAAGAACACACATCCAATGACTCTAGCTGTGGTTCATGAGAAGAACACACATCCAATGACACTGGTGGATCCATGTGTGGTTTGTCAGAGGATCACACATGCAATGACTCTAACTGTGGTTCATGAAAAGAGCAGACATGCAATGACACCGGTGGATCCATGTGTGGTCTGTGGGAGGAACACACATCCAATGGCACTGGTGGATCCATGTGTGGTTTCTGAGAAGAACACACATGCAATTACACTGGTGTGGTTCATGATATGGTTTGTGAGAAGAACACACATGCAATGACTCTAGCTGTGGCTCATGAGAAGAACACACATGCAATGACACTAGGTGTGGTTCATGATATGGTTTGCGAGAAGAACACACATGCAAGGACTCTAGTTGTGGTTCATGGAAAGAACACACATCCAATGACTCTAGCTGTGGTTCATGAGAAGAACACACATCCAATGACACTGGTGGATCCATGTGTGGTTTGTCAGAGGATCACACATGCAATGACTCTAACTGTGGTTCATGAAAAGAGCAGACATGCAATGACACCGGTGGATCCATGTGTGGTCTGTGGGAGGAACACACATCCAATGGCACTGGTGGATCCATGTGTGGTTTCTGAGAAGAACACACATGCAATTACACTGGTGTGGTTCATGATATGGTTTGTGAGAAGAACACACATGCAATGACTCTAGCTGTGGCTCATGAGAAGAACACACATGCAATGACACTAGGTGTGGTTCATGATATGGTTTGCGAGAAGAACACACATGCAAGGTCTCTAGCTGTGGTTCATGGACAGAACACACATGCAATGACACTGGGTGTGGTTCATGATATGGTTTGTGAGAAGAACACACATGCAAGGACTCTAGTTGTGGTTCATGGAAAGAACACACATCCAATGACTCTAGCTGTGGTTTATGAGAAGAACACACATCCAATAACACTAGTGGATCCATGTGTGGTCTGTGAGAGGATCACACATGCAATGACTCTAACTGTGGTTCATGAAAAGAGCAGACATGCAATGACACCGGTGAATCCATGTGTGGTCTGTGGGAGGAACACACATCCAATGAAACTGCTGGATCCATATGTGGTTTGTGAGAATAACACACATGCAATGACACTGGTTGATCCATGTGTGGTCTGTGGGAAGAACACACATGCAATGACTCTAGATGTGGTTCATGAAAAGAGCAGACATGCGATGACACCGGTGGATCCATGTGTGGTCTATGAGAGGAACACACATCCAATGACACCGGTGGATCCTTATGTGGTTTGTGAGAAGAACACACATGCAATGACACTGGTGATATGTGGTCTGTGAAAAGATAACACATGCAATGACACTGGTGGATCCATATGTGGTTTGCGAGAAGGACACACATGCAATGACACTAGTGGATCCATTTGTGGTCTGTGGGAAGAACAGACATGCAATGACACTGGTGATATGTGGTTTGTGAAAAGAACAGACATGCAATGACTCTAACTGTGGTTCATGGAAAGAGCAGACATGCAATGTCACTGGTGGATCCATTTGTGGTTCATGGGAAGAACACACATGCAATGACACTAGTGATATGTGGTTTGTGAAAAGAACAGACATGCAATGACTCTAACTGTGGTACATGGAAAGAGCAGACATGCAATGACACTGGTGGATCCATGTGTGGTTAATGAGAAGAACACACATGCAATGACACTGGGTGTGGTTCATGATATGGTTTGTGAGAAGAACACACATGCAATGACTCTAGCTGTGGTTCATGACAAGAATACACATGCAATGACACTGGGTGTGGTTCATGATATGGTTTGTGAGAAGAACACACATGCAAGGACTCTAGTTGTGGTTCATGGAAAGAACACACATCCAATGACTCTAGCTGTGGTTTATGAGAAGAACACACATCCAATAACACTGGTGGATCTACGTGTGGTCTGTGAGAGGATCACACATGCAATGACTCTAACTGTGGTTCATGAAAAGAGCAGACATGCAATGACACCGGTGGATCCATGTGTGGTCTGTGGGTGGAACACACATCCAATGACACTGGTGGATCCATGTGTGGTTTCTGAGAAGAACACACATGCAATTACACTGGGTGTGGTTCATGATATGGTTTGTGAGAAGAACACACATGCAATGACTCTAGCTATGGCTCATGAGAAGAACACACATGCAATGACACTTGGTGTGGTTCATGATATGGTTTGCGAGAAGAACACACATGCAAGGTCTCTAGCTGTGGTTCATGGAAAGAACACACATCCAATGACTCTAGCTATGGTTCATGAGAAGAACACACATCCAATGACATTGGTGGATCCATGTGTGGTCTGTGAGAGGATCACACATGCAATGACTCTAACTGTGGTTCATGAAAAGAGCAGACATGCAATGACACCGGTGGATCCATGTGTGGTCTATGGGAGGAACACACATCCAATGACACTGTTGGATCCATATGTGGTTTGGGAGAAGAACACACATGCAATGACACTAGTGGATCCATGCGTGGTCTGTCGGAAGAACACACATGCAATGACTCTAGATGTGGTTCATGAAAAGAGCAGACATGTGATGACACCGGTGGATTCATGTGTGGTCCATGAGAGGAACACACATCCAATGACACCGGTGGATCCTTACGTGGTTTGTGAGAAGGACACACATGAATGACACTGGTGATATGTGGTCTGTGAAAAGAACACACATGCAATGACACTGATGGATCCATATGTGGTTTGCGAGAAGGACACACATGTAATGACACTGGTGGATCCATGTGTGGTTCATGGGAAGAACACACATGCAATGACACTAGTGATATGTGGTTTGTGAAAAGAACATACATGCAATGACTCTAACTGTGGTTCATGGAAAGAGCAGACATGCAATGACACTAGTGGATCCATGTGTGGTTAATGAGAAGAACACACATGCAATGACACTGGGTGTGGTTCATGATATGGTTTGCGAGAAGAACACACATGCAATGACTCTAGATGTGGTTCATGAGAAGAACACACATGCAATGACATTGGGTGTGGTTCATGATATGGTTTGTGAGAAGAACACACATGCAAGGACTCTAGCTGTGGTTCATGGAAAGAACACACATCCAATGACTCTAGCTGTGGTTTATGAGAAGAACACACATCCAATGACACTGGTGGATCCATGTGTGGTCTGTGAGAGGATCACACATGCAATGACTCTAACTGTGGTTCATGAAAAGAGCAGACATGCAATGACACCGGTGAATCCATGTGTGGTCTGTGGGAGGAACACACATCCAATGACACTTCTGGATCCATATGTGGTTTGTGAGAAGAACACACATGCAATGACACTGGTTGATCCATGTGTGGTCTGTGGGAAGAACACACATGCAATGACTCTAGATGTGGTTCATGAAAGAGCAGACATGCGATGACACCGGTGGATCCATGTGTGGTCTATGAGAGGAACACACATCCAATGACACTGGTGGATGCATGTGTGGTCTGTGGGAAGAACAGACATGCAATAACACTGGTGATATGTGGTTTGTGAAAAGAACACACATGCAATGACAATGGTGGATCCATATGTGGTTTGCGAGAAGGACACATGCAATGACAATGGTGGATCCATATGTGGTTTGCGAGAAGGACACACATGCAATGACACTAGTGGATCCATGTGTGGTCTGTGGGAAGAACAGACATGCAATGACACTGGTGATATGTGGTTTGTGAAAAGAACAGACATGCAATGACTCTAACTGTGGTTCATGGAAAGAGCAGACATGTAATGTCACTGGTGGATCCATGTGTGGTTCATGGGAAGAACACACATGCAATGACACTAGTGATATGTGGTTTGTGAAAAGAACAGACATGCAATGACTCTAACTGTGGTACATGGAAAGAGCATACATGCAATGACACTGGTGGATCCATGTGTGGTTAATGAGAAGAACAGACATGCAATGACAGTGGATGTGGTTCATGATATGGTTTGTGAGAAGAACACACATGCAATGACTCTAGCTGTGGTTCATGACAAGAATACACCGGCAATGACACTGGGTGTGGTTCATGATATGGTTTGTGAGAAGAACACACATGCAAGGACTCTAGTTGTGGTTCATGGAAAGAACACACATCCAATGACTCTAGCTGTGGTTCATGAGAAGAACACACATCCAATGACACTGGTGGATCCATGTGTGGTTTGTCAGAGGATCACACATGCAATGACTCTAACTGTGGTTAATGAAAAGAGCAGACATGCGATGACACCGGTGGATCCATGTGTGGTCTATGAGAGGAACACACATCCAATGACACCGGTGGATCCTTATGTGGTTTCTGAGAAGAACACACATGCAATGACACTGGTGATATGTGGTCTGTGAAAAGAAGACACATGCAATGACACTGGTGGATCCATATGTGGTTTGCGAGAAGGACACACATGCAATGACACTAGTGGATCCATGTGTGGTCTGTGGGAAGAACAGACATGCAATGACACTGGTGATATGTGGTTTGTGAAAAGAACAGACACGCAATGACTATAACTGTGGTTCATGGAAAGAGCAGACATGCAATGTCACTGGTGGATCCATGTGTGGTTCATGGGAAGAACACACATGCAATGACACTAGTGATATGTGGTTTGTGAAAAGAACAGACATGCAATGACTCTAACTGTGATACATGGAAAGAGAAGACATGCAATGACACTGGTGGATCCATGTGTGGTTAATGAGAAGAACACACATGCAATGACACTGGTTGTGGTTCATGATATGGTTTGTGAGAAGAACACACATGCAATGACTCTAGCCGTGGTTGATGAAAAGAGCAGACATGCAATGACACTGGTGGATCCATGTGTGTTTAATGAGAAGAACACACATGCCATGACACTGGTTGTGGTTCATGATATGGTTTGTGATAAAAACACACATGCAATGACTCTAGCCGTGGTTCATGAGAAGAACACACATGCAATGACACTCGGTGTGGTTCATGATATGGTTTGCGAGAAGAACACAGATGCAATGACTCTAGATGTGGTACATGAGAAGAAGACACATGCAATGACACTGGGTGTGGTTCATGATATGGTTTGTGAGAAGAACAGAGATGCAAGGACTCTAGCTGTGGTTCATGGAAAGAACACACATCCAATGACTCTAGCTGTGGTTTATGAGAAGAACACACATCCAATGACACTGGTGGATCCATGTCTGGTCTGTGAGACGATCACACATGCAATGACTCTAACTGTGGTTCATGAAAAGAGCAGACATGCAATGACACCGGTGAATCCATGTGTGGTCTGTGGGAGGAACACACATCCAATGACACTGCTGGATCCATATGTGGTTTGTGAGAAGAACACACATGCAATGACACTGGTTGATCCATGTGTGATCTGTGGGAAGAACACATATGCAATGACTCTAGATGTGGTTCATGAAAAGAGCAGACATGCGATGACACCGGTGGATCCATGTGTGGTCTATGAGAGGAACACACATCCAATGACACCGGTGGATCCTTATGTGGTTTGTGAGAAGAACACACATGCAATGACACTGGTGATATGTGGTCTGTGAAAAGAAGACACATGCAATGACACTGTTGGATCCATATGTGGTTTGCGAGAAGGACACACATGCAATGACACTGGTTGATCCATGTGTGGTCTGTGGGAAGAACAGACATGCAATGACACTGGTGATATGTGGTTTGTGAAAAGAACAGACATGCAATGACTCTAACTGTGGTTCATGGAAAGAGCAGACATGCAATGTCACTGGTGGATCCATGTGTGGTTCATGGGAAGAACACACATGCAATGACACTAGTGATATGTGGTTTGTGAAAAGAACAGACATGCAATGACTCTAACAGTGGTACATGGAAAGAGGAGACATGCAATGACCCTGGTGGATCCATGTGTGGTTAATGAGAAGAACACACATGCAATGACACTGGGTGTGGTTCATGATATGGTTTGTGAGAAGAACACACATGCAATGACTCTAGCTGTGGTTCATGACAAGAATACACATGCAATGACACTGGGTGTGGTTCATGATATGGTTTGTGAGAAGAACACACATGCAAGGACTCTAGTTGTGGTTCATGGAAAGAACACACATCCAATGACTCTAGCTGTGGTTCATGAGAAGAACACACATCCAATGACACTGGTGGATCCATGTGTGGTTTGTCAGAGGATCACACATGCAATGACTCTAACTGTGGTTCATGAAAAGAGCAGACATGCAATGACACCGGTGGATCCATGTGTGGTCTGTGGGAGGAACACACATCCAATGACACTGGTGGATCCATGTGTGGTTTCTAAGAAGAACACACATGCAATTACACTGGTGTGGTTCATGATATGGTTTGTGAGAAGAACACACATGTAATGACTCTAGCTGTGGCTCATGAGAAGAACACACATGCAATGACACTAGGTGTGGTTCATGATATGGTTTGCGAGAAGAACACGCCTGCAAGGTCTCTAGTTGTGGTTCATGGAAAGAACACACATGCAATGACACTGGGTGTGGTTCATGATATGGTTTGTGAGAAGAACACACATGCAAGGACTCTAGTTGTGGTTCATGGAAAGAACACACATCCAATGACTCTAGCTGTGGTTTATGAGAAGAACACACATCCAATAACACTGGTGGATCCATGTGTGGTCTGTGAGAGGATCACACATACAATGACTCTAACTGTGGTTCATGAAAAGAGCAGACATGCAATGACACCGGTGAATCCATGTGTGGTCTGTGGGAGGAACACACATCCAATGACACTGGTGGATCCATGTGTGGTTTCTGAGAAGAACACACATGCAATTACACTGGGTGTGGTTCATGATATGGTTTGTGAGAAGAACACACATGCAATGACTCTAGCTGTGGCTCATGAGAAGAACACACATGCAATGACACTGGGTGTGGTTCATGATATGGTTTGCGAGAAGAACACACATGCAAGGTCTCTAGCTGTGGTTTATGGATAGAACACACATCCAATGACTCTACCTATGGTTCATGAGAAGAACACACATCCAATGACATTGGTGGATCCATGTGTGGTCTGTGAGAGGATCACACATGCAATGACTCTAACTGTGGTTCATGAAAAGAGCAGACATGCAATGACACCGGTGGATCCATGTGTGGTCTATGGGAGGAACACACATCCAATGACACTGCTGGATCCATATGTGGTTTGGGAGAAGAACACACATGCAATGACACTGGTGGATCCATGTGTGGTCTGTGGGAAGAACACACATGCAATGCCTCTAGATGTGGTTCATGAAAAGAGCAGACATGTGATGACACCGGTGGATTCATGTGTGGTCCATGAGAGGAACACACATCCAATGACACCGGTGGATCCTTACGTGGTTTTTGAGAAGAACACACATGAATGACACTGGTGATACGTGGTATGTGAAAAGAACACACATGCAATGACACTGGTGGATCCATATGTGGTTTGCGAGAAGGATACACATGCAATGACACTGGTGGATCCATGTGTTGTTCATGGGAAGAACACACATGCAATGACACTAGTGATATGTGGTTTGTGAAAAGAACATACATGCAATGAATCTAACTATGGTTCATGGAAAGAGCAGACATGCAATGACACTAGTGGATCCATGTGTGGTTAATGAGAATAACACACATGCAATGACACTGGGTGTGGTTCATGATAAGGTTTGCGAGAAGAACACAGATGCAATGACTCTAGATGTGGTTCATGAGAAGAACACACATGCAATGACACTGGGTGTGGTTCATGATATGGTTTGTGAGAAGAACACAGATGCAAGGACTCTAGCTGTGGTTCATGGAAAGAACACACATCCAATGACTCTAGCTGTGGTTTATGAGAAGAACACACATCCAATGACACTGGTGGATCCATGTGTGGTCTGTGAGAGGATCACACATGCAATGACTCTAACTGTGGTTCATGAAAAGAGCAGACATGCAATGACACCGGTGAATCCATGTGTGGTCTGTGGGAGGAACACACATCCAATGACACTGCTGGATCCATATGTGGTTTGTGAGAAGAACACACATGCAATGACACTGGTTGATCCATGTGTGGTCTGTGGGAAGAACACATATGCAATGACTCTAGATGTGGTTCATGAAAAGAGCAGACATGCGATGACACCGGTGGATCCATGTGTGGTCTATGAGAGGAACACACATCCAATGACACTGGTGGATCCTTATGTGGTTTGTGAGAAGAACACACATGCAATGACACTGGTGATATGTGGTCTGTGAAAAGAAGACACATGCAATGACACTGGTGGATCCATATGTGGTTTGCGAGAAGGACACACATGCAATGACACTGGTTGATCCATGTGTGGTCTGTGGGAAGAACAGACATGCAATGACACTGGTGATATGTGGTTTGTGAAAAGAACAGACATGCAATGACTCTAACTGTGGTTCATGGAAAGAGCAGACATGCAATGTCACTGGTGGATCCATGTGTGGTTCATGGGAAGAACACACATGCAATGACACTAGTGATATGTGGTTTGTGAAAAGAACAGACATGCAATGACTCTAACAGTGGTACATGGAAAAGAGGAGACATGCAATGACACTGGTGGATCCATGTGTGGTTAATGAGAAGAACACACATGCAATGACAGTGGGTGTGGTTCATGATATGGTTTGTGAGAAGAACACACATGCAATGACTCTAGCTGTGGTTCATGACAAGAATACACATGCAATGACACTGGGTGTGGTTCATGATATGGTTTGTGAGAAGAACACACATGCAAGGACTTTAGTTGTGGTTCATGGAAAGAACACACATCCAATGACTCTAGCTGTGGTTCATGAGAAGAACACACATCCAATGACACTGGTGGATCCATGTGTGGTTTGTCAGAGGATCACACATGCAATGACTCTAACTGTGGTTCATGAAAAGAGCAGACATGCAATGACACCGGTGGATCCATGTGTGGTCTGTGGGAGGAACACACATCCAATGACACTGGGTTGATCCATGTGTGGTTTCTGAGAAGAACACACATGCAATTACACTAGTGTGGTTCATGATATGGTTTGTGAGAAGAACACACATGCAATGACTCTAGCTGTGGCTCATGAGAAGAACACACATGCAATGACACTAGGTGTGGTTCATGATATGGTTTGCGAGAAGAACACACATGCAAGGTCTCTAGCTGTGGTTCATGGAAAGAACACACATGCAATGACACTGGGTGTGGTTCATGATATGGTTTGTGAGAAGAACACACATGCAAGGACTCTAGTTGTGGTTCATGGAAAGAACACACATCCAATGACTCTAGCTGTGGTTTATGAGAAGAACACACATCCAATAACACTGGTGGATCTACGTGTGGTCTGTGAGAGGATCACACATGCAATGACTCTAACTGTGGTTCATGAAAAGAGCAGACATGCAATGACACCGGTGAATCCATGTGTGGTCTGTGGGAGGAACACACATCCAATGACACTGGTGGATCCATGTGTTGTTTCTGAGAAGAACACACATGCAATTACACTGGGTGTGGTTCATGATATGGTTTGTGAGAAGAACACACATGCAATGACTCTAGCTATGGCTCATGAGAAGAACACACATGCAATGACACTTGGTGTGGTTCATGATATGGTTTGCGAGAAGAACACACATGCAAGGTCTCTAGCTATGGTTCATGGAAATAACACACATCCAATGACTTGAGCTATGTTTCATGAGAAGAACACACATCCAATGACATTGGTGGATCCATGTGTGGTCTGTGAGAGGATCACAAATGCAATGACTCTAACTGTGGTTCATGAAAAGAGCAGACATGCAATGACACCGGTGGATCCATGTGTGGTCTATGGGAGGAACACACATCCAATGACACTGTTGGATCCATATGTGGTTTGGGAGAAGAACACACATGCAATGACACTGGTGGATCCATGCATGGTCTGTCGGAAGAACACACATGCAATGACTCTAGATGTGGTTCATGAAAAGAGCAGACATGTGATGACACCGGTGGATTCATGTGTGGTCCATGAGAGGAACACACATCCAATGACACCGGTGGATCCTTACGTGGTTTGTGAGAAGAACACACATGAATGACACTGGTGATATGTGGTCTGTGAAAAGAACACACATGCAATGACACTGATGGATCCATATGTGGTTTGCGAGAAGGACACACATGCAATGACACTGGTGGATCCATGTGTGGTTCATGGGAAGAACACACATGCAATGACACTAGTGATATGTGGTTTGTGAAAAGAACATACATGCAATGACTCTAACTGTGGTTCATGGAAAGAGCAGACATGCAATGACACTAGTGGATCCATGTGTGGTTAATGAGAAGAACACACATGCAATGACACTGGGTGTGGTTCATGATATGGTTTGCGAGAAGAACACACATGCAATGACTCTAGATGTGGTTCATGAGAAGAACACACATGCAATGACACTGGGTGTGGTTCATGATATGGTTTGTGAGAAGAACACACATGCAAGGACTCCAGCTGTGGTTCATGGAAAGAACACACATCCAATGACTCTAGCTTTGGTTTATGAGAAGAACACACATCCAATGACACTGGTGGATCCATGTGTGGTTTGTGAGAGGATCACACATGCAATCACTCTAACTGTGGTTCATGAAAAGAGCAGACATGCAATGACACCGGTGAATCCATGTGTGGTCTGTGGGAGGAACACATATCCAATGACACTGCTGGATCCATATGTGGTTTGTGAGAAGAACACACATGCAATGACACTGGTTGATCCATGTGTGGTCTGTGGGAAGAACACACATGCAATGACTCTAGATGTGGTTCATGAAAAGAGAAGACATGCGATGACACCGGTGGATCCATGTGTGGTCTATGAGAGGAACACACATCCAATGACACTGGTGGATCCTTATGTGGTTTGTGAGAAGAACACACATGCAATGACACTGGTGATATGTGGTCTGTGAAAAGAAGACACATGCAATGACACTGGTGGATCCATATGTGGTTTGCGAGAAGGACACACATGCAATGACACTGGTTGATCCATGTGTGGTCTGTGGGAAGAACAGACATGCAATGACACTGGTGATATGTGGTTTGTGAAAAGAACAAACATGCAATGACTCTAACTGTGGTTCATGGAAAGAGCAGACATGCAATGTCACTGGTGGATCCATGTGTGGTTCATGGGAAGAACACACATGCAATGACACTAGTGATATGTGGTTTGTGAAAAGAACAGACATGCAATGACTCTAACAGTGGTACATGGAAAAGAGGAGACATGCAATGACACTGGTGGATCCATGTGTGGTTAATGAGAAGAACACACATGCAATGACAGTGGGTGTGGTTCATGATATGGTTTGTGAGAAGAACACACATGCAATGACTCTAGCTGTGGTTCATGACAAGAATACACATGCAATGACACTGGGTGTGGTTCATGATATGGTTTGTGAGAAGAACACACATGCAAGGACTTTAGTTGTGGTTCATGGAAAGAACACACATCCAATGACTCTAGCTGTGGTTCATGAGAAGAACACACATCCAATGACACTGGTGGATCCATGTGTGGTTTGTCAGAGGATCACACATGCAATGACTCTAACTGTGGTTCATGAAAAGAGCAGACATGCAATGACACCGGTGGATCCATGTGTGGTCTGTGGGAGGAACACACATCCAATGACACTGGGTTGATCCATGTGTGGTTTCTGAGAAGAACACACATGCAATTACACTGGTGTGGTTCATGATATGGTTTGTGAGAAGAACACACATGCAATGACTCTAGCTGTGGCTCATGAGAAGAACACACATGCAATGACACTAGGTGTGGTTCATGATATGGTTTGCGAGAAGAACACACATGCAAGGTCTCTAGCTGTGGTTCATGGAAAGAACACACATGCAATGACACTGGGTGTGGTTCATGATATGGTTTGTGAGAAGAACACACATGCAAGGACTCTAGTTGTGGTTCATGGAAAGAACACACATCCAATGACTCTAGCTGTGGTTTATGAGAAGAACACACATCCAATAACACTGGTGGATCTACGTGTGGTCTGTGAGAGGATCACACATGCAATGACTCTAACTGTGGTTCATGAAAAGAGCAGACATGCAATGACACCGGTGAATCCATGTGTGGTCTGTGGGAGGAACACACATCCAATGACACTGGTGGATCCATGTGTTGTTTCTGAGAAGAACACACATGCAATTACACTGGGTGTGGTTCATGATATGGTTTGTGAGAAGAACACACATGCAATGACTCTAGCTATGGCTCATGAGAAGAACACACATGCAATGACACTTGGTGTGGTTCATGATATGGTTTGCGAGAAGAACACACATGCAAGGTCTCTAGCTATGGTTCATGGAAAGAACACACATCCAATGACTTGAGCTATGTTTCATGAGAAGAACACACATCCAATGACATTGGTGGATCCATGTGTGGTCTGTGAGAGGATCACAAATGCAATGACTCTAACTGTGGTTCATGAAAAGAGCAGACATGCAATGACACCGGTGGATCCATGTGTGGTCTATGGGAGGAACACACATCCAATGACACTGTTGGATCCATATGTGGTTTGGGAGAAGAACACACATGCAATGACACTGGTGGATCCATGCATGGTCTGTCGGAAGAACACACATGCAATGACTCTAGATGTGGTTCATGAAAAGAGCAGACATGTGATGACACCGGTGGATTCATGTGTGGTCCATGAGAGGAACACACATCCAATGACACCGGTGGATCCTTACGTGGTTTGTGAGAAGAACACACATGAATGACACTGGTGATATGTGGTCTGTGAAAAGAACACACATGCAATGACACTGATGGATCCATATGTGGTTTGCGAGAAGGACACACATGCAATGACACTGGTGGATCCATGTGTGGTTCATGGGAAGAACACACATGCAATGACACTAGTGATATGTGGTTTGTGAAAAGAACATACATGCAATGACTCTAACTGTGGTTCATGGAAAGAGCAGACATGCAATGACACTAGTGGATCCATGTGTGGTTAATGAGAAGAACACACATGCAATGACACTGGGTGTGGTTCATGATATGGTTTGCGAGAAGAACACACATGCAATGACTCTAGATGTGGTTCATGAGAAGAACACACATGCAATGACACTGGGTGTGGTTCATGATATGGTTTGTGAGAAGAACACACATGCAAGGACTCTAGCTGTGGTTCATGGAAAGAACACACATCCAATGACTCTAGCTTTGGTTTATGAGAAGAACACACATCCAATGACACTGGTGGATCCATGTGTGGTTTGTGAGAGGATCACACATGCAATCACTCTAACTGTGGTTCATGAAAAGAGCAGACATGCAATGACACCGGTGAATCCATGTGTGGTCTGTGGGAGGAACACATATCCAATGACACTGCTGGATCCATATGTGGTTTGTGAGAAGAACACACATGCAATGACACTGGTTGATCCATGTGTGGTCTGTGGGAAGAACACACATGCAATGACTCTAGATGTGGTTCATGAAAAGAGAAGACATGCGATGACACCGGTGGATCCATGTGTGGTCTATGAGAGGAACACACATCCAATGACACTGGTGGATCGATGTGTGGTCTGTGGGAAGAACAGACATGCAATGACACTGGTGATATGTGGTTTGTGAAAAGAACACACATGCAATGACAATGGTGGATCCATATGTGGTTTGTGAGAAGGACACATGCAATGACAATGGTGGATCCATATGTGGTTTGCGAGAAGGACACACATGCAATGACACTAGTGGATCCATGTGTGGTCTGTGGGAAGAACAGACATGCAATGACACTGGTGATATGTGGTTTGTGAAAAGAACAGACATGCAATGACTCTAACTGTGGTTCATGGAAAGAGCAGACATGCAATGTCACTGGTGGATCCATGTGTGGTTCATGGGAAGAACACAAATGCAATGACACCAGTGATATGTGGTTTGTGAAAAGAACAGACATGCAATGACTCTAACTATGGTACATGGAAAGAGCAGACATGCAATGACACTGGTGGATCCATGTGTGGTTAATGAGAAGAACAGACATGCAATGACAGTGGGTGTGGTTCATGATATGGTTTGTGAGAAGAACACACATGCAATGACTCTAGCTGTGGTTCATGACAAGAATACACAGGCAATGACACTGGGTGTGGTTCATGATATGGTTTGTGAGAAGAACACACATGCAAGGACTCTAGTTGTGGTTCATGGAAAGAACACACATCCAATGACTCTAGCTGTGGTTCATGAGAAGAACACACATCCAATGACACTGGTGGATCCGTGTGTGGTTTGTCAGAGGATCACACATGCAATGACTCTAACTGTGGTTAATGAAAAGAGCAAACATGAGATGACACCGGTGGATCCATGTGTGGTCTATGAGAGGAACACACATCCAATGACACCGGTGGATCCTTATGTGGTTTGTGAGAAGAACACACATGCAATGACACTGGTGATATGTGGTCTGTGAAAAGAAGACACATGCAATGACACTGGTGGATCCATATGTGGTTTGCGATAAGGACACACATGCAATGACACTGGTGGATCCATGTGTGGTCTGTGGGAAGAACAGACATGCAATGACACTGGTGATATGTGGTTTGTGAAAAGAACAGACATGCAATGACTCTAACTATGGTTCATGGAAAGAGCAGACATGCAATGTCACTGGTGGATCCATGTGTGGTTCATGGGAAGAACACACATGCAGTGACACTAGTGATATGTGGTTTGTGAAAAGAACAGACATGCAATGACTCTAACTGTGATACATGGAAAGAGCAGACATGCAATGACACTGGTGGATCCATGTGTGGTTAATGAGAAGAACACACATGCAATGACACTAGGTGTGGTTCATGATATGGTTTGTGAGAAGAACACACATGCAATGACTCTAGCTGTGGTTCATGAGAAGAACACACATGCAATGACACTAGGTGTGGTTCATGATATGGTTTGTGAGAAGAACACACATGCAAGGACTCTAGCTGTGGTTCATGGAAAGAACACACATCCAATGACTCTAGCTGTGATTCATGAGATGAACACACATCCAATGACACTGGTGGATCCATGTGTGGTTTATGAGAGGATCACACATGCAATGACTCTAACTGTGGTTCATGAAAAGAGCAGACATGCAATGACACCGGTGGATCCATGTGTAGTCTGTGAGAGGAACACAGATCCAATGACACTGGTGGATCCATGAGTGGTTTGTGAGAAGAACACACATGCAATTACACTGGGTGTGGTTCATGATATGGTTTGTGCGAAGAACACACATGCAATGACTCAAGCTGTGGCTCACGAGAAGAACACACATGCAATGACACTGGGTGTGGTTCATGATATGGTTTGTGAGAAGAACACACATGCAAGGTCTCTAGCTGTGGATCATGGAAAGAACACAGATCCAATGACTCTAGTTGTGGTTCATGAGAAGAACACACATCTAATGACACTGGTGGATCCATGTGTAGTCTGTGAGAGGATGACACATGCAATGACTCTAACCGTGGTTCATGAAAAGAGCAGACATGCAATGACACCGGTGGATCCATGTGTGGTCTGTGGGAGGAACACACATCCAATGACACTGCTGGATCCATATGTGGTGTGTGAGAAGTACACACATGCAATGACACTGGTGGATCCATGTGTGGTCTGTGGGAAGAACACACATGCAATGACTCTAGATGTGGTGCATGAAAAGTGCATACATGCGATGACACCGGTGGATCCATGTGTGGTCTGTGAGAGGAACACACATCCAATGAAACCGGTGGATCCTTACGTGGTTTGTGATAAAAACACACATGCAATGACATTGGTGATATGTGGTCTGTGTAAAGAACACACATGCAATGACAATGGTGGATCCATATGTGGTTTGCGAGAAGGACACATGCAATGACACTGGTGGATCCATGTGTGTTCTCTGGGAAGAACAGACATGCAATGACACTGGTGATATGTGGTTTTTGAAAAGAACAGACATGCAATGACTCTAACTGCGGTTCATGGAAATCGCAGACATGCAATGACACTGGTGGATCCATGTGTGGTTCATCGGAAGAACACACATGCAATGACACTAGTGATATGTGGTTTGTGAAAAGAACAGACATGCAATGACTCTAACCGTGGTTCATGGAAAGAGCAGACATGCAATGACACTGGTGGATCCACGTGTGGTTAATGAGAATAACACACATGCAATGACACTGGGTGTGGTTCATGATTTGGTTTGTGAGAAGAACACACATGCAATGACTCTAGCTGTGGTTCATGAGAAGAACACACATGCAATGACACTGGGTGTGGTTCATGATATGGTTTGTGAGAAGAACATACATGAAGGACTCTTGCTGTGGTTCATGGAAAGAACACACATCCAATGACTCTAGCTGTGGTTCATGAGAAGAACACACATCCAATGACACTGGTGGATCCATGTGTGGTCTGTGAGAGGATCGCACATGCAATGACTCTAACTGTGGTTCATGAAAAGAGCAGACATGCAATGACACCGGTGGATCCATGTGTGGTCTGTGCGAGGAACACACATCCAATAAAACTGCTGGATCCATATGTGGTTTGTGAGAACAACACACATGCAATGACACTGGTGGATCCATGTGTGGTCTGTGGGAAGAACACACATGCAATGACTCTAGATATGGTTCATGAAAAGAGCAGACATGCGATGACACCTGTGGATCCATGTGTGGTCTATGAGAGGAACACACATCCAGTGACACCGGTGGTTCCTTACGTGGTTTGTGAGAAGAATACACATGCAATGACACTGGTGATATGTGGTCTGTGAAAAGAACACACATGCAATGACACTGGTGGATCCATATGTGGTGTGCGAGAAGGACACACATGCAATGACACTGCTGGATCCATGTGTGGTCTGTTGGAAGAACAGACATGCAATGACACTGGTGATATGTGGTTTGTGAAAAGAACAGACATGCAATGACTCTAACTATGGTTCATGGAAAGAGCAGACATGCAATGCCACTGGTGGATCCATGTGTGGTTAATGAGAAGAACACACATGCAATGACAGTGGGTGTGGTTCATGATATGGTTTGTGAGAAGAACACACATGCAATGACTCTAGCCGTGGTTCATGAGAAGAACACACATGCAATGACTCTAGCCGTGGTTCATGAGAAGAACACACATGCAATGATACTGGTGTATCCTTATGTGGTTTGTGAGAAGAACACACATGCACAGACTTTAGCTGTGTGCATGGAAAGAACACACATCTAATGACTCTAGCTGTGGTTTATGAGAAGAACACACATTCAATGACACTGGTGGACCCATGTGTGGTCTATGAGAGGACCACACATGCAATGAATCTAACTGTGGTTCATGAAAAGAGCAGACATGCAATGACACCGGTGGATCCATGTGTTGTCTATGGGAGGAACATACATCCAATGACACTGCTGGATCCATATGTGGTTTGTGAGAAGAACACACATGCAATGACACTGGTGGATCCATGTGTGGTCTGTGGGAAGAACACACATGCAATGACTCTAGATGTGGTTCATGAAAAGAGCAGACATGCAATGACACCGGTGGATCCATGTGTGGTCTATGAGAGGAAGACACATACAATGACACCGGTGGATCCTTATGTGGTTTGTGAGAAGAACACACATGCAATGACACTGGTGATATGTGGTCTGTGAAAAGGAGACACATGCAATGACACTGGTAGATCCATATGTGGTTTGTGAGAAGGACACACATGCAATGACACTGGTGGATCCATGTGTGGTATGTGGGAAGAACACACATGCAATGACACTGGTGATATGTGGTTTGTGAAAAGAACAGAAATGCAATGACTCTAACTGTGGTTAATGAAAAGAGCAGACATGCAATGACACTGGTGGATCAATGTGTGGTTAATGAGAAGAACATAGATGCAATGAACTCTAGGGGGTCCATGTGGTTTATGAGAAGAACACACATCCAATGAACTCTAGTGGATCTATCTTGGCATAATTTGATGTATGCCACGATGTATTTCATTGTACAAGACACTCACTTTCCATTTGTATACTACTCAGTTTTGCCCTTGGTTTTACGTGGTACTACTTAGTTTTGCTCCCCCTCTCTATCTTTCGTAGAAGCAGAAACCTGTGCTCACCCTGTCTGCTACTGCCTGATTGGTTGTCACAGTTGTCACGCGGATCGTGCGCACGAACCGTTGATTCTGTGTGATCCAACGATGATCATTGCACACGTCGTGCCCTTCGCAGTACAGCGTGAGACAACACGGACGTCTCCCTCAGCGAGACTTCTACAAGAAGGAACACGATGCCATCCATGGAAAAAGTCGTCGAGAGGTGATGTCATGTTTAATCAAGTCTGAAAAGCCTACTACTGCTACTACTGTGCCACAACGCATGCACCATCGAGTGCACGGTCGTCGATGGATAGCTGCTATTTATTGCCACTTGATTTTAATAAGACATCTCCCAGTTTTTACGCAGCGGCTCTCAATCGCCAATTTTAGGGCCGTGTCAAACATCGTACATAGAAATTGTGTGTGCGCCCTTTGCATGCGGCTCAATATAGAACTGCCATGCATGCCCCGGGAAAAAAACGTGACGTACCGTGTGCGTGTCGCGGTGCACGGTGCAGTAGACTGCACGGCGCGTTGCACGGTGGTGCAACAAAGCGTGCCTTGCTTCCATCCACCTTAACTATATAGCCCCTCTTCGCACACCTACTCTCACTCTCGCTCACTGTCCTCACGCAACCCTCTCTACTGTCCCACCAGCATCCACAAACTCCCGAGAATACCCCGTCCGCGCCGGCGATCGCCGAGGAGGATAAGGTGGCCATCGTCGCCTCCGTGGCCACTGGCGAGGAGGCCCCCGTCTCCTCATCGGTCCCCCTCGACGCGTTGAAAGCAGCCGCTGTCCCTATCCAGGCCCTAGTCGAGGCATCCTGTCCAGGCCCCCGTCCCCGCTACTGATGGAGCCGCCGAGGAGGAGCCCCCCGTCGGCGAGGAGCCCCCCACCGGTCACAATCAGATCAAGCACTTCTTGGGCACCTACGATCCAGATAAGTACATCGCTCCGCTGAACCCCTACGACACCGGCATCGATGACCCATGGTCGGAGGTAACTAGGGTTTGCTCCCCTCCCCTGGTTCTTCTACCGTTCCCATTGTTGGATGCTAGATCTTGGTTTATTAGGATTCGCTCGTTTGCATTTCGATTGCTTGATCTTCTTACATCATCTACTCCCCCATTTTCCTTTTCTTCCAATAGGTTTCCGGCAACGACGTCTGCAACGATGACGAGTCCATTCACACCAAGGCTCGTCAGGTGTTGAGGAGGCTGTGGGCCGGCCAGTACGACGCCTTCCTTAGGCATGGCGACTATAGCTGCCCCTTCCGCAAGGGGATCACCTACTTCTTGACAAGTCACGCTAGTGGCACCGACTTGAACACCTTACTGAAGCATGCAGAGGACACGGGCTCCGGCATCCACAAAGGCGGCAAGCGCGAGACCGTGAACATCAACGCCTACATCGCTGAACATCGGGCTCTTGGCATTCACCTCTGAAACCTCCAGCGGGTGGTCATCAAAGAGGGTCGCATGCCTCCAATCAGTCCCAAGGCCCCCAAGATCAAGGGACTGGGCAACAAGAAGTGGAGGAAGCACTGGAGGGAGGAGGCGGAGGCACGGGCGCTTGAAGGATGTGCCTGTAGATGCGCGGCTACTGCTGCTGCTAAGCAGCTTCTTTCTAACTATATTCTATTTCTAGCTGAATGCATCGAACCTCGTTAAGCAACCTACTTTCTATCGATATATCCTATTTAGCTGCGCACAACTATATCTACATTTGTTTTGTTTTCTAAATGAATGTATTCTGCCTGGTGTGATTTGCTGCTCTAGATTTGCTACCTGGTCGAAGGCAAAAAGAGGTCCAAAAGGGAAAGAATTATCGAAGTGAGAATCTTCTCTAGATTTGCTACCTATTTGGGAAAAATGAAACATATCTGTTTAGCGAGAGAGGAAAAGGGCACTCTTTCAAACTGCCAGTTAACAAGCTACCATCTTGACAAGCTACAAGACACATACATAAACATAACACAACGAGAGTTAAATTTATTTTACTAGTATCACTTGAGGCGCTAGAAATCTTGACAAGCTAACTGAGTTCCACAAAGCAGAAACATAACACTGACAAGTAAAATTTAATTCACTTCTCATCAGACCACTTGAGGCGCTTGCCATCATTCCTAGGCGACAAACTGCGACCATTCCAGGTACTCCACAGCTCACGAAATGCTTCGTCCCACCTGGGATCTGACTTGGCTTCCCTATCTTCAGCGTCCTGCTGCACAATTAGTGGTGCATCACAGGCCTGATTGTTGCCGCTAGAAGATGCTGCATCTCTGTTTGCTGCTTTAGCTGCAGCCTCTCTATCAGCTGCTTCTGCTTCAGCTGCAAGCTCTCTTTTAGCTGCTTCTGCAGCCTCTCTGTCAGCTGCTTCAGATGCAGCCATTTTCTTTGCATATGCAGCTTCAAACTCAGCTATTCTGCATTTTCTACAAAGGGCTCCCCTAAGCTCGTCTTCCCTCCTGCAAATAGGGCAAAACATTAGGTAACATAGAAAAAATAGATCTTCGTGTACAACTGGTAGGTCACGTAAGCATCTATGGCTGCATACTTTAGGTTTATATCAGACAACGGCCACTCGTCCCAGAAATCATGCCTATCCATAGGGAAATCTTCCTTCATTTTGTCGTACGACTCATCGAGGATTCTAGTTGCGAGTGATGCCATTCCATCCTTCCTCGAGCCCCCTAGGATCTTGACAAGACTCTGAATATCGATCCAGTTGTGCGTAGGAATTATAATTTCCTCTTGATAAAATTTCGAAAAATTAGTTGTTGTGTCGACAGTGCAGAAAACAATTCCCTTTTCTACAAGGAACTGGCGCAGCGCTGCACATTTCCTGTCAGTCCTGAAAGTATGTAGTTTGTCATCACCAAAATTTGTAACTATAAATATTTTGTCAATGCAAGATCATCATCTCAATATAATTTTGAAAAGTTTAGTAAATGCAAGATCAAGACTCTCAACATTGTATTGTCATAATTTATTCGGTTTTGCTATTTCTCAGTCGACTGAACGAGTTACACATTTCTTTTAACTACGGTTGCACTTTTCTTGGGTGATTGAGACTAGAGAAAATCTCAGTCGATTGAGACATAGGAAAACCCTAATTTATTTGGTCCTAAATAAAATCTAGTAGTTGCAAGATGAGAAAGTAGATAAAGAACAAGAGGAGAAAACCCTAAAAGCGGTTAGCTAAAGAGAGCAGATCTACAAACCGGGAGAGGTGGTAGACGAGGACGTGTTTCTGCATGGCCAGTTGAATGACGACGACTTCACTCCCTTCATATGGGTGCTTCGGGGTGTACTTGAGGTTCAATCCCACAAACTTGTCCTCGTCTATCCCAAGCCAACCCTCGTACATCCTCAGGACACGCACCACTGTCTCCTCCTCATTGGTGTAGACAACGTCTATCTTCTTATTGCCATGGGCAGTGAAGCTTGTCTCTAGAGTGCGTAGATTTTCTATGGCGGCAAGGAGAAGACGGGAAGAAGATATATGACAGGAAGAAGAAGAGTGGTTTCTGCGAGGCAGGGGAACGGTGGAACCGTCAATGCGCTTTTAAGGTAGTGGTTAACGATTGGGACGGAAGTCCAAGGAGAGACGCGTGGCGGTGGCCGTTCCAGCTTCTGAGTAAACAAAAAAAATTATAACGCCGATACATGTGCCCTGTTTTGTCACGTCAATACACTAGGTAGGGGGTGGGCAGGGGGTCTTGTCCTGTCCACTATGCCAACACTGCAAGCCTACGTGACAGCCATCCCGCCTAAGCGACGGGATCGACATAATGGCGAGAACTGACAGGGGGGCAACTTGACGGCCGTTAGCCTGGTTTTTTGTATTGAAACGTAAAGTTGAATTCGTGCCGAAAAAGACCCTCTGAGTATTTGGCACACCAACTGTAGTCATCCCGGCTAATTTCAGGGAACTTGGGTACCGCGCTGCCTGTACACCCCAACTTCCGGGCCGCAAATGATATTCTCCTTGAATACGAGGGCCGCTCCTCATGCTACTCAAGTTTAGTTACCGGTAAGTTCTTGTCATAGTAAGTACATGTGTATCATAGAGAACCGCCAACGGGGTACCCTTTGCCCGATGATACGGAAGAATCCCCATATCAAAATGAAAAGGCAAGCTGACAACGAGCATCTCCGCAATCTTCTTATTTACCATGGGAAATGGTGCTTTTTTCTCTCTTTCCTCTTTTTCTCATATCTCTTTTTTTCTTTTTCTCTTTTTCTCAATCTCTATCTCTTTTTTATAAGAAGAATGCTTCATAGATTGCTCATTATGGTTACGCTGCAGGTTTCCACCATGATTAGGCATGGATTAGACTTGCGGCCTAGGCGTTTCTCTAACACACATACATAACTCCATGTACTTACAAGCTCCCCTTTCATTTCACACCGACGACATCCATAGACAAAAGAGCATGATATCAACTAGGTACAATGTACAAGTGCAATGTTGAAAGCGTTCCCCATGACAGCATGGTTCTGCTAATCCCCAACATATAAGTGCAAGCATATACAACATAGACGACACAATGGTTCAAGTTTACTAGGGCAAGAAAAGTAAAGTGTGCCATCAAGTTCATGAGAGCTTTAATCACTAGTTTTCTCATAATAAGTTTAATTTGGAAGGTAGATAAAAACATGAATATACTTGGAATAGCAAATGCTAATAGGTAGGTATGGTGGACTCTTTGGAATAACTTGGTTTTATTTGGAGTTGGATTCATGAGTGGAACTCATACTTGGTTATGGAGCCTAGCAAAAGACTGGGAGCGACCAACTAAGAGAGCAATAATGGCCATAATCATGCAAAGCGACAAAACATTATTAATTAAAGCATAAAGTGATATTACAAGTCGAAAACTAAAGGATCATAGAAGCTATGGTGACTTGGTATAGTCTTAACATGGTGTGAGCATGCGCCAAGTCAACCCAAATAAAGCATCAAAGGAGAATACCACAATACTATGCTTTAATATGCTAAAACAACGCACGATTTTTTCAAGGCACATTAAGAAATCTCAATTGTTTATAACATGTCATGCTACAACAAAGATCACTAAGCATAAAGCTAAAACAATATCAAGCATGACATGACAAAGCATAAGCCACAGTCAAAAACAAGCTCTCTTTACCACTTAAGCATGAACCTTCTTACTCTTTTCCAATCCAAACCAAACTATTTGAAAACTAATGTATGAAAGAGGGGGTCCAACCAATTTATTCAAGCAAACTAAGAAAAGCAAGCAAACGAAAACCAAAAACAAAAATAAAGACGCTCCAAGAACAACACAACTGTGTACGAAACAATAAAAATGAAGTGTTTGGAAGAACCTGAGATTTTTTATTGATGAAGAAGGGGATGCCTTGGGCATCCCAAGCTTTGACGCTTTTACTTCTTGGATATTTCTTGGGGTGACACGGGGTGGCATCCCCAGACTTGAGCTTTAGTCCATTCTTCATCTCATTACATCATTCTCTCCATACACCTGAAAATTTTCCTCCATACAAAAGTTCACACAATCTTTATTAGCAACATTAGTGTACTCAAGATAATTAGTCTTTGGGTTCAGTTTCAACACCAATAAAACTTCCATTAAAACACAAGATACTGTAGCACTTCCCTTGAAAAGCTCAATTCCCCAAAGAGAACCCAAAAAGGAACCAACAAGAAGCAAATGCAAATAATGGCAGAAATCTGTCAAAAGAGACCAGCATGTAAAAACCAATTTTTTCGAAGACCTTCTGTTGCTCAAATCGAAAAGTGTTGAACTAACGAAAGTTAGATAACAACCTGGGGCAGAAGCATAAAAATTCATGCCTCACAACGACGTACAGAGGTTTTACACGAATTTGTACAGTGAAGCACAAAAATCTGTTTCGGGAGAACAACTTTCCCAAGCATTACTTCTCTCTCATTAGAGGTTACTCTTTGCACAAAAAGCAAAGAAAAAGGATAAGGAGAGGTTATTACAGAGGTAATAACTTCCAAGACTCATCTAAAACTTTTGGGTTATCTCCCAATAAATACTTTTCTTTAATTGCTTTAAGTTAGGCATAAGAAGCAAGAAAAAGAATCAAGTGTTCTCAAATGAAGAAGCATTAAGAGCAAATTTTGTTTTCATAGGAGAGGCAAAAGGAATCTTCTCTCTCTTCTTAGGGAAGTGTTATATACCTTTCTTGAGTGGGAGTTGATATTTACTGGTGCCTTCTTTCATATCAATAATGGCACCAACAGTTCTAAGAAAAGGCCTTCCCAAAGTAATAGGACAAGAAGCATTGCATTCAACATCCAAAACATAGAAATTAACGGGGACATAGGCATTGTTAACCATAATAAGAACATCATTAATACTCCCCATGAGTTTTTCTTTTTAGCATTATCATCAAGTGGGACATTTAAATAACAACCTTCCAATGGTGGCAAATCAAGTATATCATAAATCCTTCTAGGCATAACAGAAACACTACTATCAAGATCACATAAAGCTTTGAAATCAAAATCATTCACTTTCATATTAATGATGGGTTCCCAACCATCTTCTAGTTTCATAGGAATAGAAGCTTTATGTTTCATCTTTTCTTCTTTAATTTTTATGAGAGCAACAGTAATGTGTTTTGTAAAGGCCATATTAATAGCACTAGCATTAGGACTTTTAGAAAGATTTTGTAGGAACTTAATTACTTCGGAGATATTGCAACCATCAAGATGAAAATAATAATTATCATCTAAAGTAGTAGAGCTATTACTAGCTTCAACACTAGTGGTAGTGATAGTAGAAATACTAATATTTCTAGCAATTTCATCTTCTCTTTCCCACTTAGCATGCAATTCAGCTAATAGTCTAACATTCTCATCAATTCTAAATTGTATGGCATTAGTAGAAGCAAAGGGATTTTCAATAGTTTCAGGTTTAGCAGCCATTTTATTAAAAGAAGATTGTGCTTCAGCCAATGATGCTATATTTCTTTCAGCATTAGAGAGTATTTCCTCAATAGTTTTATTGAAAGCAGTTTGTTTACTAATAAAATCTTTAAGCATAACTTCAAGTTCAGAGGGAGCACTCCTATTATTGTTGTAGGAATTTCCATAAGCATTACCATTATTGGGAGGATATGGCCTATAGTTATTATTACCAAAATTATTCCTGTAGGCATTGTTGCTAAAATTATTATTTCTTATAAAGTTCACATCAACTTGCTCTTCTTGAGCAACCAAAGAGGCTAAGGGAACATGATTTGGATCAATATGAGATTTCCCATTAACATAATAACATCAATTTTATCACTCAAGGAGGAGGTTTCTTCAACAGAATTTACCTTCTTACCTTGTGGAGCTCTCCCGGTATGACATTCAGAATAGTTAACCATCATATTATCCAGAAGCTTTGTTGCAGCACCCAAAGTAATGGTCATAAAGGTACCTCTAGCAGCAGAATCCAGTAGATTTGTTGAAGAATAGTTCAATCCTGCATAAAAGGTTTGGATAATCATCCAAGCAGTCAGTCCATGAGTGGGACAATTCTTTACCAAAGATTTCATTTTTTCCCAAGCTTGAGCAACATGTTCGTTATCAGATTGTTTAAACTTCATTATTTCACTTCTCATAGATATAATCTTAGCAGGAGGATAGTATTTTCCAATGAAAGCATCTTTGCATTTAGTCCAAGAATCAATACTATTTCTAGTCAGGGATTGCAACCATTCTTTAGCTTTTCCTCTCAAAGAGAAAGGAAACAATTTAAGCTTAATAATATCCTCATCTATATCCCTATGCTTTTGCATCTTACAAAGTTCAACACAGTTATTAAGATGAGCAGCAACATCTTCAGTACCAATACCAGAAAATTGTTCTCTCATAACAAGGTTGAGTAAAGCAGGTTTAATTTCAAAGAAAGTAGCTTCAGGAACAGGTGGAGCAATATGTGTGCACATGAAATCATTGTTGTTGGTGCTAGTGAAGTCACACAATTTAGTGTTTTGAAGAGTAGTCATTTTTTTGTGTTTTTAATAAAGAAAGCAAACTAGTACAACTAATTTTTTTGTGTTTTTGATAAAGAAACAAGCAAACAAAGAAAAAATAAACTAAGAAAAACAAAAATAACAAAGTAAAGAGATTGGTTATGAGGGACTACCCTTGTGAAGATGTCCTTGACTCCCCGGCAACGGCGCCAGAAAAAGTGCTTGATGGCCCGAAATATATCGAGCTTGTTGGGAACCCCAAGAGGAAGGTATGATGAGTATAGTAGCAAGTTTTCCCTTAGTTCTGAAACCAAGGTTATCAAACCAGTAGGAGCAAGGAAACACCTCCAAGGTGTTGTTTCCAACTTGGAGTCCTGCACAACACAACCACAAAACTTTGCCCCCAACTTACAGTAAGGTTGTCAATCTCACCGGTTTTGCTAAAAACAAAGGATTAAACGTATTGTGTGGAAGAAAGTAAAAGCTTTCATCAAGTAAACAGAAAACAGTAAACAGTTGTAGATTGATGGTAAAAGAAAGGACAGCGGTCCATAGTTCATTAGTGGTGATTCTCCTTAAGATAGATTACATGTTGGGTGAACAAGTTACAGCGGGGCAATTGACAAACATCGAGAAAGCATACATGCATATACTAATCATCTTGACTCCTATGAGATTTGATTGGGCATTACAACATTATACATAGACCGTAATCCAACTGCATCTATGACTAATAATCCACCTTCAGGTTATCAATCCGAACCCCCTCCAGTATTAAGTTGCAAGCAACAGATAATTGCATTACGCATTGCGTGTAAAGTAAACAATACGATTGTTCTATGAAAAAAGGATTGCTGTTTTCTCCCTAGTAGCAACATCACATCTAGTACCTTAGAGATTTCTGTCACTTCCCCAGATTACTAGAGGCATGAACCCACTATCGAGCATAAATACTCCCTCTTGGAGTTGCTAGCATCTACTCGACCAAGATATCTACTAACAACGGAGAGCATGCAAGATCACAAATAACAAAGACATGATAGAATCAATAATCAATCTGAAATAGCATTTCAATATCCATCGGATCCCTGCAAACACAATAGGTATGATTACAAATAGATGATCTTGATCATGAACGGAGCTCACAAGATCTAGACATGGTAGCACAAAGGAGAAGAACCAACCATCTAGCTACTACATGGACTCGTAGTCCAAGGATGAACTACTCACGCAACACACCAGAGGCTTGCATGGTGATGAAGAAGTCCTCCAGGGTGAATTCTCCCCTCCAGCAGGGTGCCGGGAAGAGCTTCAGATCCCTCCCGATAGGGATGGAGATGACGGCGGCTACAGACTCTTTCGTGGAATTTTGATCGGTTGCTTAGGGTTTCTGTATTGGAGGTATCTTATAGGCAAAAGGGGAGGCCGAGGGGGTGTCCTAGGCGGCCACGCCACCCTTGGCGTGGGCCAGGCCTGGCCGCGCGGCCAGGTGGTGTGGGCGGCCCCTGGCCCCTCTCTGTCTCATATTCTGGCTCCGTGTCCCCTCGGTGAAATATTGACTTTGTCTTTTGTCCCGTCCAATTCCGAGAATATTCATTTTCTGACTTTCCTGGAACCAAAAACAGGAGAAAACAGGCAACTGGCACTGTGGCATCTTGTTAATAGGTTAGTCCAAGAAAGTGTATAAAAAGTACTCCAAAGTGTGGACAAAACATAAGAAAGTAGATATAAAACAAGCATGGAACATCAAAAATTATAGATACGTTTGTAACGTATCAGTATGCGCTGTAGAGGTTGACCACCTCAAACCAGATAGGCTCGCGGCGGAAGTTGTCTTCCATGCCAAATATGATGTCGAGCTAGATCCTGCCGATGGGTGAGTGCGATGGGCCCGGAACGGCTCCGTGGAAGAAGGTACTCGTTGGGCCCAGCTGGAGACCTGCGGTACAGGAGGTTGATGTTGCCGCCTCCATCAACGAGGACGCGGGAGAACCTGCATGAATGCTTCTTGGAGATGATGATCGGATCTAGGACCATGGCGTATGTGCCCGGGTGTGGCAGGACGTCATGCTGGTCCTGCCGGCTCCACATGACTTCTTGCTCAAATCAGTTAAGGTACTAAGGGATAGGGAGAACGATTGCGTTCACCTCTGCCTCGTGGTGCCTCTTGCTATGCTTGGTCTCCGGCTCGGTGGTAAAGATGTGGTAGTTCCCTACCCGGCGAGGATAGTCTCCTCCATCCTCATCCTAGCGGTTATGGCGCTCTCGGTTGTCCTGCTGGCCGCCAGCTGGTGGAGGTGGGGGTGGCGGTGGTAGTCCACAAACCTCGTCCATCTTATTCATCCAGGTGCACTGGCGATTTGTATGTGTAGCCGGCTTGTTACCGCGACTTTGGAACTTGCACGGGCTATCAAGCATTGATTCGATGGTGTACTTGGGCCAAGGCGGATGGTCATCGGCCTTCTGCCTCCGACTGACGCCTGCAGCCAGGTCCTCCTGGTTAGTTGCCACCTTCTTGGAACTGTATTGGTTATCCGGCTAGTCATCCTTCCTCTTGCTTTGGCTGTTGTCATGACGCCTAGAGTTTTTGCTGTTTCCGTCCGGCTAGCATCGGTCTATGGGGACATCCACAACGATCTGACCCTGATCATCCAGCCGGATGGATATTTTCATTGCCGCGTCAGTGGTGATGTACTTGTCCGCTATCTCCATGGTCTGCGCCATGGTGGTAGGTTCCACCCGGCGAAGCTTATGCTTAAGCATGGTGCCGTCTCTGCAGACGTTGGTGAAGAAGTCAACTGCCTGGTGCTCGCGCACCCCTTCACAGGAGTTGTGCATGCTTGTCCACCAGGTGATGTAGGAGCAGTCGGTTTTGTCCTTGCCCTAGACGCACAGGGCGAGCTCGCCGGGGTGACCTGGGAATTTGTAGGTGCTGATGAAGTTGCGGAAGAACACCTGCTCAAAGTCCACCCAAGCGTTGATGATGTTGTCGGGGAGGCTATTGACCCATGTTCGGGCTGAGTCGAGGAGCATGAGGGGGGCGTAGCGCACGGCTACCTGGCGGTTGCTGTTTGCGATGCCCACCGCGGTGGTGTAGTCCACCAGCCAGTCTTCCGGCTTCACCGGGCTATTGTACTTCGGCGTGTCCCTTGGGAGAGAAAATCCCTTTGGAAAAGGATCGTTCCGGATGTGCGGTCTGAAACATCTTGGGCCAGTTGGGCTTTCCTCCTCCAGCGTGCGTGCCTGCATCAAGATGTTAATACATGCGACCATGTCTTGAATTTCCGTCTCGCACAGACCAAGTCACCCCGTTAGGCGGGACTTGGTGGGCACGAGGCTTGTTTCACCTACGTTAACCGACTGGCGACGTGGCTCTTGTCCGGCTCCGTCAGCCAGGGCGCGGTTTCTGCTGGTTCCCATGGCTGGCTGACCCTCCACGCGGACGGCTGTTTTGCTTCGTCCCATTTGGAGAGGAGGCCTTGCTTCCAACAGCCGCCGGATCGACCGTCCAGCAAGGCTATTGGCTCTTGCTGTTTACCCCGAGGCTTGCTCCCGCCTCAACTTGTTGTTTGTTGGCCGTTGCAATGGGGATCTGAATGCGCGCTTGCTGGAGGCGCAGCTCGTCACCCTCCAATTGGCTTAGCTCAGCGGAGGCTGCCTCTGCAGCCCTCGTTTTCTTGGCCAGGGTACTGTAGACCAACTGAGCCGTGTGGACACGGGAGTCAGTAGCGCGGTCCAGCTTCGTGCCCAAGTTGCGGCCCTGGGGAGGAATCTGTTGGTTGGCACGGGCAAGCAGGTGAAGCCGTGCGTGGTGTTGTACTCACACATGGTCATGTCCAGGCGATGTTGGCGGGCGCCGACGTTGTCGGTCTCCTCCATGATGTTTTTGCGCGTGGCCTCCCGTGCGGCCGTGGCTATCGCCGGGTCCACCTCAGGAGCCATGGGGATGCGAAGGTTCTAGATGGAGTCAACTAGTGGATCTGCGTCTTGCTCGTGTGGAGCAGCGTTGCTGGCGCCTGCGTTGCTCTCTACGGGTGGGCAGCGGCCTTCGCCTAAACCGGCCATCATGACCTCGATGCTACCGCAGGCGAGGCGCAGGGTGGAGAAGCCAGGTGGTGCGCCGAAGACGGTGGTTACACTGTGAGGGTACTCGTTGGTAATGGTGGCGACATAGATGCGGTGCTCGCCGAAGTGCATGACAGAGCAGTCCCTTGGGAAGGATCCCCGCTGAAGCAGGATGCGTTGTCGAAGACACAATCGAAGGTGACGATGGTGAGGACGAGGCCAGAGGCGACTCGCTCACTGGCGACGAGTGGAGGTCCCGTGCGAAAGATGACCCTAGCCGAAGCACTGTGCCCCATGGTGGGTGCCAACTCTCGTGTTGTGGAACACGGTAGTGCCATCTAGATGGCATGATAGGGGACAATCAGGATGCTATCGGTGGATACTTGCAACGGTTTGGGCACAAATATTGCAAACACAGTGATGTACCCAGGTTCGGAGCCCTCATGTCGAGGTAACACTCCTACTCCTGCAATGATCTACTGTATGGGGAGCGAATGCTTAGTACAGGTGCTCCTTGAGCTCTTTCCATACCTGCTATCGAGAGCTAGAGGAAGATGAACTACCAACTAGTGGAATCTGACTATACTTGTAACTTGAAGTATCTACCTAGAACCCTAGCACTATCCCTCCTTATATACTAGTGGTAGGGTAGGTTACAATGTGGGCTCTAGAGTTTACTGTTTGGGCTTCAGGTTTACTAAGCAGGCTAGCTGAACGGGCCTAGCCGGTGGTCCAGGACCCGGTCAAGCCTCTACTACAGGGTGACAGCGCTACAGTGTCCCATCGTTGTTGCTTTGGGCATCACCCAACGCTTTATTCATCATCTTGGCGCTTTAGTCGTCAATTGGCACTTTACTCGTCAGTCGGAGCTTTACTTGTCAGCTTACAGCATTGGCGCTTTGGCACCCTCGTCTTGTAGCACCGATAGGGTGGCGTGCCATCCTGTCCGGTCAGGGGTATCCTCAGCAAGGAGTGTCATCCCCTGCGTACCTTTGGCCAGCGGATCCGAGTCAGCCGGGTAGAGGTGGCCACCCAGCCGGCTCTTCTGGTAACCTGGCTAGACGGGCCAGCCGGGGTATCTTGGGGGCGGACCGGATGGAGCGTTCCACCCAGTTGTGGTTCTTTGTCTTGGGGCCATCTGACTAGCTCTCCCTGGAGCTGGCCAGTTGATCCTGGCTTGGCCTACCCGGGGGTCAACCCCCCACAATTTAAGAATAGTTCAAACCCATCATTATGCAGGAAACAAGCATAATAATTGCTTTAAAAATTTATGTCCTTGCACAACAGTCTACAAGGGCAAGAACAAAATATATACACTACATCGATCAATCGATTATTTGCATGTTAACTCTACACTAATTCTTTAGATTGTATGGTTGGTTGCATCTTACAACCTAAAGAAAAAGTTAATGAAAAAGGAAAAGAAAAAAGAAGAGCCCTCGCCACAAAAATTGATCATGAACAAAAGAAAGAGCTACATTCCAGATTTTTTGTTAACTAATTGCAACATGTTGAGAAAGATAACAATTAACTAATCTTGAGAAACATAACAATTATTTGTTAACTAATTGACACAAACCAGATGTTTCATTATGAAGCTCAGCGTCTGCAAGATCAAACCATCAAATTCGACTAAAAGGAACAAGGAAGAGCAGGACTTTTTTACAAACTGGGGTGCTAAACAAAGAATTGAAAATTTCCGTGTACTCATAATTTATCTAGATAATTATATACGAGGCAAACTATTTCTAAAAAGTAATACAGAAGATACTGCATATTATTCATCTCTAGCATCCGTTGGAAATTCAGACTATGATAATTCATGTAATCTTGCAAATAACTTGTTCTTTTAAACAATCGTCAATGGTCTTTGTACTACCACATGATACACTAGCGACAAGTATCACAGAGATACATAAATACACAGAAATTGTACTACAAGAAGTATACCTCCTGGAGATCAATCTTGCACCTAGCTGGAACGGGAATAGCCTCAAATTGTGCCCTCGCTCACGAGCTGCATCCACCACTGAACCCTACTAGCCCAGATCTGAAGGAATAGGGAAAGGGATGAACAAGATCATGACATGTATGAAATCAAGTAGGATATTCTCACCATTTGAACAGAAGAAACTGGTGTAGTAGCCTGAGCATAAGCGGTTGCCAGAGGGATACGAACTGCCGGTGGACATTGGCTGTAGTTAGGAGAGGTGTAGCATGCCGGGATGCGGACTAGTTCCTGAGGCAGCTAAGATCGTGAGGAAGTGGTGGAGCATGGCGAGGCGAAGGGTGGATGTGGAAGAACGGAGGTGGGGCAGGAAGCAAAGGAGGATGAAATGGCAGAGCTCCTGTCGTTGCAAGAGAGACGGGGAGTGACGAGGGGTAACCTCGGCAATGCCCATGATGATGGATTTGGGGTTTCGCGGAAAAGATAACGCTGGACGAAATAGGGGATTTTCGTCTTATGTCAGGGAGAACAATGAAGACAAAGTCGCCTGAATATTGGGGAAACACTCTATTACAAGTTGTCTACTAGATTTCGGTACCCTCGCTTGGCCTTCTCCCGCCCTATATACAATAGGTCGGGTCTCAAAGCTATACGCGGATAGGTTTCATACACGCGTGATTACAATACCAACATAATGTCGGTTCATGATTTCTTTCCTAATACAATAAGAAGTTTCTGTCGGTTGCTTTCTTGGGATTTTATCTGGAATCTCTATGGGCCATAGGCCTTTTACCCAATGTAGGGTAGCGAATAGTGAGCATCCGAGTAATCATACCCATGTCAGTATCCCCCGAGACTCTATCTGACTCCAAAGTTTTCAGGTTGAATCTCAAAGTTTTCTTTCTTCTTTCTTTTTCTGTTTGATTTTATTTTTTGTAGGAATTTTGGTACAACGAATCTGATGCTTCCGACGGATCGGGATTCAGTTAATTGCTCCTAGGCAAAAACAAGGTTGACCTACATCAAACTCAAGTCCCTAGGCTTGAATCCGGAATTTGTAACTGGTGTAATTCAGTTCGAGCCGCTGAGGTCTTTCCGAATATTGAATTCCAATTTTCTATTTTTTATCGAGTACCCAATGCGTCTGTCAGGATTTTTCATCGTATCACTGGCAGAGCGCATTCTTGTGCGATTACCAAGCCACACAGGACGAATCCTAGGGTCTTACCTTCATGTTTCTGAACATGGCATTCGGATTTTTCCCGCGTCTGAGCATGATCCGAGAGTTTTGTTTTACTTTCCGTATCCTGCTCCCGATAGGAGTATTTATAGTTGGATGATTCTATGATTTTTCTTTCTCAAGTGCGCGCCAGCGCTCCTTATAAAAGTAGCCCCCGAGGCTATCTTTGGATATGTGTATCAAGACATAGGCTCGAAAAAATGGGCCATTGTTTTCTATAAATTTTTGTCGGGTGCACGACTAGTGCTCCCGATAGGAGTAGCCCCCGAGGCTACAGTCGTAATATTGTATATTTTGGGTGTAGTATCAAATCTTCTCCTGGAGGAATTTACTTCGACTCCAATTAAAATTTCTTCGGGTCATACCCTGAGAAAGCTGCAATTACTGTTGTAGTGCTTTTTTTGTGACATCAGTGGTGACATATTTGATGCTGTTAGTTTTCAGAAAAACACACCATGATGGGACGTGTCGAACGTGGGCCCATGCGCAACAACGATGACGCTTGATGGCGTTTTTAGCGGAGATTCTTGACTACACGTCCCTTCGCTGCACGAGAATCGAGGCGTTACGCGTTGTTCTCTGTTTTTACCACAGTCATAACTTCTTTTATATTTTTTCCTTTTCGAGATCTTTGTAAACACGTGTCATCATCGTGCAATCCTCTGTCGCTTCGATTTTGCATTGAACGGTTAGGTCCTTGCGTTGTTGATCTTTATAAGGGAAGGCATGTGCTTTTTATTGTTTCACCTATCCTCCCTCTGGTCCTTCTTCCTCCTTGCGCTCTTGCCTCTTGCGAACTTTGCATTTCGTGCCCTACTTTCTTTGCTCTGCTGCCATGGGCAAAATCAAAGACGCTGGGACTCCCGCTGCCACCGCAAAGGCCACTAGAAAAAGGGCCGTCGGGTGGGCTCCTATCAAGTGTACGACGCGGGAGGTCCACGAGGTGCGGAACTCCAGCCTTCTGACGGAGGGCTCCTTGAAGCTCCCAGTGATGAAGCTGCTCCCATCCCCGAGCCTGGCTGGAGGGTAATGTTCCTCTCCTTCCTCTTCCATGGTCTTTCTCTCCCCATCCATGAATTTCTCCGAGGCCTTCTGTTCGTTTATGGCATGCAGCTTTATCAGCTCACGCCCAATTCCATCCTCCATGTTGCTTGTTTTGTCACTCTTTGCGAGTGTTTCCTTGGAATTCATCCCCATTGGGGCCTATGGAAATACTTTGTCTATGTTCGCCGCAACGCCACTAACACCATTGTCCATGATGTTGGTGGCGCCATTTTTTCTATCCGCTCTGACGTTGATTACTTAGACTTCAAACTCACGGATTCTGTCCAATGTCGGAAGTCTAAGTGGTTCTGTGTCAAGGACCATCCACTCGAAGGCCAGTCTTTCGGGTTAGCCCCCTTTGAACCAAAAAAAGTCTATTGTAAACTCGACTCCTAGGATCAGCGTCCCTCTGCCAAGGAAATGGTCGAAATCTAGCCCTTTGTTGATCGTATTTCCGAGCTGCGGCATGAGGTTGGCAAAGAATTGTCGGGTCTCCAGGTCCTGGCATATTTTTTGCGGATACGTGTCCAGCCGCTCCAATCCCGGTTGTCCGGTATGTCGGCGTATATTGGGAAGAAGGACCCAATGAGGATTTCCTTGGAGGACCTTACCCTTAAGCTGTATGAGAAGCGAGTCCGGAGCTTCACAACTTTAACGGCGAAGAAACCGGTTCCTTTGTCTTGCCTTGTAGAGCCTTATGGCAAGAAGAAACGTCTTCTCGAGGTGCATTTTCTTTGCTTTTGTCTTTTCCTTCTCTTATGTTTTATATATGCATTTTTTCAATTCTTCCGCTTTCTGTAGGCCTTTGATACCCTGAGCTCACTTCCTCCCCTTCCTGAAAGTGGTGAGCCCCCTGTCCACCCCTCTGCATCCGACGATCTCCCTATGACTGGGACTGCCGCGGATGTGGAGGGGGATATTTCTGCGTCCGACTCATTGTCGAAGACGCAATCTCTTCCTTCAGCTGGCTCTGAGGATTTCCGCATGGAGCGGGCCGACGAAAAGAGGAAAAACCCTTGTGTTGTCGAAAGGGTCGAAGATTCGGATGACTCGACTGCTTCTAAGCCCTTCGGTACTTCTCCGATCGCAGTTGCTCCTTCCCGGATGAATTTGTTTCATCGTGCACATGATGTGTCTTCGTAAGTATTTGCCTTTTCCTTTTCCTGTTTTCACCGAGTGTGTTTTTTACTGTTGAGTGCTCACTCTTGGTCGTGTTGTTTGTAGTGATGACGAAGATCTTCCTGCTTCTCCTCTTCCCATATCTGTGGGCTACTCCACAAGGAAGATCCTTCCGCCAACGGTGGAGCCAAAAGAGAAAATTTTGTCTCTTGTGGAGAAAGAGGTCCAGAAGGATGTCGCCGCTTCATCCAAGCCACCGCCATAGAAAAGAAGAAAAATGGCGGGTAAAGGGGTGGTGATATCTGAAGCACCCGTTGATGTGGACATGAAGGGTGTAAGTTACTTTTGACGCCATAAATTTTTCTTCCTCATATATTTAGTCTGGCTTTATATCCTTTTGCTATACTTTTCCCTTACTCAGCCTTTGATGCGTGAGATGGTTGGTATGGCCACTCGTTTTATAAGGATCCGTGACGCTACCGAAGAGCTGAAATGTATGTACAGATTGCTTGTGTGATTTCCTTGTAAATATGTTCATCCTCATTTTTTGTGTTTCGCCTCTTCAGCCGCTGCCAAGCGATCCGCGATTATCCGGGATGAGGCGATAAAGTGTGCCGATGAGCTGGAAAACAAGCTCCGAGTAGCCGAAGAGGCCAATCAGACGGCGAGAGCTGATGCTGATGAAGTGGCCAGGCAAGTCGCTGCTCGAGATGCAAATCTGCGGCAGCGCCTTGAGGCCTTAAATAACTCGCTGACCCGTAAGTTTTGACTTGTGCGTGTATTTGTTGTTTCATTTCTTTCTTTTGATTGTTGACCTCTTCTTTAGTTTTTCTTTGTCAGAGCTGACTGTCCAGAACCTGACGCTGGAGGACGATAAGAAGGTTGATCCTTTATTGGATGATGTTAGCACTTTGGAGGCTAACAACGTTCGTGGGCGCAATCTGCTTGTGCGTTCGCACCGTGCCTTCAAGAAACTCCATGCCAAAGTATTTCCAACCACGGATGTGCTGGAGGACCTGAATGATCTTGTCGCCATTTTTGGTGCTGATCCCTCCCTTGTTAGTTATAGTCTGACGGAATCAAGGAGCGGTGCCGAAAATTCGATGGCTCTAGTGATGGCGCATGGCGAGAAGGTTGACTGAGAGAAGGTTAGCTCCTCTGTCCCGGTCACCTCCAGTGGCAAAGCAGTTGACCTGAAGCCGCATATTAAAAGGGCCAGAAAATATTCTCGGCTGCTCCTAGGTCTGGTCTTGGGTTCAGGAGATTGGCTGCCCCTTCCTCGACTCCTCTTAATGCGTCCAGCGCTCCTTCTTCGGCTACCCCTACCGCTGTTGTAGCGAGTGCTCCTTCGGCTAGTGCCACTTTATCTTTGAAGGATGCAGCCCCATAGGCCCTTATTTTGTAATCGTTTGTCGTGTCTTCCTTTATTGTAATGGATTATGAACTTGACCAGCTTCCTTTTGCTTTGAAACAACTTGTGAATATATGCGTGTGATCTTGCCTTTGTATGCTGAGTGTTTCATATACTTCTTTTGTCTTGCCAGATCTTGAGTGATTCTTCGGCTCCTTCTGTTTCCGTCCAACCATCAAATGTTGTTGCACCCTCTGCTGTAGCGGGTGCGATCGGTCCTGTCGTTGTGCATACGGTGGACCCGCCGCTATATGCTGAAAAGATAGAACAAGTGAAGAAACTTGAAGGAAAACTGCGGGTTGTTCAATTGATGGTGGATGTTTACCAGTCGAAAGCACGCCAAGCTCTCAATCGTGAGGCTTTTTTCTTGGAGGAGATATCCAGGGCGAGTGAGAGGCTGTTGTGTAAGTACTTGTGCTCTTTCTTTTTTTGTTTGGTTGCCTCTTTCTTCTTGCGGGAGATTGATTTTTTGGCCTTCTTGATTCCTAGGCATCCAATTGTGCGAGAGGGACGAGACCCAACGCCTGCGCAACCGAATGTAGGCTCTTGTGTCTGCTTCCTGTAGCATCCCAATTGTCTAACAATTGTAATGCTACTTGGTCTAGTAATATAGTGGCTACTTCAGATATATAATCGTTGCATCATTATTATATCATGCTCATGTCATCATGCCACCTTGCATTTGAGCATCATATAAAACCCTTTTCATTTGGTTCTTATCTCATATGCATTGTTAATTGTATTTGCCTCTTGATATTGTATTTGCTTCTTGATATATTGTTTAAATGCCCAAGTTGAGTTGGGGCATATCTCTTATTAACTCCACCACCTTTCTTTCACCACCTTATAATTCCACCATCCAACTAAATATGAGCTTGGCACTTATTGGTTTTACCTCTAGCTCATGTGGGTTGGGATGGATCCAATTCTTTCCACATGCTCTCATCTTAGCATCATGTTGTTTTCACATTATTGATATATGAGAGCCACATGGCCACCTTTGCATGCCTTGTGAGTGGAACCCTTTAGCTTCCATATGGATTATTATGGATTTATGCTCATGTGGGAATATTTTTGGGACTAGTAATCATCTAGTGGAACATACACACTAGCATGTCTCATTTTATTTCAAACATGGCCATCTCCAACTACTCCACACGGGGCATCCTTTCATTTCTTTTGCTTGGCTTTATTCCACCTTTGGGAATGCATAAGAATAATGCCATGTAAATAATCTTGTTTTCACAAAATAAGCATGGTATTAATTATTATGCATGGCCCATGCAAGTGCCACCTTTTCTAGTATTTGGTTTTTATTTGAATCTTGAGTGGATCATCATCTCTCTCTCTATCTCTATCCCTTCTTTTGGGCTTGATCTATTTTGATCTTGCTTAAACCTCATCACCATCTCTATCCACCCCATCACCACCTTTTCCTCTTCTTCTCTCTTTGGGCTAGCTTTGTTTGAGCTTGGCTTGATCTTGACAAGAGTAACCCTAAGCCCTCATCTCTCCTCTCTCTTTACCACCCTCTCTAACCACACTCCTACCTAATCTAAACTCACTCTCCCATCTTATCTAAACCATACCCCCCTAGAACCAAAACCCTAAGCTACCACCACATCTCCCCCTCTCGGCCTCTCTCTTCTCTCCACCTCCCTGGACCCACCTAGCAGCTACCCCCCCAACCCTAGTACCAACCCTAAACCGAGGCTTCCCCAAACCCTAAGCCCGAGCCATACCCTCTCCCCTCCTACCCTAGGTCTAACCCGAGGCTACTCCTCCCTCCCTCTTCTCTCCCTGCCTTGTGGCCCCCTAGCCCGAGCCTGCCCCTGCCTCTTGGCCTCGCCCTCTGGTCCCACCTGGAAGCCACCCCTGCCTGCCCTGCACCTGCCTCGACCGAGCACGTGATCGGAGAGAGGAGGAAAGGTGACCACCGAGGCCACCTTTATCCAACCACTCCCGCACGGCACCTCCCTCTCCCCCTGCTTTACCACCACCTCCCTCGGCTCTCCTCTGGCCTCTCCAGATCTGGCCGAGGCGCCCTGGCCCTCCTCCCTTCTTCTCCATCGCCGCCGGCCACCACATCACCGGCCTCCGTCGGCCTCCACCGCACCCCGTCGATCCAGTCGTGCAGCATGACGTAGGAGTGGTTGAGGAGCACCAGGAGGACCCCCTGCTTCGCCCGGTACACGCCAGCAAGGAGGAGGAGCACCGGCATCGCCTGGACCACCGCTGACCCGTCGCGAAACCCTAGCCGCCGTCCGCGAGCCACGTCGACGATCGCCAGCGCCCCTGCCCGATCCAATGCCACCGACAGCCTCCCGGTGAGCTGCTGGCCCTCTCTGGCACCCTCCCGCTGTTTCTCTCTTCCTAGTCGAGCGGATCCCGGCAGCGAACGCCCTCTGTGCACGGCAGGTTCGTCGCCGTCTGTGCTCTGTTCATCGTGTAACCCTCATCTCGCCGCGTAGCCCCCACCTGACACAAGCCCAAGCCTACCGCAGCGGCTCCGCCCACCGCGCGCGTGGCCCGCGTCGCGGGTTCGAACCCTGAACCGAGCCCGCCCTGTCGAGCACCATCTCGTCGTCAGAGATTCAGAGGAAGCAGATCCACAGTGCATCGCGACGCCTTTTTGCAGATAACCCCCCACACCCTTTTCTGCATCAACCCGCGGTCCGCCTGGCCCACTAGTCAGCCGCCGCGGAATTCTCCCAGAAAACCCCCTGGCTTTTTGTAACCCTTGACACGCGCTCCAGCCCAGCCCCACCTGTCAGTTCCTGGCCCGCTCGTCTCTGTCACGTGGTCCCCTGTGGCCCTGACCCCACCTGTCGGTCTCTGTGGCTGGCCTAGCTCCCGGTGACAGAATCTTTTTCTGCGCGCGTGTGTCCCAGTCAGCAGTGGCCCACTGGACATTGGCTGTGGCTAGGTTAGTCTGGGTAACAAAAGTATTTTCTGTAATCTGTTTTAATTCAAATATTTCCAAAATTATTTCAAATTCAAATTTAAATCTGTTTTTAATTAACTTTTAAAATACAAACCCAATTAATGCAAATAATATATGTTTTCAAATCAGAAAAATATGAGGAATTCAAATATGCCATTCAAAATATATTTTGGACACTTTATTTTCCAAATTAATAAAAATTACATTATAATGCCCTTTTTCCCTAATTAATTAATATCTTTTGTTTTATAACTCCAAATTTAACAAATAATATGTCTAAAATGAGACCTTTCTGTTTATGCATTCCATCATCAGTTTTGCAGCATGCATCATGTAAATATAATGTGTACAGCAACTAATATGAGAATAAAATGGGCCCAAAAACTCAATAGATTGTTTAATCTTGTATCTCACACCTCACCATGCCATGCTACATTAATGCCATGCAAAATTGTGCATCATTCATCATGGCATGATTGTTTGCTTGTCGCATTTAATTCATATGCTTGTGCACTTTATTTATGTTGGCCCTTGTTTGTTTGGTTCTTCTTCGAATAGACGCTGAGCAGGGGATATATCAAGAGCACCAGGAGCACTACCCAGATCCATCCCTTGCTTCAACTGAGCTGCCAGGCAAGCACTACCACATTCTTGCATACATATAGTACCTATTGCCTCTTTCTTATTCTTGCATCATTGAGTCGCGATTGCATTAAATTGAACCCCAAGTATTGCATAGCCTTTACTTTTAAACCCCACCGAAGCTTGTTCCTCCATCCCATGAGCCATTACTACAGGAGTTGTTTGAGCCATGCTAGTCGTAGAACAGCATGTGTAGGGTATGTGAGTGTCTGGCGGATAACGAGGTACCTAAACAACTTAACCTGAGTAGTAATGGGATAACTAATGAAAGTGGCATCGGTGAGCCATCTTCGCTATTTGGTTTTTAGGCTCACTTGTGTCCCGTAGGACCCCGAGTACTTGATTCCTGTTCCTTGAATATTCGCGCTATCCACATCCGGGAGGCTTATGAACCCCCCTGAGCCAGAGCTTGATTCATTCTTATTTCTTGGGGCCACAAACTAGTTTGAGGTTTTATTTACTATCCTGTACTTATGCCATGCTTTACTGCCTTATTTAAATTGTGCGAGGTACTGCACACTGTACTGTTTTGGAAAGCGGAGTGTTTTCGCGGTATCGACAAGCCCAGTCACATTTTCGGGTTCCCAGTCGTTTACAGCCACTGACGCAAACCTTGAGACCGTCTCGGAGTCAGCTAACTTCGTTGTGGGTAGCTCAATGGGGTGCCCCCCTGAAATATTTCTGAATCCTGTGATCGCTTTGTCGTGAATGCCTCGTTGGGTTTTGATTTGGTTTTTCCGAGGTTGATCGAGTGTGTGTTGCTATTTGTGCACCCCTGTAGGGTAAAACTTTCTGAAAGCCGTGTCCGCAGTTATGGACGACTTGGAGCACAGTTTCTCGATCATAGACAAGCATAACTAAAGTACCGCTTTTAATTTGACTAGACTAGGTACCTGACTAGTAAATAGTGCAACACTCATGGAATGGATAATAAAACTGCCAACGGAGGGGGGGGGGGGTTGTTCGTCCGCTTCCTCGTCGGTAAGCGAGGAGGAGGATGGATCTGTGGATATTACCGTTTTAACTGTTATAACTGTTGTTATTAATTCACAGACATCCGTCTATCTCTGGTTAGGCGGATGGTTAGCGAGTATCTATAGAATTGCTAGGGTTTATCTTTTGCTGCAATTGCGTCACCCCAGGTTGTGTCCCCTTTAGAGGCATAAACACTTGCTGAGTACCCCTAGGGTCTCACACGATAAATTATTGGTTTAGATGAACAGGTACACTCGCAAGATGGATACTGGGTGGAAGAGACGGACGATGTGGGCAACGATCATTCGGTGTAGAGATTCCGGGAACGGGGATCCGTGAGATCTGTGGGCGGGATGTGCTTATTTATGGGGCATCTTATGCCGATTTGCTTCTTATCCGTACTCAGATTTTGTCTTCCGCTTCCGCTTGATACTCTGATGTTTGATGTATGAGGAGATATCCTAAACTATTATATCTATCTAAGATATTTGGATCTTGCCGTATGGCGTTGCTATATTTCCTTTCTTTTTAGATGGAATGGCTCTGATGTACTATTGTATGGTGGCTTGCATACATACTCATTTGTGTATGTAGTTGATCCCTTCGCCTGCCGATTACGTCGCCCGTTCTTGCCCCGATGTTTGGAAATGGTTGGGACGGCCGAAAGGTCTACCTGTGAGTGGCATTTGGGCCCCACCATACTATTTCAACCATTTCTGCTCATCTAGGCTTGTAACTAGGAGCGTAATTCACTGAGGTAGTTACAATTGGTATCAGAGCCATCCCGCCCTTCAGGGTCTCAGCCAAATGGTCGTTGTCTGTCTAGCAAATATTTTTGGTAGTTATGTATACTAGGGAAAAACAAAACGCGAGAGTAGGACTGCTTCCACTTTTCTTCTTACCTAACCACCACCCTTTTTCTGGTAAGGAAGTGTAACGTTTTCAATCCTCTTCTTAAAATTCAAACTAGGATTCACGTGTTCTAGGTTTCAGTAGTACCATAGGATGTGTGTGTGTGTGTGTGAATTCTTTGTCTATCTGTTGCATCCAAGTTGTTATCTTTATCGGCCTTTTGGTTATCAACTGTTGGTACATTCCATACCGACAGGCTTTTGCAAACCGACGCGATCTATCTGATTCGTTGTATACCGACGCGATCTGTCTTACTCTTTGTTATCCGACGTCATCTTGTTTGGGGTGTTCGTTTCCGTAGTCTCTAATCTGTAGGATCATCTTGAGAAGAAGGTGTTGGGATATGTGTTTTACTTATTCATGTGCGGAGTAATGATTTGAGTGCGGGATGGAGTCGCGACCATACCACTACTCTTGTCATTCGCTCTTGTATATTGAATTGGTAGAGTCACTAATCTTGATTCGTTAAGTGATTTTGCGCATCTATTGGTATTTTAATGCCGAAATTTGTGGAAATTTTTTCTTTGATATATTTGTGTACCACACTCCTTTTCAGTCGTGTGCGATATGCTTAATATCTTCTAGGTGCTTTGAACTTCGTTGATATTTTAATATCATCTTAGTAAATTGTATCCTTTAATCTTGATTAATTCCATCTTGGTACTATTTTGGATTATTATTATTCTCCATCATAGTACTGACTTGTGTTTTATATCAATAACAGGATGGCACCACCACGCCGTTCTGAGGAGGACATACAACCTGAACTGGGGGCAGCGTTGTCAAGCATCGCCAATGCCTTGGCAGCAAAGCAGCAGAACCAGCAGCGTTTTGAGGAAAGTGTCAGGAGGAATGAGTTTGTTCCGCTACCTCCACCTCCCAAGCGAGGAGACATCAAAAGCTTCCTGAAGTTCAACCCACGCCAGTTTGATGTTTCTGATCAACCACTTGATGCTGATGATTGGTTGCGTGAGATGTCAAGGTTGCTGATGACTGCTGATGTTCCTGAGCAAGAATGGGTAAAGTGTGCTACTCACCTTCTGAAGGGAGATGCAGCTCTCTGGTGGGAGAATTACCTGAAGGCAAACTGCACTGGTTTTCAGCCTACTTGGGGACAGTTCACTGGAGCTTTCAAAGAGCAGTATCTGTCAGAAATTGTCATGGAGAGGATGAAGGAAGTGTTTCTCAACCTCAAGCAGGGCAATGATAATGTCAACACCTACATTAGGAACTTCATGAACCTTTCTCGTTATGGTGGCGATGAGATCTCTGATGACAAGAAGAAGCAAAAGAGGTTCAGGCAAGGGCTCAATGCATCGATTAAGTATGCAATCACACATGCAAGGCCGACGTCTTTTCTGGAACTTCAGCATACAGCTCTGCAGGAAGAAGCAAGTAGGCAAGTGTTTGAGGAGTCAAAGAAACACAGCCGTGATGCAGCAGGTTCTTCAGCTATGTCAGCTCCTTCTAAGCATCGTGTATGGGTTCCTAACACCCCACCGTCGCTCCCGGCTCCACCAAGACCTTCAAGCTACGCGGCAAGGCCACCAAACTTCCTCACTGCTGCTCCCAGGGGCTACAACCACCACTACCCTGGAGCGCCTGGCGGAGTCCCTGGCTATGTTGCTTCACGCCCACCTGGTGCTTGTTACACGTGTGGAGACTCTGGGCATCAAAGCTGGAATTGTCCGATGAAGAACAAGGCTCTTCCTCCACCACCTACAAGATCTGCGGCAAGCTCTCCTTTGGTTCGTGCACCACCACCGCGGGCTCTCAACATCAACACCAAGCCCGGGTCTACTGTTGCTCGTGCCAACTGTGTCAACGCCGCTCAAGCTGAGCATGCACCTGGAGTTGTGATGGGTATGCTATCCGTTAACTCAGTCCCTGCACGAGTTTTGTTTGATTCTGGTGCATCGCATTCTTTTGTGTCTCACAAGTTTGCAAATGAGAATGAGTTAGCGTTGGATCCTCTCCTTAAGCGGTTAATGGTCCTTTCTCCTGGAGCAAAGATGGCAGCTTCTAAAATCATCCGTGGCAATCAAATTGAGATTGGTGGCTCTTCGTTCTCGGCTTCCTTAATTGTTCTGGGCAATTCTGACATTGATGTCATCTTGGGCATGGATTGGTTGACAGCAAATGCAGCTGTGATTGATTGTGCTGAACGCTCGGTTTCTCTGAAGATTCCTGAAGGCCATGTAGTCTATTCTCCAAGTCTGACTCCTGATATCCAGCTTTTCTCTTTGGCAGCTCTGAATGTTGATGCTATGGAAGCTATTCAGAGTGTTCCGGTGGTCTATGAGTTCCCAGATGTCTTTCCTGAAGAGTTGCCAGGTATGCCTCCGGATCGTCAGGTTGAGTTTGTAATTGAGCTTGAACCTGGTACCGCTCCTATCTCCAAGCGGCCTTATAAAATGGGTCCTGCTGAGTTGGCTGAACTCAAACGTCAGCTTGATGAACAAGAGAAGTTGGGTTTCATTCAACACAGTACTTCTTCTTGGGGTAGCCCTACCCTCTTTGTGAAGAAGCGAGACCAGACTGATAGACTTTGTGTTGACTATCGGGCTCTCAATGCTAAAACCATCAAGAATAAATATCCCCTTCCGTGGATTAATGATCTCTTCGATCAGCTAGCTGGAGCTGTGGTATTCTCTAAGCTTGACTTGAGAAGTGGTTATCACCAAATCAAGATTCGCAAGGAAGATGTTCCTAAGACAGCTTTCACCACCCGCTATGGCCTGTATGAGTACACGGTCATGTCTTTCGGTATCACCAACGCACCTGCCACCTTCTCGAGGCTCATGAACTCGGTTTTCATGGAGTATCTTGACAAGTTCGTTGTGGTTTACCTGGATGACATCCTAGTCTATTCTAAGTCAAAGGAAGAGCATGAAGAACACCTTCGATGTGTCCTAAACAAGCTTCGTGAGAACCGCTTGTATGGAAAGTTCTCCAAGTGCGAGTTTTGGCTGCCGCAAGTCACCTATCTTGGTCACGTCATCTCTGCCAAGGGCATTGCAGTCAATCTGGAAACTGTGAAGACAATTGTTGAATGGCTTCCTCCTGTTAATGTCAAAGAAGTGCGGAGTTTCCTTGGTTTGGCTAGTTATTACCGTCGCTTCGTTCAGAACTTTTCGAAGATAGCGAAGCCTCTTACCGATCTCCTCAAGAAAGGCAAGAAATACCTTTGGACTCCTACATGTCAAACAAGCTTTGAGACACTGAAAGAGAAGCTCACTTCCACGCCAGTCTTGGTTCCTCCGGATACATCCAACCCGTTTCAGATATTCTGTGACGCCTCTTTGCAAGGATTGGGTGCGGTCCTTATGCAAGAAAAACAAGTTGTTGCTTATGCCTCTCGTCAGTTGAAGACGCATGAGATCAACTATCCTACACATGACCTCGAGCTCGCAGCAGTTGTCTTTGCTTTGAAAGTATGGAGGCACTACTTGCTTGGTAACCGTTGTGAGATCTTTTCTGATCACAAGAGTCTGAAGTATATCTTTACTCAGCCTGATCTCAACCTTCGGCAGAGGAGATGGATTGAAGCAATCAATGATTTTGATTTGACCATCAACTACACTCCGGGCAAAGCTAATGTCATGGCCGATGCTCTCAGCCGTAAAGCTTATGTCAACAACCTCATGATGGAAGAACAACAGCCTCTCTTGTGCGAGGAATTCCGTCAGCTCAACCTTAAAATTGTGGAACAAGGGTATCTCCTGAACCTTCTAGCAACCCCTCTCTTGGAAGAAAAGGTTCGCTCTTCTCAGCTTGGGGATCCGCACACAAGAAAGATCATCTCTAGGCTTCAGCTTCCGAAGTATGAGTCCTTTCACGTCGATGATCAAGGCACGCTTTTCTTTGACCGGATGTTTGTTCCGAACTACCCGGGTTTGAGAGAGCAAGTTCTCAAGGAGGCGCATGATTCTGTTCTTTCTATCCACCCTGGCAGCACAAAGATGTACATGGACTTGAAAACACAATATTGGTGGCCTGGTTTAAAACGATATTGTGCAAAGTATGTCTCGGAGTGTGATGTCTGCCACAGAGTGAAAGCTGTTCATCAGAAACCTTCTGGTCTTCTACAGCCATTGAAACCCCCGGAATGGAAATGGGAGAAAGTAGAGATGGACTTCATCACGGGTTTCCCGAGGTCCCAGAAGGGCAACAACGCAATCTTTGTTGTCATTGACAGGCTTTCTAAAGTGGCTCACTTCTTCCCCGTCAAGGAAACCATTTCTGCAATTCAGTTGGCGGAGCTCTATATCAACAAAATTGTCTCTCTGTATGGGGTTCCGCTTGAGATCAGTTCAGACTGTGGAAGCATCTTCACTTCCAAGTTTTGGGAAAGTTTCCAAAATGCTTTGGGAACAAAGTTCAACTTCAGCACAGCTTACCACCCTCAGTCGCAGGGACAAGTTGAAAGGATCAATCAGATTCTGGAGGATATGCTTCGTGCTTGCGTTATCTCTTTTGGCATGAAGTGGGAAGAATGTCTTCCTTATGCTGAATTCTCTTACAACAACAGCTTCCAGAAAAGTCTAAAGATGGCACCATTTGAGGCTCTCTATGGTCGCAAATGCAGAACTCCGATTGGTTGGTCGGGTGCAGGTGAAAGGATCTTGTTTGGCCCTGACATTGTGACTCAAGCGGAGGAGAAGGTTCACATCATTCTTGAAAATCTGAGGATTGCTCAAAGTCGCCAGAAGAGCAATTATGACAGGAAGCACACGGACATGGAGTATGTCCCTGGTGATCTCGTTTACCTTCGTGTCACTCCCATGAGAGGCACGCACCGTTTTGGTATCAAAGGGAAGCTGGCTCCTAGATACATCGGTCCTTTCAAAATTCGTGGAAGAAGAGGAGAAGTTGCTTATGCTCTTGAGCTCCCGGAAAAACTCAAAGTCCATGATGTTTTCCACATCTCTCAGCTCAAGAAGTGCTTCAAGGATCCCGGCAGGACCGTGGATCATGAGCTTATCAATCTCCAAGAAGACCTGTCTTATCAAGAACACCCCACAAAAATCCTTGAAGTCGCAGAAAGAAGGACTCGCAACAAGTTCATCAAGTTCTGCAAGGTGCAGTGGTCGCACCATTCTGTTGATGAAGCCACTTGGGAACGTGAAGATGAGCTCCATGCCAAGTATCCTACCCTCTTTGTGTCTTCTTCTTCTTCCTAGAATCTCGGGGCGAGATTCCTGTTTAGTGGGGGAGAGTTGTAGCATCCCAATTGTCTAACAATTGTAATGCTACTTGGTCTAGTAATATAATGGCTACTTCGGATATATAATCGTTGCATCATAATTATATCATGCTCATGTCATCATGCCACCTTGCATTTGAGCATCATATAAAACCCTTTTCATTTGGTTCTTATCTCATATGCATTGTTAATTGTATTTGCCTCTTGATATTGTATTTGCTTCTTGATATATTTTTTAAATGCCCAAGTTGAGTTGGGGCATATCTCTTATTAACTCCACCACCTTTCTTTCACCACCTTATAATTCCACCATCCAACTAAATATGAGCTTGGCACTTATTGGTTTTACCTCTAGCTCATGTGGGTTGGGATGGATCCAATTATTTCCACATGCTCTCATCTTAGCATCATGTTGTTTTCACATTATTGATATATGAGAGCCACATGGCCACCTTTGCATGCCTTGTGAGTGGAACCCTTTTTCCTAGCTTCCATATGGATTATTATGGATTTATGCTCATGTGGGAATATTTTTGGGACTAGTAATCATCTAGTGGAACATACACACTAGCATGTCTTGTTTTATTTCAAACATGGCCATCTCCAACTACTCCACATGGGGCATCCTTTCATTTCTTTTGCTTGGCTTTATTCCACCTTTGGGAATGCATAAGAATAATGCCATGTAAATAATATTGTTTTCACAAAATAAGCATGGTATTAATTATTATGCATGGCCCATGCAAGTGCCACCTTTTCTAGTATTTGGTTTTTATTTGAATCTTGAGTGGATCATCATCTCTCTCTCTATCTCTATCCCTTCTTTTGGGCTTGATCTATTTTGATCTTGCTTAAACCTCATCACCATCTCTATCCACCCCATCACCACCTTTTCCTCTTCTTCTCTCTTTGGGCTAGCTTTGTTTGAGCTTGGCTTGATCTTGACAAGAGTAACCCTAAGCCCTCATCTCTCCTCTCTCTTTACCACCCTCTCTAACCACACTCCTACCTAATCTAAACTCACTCTCCCATCTTATCTAAACCATACCCCCCTAGAACCAAAACCCTAAGCTACCACCACATCTACCCCTCTCGGCCTCTCTCTTCTCTCCACCTCCCTGGACCCACCTAGCAGCTACCCCCCCAACCCTAGTACCAACCCTAAACCGAGGCTTCCCCAAACCCTAAGCCCGAGCCATACCCTCTCCCCTCCTACCCTAGCTCTAACCCGAGGCTACTCCTCCCTCCCTCTTCTCTCCCTGCCTTGTGGCCCCCTAGCCCGAGCCTGCCCCTGCCTCCTGGCCTCGCCCTCTGGTCCCACCTGGAAGCCACCCCTGCCTGCCCTGCCCCTGCCTCGACCGAGCACGTGATCGGAGAGAGGAGGAAAGGTGACCACCGAGGCCACCTTTATCCAACCACTCCCGCACGGCACCTCCCTCTCCCCCTGCTTTACCACCACCTCCCTCGGCTCTCCTCTGGCCTCTCCAGATCTGGCCGAGGCGCCCTGGCCCTCCTCCCTTCTTCTCCATCGCCGCCGGCCACCACATCACCGGCCTCCGTCGGCCTCCACCGCACCCCGTCGATCCAGTCGTGCAGCACGACGTGGGAGTGGTTGAGGAGCACCAGGAGGACCCCCTGCTTCGCCCGGTAAACGCTAGCGAGGAGGAGGAGCACCGGCATCGCCTGGACCACCGCCGACCCGTCGCGAAACCCTAGCCGCCGTCCGCGAGCCACGTCGACGATCGCCAGCGCCCCTGCCCGATCCAACGCCACCGACAGCCTCCCGGTGAGCTGCTGGCCCTCTCTGGCACCCTCCCGCTGTTTCTCTCTTCCTAGTCGAGCGGATCCCGGCGGCGAACGCCCTCTGTGCACGGCAGGTTCGTCGTCGTCTGTGCTCTGTTCATCGCGTAACCCTCATCTCGCCGCGTAGCCCCCACCTGACACAAGCCCAAGCCTACCGCAGCGGCTCCGCCCACCGCGCACGTGGCCCGCGTCGCGGGTTCGAACCCTGAACCGAGCCCGCCCTATCGAGCACCATCTCGTCGTCAGAGATTCAGAGGAAGCAGACCCACAGTGCATCGCGACACCTTTTTGCAGATAACCCCCCACACCCTTTTCTGCATCAACCCGCGGTCCGCCTGGCCCACTAGTCAGCCGCCGCGGAATTCTCCCAGAAAACCCCCTGGCTTTTTGTAACCCTTGACCCGCGCTCCAGCCCAGCCCCACCTGTCAGTTCCTGGCCCGCTCGTCTCTATCACGTGGTCCCGTGTGGCCCTGACCCCACCTGTCGGTCTTTGTGGCTGGCCTAGCTCGCGGTGACAGAATCTTTTTCTGCGCGCGTGTGTCCCAGTCAGCAGTGGCCCACTGGACATTGGTTGTGGCTAGGTTAGTCTGGGTAACAAAAGTATTTTCTGTAATCTGTTTTAATTCAAATCTTTCCAAAATTATTTCAAATTCAAATTTAAATATGTTTTTAATTAACTTTTAAAGTACAAACCCAATTAATGCAAATAATATATGTTTTCAAATTAGAAAAATATGAGGAATTCAAATATGCCATCAAAATATATTTTGGACACTTTATTTTCCAAATTAATAAAAATTACATTAAAATGCCCTTTTTCCCTAATTAATTAATATCTTTTGTTTTATAACTCCAAATTTAACAAATAATATGTCTAAAATGATTAGCTCGACGAGACCTTTCTGTTTATGCATTCCATCATCAGTTTTGCAGCATGCATCATATAAATATAATGTGTACAGCAACTAATATGAGAATAAAATGGGCCCAAAAACTCAATAGATTGTTTAATCTTGTATCTCACACCTCACCATGCCATGCTACATTAATGCCATGCAAAATTGTGCATCATTCATCATGGCATGATTGTTTGCTTGTCGCATTTAATTCATATGCTTGTGCACTTTATTTATGTTGGCCCTTGTTTGTTTGGTTCTTCTTCGAATAGACGCTGAGCAGGGGATATATCAAGAGAACCAGGAGCACTACCCAGATCCATCCCTTGCTTCAACTGAGCTGCCAGGCAAGCACTACCACATGCTTGCATACATATAGTACCTATTGCCTCTTTCTTATTCTTGCATCATTGAGTCGCGATTGCATTAAATTGAACCCCAAGTATTGCATAGCCTTTACTTTTAAACCCCACCGAAGCTTGTTCCTCCATCCCATGAGCCATTACTACAGGAGTTGTTTGAGCCATGCTAGTCGTAGAACAGCATGTGTAGGGTATGTGAGTGTCTGGCGGATAACGAGGTACCTAAACAACTTAACCTGAGTAGTAATGGGATAACTAATGAAAGTGGCATCGGTGAGCCATGTTCGCTATTTGGTTTTTAGGCTCACTTGTGTCCCGTAGGACCCCGAGTACTTGATTCCTGTTCCTTGAATATTCGCGCTATCCACATCCGGGAGGCTTATGAACCCCCCTGAGCCAGAGCTTGATTCATTCTTATTTCTTGGGGCCACAAACTAGTTTGAGGTTTTATTTACTATCCTGTACTTATGCCATGCTTTACTGCGTTATTTAAATTGTGCGAGGTACTACACACTGTACTGTTTTGGAAAGCGGAGTGTTTTCGCGGTATCGACAAGCCCAGTCACATTTTCGGGTTCCCAGTCGTTTACAGCCACTGACGCAAACCTTGAGACCGTCTCGGAGTCAGCTAACTTCGTTGCGGGTAGCTCAATGGGGTGGCCCCCTGAAATATTTCTGAATCCTGTGATCGCTTTGTCGTGAATGCCTCGTTGGGTTTTGATTTGGTTTTTCCGAGGTTGATCGAGTGTGTGTTGCTATTTGTGCACCCCTGCAGGGTAAAACTTTCTGAAAGTCGTGTCCGCGGTTATGGACGACTTGGAGCACAGTTTCTCGATCATAGACAAGCATAACTAAAGTACCGCTTTTAATTTGACTAGACTAGGTACCTGACTAGTAAATAGTGCAACACTCATGGAATGGATAATAAAACTGCCAACGGAGGGGGGGTTTGTTCGTCCGCTTCCTCGTCGGTAAGCGAGGAGGAGGATGGATCTGTGGATATTACCGTTTTAACTGTTATAACTGTTGTTATTAATTCACGGACATCCGTCTATCTCTGGTTAGGCGGATGGTTAGCAAGTATCTATAGAATTGCTAGGGTTTATCTTTTGCTGCAATTGTGTCACCCCAGGTTGTGTCCCCTTTAGAGACATAAAGACTTGCTGACTACCCCTAGGGTCTCACACGATAAATTATTGGTTCAGATGAACAGGTACACTCGCAAGATGGATACTGGGTGGAAGAGACGGACGATGTGGGCAACGATCGTTCGGTGTAGAGATTCCGGGAACGGGGATCCGTGAGATCTATGGGCGGGATGTGCTTATTTATGGGGCATCTTATGCCGATTTGCTTCTTATCCGTACTCGGATTTTGTCTTCCGCTTCCGCTTGATACTCTGATGTTTGATGTATGAGGAGATATCCTAAACTATTATATCTATCTAAGATATTTGGATCTTGCCGTATGGCGTTGCTATATTTCCTTTCTTTTTAGATGGAATGCCTCTGATGTACTATTGTATGGTGGCTTGCATACATACTCATTTGTGTATGTAGTTGATCCCTTCGCCTGCCGATTACGCCGCCCGTTCTTGCCCTGATGTTTGGAAATGGTTGGGACGGCCGAAAGGTCTACCTGTGAGTGGCATTTGGGCCCCACCGTACTATTTCAACCATTTCTGCTCATCCAGGCTTGTAACTAGGAGCGTAATTCACCGAGGTAGTTACACTTCCCAAAGTTCTAAGACGGATCAGCGCCGCCCCTACACCGTAGCATTGCTTTAGGACCGCCTGTCGGAGTTGGAGCAATTCGTTGAGTGCTGCCGCAGATCTCCGGCCGTTACTTATAATGCCATGTTTCCTCGGGATCCTCAACCTCAAACCTTGGCGGATTTTATTGCAAAATTTCAACAGGGTGAGAAGATCCATCATTTTGTGAAGCTTCAGCTTGTGGCGGGTGCTAAACTCGCGCTTTCCTGGGTGCATGTGCATCATCCGACGCTAGACTTGATGATGTGTATTCATGGCTACCTTCTCCTTCTGATGGTGGTCTTATTGATATGGTTCCTCATTATGCCGCTACTCGTAGACCTGCAATTAGGATCATCCGAAATGTTTGAAGGCAGAGGAAGAATTTTTTGTAAATTTCCCTATCTAATTATTTACTTGCTTCGCCTTTGTACTTTGTGTAGAAACACTTTATACTTTTCAAAAAGGTCGTAGGTTTTATACGAGATTTTGATTATATGTTGTATTCTCATACAAGGAAAACTGGCAAGCTACTGTGCCGTGGAAGTTTGTCGCAGAATACTTTCTTTAGTTATTCATATCAATGTGTGAGAGTACATTGTGGTGGCGCGATTGCCTGGCCGCTGGCCTTTATTGAAAACAAGGTGTATCTAGGTAGAAACTATCTCGAAGAGACTTCGGCTTCAATCAGTGGGTCTTCTTATGCGGGACCGTTTATTGGAGGCCACGTGCGTTGTTTTTTGCGAGGCTGTCGCGTGCTTGCTCCTTTGATACTTTCTTCTTGCGGGTGTGTACTTCGTGCGTTGATCCTTCATCCTCCAACTTTAGCTGTCCAAGCTCCTCCTCCATCCCGAAAGATTCTGAGATTTTATTGAGTTCTCGATCAAAGTTGTCTACGCGGCTGAAGCTGCCTTTGACTGTGGTGACCCTGTTGGGGGCTGGCATTTTCAGCACTAGGTATGCGTAGTGGGGTACTGCCATGAACCTGGCGAAAGCTGCTCACCCCAGGATCACATGGTATTGAGATGGCTAGTCCATAACTTCGAATACCAGCTTTTCTCGTCTGAAGTTTTTATTGGACCCGAAAACGACGTCAAGGTGGACTTTTCCCAATGGAATTTTGGATTTTCCAGGAACTATCCCGTGGAAGGTTGTGTCAGTTGGGGTTAGGTTCGCCATAGACCAATTCATGGCCCGCAAAGTTTTGGCATAAATCAGGTTGATGCTACTTCCCGCATCTAAGAAAACTTTGCTCATGTCGAACCCGCCGATTTGCGCCTCCACTATCAGTGCTGACTGGCCTAGCTGAGGGACCCGTAACGGATGGTCAGCTCTGCTAAAAGTGATTTCTTGCTCTAACCAATGTAGATACTCTGGTGTAGGATGTGGCTTTGTTACCTCCAAATTTAATTGCCTAGTGATCATCTTTTGTGTTCTATTGGAGGGTGGCCCCTTCTAGATCATTGACATTGCCCCTTTGATCTGGGGTACTCGTTGTCTTGGTATACTGTGCTTTGTGCCTGTCCCACTGGTGGAGGCCCCTGCGGTGGAGGTGGAGCGCCGATGGCCAGAGTGCCAGGTGCAGGGGCGTAGTTTCTGTTTGTTGCTTCGGTTGCCTTTGTGTTGCATAATTCTTGCATCTTTAGAAATGTCCGACAGTCCTTTAGGAGGTGGTTTGATCGCCTTTTACCTATTGATTCAACGTAGTAGTGCATATTGCAGGGTCCTTCCAACATTTGTCCTGCTGACATTGGTGGGTCTCGGTTTGTCGGCTGGTATCGTTGTCGCGGCTGGCTTTTGTTGATGTTATCCCTACTGCCACGATATCCGTTGTTGTATTCGTCGCTTTGTTGGTTGTCTGTTCCAGAAAAACTCGCTGCAACATAAGTGGGTGTGTGGTATCCATCATTTGTTCGTTGCCTCCGGTCATTGTTACGCTAGTCTCTTTTGTCTGGTGAACGAGCCCTTTTGTTGTGTACTGCATCCTCTCCATCAGCCCAATAGTTCGCTATTTCCATCAGGTGTGAAATTGTTTTTGTCTTTGACCATCCTAGTTCTTCAATGAATTCTTGTCGACGGAGACCATCATTGAAGGCGTCGATCGCTCTTTCGTCCGATATTGCTCCAGCCGAATTTTTGGTAATGTTCCATCGTTGGATGAAGCCTCGTATTGATTCTCCTAGCTTTTGCTTGTAGGCACGTAATTTCTCTAAAGACGCGGGTCGCTTGAATGTGGATTGAAAATTTCTGATGAATTTGTCGTCAAGATCATTCCAACTGCTGATGGAGTCTTCTGGTAACTGCTTTAGCAGGAGCGTGCCGCACTGGTTAGGTGGAGCTGCAGGCTTTTCATTGTCATGGCTTTGGATCCTCCTTGTAATCTTACCGTCGCTAGATAGTCTGTCAGCCAAGCTTCGGGTTCTTGGAGGCCGTCGTATTTTTGTCGATCTTGGGGTAGCTTAAAATCTTTTGGTACCGAAGTTTTGCGAACCCGTCGGTAAAGCAGCTGGCCCGGCATAATTCTTGTTCATCCTCGCTTTCGCAGTCACGGTATCTTCGGGTACTACGCTCTTCTCGTGATTGATCAGTCCTTCGCTGGGTGATGTCGTTTCTTGCGTCGTTGCACGGTTTTTGTTCGGAAAAGTGGACCCGATGTGCCGACCGCGATCGTCGGGTGTGACCTCCTTGCCGAGGGCTATTGCAACGGTGTGAGGATTGGTCACGTTGCCTCGTGGTTTCTTTATCTGCTTGCGCAAGAGTTTCTCCCACTAAACTAAGGTTCATCAGGGCAGATCGGTGGAGGGCTGCACGGGGATCGTCGGGTGCAGGTTGTGTCGTGATTAGATATGTTTGTGCAACCACAATAGCTGCATGGGATGTCTTTGCTTTGCTGTTTCCATCTTGATCTATCGACATAAACAAGAGATCAAGGTCCTGAATTAATCCACTTCTCTCTTCTTCCGGTATACTGCTTAATCTAGACGTTCCTCTTCTTGGCGATGCTCCTCCTGTGATGCTTCTTGATCCCCAGGTGAGGCTTAGCTAGATTCGTCGGCTACCCTCTTCCTTTAATCAAGCTGCCTTTGCATCCTGAGGATTTTTCTCTTTTTGCAGTGCAGCAGATACTGGTATGCCAATAGATCATCGTGAGTGGCATCTGTTACCATTGGGGTTGCACCCGAAATTATTGCTCTCGCTTTCTCCCATGCACTGGCTGGTAAGCCGAGGGTTCGCCTCTCATCTTCGCGTGGCTGCTCTTCTTCTCTGTTTTCTCGGTCGACTGTTGGATCTGCTTCGTTTCCTTGACTTCCTTCGTTGTCATTGCTTCCTACACTATGGCTTGGAAGGATGTCATCGGAGTTGAGAATTGGGTTACCGTTGGAGTCTTCCTGGGTCGTGGCGTCTCCGATGATCACGCATACTTGGTGCTGAGTGGCGTACGGACTAGTAACGTCATAGTTTTCGCTGATGGAGATACTATCGGATGAGCCAGTGAAGTCCATCAGCTTTTGCTCTGGATAAATTTCCGCCATCTGAATTCCAAAGTCGATGCTTTTGCTACTTTCTTCAGGTTCTGAATTAGCTGGGCTTACTTCACGTGGTGGCGTGGATGGTGGGTCGGATCTTAAGGAGAGATTGTCATAGAGACCATCAAGATCCCCCAGATTCGTCTCGACTTGCCCACCTTCGTTGCCTTATTCGATTTGTGCCTCGACTTCCATTGACGATTCAGTGGGAGGTTCCTGTACTTCTGTTGATTTTCGGGTAACTTTACAGGTAGGTGGGCATGGTTTGCTTTCATCGAGTTGATGCTTGGTGGAGAGCGTTCCACCGAATCCGTGTTTCTAGCATTCAAGTTTCCCACACGTGGCGCCAATTGCCGAGGAGTAACCTCGGCAATGCCCATGATGATGGACTTGGGGTTTCGCAGAAAAGAGAGCACTGGGGATTTCGTCGGATGTCAGGGAGAACAATGAAGACAAAGTCGCCTGAATATTGGGGAAACACTCTATTACAAGTTGTCTATTAGATTTCGTTACCCTCGCTTGGGCTTCTCCCGCCCTATATATTATAGGCCGGTCTGAAAGCTGTATGCGGATAGGTTTCATACACTAACATAATGTCGGTTCATGATTTATTTCCTAATACAATAAGAAGTTTCTGTCGGTTGCTTCCTTGGGCTTTTATCTAGAATATCTATGAGTCGTAGACCTTTTACCCAATGTAAGGTAGCGAATAGTGAGCATCCGAGTAATCATGCCCATGTCAGGGAGAATCCTGCCAATGTGCAGAGGTGGGGGAGGCCTAGGGATTTCGCAGGGATAGCACCGAGAATTCCATGTCCGACGGAATCAAATTGGTCTCTAAAAGAAAACATGGTGAAGTATCCACATGGGCCTCTCACCCTTGGAAAGGACGGGTATCTCGGGGGGGTTCCCGTGTATACAAATGAGCCCTTAGGGCTAGTTTGGTTGTCAGGAAAGAAAAAACAAGGGAAACATACCCCTGGGAGGGGAATTCAGTGTGCATACAGGATCCCCTCCTCCAATGGGGGAGATCTCCCCATCTCCTGTGGTAGTTTGGCAACATGGCAAGAAACCCGAGCACACACGGAAGAACAAGAATTCATTAGTAGGGGAGAAGATAATGTTAGAACAATTGTACCATATCTGTTCTCATTTCAGTGCAAATTAAAGTGTGGTCTGAACTATTTTTTCTTTTATAATAAGAGTAATCATTAAAATTAATATCGCTGCATAATTGATAAAAACTTCTGAATTTTAGAACTGCACCATTAGAACTAACGATCTAGGAGAAACACTATCTGAATAGAAGAGTCCAAATTCTCAAGCTGCCTTGTCCAATGAGGCGACACTTCTGAAGAGGTGAGCTAAGGGCATCCCCAACGGAGACCCCCAAATCACACACAGAAAATGTTGAGAATATGCCCTAGAGGCAATCATGTATGATGTTATTTCCAATGTATTCATCAAGTTATTGTCCATGTATGAACTACTGATATATATCACTGAATATGTGATTCGATTGTGGAACTATATATTCATGTTGTTTATACTGATTGTCCTTGGTCGTTGAGGTTGTGCTGGACACACAACTTAGACTAATGTGAAAGTCCGCTGATGACTCAGTTCCACTTGTCATGGACATAGAGATGCTATTCCGACTTACGCGGATTCGGCTAAAGAGTTTAGCGAGTCAGACTGACCTATATTGAGATACAACGAATAAGTCTTCATTTGTATACCTCAATCAATGTAATCCTTAGACCTGAGGTTATTGCACAATCTAAGTTGAGAATCACCGACTTAGGTTCTATCAAACGTTGTTCCATCACTAGGTAGTTATAAAGGCGGAGTTTGGGTCGACTGAGAATCAAGCTGCGTGATGTGAATAACCGAGATGGAATTTTGCCCCTTCATTTGGAGAGATATTCTCTGGGCCCTCTCAGAAGAAATGATTTGGAAAGCATGGCCATGCGTGATTCGGTTAAGTCTTAACCGAGGCGACCGACTAAGAGTTAGTCGGATGAATCACTTATCTCGGATTGAGAAAGAGAGTCGAACTATTTAAGGGATGATGATTATTCGCCTATAGTTCGACAAGGTATATCGTGAGGCAAAATGGACTCAGACGAAAGTCGCATTGGAAGGTATGTCGTCATGAGTCTTTGGTACTTGGGAGTTGGCACGTTCTGCCAGGAGCCGCTACCAACTGATCGGTCACGAGTGAGACTCAGGTCGTGTCCGGGTCACCATGAGCCTATCGGGTCACACACTTAAGAGCGGGAGCATATTTGGGTTGGACCCAAAAAGGAAACGGACAGAGTTAGTGAGTTGGACTCGCAGTGACTAATATAGGCCTTTTAGTGAATGGGCCACAAGTGAGTGGATCCCACTTTCACTCCCTAAATAAGCTGGGGCACAGGTGCTTAGAGCACACGGTTAGGTCACTCCATGTGTTGGAAACCCTAGCTCCAGTACAGTCTTGTTGCCGCCGTACCGGACCTAGCAGTCCATCGCCGGTGCTCCTCCTTGTACGTGTGGATACTGGCGGAGGTGTTGTACGTTCAGCAATTCGACGATCATGGATCGGAACGGACCGTGAGTACTGCACTGCATCAAGCGACGTGCTTCATCGATTCCGCAACCGCGCGTCTAGTGGTAATTCTCGTGGTCTACTACCTCAGCTAGATCTTGGGTTCACCGTGTAGGAAAAGTTTTGTTTTCTCTGCGTGGCCCAACAGAAAATATCCTATTTGGTTCATTTGTGGGTCTAGGAGAACAAAATCGGACCAATTGTCCTCCCCTTGTCCGATTTGCGCGTGTCATGCAACCAATGCTTGAATCTGGGAGCAGCGCGCACATCCTTTGGAGCATCCTCACTTGCGCACGTCGACCGCTATCACCCGGAGCCACCGCCGCCTCGCTCACACACGTATACGATCGGCCTGCACCTTCGCCCCGTAGCCTGGCCAACACCGCCGCCCCGACCGTCGCAAGAGCCATAGCCTGGAGTCGCCTCGCTTGCGCGTGTCGACCACCATCGCCTGGAGACACCGCCACCTCGATCGTGCGCGTATATGACCGGCCATCACCACCACCCCGTAGCCCAGCTGGGAGTCCTGCTCTGGTCGCTTCTCTACACTATCGCAGCTCGATGTTTGCTGAATTACAAGAAACGGTGAGAAAGTTAGCACCTGTTTCACAATACAATTTAAGTAAATTGTTTTTCGGACTACCACCACTAACCACAATGAAGTCACAAAACATAAAGATCAATATAACTATAGAAGTAGCTCCAGGCAGGCTGCTCTATTTTATCTTTTCGGTTTTGTGACTTATAGGAGTTTCGGATTAACATGGAATCAATGGTCTTATTCTTATAGAAATGTAGACTGTAGATCCTTATCAGCAATAAACAAGAAAGCCCATTTTTTCAAGCTAGGTTTAACAAGTTGCAGCTCTGAGATAGTGTATAACAAACTAGTGCATACTCCTTTTCTTTAATCAAAACTGATACAAATAGACACATGTGAAAACAATGGTAAGGCATATAGCAATAGAATCATTACCAGGTCTCCCTAGATTTTAAATGCATGTGAATAGTAATTATACTAACTGCCTGAAAGAATCAACAAAAGTATGTAAGGATAGTTCAAAGCCATCATCATGTAGGCAAGAAGGAATAATTGCTACAAAAAATTATGTCCTTACACAACAATCTACAAGGGCAACAACAGAATATATACACTACAGTAGATCAATCGATTATAGATCAATCGATTATTTGCAAGTTAACTCAACACTAATTATTTAGATTGTATGGTTGGTTGCATCCAACAACCGAAAGAAAAAGTTAATGAAAAAAGAAAATAAAAAGGAGGAACCCTCACCACAAAAAAATGATCATGAACAAAAGAAAGACCTACATTCCAGATTTTTTGTTAACTAATTGCAACATGTTGAGAAACATAAAAATTAACTAATCTTGAGAAACATAACCATTATTTGTTAACTAATTGACACAAACCAGATGTTTCATTATGAAGATCAAACCATCAAATTCAACTATAAGGAACTAAACAACAAGGAAGAGCAGGGCTTTTACAAACTAGTGTGCTAAAACAAAGAATTGACAATTGTCGTGTACTCATAATCTATCTAGCTAATTATATATGATGACACTATTTATAAAAAGTAATACAGAAGATACTGCATATTATTCATCTATAGCTTCGGTTGGAAATTTAGACTATGATAATTCATGTAATCTTGTAGATAACTTGTTCTTTTAAACAATCGTCAATGGTCTTTGTACTACCACATGATACACAAGAGACAAGTATCACGGAGATACATAAATACACAAGAATTGCACTGCAAGAAGTATACCCCCTGGAGATCAATCTTACACCTAGCTGGAACGGGAATAGCCTCACATTGTGCCCTCCCTCACGAGCTGTAGCCACCACTGAACCCTACTAGCCAAGATCTGAGGGAATAGAGTAATGGATAAATAAGATCTGGACATGTACGAAATCAAGTAGGGTATTCTCACCAAGTGCATAGAAGCAACTGGTACAGTAGCCTGAGCATAAGCGGTTGCCGAGGGATACGAACTGTCGGAGGACATTGGCCATCGTTGGGAGAGGTGCAATAGGCCACGATGCGGAGTAGTTCCCGAGGCAGCTAAGGTCGTGAGGAAGTGATGGAGCAGGGTGAGGCGAGGGGTGGATGTGGAAGAACGGAGGCGGGAAAGGAAGCAGAGGAGGATGAGATGGCAGAGCTACTGTCGTCGCGAGCGAGACAGGGAGAATCCTCCTCGTACTTATGGATACTGGCGGAGGTGCTGTACGTTTGGAAACCCTAGCTCCAGTCCAGTCCTGTCGCCGCCGTACCGGACCTAGCAGTCCATCGCCGGCGCTCCTCCTCGTACGTGTGGATACTGGCGGAGGTGCTGTACGTTCAGCATTTCGACGATCGTGGATCAGAACGGGTCGTGAGGACTGCACTGCATCAAGCGACGTGCTTCATCGATTTTGCAACCGCGCGTCTAGTGGTAATTCTCGTGGCCTACTACCCCAGCTAGATCTTGGGTTCACCGCGTAGAAAAAGTTTTGTTTTCTCTGCGTGGCCCAACGGCTTAGCCCTATCGTAGCGCCTTAGATATCGTTGGGAGTTTCACAATACCGGTAGATATCGTATCTATGCATAACTTGTTTTTGCAGGATGATGTTGTGAATGGTATGGCTTATGTGCATGTGATGTGTCTAATCCATACGTGATCTGCGTCTCACGGTTTTTGTCAGCCGGCTGGAGCCTAGGTGTTGTCATTTTATTATATAACAACCTGCTTGTCGGATTCTCTATGTAATTTACATTACAAGCTAGTGTAGCTGTTTGGAGAACAAGGATGGCATGCAAGTCGGTGTACAAGTCGGCTACATGGAGTAAGATGGCACGTGACAAGAGTTGACACGAGTTGGATTACATGTTTTGTGGAGATGGAGATCGCCATGAAGAGAGCCATACCATTTCACGTTATAATTGCTTTATTTTGTGTTATTGTTATGTCTCTGTTTTACCTCTATTAGATAGTTGGTAGAAAGTAATCCCTCAAAGAAGGTCTAGTCGTTTTCCTCGCCAGTGGTGCACCATCATAAGTCGGACATTTTTGGTAGTGGGCTCATAAAATTGAGGTACTATTAATTCTTTCCGACCAGGTGGGTTCGAGTCGGACTCTTACAGCGGAAGCACTCGGTAATCTAGACGGGTCTATCACAACGGTTGTGGGACTCGGGGAAAGGTCGGATGGTAGCCGGGGCATGTGATGCCACCCATCCAACAGGAGTCGTATGAGATACGATTGACAAGGAATTGTCTACCTAGATCACTTGACGGCTAGCGGTGATGCTAAAGCTCACTAGTCCACTTGCTTATTTAGGGTCCTGAATCAGTAAGTAACCATCAGAGGGGTGTTGGTTATAGTGGGAGCATAAGTATTGAAGTGTTTAATATGCTTGCTCTTTTATGGATACATATCTTAAGTGTTTTGCATATTTTTCTATTGTAGATCAATGGCACCTAGCAGTCTCCCTCAGATTTCCAGTTTTGCTTTGAGAAGCATCTTAGAGAAAGATAAGCTAAATGGAACTAACTTCACCAACTGGCATCATAATCTGAGAATTATTCTCAAGCAAGAAAAGAGGGACCATGTCCTAGACAACCCACTTCTAGATGAGCCGAATCAGAATGCGACTGTCGTAGCCACCAATGCCTACCGTCGGATTTGTGATGAGTCCATGGAGATTAGCTGTCTTATGCTTGCTCACATGGAACCGGACTTGCAACAACAGTTCGAGAATGTTGAGGCCTACGATATGATCGAAAGCCTCAAAAGTATGTTCCAGGCTCAGGCAAATACTGAGAGGTATCAAGTCTCTCATGACTTGTTGAGCTGCAAGCTTAAGGATGGTGATCCACTGAGTCCACATGTGATCAAGATGGTTGGTTATGTGCAGTCTCTGGAAAGGCTGGGCTACCCCATTAGCGAAGAGTTCGCTACGGACATAATTCTGAACTCTCTTCCTAGTGCGTATGGTCAGTTCATATTAAACTACCACATGCATGGTATGGATAAGAAGCTCACCGAATTACATGGGATGCTCAAGCAGGCTGAGGTGGATCTCAAGAAAGGTGCCAGTCAAGTGTTGATGGTACAGAATAAAGATAAGTTCAAGAAGAGTTCTTGGACTAAGAAGAAGAAGGCTAAGTCGGGAGGTAAGGCTGAGGACCCGGTCCAAAGCGCTTCCTCAGGGATCCACTTGCTTCTACTACAAGGCGGATGGCCACTGGAAGAGGAATTACAGCAAGTATCTGGCTGACAAAGCCAAGAGTGGAGGTGTGACTTCCGGCTTAGGTACGCTTGTTTGCAATGTTATAGAAATTTATCTTGCTGATGCACCTGGTAGTTCTTGGGTATATGATATCGGATTAGTTATTCACATCTGCAACTCGTTGCAGGGACTGGTAAGAACTAGGAGCGTGGCGAGAGGCGAGGTTGACATTTGAGTCGGCAACAAAGCGAGAGTCGCTGCGTTGGAAGTCAGCACAATGCAACTTCATTTACCTTCTGTATTCTTAATGGAGCTGAATAATTGTTATTATGTTCCAGTGCTTAGTTGAAACATTATTTCTACCTCATGTTTGATGAGACAAGGCTATGAGTCGAATATTAAGAATAATGGTTGTTCTTTGTATTTGAATGATATGTTTCACGGCTTTGCACCTGTCTAGGACGGGTTATTTATTTTGAATTTTGAAGGTGAATCTGTCTATAACATAAATGTGAAAAGGTTGAAACCAAATGATCTGAATATGACTTACTTTTGGCATTGTCGGCTTGGTCATATAAGCTGGTAATGCATGAAGAAGCTCCATGATGATGGACTCCTAACTTCGTTCGACTTGGAGTCATTCGAGACATGTGAATCCTGCCTACTCGGCAAGATGACCAAGACACCTTTTGCAAAGAGTTATTAAAGGGCATCCGACTTATTGGGACTAGTACATAGTGATGTATATGGCCCAATGAGCACGACAACCAGAGGTGGTTATGAGTACTTCATTACATTCACTGATGATTTGAGTAGGTATGGATATATCTACTTGATGAAACATAAGTCGGATGCCTTTGGAAATTTCAAGGAATTCCAGAATGAGGTACAAAATCAACTCGGCAAGAAAATAAAGTTTCTTCGGTCAGACCGAGGAGGCGAGTACATGAGCCATGAGTTTGATGACCATTCGAAGAGTTGTGGAATAGTTCCCCAGCTCACTCCTCTAGGAACGCCGTAGAGAAACAGTGTGTCGGAAAGGAGAAATCGGACCTTGTTGGACATGGTACGATTAATGATGAGTCAGATAGATTTGCCTTTATCATTTTGGGGTTATTGTCTAGAAACTACAGCGTTCACACTAAACAGAGTACCATCAAAGTCGGTAGAGAAGACACCGCATGAGATGTGGACTGGCAAGAAGCCGAGTTTACCTTTTCTTAAGATTTGGGGTTGTGAAACTTTTGTCAAGCGACTTCAGTTGGACAAGCTTACAGCTAAGTCGGATAAGTGTATTTTCGTAGGATATCCGAGGGAAACCTTGGGCTACTACTTCTACAACCGAGAAGAGGGCAAAGTGTTTGTCGCTCGGAACGATGTCTTCCTTGAGAAAGAGTTTCTCAGTCAGGGAAATTTGAGAGGTATCGTCCAGTAGTGAGTCGGCAAAAGCCTTGGAGGTTGAGCCGGTCGTGGTACCTGAGCCGGAAATAGCACCAACACTGCGAAGATCTGCAAGATTGCGAAGTGTTCGTGATGTGTTGTTGTTAGACAGTGATGAGCCGACAACTTATTCAGAAGCGATGGTGGGTTCCGATTCTGAGTCATGGCTTGGATCCATGATATCCAAGTTAAAGTCCATGGATGAAAATCAAGTTTGGAACTTGGTTGATCTGCCAGACGATGCAAGACCCATCGAGTGCAAATGGGTCTTTAAGAAGAAAACTGATATGGATGGAAATGTTTCTATCTATAAGGCACGGCTTGTCGCGAAGGGGTTCCGACAAGTTCAAGGAGTTGACTACGATGATACTTTCTCTCCCGTGGCGATGCTTAAATCAGTTCGGATCATGTTAGCTATAGCAGCCTATTTCGACTATGAGATACGACAGATGGATGTCAAGACGGCTTTTCTTAATGGAAACTTAACAGAGGACGTGTATATGATACAGCCCGAGGGTTTGTCGATCCGGCTAATGCTGACAAGGTATGCAAACTTCAGAAATCCATTTATGGGTTGAAGCAAGCATCTCGGAGTTGGAACATTCGCTTTGATGAGGTAGTCAAATCGTTTGGCTTCATCAAGAGTGATCATGATTCTTGTTTATACAAGAAGTTTAGTGGGAGCAAAGTAAACTTTCTGATCTTATATGTGGATGACATATTACTGATTGGAAATGATGTCCAGATGTTGCAAGAGACCAAGGAATCAGTGGAAAAGGGTTTTTTCGATGAAAGACTTGGGTGAGGCGAGTTACATACTAGGAATCCGGATCTATAGAGATAGATCAAAGCGGCTCATTGGATTGAGTCAAAGTACATATTTGGACAAAGTATTAAAGAAGTTCAACATGGAATCGTCTAAGAAGGGGTTCTTACCGATGTCCCATGGCGTGAAACTTAGCAAGACTCAGTGTCCTTCGACAACTGATGAGCGAAGTCGTATGAGTGCGATTACGTATGCTTCTCCAGTCGGATCCATCATGTATGCTATGATTTGTACTAGGCCGGATGTTTCCTATGATGACCCTTGAGAAATCCACTGGGTAGCAGCTAAAAATATCCTCAGGTACTTGAGAAGGACTAAGGATATGTTCCTGGTTTATGGAGGTCAGGATGAACTCAGTGTAAGGGGTTACACGGATTCCAGTTATCTCACTGACTCGGATGATTCTTGTTCGCAATCCGGATATGTGTTTGTAATAAACGGAGGGGCTGTGAGCTAGAAGAGTTCCAAGCAAGAGACGGTGTCTGCGTCTACAATAGAGGCTGAGTATATTGCTGCCTCAAAGGTGGCAAAGGAAGCCGTTTGGATGAGGAATTTCCTAATGGATCTTGGTGTGGTTCAGGGCTCGTCCAATCTGGTAGACGTGTATTGTGACAACAATGGTGCTATTGCACAAGCCAAGGAACCTAGACAACACCAGAAGAACAAACATATACTCATGCAATACCACCTTATTCGCCAGTTCTTGGATCAAGGTGATATAAAGTTATGCAAGGTACACACGGATGCAAACATTGCGGATCCATTGACAAAGCCACTTTCACAGCCGAAGCATGAGGCGCACCTGAGAGCTATCGGCATTAGATGACTAGACATGTGATGTCGGATGATTGACTCTAGTGCAAGTGGGAGACTGTTGGTAATATGCCCTAGAGGCAATCATGTATGATGTTATTTCCAATATATTCATAAAGTTATTGTCCATGTATGAACTACTGATATATATCATTGAATATGTGATTCGATTGTGGATCTATATATTCATGTTCTTAATACTGAATGTCCTTGGTCGTTGAGATTGTGCTGGACACACAACTTAGACTAATGTGAAAGTCAGCTGATGACTCGGTTTCACTTGTCATGTGCATAGAGATGCTATTCCGACTTACATGGATTCGGCTAAAGAGTTTAGCGAGTCGGACAGACCCATATTGAGATACAACGAATAAGTCATCATTTGTATGTCAATCAATGTAATCCTTAGACCTGAGGTCATTGCACAATCCGAGTTGAGGACCACCGACTTAGGTTCTGTCAAACGTTGTTCCGTCACTGGGCAGTTACAAAGGCGGAGTTTGGGTCGACTGAGAATCAAGCTGCGTGATGTGAATAACCGAGATGGAATTTTGCCCCTTCGTTTGGAGAGATATTCTCTGGGCCCTCTCGGAATATATGATTCGGAAAGCATAGCCATGCGTGACTCGGTTAAGTGTTAACCGAGGCGACCGACTAAGAGTTAGTCGGATGAATCACTTATCTCGGATCGAGAAAGAGAGTCGAACTATTTAAGGGATGACGATTATTTTCCTATAGTTCGACAAGGTATACCGTGAGGCAAAAGGGACTCAGACGAAAGTCGCATTGGAAGGTATGTCATCATGACTCTTTGGTACTTGGGAGTTGGCACGTTCTGCTAGGAGCCGCTACCAACTAATCGGTCACGAGTGAGACTCGGATCGTGTCCGGGTCACCATGAGCCTGTCGGGTCACACACTTAAGTGGGGGATCATATTTAGGTTGGACCCAAAAAGGAAACGGACAGAGTCAGTGAGTTGGAATCACAGTGACTAATATAGGCCTTTTAGTGAATGGGCCACAAGTGAGTGGAGCCCACTTTCACTCCCTATATAAGCTGGGGCGCAGGTGCTTAGAGCACACGATTAGGTCACTCCATGTGTTGGAAACCCTAGCTCCAGTCCAATCATGTCGCCGCTGTACCGGACCTAGCAGTCCATCACCAGTGCTCCTTCTCGTACGTGTGGATACTGGCGGAGGTGTTGCAAGTTCAGTAATTCGACGATCGTGGATTGGAACGGATCGTGAGGACTGCACTGCATCAAGATACGTGCTTCATCGATTCCACAACCGCGTGTCTAGTGGTAATTCTCCTGGCCTACTACCTCAGCTAGATCTTGGCTTCACTTCGTAGGAAAAGTTTTCTTTTCTCTGCGTGGCCCAACAGAAAATGTCCTATTTGGTTCATTTGTGGGTCGAGGAGAACAAAATCAGACCAATTGTCCTCCCCTTGTCCGATTTGGGCCTGTCATGCAACCAATGCTTGAATCTGGGAGCAGCGCGCACATCCCTTTGGAGCATCCTCGCTTGCGCGCGTCGACCGCTATCGCCCGGAGCCACCGCCACCTCGTTCACGCACGTATACGATCGGCCTGCACCTTCGCCCCGTAGCCTGGCTAACACCGCCGCCCCGACCGTCGCAAGAGCCGTAGCCTGGAGTCGCCTCGCTTGCGCGTGTCGACCATCGTCGCCTAGAGACACCGCCGCCTTGATCGTGCGTGTATACGACCGGCCAGCACCACCACCCCGTAGCCTAGCTGGGAGTCCTGCCCTGGTCGCTTCTCTACACTATCACAGCTCGATGTTTGCTGAATTACAAGAAACGGTGAGAAAGTTAGCACCTGTTTCACAATACAATTTAAGTAAATTGTTTTTCGGACTACCACCACTAACCACAAAGAAGTCACAAAACATAATGATCAATATAACAATGGAAGTAGTTCCAGGCTGCTCTATTTTAACTTTTCGGTTTTGTGACTTATAGGAGTTTCGGATTAACATGGAAACAATGGTCTTGTTCTTATCGAAATGTAGACTGTAGATCCTTATCAGCAATAAACAAGAGAGCCCATTTTTTCAAGCTAGGTTTAACAAGTTGCTGCTCTGAGATAGTTCTTAACAAACTAGTGCATACTCCCTTTCTTTAAGCATACATGATACAAATAGACACATGTGCAAACAATGGTAAGACATATAGCAATAGAATAATTACCATGTCTCCCTAGATTTTAAATGCATGTGAACAGTAAGGATAGTTCAAAGCCATCATTATGTAGGCAAGAAGGAATAATTGCTACAAAAAATTATGTCCTTGCACAACGGTCTACAAGGGAAACAACAGAATATATACACTACAGTAGATCAATCGATTATAGATCAATCGATTATTTGCAAGTTAACTCAACACTAATTCTTTAGATTGTATGGTTGGTTGCATCCTACAACCGAAAGAAAAAGTTAATGAAAAAATAAAATAAAAAGGAGGAGCCCTCACCACAAAAAAATGATCATGAACAAAAGAAAGACCTACATTCCAGATTTTTTGTTAACTAATTGCAGCATGTTGAGAAACATAAAAATTAACTAATCTTGAGAAACATAACCATTATTTTTTAACTAATTGACACAAACCAGATGTTTCATTATGAAGCTCAACGTCTCCAAGATCAAACCATCAAATTCGACTATAAGGAACTAAACAACAAGGAAGAGCAGGGCTTTTACAAACTAGTGTGCTAAAACAAAGAATTGACAATTGTCGTGTACTCATAATCTATCTAGCTAATTATATATGATGACACTATTTCTAAAAAGTAATACAGAAGATACTGCATATTATTCATCTATAGCATCGGTTGGAAATTCAGACTATAATAATTCATGTAATCTTGCAGACTAACTTGTTCTTTTAAACAATCGTCAATGGTCTTTGTACTACCACATGATACACGAGCGACAGGTATCACGGAGATACATAAATACACAAGAATTATACTGCAAGAAGTATACCCCCTGGAGATCAATCTTGCACCTAGCTGGAACGGGAATAGCCTCACATTGTGCCCTCCCTCACGAGCTGTAGCCACCACTGAACCCTACTAGCCAAGATCCGAGGGAATAGAGGAATGGATGAACAAGATCAGGACATGTACGAAATCAAGTAGGGTATTCTCACCAAGTGCATAGAAGCAACTGGTGCAGTAGCCTGAGCATAAGCGGTTGCCGAGGGATACGAACTGTCGGAGGACATTGGCCGTCGTTGGGAGAGGTGTAATAGGCCACGATGCAGAGTAGTTCCTGGGGCAGCTAAGGTCATGAGGAAGTGATGGAGCAGGGTGAGGCGAGGGGTGGATGTGGAAGAACGGAGGTGGAGAAGGAAGCGGAGGAGGATGAGACGGCAGAGCTACTGTCGCCGCGAGCGAGACAGGGAGAATCCTCCCGATGTGCGGATGTGGGGGAAAGCGGCCCGGGGATTTCGTAGGGATAGCACCGAGAATTCCATGCCTGATCCAACCAAATGGGTCTCTGAAGGAAAACGGGGTGAAGTTTCCACGTGGGCCTCTCACCGTGGGAAAGGACGGGTCCCGTGGGGTTCCAGTGCATCCAAATGAGCCCTTAGGGCTAGTTTGGTTGTCTGGGAAGGAAAAACAAGGAAAACATACTCCGGGAGGGAAAATCAGGGTGCATACGGGATCCCCTCCTCCCATGGGGGGGGGGATCTCCCCCTCCCCTGTGGTAGTTTGGCAACATGGCAAGAAACCCATGCACACACGGAAGAACAAGAAATCATTATCAAGGAAGAAGATAATGTTAAAACAACTGTACCATATTTGTTCTCATTACATTGCGAATTAAAGTGTGGTATGGACTGTTTTTTCTGTTATAATAAGAGTAACCATTACAATTAATATCGCAGCATAATTGATAAAAACTTCTAAATTTTAGAATTGCACCATTAGAATTAATGATCTAGAAGAAACACTATCTTAATAGAATAGTCTGAATTCTCAAGCTGCCTTGTCCGATGAGGCGACACTTTTGAAGAGGTGAGCTAAGGGCATCCCCAACGGAGACCCCGAAAATCAGACACGGAAAATGACCTACTATGTCCATTTGCGGGCATGGGAGAACAAAATCGGACCATTTGTCATCCCCTTGTCTGATTTGCGTGTGTCATGCACCCAACGCTTGAATCTGGGAGCAGCACGCACATCGCCTAGAGCAGCCTTGTTTGTGCGTGTCGACCGTTATCGCCTGGAGCCACCGCCACCTCGCTCATGCATGTATACGATTGGCCAGTACCTCCACCCCGTAGCATGACCAACACCGCCACCCCAACCATCGCTAGAGCCATAGCCTGGAGCCGCCTCGCTTGCGCGTGTCGACCATCGTCACCTGGAGCCATCGCCGCCTTGCTCATGCGCGTATACATCCGGCCAGCATCGCCGCCCCGTAGCCCAGCCATGAGTCCTGCTCTGTCACTTCTCTACTCTATCGTAACTCGATGTTCACTCAATTACAAGAAAAACTAAGAAAGTTAGCATGTATTTCACAATACAATTTAAGTAAATTGTTTTTCGGACTACCACCACTAACCACAATGAAGTCACAAAACATAAAGATTAAAATAACCATGGAAGTAGTTCCATGCAAACTGCTCTATTTTATCTTTGGGATTTCTATTTTTGTTCTCTTAGTTTGTTAGTTGTACTCAGTTTTTCCCAGGCGCTTTACTTTTCCACACTATTACCCTCCCTCTATTCTGAAACCCTCACAGGCGCACGGACGAAGGGATGTTGTCAGGTCAAAGGCTTGACCATTACATGCGAAACGATGGGACCGTGTTGGGGCGGGTCGTGCATTGAGCATTACGTTATGCACTACTAGGGAACACCCTACCCAAGACGCACCAAAAACCCTATCTGAGGCGCATATGATATGCGCCTCTAGCGTCGCGCCTCTAGTATTTGTTATGCGAGGCGCATATCATATGCGCCTCCTATATCCTAGATATGCGAGGCGCATAATGATCATATGCGCCTCCCATACTCAGAATATGCGAAGGCGTATATGTAACATCCAAGCATTAGGATCCAATGAAGGGTAGAAATAGGAATAGAAGTTTGTGCATGCATGCATCTGTAAAATCAGGGTAAATTTTTCGCCAAATAAAACACTAAAGGGATCAGAGTTTCTTTCACTAACTAGAGGTAGGAATAGCTCTTGTTAGTGATTGCTATGAATTTTGACATGACCTTTAGGCAGTATTAAGAATTTGGGGAAATTGCTTTGAATTCAAATTTGAAATTCAAATAAAATTAAAAGTATCTAAATATTAGAAGTTATTAGTGTTGAAGGGTTTTCCAAAACAAAACCTTATTAACATTGTTTGGTTTTAATAAATAAATAGTAATCAACAATAAGAATTAATGACAAGGAAAATTAAATAAGAAATAATTCTTATTTCTCTATTTTATAATAAGGTCACAACTGATGACAAATACATCAAAGGTATGAGGTTACCAAGAACAGAAATTTAACTTTATTAACTTGTAATAATATCTTTACAAGATACTTTACAAAAGGATTACAAAGAAGGTTACAAGAAGAACCTATACTAACTATCTACTCCTATACTAATCTCGTGAGTCCAGATCTTGTTCCTGCAAATAACATAAACAACTAGAAAGGAAAATTAGGGGTTAGTTAGATAATTTTTACTCTCAGTGTTGAACAGTGAAGTGCACTGTTCATGGTACATCATTGAGTAAATAAAAGGGTAAGTTTCACCAAAAGTGAAGTATCTGTTCTTCTCAGTAAATAGTTAAGATTATAGTAAAAGCCAAGTAGATAAAAGTAAGTTTTACCATGCTATCAATCAGTAAACAGGTAAAAGTAAAAGCCAAGTTACTTGAGCTGATCCACATGCACAACACACACACATACATCTTAGTCGGCTAACTTCATGGTGTGTGCTGTCAAGCTAACAACAGCAGTACAAACTACCATACAGAGCACACGTCGAAGGAGAACAAAGGAGCTCATTTCTCCTTCTCAGGCACACACTCACAGCTATAGAGCTTGCTGAAACCATAGCCAAATACTCCACCACTTAACCCAAATCAACCATCAGATTTCCACTTGATGGTAACATAAGGAGGGGGTGGAGCAGGTGGAAAGAAAGTTCAAGCACAAAGTCACAAGAGCAGCACCAGGTGATGCAGAGCTAGAGCAGGCAGCAAGCAACACCACAACATCATCAACCAACAAATAATCTGGTGAGTTCAAATAACATCACCACATGATCAGATTATCATAGAGTCAAATAAGCATATGTTGTTTACCTAATCTTCTCAGAAAAACACCCAAGTGGGGTGTATATTAATCCCAAAAGTATTTAGATGAAAGACAATAACACATCCTTACAAACAAATTCAAGATCTCAGCCTATGCATCATAGATCTTGGATATAAATTTAAATCTCCACATTCATATAAAGCATCAGCCTTAGAACAAGATTCAGGGCACATCTCTTATGGAGTAGCAACTCTGAAATTGTCACATCCCAAGATTTTCCAAATCTTGTAATGTGAAAAATAAAATAAACAAAATAAATTTTTGTTGAAAATCAGGGTGAAAAGAAACTTTTGTTTCTAAAAGGAAACTTAAAATCCCATCCTGAACAAACTTTGGTTAAAGTTTGAGTTCAACAAATCCAAATCAAGAGAAATGCATTCCTCAATGAATGTATCTGGAAATTTGAACACTTGGAAAATAAATTCAAAATCCCTAAGCCCTAATGGAAGGAAATCATTTTCCAAAGTATCTCCCAATCTATGGATTTGATCCATACCCAAATTTGATCAACAGATTTTCACAAAGGATCAAGAAAGACCTTAGAAGTTGGTTTCACTTAGTTTGGAACCATGGACAAAATCTTATGAATATAATAAGATAAGGAAATTGAATTTCCAAAGCTAATAAAGCCCATACCAATTGGTGAACAAATAATCCTAAAGGGATTTATAAGGATAAACATTTATCAAAGGAAAATAAATTTTTTTGGAAACACTAATTTAGATCTTTTAATAAAAGACTTTGTTTCCAAATGAAAAGGTGAGCCAAATTAATTTTGGCCAAGCTTTTGTAATAAAATATTTTTGTTTTGATAAAATGAGTAAAGGTTTATTTAAATAAAATAATAAGGATTTAAATATCCAAATTTTATTTAAGTAAAGGCTTTCCCATTTTAATTAAACACCAAAACTTATTTATTTATTTAAATAAGTTTCCAAGTATTCTTTTATTTTTCAAATAAAACCTTCTGGTTTGGTTTTGAAAATAATTGGATTTCAAATGGAAATTTTATTAAATAAATCAAACACTATTTATAAACTAAAGATCCATTTTATTTAATTAATAAATGGATCCTAAAATAAATAAGAATATTATTTCATTTTGGATTTGGAGTATGTTGATAAACAGAACCAAATTCAAATGAAAAGTTTGTTGATTGTTTGAATTGATTGAGTGTTGTTTGATTGTTTGAATAATTGTTTGAATTGCAAAACAGGAAAATAGATTTAGAAAAAGAAAAATGGATCAGGCAAAAAAAAAATAGTGCAAAGGCCCAGCCCACTAAGCCATTCTAGCCCAGCTTCCTTTCCCCGAAGCATTCCGTTTCTCACTCAGAAACCTACCCGCTAAGTCAATGACCAGTGGACCCTCTTTCCCTCCCTCACTCCACTGACCAACCGACCCCACGCAGCCCAGCTCTCCCTCCCGAAGAAAACGGTCTGCACCGACTACTTGACCCACACAGTTACAGACAACCGGGACCCACTCCCACTCTCTCTCTTGCGCTGACAGACGGGTCCCACACCACTGTGCATCGTCCTCACCCGCGCCAGCTGTTTCTTCCTCCTCCCCTCAACGGCGCTCTGCCGATTTACTCCGGCGTTAAATTCGCGTTAACCACGGCCTTTACTCCCCCTGCGATCACGCCCATTTAAGCGCCAGCGCCTTCTCCTCCATTTCCCCCAGACACCGCCTTCCCTCTGCCTCCAGGCCGCCCCAATTTCTCTCTGTACCACTGCTACTCCAACGACCTTCCTCGCCGATTCCGGCCAGCCGACGTTACCCCGAGCCTCCTCGACCATACTCACATGTTCCCCAGCTCCTGGCGCATCTTCCTGTGCGAGACGTTCAACCGCGGGCGCCCCAGAGAAACGCCTGCAACAAGCTTTGAGCAACACCGCCGTCCCCTCCAACTCCGGCGAACTCCACAGGTAGCTCCCAGCCGCCCCTCTTCTTTTAGATGATGCGCCTAAGACCAGTGACTTCTTCCGCAACTAATGCCATTGTTCTCGTGTCCTAGCTCACACCGTAGCGTCGCCTCCGTCGTCGACAGTGAGCACCGCCGTCTGTCTCGCCTCCGACGAGATTCCCCGGTAAGTAAAGACCGCCCCGCGCCTTCTTGTTCATGCACACGACTTCGCCTTGACCCTGTGAACCTAACCGCGTCGTTGTTTTCCCTCGGGGCGAGCCACAGCTCCACCCTCGACGAGCACCCGGACCACTCGACGTCGTCCTCCACTCCGGCGAGCAATCGCAGCTGCCCCCGAGCGCCCCTCGCCTGACCAACACCTCCCCGAGCATCGCCGTGACCCCCTGAGCCAGGTGAGCATCTCCTCTTTCCCCCTCACCTCCTGTAGTGTTGCCTCCGTCATCGACCGACCGCTCCGCCGCCGCTAGCCACCGCAGCGCCGCCGACTTTAGGTCAAACTCGCCAGCACCGTTCGATCTAGATCTGGCGCTCACGATTAGTTCACTTAACACCGAAGGGGTATGTCCTCTGGACCGCACGATTTAACTTAGATCCAACGCACCGCAGCACGCGATCCACACCGAACCGGTACGGGCGAATAAGATAGTGACGCGTGGCACTAGATCTGTTTAAAAGAAATTTGAAAACAGATTTATTTGCCATTTTCAAACCCTTGTATCTTTGGATCCACACGTCCAAAAATTACAAATTTGATGTCGTTGGAATCAGCAAGACAAGCTCTAACCAACCCTACCCTTAGTTTAGCAAATAGTATCTGTTAGCTTGTTTGATTTTGCAGATTCTTTTGTGTGCTTGCTAACATTAGAAAAATTGTTTAAAAATGTTTTTAAGGTTAAAACCTTTGCAAATTGGTTTGTTGTGACCTTACTGACCCTAGGAACCAACCCATAGTTTGGAAAATGATTTTTGTAAAGGTTTAGAATGGATTAATTAGTTTAGTCCATTTCTAGCCAAACAAAACTATTGTTTTGTTTATGAAAATGTTTTTGAGTAAAAACTTGGAGAAAATGGTTTAGACCAAACCTACTGACCCAAACACCAAGTTTTGCAATAGCAACTCATTTGGTGAACCCTATAGGTTAGTGCCTTAGTAAAAATATTTCTACACCACATAGAATGACACTTTGTTTTGAAAATGGTTTTATAGTGAAACCTTTTGCAAATGACTTAGCCACTTCACAAAATGACCAATAAGTGTGCCCAAATGTCTATGACCCATTAGGAACCCCTTTTTCAAACAAAACAAGGCTTGGCATGCTTGCATGCATTACTTTAACTTTGCCACTTTGGTAAATGACCATTTTGGATCTTACAAAGTTTAGGAATCTAATAGAGACCCTCTTTGCAAATGACTTTGCCATTTTGGTAAATGACCAAATTAGAACTTACAAAGTTAGAAGCCTAGTGAAGACCATCCTTACAACAGAACCAACCTTTGCATGCTTATGCATGACTTAGATCCTATTACTTTGTGTGTGAAAAATTGTTTGTTTGACTTTGTCATTTTATGTGTGTAGTTTTGCTTGATTGGTAGATTGAGTTTGTGCCTTGCTTGATTGAATTGTAGTGACTTGAAGAGTGTGATTTTTGCAAGGACAAGGAGTGAACCTATACCCTCTACCAAAAAGGCAAGTGATCCTTCATATCTTTTGTCCCATTATTTTCACTATGCATTAGTGTTTTTGCTAAGTAAAACTTGCATGGTTTTTATTTTGCTAAAGTATAGACCTTGCTATAGTAGCACCTAGTAGATGAAACCTTAGTGGAAATCTTCCTAAGTTAAGAATCCTATTACTATCAAGCTTAGCCTAGCTAATAGAAAACAAGGGTGGTTTATATATTCACACTATGGAAAAATATTCTAAGTCTGAGGACTTGTGTTTTATTTAACAAAACAACTAAGTTAATGAATCTCCTGGGTGGAATGGGACTTGCTTGGTGGTTTTTGGTTGAGTGGTTCACAAGGCCCATGTTTATGGTTTACCTTAGTGTATCTCACTTGTGGATGGCCACCCAGGAAACAAAGAGATTTGAGATGTCAAATGTTGAGAAGCTTCAAGTGCAACCACTTGGCAATATGGGCTCTGCCATGATCATATAGGTTGCAAGAACTTAGCCATATGGACAGTGGGTGGTAGTGTTTGATAGGTTGGAGCGCGTCCATGATGGTCTAAGGAAAAGCTTCTGAAAGATCTTGTCTTGGGAAACCAAGTCTTGTGGGAAAAGTGCACCACCTCTGCAGAGTGTAAAATCTAAGTACTTAGCCATGTCCCTGGTAAAGGACAATTTGAGCATCAAGACATGGAAGCACTCAAGAATCTCGTCATTCAATTTCTAAATTAAAACTTGTGGGTGAACAAGGGTTGTGTGAAATTCCTCAATCTTTGATGGAGAGATGGCTTGGTACAATGATATTGAAATCTTAGATTGGGAAAAATGATTTTGCCAAGCACTTCAGTCAATGATTGGTAGATGCCTCGAGAAGGATCTTCAGTCTTTGATTGGTAGATGCCTTGGGAAAGTTTTTGCCAAACAAAAACTTAGTATTTTCAAAATGATAGGGAAAAAAATCTATTTTGAGCAATGCAAGCCTCAACTCCACTTAGCCAAATGCATATAGATGTTAGACTCCACTATACTACCAAAGTATCACTTGCCAATACAATTCAAATGTATTGACCCTTGTGGCTGTAACTTGTAATGTTGCAGGTTTGATTGATTTTAGTGAAGATTGATTGATTAGGCTTACAAAGTCTACAACCAACATCTGCCTGTGGCACTTTGAAGATGAAGGACCCATGACTATAGTTATTCCGCTGCAATGTAATGTAAATAGCCAATGAGCTATGTTTGATGTAATAAATTATTTTATTGCTGGTTATAAAGTTGTATTATGACCTTTGTTTCTTGATATTACATCTAAACTGTGGATGCTAGCTATTGATCCAGGGACTAGCATTGTAAACACAGGGGGCTCAATCTTATTAAAGGTTGGGGACCTTACAGAAATCTATTGATCTTAAGGATCTATATTTAATAGTGAAGATGACAATCATTTTCTTCAAGAATTTAAGAATCATTAGCTGATATCATGCATCAGAGCACATCTATGAGGGACATCTAGTAACAACTTAATTTTACCTAGCTATGCCTCAGACCAGCATCATAGGCTAATAGACTATAGCATCTTAGGATAATAAAGCCAGCAGAAGCTTTCCATTCATTTAGCCAGCCATACTTGGAGATAGGTAGAATTTGGACAATAGAAGCATGAACACTTGTGTACCATTCTAAAGAAGGTGTCACAAGTACCACTTCTAAAACCAAGCAAATGCTTTACTTATATTCCATTAGTAAACTTGTAGTTAGCTAACAAATCATTTTCCTGAAATAAACACTCAGGAATCATAACCATGGTTGTTTTTACACAATCAGAGAATCATAGGAGTATCATATTAACTCCAATCTGAAAGATCAACACAAACTAGTGTATAAAGATCAAGTGAACATTATTGATAGAACCATTGTCAGTATTAAGACCATGAAACAACAATTAAATCCACATCACTAGCATCAGTGGGAAAACATCCAGGACAGTATAACCACTACAACCAGTTCTAACAGTCATCATAATCAAACCAGAGGGTTAAACCTAATCAAACCTTGAACCCCAATTAGGGATTGATCACTAGAGGCACACAGAGGTTATCGAGCAAGGCAGAGAGGAGCACAGAAGGGGAATAGTTGATACATTGCAAATGTATCTATAATTTTTGATGTTCCATGCTTGGTTTTATCCACTTTCTTGTGTTTTGTTCCAACTTTGGAGTACTTTTCATATGATTTCTTGGACTAACCTATTAACAAGAGCCATAGTGCCAGCTGCCTGTTTTCTACAGTTTTTGGTTCCAGGAAAGTCAAAAAATGAATATTCTCGGAATTGGACGGGACAAAAGCCAAAGTGCCTATTTTTCCGGAAGGGATCAAGTGCCAGAATACGAGACAAAGAGGGGCCAAGGGACGGCCACACCACCTGGCCGCGCGGCCAGGCCTGGCCCATGCCAGGGGTGATGTGGTGGCTCCCAGCACCCTCTCGGCCTCTCCTTCCGCCTATAAGTTTCCCTCAGGACGAAAACCCTAAGTACCCGATCAAAAATCCACGAAAGAGTCTGTAGCCGCCGTCATCTCCATCCCTAGATCAGGAGGGATCTGAAGCTCTTCCCGGCACCCTGTCGGGGAGGGGAATTCACCCTGGAGGCCTCCTTCATCACCATGCAAGCCTCCGGTGTGATGCGTGAGTAGTTCATCCTTGGACTCCGGATCCATGTAGTAGCTAGATGGCTGGTTTCTCCTCCTTTGTGCTTTCATGTTTAGATATTGTGAGCTCCGTTCATGATCAAGATCATCTATTTGTAATTCATACATGTTGTGTTTGCGGGGATCCAATGGATATTGAGATTCTATTTTAGATTGATTATTGATTCTATCATGTCTTTGTTATTTGAGATCTTGCATGCTTTCCATTGTTAGTAGCTATCTTGGCCAAGTAGATGCTAGCAACTCCAAGAGTTAGTATTTATGCTTGATAGTGGGTTCATGCCTCTGGTAATCTGGGGAAGTGACAGAAATCTCTAAGGTACTAGATGTGTTGTTGCTACTAGGGAGAAAACAACAATCCTTTGTTCATAGAACAATCGTATTGTTTACTTTACACGCAGTTCGTAAAACAATAATCTGTTGCTTGCAACTTAATACTGGAGGGGGTTCAGATGATAACCTGAAGGTGGATTATTAGTCATAGATGTAGTTGGATGGCGGTCTATGTATTATGTTGTAATGCCCAATCAAGTCTAAAAGGAGTCAAGATGATTAGTATATGCATGTATTTCTTTCTCGGTGTTTGTCAATTGCCCCGCTGTAATTTGTTCACCCAGCATGTTATCTATCTTAAGGAGAGCCACCTCTAGTGAACTATGGATCCCGGTCCTTTACTTTACATACAATCTACAATCTTTTACTTCTTTGTATTTACTTTCTGCAAACTATTACTTCTTTCCATTTGATACGTTTAATCCTTTGTTTTCCACAAAACACGGTGAGATTGACAACTTCATCGCAAGTTGGTGACAAAGTTCTGTGGTTGTGTTGTGCAGGTCTCCATGTTGCTACTAGCACCGGTAGTACGCCCTGATAAAGCTCAGCTAGTAACACCTTTGAGGTGTTTCCTTGCTCCTACTGGTTCGATTAAACCTTGGTTTCATAACTGAGGGAAACTTGCTACTGTGCTCATCATACCTTCCTCTTGGGGTTCCCAACGAGCTCTACGTCGATCGTCGAGTGCATCAAGATCTTTTCTGGCGTCGTTGCCGGGGAGTCAAGGACATCTTCACAAGGGGAGTCCCTCATAACCAATCTCTTTACTTTGTTGTTTTTGTTTTGCTTAGTTTCTTTTTGCTTTGTTTGCTTGTTTTGTTCTTCAAAAAACACAAAAAAATTAGTTTTGCTAGTTTGCTTTCTTATTTGAAAACCCAAAAAAATGACTACTCTTGAAAACACTAAGTTGTGTGACTTCACTAGCACCAACAACAATGATTTTATGAGCACACCTATTGCTCCACTTGTGGCTGAAAATACTTTCTTTGAGATAAAACCTGCTTTGCTCAATCTTGTTATGAGAGAGCAATTTTCTGGTATTGGTAATGAAGATGCTGCTTTCCATCTAAATAACTTTGTTGAACTTTGTGAGATGCAAAAGCATAGGGATATAGATGGTGATATTATTGAACTGAAATTGTTTCCTTTCTCTTTGAGAGGAAAAGCTAAAGAAAGGTTGAATTACTTAACTAGGAATAGTATTGATTCTTAGACTAAGTGCAAAGATGCTTTTATTGGAAAATTCTATCCTCCTACTAAGATTATATCCATGAGAAGTGAAATAATGAAGTTTAAACAACTTGATAATGAGCATGTTGCTCAAGCTTGGGAAAGAATGAAATCTTTGGTAAAGAATTGTCCCACTCATGGACTGACTGCTCTGATGATCATCCAAAAATTTTATGTAGGATTGAACTATTCTTCAAGGAACCTATTGGATTCAGCTGCCGGAGGTACCTTTATGACCATCACTTTAGGTGCTGCAACAAAACTTCTGGACAATATGATGGTTAATTATTCTGAATGTCATACTGAGAGAGCTCCACAAGGTAAGAAGGTAAATTCTGTCGAGGAAACTTCCTCCTTGAGTGATAAGATTGATATTATTATGTCTATGCTTGTTAATGGGAAAGCCCATATTGATCCAAATAATGTTCCTTTAGCCTCTTTGGTTGCTCAAGAAGAGCAAGTTGATTTGAACTTCATAAGAAATAACAATTTTGGCAACAATGCTTATGGTAATAATGCTTATAGGAACAATTTTGGTAACAACAATTATAAGCCATATCCTCCCAACAATGGTAATGCTTATGGAAATTCTTACAACAATAATAAGAGTGCTCCCTCTGAACTTGAAGTTATGCTTAAAGAGTTTATTAGTAAACAAACTGCTTTCAATAAAACTATTGAGGAAAAACTCTCTAATGGTGAAAAAAAGATAGCATCTTTAGCTGAACCTCAATCTACTTTGAATAAAATGGCTGCTAAACCTGAAATTAATGATAATCCCTTTGTAGCTACTAATGCTATACAAGTAATAATTGATGAAAATGTTAGACTATTAGCTGAATTACATGCTAAGTGGGAAAGAGAAGATGAAATTGCTAGAAACATTAGTGTTTCTACTATCACTACCACTAGTGTTGAGGCTAGTAATAGCTCTACTACTTTAGATGATAAAGTTGATTTTGATCTTGATGGTTGCAATATCTCTTAAGTTATCAAGTTCCTACAAAAGCTTGCTAAAAGTCCTAATGCTAGTGCTATGAACATGGCCTTTACAAAACACATTACTGATGATCTCATAAAGATTAAAGAAGAAAAGATGAAAGATAAAGCTTCTATTCCTATAAAACAAGAGGATGGTTGGGAACCCATCATTAATATGAAAGTGAATGACTTTGATTTCAAAGCTTTATGTGATCTTGATAGTAGTGTTTATATTATGCATAGAAGGATTTATGATATGCTTGATTTGCCTCCTCTTGAAGATTGCTATTTGAATGTCCCACTTGATGATAATGCTAAAAAGAAACTCATGGGGAGTCTTAATGGTGTTCTTATTATGGTTAACGATTCCTATTCCCCGTTTATTTCTATGTTTTGGATGTTGAATACAATGCTTCTTGTCCTATTACTTTGGGAAGACCTTTTCTTAGAACAGTTGGTGCCATCATTGATATGAAAGAAGGCACCATTAAATATCAACTCCCACTCAAGAAAGGTATAGAGCACTTCCCTAAAAAGAGAGAAAATATTTCTTTTGCTTCTCCTATGAAAACAAAATTTGGTTTTAATACTTCTTCATTTGAGAACACTTGATTCTTTCTTTGCTTCTTATGCCTAACTTTAAGGCGTTAAAGAAAAGTACTTATTGGGAGATAACCCAAGAGTTTTAGATGAGCCTTGGAAGTTATTACCTCTGTAATAACCTCTCCTTATCCTTTTTATTTGCTTTTTGTGTCAAGAGTAACCTCTAATGAGAGTGAAGTAATGATTGGGAAAGTTGCTGTCGTGGAACAGATTTCTATGCTTCACCGTAAAAATTCCTGAGAGAGGTCTGTATGTCGGATTGAGCTGTAATTTTTTGTTCTTCTGCCCCAGGTTGTTATCTAACTTTCGTTAGTTCAACACGTTTTGATTTGAGCAACAGAAGGTCTTAGAAAAAATTCGTCTTTACCCGCTGGTCTGTTTTGACAGATTTCTGCCATTTTCTGCATTTGCTTCTTGTTAGTTCCTTCTTGAGTTCCTTTGGGGAATTGAGATTTTTGAGGGAAGTACTACAGTAGCTTGTGTTGTAATGGAATTTTATTTGGTGTTATAACTGAACCTTAAGACCTTTTATCTTGAGTGCACTAATGTTGCTAATGAGAGTGTGTGAAGTTTTGTATGAAGGAAAAATTTCAGGTGTATGGAAGGAATGAGTAGTGAGATGAAGGATGGACTAAATCTCAAGCTTGGGGATGCCACGCGTGTCACCCCAAGAAATATCCAAGAAGTACAAGTGTCAAATCTTGGGGATGCCCAAGGCATCCCCTTCTTCATCAATAAAAATTCCAGGTTTCTTCCAAACGCTTCATTTTTATTGTTTCATGCACAGTTGTGTTTTTCTTGGAGCGTCTTCTTTTTCGTTTCTGTTTTGGTTTTTAGTTTGCTTGGTTTGCTTAGTTTTCTAAATAAGTTCGTTGGACCCCCTCTTTCATACTTTGGTTTGCAAATAGTTTGGTTTGGTTTGGAAAAGAGTAGGAAAAGCTCATGCTTATGTGGTAAAAAGAGCTCGTTTTTGACTGTGGCTATGCTTTGTCATGCCATGCTTGATATTGTTTTGGCTTTATGCTTAGTATTCCTTGCTGTAGCATGACCTGTTATAAACAATCGAGATTGTTTAATGTGCCTTGGATGAATCATGCGTTGTTTTAGCATATTAAAGCATAGTATAGTGGTATTCTCCTTTGATGCTTTATTTGGGTTCACTTGGCACATGCTCACACCATGTTATGACTATCCAAAGTCACCATAGCCTTTATGATCCTTTAGTTTTCAACTTGTAGTATCACTTTATGCTTTGATCAATGATGTTTTGTCGCTCTTCATGATTATGGCCATTATTGCTCTCTTAATTTGTCGCTCCCAGTCTTTTGCTAGCCTCCACCACCAAGCATGAGTTCCACTCATGCATCCAACTCCCTAAACCAAGTTATTCCAAAGAGTCCACCATACCTACCTACTAGCTTATGCTATTCCAAGTATATTCATGCTTTTGTTTACCTTCCACTTGTTATGAGAAAACTAGTGATTAAAGCTCTCACGAACTTGATGGCACACTTTACTTGATTGCCTCTAATAAACTTGAATCATTGTGTCTTCTATGTTGTATATGCTTGCGCTTATTTGTTGGGAATTAGTAGAACCATGCTTTCATGGGGAACGCTTTCAACATTGCACTTGGTACTTCTACCTAGTTGATATCATGCTCTTTTGTATATGGATGTCGTCGGTGTGAAATGAAAGGGGAGCTTGTAAGTCCATAGAGTTATGTATATGTGTTAGAGAAACGCCTGAGCCGCTGGTCTAATCCATGCTGACATGGTGGAAACCTGCAGCATAACCATAATGAGCTGTCTATGAAGCATTCTTCTTATAAAAAAAGAGTCCTATGATGAGAAAAAAGAGATACTTGTTGGGGGAATACCCCCGGGTAGGGTCACGCCGGGTATAAAGGCCGAGTTAGCCGAGGTACGGCAAGGTCAAAGCGTGTGCTGGCCGAGTTACCTCAAGGCAGGCCAAATCTCGGGGTAACCCGGACCAGGGGATGTCCACCTAACTGAGTATCATCCGACTTAATCCGTAAGCCGGATAGATGAATCTAACTTGTATGCAGGAACATGTGTGACCGGATCAACTACGATCCGGGTCATAGCAAGCTTCTAGGAGAAGGAAGGTATCTTGCTGGTCAAAAGTAGCCCCAGTACGCACAACATGAGCGAAGCGCACAGGGGCAGGACCACCGAGGCGTGGCCGACAGAGGTGACGACTCCGATGTCGGCTGACGCAGACGCCGCAAAGGCTCACGTAGCCTCTGCATGGATGACACGGGGGAAAGGCGACCCGGTCGGCTTACTATTTTGGGAGGAGGCATATTCCCTGGAATATGCCTCCACGTATGCCCTAAGTGGATACCTAGCCACTCCTATATAAGGGGGGCTAGGGCCTCTGTAGAAGGGGTTGGTCTCATTTGGATAGAGCTTTACTGGATTGATCTCTATAGGCTAGTTTTACTTGGTTCCTGAGGGTTGGCTAGTGGGGAGAGTAAGAAGGAACCTTCTTCCTCCTCTCTCTAATACAGCTCGAGGAGCACTTGTAATCTGTGAAGTGAATCGAATACAAACCTTCTGTGTGAGGAATTACCTCACTATCCCTCCCTAGATTCCCCTAGTGTTATTAGTCCCCACCTTTAGCCTATCCATGGCATCTGCCATGACACCACCATGACAGTTGGCGCCCACCATGGGGCTAGCTGTGCTAGCAGGGGTCAAGATCCGGACAGGAAACCTCATCGGCACCAGCGAACACATCGTCTCCGGGCTCGTTCAGCGCTTTGGAGCGCTGGACTTTGTCAGCGACAACGCTGGCTGCTTCGGCACGCGCCCACTTCCGTGCAACAGCCTATTCGTCAAGTTCGGTGCTCACAAAGTCTATGTTGCTGTCGATGTGTCGTGCGTTCATCCATAACACGTTGTCGAGGCAGGGAGCCACCCCTTAGCGTGGTTCACGGGGCACGTATCACTCGCTCCCCAGACCGTGCTGAGGTGATGATGACTGCGCCAGGCGCAGGTGCAAGCAAGGATCCGGCACCAGATCCGGAGGTAACACCTAAAGCACCGAGGAAAGGTAGAGGTCCTCCACTAGAAAGGCCTGAGAATGTACTGAGAGAAGCTATGGATAGCTTGGCAAACCCAGTAGCAGCAGTGGCAGATCCGGCTCAGGCGCAGGCCGAGCTAGAGGAAACTAGGCAAAAAATTCTAGAGGGAGCGAAAAAGATAGCTGTAGCTCAGCAGTCGTTGAACATGACGATGCGTGAGTACGCAAAGGCAAATAAAGTAGATGTTGTAAAAGTGAAGGGGAGAAATCTCATGAGTGAATTGAACAAAGAGGGTGATACTAGGATTGAGAAGTCAGAGAACTGTTTGTCCGTGGGGCTGCCGAAGTATAGTACCCGGCAAAAAACCTCAGAGCAGCGGATGCAGCTGGGTCCGAGTTAGAGGGTCTAACGGGCGAAGCCCGGCAGAGACAGCAAGATAGGGTCAATGAGTTGGTTCGGATCGCGAACAGGCAAAATGAGGAATTCCTCAGGGCTAACCCGAAGAGAGCTAGGGCCTCCAAGATCACTCATTCGGCGGTGGATAACCCAGAGAAATCCGCTGGAGCCACATCGTCTCCTCGTGGTGGTCCTAGGAGAGAAGAGGTAGTAACCTCGGCCAGGAGAAACAAACAGATCATTCCGTATGACCCGGCAAGGGCAAGAAAAGCAAAAGAGGTATAGAGAAACGATGATCGATGAAGCGTGATCCGAGATGAAGCTTGCCGAGGTAACCGCGACCAAGGCAATGCCGGTCAAGGAAACACTGTAAATGGCAATGCCGGACAGCGCAACTCGGCAGGACAACCGCAGCAGCGGAATATACCAAGGCAAGAGCAAAGTGTCGGCCGAGGTATGCAACAGAGAGGTGCACCATGAGAGCAAGACCGGTATAACAATGGAGATTCGGAAATGGTGAATGCAGGATACCCAAGGCCGGACTATCATGTGATAGGGTCAAGATTGGGAAGCAGGGATCTGATGCCTGATGACGCCAGGTTGAAACTGGATCGACTGTATAGGTCGGAGCAGATTGAAAGTCAGGGTCCTCCGGGTCCTGCGTGTTTTGGGCCCCGGATCATAAAGGAGCCATCGGTACCTAACTTCCAGTTACCCATAGGCACAAAGACGTATGACGGTAGTACTAAGCAGGAGGACTGGTTGATAAACTATGCTACAGCTTTGAAAATTGCTACAGGCAACTTGAGATGGGCTATGAGATACACACCCCAGATGTTGTAGGGGCCAGCAAGGGTATGGTTAAACAATTTGCCGCCCGGAAGTATTAACTGCTAGATCGATTTTGAGGAAATGTTCATCAGCAATTTCTCAAGTACGTATCAGAGGCCAAATAGGCCACATACCCTAGCTATGTGTAAGCAGAGACCGAACGAGACAGACCGGGAGTTTTTAACCCGGTGGTGTACCGTGCAAAACTCGTGTGTGGGTGTGATAGAGTCACAGGCCATAGCATGGTTTGCACAAGGATGTAGATATGCAAGCGAGCTGTGGCAGAAGTTGCAAAGGAAAATGCCAACCACTTTGGCAGAAATGATCCGGATTGCTGATTCGTATGCTTTGGGTGATCCGGCTCAACCTAGGCTCGTGTCAAACGAGTCGAATGAGGAGTACTACCAGAGAGATGGAGCCGGATCATCCCAGAGGAATGATTACAGAGGTAAAAGAAGAGATGACAGACCGGATCACCGGTACAGTTTGCAACAAGTTGCAGCTGTGAATCAAGATCAGCCCGGAGCAGGGAGCAATCAACGTCAGAAAACTGGAGGGCAACAATGGACACCAAGGAATGATGGCAAGAAAACTTGGACGCCAGAGCAGAAGAAATAGTGGCAAGAAAAGAAGGACCGTCCGAGGTATACTTATGAGTCGATGTTGGACCAGCCGTGTAAATTTCACACGCCAAATCCGAGTAACCCAGCGAGTCATACAACGAGGCAATGTGAGTGGATGCGTAAGATAGAACAAGGTGGCTCGGGGAATTCTCAGGCACCCCGGAATGATCAACCTCGGCAGGAGTTACCCCGGCAGCAACTGCTCTCCAGAGCGAACACGCAATAGCTAATGTTGCCTCCCCCTCCGCCGAGGTATGATAACCATGAGAGAAGGGATGCAGTTATCAAGTGAAAAACTAGCATCAGCCGGATCAGAGGTACCCCGGAAATGAGGGGAGGAATGAGTACAGGGAGCATCATCAGAGTTACTGTGTGTTTACCACTTAGGAAACAGATAGAAAGAGCTTGCAGCGCCGACATATGGAGGTCAATGCGGTAATGCCAGCGGTGACGAGGTATATGCCTTGGTCGAACCAGGAAATTACCTGGAACATCAAAGATCATCCCAAGCTTATGCCGAGTCCTGGTTCATATGTGTTAGTGTTGGATCCGACATTCATCGGGCCTAACATCAATGTTAGGTTCTCCAAGGTACTGATTGACAATGGCAGTAGCATTAACATTATGTATGCGGATACAATGCGCAAGTTGGGTATCTCGGAGAACATGCTCCAAGCTACAAGAACAACTTTCCATGGCATTGTCCCAGGCATCTCTTGTGAGCCAATAGGCAAGGTACGGGTTGACGTGTTGTTTGGCACAAGAGATAACAGCCGAACTGAGAATTTGGAGTTCGAAGTGGTGAACATGGAAAGTGCGTATCACGCGTTACTCGGAAGACCAGCATTGAACAAGTTCATGGCGAGCTGTCACATCAGTTACCTGAAGATGAAGTTGCCCGGGCCAAATGGAGTGATTACCATTGCTGGGGATTTCCGACGTTCCATTGAGTGTGCCTCAGCCGGGTCTAACCTAGCCGAGTCACTCGTGATTGCGCAAGAGAAAAGAAAAATCCAGGAGGTGGCGGCATTGGCTTAGTCCGCGTAGCAGTATATGCCGGCACTGAGTAACCCGCATGGAACTGTCTCATTCCAAGCCACGAAAGGTACCAAGAAGGTGCCTGTTGATGATATGTTCCCGGAGCGGACCGTAACAATTGGTGCCGGGTTAAATGATAAATAGGAAAGCGAGCTTGTCAACTTCCTCCGTGAGAATCGGGATATCTTTGCTTGGTCCACATAGGACTTGCAAGGTGTTCCGAGGGAGTTGGTCGAGCACTCTTTGAACGTGATACCTGGAGCAAGGCCGGTAAAGCAACCTCTTCGCCGCTTCTCCGAAGATAGGAGAAAATTCATTGAAAATGAGATAGCTCAGTTACTAGCAGCAGGATTTATCATGGAAGTACTTTATCCGGATTGGCTATCTAATCCGGTGCTGGTGGAGAAGAAGAAAGATGATCCGAACGTGGCAGTGGTTTGGCGTATGTGTATCGATTACACGAACCTGAACAAGGCGTGTCCAAAAGATCCATTTCCACTGCCAAGGATAGATCAGGTCATAGACTCAACTACTGGATGTGAACTGTTGTCATTCATTGATGCATATTCTGGTTTCCACCAGATACCTCTGAATCAGAATGATCAAATAAAGACTGCATTTATCACCCCGTATGGGGCTTATTGCTATCGCACCATGCCGTTTGGTTTACGTAATGCAGGGGCAACGTACGAAGATGTATGCAGAAATGTCTGCACGACCAAATAGGTCAAAATGTACAAGTGTATGTGGATGATGTGGTTATCAAGACCAAGGAAAGCAAAACGCTCCTTGACGATATCAGGCAGACATTCGCGAACCTAAGAGGGTTCCGGATGAAGCTTAACTCGGAAAAATGTACCTTCGGTGACCCAGCTGGAAAATTACTTGGATTTCTTGTATCCAGCCGAGGTATCGAAGTTAATCCAACTAGGATCCAGGCCATTGAGCAAATGGAACTGCCGAAGTGTCTTAATGATGTCCAGAAGTTCACTGGTTGCCTGGCATCGTTAAGTCGGTTTGTATGTCGGTTGGGAGAAAAGGCGTTGCCTCTCTACCAACTCATGAAAAAGTCGGATAAGTTCGTTTGGACGCCGCAGGCCAATGAAGCCTTTGCCCACTTAAAAAAGATGTTAGCCACCACACCAGTGTTAGCCTCTCCACTATCAAAGGAGCCAATGTTGCTCTACATAGCCGCAACCAACCGAGTTGTAAGTGTAGTGATTGTGGTAGAGCGTGACGAAGAGGGTAAGTCGGTGCAAAGGCCAGTGTATTATCTGAGCTAGGTATTGTCAGCTTCAAAGCAAAATTATCCGCACTATCAGAAGGTGGCGTATGGTGTCTATATGGCAGCTAGGAAGTTGAAGCATTACTTTGAGGAGCACCCCATCAAAGTAATTTGTGAAGCTCCCATATCCGAGATAATGAGTAACAAGGATGCGAGTGGCAGGATTGCAAAATGGGCAATTGAGTTAGCTCCCTATGCACCACAATATGACAAAAGAGAAGCAATCAAGTCTTAGGCTGTGGCTGACTTTTTTGTGGACTGGGCCGAGGTGCAATACGAACCACCGCTACCAGATCCGAACTACTGGAGGATGCACTTTGACGGGTCAAAGACAAAAACTAGGTTAGGCGCCGGAGTGGTGCTTACCTCGCCAAAGAAGGACCAGCTGAAATATGTGTTGCAGATCCATTTCGCGGCATCAAACAATGTCGCTGAATATGAGGCACTTGTGCATGGGCTCAAAGTGGAAAAAGAAATTGGGATACGTCGGATCCAATGCTTTGGCGACTCGGATTTGGTAATTCAGCAAGTATCGGGGCTGTGGGACGCTGTTGATCCAAACATGGCATTATACAGATTCCATGTGCAGAAAATATCTGGTTACTTTGAGGGATGCGAATTTCGTCATGTACCCCGGGTGGAAAATGAGGCTGCCGACATGCTGTCTAAGCTCGGATCAACCCGACAAGCAATTCCATCGGGTGTAGTATTAGAGCACCTCAGAAAATCATCTATCAGACCATCCCTAGAAACCGACTCAATCTACGTCCCGGAGTATACAGAATCCGGAGCTGTGCCCATGGAAGTTGACATGGGAGGTGGTGCGCGAAACCCGGGGACTACCTCAGCGAACCCGGGGACTGCCTCGCAGGACCCGGGGACTGCTCAGCATGATCCGGTTGAGGTTATGCCGGTGGATCAGATGGAAATTGATGAGGATGTGTTCCCTGTGCGAGCAATACCGGCTTGGGCACTGCCTATATTTCAGTTCCTAAAAGATGGAACATTACCCACTGAGGAGGTGCTACCCAGGCAAACTCAGAGGAGAGCAAAGGCATACACAATCATCAATTCCGAGCAATACAAAAGGAGTGTGACCATTGTCCTCCAGCAATGCGTTGACCCGAAAGAAGGGCTTGACATCCTCCGAGATATACATCAAGGGGAGTGCGGGAATCATGCCTCGTCCTGAGCCTTGGTGGCAAAAGCTTTCCGGCATGGATTCTACTGTCCAAGTGCCTTAGAACAAGCAGAAGATCTGGTGAGAAAATGCAATGATTGTTAGAGGTATGCTACCAAGACACATATGCAATGTCGGAACTCAAGACCATACCAATCACATGGCCATTTACTGTATGGTGTTTGGATATGGTTGGCCCGTTCAAACCAGCAAGGGGGAATATGACTCACATTTTGGTCATGGTGGATAAGTTTACAAAATGGATTGAAGTGAAGCCAATAAGAAAGTGTGATGGAGCTACGGCCGTAACATTTCTCAAAGACATCATCTTGAGATACGGTTATCCTCACAGTATCTTAACTGATAATGGCACAAATTTTGCTGAAGGAGCATTTGCGCGATTCTGCCGGGATAAGAAGATCCGGCTGGACGTTGCCTCGGTAGCTCATCCCGCATCGAACGAACAAGTGGAAAGATCCAACGGATTAGTATTATCCGGGATAAAACCCCGGCTCATTGAGCCGCTGCAAAGATCAGCGGGGTGCTAGATAGAAGAACTACCAACGGTAATGTGGAGTTTAAGAACAACTCTGAATCGATCAACAGGCTATACACCATTTTTTTGGTATATGGGGCAGAAGCTGTATTACCAGCCGACATAGAGCATGACTCGCCTAGGGTCACCCAATAAACAGAAGCCGAAGTGCAAGAAGCCCGGCAAAATGATGTTGATCTGCTGGAAGAAGCGAGAGAATTGGCATTGTCCAGATCCGCCATATATCAGCAAAATCTCCGACGCTATCATAGCCGGAAAGTAAGCCCCCGAGTTTTCTGGGAAGGCGATCTGGTGCTCCGGTTGGTACAACGTACTGCTGGCATGCATAAATTATCCCCCCATGGGAAGGGCCATTCATTGTGAGCAAAGCGTTGCACAATGATTCTTATTATCTTATCGATGCAAAGCCATAGGAAAAGAACAAGGCAGACAGGTCCGGCGAGGAATCTAAGCGTCCATGGGATGTAGCTCTACTTCGTCCTTTCTACACTTAGCAGAGGAGTGTATGTATCCGAGTCTTCTCATATGTCGGTATGTATGCCGGCAATGAGCTTATCAATGGAATGTTGGCACCTCGAGCAGTAACTCGGGGACTGCCTTAATAATATTTGTTGTCTTTTATTATGTATACGTCAGCTGGAGTAAGTTGTTCTACTTAACTCGGATTAGTAGTGTGTGAGAACCAAAAACCTAACTCTTTGACTTGCTGTTGTCCAACAAGATTTGGCTGCATGGCAAGCAAGAGAACAAGTTTGGAATTGCCTAGCACATGAAAAACGACTAAGGAAAAGAACTTAATCGAGCCGACGTTTGTTTTTCGGACTAACCTTGTATTTACTTTCAAATTATTATGCTAAATTATTTTGAGCTAAGCCTAAAGTTTCCAAGTATTGTTAAGACAATTTTTGAAGCTCGGATTCGTAAGTCGTAAAACCGAATCAAGGTAGACACGAACCGGGCCAGAAGATTGGACGAACAAGAAAATGAAACTCGGGGACTACGCCCAAGTTAATCCGGCATAAAAATCTTAGTAGCAAAATATCACATGTGTACTGATAAATTTTAAAGTGTTTTCACTCAAGGAGCAGCAGGAGGAGGAAGTTCGGCATCATCTTCGCTGTCTTTGATGTCGGAGGCATCGCCCTCTTCATCCTCATCTGAGCCATCTTCAACATTCTCAGCATTTTCGTCACCAGCGGCTTCCAGGAAGCTCGGACCCTCAGTCCATTCATGAATGGGAGCATATTTGATGAGGCTATGGGCGCAAGCCTAGCGCCGAGCTACCCACTCCGGGTCACTGGTCCATTTGGATCCAGTGCGCATGCGCGGTAAGAGGTTGAGGTCGATCTTCTCGTACCACGTAAGTACGTAATGGAGAACGGTCTCGGCTGTGGCATGTCCAGCGGACTCCCTCCAAAGGTCGAGTTGTGTCTTGATTTCCATCAACTTTTCAGCAAGAGCCGCGGTACCCTCCGGAGTGTCTTTGGCAGGCCAAAACGTGTTGAAAATGCGGACTGCAATGCCAAGGAGATCCTTGCCATAGTTCTTGATGATTTCCACGCGAGATGACAGGCTGACCAACAGGTCCTCCATGTCATAGGGAATGTCTTCACCGTCAGGAGCAACGGGAGTACCCCTATCTCGGCGGAAACTAGCAACAACAACGCTCGCAATGGCAGTGCTCTCTAAAAATTTGCCTGAAAACGAGATAAGAGAAGAAAGTAAAGAAAACACATGTGAAATAACCCGGGGAAATATGCCGGATAAGGGAAAGGAACTTACGTAAAATGTGGCTGTGGATCTCGGTCAATTCATTGGTACAGTCATCATGTCTTTTGCGAAGCTGCACAAGTTCGGCGTTCGCTGACTCAAGCTTGACGTCGGCCTCCTGGAGAAGTTCCTGGTCCTTGGCAATTTGGAGATTGAGGCGCTCGTGCTCTTCAGTATAGTCCTGGCCAGCCTTTTCAAGCTCAGATTGGTGCTGTGCTTTCAGCTTCTTCATTTCTGCCTTTAGCTTGGCAATCTCGTCATCCTTGGTTCAGAGGAGGGCAAGCTCATCGTCTTTCTTTTTGAGCTCGGCCTGATGCTGCCCTGCTTGTTCGAGAAAATGCAGCATCATATAAGGCACGGGCACACTATCTTCCAGCGATACTGAAATAGTTTGATAACCCGGCAAAGCCAAGGTATGAATTTTTGCCGAGCCAAGCAAGAAGGGAGATGGAAAGCATAGCAAGGTCGGACAAAAGTAACTTACCCTTAATCTGATCCAGATTCTTCCTCATAAGCTTGTTCTCAGCCTCCACCCCAGCTGCGAAAACCGAATGATGGATTAGTTCAGCAGAAAAAGATGAAGGAAAACAGAAAAATGTGAAGAAGAGAACTTACCCCTTTTCTCGTGCTCAGCGAGATGTGCATTATGCTTTGCGAGCAGCATTTTGTGAGTGTCCAGGAGACGCTGAAACTCAGCGCTCCGGTGGTTGGTGGTCACCTGAAAAGAGTACAAAAATATAGCTTAAGCCTTGTGCATATTCGAAGTGTATAAGATCCAGGCTAAGTGGAACTTAACCCGGTTCTAGGTGTGTGCATATTCGAAGTGTACAAGATCTGGGCCAAGTGGAACTTAACCCGTCTCTAGGTGTGTGCATATTCGAAGTGTACAAGATCTGAGCCAAGTGGAACTTAACCCGGCTCTAGGTGTGTGCATATTCGATGTGTACAAGATCCGGGCCAAGTGGAACTTAACCCGGATCTAGGTGTGTGCATATTTGAAATTGTCAAGGAGCTACGTTAGTTTTCTAAGGAGCATCCGGGCCAAGTGGAACAAGTTACTCCCCCGGAGGCTCGGGGACTAACGGTTATACCACTAATATATACAGCATGCTAAGGAAAAGGTGAAGTAACGTACCTCCATCATCCGACCCGAGAGGTTAATTGCCTTAGAGGTTGTGTTCATTTGAGCGGAAAACTCGGCGGGACCGAACTTCTCCGGGAGATCGTCGTTGTAGACGAACTCCGCATTGTTCCAGTTGTTCATAAACTCGATCAAGGTCGGAGGATATCGTTCACCGCTGAGCATGTGGGGTGCCACCAAGCCCTTGGAATGTGCTTCCCTCCTCTCAACCTGAGCAAGGGCCGGGCTGGTGTGCAGAACAAGTTGCGGAGCATTGGCTGGATCGGCAGGGGCGTCCTTCGGTGTTGGAGGCTTCTTGGAAAGCATGGACGCGAGAGTGCACTATCCTGCCTCGATGGACGCTGCCCTGGTGGTGTCAGGGGCCTTTTTCCTTTGGGCTGCTGAGAGGAGGAAGTGGTTGCAGCAGATTTACCCTTGGGAGCTGCCCGGGTACTTTCTCGCCGAGACTGAGAAGACTCGGACGAGGCAGAGGGGCTTGGCGTTGCTGTCGTTTCTCTCGGTGTTGCTGGTGCTGGAGTTGGTGCTGGTGCTGGTGCTGTTTTCTTCTTCATAGGAGGTACTGAAGTAGACTCGGTAAGCTGGTTGCGGTGGAGACGAAGTGGTGGATGTCGTTGCCTCGGCTGCGCTAGTCTCCCCCGCTCCAAGGTTGCCCCGTCTTGACGAGGTGGGCTGGAACCCGGAGCAGCCGCTGAACCCTCCGGAATCGGGCCCAGCGGGCGTGAATCATCGCCACGAGGGGGAGAAGGGTTGAGTCGGAGCGGCGAAGTGATGCTAGATCCACTCTGGGGGACCTCCACCGCAGCCCTGCCGAATCAAATAATGTTAGATGAGAAACTATAACAATGCAAGAACAAGTAAATGACAAAGGGAAAAAGAGGCTTATGCATCCGAGGTCAGCGGCTCCTTGGGCTTTCGAGCCCTTCGTGCTGGGGCCTTGGTTGCAGGCTTGGAGGCAGTCTTATCCCCGGACTTCTTTCGCCTCTTGGCTGGATGAGAAGGTCCGGAGGATGAAGTCGATGCGGATTCCCTTCTTTTCTTCGGCGCAACCGGAACAGGATCACCCATGGCAAGGGGAGGGTCCTCATGGATCTGCCCACCGGGGTTAGCTGATGCCGGAAAAGCATAAGAAAGGGGGACAGCGTCAAATGCTTCCATCACCTCAACATCCGAGTCATCTTCATCGTCGGGCCAATCTCTAATAGAAGAGAATTTACCGGTGGGTCGCTTGGTCACGTCGGCCATTGGGAGGAACATCTTATGATCTGGTTCTTCGTCGTCCGAGGTCTCCCGGTCAGGCGCACATTTGAGGGTGGGATCGGTGCCATCCTCAATAGTTTGCTGAAGGAATTGCTAAAGGAAAGAAAATATGATAGAGTTAAAGATACAGCAACAACCGACCTAAGATTTAATTCAGAGAAAGTTTGTAGCACGAAGCTTACCACGGGAGGAAGCCTATCCCGGCAATAGTGCTCAATTCCCCACGTCCACTCAGAGGAGAAGTCCTTGTGGGTGGTGAAGAGGGCCTTGACCCGGCGATAGATTTCTGTGTTGCTCAGCTAAAAAGATGAGGTCCAGTTGGGGTCGCGGCCCCAGCTCATGTGGCACACCTTGTGAGTGTGTTTCTAGAGAGGGGAGATCCGGTTGCGGACGAATGTGATCATGGTGTCCTTGTTGCGCAACCCGAGCTCCTTCAGCTCCGTGAACCTTTTGTTGACCTGGTTGGCCAATACTGTTTCTTAGGGACAATGTCCCACAACTCTGGGTTAGGAGGACCCGAAGAATAGGGGCGAAGCCGGATCAGGTCTTCAGTGCCGTCGTTCCGAACATAAAAGAAGGTCCGGGCCCATCCCTTGCAGGAGTCCTGCCCGGTAACCCGGGGAAAGACGGAGAGCCTCCGGGGTGAAATGGACGCAGCGCCGAACTATGTAAGTTGCTTGTCCTCCGGGTCAAGCTGGATGTTCGGAATTACATTATGACGGAGGCCAAAGAACCGGATCCATAGCTCCTTTGTGGGCCATAATCCGGCGTAGCCTTCGATCGTGGAGGCAAAGGCAGAGAGAGATGTGATAGCATTGGCAGGAAGGTGGTGCGGCTGGAGTTCATAGGTGTTCAACCAATCATGGAAAAAATCGCTAACTGGCAAACCGAATCCCCACTGGAAGTGTGACAAGAACACCACAAACTCACCCGGATTGGGTGAGGGGGCGAGTTCGGCTCAGTGACGCCTGCGGGGATGCGCCTAGTGTGGTAGAGCCAATCCAGGTCATCCTGGCAGACCCAGGATCCAGCCCACGCACCGCGGTCCGCCGTCACGGCGTCCTCCTCCATCTCCTGCTCGGCGATGACAAGCTCCTCTTCTGTCATCTCAAGTTTGCTGCCCTCGCTGGCGCTAGCGGCGGTGGGGGGCAGCGGCCTAGATTGACAGCAACCCGTGGCGGAGGAGGTGCACAGCAGCGACGGCAACGCAGATGCGTGTGGAAGCAGTGCGGCGGCGGCGCTGCTACTCAGACGCGGTGGCGCCAGTGCTATCGCGGGAGAAGGTGAAGAAGAAGAACTAGAGGCAGAGGGGCGCAGAAGTGGGAAAAAATCCAAGGGGCGCACCCCTCCCCTATTTAACCGCTCCATCAAGGAGGAAGTGGGATCGTGTTGTGCAGATATGCCACACGGTGTGGCCGTGTATAGGCCATATGGACCAATCAGCGAAGAGCCACACGGAAGACCATAGGGTGTAGCAGATCCCATGACGTGACGCATTGATGAAGTTAACGAGGAGGCAGGCCAGACGTGACGTGCGCTACAGTGATAACTGACAATTACTGCAGCGGTTACTGTGGCTGGCCCTTAAAATGAGGCAACCTAATGATTAGCCTCCACGTGGGAAAGCGTACGAGAGAAGGAAAGATAACCCGGATGAGATTATGGTAACCCGGCCAGCAAGTGAAAACTTGAAATGTGCCAAGGGAAAGTAAACCCATGAGATCTGAGATAAGAGGTAACTCGGAGAAGGAGCACAAAGCTCGGTAAAATTGAACCTGTTGTGGCCTTAGCGGCTAAGGCAACTAAGACCGCACCAGCTTCGGGGACTAATGTTGGGGGGATACCCCCGGGTAGGGTCACGCCGGGGTATAAAGGACGAGTTAGCCGAGGTACGACAAGGTGAAAGCGTGTGCTGGCTGAGTTACCTCAAGGCAGGCCGAATCTCGGGGTAACCCGGACCAGGGGATGTCCACCTAACTGAGTCTCATCCAACTTAATCCGTAAGCCGGATAGATGAATCTAACTTGTATGCAGGAACAGGTGTGACCGGGTCAACTACGATCCAGGTCATAGCAAGCTTCTAGGAGAAGGAAGGTATCTCGCTGGTCAAAAGTAGCCCCGGTACGCACAGCATGAGCGAAGCGCATAGGGACAGGACCACCGAGGCGTGGCTGACAGAGGTGACGACTTCGATGTCGGCAGACGCAGGCGCCACAGAGGCTCACGTAGCCTCTGCATGGATGACGCGGGGGAAAAGCGACCCGGTCGGCTTACTATTTTGGGATGAGGCATATTCCCTGGAATATGCCTCCACGTATGCCCTAAGTGGAGACCTAGCCACTCCTATATAAGGGGGGCTAGGGCCACTGTAGATGGGGTTGGTCTCATTTGGATAGAGCTTTACTGGATTGATCTTTATAGGCTAGTTTTACTTGGTTCCTGAGGGCTGGCTAGCGGGGAGAGTAAGAGAGTACCTTCTTCCTCCTCTCTCCAATATAGCTCGAGGAGCACTTGTAATCTGTGAAGTGAATCGAATACAAACCTTCTGTGTGAGGAATCACCTCACTATCCCTCCCTGGATTCCCCTAGTGCTATTAGTCCCCACCTTTAGCCTATCCATGGCATCTGCCGTGACACCACCACGACAATACTATGAAAAGAGGAAAGAGAGAAAAAAGCACCATATTCCCATGGTAAATAAGAAGAATGCTGAGATGCTCGTTGTCTGCTTGCCTTGTCATTTTGATATGGGGATTCTTCCGTATCATTGGGCAAGGGGTACCCTGCTGGCGGTTCTCAATGATACACATGTACCTATGATGACAAGAACTTACCGGTGACTAAACTTGAGTAGCATGAGGAGCAGCCCTCGTATACAAGGGACATGAGATTTCTGACTTATACTTCGTCAAGCATGTACACCATAGTTTGTTCACTTTAACCTTAATCACTTCAAGATGCTTATGATAGGGGCAATGAGAGCTGAAACCTATAAGTACCATAATTTTTGGAAGCTCTTTATGAGACTTGAATCCCTACTTCATTTTACAAAAGGCCTTTCTTCCACCATTATATTGAGTTTCCACCTTCTATCTTTATGCACTTACTTTGAGAGCATAGTGGCCATTCTTAGTTCTATGTACATTGTCCAAAGACTAGTTGATTGATGCATAACTTGTTATTGCTTGTTTTAAACTATTGTATCTAGTCACTCTTATGAACTTTGAAGGTGTCCTATGCATTTATATTTGCTATCTATTGAGGGACAAGCTGAATACTATTATGCTATGTTTTCTTTATGTGAAACAAACAAACGTCTTGCAAAGCATTGTTATTCATGAATCTTTTGTTTGTGCCTTTTCATGTTGCATCATAGTTTTCTTAGATTATTGCTAGAACTTTGTCTTTCATGTTATCATTGAAGTACTATGATCCCAGCTTTGAATGTTTGCAAATACTTTGATCAAGTCTTTGATGGTGCATGTCACCTCAAAAATTATTCTTTCTTTTTATCACTTACCTACTCGAGGACGAGCAGGAGTTAAGCTTGGGGATGTTGATACATTGCAAATGTATCTATAATTTTTGATGTTCCATGCTTGGTTTTATCCACTTTCTTGTGTTTTGTTCCAACTTTGGAGTACTTTTCATATGATTTCTTGGACTAACCTATTAACAAGAGCCACAGTGCCAGCTGCCTGTTTTCTGCTGTTTTTGGTTCCAGGAAAGTCAGAAAATGAATATTCTCAGAATTGGACGGGACAAAAGCCAAAGTGCCTATTTTTCCGGAAGGGATCAAGTGCCGGAATACGAGACGGAGAGGGGACAGGGGCCGGACACACCACTTGGCTACGCGGCCAGGCCTGGCCCGCGCCAGGGGGGTGGTGTGGTGGCTCCCGGCACCCCTCGGACTCTCCTTCCGCCTATAAGTTTCCCTCAGTACAAAAACCCTAAGTACCCGATCAAAAATCCACGAAAGAGTCTATAGCCGCCGTCATCTCCATCCCTAGATCGGGAGGGATCTGAAACTCTTCCCGGCACCCTGCCGGAGAGGGGAATTCACCCTGGAGGCCTTCTTCATCACCATGCAAGCCTCCGGTGTGATGCGTGAGTAGTTCATCCTTGGACTACGGATCCATGTAGTAGCTAGATGGCTGGTTTCTCCTCCTTTGTGCTTTCATGTTTAGATCTTGTGAGCTCCGTTCATGATCAAGATCATCTATTTGGAATTCATACATGTTGTGTTTACAGGGATCCAATGGATATTGAGATGCTATTTAAGATTGATTATTGATTCTATCATGTCTTTGTTATTTGAGATCTTGCATGCTTTCCGTTGTTAGTAGCTATCTTGGCCAAGTAGATGCTAGCAACTCCAAGAGTTAGTATTTATGATCGATAGTGGGTTCATGCCTCTGGTAATCTGGGGAAGTGACAGAAATCTCTAAGGTACTAGATGTGCTCTTGCTACTAGGGAGAAAACAACAATCCTTTGTTCATAGAACAATCGTATTGTTTACTTTACACGCGGTTCGTAAAGCAATAATTTGTTTCTTGCAACTTAATACTGGAGGGGGTTCCGACGATAACCTGAAGGTGGATTATTAGTCATAGATGCAGTTGGATGGCGGTCTATGTATTATGTTGTAATGCCCAATCAAGTCTCAAAGGAGTCAAGATGATTAGTATATGCATGTATTGCTTTCTCGGTGTTTATCAATTGCCCCGCTATAATTTGTTCACCCAGCAAGTTATCTATCTTAAGGAGAGCCACCTCTAGTGAACTATGGATCCCGGTCCTTGTCTTTTACATACAATCTACAATCTATTTATGCTTTGTGTTTACTTTCTGCAAACTATTACTTCTTTCCATTCGATACGTTTAATCCTTTGTTTTCAGCGAAACACGGTGAGATTGACAACCTCATCGCAAGTTGGGGACAAAGTTCTGTGGTTGTGTTGTGCAGGTCTCCATGTTGCTACTAGCACCGGTAGTGCGCCCTGCCAAAGCTCAGCTAGTAACACCTTTGAGGTGTTTCCGTGCTCCTACTGGTTCGATTAAACCTTGGTTTCATAACTGAGGGAAACTTGCTGCTGTGCTCATCATACCTTACTCTTGGGGTTCCCAACGAGCTCTACATCAACACCGCCATCAAGCATGTTTCTGGGCGCCGTGCATTGAGCCATCAATAGTCAAACTTACACAAAGTCCTCGCAAAAAGAACATAAGAGGAAGCAGAGGATGGCCGCCGGCAAAGCAGAAACGGCAGCACGGGGAGCACCCCGACGGGGCGCTTTAACCCACACCAACCGCACATCAGATCCACCGGAGAAGGGAGGCGTACGCCATGCAAAACCGGCGCACCATCGCCGATGCTCCAGGGTGGCTAACTCTAACCCTAGTTTCGAGCAGGGGTCAGCGCGGCCATGAGAGAGACCTAGCGGCGAATCTGCTCGAATAGAAGGAAGCAGCGTCATCGACTTAGTCACCCTGCGCCATGGCGGCGGCAACGACGGCCGGATTCGGCCGAAATCGTGTGCGGCGGCGACAACAGACGGAGGAGGTGACCGCATGCGCGAGAGAGCGAGAGAGGGGAGAGGAGTGTGCGTACATGGGGGTACTAGGCCTATGGGCTGCCTAGTACTACCCTAGTGGGCGTAACCAGGCCAAGTGGGCCGGACCAGCCCAGTGGGCCAGGCCCGTATATTAATAAGGTTATTTAAAAGAGGAATAATTAGAAATATACCCCTGAAATAAAAGCAACTCTAGATAAATATATAAAAATCTTAAAAATACAAATAATATCTCCATGAACTCACAAAGATATTTTCTATTGAGTAAACTTAATCAATAGAATTTTTGGCAATTAAAAATTAAGGTTATTAGTAAAAGGACGCTAATTCCTTTTGAATTTTACAAAAAATATAGGAAACATCTAAAATTGAATATAATTCACTTTTAAGATCCTAAATGAATATATTATTATAGAAAAAATACTAATTTGTATTTTTGAAAAGTGAATTTGGTGTGATGGAAATAAATCCTATTTCCTTAAAGGAATTTCAGAAAATATTTAAATAAAATAGTAAGCTTTTACTAAAAGGGTAAAACATTCAAAGAAGCAAATAATAAATCATTGCATGACATTACTATGCATTTCATATTGCTTCTTTAAATATTGTCCTTATCGGGCAATAATAGTTCTCTGTAGAAACTGGAGCTCAAGGTCAGGTGGAAGCATCCGACTTCACTACCTTGCAGTTACAAGGCAAGTTCATAACTTGCTCATGTCCTTTGAAGAGTCTTTATCAAAGATAATGCAAATGTTGTCTTATCGTCTATGATCTGGAAAGAAAATGATATCTTCTCTAATAAATAAGATGTAGTATCATCCTAAGTGATGATAAAGATCAGCAATGGAACTTAGGGTTCCAATTGCATAAGTCACATAGGCTTAACAACCCATGACAATTCTAGTGCCGTATAATACGCGTTAACCATGAGATTTGGAATGGGACAGAGAAGTCAGTTGTATCTTCTTCCTTTCATATGGAGGCAAGATGACCTTATCGTGACGTTGGGATTCCCTGTATGGATCCAACATATGGGTGGGCACCCTTAGGACAGACGATTTTGGTATCTAGATTATTTATGAGTGGCTGCTGGAGGTATAGTCGGGCCTTTTATGGAGCTTACCAGGGGCATCACTACTTCATAGAGTCTTCGGGAACTCACTAGGGTTATAGCTTGCCCTAGTTGGAGGCTTAACGGAGGTGTAGTCAACCCCGAAGGATCGTGCAGACATATGGGGTCGCGGAGAGGGCAGTGATTGGCTTGGATCACCTACTAGGCCCCACATCATAGAATTGTGGATGGGAAAGTACGCCCGGTTGTGCAATAAGGAGATAGTCTCTCATGGGTAAAGCAACGCATCCCATGGGTAAAGCTACGAACGCGGCAGGAAAGGAACTCCATGAAGTTTTGGTCAACCTGTGAAAGCTGGTGGGCATAGTTTTGATAATAAAATCAATCTTTGAAGAAATGTTTATGAAAATTGCATAGTACCAAGGACATATTGTCCGAGGTGGTAGATAGAGCATCAAACTTCCCACATTGCATATAATGAACTTTCTAGGTAACGCTGTTACTCACTCTTTCCTTTGAACCCCTGCTTAGACTCTGAGAATCCAGAAGACACTTCGATGTACGTAGCTGATGGACAAGAGGACGTCTGCTACGAGGAACCCGACCTGTCCAGAGGAGTTGAAGGGGTGGACTACGAGATACACTATGGAGTGGAGGGCAACGAGTCCGAGTAGTTGCCTTAGTTATTAGTAAACCAATTTAGCCGAGCAACAGGAACTATATAGAATAAGTCATTGAGCTCAATTCGAAGTATGAGTTTGAATTTTTATATCTTCCGTTGAAACTACTTAAGTTTGGTTTGTATTTTCATAATATTTGAAGTTTGAGAACTCTTGGTTTGTAATAATGAAGTGTGTATGTTTGTAATATGGACCCACAATGTTTCTATTGTACCACTTTGGGGGGTGTGATATTTACAGAACGATGTTCTGTGAATATCATATCAACGACTATAGTGTACTACATATGTAGTGGTATGCTGGGTCACCGCAGCTGGTATCAGAGCAATTTCTTTGACCTTAGGTTGGAAACCTAGTAAAGGGAAATAACTGTAGGAGTCTAGGAGCCACAGTAAGGAGTTCTCTAGATCATATGATGAATATTCAACTGGGAATATTTTGTTATATTTTTTAGTGCGATAATTCTTTATTGTGATGCATCATTATAATTAATGTATACTAATTATATTTATATCTACACAGTGGAAATGGCACCAACTTTCCAAAACAGACTTTGGCAAGGAAAGAAGAGACTCTCGATGATTATCAGGGGGCTTTAACTGAATAGCTTCGAGAACTTCTGAAGGTTTTTGGTTGCATAACTAATGTCCCAGTAAATACCATTACCTATCATGATGGGCGAATGTTAGTCAAATATCGTGTTAGCATCCAACTACCAAAGAAGCTTGGTTTATATCACAGCTTACCTATGGGAGAAGGTAGAAGTCACCTAGCAGCATATCATGTTGCTATTGTGGAGGCAATAGCCAATGTTCGGGAACATAAGGCAGAAGAGTTAGCTGGAAGCACATATTCTATGATTCCTCATGACTCTATAGACGAGGAACCGGAACCGGATCATCTTACTTTAGTAAGGAAACATCCAAAATAAGCCTCTAAGTTTATGGATCTGTATCGATTGATGGTTGGGTCTTTGTATAAGACACATCAGGTTATCGTAGAAGATCGGGTTGATATGCTAGAGGATCTAACAAATCCTGAAAGAAGGGAGAAGTTAGCATCTAAACTAGAAAATGAAGCAGTTGATAGGGTTAACCCAGTTTTCAAGGATATACCTATAGATCCAACATCTTTTACACCATATCCCTATTCACCAATACCAGAACCTATTAGATATCCTGATGAGAGCACTAGTTATCTAGTACCACAGAGTTCTTGGGGAACTGAAGACTCGGAATTACCTATTGGAAATTCTGAAGGATGGAGGTACGGATCAATGGATGGATCTGCCAGGAATCCTATTCATGTGGAAGATTCAGTTGGAAATACCGGGCAGACTAGTCGCATGGGCGTATGATCTTATTCCGTTGATGGAAGAGATGTCCATGTGGAAGATGTAGAGTCCAAGGAGGAAGATCCTGAAGAAAGGGTGTTTAAGCCAATAGAAAATTATCCTACTCCAGATAATGTGCACCATCCAATCATAGATGAGGACTATCATAACTAGTAGAGTACTTGGGGGGCACCATAAGGGGAATATTCTGTAGATTCCTCTAGAAATGGGATGTAGGAGATGGATGAAGAAGAAATGATGAGGATGATTCAGTAGATACTTCAGATGAGTTGGAAGGTATGGATACACTTCAGTTGAATGATGTGTCATGTCCGGAGACTTCTGATACTAAATATCGTCTGTCGAAGATGCAAGTCGTTTCACAGTTGGTGCGTCATACTTCACGTCAGCACGGTTGTACTCCGGGTATGTACGACGAACGACACAACTTTTGGGGAGTGTGACTCTGATTAGGAGCATCTCTGCAGGAGATGAGAGTTGGAGTTGGAAGACTTGACGTAAATAAATAAGTGAGATAGTACCACATGAGTTTGTAATGTTTAATGAGTAAGGGCTTGTAATCACGTTGTATAAATTATATTGCTTGTAATGTAGAATATGTGTGTAATGCATATTTGGTTCTTATTTGGATCTTGTTTTCCATTGTGTGACTAGTTTTGTGCATGAAGTTGAGCTCAGAAAACATATGCATAATGTAATTATGAGTATTTGCTTATGTTATAGGACTAGGGGGTTATGGAAACGGGTGTAGAAAACGAGACTGAGCAGCAACGCATGGAGCGTGAAGCCAAAGAAAAGGCGGATGAAGACGCCAGAATGCAAGAAAATTTACCACCACAACCACCAATGAGGCCACTGATGGATCAGAACTTTATGCAGTACATGCAAATGATGCAAGAGTCACAAAACAAATTCATGGAGGGGTTAGCAGACCGTGTGGGATAGCCGAGGGCACCTCAAGGACGTGGTGTTAGTCTTTCAGATTTCCAGGATACCAGACCTTTACCTTTCGCATCCGCTCCAAGACCAATGGATGCAGAGGACTGGTTAATGGATACCGAAAGAAAGTTGAGAACTGTAGGATGCAATGAGGAAGAGAAGTTGAGGTATGCAACGCATTTATTAACCGGACCCGCCGCGTCATGGTGGGAGAGTCAGCTCGCAATGCAACCTCCAGGAAGAGAGTATAATTGGGAGGAGTTCAAACAAATATTCCGTGAATATCATGTTCCGGAAAGTATCACAGAGTTGAAGCGTAGGGAGTTTGAAGAACTGCAACAAGGATACTCCAATGTCATGAAGTATATTCGAGAGTTTAGTGATTATCTCGTTATGCTGCTGAAGAAGTTAACACGTAGGCGAGTAGGAAGAAGAGGTTCATGCGTGGACTAAATCCATATGTGAAGATCCAGTTGAGGCTTGCCAACACTCAAACTTTTTAACAGTTGCTTGATGCAGCTATCACCTTTGAAGATGATTACAAAAATGTCCAAGAGGATCATAGGAAGAGGACAAAGAAGGAGACAAAGAGGATTCAGGCAAGTAAACCCAAAACCAATATGGAGTTTCAACCCAGAAACCGACCCTACAACAACAACAGGAGTATCAACAACACTGGAGGACAATTCAACCCGAGAAGGAATGTCATATGTCATAATTGCAAACTTCCGGGACATATCAACAAGGATTTTCAGAAACGAGTGATAATTTGGTATGGATGTGGGTTAAAGGGTCATATCAAGCCTGATTGCCCAAACATACCACTCGGTGGTTGGCCCACAAAAGGTGGAGGACAAGCCAGTGGAGGCGAAGGTGGACTATCTAACAGAGGTGGAAGCTATACCAAAAATAATAATGGCAAGAGGGGTAGACCTACGGGAAAGCTGAATTGCGCAACCTTGGAGGAGGTGGATAACTCAAATCAGGCGGTGATAGGTACGCTCAATATTCTCACAAATCCCGGAGAGGTTTTATTTGATACTGGTGCAACTACTTCTTTCATATCTGAAGAGTTTTGTGATAAATTCGGGATTAGAAGGGCACCGTTAGAAAAACCTATGACCGTAGTTACCGCCGGAGGGATCATGGTAGTTAGACATATTAAACTAAACCAAGTCATCTAAATTTGTGGTCAAACCTATTATGCGGATCTTTATGTGATCCCATTAAAAGGAATAGCAGTAGTGCTGGGAATGGATTGGATGACAGACTATGGAGCTCAGATCAATTGTGAAGAGAAAACCGTTTCAATCAGGTCTCCAAGTGGAGGAAGGATAGTCTATCAGGCGGATAAACATAGTCATATCATGGTAGATTTGTAGTTGAACTCAATGAAGGAGGTCAAATTAGAAGATATTCAAGTGGTGAAGGAGTTTCAAGATGTTTTTCCAGCAGAATTAACAGCAATGCCACCTGATCGGGAGATTGAGTTCACTATTAACCTGATACCTGGTACAGCACCAATAGCTCAAGCACCATATAAGATGGGGCCCAAGGAATTAAAAGAGCTTAAGGAGCAAATTGATGAATTATCCTAGAAAGGATTCTTAGAGGAAAGTGTATCTCCGTGGGGAACTCCAGTGATCTTGTGGATAAACGAGATGGTGGACAGAGAATGTGTGGGGATTATAGAAATCTCAACAATGTCACTATCAAGAACAAGTACCCATTACCAAGGATACAAGATTTATTTGACCAAGTCAAAGGAGCAGGAGTATTCTCCAGAATTGATCTAAGATCAGGATACCACCAGATAAAAATTAAACCTGAAGATGTTCCTAAAACAACATTTGTGTCAAGGTATGGACATCATGAGCATTTAGTTGTACCTTTTGGTCTGACTAATGCACCAACAATATTCATGAATTTGATGAACAAAATCTTCATGCCGTATTTGGACAAGTTTGTCATAGTATTCATCGATGATATTCTGATATACTCCAAAGATACAGAAGAGCATGCAGAACATTTGAGAGTAGCATTACAAATCTTAAGAGAACATAAGCGTTATGCTAAGTTCAGTAAGTGTGAATTTTGGGTGGACGAAGTAGAGTTTCTTGGTCATGTGATCAGTAAGGATGGAATTGCTGTAAATCCATCCAAGGTTCAATCAGTACTAGACTGGAAGGCACCAACCAATGTGAAGAAAATCTGAGGTTTCCTAGGTATGGCCGAATATTATCGGAGGTTCATTGAAGGTTTTTCCAAAATAGCTAGACCAATGACCAAATTGTTAAGAAAGAACACACTGTTCATATGGGATGAGAAGTGCGAGGCAAGTTTTCAGGAGTTGAAAACCAGATTAACTACCGCACCAATCCTAGCCATTCCAGAACCGGGAAGGGATTACATAGTATACTGTGATGCATCAAAAGAAGGATTAGGTTGTGTTCGTATGCAAGATCGTAAGGTAATTGCTTATGGATCTAGGCAATTGAAACCACATGAAGTGAACTATCCAACCCATGATTTAGAATTAGCAGCAGTAGTGTTTGCTTTAAAAGGATGGAGACATTTTATCTATGGGGCAAGATGTGAGTTATATACTGACCACAAAAGTCTCAAATATTTCTTCACTCAAAAGGAATTGAATATGAGGAAGAAGTGGTGGCTGGAGTTGATTAAAGATTATGATCTAGCAATCAATTATACTCCTGGAAAAGCAAATGTTGTGGCAGATGCTTTAAGTCGGAAAAGCACAGATATACAACCTTTGAATAGAGAACTGCCAAAATAATTACAAATGGATTTGGAAAGGATGGAGATATAATTTATAAGCACAACAGTTCTTGGAGGATTAGCTACCATGCGGGTAATTGAAGAGCGAAGTAGTGAACTTTGACATGAAATCTTTAGACATCAATATGAAGATCCTTTTATTACTGAAGAACTTCGAAGAATCTGTCAAGGTCAAACATCAGTTTTTCACCTAGGAGATTGTGGGGCTTTATGGTTTCAAAACCTTCTTTGTGTACCCGATGTGCCAGAGATTCGAGAAGTGATACTTTGAGAAGCCCATGAAACATCATATTTCATACATCCGGGTAGTACAAAGATGTACATGGATTTAAAGGAATTGTTCTAGTGGAATAATATGAAAAGAGATATTGCAAAATATGTATCGGAATGCCATACTTTCCAAAGGGTTAAGGAAGAACATCAAAGTCCAACAGGACCATTACAGCCTTTGGAAATTCTAGAATGGAAGTGGGAAGAAATTGGTATGGATGTTATCACAGGACTACCCATGACATCTAAGCGAAAAGATATGATATGGGGAATCGTGGATAGACTCACAAAAAGTGCACATTTTATTCTAGTGAACCAAAAGGATACTGCTAAGAAATTAGTGGAAATTTATGTCAAGGAGATTGAAAGTAAGCACGGTGTACCCAAAAAAATTGTGTCTGATAGAGGATCTATGTTTACATCAGCATTTTGGAAACAATTACATGCAGCACTGGGTTCAAAGTTGGATTTTAGCACAGCTTATCATCCAGAAACTGGAGGTCAGACAGAGAGGACCAATCAAATCTTAGAAGACATGCTTAGAGCTTGTGCATTAGATATTGGAGGTTCGTGGTAAGATCATCTACCATTGGCAGAATTTTCCTATAACAATAGCTACCCGAGTAGTCTGAAGGCAGCACCTTATCAAGTACTATATGGAAGAAGGTGTAGATCACCTATATGCTGGTATGAGCCTAGTAGTAGCAAAGAATTTGCACCAGATTATATCAAGGAAAGACAAGATATCATCGATATCATTAGAGATTGGTTGAAGATAGCTCAGAGTTGACTAAAGTGTTATGCTGATCAAAGTCGTAGATCATGGCATCCAGAAGTAGGAGATATGGTATATCTCAGAGTAAGTCCGATGAAGGGAGTGAAGAGGTTCGGAGTCAAAGGAAAATTAAGTCCAAGGTACATTGGACCATTCAAGATATTAAGTCAGAACAGAACAATAACTTATGCTCTAAAGTTACCAAAGAGGTTAGCTCAGGTTCACAATGTGTTCCATGTTTCACAACTGCGGATATGTCTAAAAGTTCCCGACGATGCTATCACTTATCAAGAGATTGAGTTACAAGCATATTTGACTTATGTTGAGAAACCCTGTAAGATTCTGGAGGAAAACTGGAAAAGGTTGAGAAATAGAGAAATCAAATATTGCAAGGTACAGTGGGAACATCACCCAGAACGAGAAGCTACCTGGGAGAAAGAAGATGACTTGAGGGAAGCATATCCGGAATTATTCAGGTACCCATCTGCAAACTTCGGGATGAAGTTTAATCTAAGGGGGTAAGTCTGTAACATCCCGGCATTAGGATCCAATGAAGGGTAGAAATAGGAATATAAGTTTGTGCATGCACGCATCTGTAAAATCAGGGTAAATTTTTCGCCAAACAAAACACTAAAGGGATCACAGTTTCTTTCACTAACTAGAGGTGGAATAGCTCTTGTTAGTGATTGCTATGAATTTTGACATGACCTTTAAGCAGTATTAAGAATTTGGGGAAATTACTTTGAATTCAAATTTGAAATTCAAATAAAATTAAAAGTATCTAAATATTAGAAGTTATTAGTGTTGAAGGGTTTTCCAAGAGAAAACCTTATTAACATTGTTTGGTTTTAATAAAGAAATAGTAATCAACAATAAGAATTAATGAGAAGGAAAATTAAATAAGAAATAATTCTTATTTCTCTATTTTATAATAAGGTCACAACTGATGACAAATACATCAAAGGTATAAGGTTACCAAGAACAGAAATTTAACTTTATTAACTTGTAATGATATCTTTACAAGATCCTTTACAAAAAGATTAAAAAGAAGGTTACAAGAAGAACCTATACTAACTATCTATTTCTATACTAATCTTGTGAGTCCAGATCTTGTTCCTGCAAATAAGATAAACAACTAGAAAGGAAAATTAGGGGTTAGTTAGATAATTTTTACTCTCAGTGTTGAACAGTGAAGTGCACTGTTCATGGTACATCATTGAGTAAATAAAAGGGTAAGTTTCACCAAAAGTGAAGTATCTGTTCTTGTAAATAGTTAAGGTTACAGTAAAAGACAAGTAGATAAAAGTAAGTTTCACCAGGCTGTCAATCAGTAAACAGGTAAGAGTAAAAGGCCAAGTTACTTGAGCTGATCCACATGCACATCACACACACATACAACTTAGTCGACTAACTGCATGGTGTGTGTTGTCAAGCTAACAGCAGCAGTACAAGCTACCATACATAGCACTAGTCGAAGGAGAACAAAGGAGCTCATTTCTCCTTCTCAGGCACACACTCACAGCTATAGAGCTTGTTGAAACCATAGCCAAATACTCCACCAACTTAACCCAAATCAACCATCATATTTCCACTTGATGGTAACATAAGGAGGAGGTGGAGTAGGTGGAAAGAAAGGTCAAGCACAAAGTCACAAGAGCAGCACCAGGTGATGCAGAGCTAGAGCAGGCAGCAAGCAACACCCAAACATCATCGACCAACAAATAATCTGGTGAGTTCAAATAACATCACCACATGATCAGATTATCATAGAGTTCAATAAGAATATGTTGTTTACCTAATCCTCTCAGAAAAACACCCAAGTGGGTGTATATTCATCCCAGAAGTATTTAGATGAAAGCCAATAACACATCCTTACAAACAAATTCAAGATCTCAGCCTATGCATCATAGATCTTGGATATAAATTTAAATCTCCACATTCATATATAATAGCAGCCTTAGAACAAGATTCAGGGCACATCTCTTATGGAGTAGCACCTCTAAAATCTATTGATCTTAAGGATCTATATTTAATAGTGAAGATGACAATCATTTTCTTCAAGAATTTAAGAATCATTAGCTGATATCATGCATCAGAGCACATCTATGAGGGACAGCTAGTAACAACTTAATTTTACCTAGCTATGCCTCAGACCATCATCATAGGCTAATAGACTATAGCATCTTAGGATAATAAAGCCAGCAGAAGCTTTCCATTCATTTAGCCAGCCATACTTGGAGATGGGTATAATTTGGACAATAGAAGAATGAACACTTGTGTATCATTCTAAAGAAGGTGTCACAAGTACCACTTCTAAAACCAAGCAAATGCTTTACTTATATTCCATCAGTAAACTTGTAGTTAGCTAACTAATCATTTTCCTGAAATAAACACTCAGGAATCATAACCACGGTTGTTTTTACAAAATTAGAGAATCATAGGAGTATCATATTAACTCCAATCTGAAAGATCAACACAAACTAGTGTATAAAGATCAAGTGAACATTACTGACAGAACCATTGTCGGTATTAAACCTTGAACCCCAATTAGGGATATATCACTGGAGGCACACCGAGGTTATCGAGCAAGGCAGAGAGGAGCACAGAAGGGGAATAGTCAAACTTACACAAAGTCCTCGCAAAAAGAACCGACGAGGAAGCAGTGGATGGCCGGCGGCGAAGCAAAAACGGCAGCACGGGGAGCACCCCGACGGGGCGCTGCAACCCACACCGACCGCACGTCAGATCCACCGGAGAAGGGAGGCGTACGTCGTGCGAAACCGGCACACCATCACCGATGCTCCAGGGCGGCTAACCCTAACCCTAGTTTCGGGCAGGGGTCAGCGCGGCCATGAGAGAGCCCCAATGGCGAATCTGCTCGGATAGAAGGAAGCGGCATCATGGACTTAGTCACCCTGTGCCGTGGCGGCGGCAACGGCGGCCGGATCCTATTTCCTTAAAGGAATTTCAGAAAATATTTAAATAAAATAGTTAGCTTTTACTAAAAGGGTAGAACATGCAAAGAAGCAAATAATAAATCATTGCATGACATTACTATGCATTTCATATTGCTTCTTTAAATATTGTCCTTATCGGGCAATAATGATTCTCTGTAGAAACCGGAGATCAAGGTCATGTGGAAGCATCCGACTTCACTACCTTGCAGTCACAAGGCAAGTTCATAACTTGCTCATTGATACATTGCAAATGTATCTATAATTTTTGATGTTCCATGGTTGGTTTTATCCACTTTCTTGTGTTTTGTTCCAACTTTGGAGTACTTTTCATATGATTTCTTGGACTAACCTATTAACAAGAGCCACAGTGCCAGCTGCCTGTTTTCTGCTGTTTTTGGTTCCAGGAAAGTCAGAAAATGAATATTCTAGGAATTGGACGGGACAAAGCTAAAGTGCCTATTTTTCCGGAAGGGATCAAGTGCCAGAATACGAGACGGAGAGGGGCCAGGGGCCGGCCACACCACCTGGCCGCGTGACCAGGCTTGGCCCGCACCAGGGGGTGGTCTGGCCGACCCCAGCACCCCCTCAGCCTCTCCTTCCGCCTATAAGTTGCCCTCGGGATGAAAACCCTAGCTACCCGATCAAAAAATCCACGAAAGAGTCTGTAGCCGCCGTCATCTCCATCCCTAGATCGGGAGGGATCTGAAGCTCTTCGCGTCACCATGCCAGAGAGGGGAATTCACCCTGGAGGCCTTCTTCATCACCATGCAAGCCTCTAGTGTGATGCGTGAGTAGTTCATCCTTGGACTACGGATCCATGTAGTAGCTAGATGGCTGGTTTCTCCTCCTTTGTGCTTTCATGTTTAGATCTTGTGAGCTCCGTTCACGATCAAGATCATCTATTTGTAATTCATACATGTTGTGTTTGCGGGGATCCGATGGATATTGAGATGCTATTTCAGATTCATTATTGATTCTATCATGTCTTTGTTATTTGAGATCTTGCATGCTTTCTGTTGTTAGTAGCTATGTTGGCCAAGTAGATGCTAGCAAATCCAAGAGTTAGTATTTATGCTCGATAGTGGGTTCATGCCTCTGGTAATCTGGGGAAGTGACAGAAATCTCTAAGGTACTAGATGTGCTATTGGTACTAGGGAGAAAACAACAATCCTTTGTTCATAAAACAATTGTATTGTTTACCTTACACGCGGTTCGTAAAGCAATAATCTGTTGCTTACAACTTAATACTGGAGGGGGTTCGGATGATAACCTGAAGGTGGATTATTAGTCATAGATGCAGTTGGATGGCGGTCTATGTATTATGTTGTATTGCCCAATCAAGTCTCAAAGGAGTCAAGATGATTAGTATATGCATGTATTGCTTTCTCGGTGTTTGTCAATTGCCCCGCTGTAATTTGTCCACCCAGCATGTTATCTATCTAAGGAGAGCCACCTCTAGTGAACTATGGATCCTGGTCCTTGTCTTTTACATACAATCTACAATATGTTTCTGCTTTGTGTTTACTTTCTGCAAACTTTTACTTCTTTCCATTCGATACGTTTAATCCTTTGTTTTCCGCAAAACACGGTGAGATTGACAACGTCATCGCAAGTTGGGGACAAAGTTCTGTGGTTGTGTTGTGCAGGTCTCCACGTTGCTACTAGCACCGGTAGTTCGCCCTGCCAAAGGTTAGCTAGTAACACCTTTGGGGTGTTTCCTTTCTCCTACTGGTTCGATTAAACCTTGGTTTCATAACTGAGGGAAAACTTTCTGCTGTACTCATCATACCTTCCTCTTGGGGTTCCCAACGAGCTCTACGTCGATCGTCGAGTGCATCAAGATCTTTTCTGGCGCCGTTGACGGGGAGTCAAGGACATCTTCACAAGGGGAGTCCCTCATAACCAATCTCTTTACTTTGTTGTTTTTGTTTTGCTTAGTTTCTTTTTTCTTTGTTTGCTTGTTTTGTTCTTCAAAAAACACAAAAAAATTAGTTTTACTAGTTTGCTTTCTTATTGGAAAAACACAAAAAAAATTAGTTCCTATCTTGAGTGCCACTATGTCTAGCCTTGCTCCAATCGCTATGTCACCCGAGGAAATGATTTTCACTTTTAAACAAGGAATTGAGGAAAGTTTTAAGGAAGCTTGGTCTAGAATCTCTGATCTACATGAAAAAACTGAGCCTAAAATGACTCAAAGCTTGTTCCTTAGCAGTTTTTACCTTGGGATTGCTCTTTGCTATAGATATGCTCTAGATGCTGTTGTGGGAGGAGATTTCCTCCAATGTAATGAGGATGATGCTACTAATGCTATAAAGAAATTGATCCTCACTTACAACATGCCTAGCCAAACTGATACTTCCATCGCAAACATATTTGCTAGGTTGGATACTCTTGAGGCTAGCACTACTAGATTAGAAGGGTGCTGTAATACGCTTAGGGAGAATCACAAGTATGTTCCAATAAATTCTGAACCATCAAAGTGGCTCTCTATAGTAAAGATTGAGATAAACACTGGAACTTTCCAAGCCCGCTGCGATATCATGTCTGAATTTTGTCTTATGCACAAAGATATTTATGAATCTTTGAATCTTTGGGGGCTTACTGAAGGAGGAAAAGAAATATCTCTTGATCATAATGCTACCTTATTTCCTATTGGAATAGCTGAAGGAGTGTTTACAAAGATCCTTGGGAAAATGATTTCTACTGATTATCTTGTTATTGAATGTGCAGGAAAAGGACAAATTAGACTTGGAAGATCCCTACTAGAACTCCTTGGAGCAATAATAGATGTGGGAAAGGGGACCATGTAACTTTCTTCTCCACCAAACAATCACATTTTCCCAAAGTTTAAGAATAAAAATAAGAGAGGTAAGGGCAAGAAAGTTGGTTTTAATGCTTCTTCACTTGAGAACACTTGATTCTTTCTTTGCTTCTTATGCCTAACTTAAAGGCGTTAAAGAAAAGTACTTGTTGGGAGATAACCCAAGAGTTTTAGATGAGTCTTAAAATTTATTACCTCTGTAATAACCTTTCCTTATCCTTTTTATTTTCTTTTTGTTGCAAGAGTAACCTCTAATGAGAGTGAAGTAATGATTCGGAAAGTTGCTGTCCCGAAACAGATTTTTGTGCTTCACCATAAAAATTCGTGAGAGATTTCTGTATGTCGGATTGATCTGTAATTTCTTGTGCTTCTGCCCCAGGTTATTATCTAACTTTAGTTAGTTCAACACTTTTTGATTTGAGCAACAGAAGGTCTTCGCAAAAATTCGTCTTTACCTGCTGGTCTGTTTTGACAGATTTCTGCCATTTTCTGCATTTGCTTCTTGTGGGTTCCTTTTTGAGTTCTTTTGGGGAATGGAGATTTTTGAGGGAAGTGATAAAGTAGCTAGTGTTCTAATGGAAGTTTATTTGGTGTTATAACTGAACCTTGAGACTTATTTATCTTAAGTGCACTAATGTTGCTAATGAGATTTGTGTGAAGTTTTGTATGAAGAAAATTTTTCAGGTGTATAGAAGGAATGAGTAATGAGATGCATGATGGACTAAAGATCAAGCTTGAAGATGCCACGCGTGTCACCCCAAGAAATATCCAAGAAGTGCAAGCGTCAAAGCTTGGAGATGCCCAAGGCATCCCCTTCTTCATCAATAAAAATTCCAGGTTTCTTCCAAACGCTTCATTTTTATTGTTTCATGCACAATTGTGTTTTTCTTGGAGCGTCTTCCTTTTAATTTTTGTTTTGGTTTTTAGTTTGCTTGGTTTTCTTAGTTTTCTGAATAAGTTGGCTGTACCCCCTCTTTCATACATTGGTTTGCAAATAGTTTGGTTTGGTTTGGAAAAGAGTAGGAAAGTTCATGCTTATGTGGTAAAAAGAGCTCGTTTTTGACTGTGGCTATGCTTTGTCATGCCATGCTTGATATTGTTTTGGCTTTATGCTTAGTATTCTTTGCTGTAGCATGACTTGTTATAAACAATTGAGATTGCTTAATGTGCCTTGGATGAATCATGCGTTGTTTTAGCATATTAAAGCATAGTATAGTGGTATTCTCCTTTGGTTCTTTAGGGTTGACTTGGCACATACTCACACCATGTTATGACTTTCACAAGTCACCATAGCCTTTATGATCCTTTAGTTTTCAACTTGTAGTGTCACTTTATGCTTTGATCAATGATGTTTTGTCGCTCTACATGATTATGGCCATTATTGCTCTCTTAGTTTGTCGCTCCCAGTCTTTTGCTAGCCTCCACAACAAAATATGAGTTCCACTCATGCATCCAACTCCCTAAACCAAGTTTTTCCAAAGATTCCACCATACCTACCTACTAGCTTATGCTATTCCAAGTATATTCATGCTTTTGTCTACCTTTCACTTGTTATGAGAAAACTAGTGATTAAAGCTCTCACGAACTTGATGGCACACTTTACTTTATTGCCTCTAAATAAAGTTGAACCATTGGGTCCTTCTTTGTTGCGTATATGCTTGCGCTTTATAAGTTGAAGTTAGCAGAACCATGTTTCATGGGGAACACTTTCAACATTGCACTTGTACTTTGTACCCCGTTGATATTATGCTCTTTTGCTTACGGATCCCGGCGGTGTGAAATAAAAGTGGAACTTGTAAGATCATGGAGTTTGTATGTGTGTTAGAGAAACGCCTGGGCCGCTAGGCTAAGCCATGCCTAATCATGGTGGAAACTTGCAGCATCACCATAATGAGCACTCTATGAAGCATCCTCTATAAAAACCTATGCAAATAGCAAATAAAAAGATCGCTGAGATGCTCATTGTCTGCTTGCCTTGTCATTTTGATTATGGGAAAGCTCCCGTATCATGTGCAAGGGGTACCCCGTTGGCGGTTCTTAATGATACACATATACTTACAATGACAAGAGCTTACTCGTGACTGAAGTTGAGTCGCATGAGGATCGGTCTTCGTAAGTAAGGGGCATGAGATTTCGGTTTATAACTTGTCAAGCATATCCTCTTAGTTGTGTCACTTTAACCTTAATCACCTTCAAGATGCTTTTGATAGGGGCAATGAGAGCTGAAAGCTACAAGTACCATAATTTTTTGGAAGCTCTTTATGAGACTTGAATCCCTACTTCCTTTTACAAAAGGTCTTTCTTCCACCATTATATTGAGTCTCCAACTTCTATCTTTATGCACCTACTTTGAGAGCATAGTGGCCATTCTTAGTTCTATGTGCATTGTCCCAAGACTAGTTGATTGATGCATAACTTGTTATTGCTTGTTTGAAACTATTGTATCTAGTCACTCTTATGAACTTTGAAGGTGTCCCATGCATTTATATTTGCTACTCTATTAAGGGACAAGCTGAATACTATTATGCTATGTTTTCTTTATGTGAAACAAACAAACGTCTTGCAAAGCATGTTATTCATGAATCTTTTGTTTGTGCCTTTTCAAGTTGCATCATAGTTTCTTTGCTTATTGCTAGAACTTTGTCTTTCATGTTATGATTGAAGTACTTTGATCCCAGCTTTGATGTTTTGCAAATACTTTGATCAAGTCTTTGATGGTGCATGTCACCTAAAAAATTATTTCTTTTTATCACTTACCTACTCGAGGACGAGTAGGAGTTAAGCTTGGGGATATTGATACATTTCAAATGTATCTATAATTTTTGATGTTCCATGCTTGGTTTTATCCACTTTCTTGTGTTTTGTTCCAACTTTGGAGTACTTTTCATATGATTTCTTGGACTAACCTATTAACAAGAGCCACAGTGCCAGCTGCCTGTTTTCTGCTGTTTTTGGTTCAGGAAAGTCAGAAAATGAATATTCTCGGAATTGGACGGGACAAAAGCCAAAGTGCCTATTTTTTCGGAAGGGATCAAGTGCCACAATACGAGACGGAGGGTCCAGGGGACGGCCACACCACCTGGCCGCGCGGCCAGGATTGGCCCGCGCCAGGGGGTGGTCTGGCCGACCCCAGGACCCCCTCGGCCTCTCCTTCCGCCTATAAGTTGCCCTCGGGACAAAAACCCTAGGTACCCGATCAAAAAATCCACGAAAGAGTCTGTAGCCGCCGTCATCTCCATCCCAAGATCGGGAGGGATCTGAAGCTCTTACCGGCACCCTGCCGGAGAGGGGAATTCACCCTGGAGGCCTTCTTCATCACCATGCAAGCCTCCGGTGTGATGCGTGAGTAGTTCATCCTTGGACTATGGATCCATGTAGTAGCTAGATGGCTGGTTTCTCGTCCTTTGTGCTTTCATGTTTAGATCTTGTGAGCTCCGTTCATGATCAAGATCATCTATTTGTAATTCATACATGTTGTGTTTGCGAGGATCCAATGGATATTGAGATGCTATTTTAGATTAATTATTGATTCTATCATGTCATTGTTATTTGAGATCTTGGATGCTTTCCGTTGTTAGTAGCTATCTTGGCCAAGTAGATGCTAGCTACTCCAAGAGTTAGTATTTATGCTCGATAGTGGGTTCATGCCTCTGGTAATCTGGGGAAGTGACAAAAATCTCTAAGGTACTAGATGTGTTGTTGCTACTAGGGAGAAAACAACGATCCTTTGTTCATAAATCAATTGTATTGTTTACCTTACACGCAGTTCGTAAAGCAATAATATGTTGCTTGCAACTTAATACTGGAGGGGGTTCGGATGATAACCTGAAGGTGGATTATTAGTCATAGATGCAGTTGGATGGCGGTCTATGTATTATGTTGTTGCCCAATCAAGTCTCAAAGGAGTCAAGATGATTAGTATATGCATGTATTGCTTTCTCGGTGTTTGTCAATTGCCCCGCTGTAATTTGTTCACCCAGCATGTTATCTATCTAAGGAGAGCCACCTCTAGTGAACTATGGATCCTGGTCCTTGTCTTTTACATACAATCTACAATATGTTTCTGCTTTGTGTTTACTTTCTGCAAACATTTACTTCTTTCCATTCGATACGTTTAATCCTTTGTTTTCCGCAAAACACGGTGAGATTGACAACCTCATCGCAAGTTGGGGACAAAGTTTTGTGGTTGTCTTGTGCAGGTCTCCACGTTGCTACTAGCACCCGTAGTCCGCCCTGCCAAAGCTCAGCTAGTAACACCTTTGGGGTGTTTCCTTGCTCCTACTGGTTCGATTAAACCTTGGTTTCGTAACTGAGGGAAAACTTTCTGCTGTACTCATCATACCTTCCTCTTGGGGTTCCCAACGAGCTCTACGTCGATCATCGAGTGCATCACTCATGTCCTTTGAAGAGTCTTTATCAAATATATTGCAAATGTTGTGTTATCAACTATGATCTGGAAAAAGAAAATGATATCTTCTCTAATAAATAAGATGTAGTATCATCCTAAGTGATGTTAAAGATCAGCAATGGGACTTAGGGTTCCAATTGCATATGTCACATAGGCTTAACAACCCATGACATCAGTGATTCTAGCATCGTATAATACGCATTAACCATGAGATTTCGAATGGGACAGAGAAGTCAGTTGTATCTTCTTCCTTTCATATGGAGGAAAGATGACCTTATCATGACGTTGGGATTCCCGGTATGGATCCAACATATGGGTGGGCACCCTTAGGCCCCATGATTTTGGTATCTAGATTATTTATGAGTGGCTGCTGGAGGTATAGTCGGGCCTTTTATGGAGCTTACCAGGGGCATCACCACTTCATAGTCTTCGGGAACTCACTAGGGTTATAGCTTGCCCTAGTTGGAGGCTTAACGGAGGTGTAGTCAGCCCCGGAGGATCGTGCAGACATATGGGGTCACGAAGAGGGTACTGATTGGCTTGGATCACCTACTAGGCCCCACATCATGGAATTGTGGACGGGAAAGTACGCCCGGTTGTGCAACAAGGAGTTGGTCTCTCATGGGTAAAGCAACGCACCTCTATAGAGTGTAGGAATTGTGACATGTTACTCCCTGTTTCGGGAAGGAGCTACGAATGCGGCAGGAAAGGAACTCCATGAAGTTCTGATCAACCTGTGAAGGCTGGTGGGCATAGTTTTGATAATAAAATCAATCTTTGAAGAAATGTTTACGAAAATTGCATAGTAAAAAGGACATATTGTCCGAGGTGGTAGATAGAGCATCAAACTTCCCACATTGCATATAATGAACTTGCTGGGTAACGTTGTTACTCACTCTCTCCTTTGAACCCCTGCTTAGACCCTGAGAATCCAGAAGACACTTTGATGTACGTAGCTGATGGACAAGAGGATGTCTGCTACGAGGAACCCGACCTGTCCAGAGGAGTTGAAGGGGTGGACTACGAGATACGCTATGGAGTGGAGGGAACGAGTCCGAGTAGTTCCCTTAGTTATTAGTAATCCAATTGAGCCGAGCAACAGGAACTATATAGAATAAGTTGTTGAGCTCAATTTGAAGTATGAGTTTGAATTTTATACCTTCCGCTGAAACTACTTAGGTTTGGTTTGTATTTTCATAATATTTGAAGTTTGAGAACTCTTGGTTTGTAATAATGAAGTGTGTATGTTTGTAATATGGACCTGCAATGTTTCTGTTGTACCACTCTGAGGGGTGTGATATTTACGGAACGGTGTTCTATGAATATCATATCAATGACTATAGTGTACTACATATGCAGTGGTATGCTAGGTCACCGCAATATTGATCCGAATGCGCCTCCTATATTCTTCATATGCGAGGCGCATATTGATCCGAATGCGCCTCGGATATTATTTTTGAATTTCAAAAAAAATGACGGCCAGATCTGGATCTGGCCAGAATTTCATCGAAGGCCGTGCCCGTGGCCACTACCACCACAGGCAAGTGCGGGAGGCCATCGCCATGGGGGTTGCTGGAGATGGTGGAGGAGGATGAGGCCACCGGAGGTGGAGGAGGAGGAGGAGGTGGTCGGTTTGGTTGTGGAGGCCATGGCCAAAGTGATCGCCAGAGGAGGAGGAGGTCTGATGACCCACAAGTATAGGGGGTGTATCGCAGTATTTTCTATAAGTAAGAGTGTCGAACCCAACGAGGAGCAGAAGGTGCTAGCTAGTGGTATGGATCAGGAATTCTCTACAAATACTTAGCAAACGGATTTTTAGGGGTTTTTTATAAAGCAGGTAAATAAAGTATGAGTAAATAAAAGACATTAGGAATAAATGCAGCAAGTGGCCCAATCCTTTATGCCGCAAAGGACAAGCCAGTTGTATTACTTAAGATGACCAAACATTCTCAAGGACACATGGGAAGACTGTCAAGTGCTTTCGCTTCGTATAGTTGATTAATCTTCTTTAGCTTGCTAAGTGTTGTGTGGGTGAACCTGTGCTAATGTACCGACCTTCCTAGGACTAATACATACTTGTGATTATACCCCTTGCAAACATCCATAAGTACAAGAAAGTAATTAAGGTAGAAACCTAACCACAGCTTTAAACTCTAAGACGCTTACGTCCCTTGTGCAATGGTTTCCTAATGGGGGTTCAAGTTTCTGTCACTCCGACAACCCCTACGATTAGTAGGAAAATACACAATGCGTTCCCCTAGGCCCATATAGGTGAAGTGTCATGTAGTCGACGTTCACATGACACCACTAGAAGAAGTACACCACAACTTAAATACGAAACTATTGAATCTTTCTCAACACAACTCCACTACTAACAACGTGACTTCTCCCATGTCCTCAAGAACAAAACGAACTACTCACAAGACATCATATGGATCATGATCAGAGATGGAATAATTATGTATAACAATCTGAACATAAACAATAATTCAATGGTTTACTCAATAGCATCAACTACAAAGAGTAATCAACACCGGGAAAGTTTCCCCTAAGAACTATGCAAGATTCAACCCAATTATTACAGCAATATGGAGATGGTGATGAGGGTGCTAATGGTGATGATGGTGGTGATGATGATGATGATCCCGATGAAGTCCAGCTTGATGGTGGTGTTGATGGCGATGATCTCCCCTCTCCGGGAAGGAATTCCCCCGGCAGAAATCTGTCTGCCAGAGAGATCTTTCTCTCTCAGTGTTTTCCGCCCCGCAGAGGCGGCGGAATCTTTCTGTGGTCGCCCCCCGAGTATTAGGGTTTCAGGAGGAATATATACACCAGAGGGGAGAGCCAGAGGTGGGCCAGGGCGGCCAGACCACCTGGTGGCGCGGCCTAGGGTGGCCCGCGCCAGGGGGTGGTTTTGGCCCCCTGTGGCACATCTCCACTCCCTCTTCTGGCAGCCTTCGTCTTATGGAAAAATAGGATTTTCCATATATTTTCCTGGATTTTCTGATCTTTGCGAATTTTGCCTCCAAACAGCACCTTTTCCATCAGAATCCTGACTGCAGCGGTCCATGCTCCAAAAGTCATCAACCATGCAAAAACAGATGAAATAACATAAGTATCATCTCTTAATATGAAATATATCAATGAATAACAGTGAATTATGACATAGAATAGTGATGCAAAATGGACGTATCAACTCCCCCCGATCTTAGACTTTGCTTGTCCCCAAGCGAAACTGAGCTCAATAAACATGACCTCGGGTTTATGGAGTGAAGAGTCGATAAAAAATACGGACAAGAAGCATCACATTCATCAATACATAGATCATAATAGAATACAACTCACTATTATATAACTTAACTTGTAATAAGTAAAGGAAACACAATAAAGATACATAAAGTGAATCATAATTGGTAATGGCAAACTTAGCTCTTGGTCGAAGAATAGTTGATAATTTGCTGGAGTTTCACAAATAATTGGTTTTCAATGATAGCTTTCAAAGTAGTAATCACCAAGATAAGAACAATGTGCAAAACAAGGAACATAAGAAACACGATTGAATAAATCATCATATGAATGAATGAAACACAACAACTCAAAATACTTGCTGAGATAGAAAGGAATATGTTTACTGACTCAACTAAAAATTAAAAGAAAGGCCCTTCGCAGACGGAAGCAGGGATTACAAGCTTCATAAAGAGCTCCCAAAAATTATGATACTTGTTAGCTTTCAGCTCTCATTGCCCCTATCATAGGAATCTTTAGGTGGTTAAGGTTAAAGTGATCAAATATGATGATATGCATTGACAAGTTGTAAATTGAGAATCTCATGTCCCTTGAATACGAGGGCCGCTCCTCATGCTACTCAAGTTTAGTCACCGGCAAGTTCTTCTCATTGTAAGCACATGTGTATCATAGAGAACCACTAACGGGGTACCCCTTGCCCGATGATACGGAAGACTCCCCATATCAAAATGCAAGGCAAGCAGACAACAAGTATCTCAGCAATCTTCTTATTTACCATGGGAATATGGTGCTTTTTTCTCTCTTCCTCTTTTCATAATATCTCTTTTTTTCCTTTTCTCTTTTTTTTTCTCAATATCGGGCTCTTTTTTATAAGAAGAATGCTTCATAGATACTCGTTATGGTTACGCTGCAGGTTTCCACCATGTCAGCATGGATTAGACCAGCGGCCCACGCGTTTCTCTAACACACATGCATAACTCCATGGACTTACAAGCTCCCCTTTCATTTCACACCGACGACATCCATCGACAAAAGAACATGATATCAACTAGGTACAAAGTACCCGTGCAATGTTGAAAGCGTTCCCCATGACAACATGGTTCTGCTAATTCACAACTTACAGAGCGCAAGCATATACGCAACATAGATGGGCACAATGGTTCAAGTTTATTAAGTGCAAGTAAGTAACGTGTGCCATCAAGTTCGTGAGAGCTTTATTCACTAATTTTCACATAACAAGTTTAATTTGGAAGGTAGATAAAAACATGAATTTACGTGGAATAGCAATAATGCTACTAGGTAGGTATGGTGGACACAAATGGCATGGGTTTGGTTTAAAGGAAGTGGATGCACGAGAAAAATTCCCTCTTAGTACATGTTTTTGGCTAGCAAGGCTAGGTAGCAAGTATAAGAGTTGAAGGAAACAAACAAACATACAAGTGATAAAAACAAACATGCAATCTTCCTTGGAAGCACAAAAGATCTTAACTAGAGAATACTAAACTTATGAGCAAATCAAGAAAGAAATATGATGAAATTATTTTTCTTTAGAATACTTTTATCTTTTCATTCAACTCTCAAAAATAGTGTTGCTACTGACCGAGCCAGGTTTGCCAAAACCAACTAAATTAACTCAATGATCCCAAAGTGATACCAATACTAACAACAAGATCAATCATATAACCATGAATTGAAAACTAATATAAGCTATGCAAAAGAGTAAATGATAGAACTTCTCATTAATAATCCATAACGACAACTCACACTAAGGGATACATATCTAACGAGAGAGGGGACACTACCATAATGCAAACCATCCTACATGATAACTTCTCTATTCATGATATGACTCTACTAAAAAGGTAAAAAGATAGAAGATAGTGATGTGATACCGCGGCACTCCCCCAAGCTTGGAACAAACCAAGGGGATGCCAAACCTGATGACGAATTATTCCTTTGGTGGTGGTGGTATCCTCTCAATGAGCTTTTTGATCAGTTTCCCCAAGTCCTCGATCTCAAAGGTGAGATTGCGAATAAGCTACGAGTTTTGCTCAATGCGGCTCATGATCACGTCGGGTTGCGAATTCCAGCTCTTGTGATTCTTTACCCACTCTTCCTCCTTGAAGTCTTCTTTTCCTGCATGGCTAGAACAAGGAAAATCCCAATTGGAGGGTAATTTCTCCTTGGGCATATTCTGGTATTGATACTCATGGATAAGGGTATGGAAAGGATTCTCGGCGCGTGGGGGAAGGGACCAGGGATCTGAACGGTGATGAGGATGCTTCCCTCCAATTGACATAGTCCTGGCAGGGTTTGCCACCACTCCAGTTCTTGCAATGATAGTGTCGGTGTGCTTTGCCTCCTCTTCATCTTCACTCTTGATCTCCTTCTCCTGCCCGAGGTCTTGGAGATCCTCCTCCATAGGCTCCTTTCCTTTATCCTTGGCAGACACCATTGTGCTTCAAAGCTTTCATAGATAGCTCCTGGCAGAAAAACAGATCGAAACAAAAACTTGACGAGAACACGATATACGAACCTCAGGAGATCCGGGGGATTATATATTAAGAAGTTTCACAACAAAAGGAAGGTACTGGGAGAAATCGGGTCGGAAACAGAGTCCGGGGTGGCCACACCACCTAGTGGCGCAGCCAGGGGTGGGCCCGTGCCACAGGGTGGTGTGAGCCTCCCTGGCTCCGTTTCCGTCCCTCTTTCGCTTCGTAGCTTTCCTTATTGTCTAAAAACTGCAAAAATATAGTTGGATAGTATTTTCGTGGAACTTTTCTTACCAGGACTGTTACTTATTTGAAAATGGACTCAGCAGGTCTCTGAATTTGGTATGTAGTAGATTCTTCCGGAGTCACCACTTGAATAACATCGATATCTTCATATTCATACACTTATTACTTGAGTCATAAAACCTTTCACTTCCTTACTACACCATTATCTCCACTAACCTGGAAATTTCTTTCTCACAAAACTTCACACAGTTCTCATTAGCAACATTAGTATAAGTGAAGTGATAAAACCTTTTGAGTTCAACTTCAACTAAAAACCATCAAAACAGAAGCTACTGTATTAAATCCTTCTGAAAACCCAAAAAGAATTCAAAAAGGAAATCGAATAAAGAAGCAAATGCAAGAGTGGCAAAATCTGTCAAAACAGACCAGCGGGTAAAGATAATTTTTTCCGAAAATCTTCTGTCGCTCAAATCAAAAAGTGCAAAACTAACGAAAGTTAAATAACAACCTGGGGCAGAAGCACAAAAAATTACAGCTCAATCCGACATACATAGATCTCACGAATTTTTACGGTGAAGCACAAAAATCTGTTTCGGGACAGCAACTTCCCCAAATCTTACTTCTCTCTCATTAGAGGTTGATCTTGACACAAAAACCAAACAAAACGGGATAAGGAGAGGTTATTACCGAATTAATAACTTCCAGGACTCAAAGAAACAAAAACAAACTGAAAGCAAAAATAAACCGGGGTGTCTCCCAAAAAGCTCTTTGTTTATAGCCATTAAGATGGGCATGATAATTTTGATGATGCTCACGTAGGAATATGAATTGAAATGAAAGAGAGCATTAAGAAGCAAAAACACACACGTTTAAGTCTAACCCACTTCCTATGCAAGGGAATTTTGTAAACAAACAAGTTGTTGAAACCAGAGGCTACTTGCATAAGAAGGCAAAACAAGTGCAACATAAAAACTTTCAGCATAAAACGAGGAAACTTGATATTATTGAGATACATAAGAACACTTTTCCCACTCTCATAGTAACTTTCAGTATCATGCATAAACTTAACAATATAACTATCACAAGGACCATCGTAACACTAATCACTTATTCTAACACAAAACACAGGAATACTAGCTCTCATGACACTACTTTGTGAAACAACATTAGAGGTATCCTTACAAAGGATAGTGTGTCCCTTTTCTTCATTGTTAGTAACAAAGTCTTTCACATTTGCTATTATAGTTTCATCAACCATTTGTTTATCAGGTTCAACAACTTTTTGTGTACTTTCATTAAACATACTACTATCATAGAATGTTCCTTTATTTTAACTGGGAAAGGCATTTTCTCAATATAAGGATCATGTAAAACATGATTAGCAGTATAAACTTCAGTATTTCTTGTAGGAACACTCTTAGCAATATCTTTATTAGGTTCATGATACTTATTCCACTTCTTTTTAGGCACTTCAATATAGGAAGCAAAAGCCTTAAAATAAGAAGCAATAGCTTGAGAGTCTAGACCATAAGCATTTTTAATATTTTGAAAGTCATCAATTCCCATAAAAGATTCAATGCATTCATAATCATAATTTAACCTGACTTTCTACCTTTGTCATTCTCCCAAGCTTCAGCCTTGTCTTGAATACGGTCCAGAAGATCCCATTTAGCTTCTTCTTCCATGCGAGTGAATGATCCAGCACAAGAAGCATCCAATAAATCCTTATCTTGTAGAGGGAGCCTTGCATGAAAGTTATTGATAATAATATTGTTGGGGAGCTCATGAATGGGATATTTGAGCATTAGTAACTTCAATCTCCCCAAGCTTGAGTTGTACTCTCTCCATCAAGAGGCCAAAAGTTGTATATTTGATTTCGATCTTTATGAATCTCACTAGAAGGATAAAACTTTGAATAAAAGAGAGGTACTATTTCCTCCCATTCAAGATCTTGACCATTCTTCAGCAGCTTATACCATTCCACAGCTCTTCCTTTTAGTGATAATGAGAATAACTTCTTCTTAACTTGATCTGTAGTAATACCTGCACACTTGAACAACCCGAATAATTCGTGTATAAAGAGTAAATGGTCACCAGGATGGACAGTTCCATCCCCAACATAGTAGTTATCCATAACACGATCAATAAATATTCTAGGTATTTTAAAAGCATCATTCTCAGCAGGTGGTGGTTCATCTACTACCTTAGCAGTGGTAGTAGCATTACCAAATAAGAAACTCAGAGAAATATCCATAACGAAAATAAAGCAACTAACAGAAGTAAACAATACTCACAGTAGAGGTTTCTTTTACCAGTTCCACTTTCCAATAGCGCTTCACTCCCCGGCAACGGCGCCAGAAAATAGTCTTGAAGACTCACTAGTATAGGGGGTGTACCGCAGTATTTTCTATAAGTAAGAGTGTCGAACCCAACGAGGTGTTGGCTAGTGGTATGGATCAGGAATTCTCTGCAAATACTTAGCAAATGGATTTTTAGGGTTTTTTGATAAAGCAAGTAAATAAAGTACGAGTAAATAAAAGACAGTAGGAATAAATGCAGCAAGTGGCCCAATCCTTTATGCAGCAAAGGACAATCCGGTTATATTACTTAAGATGACCAAACTTTCTCGAGGACACATGGGAAGACTGTCAAGTGCTTTCGCTTCATATAGTTGATTAATCTTCTTTAGCTTGCTAAGTGTTGTGTGGGTGAACCTGTGCTAATGTACCGACCTTCCTAGGACTAATACATACTTGTGATTATACCCCTTGCAAACATCCGTAAGTACAAGAAAGTAATTAAGGTAGAAACGTAACCACAGCTTTAAACTCTAAGACCCTTACGTCCCTTGTTCAATGGTTTCCTAACGAGGGTTCAGGTTTCTGTCACTCCGGCAACCCCTACAATTAGTAGCCAAATACACAATGCATTCCCCTAGGCCCATATAGGTGAAGTGTCATGTAGTCGACGTTCACATGACACCACTAGAAGAAGTACACCACAACTTAAATATCAAACTATTGAATCTTTCTCAACACAAATCCACTACTAGCAACATGACTTCTCCCATGTCCTCAAGAACAAAATGAACTACTCACAAGACATCATATGGATCATGATCAGAGATGGAATAATGATGTATAACAATCTGAACATAAACAATAATTTAATGGTTCACTCAATAGCATCAACTACAAAGAGTAATCAACACCGCGAAAGTTTCCCCTAAGAACTATGCAAGATTCAACCTAATTGTTACAGCAATATGGAGATGGTGATGAGGGTGCTGATGGTGACGATGGTGGTGATGATGATGATGATGATCCCGATGAAGTCCAGCTTGATGGTGGTGTTGATGGCGACGATCTCCCCTCTCCGGGAAGGAATTCCCCCGGCAGAAATCTGTCTACCGGAGAGATCTTTCTCTCTCGGTGTTTTCCGCCCTGTAGAGGCGGCGGAATCTTTCTGTGGTCGCCCCCCGAGTCTTAGGGTTTCGGGAGGAATATATACGCCAGAGGGGAGAGCCAGAGGTGGGCTAGGACGGCCACACCACCTGGTGGCACGACCTAGGGTGCCCCGCGCCAGGGTGTGGTTTGGGCCCCCTATGGCCCATCTCCAGTCCCTCTTCTGGCAGCCTTCGTCTTCTGGAAAAATAGGATTTTCCATATATTTTCCTAGATTTTCTGATCTTCACGAATTTTGCCTCCAAACAGCACCTTTTCCATCAGAATCCTGACTACAGCGGTCCATGCTCCAAAAGTCATCAACCATGCAAAAAAGATGAAATAACTTAAGTATCATCTCTTAATATGAAATATATCAATGAATAACAGTGAATTATGACATAGAATAGTGATGCAAAATGGACGTATCAAGGTCGCCAGAGGAAGAGGAGGAGAAGGTCTCCGAAGAAAGAGGAGGAGGATGCCACCGGAGTTGGAGGAGGAGGATGAGGAGGAGAAGGGGAGAAGGAGGAGAGGTGGAGGAGACGGAGAAGGAGGGGTGGAGGGAAGGAGGGGAGGTGGAGGAGAAGGAGAAGGAGGAGAGGTGGAGGAGAAGGAGGAGAAGGAGAAGGAGAAGGAGAGGTGGAGGAGAAGGAGAAGGAGGAGAGGTGGTAGGTGGCTATTTTGAATTTGAATCCGGCTCTACTTATGCGAGGCGCATATCATATGATATGCGCTATGATATGCGCCTCAAATAGTTTTTTTATTTTTTTGCAGGAAAAATCTTCTTTCGGCCACAACTTTTTACTCTTTTTGAATTTAGGGATTCTATAAAATTCATAATGACCATAGGTCATTGAATTCGAAAAGGAAAATTCGAGACGATCGTTTTGATAGGTTAAAGATTTTTTTGACAACGTATGCAAAAGTTATAGCCGTTTTACCGTGCCATGACCTATTTTTGCAAAATACATCGAAATTCATGTTTTTCAATTTTGTCTAGATCTATACCCTAAAATCTAACTGCAACTCAAAGGAATTATTTTTTTGAAGTTTCTATCATTTTTGTTTATTTTTTACAAAACTTAAAATACGTTCCCGGGGGGTGGGATCTGCCAGGTTATAGGAGGCACATATGAGAATATACGCCTCGCATATTATCAAGTATAGGAGGCGCATATTGCCATATGCGCCTCGCATATTCGACCACAGATCTCCTCCCGGGGCCCTGCAACTTATGCGAGGCGCATTCTTCCCATATGCGCCTCGCCTATCTAATATATTGGAGGCGCATATTATCAAAATGCATCACATAATATGGGGGTGCCATATTTCGTCCGTACATATACTAGAGGAGGCGCATCCTACAAATATGTGCCTCGCCTACTTTAATACTAGAGGCACATGTAAGTGCAGTGCGCCTCGACTATTTTACCAGAGGCGCATATAGTATAAATGCGCCTCAGATGAGCATGTCTCCTATAGCCTTTTCTCTAGTAGTGACGTGGCCTCGACCGTTAGATGCTGATGGGTGGGGCCATGTTGGGATGGGTCTTGCATATGTGGTGAAGGGTAGGGCCTCGTTGGGACAGGCCTTGCATACGTGGTGAAGGGTGGGTCCGCATGGAGACACATCGGACCGTCCATTCTCGCTCACCCAAAGCATTCGCTTCCCCCGAGCCTGGAACAGCTCCCACACCGCTCCTCCTCTCCCCCGCCGTTGTGCCCTCCTACCTTATGTCGTCCTCAGCCCCCCGAGCCGCCCCCTCCCCTAGCCACGGAGCCCACTCCACCTCCAGCTCCGCTCCCGCCCCTGCTAGATCTACCCCTTTCACAGAACAATATGCAACATTGGTTGCTGTACTGGTCCTCCCTATTGAGCGTGGAGAAGATAGGGCGGAATCAGAGGATCAAACGCATGGATTCCATCTGGGTAAGTATAATTTCCATTTGTAGATTGATTATATGAAGTAATTGAGTGTGAATCGCTGGTTCTCAACTAACTACCTTGCTTTTCGAATAGGATTGATCCATCGGTGGCATTTTGGCTAGCGGTTAAACTAGATACTAACATAATTCATGGTTGTGAACAGTATCTCTCTGGATTTTACTTCCTAGTGGTGGTTGCAACCTCCATAACTCTCAAGATTTGAAAGATAAAATCTATTCTAAACTCCCTTGGAGCAATGGCGATTCAGTTGATTTGCAATATTTCAACATTAGCGAGCAAATATTTCTCCCACTAACTAGCGAAGCTGATCTAGTAATGCTTTTCTCTTTCAATGATGCTGAACGTTTTGGTCGAATTCCTCTCCTAAAGTTGAACACATGGGAAAGAGGGTTAAAGCATCATTTGGTGCTCATGCACCATCAGGTGGTCAGGCATTATGTGTCTCTGCTATCTCTGCTAATAGTGTACACCCCCGCTCTCCTTGTAGGTCTACCATAGTACCATCTGTTCGCACTGCGAGTGTAATCCAAAGCGCGTGTGCGGCCGATGTGGAGGACGAAGCAGAGCCTGATGAGGGAGCGCCTCCACAAGATGATGAGGATGGGTTGATGTTTCCTGAATTGGTAGATGGATTCAGTAAACAGGTACTAGAGGATCAATACACGGAGGAAATGGCCCACAGTGCCAAATTTGATGACACTGATGACAAAGAGAATGAGGAGAACAATGGCAGTCTTGTTTTAGCCAAGTACGATGGTGAGGACTTGCGAGTAATTGAGCGGGATAGGAACGATCTTAAGATTTCAGAAGGCACCGTATTTGAAACTATGCGGGACTATCGTAATGCCCTTACTACATCTTGCATCCGCACCAATAATGATTATGATGATATTAAGAGTGAGCCAGCAAGGTTCATAGTGAAGTTCCCATAGAAGAGGTGCAGGTGGAGGATGCATGCATCCACTTTGCTCAGGAGCTGTTTGGTTCAGGTATTACAACCAGTTGTGTATTTTAGATCATTATGTAGAGTTTGTTAACTGTACCTGACATTTTCATTATGTTTTAGATAAAAAGTAATCGGTTCAAACATTATTGTCCACCTCAAGGGGGACAGCCAAAGGACAAAACAAAACTAGCAAAGACTAGGTGGTTGGTAGATGCAATCATGGATTGGATGAGAGCGAACCCATCACTTCATGCAACAATGCTGATAAAAGAAGTTTCTAAAACGTTTAATATTATAGTACCTTATATTAGGATGTTCTATACAAAGGAAATGGCTCTTGATACGATCAATGGTCCATGGAATGAAAGTTTTCAGTTGCTTTACAGATTCAAAGCTGAAGTGGAGATGGCTTGTCCAGGTACCGTTGTATAGATAGATAGGCATACAGTTCAGTACAAAATAAGAGGGAAGATAATGGAGAATGAGTGCTTTAGAAGGGATTTTGTTTGTTTCAAAGCTTTCTGGCAAGGATTTCTGAATGGTTTCATGCCTTATTTGGTCGTGGATGCAACAACTCTCCATGGCAGATTTAAAGGACAGCTAGTAGCTGATACTGTAGTTGATGGCCACAATTGGATGTTCCCTGTTGCTTTTGGAGTTTTGGATATTGAGTCAGAGGAAAGTTGGAATTGGTTTCTAGAGAACTTGCGCGACCTTATAGGTCATCCACTAGGACTTACTATCCACACGGATGCTTGCAAAGGTTTGGAGAAAGCTATAGAAGCAGTATTCCCCGGAGTGGAGCATAGGGAATGTATGCGTCACTTAGTGCAGAATTTTACAAAGAAATTCAAGGGTAAAGTTTATACTGACAACCTATGGACAACTTCATACACATGTAGTTTGAGGAAGCGTCTGTATCATTTGGAAGTGTTGTATAAACAAAAACCTGCGGTGAAGGAGTACTTGGATGCACATCATGGAATGCTGTGGTCAAGAAGCCAATTCAATGAAATTTGTAAGGTAGACTTTGTAACAAGTAACCTTGTAGAGAGTTTCAATGCAAAGGTAAATTCATTGAAAGGTCTTATGATGTGGAAAATATTTGATAAGATTAGGCAGATGATCATGATAAAGGTCGATTTGCGTGAAAGAGTTGCATCAACAGTATATGCTGGCCATCTCATCCTCCCATCTTTGATTAAGGCTTTGCATGCCAGGGCAAAACAATTGAAGATGAAATGCATTAGAAGAGGAATGGAGGCTGACGTAACATACACTGATAGTAAAGATAGACAATGGAGGTATCCAGTGAGTCTGGTTGATAGGACATGCCATTGCAGGCAATGGCAGCTCCGTCGGAAACCCTGGATACATTCATTATTTTTCATGGGTGTTCTAAGAGGTGAAGAGGGTGAAGTTGATCAGTACATGTCGGAGTATTTCTCTGTTGCCAAATTTAGGGAAGCATATGCTCAGAATGTTCCATCTTTGTTGGGAAAAGACCAATGGATGGAAGTGGATCTAGGCTTCAAGCTATACCCTCCAGTTTTTACTAGACCAACAGGTATGCCAAGGAAGAATAGGACAAAAGATAGTGCAAAGGGTGGTGCACCACCTCGATGATGTAAGTGCAAACATTGTGGGATCCTAGGTCACATTTCTAGGCTTTGTACAAATGCAGTGGACCCAACTTATGGAATGGATGATCAGGAGGGAGCAGCAAATGCAGATAAGAATGAAGTATTTGAACGAGAGGACAATGAAGCAATGGATACATTGCAGATTGAACAAACGGACCAAGAGGATATTGAACCAAATGTAGAGGAGATTGAACCAAATACCGGGGAGATTGAACCAATGGATCGAGAGGAGATTGAACCAAATGCAGGGGATATTGAACCAATGGATCAAGAGGATATTGAACCAAATGCATGGGAGATTGAAGCAATTGATTCATTGGATGCAGAGAATAAAGCAATTTATTCATTGGAAGAAGAGTTCAATAGTAAAGGAATTACACAAGAGGATATTTAAGAAATGATGCCAATGCATTTTGAACTATATGAACCAATGAGTCGAAACATGATTGAACCAATTGTACGAAAGACTGAATCACTTGATTCATTGGATGTAGAGAAAAATAACAAAGGGAAACAAAAGGAAGAAGCTGATGGTGGACTCCGAGAATATTCCATCTAGGATCACCCGAAGCAAGGTGGTGAACTCAAGAAATATTCCACCGAAAATACTCGGAGCAAGAAAAAATGAATTTGAATTATTAATTTGAATTTGTATGATGAATTTGAACTACTGTCAATGTTTGTATTGAATTTCAACTAGTGTGACACTCCCAAGTATGTATGTTGGATAATGCCAAGTTTATATGGTCATCCACCTAGTTGCTTAGCACTGCTCAGTTTTGCCCTCGACATGTGATCAACACATGTGGTTTAGCTAGTTCATGGCTTAAACCATAGCAAATGTTGACCAATTGACCCAAAATTTGGCACACTTTTGTATCTTGGATTGATTTACCATATGAAATTGGAAATTTTGGATTTACTTGTAATCAGCCACATTTTTCTTTTTCTAGGTGATTAAATTCAAAAAATGGTTTTAGGGTTAGTTTAATTCAAAAAGAAGTCAAAACACAGTGCAACCTTCGCATGGGGTCTTGTTATGTTACCTACAACCTAGCATGAATTATAAAGGAAAAGGAAATAAAGAGAAATGGACTTATCCCCTAAACCACTTCTTAAACCCTTCTTGGAATGCGCTACTAGCTATGAAGATGCATGGCTTTCTACTCATTCAACCTCCAAAATAACCCATCCCAAAACATACTTTGTCTAAATGAGGCAAAATTTGGAACACTTGTGTATCTTTGAGTTGCAAACAATATAATGTCAGCCAATATGGATTATTTTGTTTGAATAACATATTTTCCATTTTATGCCAAAAGCTTGAATTTCCCTTACTCATTTTTTATCTGAGTGCCCTTGTTTTCCTTAGCTCTACTCAGTTCCCCCCCCACGCTAAAGTTTTCCTCACTTTTTCCCTCTCTCATGTCTCAGTTTGGCTGTGCTATGATTGGTCGAGACACTACTAGGAAACAACCTATAGATAGACAAGATGTTCAGTGGCGCATAGGCCAATTTGTGCGCCACAGGAAGACATCAGTGGCGCACTAGAAAGAATGCGCCACAGAAGTTTGGAAGTTCTGTGGCGCATTTTCCAGAGCATGCGCCACAGAAGATTGGTGGGACCCGCCGCGGGAGGAGGGATGATCCAAGTTCTGTGGCGCATTCTGTAATATGCGCCATAGAACATGGAGGAGGGCCCCACCAATCTTGTTCACCCAAGTTCTATGGCGCACGTTGACATATGCGCCACAGAAGGTTTCACTTCTGTGGCGCATATGTCAACGTGCGCCACAGAACTTGGGGGTGGGCCCCACAGAGGGAATCTTATTCGCCCACTTCCGTGGCGCACATGGTAGAAATGCGCCACAGAAGTTTCAGCATATGTGGCGCATTTCCTCCATATGCGCCACATATGAGGGCGTCCAGATCCATATGTTAAAAAGGTGACATGAGCTAGCTTTCTTATCTATCTATCCCACCACCACCCATTTCACATCTCTACCTTCTCCCAACTCGTCTTCCTCCTCCCTCACACCCCATCTTGCCCATAGTTTCTCCATTTTCTTATATCTAAACCTACTTTAATCCATAGATTGGTAAGTAGAAGCTTCGCTCCAACTTCTAGATCTAAAAGTTCCTTACTTTTCCCTCTCACGTCTCTCTATTTGTTTACTAATTTCCTCTCCACCAACTTGCATTGTAGATCTATTTTTCCATACTCTCTCATCGCGCGGTCTCGTCTCGCTATTATTGTGTCTACCATAGCTAGGTGAGTACTTGGCCATCATGAACATGTAGGTGAAGCTTGTCACGCGGGCGGTGTGTGTGTGCAATCCATGGCGAGACGATGCTTGTGTGTGGTGCATGAATGTTTGCAATGGGAGGAAGTTTTTTGTTGTTTGCTTGTTGTTGTCGGGCTCGGCCGGTGTGGTTGCATCGATGTTTGCCGAAATGTTGATTCATTTCCATTTCGGCAAATTTTTGCACTACCCATATGTCCTAATTTTAGGAAAGGTCATGCCGAATTTTTTCTGGCTAGCATTCATGCATGTGTGTGTTCATATGGTGTGGTTCTCACCTATATTCTCTGTTTTGACCGCTTAGGCAACCATGGTCCTCACGATGAGCGAAGGTCGAATTGCTAGGTACAAGAAAGGCGCGAAGGAGGACATGATTCTGAACAACAAGACCATGATAAGATGTCCATGTCGAATATGCAAACTGTAGCGCTGGATCGACCCTGAATCTGGACAATTAGAGGGTCACCTGCTTAGGCGCGGTTTCATGCGCGACCTCAATGAGGTGCTGGCAGGACATGGTGGTGGTCACGAAGACGTGGTCGGGAAAGAAGACGAAGAGTCTACCGGGCATGATCATCATGACGAAGGAGATGCCAGCGGGCATGATCATCATGACGAAGGAGATGCCGGCGGGCATGATCAGCATGGAGAAGGAGATGACGACGGGCATGATCATGAAGAAGGAGAAGACGTGAACACACAGACGCTGCTAACTTCGATCTTGCAGGACCCTCATGTTCAAGAACTGCTCCTCAAGGAGACGAGCAACGACAAAGCTGCAGCCAGAGAGAAAGCCAAGCTAGCCCAAATGGAGGTAGACGGGATGACTCCATTGTATCCTGGGTGTCGCCCCGAGGATACACGTTTGAGTGTAACGCTCAAGGCTCTAGAGATGAAGGCCAAACACAAATGGACCGATGTGAGCTTCAACGCGAACATGGAATACTGGCACGACCGACTTCCTAAGGGGAACACATTGCCAACAAGTATCGAGGAGGCCAAGAAAATCGTGTGCCCTCTCGACCTACCACACATTAAATACCACGCATGCATCAATGATTGCGCACTTTATCGGAACGAGTACGTGGATAGAACCACTTGTACGGTGTGTGGCCAAGGACGGTACATGAGAGGGAACTAGAAAGTTCCTCGAAAAGTGGTATGGTACTTTCCTATCACCCCTCGTCTGCAGCGATATTTCGTAGATCCTAAGGAAGCAAAGCTCATGCAATGGCACGTGGAAAGAGAGAAACCCGAAGATGATCCAGAGAAGGGCAAGATCCTGACACACCCTTCAGACGCTAGCCACTGGAACGCATTAGACATCGAGTTCGAAGAGTTCGGGGGCGATGCAAGGAACGTCAGGCTGGGTATGAGCACCGATGGACTCAATCCTTTTGGAAACCAGAGTAGCATGCATAGCACCTGGCCCGTGTTTGTATGGCCATACAACCTCCCCCCGTGGCTATGCATGAAGCAAAGGTATGTACACATGAGCATTCTTATTCAGGGGCCGAAATAACTAGGTATCGATATGCATCTGTATCTCGGTCTATTGAGAGAGGAGTTAGCCAGCTTGTGGGAGACGCCGGCCTGTACATGGGACGCCTACACTAAAGAATATTTCCATCTGAGAGCCGCGTTGCTCACGACCGTGCAGGACTATCCTGGTTATGCATATGTATCGGCCCAGGTGAACCACGGACACAATGCATGCGTCAAGTGCATGGATGAGACACCGCATCTCCAGCTACCAAGGGATCCCGGGTCTTCGAAAACCATGTTCCAAGGTACTCGAAAGTGGCTCCGCATGGACCACCCGTGGAGAAAACATGGTGACCTGTTCAATGGTAAGGACGAGATCGAAAGAGCCCCGCGTCCGAGGAGCGGCGAAGAAATCGAGGAGCTTTTGAATAATTGGGTAGATTGCCCTGCGCCTGGAAAAAAACGACCGAGGACAAAGCCGCTGCTGGGTGTATGGAAAGCAAGGTCTGTTTTCTGGGACCTGCCGTATTGGAAGGTCCTTCACACTCCCCATAGCCTCGATGTAATGCACAACACAAAGAACGTTACCGAGAGTCTGCTTGGCACTCTACTGAACATGCCGGAGAGGACCAAGGATGGGCCGAAAGCAAGAAAGGACCTTAAATTGCTTGGCATAAAGAAAGATCTTCAGTACCCTGATAGTGATGATGATAATGATGATGATCATCATCATCATTAGGAAGGGACTCAAGGTTGCCACAAAAGAGTTAAGAAGAATGAGGTGGTGCTTTGCGCTGCCTGCTTCACTCTGAGTCTGGAGGAGCTCGAGCAGTTTTTCAGGTGCCTCTTAGGAGTGAAAGTTCCTCACGGTTACTCGGGGAAGATAAGCAGATATCTAGACGTGGCGAAGAAGAGGTTCAGCGGTATGAAGTCTCACGACTGTCACGTGCTGATGACGCAGATACTCCCTGTTGCGATCTGTGGGATAATGGACGAGCATGTCCGTGAGACGTTGTTTGGCCTCTGTAACTTTTTCGACGTCATATCTAGGAAGTCGATCGGTGTGAAGCAGCTTGACATGCTACAAGAAGAGATCGTGATGATACTATGTGAGCTTGAGATTTACTTCCCGCCCGCATTCTTCGACATCATGGTGCATCTGCTTGTACATGTCGTGGACGACATCATCCAGCTCGGGCCGACATTCCTGCACAACATGATGCCGTTTGAAAGGCTAAACGGTGTCATCAAAGGATTCGTTCGCAACAGGTCTCGTCCAGATGGAAGCATAGCCAAGGGCTTTCTGATCTACGAGTGCATCTCCTTCTGCTAGAATTATCTAACCACCGAGAACGAGGATGTGGTCACGGTGAGGGCTCGGTGGATATGGTCACGGTGAGGGCTGCCACTCACTACATGTCGGCATTGATGGTCGACGCACTGATTTTGAAAGGGCACACCGAGTCGCGCTACAACACATTGAAGTGGTCAGCCCTTGGGTCGAAGATCACAGAAGCTTAATCGAGCAGGAGTACGTCGACCAGGGCCGGCCGAGGAAGAAGGGAGACGTAACCAGAGAGCACAACTCCAACTTCACGGGTTGGTTCAAGAAAAGGCAATTGGACAATCCCCCATAGACGCCTTCTACGGAAGATCAAAAACTCATATACAACTTGTCGCAGGGCCGAGGGCACAACCTAAGGACCTATCAGTCATACGACATAAACGGTTAAAGATTCTACACCGAGGAAAAGGACAAGAATAGTGAATATCAAACCTCAGGAGTAACTATGTTATCCTTTGCTGATGACGAGACTACTGTGATGGAAAGATTCTAAAGAAGGATCGAGGAGATATGGGAGCTCGACTACTATGGAGAGATCGTACCGATGTTCCGTGTTAGATGGGCCAAGAACATGGAAAAAGAAGGCCGCTATTTCACCACAATGGTTATACCAGATGCCAAATCAACAAAGAACGCCTCCGCAAAAAATGAGCCTTGGGTACTCGCTAGCCAAGTTGATCAATGCTTTTTTATTACCGACCCGTCAAAGCCCAACCGTGTTGTAGTTAGGAGGGGCAAGAGGAGATTCATCGGAATGGAAGGAGCCGCCAACGAGCAAAACTTCGACAAAAACAGCGACCCGAAGATCGAAGAGGAATTCGACAAGTACTTCGACATGCCTACTACTACTAAAGTAAGAAGGAAGACCACACTACCTACTAAAGGTTGTCCATTCACAAGAAGAAATCTCAAAGTGCACGGGCTAAAGTATTCAACCACGACGAAAAAGGGCAAGAAGATTGTGAAGAGACACTAGCAATTGTGTGACTTTTTGGTGTATTAATTCGTGTGGGTATAATGTGATATTATTAGTGTGGGGGTATTAGTTAGAGACAAAAACATATAATGTGATATTTGACAAATTCACATTTATGTGTGACAAGCACACACATATATATGATTCAGGAGGTTTTTTTTGATAAGTTGCATGTGTATATGTTCTTGCTTTTTTGAATAAATATGTATATGTGTGTATAGGTTCTTGATTTTTTTAAATAAATAAAATATTTTTTTAAAAAGGAAAAAAAGTCTGAGACAGCCAGGATTCGAACCTGGCTGCCTTAGGTTTAGAATGGCACAAGCAAGCAGCAGAGACCACTAAGGCAAGTGTGTGATCTTGTCATACTACCACGCGCGCCGCGTTTTGCGCCACAGAACCTCAGGACTTAGCGAAATAAACGGTTCGGTCTGCTTCACCCCTTCTCCCCATTCTTAGTCACACTGCCGCGCGCTAGCCCTAGATCGACGAACCGCTGCTGCCAGAGCCACCACCGCCCTAGCCACCGCCGTGCCGCCCGGTGAACCAGTGGAGGAGGAGCCGCCTGACGAACTAGTGGAGGAGGAGCCGCCGCGCCCGCCCGGCAAACTAGTGGAGGAGGAGCCGCCCGACGAACTAGTGGAGGAGGAGCCGCCGCGCCCGCCCGACGAACCAGTGGAGGAGGAGCCGCCGCACCGTAGCCCGCCACCCTCGTAGTCGTCGACCACCGCAGCAGCAGCGCGCACGGTTCGTCCCCCCACCCCCACCCTCCCTCTGAACCCTAGTTCTCACTATATGCAATTTCTTAAATAGATCAAAATATCTGTTTCTCAAATAGATCAAAATTCTATTTCTCCACAGACATATTTGTTTCTAGACATCTGTTTCTAGACATATCTGTTTCTCAAATAGATCAAAATAGATCAAAATATTTGTACACAGGCTCCCTAGACATATGTGTTTCTCAAATAGATCAAAATATGCAATTTCTTAAAATTGCATCTTCCAAACATTGACTTTTTATAAAGTTTTCCATAAACCTATAGCCTGTGTACAAACTTAAACTTGTGGAGTAAATTCTACAGTGTGTTATTTCTATCTTTACTGCCTGTTATTTTGAGTGGAGTAAATTCTACAGTGGAGTAAATTCTACAGTGTGTTATTTTCCATAAACCTATAGCCTATTACTCCCTAGACATAAGTTTTACTGCCTGTTATTTCTTACTGATTTCTTCTAGCAAATGTTGTTTGACTGTAGACGACTAGTGTTGTGCTTAGCGAATTAAGGATCGGCATGTGCTTAATTGGTTTAGGGTTATTTCACCTTGTCAGATCAAAACATGGGAAACTGAATTAATATATCGGTGCACATTGCTTGTTGTACGGCCATTCTATTTATGTACACATGAAAGTATGTATCCTGTGCTTCCTTTGATATTTAGGTGGAGGCGTCCTCTGTCAAATACATGTAGAAGTTCCAGGCATACACATTGTTAGCACATACTATCAGTAGCATATCGCAACCCTCACCAGTGTGTGTGTGCCAGCATCACCGAGGAGGATACTACACATATGCATCTAGATACTAAACTAGAGTGGGTATTGTTGCGCAAGTTACTTCGCAAGGACAGATTCAGAGTAGATACTACACATATGCATCTAGACAACATCAAAATTAACTAGCCAATTAATTATACACTTGATCAGATCCACTTGGCATAATTATACATAGGTACTTAATATATTAGCTCTGGGCCATTCATGCATCTTTCTGCTCATGTAATATTAAGTATTAGCTTTAAAGAAGAATACTGACCTTTTCGTTAGTAACTTATACAAGATTTCAGTTTCAGTAATTGGAAGCATGTGTCCATAAATAATCATCTTTGAGATTTCTGTTGTTTATAGTCTTATTATCTGAGAAGCAATATATTTTCATGAAGTTTTCTCAAGTTAATTACCAAGCTTATCCTCGTATTCTGCTGTCACCACTCTTGGTATTGGTTCTGCTAATACCAGTTGCAACATAAGAAGTTTTATTGGCATTTTTTCTCTGCCAATAATGTTTCAGGTTATATATTATGTTCTGTATGTTTCAGGTTTGGCTGAAATTTCCGTATAGCATCAATTATTTGGTACTATTGGTATATATGGTGCTGGGATTATTTGGTACTATATGGTGCTGGGATTATTTGGTACTATATGGTGCTGGGATTATATGGTGGGATTATTTAGTACTATATGGTGCTATTTGATTCGATGGGGCTGTGGATGGGGGCTGTGAATGGGGCTGTGGATGGGGCTATTTTCTTGTGTGTGAATGTTGCAGGGATTTCATTTGAGTTGCCCATTTCTCCTGAAGTGTCGATTCACTTCCGTTTCGGTTGAGAAATGGGCACTCCTAGGTCAAAAAATTAGCAAAGGTCATGCCGAATTTTTCGGCCGAGATTTGTGCTAACATTTTGCCTCTTTTAAATAGTGTAGTGCAAACATGTCAGGCAACAAGGAGTCTGGCCCTTCTAAGCACATGATCAGCATCGAAGAACAAGCTAGACAGGCCAACCAGTCATCCTGGCAGGGGTCCCAACAGGAGGAGGAGGAGGAGGAGGCGATGAGGATGACACCACCACCGGAGGAGGAGGCGACCGTCGCCAGAGCTGCTGGGGCCAATGAGGGCGGAGATCCTTATTACGAGGGGGATGAAGACGACTACGATGGAACTAGTGAAGGCGGCAGCAAAGAGGATGACACCACCGATGGCGGCGCCCGCACCGATGGCGGCGAGAGGACGGATGGCGGTAGCGGCAACCCGACCGCTTCTCAGAAGAAGAAGAAGAAGGAACAAAAGGAGCGGAAGTTGCCAGTGCTTGCCACTATCTGTGATGAGTTCACTGAGGTCACAGAAAGTGGCCAACCCATTGCACCAGAGGCGATTGCTAAAGGGTACGGCCTGCAACTCGGGTGCATCGCCCGGGAAAGCCTGTCGATCAACACGAAGTACATCAGACATGCTGACCATGCAGCTTTGGTCGATAACCTCCTTAAGAAGCTTCACAAGCGATACAGATTCCCAGAGCAGTTTAGAAACCTCGAGAGAAATAAGAACCCGGTGAACAGACTAGCACTCACGAAGATGATCAACGCCTTGAGCAGCTGGAAAACCCGGGTGAAGAATAGCATTGACAAAGGTGAAAGCTGGGAGGTTATTAGTAAGAAAAATCTGATGCTCGACAAAGAGGAGTTTATGATATTCAAGGCGGATATAGCTACCGCTGACGCTATAAAATGGACTCAATGGGGAAGGAGTATGCGGGAACAGAACATAGGTAACCACCACCTTGGAAGCGGCGGTTATAGGGGGAAACATGCCATTTGGGACAAGGAGGACGCCGAGCTCGAACGCCTTGGTAAAGACAACCCTTGGCTTAAAATCACGGACTTGCAGCTTAGGCAATTTGTTCGGGCCCGCTACTACCTGGACAAGGAAACAGGGGAGTTCATCACCGACGATCCGGAGGTGAAGGAATTCGAGAAGAATCTGGTAAGGAATTTATTGCCGATCTCAAGTCTATTGCGTTCTAATTAAGATAATGAAGCCAAGAATCTAAATGGGTTCACCTTTCCTTGTCTCTGCAGGAGGAGGAACTGAACGCTACTGCCATAGAGTCGTCCCAGGATTCGACGGAGCCGTGGGACACGGTTTTCAACAGGGCGACCAATGCTTACAAGAAGAGGGACAAGGGGTTGCCGCCGTCCTCAGCTGGCCGTGTGTCCGGCTTTGGTACGAGCATGAAGTTCAAGGAGTTATACAAAGAGGACGCCAGGAAAAGAAGGGATAGGAAGAACCAGGATAAAGCCGCTGTTGCAGAGCTGAAGATGAAGGTGCAGACACTAGAGGAGAAGGCGGTGGACCAGAAAAGGGTGGACAAGTTAGTGGAAGAGAAGCTCCGCTCGATGATCCCCCCTGAGTTTTTCGAGGGGCTTACTGCTTGGAATGCGGGAGGTCGACAGGGGCCGATACATCTGCCCAGCTTAAGCGGCAGCAACTCGGGCATCAATGTTACCGTGTCGCCGGACCTGGTGACCCCGCCGGGCGTCAACGTCAGGACGCAGCCCCTCGTTTTGGTCACACCAACGCCCCCTCCCGCCAAAGATACCAATAAGGCGCACCCAACGGCGGCGGTGCTTCGTGAGGCACCCGAGCGGGAGATTGCAGATGATGATAGGCTGGCCGCCGGCATCCGCCGTGTCTCTACATTAGCCGAGATCCACGCCATCACCAAGGTAACTAATTAGTTAGTGCACGTCATCTCCTTTATGTCTTTGATGCATGACTGTTGCCATCTCATGACGCCCAACAACATGTTTTTGCCTCAGGACACTTCTTGCGTACTCCTGCTTAAAGATGTCGGCGGTGAGTTGAAGGATGTTGCCAAGGGCAATCTTATACAACCGGTGAGCCGCACGATGCACAACAATCCAATGGATGATGACGTGATGAAGGTCAGGTTGGCTCGGGTGTTGCCAGGGTGCGATGACATGGACCCCCCCATTCAACCTCAGGGAGCCGACGAACACAAGACCCTTGGGGAATGCTACAACTGGCCCTTGACATGGCCGAAGACCCAGATTCGTCTTGCGGGGGGGAGCACCGGCACCACCTCTTGACCGATCATCGCCCGGCCACCACCTCGGAAGCCAGTAGCCGCCGTTGTCGCCACCACCAGCCGTCACCATCAACTCTTGGCAGCGTGTGCACCGCCACATGGCAAAGACGTTGTGCTGCAACTGCCGTCGCCCCCGCTACCACCACCACATGATGGCACCCATGAAGATGATGATGAATTGTTCAACGTTGACGACTTCATCAACACCGGCGCCGCCAAAGGATTGTATATGCCTTCTGTGGATGAAGAACCCTTCGCAGCTCGCGACGACCATCAAGCTGATCGGCCCAATACATGCATGCAGCGCCTGGTCTTCCATGGTCTTTCTCAAGAGACGCCTCCGGCCGCCGATCCACCACAAGAGAAACCGGGATTGGTTTTCAGCCCCAACACACTCCGAAAGGCGACTGATGAGCAGATGGCAGTGGCTGACACTGTTGTGAAGAAGAAGCACTATAGGAAGAGAGGTAATAATAATAAGAAGGGTGCGAGCCAGCCTCTTCCGAAGAGGATCCAGGGTCAGGACGCCGTCGTCGTACCATCCACACAATTTGGCTTGCCCCGAGTGCATGTAGCTGGTGATCCGATATTGACTCCGGATATGATCCACATTGCGGTTGGAGCCATGTTAACTTTGCACGAGGGTGTCAAGACACTAGAGGCCCTCCTTCTTAAAGAGGACGATCCAAATTACCCGGTTTTCACGGCCAAGGTGCCATTGGACGTGGGCTTCATCGATGAACCCCCCGCGGATATATTCTTCATAGCGTTCGAGGACATGTTCAAGCTGTTTATCACGAAATGGCTGGACTATAACTTGGTCCGCCTATACGCGCTCAATCTGGCGCTCACGATCAAGAGAGAAAGTACCCCGGAAATCGCGATAGTGGATCCCTACTACATGCGGGACAGCTAGTTGGTCGAAGGATCAGAGACACGGACCAAGGAGACGGCGTACCTCGAGAAGTTCATGGTGGACAACAAGAGGAAGGGCACACATCTTTTGCCTTTCTTTCCCGAGTAAGTAGACACACTCGCTCATCGTCACCGTAACTTATGCATTTCTTATAGATTTCTTTCCTTTGCTCTTTTTCCAACATTCCGTTCCAATTGTGTTGCGTAGAGACAAATACTGCACGCTCATCGTCCTTGCCTCTAGGTATTCGCTATCCACGTATTTCGACTCGGGTAGTTTGACGAAGAAGAAAGACTACACTAGAATAAGGGGTGTTCTCAATGAGGCTCTCGAGGGCTACACCAAGAAGGGATGCACCTTCGTAGATAGGGGGAATGTATCAAGGATGGCAAACACATGTTCAAGCACGTGCTCGACTTCCCCTGCGTCAAGCAGTCGACTGCTGGTGCCAAGGAGGCCTTCTACGTCCTCCATCACCTTAAAGGCTATGTTCGGGATTGCCATAACCTAACGCTGCCATCTAGTCTCCGAGGATGGGCCGAAACTTTGGCGAAAATCGATGATGCTGATCTTAGAGAAGACTTCTATCGCATTCAGATGAAGTTGTCGCAAATCATCATTGAAGATGTCAACACAAGGGGCGGTGCCCTACAACAAGCCAGAGGGTTGAGTAAGAGGGAGATCGAAGAACGCCTCCGTAAGCAGGGTGACACAAGGACGTGGATGACGAAAGAGGGCTATCTACCGTTCCCGAAGCCATGCCAGAAGAGGAAGTATTCATCGTGATCGATGTGTGCCTCTAGCATGATCCAGTGTGTGTATATTCTTGATGGACGCCTGCTGTATTAGTGTGTGTGTGTCATAAACTTTACTATCTCGTGGTCGAAATGGTCATTGTTGTTAGACTTAAACTACCTTGTGGTCGTGCTGTCGTTGAACTTATTTCTTCTATGATGATCTAACTTTTAGGTTTATGGATCCTTTGTTTTATATTCTATGAACATATATATATATGGATGTGAACCCTTTATTCATTCTTTTCGTTGTATTTTTACTAATATGCCTTGTCGTCTATAGAGATTGCGACGAGGTGGTATGTGGTGTACATGGGTGGGGTTCCAGGAGTCTATGAGGAGTGGGAGGATTGCCACAAACAAGTGAACAAGTTCAGCGGCAACATCTACAAAGGATACGCGACTAGAGAGGAGGCGATAGCCAAGTGGAGGAACCACTTGTGGAAGAAGAACCGGATGAAGATATTGGTCGGGCTAATGCTCTTGCTCACCATTATCACAGTTGTATTCTATTTGATCCTAGTGTAGGCGGCGGTGGCCACTTCATATTTGTAATGTGAGATGATATGAACTTTGTATTCGGCGCTTGTGTAAAAATTTGGCACTTGACACTATATATGTATCTCGATCGGGCTCTAAGTGTTTCTATTATATATATGTCGGTTTTCATGCATCTACTACTTGTGCAATGTATTTTATACTCATCTGGATCAATACTGTATAAATCCTGTATAAATACCTGATTATACACCAGGAAAGTATTTTACTTCGAATACATGTTACACAATCAGTGGCGCATATAATTATATAGTTAGTGGCGCATGGCATATCTGTGGCGCATACACGTAAATGCGCCACAAAAGTTCTTCCTGTGGCGCATATGAAGGAATGCGCCACAGAAGTCTAGAACTTCTATGGCGCATATCCATATGCGCCATAGGAAGTAGTTATCAGTGGCGAGGTAACAGTGGCGACAAAGATATGCGCCACAGAAGTCCCCTTTTCATGCGCCATAGATAGGCTATTTCCTAGTAGTGAGATGTATGTCACACGGATCATGGCCAACCACCGTTGGATACATCATGATCCGACGGGTTGGAGGTCTCTCTCTTCTGATGGGGACACCTACCTTGTACGACGAGGAGAGCCCAACAGGCTGGATGTCTCTCCCTCCCTTTCCATGTTGCACATATACCAACCGCATCAACTAGCACCTAGTTTGGCTGCACTCTGATTGGTCGAGATGTATGTCACACGGATCTTGGCCAACCACCGTTAGATACATCATGATCCGGCAGTCTGGAGGTCTCTCTCTCCCGTTTGGTTGCGCATCATCTTCCTCCCCTCCTATTGATGTACGGCGGCGCGGCAGTCCGAACGGCGAGCGGCAACGCGAATCTAAGCGTGGCGGATAGAACATCGTGCGTTAGCGCGGATCAAAGCGTGGCGGTCGGAACAATGTGCAATGGCATAGATCTAAGCGTGGCAGTCAGAAAAGCATGCGACGGCGCGGACCAAAGTGTGGCGGTCGGAACGGCATGCGGCAGTGCGGACCTAAGCGTGGGGGTTGGAACAGCTTGCTGTGGCGCGAATCTAAGCATGGCGGCCAAAATGGCATGTGGCGACGAGGATCTATGTGTCTGAAATTTTTGTCTCTATCTGTCTCACTTCCGTTCACCTCCTCAGATCCATTGCTGATGAAAGATACCCAGGCGGTGGCGGTGCCGATAGTGGTCATCGATGCAACGATGATCGAAGCCATCATCTACAACATCAGTGCGAGAGCGATGGTGCCGATAGTGGTCATCGATGCGACAACGATTGAAGCCATCATGCGTAACATCAGTGCGATGGTGGTGGTGCCGACAGTGGTCATCGATGCGACGATGATTGACGCCATCATCCGCAACATCAGTGTGGCAGCGGTGGTGCCGATAGTGGTCATCGATGCGATGGCGATTAAAGCCATCATCCGCAACATCAGTGCGATAACGGTGGTGCCGACAGTGGACATCGATGGGAAAAATTTGAGCCCAATTTGAACCAAAATTCTATGACTTAAAATATATGTATGATTTGAATAAATTTGATATGTATTTGAGCAGTGATACCGGTGGATATGATCTAAAGTTGACTCATAAGTAGTACTACTTGCTTTGCCAATCTCCAGTGGGCTTGTATAAATTTTAGAGAAATATGTATGATTTGAATCAAAAATAATATGTACTTGAACTTGAATATGGTGGATATGCTCAAAAGCTGATTCATAAGTAGTACTCCCTATGACCCAAATTAGTAGATTTAGATTTGTGTAGATTTGATTGTATCTAGACATGAATTCGTATTAGATTCATCCGTATCTTGACGAATTTGAGTAAACTAATTTGGGTCGAACAGAGTAGTACTTTCTTTGACAATCTCAGCGACAAATTTGGAATGGGGAATGGATGATGCCACTGATGATGTAAGCCTACATCGCAGCCACGATGGCAGCGACAGAACGATCAAAACTGATAGGACCCCAACTTGACCCTCTAGGCATTTGGCACACCAACTTTGGGCAGCTAGATCTAATGGCAAGCAACTTGGGCCCAACAATACATTCTCTCGACAACTTTGGGACCGCTAGATCCAATGGCAAGCAACTCGGGCTTCACAATGCATTCTCTCGACAACTTTGGGACCGCAAAGTGACTAAATTAGCAGGAACTCACAACCATCCATTGAATAACAATTCTACTATCTAATTTAGCTATCTATTCAACTAATCCTTACACGTGCCACTCTTCACCACAATCGCATACTGTAACTGCTAGGACAGGGATGACAACTACTAAAACTTCCCACATGAATCTACTATTCTCCTCCCCTTCACTTGAAGTTCATGTTTTAGATTTTCTACCACTTGATCAGATACGATAAGATCAGCCTGAAGTGTCAACTTCTCTTTGCGAATAAGCTCTGAATTCTTCTTTTCTTCCTCGATAGTATGCTTCAGCTTGAATATCAACAGGTTTTACGGTCCAATTCATCACCTACATTGGCAACCATCTCCTCCAAATCCATCCTCTCGCTAGACCACTTGGTTGATTCATCTTGGTATGCAATGTACCATGGATCATCGGCCTGCATAGCACACTGTAACAATCCCAAAACAAACCCAATTGAAATCAGTCCGACAGGCCATGGCGGCACTTAAAATTCAACGGTAGCACAAAGAGAAGGAGCTACCTGCACTTCCGACATGGTAGGAGAACGAGAATGTGCCCACGACATGATCGATTCCCCCACCCTCGTTGGTGTACCCGTTACGACAAGACATTAAGGACTAATTTGCACCTGCAATATCGAGGAAATTACAGAAACCGAATCGATTAGGGTGGGCGGAGCAGGAGCAAAGGTCTTACCAAACACTAATAGCAATTGCTGCGACTATTCGTCGAGCTATGGAGGCGGAACAAAATCCCGGCCGTCGTGGGCGGCAGACCTGCCTGCGGTCGTTACTGCCTCAACGTGCAATGCGTGTGGATGAAATAGGTGCTGGATCCGTGGTTGAGGTGCAGCACGGCAGTCCGTCCGACACTGCCGTAGGACGGATCCGACGACGTGCCAACGCACCGCGATGGCTGCTCTATCTGCCGGTGGGATAGGAGCTGCTCGGGGCTGGGAGCTGGGAGAGGATGAGAGAGAGATGACCTCATGTGCCATACACGAGCCCACTTGTCAATATTTGGGGGAGTATCTACTCTGGGATTTTTATATATTGCCAATTTTGCATATCTGCCAAACTTTTTCTTTGAAATTTGCATATTTTCCGCATGACCACCACACGTTAGTGACACACAAAATGGCAAATATGCAACTTGCAAAGTAAAATGTGGCAAATATGCAAATCCCCCCTCCGGCCCCACATGACGGATCCATCGGTCATTGGATTCGACGACCCCACAGAACAGCTCCACATGGCCGCCCCATCATACATTGGCTTCGATGGCCCACAGAAGGGCCCCATTTGTCATTGGCTGCACCGGCCACACAATCACGAAAAAAAGCCACCCATAAGTCAGCGAGAGATGGATGGCTAGTCCGATGTGTATCCTGGCCCCACACGTCAGTATGTAACGGCCACGGCAGGACCTACCCCAATGCCCCCACCGGCCAGAATTTAACGTTCAAGCCTTTGACCTGACGGCATCCCTCCGTATGAGTGCCTGCGAGGGTTTTAGAATAGGGGGAGGGGAAAAGTGAGGAAAAATTAAGAGGCTGGGAAAACTGAGTACAACTAACGAACTAGGGGCATGAAAATATAAATCCCTTTATCTTTTCGGTTTTGTGACTTATAGGAGTTTTGTATTAACATGGAATCAATGGTCTTATTCTTATAGAAATGTAGACTATAGATCCTTATCAGTAATAAACAAGAAAGCCCATTTTCAAGCTAGGTTTAACAAGTTGCACCTATGAGATAGTGCCTAACAAATTAGTGCATACTCTTTTCTTTAAGCAAAACCGATACAAATAGACACATGTGCAAACAATGGTAAGACATAGAGCAATAGAATCTTTACCAGGTCTCCCTATATTTCAAATGCATGTCAACAAAAGTATTTAAGAATAGTTCAAATCCATCATAATGCAGGCAACAAGCAGAATAATTGCTACAAAAATTTATGTCCTTGCACAATAGTCTACAAGGGCAAGAACAGAATATATACACTACCGTAGATCAATCGATTATTTGCAAGTTAACTCTACACTAATTCTTTAGATTGTATGGTTGGTTGCATCTTACAACCTAAAGAAAAATTTAATGAAAAAATAAAAGAAAAAGGAGGATCCCTCACCATAAAAAAATGATCATGAACAAAAGAAAAAGCTACGTTCTAGTTTTTTTGATAAGTAGCACTTCAACATGTTGAGAAACATAACAATTGCTAATCTTGAGAAACATAACAATTATTTATTAACTAATTGACACAAACCTGATGTTTCATTATGAAGCTCATCGTCTCCAAGATCAAACAATCAAATTCAACTAAAAGGAACTGAACAACAAGGAAGAACAGTGCTTTTACAAACTAGTGTGGTAAAACAAACAATTGACAATTGTCGCGTACTCAGAATCTATCTAGCTAATTACATATGATGCACACTATTTCTGAAAAGTAAAACAGAAGATGCTGCATATTATTCAGTTCTAGCATCGGTTGGAAATTCAGACTATGATAATTCATGTAATCTTGCAAATAACTTGTTCTTTTAAACAATCGTCAATGATCTTTGTACTACCACATGATACACTAGCGACAAGTATCACGGAGATACATAAGTACACAAGAATTGTACTGCAAGAAGTATACCTCCCGGAGATCAATCTTGCACCTAGCTGGAACGGGAATAGCCTCACATTTTTCCCTCCCTCACGAGCTGCAGCGACCACTGAACCCTACTATCCCAGATATGAGGGAATAGAGGAAGGGATGAACAAGATCAGGACATGTACGAAATCAAGTTGGGTATTCTCACCAAGTGGACAGAAGAAACTGGGGTAGTAGCTGATAGTTGTGAGATTCAACACATTTTTGATGGTTTTTATTGATGGTTTTCTCTCGGATTTGATTGTTTTCTAGATTTGCCTAATGCTAATACTTCGGTAGCGAATAAAACTTGGTTTTAATGTGTGTTTTAGGTTCTGAATGTCAATAGAAAGTTTTAACTGGAAAAACACAATATTCTGGAGAAAACAAGCAAGTATCTCTTTGGAAGCACTTGAGGGGAGCATACAGAGGCTTTAACGAGCAATTCTAAGGCAGGATTTTTTTTCTGGCCGTATAGTTGCCGCCGCCTCTGTCTTGTCAAAAGGGACAACTTCCATGAAGGAACCATACGCGAAAACACAACACAGAAGCCGCCATACCATCTAGAAGGGAGAAAGATGAGATCCGAAGAAGAAGGGGAAGACGTTCTTCATCTCTCTCCATGATCTTCGACCTCCTAGCCAATACAGCCCCATAGCCACTACTTTTACTTGAGAGAGAGAGGGATCTTCACCTTGCAAGACTAGGGTTTGAGATTGTTTCTTCCCATCTTGAATTGTGTTGGATATTTTCCTATTCTTATTGTGGATCTCCACGGTAGTATAAAGATGAATTCCCTTTATTTGATTATATTGATGATACGTTCTTCTCTCATGTGTGACTAATTTCCTTGGGCGTGGGAGATGTAGGGGATTGGTGAGATGTGATGTGCCTTCTTATAGTTTCCATTAGTTTGTGATTAATTCGAATTACTATATTATGTGTGCTTGACTATCTATGGGATGCCTAATGCTTGTTGTCCAATTAAGGGCCCGGACAACATGATGCTTTGTTCTACATAGATCAGATCTTGTTTGCTAGCGGACCGGCGACCCTCGGGTGACACGGGGATATCAATGGAAAACTAGTAAACTCTAGGATAACAAGGAACCACTATGCTTATTGCATTAGTCCAATCCAAGGAGCTTAATCGCTAAGCAACCTGAAGGGTCTTAATCGTTTAGTGTGTGACCATGGTTTTGGTAACAGGCTAGTAGAATTATTGAAGTTGTGATGAAATATACCAAGAGGAGTTCCGACTAATTATGGATTGCTCGGCTACACATATACTTATAAGATTATAGTTGTTACATTTATCATTCATCCACCTGGCACAGTCACTCACCATGAACTAAATCTCCGCGCACCTTCTTTTGCCATCTGCAGGAAACAACAAACAACCAAGTCGTTCTTTACTTTTATGCTTTATATTTCTGAAGTATACATTTTGGTTCTATTTAAATACATCTCATTTAATGAAAACCCCATTCTTATTTCAACACTTGCAGTTAATTTATTCGAAGACCTGTGACAACTTCGGGTGTGATAGAGACTTCACCCATAAACACTTTCCTTTGGGCTCCCTGTGGGATCGATATCTATACTTCGAAACTAGCTACAAACGATCTATGCACTTGCAGACATCAAGCTATTTTCTGGCACCGTTACCGGGGACCTAAGCGTTAAGTGTTTATCATTTGACATTTTAGGTGTTGCTACTACAAAATGTTCTCCCTAGGAGACAAAGGGTCTACACACTCTGCTAGGACCTATCTGCCGGATTATATTGAGCACGTGCCTGCTCAAAGGCGCGAAGAAATTATTCAAAAACTTTTAAGATGAAATAAAGTTGAAGTTGAAAACCTGAGTGATACTATGGAAATCATGTCTATTTAAAGGACAACTCCCATGAAACCTGAGAAAATTCTCAAAGAATGTAGTGCTCCAAGTTCTGAATTTCTTAAACAACCAATAGAATTCCCTAATCCTAGAGTTGGAGAATATCGTTTTGATGGTGGAATTACTAAAATTTTGCAGGAAAGAGCTTTCAGTAGAAGGGAAGATGAAGACCCAGGAAGACATATTAGAGAGTTCGGAGATGTGATAACATCTCTTGGACCAAAAGGTTTTCCAAGAGACTTCTCTCGTCTAAAATTATTTTGATGGTCTCTTAAAGGTAAAGCTCTAGACTAGTTATATTCTCTCCCTCGCCATTACATTAAATGTTGGGAAAACTGCATTGTTAAATTCATAAACAGGTTTAATCCTTTTAAAAAGGTAACTAAACTAAAAAATAATATAGGCAACTTTAGTCAGAACATGGGAGAAAACTACCCACAAGCCTGGGATAGATTTTTTGGAATGATCAATAGCATTCCCAATCATGGCTACTCTGAATCGACTATCTGTCATTTGTTTTACCACGTTCTTAATACTAAATGTAGAGAGTTGCTCGATTTCTCAGCAAGAGGATCGATAAATACTTTAAATATTAAAGAATGTTTGGAATTGATGTCTACTAGGGCTAAGAATGATTCTTTATATACTCCTGATTTTGGCACTAAGCTAGAAAAAGGGATACTTCAGATAACTCCTGATCTAATGCCTGAGGTACGCAAAACAATGAAGGAAAAAGGTACACCTTCTGAACCTGTTAAGGGAAACAAAGTAGATTTGTTACAAGTTTTAACTGAATAAGATGAAACTAGAAAAGTTTTTCAAGAATTAAAACATCGACAAGTAAAATCTCATAATAACTTGCATAATCACTTTCAAAAAACAAAAATATTTTGGCAGAACTCAGGGAAAACTATGATGAGATTGGCCAAGAAATAAATATAGTTCACAACTATCTTAGTATAACTAAAACCCAGTGTGAACAAGTAGCATCTAGTTTCAAATTTTTCTTTGTAATGATAAAGATATTCCTGTTTCTACTAATATTGTCACAAGAAGAGGTGCAGTTGTTAGAGGACCATTAGGACCACCGGAATATGAAGCTAAAAAAGAAAAAGCCTTTTTCCTAGCAAGCCAAGAATATGATACATTGGTAGATCCTCAAGATGAAACTGAAACACAAGATCAAACCAAGGAGGACCAAAATTATACACAAGATGACCATTATAACTCTGATGTGGAAATGGTTGATCCAAGAGAAGAAAAAGAGATAAGCAGGGAAGTTGAAGTTGTTGTAGTAGATAATAAGAAAAGTGATAAGCAATAACAAAAGAAAGCAACAAAAGAGCTTGATCCCCCACAAAAGGTAAAAGACAAGAGTAAGTCAGGTGAGAAAAAGTTTCCTTACCCAGATTGAAAAAAGAAAGCACCAGATCATGTAATACATAATTCTTTTACAAATGCACTTAGTGACCTTCGTATGGAAATTCCGTTTGCGGATGCAATCAAAGTACCTACCTATTCTAAATTCCTCCGTGATATTCTTAGTAGAAAGAAAGAAATAACTGAAACTGTTGCCATGGTAACTAGTTATACTGGTAATGGGAAGCTGTTGTGTAAGTCTAGAGATCCCGAAATACCAACTATTTCAAGCTCAATAGGTAAAACTGATATTCACAATGCCTTGTGTGATCTAGGAGCAGGAGTTAGTGTAATGCCATACTCCCTCTATAAAAGTTTAGGGTTAGGGGAGTATTCTCCTACTACTATCCCTTTACAAATGGATGACAAGTCCACTAAACAACCCATTGATATGATTGAGGATGTTCTACTTAGAATAGATGAGCATGTTATTCCCACTGATTTTATTATTCTTGAGATGCCTGAAGATGAAAAATTATCCATAATACTTGGAAGACCTTTCCTTAGTACTACACGGGCATCAGTGGATTGTGCTGAAGGAAAGATAATATTCAATGTTTATGATGCTGAAATCATCCGGTATTTTCCAAAGAAGCTAGAAGCAGAAGAGAGAGATATTCCACCGGCAAAACGAGTTCATGTGGTAAGTGCCTTTTATAAGGGGCAACCCAAGGTAAGAATTCAAGAACAAAAAAGAGGTTGCGTTACTCAACCATTCTTAATAAAATGCTTAATGGGAGTCAACCCATCTCGTCAATAAAGTAGATTAGAGAACAAAAATTTCATCGCATTCCTACCACTTTTTCATAGACATTCTTGTGGAAGCGCGCCCGTGAAGATGCAGCTGTCAAAAATTAGTATAAACATCGATTCAATAAGTTTGGAATAAGAATAAAAATAAAAGTTAGAGTTTTTCATATACAGAAGCTAAAATTTTGCTCTTAATACGCTAATGTTGGTCGACAGTTTCTAGTATCAATTTTCTGTCAAAAATAAGGTATTCTCAAAGAAATAGAAATTTTTTGATTACTACTGATGGTTTAACGCCTAACTATACGGCGGGAATTAAAATTCCAGCCGTATAGTTCCGGTCGTATAGATATCTTTGCCATCAACAAATTTTCTTCAAAGATAAAGAGAGTTTAACGACCAACTATATGGTAGGAATAAAAATTCTGGCCGTATAGCTCCAGCCGTATAGATATCGATGCCTTCGTACAATTTTTTCTGAAAGGTACTGAGAGTTTAACGACCAACTATACGGCGAGAATAAAAATTCCAGCCGTATAGCTCCGGTCGTATAGATATCGATGCCTTCGTACGAAATTTATCCCAAAGGTACTGAGAGTTTAACGACTAACTATACGGCGGGAATAAAAATTCTGGCCGTATAGTTCTGGTCGTATAAATATCGATGCTTGTTTTTAGAAATTTATCTCGAGGGACAGACGGTTTAACGACCAACTATATGGCGGGATCATTGCGATCGGGCCATATAGTTGCGTCCGCATAGCTGTTTTCTGTATTAAAAAACCCTAGTTGGCGGCACTGCCGCTATACGGGAGGAACAACATCACCCGCCCATATTGTTCTGACCATATAGTTTGGTGCGACCATAAAATCGCACCGGGACGGCTAGGTCTTTCACCCCTCCTCATTATTTCTCTCATATTCTCTCTCCAAACATCTCAAAATCCACCTAGAACTCTTGATTGTTCGCGGATTTTGTTCGTTTGAGTGGGGGATTCAACATATCGGTATGTTTCTCTCCCTATGCATGTTTTATTTTCAGATTTCCATGGTTGAAACTCTCACATTGATCTAGTGGATGAACTCAAGCTTATTTTGTTTTCCCTATTGATTTCTCATGTTAGGATTGAATTTTTCCACATAGGAGCGTTCATATATCATATAGAAACTATATGCTGAAGGTTTTATGGTGAAATTTTTCAGCGCATTGATGCACTCGACGATCGACGTAGAGCTCGTTGGGAACCCCAAGAGGAAGGTATGATGAGCACAGCAGCAAGTTTTCCCTCAGTTATGAGACCAAGGTTTAATCGAACCAGTAGGAGCAAGGAAACACCCCAAAGGTGTTACTAGCTGAGCTTTGGCAGGGCGCACTACCGGCGCTAATAGCAACATGGATACCTGCACAACACAACCACAGAACTTTGTCCCGAACTTGCGATGAGGTTGTCAATGTCACCGTGTTTTGCAGAAAACAAAGGATTAAACGTATCGAATGGAAAGAAGCAAAAGTTTGCAGAAAGTAAACACAAAGCAGTAAAAGATTGTAGATTGTATGTAAAGAAAAAGGACCGGGATCCATAGTTCACTAGAGGTGGCTCTCCTTAGATAGATAACATGCTGGGTGAACAAATTACAGCGGGGCAATTGACAAACACCGAGAAAGCAATACATGCATATACTAATCATCTTAACTCCTTTGAGACTTGATTGGGCATTACAACATAATACATATACCGCCATCCAACTGCATCTATGACTAATAATCCACCTTCAGGTTATCGTCCGAACCCCCTCCAGTATTAAGTTGCAAGCAACAGATTATTGCTTTATGAACTGCGTGTAAAGTAAACAATACGATTGTTCTATGAACAAAGGATTGTTGTTTTCTCCCTAGTAGCAACAGCACATCTAGTACCTTAGAGATTTCTATCACTTCCCCAGATTACCAGAGGCATGAACCCACTATCGAGCATAAATACTAACTCTTGGAGTTACTAGCATCTACTTGGCCAAGATAGCTACTAACAACGGCAGGCATGCAAGATCTCAAATAATAAAGACATGGTAGAATCAATAATCAATCCGAAATAGCATCTCAATATCCATCGGATCCCCGCAAACACAACATGTATGAATTATAAATAGATGATATTGATCATGAACGGAGCTCACAAGATCTAAACATGAAAGCACAAAGGAGGAGAAACCAGCCATCTAGCTACTACATGGATCCGTATTCCAAGGATGAACTACTCACACATCACACCGGAGGCTTGCATGGTGATGAAGAAGGCCTCCAGGGTGAATTCCCCTCTCCGGAAGGGTGCCGGGAAGAGCTTCAGATCCCTCCCGATCTAGGGATGGAGATGCGGCGGCTACAGAGTCTTTTGTGGATTTTTGATCGGGTACTTAGGGTTTTCGTGCTGAGGGCAAGTTATAGGCGGAAGGAAATGCCGAGGGGGTGCTGGGGTTGGCCAGACCACCCCCTGGCGCGGGCCAGGCCTGGCCGCGCGGCCAGGTGGTGTGGCCGGCCCCTAGCCCTTCTCCATATCGTATTCTGGCACTTGATCCCTTCCGGAAAAATAGGCACTTTGGCTTTTGTCCCGTCCAATTCCGAGAATATTCATTTTTGACTTTCCTAGAACCAAAAACAGCAAAAAACAGGCAGTTGGCACTGTGGCTCTTGTTAATAGGTTAGTCCAAGAAATCATAATAAAAGTACTCCAAAGTTGGAACAAAACACAAGAAAGTGGATAAAACCAAGCATGGAACATCAAAAATTATACATACATTTGCAATGTATCAACATCCCCAAGCTTAACTCCTGCTCGTCCTCGAGTAGGTAAGTGATAAAAAGAATAATGTTTGAGGTCACATGCACCATCAAAGACTTGATCAAAGTATTTGCAAAACATTCAAAGCTGGGATCATAGTACTTCAATCATAACATCAAAGACAAAGTTCTAGAAATAAGCAAAGAAACTAAGATGCAACATGAAAAGGCACAAACAAAAGATTCATGAATAACAATGCTTTGCAAGACGTTTGTTTGTTTCACATAAAGAAAACATAGCATAAAAGGATTCAGCTTGTCCCTCAATAGAGTAGCAAATATAAATGCATAGGACACCTTCAAAGTTCATAAGAGTGACTAGATACAACAGTTTCAAACAAGCAATAACAAGTTATGCATCAATCAACTAGTCTTGGGACAATGCACATAGAGCTAAGAATGGCCACTATGCTCTCAAAGTAGTGCATCAAGATAGAAGGTGGAGACTCAATATAATGGTGGAAGAAAGGCCTTTTGTAAAAGGAAGTAGGGATTCAAGTCTCATAAAGAGCTTCCAAAAATTATGGTACTTGTAGCTTTCAGCTCTCATTTCCCCTATCATAAGCATCTTGAAGGTGATTAAGGTTAAAGTGACACAACTAAGAGGATATGCTTCAATTTATAAACCGAAATCTCATGCCCCTTACTTATGAAGACCGGTCCTCATGCTACTCAACTTCAGTCACGAGTAAGCTCTTGTCATTGTAAGTATATGTGTATCATTAAGAACCGCCAACGGGGTACCCCTTGCACATGATACGGGAGCTTTCCCATAATCAAAATGACAAGGCAAGCAGACAATGAGCATCTCAGCGATCTTTTTATTTGCTATTTGCATAGGTTTTTATTGAGGATTCTTCATAGAGTGCTCATTATGGTGATGCTGCAAGTTTCCACCATGATTATGCATGGCTTAGGCTAGCGGCCCAGGCGTTTCTCTAACACACATACAAACTCCATGATCTTACAAGTTCCACATTTATTTCACACCGCCGGGATCCGTAAGCAAAAGAACATAATATCAACGGGGTACAAAGTACAAGTGCAATGTTGAAAGCGTTCCCCATGAAACATGGTTATGCTAATTTCAAATTATAAAGCGCAAGCATATACGCAACAAAGAAGGACCCAATGATTCAAGTTTATTAGAGGCAATAAAGTAAAGTGTGCCATCAAGTTCGTGAGAGCTTTAATCACTAGTTTTTTCATAACAAGTGGAAGGTAAACAAAAGCATGAATATACTTGTAATAGCATAAGCTAGTAGGTAGGTATGGTGGACTCTTTGGAATAACTTGGTTTAGGGAGTTGGATGCATGAGTGGAACTCATACTTTGTTGTGGAGGCTAGCAAAAGACTGGGAGTGACAAACTAAGAGAGCAATAATGGCCATAATCATGCAGAGCGATAAAAAATCATTGATCAAAGCATAAAGTGATACTACAAGTTGAAAACTAAAGGATCATAAAGGCTATGGTGACTTGAGATAGTCATAACATGGTGTGAGCATGTGCCAAGTCAACCCAACTAAAGCATCAAAGGAGAATACCACTATACTATGCTTTAATATGCTAAAACAACGCATGATTCATCCAAGGCACATTAAGCAATCTCAATTGTTTATAACAAGTCATGGTACAGCAAAGAATACTAAGCATAAATCCAAAACAATATCAAGCATGGCATGACAAAGCAGAGGCCACAGTCAAAAACGAGCTCTTTTTACCACAAAAGTATGAACTTTCTTACTCTTTTCCAAACCAAACCAAACTATTTGCAAACCAAAGTATAAAAGAGGGGGTCCAAACAACTTATTCAGAAAACTAAACAAACCAAGCAAACTAAAAACCAAAACGAAAACGAAAAATAAGACGCTCCAAGAACAACACAACTGTGCATGAAACAATAAAAATGAAGCGTTTGGAAGAAACCTGGAATTTTTATTGATGAAGAAGGGGAATGCCTTGGGCATCCCCAAGCTTTGACGCTTGTACTTCTTGGATATTTATTGGGGTGACATGCGTGGCATCCCCAAGCTTGAGCTTTAGTCCATCCTTCATCTCGTTACTCATTCCTTCCATACACCTGAAATTTTTCTTTCATACAAAACTTCACACAATCTCATTAGCAACATTAGTGCACTTAAGATAAATAAGTCTCAAGGTTCAGTTATAACACCAAATAAACTTCCATTAGAACACTAGATACTGTAGCACTTCCTTCAAAAAGCTCATTTCCCCAAAGGAACTCAAGAAGGAACTAACAAGAAGCAAATGCAGAAAATGGCAGAAATCTGTCAAAACAGACCAGCAGGTAAAGACGAATTTTTTCTAAGACCTTCTATTGCAAAAATCAAAAAGTGTTGAACTAATGAAAGTTAGATAACAACCTGGGGCAGAAGCACAAAATATTACAGCTCAATCCGACATACAGAGCTCTCTCAGGAATTTTTATGGTGAAGCACATAAATCTGTTTCGGGACAGCAACTTTCCCAATCATTACTTCACTCTTATTAGAGGTTACTCTTGGCACAAAAAGAAAATAAAAAGGATAAGGAGAGGTTATTACAGAGGTAATAACTTCCAAGATTCAACTAAAACTCTTGGGTTATCTCCCAACAAGTACTTTTCTTTAATGCCTTTAAGTTAGGCATAACAAGTGTTCTCAAATGAAGAAGCATTAAGACCAACTTTCTCGCTCTTACCTCTCTTACTTTTATTCTTAACCTTGGGGAAAATATGATTTTTTGGTGGAGAAGAAAGGTGCATGGTTCCCTTTCCCACATCTATTATTGCTCCAAGAAGTTCCAATAGGGACCTTCCAAGTGTAATTTGTCCTTTTCCTGCACATTCAATAACAAGATAATCAATAGAGATCGTTTTCCCAAGGATCTTTGTAAACACTCCTTCAGCTATTCCAAGAGGTAAAATGGTAGTATTATTAGTAAGAGATATTTCTTTTACTCCCTCAATGAGCCCCCAAGTATTCAGAGATTTATAAATATCTTTGGGCATAAGGCAAGATTCAGACATGATATCACAGCGAGCATGAAAAGTTTCAGCGTTTATCTCAATCTTTACTGTAGAGAACCACCTTGATGGTTCAGAGCTTATTGGAACATAATCATGCTGCTCCCTAAGCGTATTATAGCACCCTTCTAATATAGTAGTGATAGCCTCAAGAGTATCCAACGTAGCAAATATTTTCGCGAAAGAAGTATCAGTTTGACTAGGCATGTTGTAAGTGAGGATCAATTTCTTTATAGCATTAATAGCATCATCCTCATTACATTGGAGGAAATCTCCTCCCACAATAGCATCTAAAGCATATCGATAGAAAAGAGCAATCCCAAGGTAAAAATTGCTAAGGAACAAGCCTTGAATCATTTTAGGCTCAGTCTTTTCATGTAGATCAGAGATTCTAGACCAAGCTTCCTTAAAACTTTCCTCAATTCCTTGTTTAAAAGTGAGAATCATTTCCTCGGGTGACATAGTGATTGGAGCAAGGCTAGACATAGTGGCAACTCAAGATAGGAACAAATTTTTTTGTGTTTTCAAATAAAGAAAGCAAATAAGTAAAACTAATTTTTTTTGGATTTTTTAAGAACAAAACAAGCAAACAAAGCAAAAAAGAAAACTAAGCAAAACAAAAACAACAAAGTAAAGAGATTGGTTACGAGGGACTCCCCTTGTGAAGATGTCCTTAACTCCCCGGCAACGGCGCCAGAAAATGGCTTGATGCACTCGACGATCGACGTAGAGCTCGTTGGGAACCCCAAGAGGAAGATATGGTGAGAACAACAGCAAGTTTTCCCTCAGTTATGAGACCAAGGTTTAATCGAACCAGTAGGAGCAAGGAAACACCCCAAAGGTGTTACTAGCTGAGCTTTGGCATGGCGCACTATCGGTGCTAGTAGCAACATGGAGACCTGCACAACACAACCACGGAACTTTGTCCCCAACTTGCGATGAGGTTATCAATCTCACCGTGTTTTGCGGAAAACAAAGGATTAAACGTATCGAATGGAAAGAAGTAAAAGATTGCAGAAAGTAAACACAAAGCAGTAAAAGATTGTAGATTGTATGTAAAGAAAAAGGACCGGGATCCATAGTTCACTAGAGGTGGCTCTCCTTAGATAGATAACATGCTGGGTGAACAAATTACAGCGGGGAAATTGACAAACACCGAGAAAGCAATACATGCATATACTAATCATCTTGACTCCTTTGAGACTTGATTGAGAATTACAACATAATACATAGACCGCCATCCAACTGCATCTATGACTAATAATCCACCTTCAGGTTATCATCCGAACCCCCTCCAGTATTAAGTTGCAAGCAATAGATTATTGCTTTACGAACTGCGTGTAAAGTAAACAATACGATTGTTCTATGAACAAAGGATTGTTGTTTTCTCCCTAGTAGCAACAGCACATCTAGTACCTTAGAGATTTCTGTCACTTCCCCAGATTACCAGAGGCATGAACCCACTATCGAGCATAAATACTAACTCTTGGAGTTACTAGCATCTACTTGGCCAAGATAGCTACTAACAACGGCAAGCATGCAAGATCTCAAATAATAAAGACATGATAGAATCAATAATCAATCTGAAATAGCATCTCAATATCCATCGGATCCCCGCAAACACAACATGTATGAATTACAAATAGATGATATTGATCATGAACGGAGCTCACAAGATCTAAACATAAGAGCACAAAGGAGGAGAAACCAGCCTTCTAGCTACTACATGGATCCGTAGTCCAAGGATGAACTACTCACGCATCACGCGGGGAGGCATGCATGGTGATGAAGAAGGCCTCCAGGGTGAATTCCCCTCTCCGGTAGGGTGCCGGGAAGAGCTTCAGATCCCTCCCGATCTAGGGATGGAGATGACGGCGGCTACAGACTCTTTCGTGGATTTTTGATCGGGTACTTAGGGTTTTCGTCCCGAGGGCAACTTATAGGCGGAAGGAGAGGCCGAGGGGGTGTTGGGGTCGGCCAAACCACCCCCTGGCGCGGGCCAGGCCTGGCCGCGTGGCCAGGTGGTGTGGTCGGCCCCCAGCCCTTCTCCATCTCGTATTCTGGCACTTGATCCCTTCTGGAAAAACAGGCACTTTGGCTTTTGTCCCGTCTAATTCCGAGAATATTCATTTTCTGAGTTTCCTGAAACCAAAAACAGCAGAAAATAGGCAGCTGGCACTGTGACTCTTGTTAATAGGTTAGTCCAAGAAATCATAATAAAAGTACTCCAAAGTTGGAACAAAACACAAGAAAGTGGATAAAACCAAGCATGGAACATCAAAAATTATAGATACATTTGCAATGTATCACGCATCACGATGAACAAAATCGGTAACCTCTTTCGTTCGAGCAAGCGCCAACGGGGTGAGGTCTCGGGCTCGATTTCCCGAGCCGGGAGCAACCCCAAGTTGGACATGGTTTCATCGAGGAGGGTGATGCCTACACATTGGTCCGACCACAGCTTTCACACCATAGCAGGGTTGAAGGCGGACTTCGACCTCATGTGTAACAAGTCCGAATGGTACTTGGCTTTGCAAGCCACGACACCTACATCGAGCTTAGCTACGAGTCCCTTGCCTCCTTCTACGACAACCACAGGGAGAAAGTTAATATGTGCATGGTAAGCTTCACCATGAACCGACAGCACTATGAAATAACTTTCGAGTAATTTTGTGATGCTTTTGGCTTCCCCCACGTTGGGGAGCCACCTATTACTAACCTCTATGGCCAATGCAGATATGTCAATGATCACCAAGGCTCTCTTTCCCACTATGCCACAAAGCCCCAATCCCACAGCTCTACTCATCCAGCACTTTCGCCACCAAAGCAACAAGACTAAAGGTGATATTCGCATTGGTGGATTGGCAAACCACCTTGCCCATGCATTAAATATTATGCTACCTATTATGCAACCTGTTGACGGTTCCAAGCTTATGGACGTCAAATATTTAACTGCTTGTGGCTTCCTTGGTGTTTACCAAGTTAACCGGATGCTCCGAGCCTATCAGTTCAGTTATGTTGATGATGCACAGGGTGAGAAGGTTCCATTGCCCTGTCCCCAGGCCTTCTCTATTGTGGAGAAGGACACTTGGACCCTCACCAAGGACCAAGTGATGCACATCATGGCTGAACTTCAGCCTAATAGGAGGAAGATGAAGAAGGAGGGTAGCAGGATGAGGATGAGCAGCAGCATGAGGACGAGTAGGGGCACAACCCTGCTTGGGAGGGACAACAACAACAGCAACGGGGAGCTTGGGACCCATGGCCCAACCAGCCACAGGAGGGGTACAGCTACATCCCCTATCAGGAATTCTAGCAACTCAACCAGCACGTTGGGGAGATCTACCACACTCTTCAAGGAGTGAATGAAGATGTGTGTACTTTGACTCACAACTTCAGCCACTTCATGACCCACTTCCCCAACTACTACCAGCAGTATCCGCACCAGCCGCCAAATGATGGCAACAAGTGATCCTGGCAATAGCCTAAGCTTGGGGAAGGTTTGAAAACCTCCAAACTTTGCATTCATGTTTTTATTTTATTCTTTCGATTTATTTTATTTCTTCAGATTTGCATGTTTATTTTCAATTTTGCATTCCTAAACCAAAATACAAAAAATTAGTTGTAACTTTATTTGCAAGTTCATTTCTTTGTTTCTCTTGGAGATTGCTGAATTTCAGGTGACTTGGCAATATGGAAATACAAAAGGGGCTCGACTCAAATACTATAACGAAGCAAGCAAGAGGAGGTATCACATTCTTTTCATCACCCTCTCTGCAACCTTAAATTGATCCTACAATTATTTACTCGCTTGCACCGGAGTCACTGCCCACTTAGCTTGTTATCCTATAAATTTGATTCCTTTGCTAGTGTATCGTTTTTAGCTTTGAAACAATGAGCAATGAACTTGGTTAAAAATACTTCCTACATTTTTACAACAACAAAAAGCATCCGAAAGATGACTTGAGTCCATGTTTAGCTCAAAGAATTTGATTTTAGAACTACTCCATCCCATTTGAGCTTAATATAAATAGACTCGGTAGTACCTTTGAATGAAATTGTTTGATAAAATGGAAGCTTCGAAGTAGTAGAGATTATGCCACTACTTTTTCTAATAATTACCATAAGATATTGATTTACACGTGTCATTACAACTCTGTCGTGCTCCATGGGGAACTATTAACTCTGCTGGCCAACGAACGATCTAAATGTGGGAAACCACTTGATTTCGGCTATTGAGTTATGTAAACGTCTGTAGAAGCAATGCTATGATGGGTAAAAAATTTAGTCTCCTCATGGTTTCACGTTCCAAGTGAAGTTGTAGTACTCCTCTGACCCATTATTGCTCAACAATTATTTATTGGCATGGTCACGAGTGCACAACATAGTCCCAATTAACATGTTAAAAATAGTGGCATGGTTTCTCTATGAAAGAGCTGAAGTTTTTGAAAGACAAAAGAAAGAAAAAGGTGCTTTGAGAGTCTTGAAATTTTGACATTGGAGTAGATGAGTTGTTCTTAAATTAAATGTTTTAGTGCCAACTGGAGTACTCTTAATTGATTAAACAAACAAGAACAAAATGTTTTCATCTCTCAACAAAGAGAGATACCAAAAGAATTTGTCTCACTTTCCTAGCTAAACTTTTGACACCTGCTCGGGCATATGATTTATTTGCTAACAAGATATACGTGGTTAGGAAGTGGACTTAGTGCAATCTTGTGAATACTCATATGGTCATATTTACGATTGCACGGATTGTGAAGAAAAGAATCTAACACTAATTTGAGCTTCTGAGTTCTTTTATTTTTAGTCTCGAATCTCCGCTATTCTTCCTTATTTGCTTGTCACTCGAGGGGAGCAACATCTAAGGTTGGGGGAGTTGATAGCTGTGAGATTCGACAAATTTTATATGGCTTTTATTGATGGTTTTCTCTCAGATTTGATCGTTTTCTAGCTTTACCTAACGCTAATACTTCAGTAGCAAAGAAAACTTGGTTTTTAATGTGTGTTTCAGGTTCTGAATGTCAACATAAGGTTTTAACTGGAAAAACACAATATTCTGGAGAAAACAAGCAAGTCTCCCTTTGGAAGCACTCCAAGGGAGCATATAGAGGCTTTAACGAGCAACTATACGGCGGGAATATTTTTCTGGCCATATAGTTCCCGCCATATAGGTGCCACCGCCTCTGTCTTGTCAAAAGGGACAACTTCCGTGAAGGAACCATACACCAAAACACAACACAACAGCCGCCATACCATCTAGAAGGGAGAAAGAGGAGATCCAGAGAAGAAGGGGAAGACGTTCTTCATCTCGCTCCATGATCTTCAACGTCCTAGCCAATACACCCCCATAGCCACTACTTGTACTTGAGAGAGAGAGGGATCTTCACCTTGCAAGACTAGGGTTTGAGATTGTTTCTTCCCATCTTGAATTGTGTTGGATATTTTTCTATTCTTATTGTGGATCTCCACGGTAATATAAAGACGAATTCCCTTTATTTGATTATATCGATGATCCGTTCTTCTCTCATGTGTGAGTAATTTCGTTGGGCGTGGGAGATGTAGGGGATTGGTGAGATGTTATGTGCCTTCTTATTTTTCCATTAGTTTGTGATTGATTCTAATCACTACATCTGTTTGGGATTATTAGTCCTAAGATATTTTTTATATTATTTGAGATTATAAGGATTATCTCATTTATTAGTCTGTCTCGTCCAATGCATGTTCTCCTTTGTCTCTCACTTCTCTCATGCATGTAAAACTATTGGTGCATGCATATATTAATGAGAGAGAGTTATGGAGTATTGGTATTAGCAACTTAGCCCTTAGGACTTATAATTCCAAACAGAGGTAGTACTATATTATGTATGCTTGACTATCTGTGGAATGCCTAATGCTTGTTGTCCAATTAAGCGCCAGACAACATAATGTTTTGTTCTACATAAATGAGATCTTCTTCGCTAGCGGACCGACCACCCTCGGGTTACATGGGGATATCAATGGAAAACTAGTAGACTCGAGGATAACGAGGAACCACTGTTCTTATTGCATTAGTCCGATCCAAGGAGCTTAATCGCTAAGCAACTGATGACCCACAAGTATAGGGGGTGTATCGCAGTATTTTCGAGGGAAGTGAAACCCAATTTATTGATTCGACACAAGGGGAGCCAAAGAATATTTATCAGCCTTAACAACTGAGTTGTCAATTCAGCTGCACCTGGAAACAAATCTTACTCACAACAGTTTATCAGTAGCAACAGTTTTGTAGTAGGAATAGTAAAGTAGCAGTAGTAGTAAAGCAAAGACAGTAGTAACAAAAGCAGTAAATAGTGGTATTCGAGTGCGGTAGGCATAGGGATGGATAGACGGGCGTTGCATGGACAAGACAATTCACATAGCAATCAGAACATAGGGCAAATGCAGATTAATAAGATAAAGCATCCAAGTACTAGACAATCCTAGGCATGTGTTCCATATATAGTCATACGTGCTCGCAATGAGAACTTGCACAACATCTTTTGTCCTGCCAACCCGTTTGCAACGGGCCTCTAGGGAACTACTGGCAATTAAGGTGCTCCTTTTAATAGAGCACCGGAGCAAAGCATTAACACTCCGTGAACACATGTGATCCTCACATCAAAGCCATTCCCTTCCGGTTATCCCGATTTCTGTCACTTCGGGGACATAGGTTCCGGACAACAATGTGTGTATACAACATGCAGATAAGACCAAAAACAATACTATCATAATGAATCAATAACATGTTCAGATCTGAAATCATGGCACTCGGGCCCTAGTGACAAGCATTAAGCACAACAAGTCGCAACAAAGTGATAAATCACTAATAAAAGATACTAGGCACCATGCCCTAACAATCTGATGCCATTACATGAACGATCTCATCCAATCCCTACCATCCCCATAGCCTACAGTAGGGGATTACTCACTCATAGATGGGAGAACCATGGATGGTCGATGGAGAAGCGATGGTGATGATGATGGCGATGATCTCCTCCAAATCCCCGTCCCGGCAGGGTGCCAGAACAGAGCTTCTGGTGCTGTTTCGTGGAACCTGGTGATGGCGGCGGAGCGGAACTCCTTCTGGAAAAACATCGACCCCCCCGGACTTTTTAGGTCAGAAGGCTTCTTATAGGCGAAGAGGGAGACCGAGGGGGTGCCTGGGGCCACCACACCATGCCCTGGCACGGCTAGGCCTAGCCCGCTCCTGGGGGTGGTGTGGCCAACCCTTGGCTCTTCTCGGTCTCGTATTCTGGCTCCTGGAGTCTTCTAGAAAAATAGGCACTTTTGCTTTTGTCCCGTCCAATTCTGAGAATATTCATTTTCTGACTTTCCTAGAACCAAAAACAGCAGAAAACAGGCACCTGGCACTGTGGCTCTTGTTAATAGGTTAGTCCAAGAAATCATATGAAAAGTACTCCAAAGTGTGGACAAAACACAAGAAAGTAGATAAAACAAAGCATGGAACATCAAAAATTATGGATAGATTTGCAATGTATCAACATCCCCAAGCTTAACTCCTTCTCATCCTCGAGTAGGTAAGTGATAAAAAGAAAGAATAATTTTTGAGGTGACATGCACCATCATAAACTTGATCAAAGTATTTGTAAAACATTCAAAGTTGGGATCATAGTACTTCAATCATAACATGAAATACAAAGTTCTAGCAATAATACATAGCAACTATGTTGCAACATGAAAAGGCACAAACAAAAGATTCATGAATAACAATGCTTTGCAAGACGTTTGTTTGTTTCACATAAAGAAAACATAGCATAGTTGCATTCAGCTTGTCCCTCATAGAGTAGCAAACATAAATGCATAGGACACCTACAAAGTTTACAAGAGTGACTAGATACAAATAGTTTAAAACAAGCAATATCAAGGTATGCATCAATCAACAAGTCTTGGGACAATGCACATAGAACTAAGAATGGCCACTATGCTCTCAAGAAAGTGCTCATAGAATGTGTGAAGACTCAACAAGGAAAACAAAAAAGGTTTTGAAAAGTTTGAAAGGCTTCCAAATGCTGAAAGTATGGTACTCATTAGCTTTGAGCTCTCATTGCCCCTGTCATAAGCATATTTAATGTGCTTAAGGTAAAAGTGAGGTCCAATCTGAGTTATATGCTTGACAGACTATAAACTGAAAATCCCAAGTCCCTTGAGTACGATGGCTGCTCGTCATGCTACTCAACTTTAGTTACTGGTAAGTTCTTGTCATCGTAAGTATGTGCGTATCATTGAGAACCGCCAACGGGGTACCCCTTGCCCGATGATACGGAAGAGTCCCCATATCAAAATGACAAGGCAAGCAGACAATGAGTATCTCAGCAATCTTCTTATTTACCATGGAAAAATGGTGCTTTTTTCTCTCTTTCCTCTTTTCATAAATCTCTCTTATTTTCTTTTTCTCAATACCTATCTCTCTTTTTTATAAGAAGAATGCTTCATAGATATCATTATGGTTACACTGCAGGTTTCCACCATGTCAGCATGGATTAGACTAGCGGCCCAAGCGTTTCTCTAACACACATACATAACTCCATGGACTTACAAGCTCCCCTTTTATTTCACACCGACGACATCCGCAAACAAAAGAGCAAGGTATCAACTGGGTATATATTTACAAGTGTTGAAAGCGTTCCCCGTGACAGCACGGTTCTACTAATCCCCAGCCTATAATTTGCAAGCATATAACTTTTCATGGAGAGTTCACAATGGTTCAGGTTTATTAAGTGCAGGAAATAAAGTGTGCCATCAAGTTCGTGAGAGCTTTACTAACTAACTTTCTCATAACAAGCAAACATTTTATTCGAAAGAAAACAAGGCATGTTGAATATGCACGGAAGTAGCAAATGATTCTAATAGGTAGGTATGGTGGACACTTTGGCAATATTTGGTTTAAGGGAGTTGGAAACATGAGTAAAACATACTCAGTGAAAGTGAAGGCTAGCAATAATAAGGGAGCGACAAACGAGAGAGCAACAATGGCCATAATCAAGCAGAGCGACAAAACATCATTGATAAAAGCATAAAGTGATACTACAAGTTGAAAACTAAATGATCAAAAAGGCTTATGGTGACTTGGGATAGTCATAACATGGTGTGAGCATGTGCCAAGTCAACCCAAATAAAGCATCAAAGGAGAATACCACTATACTATGCTTTAATATGCTAAAACAACGCATGATTCATCCAAGGCACATTAAGCAATCTCAATTGTTTATAACAAGTCATGCTACAACAAAGAATACTAAGAATAAAGCCAAAACAATATCAAGCATGTCATGATAGAGCATTGGCCATAGTCAAAAACAAGCTCTCTTTACCACTTAAGCATGAGCTTTCCTACTCTTTTCCAAACCAAACCAAAACCAAACTATTTGAACACCAATATATGAAAGAGGAGGTCCAACCAATTTATTAAGAAAACTAAGCAAACCAAGCAAACGAAAACCAAAACGAAAAACGAAAAAGAAGACGCTCCAAGAACAACACAAATGTGCATGAAACAATAAAAATGAAGTGGTTGGAAGAAACCTGGGATTTTTATTGATAAAGAAGGGGATGCCTTGGGCATCCCCAATCTTTGACGCTTGTACTTCTTGGATATTTCTTGGGGTGACACACGTGGCATCCCCAATCTTGAGCTTTAGTCCATCCTTCATCTCATTACTCGTTCCTTCCATACACCTGAAATGTTTCCTTCATACAAAACTTCACACAATCTTTATTAGCAACATTAGTGTACTCAAGATAAATAAGTCTTAAGGTTCAGTTGTAACACCAAATAAACTTCCATTAGAACATTATCTACTGTATCACTTCCCTCAAAAATCTCAATTCCCCAAAAGAACTCAAAAAGGAACCAACAAGAAGCAAATGCAGAAAATGGCAGAAATCTGTCAAAACAGACCAGCAGGTAAAGACGAATTTTTTTTTGAAGACCTTATGTTGCTCAAATCGAAAAGTGTTGAACTAATTAAAGTTAGATAACAACCTGGGGAAGAAGCACAAAAATTCACGCCTCAAAAAGACGTTCAGAGATTTTACACGAATTTTTATAGTGAAGCACAGAAATCTGTTTCGGGACATCAACTTTCCCAATCATTACTTCTCTCTCATTAGAGGTTACTCTTGGCACAAAAAGCAAATAAAAAGGATAAGGAGCGGTTATTACGGAAGTGATAACTTCCAAGACTCATCTAAAACTTTTGGGTTATCGCCCAATAAGTACTTTTCTTTAACGCCTTTAAGTTAGGCATAAGGAAAAACTAAAATGGATAGAATAGAAGTAAGCGGAGATAATCATGGTGAAAACATTGTTTTGTTCAATGAAATCCTTTTGTTAACAAGGTTGATCAGGTCTTGTTACCAAAACAATTTCATATGAGACAAAACTTTGTATTCCACTAATGATTTTGTTACCTCAACCTTGATAGCAATGGTCCCAATCATAATAGTTTCACAATTTTCTCTTGGTATGGGACAATATATTTCTCCAACTTGAATGCCCTCAACATGTTCAATTGAATTCAAAACCATAAGTCCTATCAATCTTCTTGGAGAAATAGGTAGTATGTTCCTTGTCATTGACATTGAAGGTCACCTTTCCTTGATTACAATTGATAACAGCTCCTGCAGTATTAAGAAAAGGTCTCCCAAGAATAATAGACATATTATCATCTTCAGGCATAATAGTTTGAGAGGATGCTCACATAAGAAATATGAGTTGAAGTAAAAGAGAGCATCAAGAAGCAAATCTAAAACACATTTAAGTCTAACCGACTTCCTATGCATAGGAATCGTGTACGCAAATAAATTCGCAAAGAACAAAGTGAAAGGCATAGGAAGGTAAAACAAGAGTAACTTCAAAACTTTCAGCACATAGAGAGGTGTTTCAATGCCATGAAAACTTCTACAACCATATTTTCCTCTCTCATAATAATTTTCAGTAGCCTCATGAATAAACTCAACAATATAACTATCACATAAAGCATGATTTTCATGATCTACAAGCACTAGAGATTTATTATAAACATTTTCAAAAGAAACCTTAGGAACATAACATTCATTCTCCTTTAGTAAGCATGGGGACAATCAAATAATGTAAGGGATAAAGAGTTACTCTCATTAGAAGGTAGGCATGGGTAGCTAATCCATTCTTCCTCCTTTTGTTCATCACTCTCCTCCTCTTTTTCATCTAATGAGATTTCAGGTTCATCAATTTCTTCTTCCACAGTATCCTGCAAGGTATTAGTCTCTTCCATTTGTGGAAAGCATCTATTAAAATATTCAAGAATATAGCCATTTTCGTCCTTGTAATTATGAAAGCAAAATTTAAGTATACCATAAACCTCATATTTGTAAGGTGAATCATCAATATTTTCAAGCAAGCTAGCAAGTTCAAAAGCACCCTTCCAAGCAATAAATTCTTCAATTTGTTCCGCATCATAAAAGTCATAAATTCCTTTTGGACTCAATCCTTTTGGAAACCAGAGTAGCATGCATAGCACCTGGCCCGTGTTTGTATGGCCATACAACCTCCCCCCGTGGCTATGCACGAAGCAAAGGTATGTACACATGAGCATTCTTATTCAGGGGCCGAAATAACCAGGTATGGATATGCATCTGTATCTCGGTCTATTGAGAGAGGAGTTAGCCAGCTTGTGGGAGACGCCGGCCTGTACATGGGACGCCTACACTAAAGAATATTTCCATCTGAGAGCCGCGTTGCTCACGACCGTGCAGGACTATCCTGGTTATGCATATGTATCGGCCCAGGTGAACCACGGACACAATGCATGCGTCAAGTGCATGGATGAGACACCGCATCTCCAGCTACCAAGGGATCCCGGGTCTTCGAAAACCATGTTCCAAGGTACTCGAAAGTGGCTCCGCATGGATCACCCGTGGAGAAAACATGGTGACTTGTTCAATGGTAAGGACGAGCTCGAAAGAGCCCCGCGTCCGAGGAGCGGCGAAGAAATCGAGGAGCTTTTGAATAATTGGGTAGATTTCCCTGCGCCTGGAAAAAAACGACCGAGGACAAAGCCGCTGCTGGGTGTATGGAAAGCAAGGTCTGTTTTCTGGAACCTGCCGTATTGGAAGGTCCTTCACACTCCCCATAGCCTCAATGTAATGCACATCACAAAGAACGTTACCGAGAGTCTGCTTGGCACTCTACTGAACATGCCGGAGAGGACCAAGGATGGGCCGAAAGCAAGAAAGGACCTTAAATTGCTTGGCATAAAGAAAGATCTTCAGTACCCTGATAGTGATGATGATAATGATGATGATCATCATCATCATTAGGAAGGGACTCAAGGTTGCCGCAAAAGAGTTAAGAAGAATGAGGTGGTGCTTTGCGCTGCCTGCTTCACTCTGAGTCTGGAGGAGCTCGAGCAGTTTTTCAGGTGCCTCTTAGGAGTGAAAGTTCCTCACGGTTACTCGGGGAAGATAAGCAGATATCTAGACGTGGCGAAGAAGAGGTTCAGCGGTATGAAGTCTCACGACTGTCACGTGCTGATGACGCAGATACTCCCTGTTGCGATCTGTGGGATAATGGACGAGCATGTCCGTGAGACGTTGTTTGGCCTCTGTAACTTTTTCGACGTCATATCTAGGAAGTCGATCGGTGTGAAGCAGCTCGACATGCTACAGGAAGAGATCGTGATGATACTATGTGAGCTTGAGATTTACTTCCCGCCCGCATTCTTCGACATCTTGGTGCATCTTCTTGTACATGTCGTGGACGACATCATCCAGCTCGGGCCGACATTCCTGCACAACATGATGCCGTTTGAAAGGCTAAACGGTGTCATCAAAGGATTCGTTCGCAACAGGTCTCGTCCAGATGGAAGCATAGCCAAGGGCTTTCTGATCTACGAGTGCATCTCCTTCTGCTAGAATTATCTAACCACCGAGAACGAGGATGTGGTCACGGTGAGGGCTCGGTGGATATGGTCACGGTGAGGGCTGCCGCTCACTACATGTCGGCATTGATGGTCGACGCACTGATTTTGAAAGGGCACACTGAGTCGCGCTACAACACATTGAAGTGGTCGGCCCTTGGGTCGAAGATCACAGAAGCTTAATCGAGCAGGAGTACGTCGACCAGGGCCGGCCGAGGAAGAAGGGAGACGTAACCAGAGAGCACAACTCCAACTTCACGGGTTGGTTCAAGAAAAGGCAACTGGACAATCCCCCACAGACGCCTTCTACGGAAGATCAAAAACTCATATTCAACTTGTCGCAGGGCCGAGGGCACAACCTAAGGACCTATTAGTCATACGACATAAACGGTTAAAGATTCTACACCGAGGAAAAGGACAAGAATAGTGAATATCAAACCTCAGGAGTAACTATGCTATCCTTTGCTAATGACGAGACTACTATGATGGAAAGATTCTACAGAAGGATCGAGGAGATATGGGAGCTCGACTACTATGGAGAGATCGTACCGATGTTCCGTGTTAGATGGGCCAAGAACATGGAAAAAGAAGGCCGCTATTTCACCACAATGGTTATACCAGATGCCAAATCAACAAAGAACGCCTCCGCAAAAAATGAGCCTTGGGTACTCGCTAGCCAAGTTGATCAATGCTTTTTTATTACCGACCCGTCAAAGCCCAACCGTATTGTAGTTAGGAGGGGCAAGAGGAGCTTCATCGGAATGGAAGGAGCCGCCAACGAGCAAAACTTCGACAAAAACAGCGACCCGAAGATCGAAGAGGAATTCGACAAGTACTTCGACATGCCTACTACTACTAAAGTAAGAAGGAAGACCACACTACCTACTAAAGGTTATCCATTCACAAGAAGAAATCTCAAAGTGCACGGGCTAAAGTATTCAACCACGACGAAAAAGGGCAAGAAGATTGTGAAGAGACACTAGCAATTGTGTGACTTTTTGGTGTATTAATTCGTGTGGGTATAATGTGATATTATTAGTGTGGGGGTATTAGTTAGAGACAAAAACATATAATGTGATATTTGACAAATTCACATTTATGTGTGACAAGCACACACATATATATGATTCAGGAGGTTTTTTTTGATAAGTTGCATGTGTATATGTTCTTGCTTTTTTGACTAAATATGCATATGTGTGTATAGGTTCTTGATTTTTTTAAATAAATAAAATATTTTTTTAAAAAGGAAAAACGTCTGAGACAGCCAGGATTCGAACCTGGCTGCCTTAGGTTTAGAATGGCACAAGCAAGCAGCAGAGACCACTAAGGCAAGTGTGTGATCTTGTCATACTACCACGCGCGCCGCGTTTTGCGCCACAGAACCTCAGGACTTAGCGAAATAAACGGTTCGGTCTGCTTCACCCCTTCTCCCCATTCTTAGTCACACTGTCGCGCGCTAGCCCTAGATCGACGAACCGCTGCTGCCGGAGCCGCCACCGCCCTAGCCACCGCCGCGCCGCCCGGTGAACCAGTGGAGGAGGAGCCGCCTGACGAACTAGTGAAGGAGGAGCCGCCGCGCCCGCCCGGCGAACCAGTGGAGGAGGAGCCGCCGCACCGTAGCCCGCCACCCTCGTAGTCGTCGACCACCGCAGCAGCAGTGCACACGGTTCGTCCCCCCACCCCACCCACCCTCTGAACCCTAGTTCTCACTATATGCAATTTCTTAAATAGATCAAAATATCTATTTCTCAAATAGATCAAAATTCTATTTCTCCACAGACATATTTGTTTCTAGACATATCTGTTTCTAGACATATCTGTTTCTCAAATAGATCAAAATAGATCAAAATATTTGTACACAGGCTCCCTAGACATATGTGTTTCTCAAATAGATCAAAATATGCAATTTCTTAAAATTGGATCTTCCAAACATTGACTTTTTATAAAGTTCTCCATAAACCTATAGCCTGTGTACAAACTTAAACTTGTGGAGTAAATTCTACAGTGTGTTATTTCTATCTTTACTGCCTGTTATTTTGAGTGGAGTAAATTCTACAGTGTGTTATTTTCCATAAACCTATAGCCTGTTACTCCCTAGACATAAGTTTTACTGCCTGTTATTTCTTACTGATTTCTTCTAGCAAATGTTGTTTGACTGTAGACGACTAGTGTTGTGCTTAGCGAATTAAGGATCGGCATGTGCTTAATTGGTTTAGGGTTATTTCACCTTGTCAGATCAAAACATGGGAAACTGAATTAATATATCGGTGCACATTGCTTGTTGTACGGCCATTCTATTTATGTACACATGAAAGTATGTATCCTGTGCTTCCTTTGATATTTAGGTGGAGGCGTCCTCTGTCAAATACATGTAGAAGTTCCAGGCATACACATTGTTAGCACATACTATCAGTAGCATATCGCAACCCTCACCAGTGTGTGTGTGCCAACATCACCGAGGAGGATACTACACATATGCATCTAGATACTAAACTAGAGTGGGTATTGTTGCGCAAGTTACTTCGCAAGGACAGATTCAGAGTAGATACTACACATATGCATCTAGACAACATCAAAATTAACTAGCCAATTAATTATACACTTGATCAGATCCACTTGGCATAATTATACATAGGTACTTAATATATTAGCTCTGGGCCATTCATGCATCTTTCTGCTCATGTAATATTAAGTATTAGCTTTAAAGAAGAATACTGACCTTTTGTTGGAGATATGCCCAAGAGGCAATAATAAAGTGGTTATTATCATATCTTCACACTTATGATAAATGTTTACATACCATGCTATAATTGTATTAACCGGAAACATTAATACTTGTGTGATTTGTAAACTAAAATAAGAGTCCCTAGTAAAGCCTCTTGTTAAACTAGCTTGTTGGTTAATATATGATCATGGTTTCCTGATCATGAACATAGAGATGTTATTAACAACAGGATCATATCATTAGGAGAATGATATGGTGGACATACTCCTATAGATAAGCGTAGCATAAAGATCAAGTCATTTCAATAGTTCAATTGCTATATGCTTTCTGATACATAGTAACCTAATTCCTTCGACCATGAGATCATGCATATCACCTTTACTGGATGGATGCTTTGATGTCATCAAACACCACACCGTAACAGGGTGGCTATAAAAGTGGCATTGAGTGTTCGGAAAGTATTGGTTGAAACACATGGATCAAGAGTGGGATTTGTCCATCCACATGACGGATAGATATTCTCTGGGCCCTCTCGGTGAAATGTCATCCAATTAGCTTGCAAGCATGTGACTTGGTCACAAGGGATCACATATCACGGGAACGAGAAAAGAGTACTTATCAGTAACGAGGTTGAACTAGGTATGCAGAGATACCGACGATCATAACCTTGGATAAGTAACATATCGTGAGACAAAGGGAAATTGGTATCGTATGTAAGTGGTTCATTCGATCGCAAAGTAATCGTAGAAATATGTGGGAGCCATATGAATTTCCAGATTCCTCTATTGGTTATTGTTCGGAGAAGTGTCTCGATCATGTCCGCATAATTCACGAACCGTAGGGAGACACACTTAAGGATTCGACGTTGTTTGAGTAGTTATGGTATTATGAGAAAGAGACCGAATGTTGTTCGGAGTCTCGGATGGGATCCGGGATATCACGAGGTGATCCGGAATGGTCCGGAGAATAAGATTCATATAAGGAAAGTCCCGTTTCGGAGTTCGGGAATGATTCCGGTGTTTTCATCGGGATATTCTAGAAGGTTCCGGATTGTCCGGCACTCCGGGGGGGGAAGGGGTACATGAATGTGTCATTACATATTGGAATGATTGCATCATGTACTAAGTGTTCTTGCTGTCCCAAATATAGGATTAAATTGAATCCTAAAACAGAAAAGTCAAATGTCCAGTTTGAAAGTCAAACTGCCAAAAACAAGAAACTGTGGGAAACAAGCAAGAGGAGTTGGAACCAACCTGGAGGAGGAGTTGGACTCCTCCAGGCCGGCGCCCAGCCCTAGGCCGAGTTGGGGAGGGACTCCCTCCCTCCCCTGGCGCGCCCACACCCTCCCACCTATATAAGGAGGGGCAGGGCTCCCCTCCTACACACACAAGTTTCCTATCCTCTAAACTAAACCCTAGATCTAGACCCCGGTTTAGAGCTATTCGGTTTAGAGCCTTCTAATTAGTTTAGAGCCCTCTAATTGGTGTGTCTAATTACTAGACCACTAATAGCCTCTCTCATAATCTCCACCATACTCGCACCGGCTTATGGCGAAGCCCTGCGGGATTTCCCCTCTATCTCCGGTACCACGCTGTTGTGCTGCCGGAATCGCGAGGAGAGTGCTACAACCTCCGCTGCCTGCTGGAACAAGGGAGAGGAGGTCTTCGTCGAGTACCGAACGTGTGACCGACTGCGGGAGCGCTGCCGGAACGTGGCGCCGGAAGGATCGTCTACGCGATCTTGAGATCGGAAAGAGTACGACTACATCACCCACGAGAATCTGCTCTCGTTAACCGCTTTGGAATCTTCGAGGGTGAGTTCCTCTATCGACTCGTTGCTACAATCTAGTAGATAGATCTTGGCTTGTTTGTTTGTATGCGATAGAAAATCTTTGTTTTCCATGCTACGAACCCCTACAGTGGTATGAGAGCCGTGTCTATATGTAGATCTGTTGCACGAGTAGAACACAATGGTCATTGTGGGCGTTGATGCTTTTATTGTAGATTGCTTTGCGTGTACTTTGCATCTTGCGGTATGTTGGGATGAAGCGGCCCGGGCTAACCTTACATGACATCGTTCATGAGACTTGCTCCACGCTTGACATGCAACTTGTATTGCATAAGTGGCTTTGCGGGTGCCTGTTTCTCCTAGCATAGTAAAGATCCAATTTACAACGGGTAATCAACAATGCTAGTATCAATGTTGTGGTTCTTGTTCGTAGGTTAGAACGACACTTATGGAAAGCCCCAAACCACGTAAAATATGCAAAGAAAGTAGAAGCGTCTAACTTTGTTTTGCAGGGGTGTGCAGTGATGTGATATGGCCATGATTGTGATTATATTTGATGTATGCAATGTTCCTTATTGTAAGTTGGCAACCGGCAGGAGCCATATGGTTGTCTTTAATTTCTGTTAAGACCTGCGTGTCTATTCAAAATAGTTGTAATAGTTGAAGCTGGTGGACGACAACCATGAAGAAGCGTCATTGACCTTGATGCTATGCCGATGATGATGGAGATCATGTTCGTGCTTGAAGATGGAGATCGGAAGCACAAAGAAGAAAGGCCATATCATATCACATATTATGAATTGCATGTGATGTTAATCCTTTATGCATCTTGTATTGCTTAGTAGACGACGGTAGCATTATAAGATGATCCCTCATGCACATAAATTTCAAGTTCTAAAGTGTTCACCCTTAGTATGCACCGTTGCCAAAGCTTGTTGCTTCGAAGCACCACGTGATGATCGGGTGTCTTTGATTCCGCGGGTGAATACAACGTAAGCAAGCCAGATTTGCTTATGCGGTAGCTAAGGTTTGATCTTGACGAGCCTAGCATGTACAGACATGGCCTCAGGAACACGGATCGCCGAAAGGTAAAGCATGAATCATATAGCAGATATGATGAACATGTCGATTGTTCGCCATTGAAGCTATATCAATTCTCGTGATGATCGGTTTTGATATGGGGGATTTGGTTCGTGTGATCACTAAAACAATGTGAGGGATATTGTTTTGAGTGGGAGTTCACCTAGATTAATTTAATTATTAATTAGAACTCAATTTATCATAAACTAAATCAAAGTGAATTTGCATAGTTGTTGTAGTCATTGGCATCCGTTTACCACCTTGCGCTTAGTTATAATTGAGATGATAGAACTATAGAATTCTGGTTAAGTTACTTTACGAACTGGTATCGTATTGTTTTTAAGTGTTAATCTAAAGTTTAAAAGTCCTATTGCAAACTTTCAGTAAGTTCCGGTTACTCCATGAAGTTTAATAATTAGTATTAAATCAAGAGTAACGATTCCAAGTGTTAGTATATAAGTATCATGTTTGTCTCCATGATTCTTGATATTCAAAGGATTCTCCTAATATCAAGGTTATCTAAGGATCTGAAAGAGTTGTTTCAGAAACCAAATTTGTGGAAGATATTGTGATATCTGAAACGAAGTATTGGTTACAACATGATAGAGTATAATATGGCAAAAGTCATGTTCTCATATTTGATGAGAATTTGCAAAAGGTTGGAGACACTAGTTGTCCTAATCGTCCAAAAAGATTTGGAGAGCAACATTATACTCATGATTCACCGTTATAAGATAAAAGTAGCTTGATCATGGATAAATCCATGATGAGGGTGAATATTTGATGTAGGTAAAATGTTTACTACACCAAGAGATTACTAATGAAAGGAATTTGAAAGAACACCAAACATTTGATGATGGTGATCTACTTCAAAGTGCAAGTCCAAAGACATTGGTATTTAACTATACACGCTTTGGACTATATGTCATATGTATGACTCCACTATTGATGTTGATAGATTCTTCCAAACTGAAAAGGAAATACTGAAAGAGAATCTCATAAATATATGGCAGAAAAGAAAAGACTAGAATCGTTCAGTTTAAGTATATAGATGATATACATGTTATGGCTATATTCTTTGCTTGTTAAACAATGTGGTTCTTAAGTATTTGATACTGAATTTGTTGGTGTGAATCGTCATACGAAACAACACAATTCATGAACTACAATGGCCTAAGTAACTAGCAAAAGAATATGTGATGATGTTCATCAAGAACAAAATAAAGGGTTATTGTGTTGCTTGTTAAACATCAAAGCTTGCCTTCAAAGATTTGTTTTATCAGGTATTATGAGAACAAAAGGGTTGTTCAAATAATTGCCGTAATCCATAAAAGATGGATGATTCACAAATCTCGTTGGAGAAATCACATCCATAAAACTAGTGCTAAAATGTCAAAAGACAAATTGATTGAAAGATCACTTAGTAAGTGACATCGCTGTTTGAATTATATTGGAAAGATAACATGAAGAAACTCCATGTGGATGGAATTTTGGAGTCTTCTGATTTTTGATCAAATGACGCTTGTGAAACTTTCTTAGAGATAATTAAAACTTCGTTCATAGGCCAAAAGGGAACGAATGACTAGCTTATTGGAACTTGTACATATTGTTGTACGAAGTCCGTTATGTGTAGTCAAGAGCGATGGATTTCAACTTCATATGCTTTCTCCGAAAATTTGAGTGAATATATGAATGTTTACTTGATAAGGATAAAGTATGAAACACTTGAAAAGTTCAAAGACTTTCAAGATGAAGTGCAAGATCATTGTAACAAGAATATAAATAGTTTATGATAAGATCATAAAGGAAGATATTTGAGTTACAAGTTTAGCATAATACCTAAGATTTAAGGAATCGTTCCGTGGATTTGCATTTTCCCGAAACACCATAAGAGTATGGAGCGTTCGAGATATGTAATTAAACCTTGTTTGACATGGTAAGATCAAAGGTATAATTCATAAAACTGCCATTGTATTTTAAAGATTAAAAGCTTTAGAGATTACCGTTTTTCCACTGAAAAGAGCTCCATCATAATCCGTTGAAATGACACCATATAAGGTTATGGTTTGGGATAAAACCCAAGTTGTCCTTTCTTAAACATTGGTATGCTATGCATAAGAAAGATGTGTGCAACCAAAGTCGGATGAACCTGTCTTTGTATAAACTGTTCCTCCATAAAACACCGGAGACAAAAGAGTTTGTTGCTTAGAACGTCAAGTTTCTTTGAGAAGAAATTTTTCGTGAAAAGTTAAGTGGGAGGACAATAGAAACTTTGATAAGGTTAAAAGAACCTTAGCTATATGTGCAGAATTGCGCAGCGCCGAAAAGTGTTTCGGAGGCAGCAACAATGCTCATGGTTCACGTACCTCAAAAGGTTGTGGTCACGGAGATCCAAGTTCCTATTGAAACAAGTAGGTCGGATGAACAATCAAATACCAAGATTTGAGGGTTGAATCATTATTTGAGAATAATGAACCGACTACATGCAGAGAAGCGATGATGGGCCCTGACTCCGTAAAATGGCTTGAAGCCATAAAATCCGTGATAGTTCCATACACGAGAAATCAAGTTTTGAACTTGAAGGACCCTCGAGAAAGGTGTAAGACCTTATAGTTGTGTCTGGATCTATAAAGAAATAGACATGGATGTTTCACATCTAGTCGACATGTTGGGAAAGAGTTCACAACAATGTTCAAAGGTTGACTATGACAAGATTTTGATCTTTCATAGTGATATTTAGTCTAGACGGATTAATGTAGCAACCACTACATATAATTTGTTATATGGTAGTTGAATAAACAAAACAAGTTCTTCTAATAGAATCGTTACCTAGGACATGTGCATAACACGGTCCATATGGTTTTGTTAATTCAAAGGATGCTAAAAGCATATGCAAACTTCAATGGTTAGAGTGAGCATAACGGAGTTGGAATCTTCACTATGATGAAACTGTTAAAAGAGTTTAATTTCATCAGAGACAATGAAGATGCTTGCGTTTGCAAGAAATTAAGTGGGAGCGTAAAGACATGTTTCTAATACATTATGTGGAAGACATATTGTTGATTGGAAATAATGTATCTTTTATTAACACATATTAAGAATTTCATCCCGATGAAAGACTTAGGCAAAACCCAAATATTTGGCATCAATAGACGCTAATATGGTTGTGCCAGAAGTACATAGACGAGATATTGAATGAATTCAATATAGAAACTACAAGAAAGGTTCTTGTTGCACAGAAAGGATTGAAAGAGTTCAATGTTGATGATATATTCAAGTGTATTGGCACTTGGTAAGTGAAACAAAGATTCAAGTATAGATTGATACTTGATGTATGAAATCACAAAGAGTATTTATATCAATCATACTGTGATATGTACAAATCCAGATATGTCCTATGCTCTAAATGTTGTGAGCATATACCAGAATGATTTGTAAGATGATCATTGGACAATAGTAAGGATATTCTTATGATCTTTTGGAAGAACTAAGAGTATAATATTTGTAGAAGTGACAAATAGATGGTTAGTTCATTGTAAAAGTACTACATTGATACTAGCTTTGTCACAAAGTACAAATTAAGTTTATCTCAATCTAAACTAAGGGTGGCACAATATAATGGAAAGTGAGTTCCATAATGGATTTGGATGATTTCCAAAGTTAAGACATTGTGACAGATACTACAACAAAAGGCTAAGTATATGACTGCTATTATAGCAGCAAAAGAGGGCATTTGTGTCAAGAAGTTTGTTATCAAACTAGGTGTAGTTCACAGTGGGATAATACTATGAAGATATATTGTGCGACAATATTATCAAAATGTTTTAACCCCAAAGAGCTAAAGGTCACACCGAAAGACCAAATTTATACAAAGCCATCTCATTAGAGAATGAGTGATGCGTAGAGACGCAAAGACATGCAATTACACACGGACCTGGAAGTGTCAGATCCGGAGATCAGTTGACCACTAGCAATCGTGTACATACAACACCGGAAAGCCATAGGTGTTGAATACACAAAGATTTGAAACTAGATTATTGACTCTAGTGCAAGTGGGAGACTGTTGGAGATATGCCCAAGAGGCAATAATAAAGTGGTTATTATCATATCTTCACACTTATGATAAATGTTTACATACCATGCTATAATTGTATTAACCGGAAACATTAATACTTGTGTGATTTGTAAACTAAAATAAGAGTCCCTAGTAAAGCCTCTTGTTAAACTAGCTTGTTGGTTAATATATGATCATGGTTTCCTGATCATGAACATAGAGATGTTATTAACAACAGGATCATATCATTAGGAGAATGATATGGTGGACATACTCCTATAGATAAGCGTAGCATAAAGATCAAGTCATTTCAATAGTTCAATTGCTATATGCTTTCTGATACATAGTAACCTAATTCCTTCGACCATGAGATCATGCATATCACCTTTACTGGATGGATGCTTTGATGTCATCAAACACCACACCGTAACAGGGTGGCTATAAAAGTGGCATTGAGTGTTCGGAAAGTATTGGTTGAAACACATGGATCAAGAGTGGGATTTGTCCATCCACATGACGGATAGATATTCTCTGGGCCCTCTCGGTGAAATGTCATCCAATTAGCTTGCAAGCATGTGACTTGGTCACAAGGGATCACATATCACGGGAACGAGAAAAGAGTACTTATCAGTAACGAGGTTGAACTAGGTATGCAGAGATACCGACGATCATAACCTTGGATAAGTAACATATCGTGAGACAAAGGGAAATTGGTATCGTATGTAAGTGGTTCATTCGATCGCAAAGTAATCGTAGAAATATGTGGGAGCCATATGAATTTCCAGATTCCTCTATTGGTTATTGTTCGGAGAAGTGTCTCGATCATGTCCGCATAATTCACGAACCGTAGGGAGACACACTTAAGGATTCGACGTTGTTTGAGTAGTTATGGTATTATGAGAAAGAGACCGAATGTTGTTCGGAGTCTCGGATGGGATCCGGGATATCACGAGGTGATCCGGAATGGTCCGGAGAATAAGATTCATATAAGGAAAGTCCCGTTTCGGAGTTCGGGAATGATTCCGGTGTTTTCATCGGGGATATTCTAGAAGGTTCCGGATTGTCCGGCACTCCGGGGGGGGAAGGGGTACATGAATGTGTCATTACATATTGGAATGATTGCATCATGTACTAAGTGTTCTTGCTGTCCCAAATATAGGATTAAATTGAATCCTAAAACAGAAAAGTCAAATGTCCAGTTTGAAAGTCAAACTGCCAAAAACAAGAAACTGTGGGAAACAAGCAAGAGGAGTTGGAACCAACCTGGAGGAGGAGTTGGACTCCTCCAGGCCGGCGCCCAGCCCTAGGCCGAGTTGGGGAGGGACTCCCTCCCTCCCCTGGCGCGCCCACACCCTCCCACCTATATAAGGAGGGGCAGGGCTCCCCTCCTACACACACAAGTTTCCTATCCTCTAAACTAAACCCTAGATCTAGACCCCGGTTTAGAGCTATTCGGTTTAGAGCCTTCTAATTAGTTTAGAGCCCTCTAATTGGTGTGTCTAATTACTAGACCACTAATAGCCTCTCTCATAAGCTCCACCATACTCGCACCGGCTTATGGCGAAGCCCTGCGGGATTTCCCCTCTATCTCCGGTACCACGCCGTTGTGCTGCCGGAATCGCGAGGAGAGTGCTACAACCTCCGCTGCCTGCTGGAACAAGGGAGAGGAGGTCTTCGTCGAGTACCGAACGTGTGACCGACTGCGGGAGCGCTGCCGGAACGTGGCGCCGGAAGGATCGTCTACGCGATCTTGAGATCGGAAAGAGTACGACTACATCACCCACGAGAATCTGCTCTCGTTAACCGCTTTGGAATCTTCGAGGGTGAGTTCCTCTATCGACTCGTTGCTACAATCTAGTAGATAGATCTTGGCTTGTTTGTTTGTATGCGATAGAAAATCTTTGTTTTCCATGCTACGAACCCCTACACCTTTTCGTTAGTAACTTATACAAGATTTCAGTTTCAGTAATTGGAAGCATGTGTCCATAAATAATCATCTTTGAGATTTCTGTTGTTTATAGTCTTATTATCTGAGAAGCAATATATTTGCATGAAGTTTTCTCAAGTTAATTACCAAGCTTATCCTCGTATTCTGCTGTCACCACTCTTGGTATTGGTTCTGCTAATACCAGGTGCAACATAAGAAGTTTTATTGGCATTTTTCCTCTGCCAATAATGTTTCAGGTTATATATTATGTTCTGTATGTTTCAGGTTTGGCTGAAATTTCCCTATAGCATCAATTATTTGGTACTATTGGTATATATGGTGCTGCGATTATTTGGTACTATATGGTGCTGGAATTATTTGGTACTATATGGTGTTGGGATTATATGGTGGGATTATTTAGTACTATATGGTGCTATTTGATTCGATGGGGCTGTGGATGGGGGCTGTGAATGGGGCTGTGGATGGGGCTATTTTCTTGTGTGTGAATGTTGAAGGGATTTCATTTGAGTTGCCCATTTCTCCCGAAGTGTCGATTCACTTCCGTTTCGGTTGAGAAATGGGCACTCCTAGGTCAAAAAATTAGCAAAGGTCATGCCGAATTTTTCGGCCGAGATTTGTGCTAACATTTTGCCTCTTTTAAATAGTGTAGTGCAAACATGTCGGGCAACAAGGAGTCTGGCCCTTCTAAGCACATGATCCGCGTCGAAGAACAAGCTAGACAGGCCAACCAGTCATCCTGGCAGGGGTCCCAATAGGAGGAGGAGGAGGAGGCGATGAGGATGACACCACCACCGGAGGAGGAGGCGACCGTCGCCAGAGCTGCAGGGGCCAATGAGGGCGGAGATCCTGATTACGAGGGGGATGAAGACGACTACGATGGAACTAGTGAAGGCGGCGGCAAAGAGGATGACACCACCGATGGCGGCGAGAGGACGGATGGCGGTAGCGGCAACCCGACCGCTTCTCAGAAGAAGAAGAAGAAGGAACAGAAGGAGCGGAAGGTTCCAGTGCTTGCCACTATCTGTGATGAGTTCACTGAGGTCACAGAAAGTGGCCAACCCATTGCGCCAGAGGCGATTGCTAAAGGGTACGGCCTGCAACTCGGGTGCATCGTCCGGGAAAGCCTGTCGATCAACACAAAGTACATCAGACATGCTGACCATGCAGCTTTGGTCGATAACCTCCGTAAGAAGCTTCACAAGCGATACAGATTCCCAGAGCAGTTTAGAAACCTCGAGAGAAATAAGAACCCGGTGAACAGACTAGCCCTCACGAAGATGATCAACGCCTTGAGCAGCTGGAAAACCCGGGTGAAGAATAGCATCGACAAAGGTGAAAGCTGGGAGGTTATTAGTAAGAAAAATCTGATGCTCGACAAAGAGGAGTTTAGGATATTCAAGGTGGATATAGCTACCGCTGACGCTATAAAATGGACTCAATGGGGAAGGAGTATGCGGGAACAGAACATAGGTAACCACCACCTTGGAAGCGGCGGTTACAGGGGGAAACATGCCATTTGGGACAAGGAGGACGCCGAGCTCGAACGCCTTGGTAAAGACAACCCTTGGCTTAAAATCACGGACTTGCAGCTTAGGAAATTTGTTCAGGCCCGCTACTACCTGGACAAGGAAACAGGGGAGTTCATCACCGACGATCCGGAGGTGAAGGAATTCGAGAAGAATCTGGTAAGGAATTTATTGCCGATCTCAAGTCTATTGCGTTCTAATTAAGATAATGAAGCCAAGAATCTAAATGGGTTCACCTTTCCTTGTCTCTGCAGGAGGAGGAACTGAACGCTACTGCCATAGAGTCGTCCCAGGATTCGACGGAGCCGTGGGACACGGTTTTCAACAGGGCGACCAATGCTTACAAGAAGAGGGACAAGGGGTTGCCGCCGTCCTCAGCTGGTCGTGTGTCCGGCTTTGGTACGAGCATGAAGTTCAAGGAGTTCTACAAAGAGGACGCCAGGAAAAGAAGGGACAGGAAGAACCAGGATAAAGCCGTTGTTGCAGAGCTGAAGATGAAGGTGCAGACACTGGAGGAGAAGGCGGTGGACCAGAAAAGGGTGGACAAGTTAGTGGAAGAGAAGCTCCGCTCGATGATCCCCCCTGAGATTTTCGAGGGGCTTACTGTTTGGAATGCGGGAGGTCGACAGGGGCCGATACATCTGCCCAGCTTAAGCGATAGCAACTCGGGCATCAATGTTACCGTGTCGCCGGACCTGGTGACCCTGCCGGGCGTCAACGTCAGGACGCAGCCCCTCGTTTTGGTCACACCAACGCCCCCTCCCGCCAAAGATACCAATAAGGCGCAGTCCACGGCGGCGGTGCTTCGTGAGGCACCCGAGCGGGAGATTGCAGATGATGATAGGCTCGCCGCCGGCATCCGCCGTGTCTCTACATTAGCCGAGATCCACGCCATCACCAAGGTAACTAATTAGTTAGTGCACGTCATCTCCTTTATGTCTTTGATGCATGACTGTTGCCATCTCATGACGACCAACAACATGTTTTTGCCTCAGGACACTTCTTGCGTACTCCTGCTTAAAGATGTCGGCGGTGAGTTGAAGGATGTTGCCAAGGGCAATCTTATACAACCGGCGAGCCGCACGATGCACAACAATCCAATGGATGATGACGTGATGAAGGTCAGGTTGGCTCGCGTGTTGCCAGGGTGCGATGACATGGACCCCCCCATTCAACCTCAGGGAGCCGACGAACACAAGACCCTTGGGGAATGCTACAACTGGCCCTTGACATGGCCGAAGACCCAGATTCGTCTTGCGGGGGGAGCACCGGCACCACCTCTTGACCGATCATCGCCTGGACACCACCTCGGAAGCCAGTAGCCGCCATTGTCGCCACCACCAGCCGTCACCATCAACTCTTGGCAGCGTGTGCACCGCCACATGGCAAAGACGTTGTGCTGCAACTGCCGTCGCCCCCGCTACCACCACCACATGATGGCACCCATGAAGATGGTGATGAATTGGTCAACGTTGACGACTTCATCAACACCGGCGCCGCCAAAGGATTGTATATGCCTTCTGTGGATGAAGAACCCTTCGCAGCTCGCGACGACCATCAAGCTGATCGGCCCAATACATGCATGCAGCGCCTGGTCTTCCATGGTCTTTCTCAAGAGACGCCTCCGGCCGCCGATCCACCGCAAGAGAAACCGGGATTGGTTTTCAGCCCCAACACACTCCGAAAGGCGACTGATGAGCAGATGGCAGTGGCTGACAATGTTGTGAAGAAGAAGCACTATAGGAAGAGAGGTAATAATAATAAGAAGGGTGCGAGCCAGCCTCTTCCGAAGAGGATCCAGGGTCAAGACGCCGTCGTCGTACCATCCACACAATTTGGCTTGCCCCGAGTGCATGTAGCTGGTGATCCGATATTGACTCCGGATATGATCCACATTGCGGTTGGAGCCATGTTAACTTTGCACGAGGGTGTCAAGACACTAGAGGCCCTCCTTCTTAAAGAGGACGATCCAAATTACCCGGTTTTCACGGCCAAGGTGCCATTGGACGTGGGCTTCGTCGATGAACCCCCCGCGGATATATTCTTCATAGCGTTCGAGGACATGTTCAAGCTGTTTATCACGAAACGGCTGGACTATAACTTGGTCCGCCTATACGCGCTCAATCTGGCGCTCACGATCAAGAGAGAAAGTACCCCGGAAATCGCGATAGTGGATCCCTACTACATGCGGAACAGCTAGTTGGTCGAAGGATCAGAGACACGGACCAAGGAGACGGTGTACCTCGAGAAGTTCATGGTGGACAACAAGAGGAAGGGCACACATCTTTTGCCTTTCATTCCCGAGTAAGTACACACACTCGCTCATCGTCACCGTAACTTATGCATTTCTTATAGATTTCTTTCCTTTGCTCTTTTTCCAACATTCCGTTCCAATTGTGTTGCGTAGAGACAAATACTGCACGCTCATCGTCCTTGCCTCGAGGTATTCGCTATCCACGTATTTCGACTCGGGGAGTTTGACGAAGAAGAAAGACTACACTAGAATAAGGGGTGTTCTCAATGAGGCTCTCGAGGGCTACACCAAGAAGGGATGCACCTTCGTAGATAGGGGGAATGTATCAAGGATGGCAAACACATGTTCAAGCACGTGCTCGACTTCCCCTGCGTCAAGCAGTCGACTGCTGGTGCCAAGGAGGCCTTCTACGTCCTCCATCACCTTAAAGGCTATGTTCGGGATTGCCATAACCTAACGCTGCCATCTAGTCTCCGAGGATGGGCCGAAACTTTGGCGAAAATCGATGATGCTTATCTTAGAGAAGACTTCCATCGCATTCAGATGAAGTTGTGGCAAATCATCATTGAAGATGTCAACACAAGTGGCGGTGCCCTACAACAAGCCAGAGGGTTGAGTAAGAGGGAGATCGAAGAACGCCTCCATAAGCAGGGTGACACAAGGACGTGGATGACGAAAGAGGGCTATCTACCATTCCCGAAGCCATGCCAGAAGAGGAAGTCTTCATCGTGATCGATGTGTGCCTCTAGCATGATCCAGTGTGTGTATATTCTTGATGGACGCCTGCTGTATTAGTGTGTGTGTGTCATAAACTTTACTATCTCGTGGTCAAAATGGTCATTGTTGTTAGACTTAAACTACCTTGTGGTCATGCTGTCGTTGAACTTATTGCTTCTATGATGATCTAACTTTTAGGTTTATGGATCCTTTGTTTTATATTCTATGAACATATATATATATGGATGTGAACCCTTTATTCATTATTTTCGTTGTATTTTTACTAATATGCCTTGTCGTCTATAGAGATTGCGACGAGGTGGTATGTGGTGTACATGGGTGGGGTTCCAGGAGTCTATGAGGAGTGGGAGGATTGCCACAAACAAGTGAACAAGTTCAGCGGCAACATCTACAAAGGATACGCGACTAGAGAGGAGGCGATAGCCAAGTGGAGGAACCACTTGTGGAAGAAGAACCGGATGAAGATATTGGTCGGGCTAATGCTCTTGCTCACCATTACCACAGTTGTATTCTATTTGATCCTAGTGTAGGCGGCGGTGGCCACTTCATATTTGTAATGTGAGATGATATGAACTTTTTATTCGGCGCTTGTGTAAAAATTTGGCACTTGACACTATATATGTATCTTGATCGGGCTCTAAGTGTTTGTATTATATATATGTCGGTTTTCATGCATCTACTACTTGTGAAATGTATTTTATACTCATCTGGATCAATACTGTATAAATCCTGTATAAATACCTGATTATACACCAGGAAAGTATTTTACTTCGAATACATGTTACACAATCAGTGGCGCATATAATTATGTAGTTAGTGGCGCATGGCATATTTGTGGCGCATACATGTAAATGCGCCACAGAAGTTCTTCCTGTGGCGCATATGAAGGAATGCGCCACAGAAGTCTGGAACTTCTGTGGCGCATATCCATATGCGCCATAGGAAGTAGTTATCAGTGGCGAGGTAACAGTGGCGACAAAGATATGCGCCACAGAAGTCCCCTTTTCATGCGCCACAGATAGGCTATTTTCTAGTAGTGAGATGTATGTCACACGGATCATGGCCAACCACCGTTGTATACATCATGATCCGACGGGTTGGAGGTCTCTCTCTTCTGATGGGGACACCTACCTTGTACGACAAGGAGAGCCCAACAGGCTGGATGTCTCTCCCTCCCTTTCCATGTTGCACATATACCAGCCGCATCAACTAGCACCTAGTTTGGCTGCACTCTGATTGGTCGAGATGTATGTCACACGGATCTTGGCCAACCACCGTTAGATACATCATGATCCGACAGTCTGGAGGTCTCTCTCTCCCGTTTGGTTGCGCATCATCTTCCTCCCCTCCTATTGATGTACGGCGGCACGGCAGTCCGAACGGCGAGCGGCAACGCGAATCTAAGCGTGGCGGATAGAACATCGTGCGTTAGCGCGGATCAAAGCGTGGCGGTCGGAACAACGTGCAATGGCATAGATCTAAGCGTGGCAGTCGGAAAAGCATGCGACGGCGCGGACCAAAGTGTGGCGGTCGGAACGGCATGCGGCAGTGCGGACCTAAGCGTGGGGGTTGGAACAGCTTGCTGTGGCGCGAATCTAAGCATGGCGGCCGAAATGGCATATGGCGGCGAGGATCTATGTGTCTGAAATTTCTGTCTCTATCTGTCTCACTTCTGTTCACCTCCTCAGATCCATTGCTGATGAAAGATACCCAGGCGATGGCGGTGCCGATAGTGGTCATCGATGCAACGATGATCGAAGCCATCATCTACAACATCAGTGCGAGAGCGGTGGTGCCGATAGTGGTCATCGATGCGACAACGATTGAAGCCATCATGCGTAACATCAGTGCGATGGTGGTGGTGCCGACAGTGGTCATCGATGCGACGATGATTGACGCCATCATCCGCAACATCAGTGTGGCAGCGGTGGTGCCGATAGTGGTCATCGATGCGATGGCGATTGAAGCCATCATCCGCAACATCAGTGCGATAACGGTGGTGCTGACAGTGGACATCGATGGGAAAAATTTGAGCCCAATTTGAACCAAAATTCTATGACCTAAAATATATGTATGATTTGAATAAATTTGATATGTATTTGAGCAGTTATACCGGTGGATATGATCTAAAGTTGACTCATAAGTAGTACTACTTGCTTTGCCAATCTCCAGTGGGCTTCTATAAATTTTAGAGAAATATGTATGATTTGAATCAAAAATAATATGTACTTGAACTTGAATATGGTGGATATGCTCAAAAGCTGATTCATAAGTAGTACTCCCTCTGACCCAAATTAGTAGATTTAGATTTGTGTAGATTTGATTGTATCTAGACATGAATTCGTATACGTTCATCCGTATCTTGACGAATTTGAGTAAACTAATTTGGGTCGAATAGAGTAGTACTTTCTTTGACAATCTCAGCGACAAATTTGGAATGGGGAATGGATGATGCCACTGATGATGTAAGCCTACATCGCAGCCACGATGGCAGCGACAGAACGATCAAAACTGATAGGGCCCCAACTTGACCCTCTAGGCATTTGGCACACCAACTTTGGGCAGCTAGATCTAATGGCAAGCAACTTGGGCCCAGCAATACATTCTCTCGACAACTTTGGGACCGCTAGATCCAATGGCAAGCAACTCGGGCTTCACAATGCATTCTCTCGACAACTTTGGGACCGCAAAGTGACTAAATTAGCAGGAACTCACAACCATCCATTGAATAACAATTCTACTATCTAATTTAGCTATCTATTCAACTAATCCTTACACGTGCCACTCTTCACCACAATCGCATACTGTAACTGCTAGGACAGGGATGACAACTACTAAAACTTCCCACATGAATCTACTATTCTCCTCCCCTTCACTTGAAGTTCATGTTTTAGATTTTCTACCACTTGATCAGATACGATAAGATCAGCCTGAAGTGTCAACTTCTCTTTGCGAATAAGCTCTGAATTCTTCTTTTCTTCCTCGATAGTATGCTTCAGCTTGAATATCAACAGGTTTTACGGTCCAATTCATCACCTACATTGGCAACCATCTCCTCCAAATCCATCCTCTGGCTAGACCACTTGGTTGATTCATCTTGGTATGCAATGTACCATGGATCATCGGCCTGCATAGCACACTATAACAATCCCAAAACAAACCCAATTGAAATCAGTCCGACAGGCCATGGCGGCACTTCAAATTCAACGGTAGCACAAAGAGAAGGAGCTACCTGCACTTCCGACATGGTAGGAGAACAAGAATGTGCCCACGACATGATCGATTCCCCCACCCTCGTTGGTGTACCCATTACGACAAGACATTAAGGACCAATTTGCACCTGCAATATCGAGGAAATTACAGAAACCGAATCGATTAGGGTGGGCGGAGCAGGAGCAAAGGTCTTACCAAAAACTAATAGCAATTGCTGCGACTGTTCGTCGAGCTATGGAGGCAGAACAAAATCCCAGCCGTCGTGGGCGGAAGACCTGCCTGCGGTCGTTACTGCCTCAACGTGCAATGCGTGTGGATGAAATAGGTGCTGGATCCGTGGTTGAGGTGCAGCACGGCAGTCCGTCCGACACTGCCGTAGGACGGATCCGACGATGTGCCAACGCACCGCGATGGCTGCTCTATCTGCCGGTGGGATAGGAGCTGCTCGGGGCTGGGAGCTGGGAGAGGATGAGAGAGAGATGACCTCATGTGCCATACACGAGCCCACTTGTCAATATTTGGGGGAGTATCTACTCTGGGATTTTTATATATTGCCAATTTTGCATATCTGCCAAACTTTTTCTTTGAAATTTGCATATTTTCCGCATGACCACCACACGTCAGTGACACACAAAATGGCAAATATGCAACTTGCAAAGTAAAATGTGGCAAATATGCAAATCCCCCCTCCGGCCCCACATGACGGATCCATCGGTCATTGGATTCGACGACCCCACAGAACAGCTCCACATGGCCGCCCCATCATACATTGGCTTCGATGGCCCACAGAAGGGCCCCATTTGTCATTGGCTGCACCGGCCACACAATCACGAAAAAAAGCCACCCATAAGTCAGCGAGAGATGGATGGCTAGTCCGATGTGTATCCTAGCCCCACACGTCAGTATGTAACGGCCATGGCAGGACCTACCCCAATGCCCCCACCGGCCAGAATTTAACGTTCAAGCCTTTGACCTGACGGCATCCCTCCGTATGAGCGCCTGCGAGGGTTTTAGAATAGCGGGAGGGGAAAAGTGAGGAAAAATTAAGAGGCTGGGACAACTGAGTACAACTAACGAACTAGGGGCATGAAAATATAAATCCCTTTATCTTTTCGGTTTTGTGACTTATAGGAGTTTTGTATTAACATGGAATCAATGGTCTTATTCTTATAGAAATGTAGACTATAGATCCTTATCAGTAATAAACAAGAAAGCCCATTTTCAAGCTAGGTTTAACAAGTTGCACCTATGAGATAGTGCCTAACAAATTAGTGCATACTCTTTTCTTTAAGCAAAACCGATACAAATAGACACATGTGCAAACAATGGTAAGACATAGAGCAATAGAATCTTTACCAGGTCTCCCTATATTTCAAATGCATGTGAACTGTAGTTACAGCAACTGCCTGAAAGAATCAACAAAAGTATTTAAGAATAGTTCAAATCCATCATAATGCAGGCAACAAGCTGAGTAATTGCTACAAAAATTTATGTCCTTGCACAATAGTCTACAAGGGCAAGAACAGAATATATACACTACCGTAGATCAATCGATTATTTGCAAGTTAACTCTACACTAATTCTTTAGATTGTATGGTTGGTTGCATCTTACAACCTAAAGAAAAATTTAATGAAAAAATAAAAGAAAAAGGAGGATCCCTCACCATAAAGAAATGATCATGAACAAAAGAAAAAGCTACATTCTAGTTTTTTTGATAAGTAGCACTTCAACATGTTGAGAAACATAACAATTGCTAATCTTGAGAAACGTAACAATTATTTATTAACTAATTGACACAAACCAGATGTTTCATTATGAAGCTCATCGTCTCCAAGATCAAACAATCAAATTCAACTAAAAGGAACTGAACAACAAGGAAGAACAGTGCTTTTACAAACTAGTGTGGTAAAACAAACAATTGACAATTGTCGCGTACTCAGAATCTATCTAGCTAATTACATATGATGCACACTATTTCTGAAAATAAAACAGAAGATTCTGCATATTATTCAGTTCTAGCATCGGTGGGAAATTCAGACTATGATAATTCATGTAATCTTGCAAATAACTTGTTCTTTTAAACAATCGTCAATGATCTTTGTACTACCACATGATACACTAGCGACAAGTATCACGGAGATACATAAATACACAAGAATTGTACTGCAAGAAGTATACCTCCCGGAGATCAATCTTGCACCTAGCTGGAATGGGAATAGCCTCACATTTTGCCCTCCCTCACGAGCTGCAGCGACCACTGAACCCTACTATCCCAGATATGAGGGAATAGAGGAAGGGATGAACAAGATCAGGACATGTACGAAATCAAGTTGGGTATTCTCACCAAGTGGACAGAAGAAACTGGGGTAGTAGCTGATAGTTGTGAGATTCAACACATTTTTGATGGTTTTCTCTCGGATTTGATTGTTTTCTAGATTAGCCTAATGCTAATACTTCGGTAGCGAATAAAACTTGGTTTTAATGTGTGTTTTAGGTTCTGAATGTCAATAGAAAGTTTTAACTGGAAAAACACAATATTCTGGAGAAAACAAGCAAGTATCTCTTTGGAAGCACTTGAGGGGAGCATATAGAGGCTTTAACGAGCAATTCTAAGGCAGGATTATTTTTCTGGCCGTATAGTTGCCGCCGCCTCTGTCTTGTCAAAAGGGACAACTTCCACGAAGGAACCATACGCGAAAACACAACACAGAAGCCGCCATACCATCTAGAAGGGAGAAAGATGAGATCCGGAGAAGAAGGGGAAGACGTTCTTCATCTCTCTCCATGATCTTCGACCTCCTAGCCAATACACCCCCATAGCCACTACTTTTACTTGAGAGAGAGAGGGATCTTCACCTTGCAAGACTAGGGTTTGAGATTGTTTCTTCCCATCTTGAATTGTGTTGGATATTTTCCTATTCTTATTGTGGATCTCCACGGTAGTATAAAGATGAATTCCCTTTATTTGATTATATTGATGATACGTTCTTCTCTCATGTGTGACTAATTTCCTTGGGCGTGGGAGATGTAGGGGATTGGTGAGATGTGATGTGCCTTCTTATAGTTTCCATTAGTTTGTGATTAATTCGAATTACTATATTATGTGTGCTTGACTATCTGTGGGATGCCTAATGCTTGTTGTCCAATTAAGGGCCCGGACAACATGATGCTTTGTTCTACATAGATCAGATCTTGTTTGCTAGCGGACCGGCGACCCTCGGGTGACACGGGGATATCAATGGAAAACTAGTAAACTCTAGGATAACAAGGAACCACTATGCTTATTGCATTAGTCCGATCCAAGGAGCTTAATCGCTAAGCAACCTGAAGGGTCTTAATCGTTTAGTGTGTGACCATGGTTTTGGTAACAGGCTAGTAGGATTATTGAAGTTGTGATGAAATATACCAAGAGGAGTTCCGACTAATTATGGATTGCTCGGCTACACATATACTTATAAGATTATAGTTGTTACATTTATCATTCATCCACCTGGCACAGTCACTCACCATGAACTAAATCTCCGCGCACCTTCTTTTGCCATCTGCAGGAAACAACAAACAACCAAGTCGTTCTTTACTTTTATGCTTTATATTTCTGAAGTATACATTTTGGTTCTATTTAAATACATCTCATTTAATCAAAACCCCATTCTTATTTCAACACTTGCAGTTAATTCATTCGAAGACCTGTGACAACTTCGGGTGTGATAGAGACTTCACCCATAAACACTTTCCTTTGGGCTCCCTGTGGGATCGATATGTATACTTCGAAACTAGCTACAAACGATCTATGCACTTGCAGACATCAAGCTATTTTCTGGCACCGTTGCCGGGGACCTAAGCGTTAAGTGTTAATCATTTGACATTTTAGGTGTTGCTACTACAAAATGTTCTCCCTAGGAGACAAAGGGTCTACACACTCTGCTAGGACCTATCTGCCGGATTATATTGAGCACGTGCCTGCTCAAAGGCGCGAAGAAATTATTCAAAAACTTTTAAGATGAAATAAAGTTGAAGTTGAAAACCTGAGTGATACTATGGATATCATGTCTATTTAAAGGACAACTCCCATGAAACCTGAGAAAATTCTCAAAGAATATAGTGCTCCAAGTTCTGAATTTCTTAAACAACCAATAGAATTCCCTAATCCTAGAGTTGGAGAATATCGTTTTGATGGTGGAATTACTAAAATTTTGCAGGAAAGAGCTTTCAGTAGAAGGGAAGATGAAGACCCAGGAAGACATATTAGAGAGTTCGGAGATGTGATAACATCGCTTGGACCAAAAGGTTTTCCAAGAGACTTCTCTCGTCTAAAATTATTTTGATGGTCTCTTAAAGGTAAAGCTCTAGACTAGTTATATTCTCTCCCTCGCCATTACATTAAATGTTGGGAAAACTACATTGTTAAATTCATAAACAGGTTTAATCCTTTTAAAAAGGTAACTGAACTAAAAAATAATATAGGCAACTTTAGTCAGAACATGGGAGAAAACTACCCACAAGACTGGGATAGATTTTTTGGAATGATCAATAGCATTCCCAATCATGGCTACTCTGAATCGACTATCTGTCATTTGTTTTACCACGTTCTTAATACTCAATGTAGAGAGTTGCTCGATTTCTCAGCAAGAGGATCGATAAATACTTTAAATATTAAAGAATGTTTGGAATTGATGTCTACTAGGGCTAAGAATGATTCTTTATATAATCCTGATTTTGGCACTAAGCTAGAAAAAGGGATACTTCAGATAACTCCTGATCTAATGCCTGAGGTATGCAAAACAATGAAGGAAAAAGGTATACCTTCTGAACCTGTTAAGGGAAACAAAGTAGATTTGTTACAAGTTTTAACTGAATAAGATGAAACTAGAAAAGTTTTTCACGAATTAAAACATCGACAAGTAAAATCTCATAATAACTTGCATAATCACATTCAAAAAACAAAAATATTTTGGCAGAACTCAGGGAAAACTATGATGAGATTGGCCAAGAAATAAATATAGTTCACAAGTATCTTAGTATAACTAAAACCCAGTGTGAACAAGTAGCATCTAGTTTCAAATTTTTCTTTGTAATGATAAAGATATTCCTGTTTCTACTAATATTGTCACAAGAAGAGGTGCAGTTGTTAGAGGACCATTAGGACCACCGGAATATGAAGCTGAAAAAGAGCGAAAAGAAAAAGCCTTTTTCGAAGCAAGCCAAGAATATGATACATTGGTAGATCCTCAAGATGAAACTGAAACACAAGATCAAACCAAGGAGGACCAAAATGATACACAAGATGACCATTATAACTCTGATGTGGAAATGGTTGATCCAAGAGAAGAAAAAGAGATAAGCAGGGAAGTTGAAGTTGTTGTAGTAGATAATAAGAAAAGTGATAAGCAATAACAAAAGAAAGCAACAAAAGAGCTTGATCCCCCACAAAAGGTAAAAGACAAGAGTAAGTCAGGTGAGAAAAAGTTTCCTTACCCAGATTGAAAAAAGAAAGCACCAGATCATGTAATACATAATTCTTTTACAAATGCACTTAGTGACCTTCGTATGGAAATTCCGTTTGCGGATGCAATCAAAGTACCTACCTATTCTAAATTCCTCCGTGATATTCTTAGTAGAAAGAAAGAAATAACTGAAACTGTTGCCATGGTAACTAGTTATACTGGTAATGGGAAGCTGTTGTGTAAGTCTAGAGATCCCGAAATACCAACTATTTCAAGCTCAATAGGTAAAACTGATATTCACAATGCCTTGTGTGATCTAGGAGCAGGAGTTAGTGTAATGCCATACTCCCTCTATAAAAGTTTAGGGTTAGGGGAGTATTCTCCTACTACTATCCCTTTACAAATGGATGACAAGTCCACTAAACAACCCATTGATATGATTGAGGATGTTCTACTTAGAATAGATGAGCATGTTATTCCCACTGATTTTATTATTCTTGAGATGCCTGAAGATGAAAAATTATCCATAATACTTGGAAGACCTTTACTTAGTACTACAGGGGCATCAGTGGATTGTGCTGAAGGAAAGATAATCTTCAATGTTTATGATGCTGAAATCATCCGGTATTTTCCAAAGAAGCTAGAAGCAGAAGAGAGATATATTCCACCGGCAAAACGAGTTCATGTGGTAAGTGCCTTTTATAAGGGGCAACCCAAGGTAAGAATTCGAGAACAAAAAAGAGGTTGCGTTACTCAACCATTCTTAATAAAATGCTTAATGGGAGTCAACCCATCTCGTCAATAAAGTAGATTAGAGAATAAAAATTTCATCGCATTCCTACCACTTTTTCATAGACATTCTTGCGGAAGCGCGCCCGTGAAGATGCAGCTGTCAAAAAGTAGTATAAACATCGATTCAATAAGATTGGAATAAGAATAAAAATAAAAGTTAGAGTTTTTCATATACAGAAGCTAAAATTTTTCTCTTAATACGCTAATGTTGGTCGACAGTTTCTAGTATCAATTTTCTGTCAAAAATAAGGTATTCTCAAAGAAATAGAAATTTTTTGATGACTACTGATGGTTTAACGCCTAACTATACGGCGGGAATTAAAATTCCAGCCGTATAGTTCCGGTCGTATAGATATCTTTGCCATCAACAAATTTTCTTCAAAGATACAGAGTGTTTAACGACCAACTATATGGTAGGAATAAAAATTCTGGCCGTATAGCTCCAGCCGTATAGATATCGATGCCTTCGTACAAATTTTTCTGAAAGGTACTGAGAGTTTAACGACCAACTATACGGCGGGAAAAAAAATTCCAGCCGTACAGCTACGGTCGTATAGATATCGATGCCTTCGTACGAAATTTATCCCAAAGGTACTGAGAGTTTAACGACTAACTATACGGCGGGAATAAAAATTCTGGCCGTATAGTTCTGGTCGTATAAATATCGATGCTTGTTTTTAGAAATTTATCTCGAGGGACAGACGGTTTAACGACCAAATATATGGCGGGATCATTGCGATCGGGCCATATAGTTGCGTCCGCATAGCTGTTTTCTGTATTAAAAAACCCTAGTTGGCGGCACTGCCGCTATACGGGAGGAACAACATCACCCGCCCATATTGTTCTGACCATATAGTTTGGTGCGACCATAAAATCGCACCGGGACGGCTAGGTCTTTCACCCCTCCTCATTATTTCTCTCATATTCTCTCTCCAAACATCTCAAAATCCACCTAGAACTCTTGATTGTTCGCGGATTTTGTTCGTTTGAGTGGGGGATTCAACATATCGGTATGTTTCTCTCCCTATCCATGTTTTATTTTCAGATTTCCATGGTTGAAACTCTCACATTGATCTAGTGTATGAACTCAAGCTTATTTTGTTTTCCCTATTGATTTCGCATGTTAGGATTGAATTTTTCCACATAGGAGCGTTCATGTATCATATAGAAACTATATGCTGAAGGTTTTATGGTGAAATTTTTCAGCGCATTGATGCACTCGACGATCGACGTAGAGCTCGTTGGGAACCCCAAGAGAAAGGTATGATGAGCACAGCAGCAAGTTTTCCCTCAGTTATGAGACCAAGGTTTAATCGAACCAGTAGGAGCAAGGAAACACCCCAAAGGTGTTACTAGCTGAGCTTTGGCAGGGCGCACTACCGGTGCTAATAGCAACATGGATACCTGCACAACACAACCACAGAACTTTGTCCCGAACTTGCGATGAGGTTGTCAATGTCACCGTGTTTTGCAGAAAACAAAGGATTAAACGTATCGAATGGAAAGAAGTAAAAGTTTGCAGAAAGTAAACACAAAGCAGTAAAAGATTGTAGATTGTATGTAAAGAAAAAGGACCGGGATCCATAGTTCACTAGAGGTGGCTCTCCTTAGATAGATAACATGCTGGGTGAACAAATTACAGCGGGACAATTGACAAACACCGAGAAAGCAATACATGCATATACTAATCATCTTGACTCCTTTGAGACTTGATTGGGCATTACAACATAATACATAGACCGCCATCCAACTGCATCTATGACTAATAATCCACCTTCAGGTTATCATCCGAACCCCCTCCAGTATTAAGTTGCAAGCAACAGATTATTGCTTTATGAACTGCGTGTAAAGTAAACAATACGATTGTTCTATGAACAAAGGATTGTTGTTTTCTCCCTAGTAGCAACAACACATCTAGTACCTTAGAGATTTCTGTCACTTCCCCAGATTACCAGAGGCATGAACCCACTATCGAGCATAAATACTAACTCTTGGAGTTACTAGCATCTACTTGGCCAAGATAGCTACTAACAACGGCAAGCATGCAAGATCTCAAATAATAAAGACATGGTAGAATCAATAATCAATCCGAAATAGCATCTCAATATCCATCGGATCCCCGCAAACACAACATGTATGAATTATAAATAGATGATATTGATCATGAACGGAGCTCACAAGATCTAAACCTGAAAGCACAAAGGAGGAGAAACCAGCCATCTAGCTACTACATGGATCCGTAGTCCAAGGATGAACTACTCACGCATCACACCGGAGGCTTGCATGGTGATGAAGAAGGCATCCAGGGTGAATTCCCCTCTCCGGAAGGGTGCCGGGAAGAGCTTCAGATCCCTCCCGGTCTAGGGATGGAGATGCGGCGGCTACAGACTGTTTGGTGGATTTTTGATCGGGTACTTAGGGTTTTCGTGCTGAGGGCAACTTATAGGCGGAAGGAGATGCCGAGGGGGTGCTGGGGTTGGCCAGACCACCCCCTGGCGCGGGCCAGGCCTGGCCGCGCGGCCAGGTGGTGTGGCCGGCCCCTAGCCCTTCTCCATCTCGTATTCTGGCACTTGATCCCTTCCTGAAAAATAGGCACTTTGGCTTTTGTCCCATCCAATTCCGAGAATATTCATTTTTGGCACTGTGGCTCTTGTTAATAGGTTAGTCCAAGAAATCATAATAAAAGTACTCCAAAGTTGGAACAAAACACAAGAAACTGGATAAAACCAAGCATGGAACATCAAAAATTATAGATACATTTGCAATGTATCACGCATCACGATGAACAAAATCGGTAACCTCTTTCGTTCGAGCAAGCGCCAACGGGGTGAGGTCTCGGGCTCGAGTTCCCGAGCCGGGAGCAACCCCAAGTTGGACATGGTTTCATCGAGGAGGGTGATGCCTACACATTGGGCCGACCACAGCTTTCACACCATAGCAAGGTTGAAGGCGGACTTCGACCTCATGTGTAACAAGTCCGAATGGTACTTGGCTTTGCAAGCCACGACACCTACATCGAGCTTAGCTAGGAGTCCCTTGCCTCCTTCTACGACAACCACAGGGAGAAAGTTAATATGTGCATGGTAAGCTTCACCATGAACCGACAGCACTATGAAATAACTTTCGAGTAATTTTGTGATGCTTTTGGCTTCCCCCACGTTGGGGAGCCAACTATTACTAACCTCTATGGCCAATGCAGATATGTCAATGATCACCAAGGCTCTCTTTCCCACTATGCCACAAAGCCCCAATCCCGCAGCTCTACTCATCCAGCACTTTCGCCACCAAAGCAACAAGACTAAAGGTGATATTCGCATTGGTGGATTGGCAAACCACCTTGCCCATGCATTAAATATTATGCTACCTATTATGCAACCTGTTGACGGTTCCAAGCTTATGGACGTCAAATATTTAACTGCTTGTGGCTTCCTTGGTGTTTACCAAGTTAACTGGATGCTCCGAGCCTATCAGTTCAGTTATCTTGATGATGCACAGGGTGAGAAGGTTCCATTGCCCTGTCCCCAGGCCTTCTCTATTGTGGAGAAGGACACTTGGACCCTCACCAAGGACCAAGTGATGCACATCATGGCTGAACTTCAGCCTAATGAGGAGGAAGATGAAGAAGGAGGGTAGCAGGATGAGGATGAGCAGCAGCATGAGGACGAGCAGGGGCACAACCCTGCTTGGGAGGGACAGCAACAACAGCAACGGGGAGGTTGGGACCCATGGCCCAACCAGCCACAGCAGGGGTACAACTACATCCCCTATCAGGAATTCTAGCAACTCAACCAGCACGTTGGGCAGATCTACCACACTCTTCAAGGAGTGAATGAAGATGTGTGTACTTTGACTCACAACTTTAGCCACTTCATGACCCACTTCCCCAACTACTACCAGCAGTATCCGCACCAGCCGCCAAATGATGGCAACAAGTGATCCTGGCAATAGCCTAAGCTTGGGGAAGGTTTGAAAACCTCCAAACTTTGCATTCATGTTTTTATTTTATTCTTTCGATTTATTTTATTTCTTTAGATTTGCATGTTTATTTTCAATTTTGCATTCCTAAACCAAAATACAAAAAATTAGTTGTAACTTTATTTGCAAGTTCATTTCTTTGTTTCTCTTGGAGATTGCTGAATTTCAGGTGACTTGGCAATATGGAAATACAAAAGGGGCTCGACTCAAATACTATAACGAAGCAAGCAAAAGGAGGTATCACATTCTTTTCATCACCCTCTCTGCAACCTTAAATTGATCCTACAATTATTTACTCACTTGCACCGGAGTCACTGCCCACTTATCTTGTTATCCTATAAATTTGATTCCTTTGCTAGTGTATCGTTTTTAGCTTTGAAACAATGAGCAATGAACTTGGTTAAAAATACTTCCTACATTTTTACAACAACAAAAAGCATCCGAAAGATGACTTGAGTCCATGTTTAGCTCAAAGAATTTGATTTTAGAACTACTCCATCCCATTTGAGCTTAATATAAATAGACTCGATAGTACCTTTGAATGAAATTGTTTGATAAAATGGAAGCTTCGAAGTAGTAGAGATTATGCCACTACCTTTTCTAATAATTACCATAAGATATTGATTTACACGTGTCATTACAACTCTGTCGTGCTCCATGGGGAACTATTAACTCTGCTGGCCAACGAACGATCTAAATGTGGGAAACCACTTGATTTCGGCTATTGAGTTATGTAAACGTCTGTAGAAGCAATGCTATGACGGGTAAAAAATTTAGTCTCCTCATGGTTTCACGTTCCAAGTGAAGTTGTAGTACTCCTCTGACCCATTATTGCTCAACAATTATTTATTGGCATGGTCACGAGTGCACAACATAGTCCCAATTAACATGTTAAAAATAGTGGCATGGTTTCTCTATGAAAGAGCTGAAGTTTTTGAAAGACAAAAGAAAGAAAAAGGTGCTTTGAGAGTCTTGAAATTTTGACATTGGAGTAGATGAGTTGTTCTTAAATTAAATGTTTTAGTGCCAACTGGAGTACTCTTAATTGATTAAACAAACAAGAACAAAATGTTTTCATCTCTCAACAAAGAGAGATACCAAAAGAATTTGTCTCACTTTCCTAGCTAAACTTTTGACACCTGCTCGGGCATATGATTTATTTGCTAACAAGATATACGTGGTTAGGAAGTGGACTTAGTGCAATCTTGTGAATACTCATATGGTCATATTTATGATTGCACGGATTGTGAAGAAAAGAATCTAACACCAATTTGAGCTTCTGAGTTCTTTTATTTTTAGTCTCGAATCTCCGCTATTCTTCCTTATTTGCTTGTCACTCGAGGGGAGCAACATCTAAGGTTGGGGGAGTTGATAGCTGGGAGATTCGACAAATTTTTTATGGCTTTTATTGATGGTTTTCTCTCGGATTTGATCGTTTTCTAGCTTTACCTAACGCTAATACTTCAGTAGCAAAGAAAACTTGGTTTTTAATGTGTGTTTCAGGTTCTGAATGTCAACATAAGGTTTTAACTGGAAAAACACAATATTCTGGAGAAAACAAGCAAGTCTCCCTTTGGAAGCACTCCAAGGGAGCATATAGAGGCTTTAACGAGCAACTATACGGCGGGAATATTTTTCCGGCCATATAGTTCCCGCCATATAGGTGCCACCGCCTCTGTCTTGTCAAAAGGGACAACTTCCATGAACGAACCATACACCAAAACACAACACAACAGCCGCCATACCATCTAGAAGGGAGAAAGAGGAGATCCAGAGAAGAAGGGGAAGACGTTCTTCATCTCTCTCCATGATCTTCAACCTCCTAGCCAATACACCCCCATAGCCACTACTTGTACTTGAGAGAGAGAGGGATCTTCACCTTGCAAGACTAGGGTTTGAGATTGTTTCTTCCCATCTTGAATTGTGTTGGATATTTTTCTATTCTTATTGTGGATCTCCACGGTAATATAAAGACGAATTCCCTTTATTTGATTATATCGATGATCCGTTCTTCTCTCATGTGTGAGTAATTTCGTTGGGCGTGGGAGATGTAGGGGATTGGTGAGATGTTATGTGCCTTCTTATTTTTTCCATTAGTTTGTGATTGATTCTAATCACTACATCTGTTTGGGATTATTAGTCCTAAGAGATTTTTTATATTATTTGAGATTATAAGGATTATCTCATTTATTAGTCTGTCTCGTCCAATGCATGTTCTCCTTTGTCTCTCACTTCTCTCATGCATGTAAAACTATTGGTGCATGCATATATTAATGAGAGAGAGTTATGGAGTATTGGTATTAGCAACTTAGCCCTTAGGACTTATAATTCCAAACAGAGGTAGTACTATATTATGTATGCTTGACTATCTGTGGAATGCCTAATGCTTGTTGTCCAATTAAGCGCCAGACAACATAATGTTTTGTTCTACATAAATGAGATGTTGTTCGCTATTGGACCGGCCACCCTCGGGTTACATGGGGATATCAATGGAAAACTAGTAGACTCGAGGATAACGAGGAACCACTATTCTTATTGCATTAGTCCGATCCAAGGAGCTTAATCGCTAAGCAACTGATGACCCACAAGTATAGGGGGTGTATCGCAGTATTTTCGAGGGAAGTGAAACCCAATTTATTGATTCGACACAAGGGGAGCCAAAGAATATTTATCAGCCTTAACAACTGACTTGTCAATTCAGCTGCACCTGGAAACAAATCTTACTCACAACAGTTTATCAGTAGCAACAGTTTTGTAGTAGGAATAGTAAAGTAGCAGTAGTAGTAAAGCAAAGACAGTAGTAACAAAAGCAGTAAATAGTGGTATTCGAGTGCGGTAGGCATAGGGATGGATAGACGGGCGTTGCATGGACAAGACAATTCACATAGCAATCAGAACATAGGGAAAATGCAGATTAATAAGATAAAGCATCCAAGTACTAGACAATCCTAGGCATGTGTTCCATATATAGTCATACGTGCTCGCAATGAGAACTTGCACAACATCTTTTGTCCTGCCAGCCCGTTTGCAACGGGCCTCTAGGGAACTACTGGCAATTAAGGTGCTCCTTTTAATAGAGCACCGGAGCAAAGCATTAACACTCCGTGAACACATGTGATCCTCACATCAAAGCCATTCCCTTCCGGTTATCCCGATTTCTGTCACTTCGGGGCCATAGGTTCCGGACAACAATGTGTGTATACAACATGCAGATAAGACCAAAAACAATACTATCATAATGAATCAATAACATGTTCAGATCTGAAATCATGGCACTCGGGCCCTAGTGACAAGCATTAAGCACAACAAGTCGCAACAAAGTCATAAATCACTAATAAAAGATACTAGGCACCATGCCCTAACAATCTGATGCCATTACATGAACGATCTCATCCAATCCCTACCATCCCCATAGCCTACAGTAGGGGATTACTCACTCATAGATGGGAGAACCATGGATGGTCGATGGAGAAGCGATGGTGATGATGATGGCGATGATCTCCTCCAAATCCCGTCCCGGCAGGGTGCCAGAACAGAGTTTCTGGTGCTGTTTCGTGGAATCTGGTGATGGCGGCGGAGCGGAACTCCTTCTGGAAAAACATCGACCCCCCCCCCCGGACTTTTTAGGTCAGAAGGCTTCTTATAGGCGAAGAGGGAGACCAAGGGGGTGCCTGGGGCCACCACACCATGCCCTGGCACGGCCAGCCTAGCCCGCGCCTGGGGGTGGTGTGGCCAACCCTTGGCTCTTCTCGGTCTCGTATTCTGGCTCCTGGAGTCTTCTGGAAAAATAGGCACTTTTGCTTTTGTCCCGTCCAATTCCGAGAATATTCATTTTCTGACTTTCCTAGAACCAAAAACAGCAGAAAACAGGCAGCTGGCACTGTGGCTCTTGTTAATAGATTAGTCCAAGAAATCATATGAAAAGTACTCCAAAGTGTGGACAAAACACAAGAAAGTAGATAAAACAAAGCATGGAACATCAAAAATTATGGATAGATTTGCAATGTATCAACATCCCCAAGCTTAACTCCTTCTCATCCTCGAGTAGGTAAGTGATAAAAAGAAAGAATAATTTTTGAGGTGACATGCACCATCAGAAACTTGATCGAAGTATTTGTAAAACATTCAAAGTTGGGATCATAGTACTTCAATCATAACATGAAAGACAAAGTTCCAGCAATAAGACATAGCAACTATGTTGCAACATGAAAAGGCACAAACAAAAGATTCATGAATAACAATGCTTTGCAAGACGTTTGTTTGTTTCACATAAAGAAAACATAGCATAGTGGCATTCAGCTTGTCCCTCATAGAGTAGCAAACATAAATGCATAGGACACCTACAAAGTTTACAAGAGTGACTAGATACAAATAGTTTAAAACAAGCAATATCAAGGTATGCATCAATCAACAAGTCTTGGGACAATGCACATAGAACTAAGAATGGCCACTATGCTCTCAAGAAAGTGCTCATAGAATGTGTGAAGACTCAACAAGGAAAACAAAAAAGGTTTTGAAAAGTTTTAAAGGCTTCCAAATGCTGAAAGTATGGTACTCATTAGCTTTGAGCTCTCATTGCCCCTGTCATAAGCATATTTAATGTGGTTAAGGTAAAAGTGAGGTCCAATCTGAGTTATATGCTTGACAGACTATAAACTGAAAATCCCAAGTCCCTTGAGTACGATGGCCGCTCCTCATGCTACTCAACTTTAGTTACTGGTAAGTTCTTGTCATCGTAAGTATGTGCGTATCATTGAGAACCGCCAACGGGGTACCCCTTGCCCGATGATACAGAAGAGTCCCCATATCAAAATGACAAGGCAAGCAGACAATGAGTATCTCAGCAATCTTCTTATTTACCATGGAAAAATGGTGCTTTTTTCTCTCTTTCCTCTTTTCATAAATCTCTCTTTTTTTCTTTTTCTCAATAGCTATCTCTCTTTTTTTATAAGAAGAATGCTTCATAGATATCATTATGGTTACACTGCAGGTTTCCACCATGTCATCATGGATTAGACTAGCGGCCCAAGCGTTTCTCTAACACACATACATAACTCCATGGACTTACAAGCTCCCCTTTTATTTCACACCGACGACACCCGCAAACAAAAGAGCAAGGTATCAACTGGGTATATATTTACAAGTGTTGAAAGCGTTCCCCGTGACAGCACGGTTCTGCTAATCCCCAGCCTATAATTTGCAAGCATATAACTTTTCATGGAGAGTTCACAATGGTTCAGGTTTTATTAAGTGCAAGAAATAAAGTGTGCCATCAAGTTCGTGAGAGCTTTACTAACTAACTTTCTCATAACAAGCAAACATTTTATTCGAAAGAAAACAAGGCATGTTGAATATGCACGGAAGTAGCAAATGATGCTAATAGGTAGGTATGGTGGACACTTTGGCAATATTTGGTTTAAGGGAGTTGGAAACATGAGTAAAACATACTCAGTGAAAGTGAAGGCTAGCAATAATAAGGGAGGGACAAACGAGAGAGCAACAATGGCCATAATCAAGCAGAGCGACAAAACATCATTGATAAAAGCATAAAGTGATACTACAAGTTGAAAAATAAATGATCAAAAAGGCTTATGGTGACTTGGGATAGTCATAACATGGTGTGAGCATGTGCCATGTCAACCCAAATAAAGCATCAAAGGATAATACCACTATACTATGCTTTAATATGCTAAAACAATGCATGATTCATCCAAGGCACATTAAGCAATCTCAATTGTTTATAACAAGTCATGCTACAACAAATAATTCTAAGAATAAAGCCAAAACAATATCAAGCATGTCATGATAGAGCATAGGCCATAGTCAAAAACAAGCTCTCTTTACCACTTAAGCATGAGCTTTCCTACTCTTTTCCAAACCAAACCAAAACCAAACTATTTGAACACCAATATATGAAAGAGGAGGTCCAACCAATTTATTCAGCAAACTAAGCAAACCAAGAAAACGAAAACCAAAACAAAAAACGAAAAAGAAGACGCTCCAAGAGTAACACAACTGTGCATGAAACAATAAAAATGAAGTGGTTGGAAGAAACCTGGGATTTTTATTGATAAAGAAGGGGATGCCTTGGGCATCCCCAATCTTTGACGCTTGTACTTCTTGGATATTTCTTGGGGTGACACGCGTGGTATCCCCAATCTTGAGCTTTAGTCCATCCTTCATCTCATTACTCGTTCCTTCCATACACCTGAAATGTTTCCTTCATACAAAACTTCACACAATCTTTATTAGCAACATTAGTGTACTCAAGATAAATAAGTCTTAAGGTTCAGTTCTAACACCAAATAAACTTCCATTAGAACATTAGCTACTGTATCACTTCCCTCAAAAATCTCAATTCCCCAAAAGAACTCAAAAAGGAACCAACAAGAAGCAAATGCAGAAAATGGCAGAAATCTGTCAAAACAGACCAGCAGGTAAAGACGAATTTTTTTTGAAGACCTTATGTTGATCAAATCGAAAAGTGTTGAACTAATGAAAGTTAGATAACAACCTGGGGAAGAAGCACAAAAATTCACGCCTCAAAAAGACGTTCAGAGATTTTACACGAATTTTTACAGTGAAGCACAGAAATCTGTTTCGGGACAGCAACTTTCCCAATCATTACTTCTCTCTCATTAGAGGTTACTCTTGGCACAAAAAGCAAATAAAAAGGATAAGGAGCGGTTATTATGGAAGTGATAACTTCCAAGACTTATCTAAAACTTTTGGGTTATCTCCCAATAAGTACTTTTCTTTAACGCCTTTAAGTTAGGCATAAGGAAAACTAAAATGGATAGAATAGAAGTAAGCGGAGATAATCATGGTGAAAACATTGTTTTGTTCAATGAAATCCTTTTGTTAACAAGGTTGATCAGGTCTTGTTACCAAAACAATTTTATATGAGACAAAACTTTGTATTCCACTAATGATTTTGTTACCTCAACCTTGATAGCAATGGTCCCAATCATAATAGTTTCACAATTTTCTCTTGGTATGGGACAATATATTTCTCCAACTTGAATGCCCTCAACATGTTCAATTGAATTCAAAACCATAAGTCCTATCAATCTTCTTGGAGAAATAGGTAGTATGTTCCTTGTCATTGACATTGAAGGTCACCTTTCCTTGATTACAATTGATAACAGCTCCTGCAGTATTAAGAAAAGGTCTCCCAAGAATAATAGACATATTATCATCTTCAGGCATAATAGTTTGAGAGGATGCTCACATAAGAAATATGAGTTGAAGTAAAAGAGAGCATCAAGAAGCAAATCCAAAACACATTTAAGTCTAACCGACTTCCTATGCATAGGAATCGTGTACGCAAATAAATTCGCAAAGAACAAAGTGACAGGCATAGGAAGGTAAAACAAGAGTAACTTCAAAACTTTCAGCACATAGAGAGGTGTTTCAATGCCATGAAAACTTCTACAACCATATTTTCCTCTCTCATAATAATTTTCAGTAGCCTCATGAATAAACTCAACAATATAACTATCACATAAAGCATGATTTTCATGATCTACAAGCACTAGAGCTTTATTATAAACATTTTCAAAAGAAACCTTAGGAACATAACATTCATTCTCCTTTATTAAGCATGGGGACAATCAAATAATGTAAGGGATAAAGAGTTACTCTCATTAGAAGGTAGGCATGGGTAGCTAATCCATTATTCCTCCTTTTGTTCATCACTCTCATCCTCTTTTTCATCTAATGAGATTTCAGGTTCATCAATTTCTTCTTCCATAGTATCCTGCAAGGTATTAGTCTCTTCCATTTGTGGAAAGCATCTATTAAAATATTCAAGAATATAGCCATTTTCGTCCTTGTAATTATCAAAGCAAAATTTAAGTATACCATAAACCTCATATTTGTAAGGTGAATCATCAATATTTTCAAGCAAACTAGCAAGTTCAAAAGCACCCTTCCAAGCAATAAATTCTTCAATTTGTTCCGCATCATAAAAGTCATTAATTCCTTTTGGACTCAATCCTTTTGGAAACCAGAGTAGCATGCATAGCACCTGGCCCATGTTTGTATGGCCATACAACCTCCCCCCGTGGCTATGCACGAAGCAAAGGTATGTACACATGAGCATTCTTATTCAGGGGCCGAAATAACCAGGTATCGATATGCATCTGTATCTCGGTCTATTGAGAGAGGAGTTAGCCAGCTTGTGGGAGACGCCGGCTTGTACATGGGACGCCTACACTAAAGAATATTTCCATCTGAGAGCCACGTTGCTCACGACCGTGCAGGACTATCCTGGTTATGCATATGTGTCGGCTCAGGTGAACCACAGACACAATGTATGCGTCAAGTGCATGGATGAGACACCGCATCTCCAGCTACCAAGGGATCCCGGGTCTTCGAAAACCATGTTCCAAGGTACTCGAAAGTGGCTCCGCATGGATCACCCATGGAGAAAACATGGTGACCTGTTCAATGGTAAGGACGAGCTCGAAAGAGCCCCGCGTCCGAGGAGAGGCGAAGAAATCGAGGAGCTTTTGAATAATTGGGTAGATTGCCCTGCGCCTGGAAAAAAACGACCGAGGACAAAGCCGCTGCTGGGTGTATGGAAAGCAAGGTCTGTTTTCTGGAACCTGCCGTATTGGAAGGTCCTTCACACTCCCCATAGCCTCGATGTAATGCACATCACAAAGAACGTTACCGAGAGTCTGCTTGGCACTCTACTGAACATGCCGGAGAGGACCAAGGATGGGCCGAAAGCAAGAAAGGACCTTAAATTGCTTGGCATAAAGAAAGATCTTCAGTACCCTGATAGTGATGATGATAATGATGATGATCATCATCATCATTAGGAAGGGACTCAAGGTTGCTGCAAAAGAGTTAAGAAGAATGAGGTGGTGCTTTGCGCTGCCTGCTTCACTCTGAGTCTGGAGGAGCTCGAGCAGTTTTTCAGGTGCCTCTTAGGAGTGAAAGTTCCTCACGGTTACTCGGGGAAGATAAGCAGATATCTTGACGTCGCGAAGAAGAGGTTCAGCGGTATGAAGTCTCACGACTGTCACGTGCTGATGACGCAGATACTCCCTGTTGCGATATGTGGGATAATGGACGAGCATGTCCGTGAGACGTTGTTTGGCCTCTGTAACTTTTTCGACGTCATATCTAGGAAGTCGATCGGTGTGAAGCAGCTCGACATGCTGTAGGAAGAGATCGTGATGATACTATGTGAGCTTGAGATTTACTTCCCGCCCGCATTCTTCGACATCATGGTGCATCTGCTTGTACATGTCGTGGACGACATCATCCAGCTCGGGCCGACATTCCTGCACAACATGATGCCGTTTGAAAGGCTAAACGGTGTCATCAAAGGATTCGTTCGCAACAGGTCTCGTCCAGATGGAAGCATAGCCAAGGGCTTTCTGATCTACGAGTGCATCTCCTTCTGCTAGAATTATCTAACCACCGAGAACGAGGATGTGGTCACGGTGAGGGCTCGGTGGATATGGTCATGGTGAGGGCTGCCGCTCACTACATGTCGGCATTGATGGTCGACGCACTAATTTTGAAAGGGCACACCGAGTCGCGCTACAACACATTGAAGTGGTCGGCCCTTGGGTCGAAGATCACAGAAGCTTAATCGAGCAGGAGTACGTCGACCAGGGCCGGCCGAGGAAGAAGGGAGACGTAACCAGAGAGCACAACTCCAACTTCACGGGTTGGTTCAACAAAAGGCAACTGGATAATCCCCCACAGACGCCTTCTACGGAAGATCAAAAACTCATATTCAACTTGTCGCAGGGCCGAGGGCACAACCTAAGGACCTATCAGTCATACGACATAAATGGTTAAAGATTCTACACCGAGGAAAAGGACAAGAATAGTGAATATCAAACCTCAGGAGTAACTATGTTATCCTTTGCTAATGACGAGACTACTATGATGGAAAGATTCTACAGAAGGATCGAGGAGATATGGGAGCTCGACTACTATGGAGAGATCGTACCGATGTTCCGTGTTAGATGGGCCAAGAACGTAGAAAAAGAAGGCCGCTATTTCACCACAATGGTTATACCAGATGCCAAATCAACAAAGAACGCCTCCGCAAAAAATGAGCCTTGGGTACTCGCTAGCCAAGTTGATCAATGCTTTTTTATTACCGACCCGTCAAAGCCCAACCGTGTTGTAGTTAGGAGGGGCAAGAGGAGCTTCATCGGAATGGAAGGAGCCGCCAACGAGCAAAACTTCGACAAAAACAGCGACCCAAAGATCGAAGAGGAATTCGACAAGTACTTCGACATGCCTACTACTACTAAAGTAAGAAGGAAGACCACACTACCTACTAAAGGTTATCCATTCACAAGAAGAAATCTCAAAGTGCACGGGCTAAAGTATTCAACCACGACGAAAAAGGGCAAGAAGATTGTGAAGAGACACTAGCAATTGTGTGACTTTTTGGTGTATTAATTCTTGTGGGTATAATGTGATATTATTAGTGTGGGGGTATTAGTTAGAGACAAAAACAGATAATGTGATATTTGACAAATTCACATTTATGTGTGACAAGCACACACATATATATGATTCAGGAGGTTTTTTTTGATAAGTTGCATGTGTATATGTTCTTGCTTTTTTGAATAAATATGCATATGTGTGTGTAGGTTCTTGATTTTTTTAAATAAATAAAATATTTTTTTAAAAAGGAAAAAAAGTCTGAGACAGCCAGGATTCGAACCTGGCTGCCTTAGGTTTAGAATGGCACAAGCAAGCAGCAGAGACCACTAAGGAAAGTGTGTGATCTTGTCATACTACCACGCGCGCCGCGTTTTGCGCCACAGAACCTCAGGACTTAGCGAAATAAATGGTTCGGTCTGCTTCACCCCTTCTCCCCATTCTTAGTCACACTGCCGCGCGCTAGCCCTAGATCGACGAACCGCTGCTGCCGGAGCCGCCACCGCCCTAGCCACCGCCGCACCGCCCGGTGAACCAGTGGAGGAGGAGCCGCCTGACGAACTAGTGGAGGAGGAGCCGCCGCGCCCGCCCGGCGAACTAGTGGAGGAGGAGCCGCCCGACGAACTAGTGGAGGAGGAGCCGCCGCGCCCGCCCGGCGAACCAGTGGAGGAGGAGCCGCCGCACCGTAGCCCGCCACCCTCGTAGTCGTCGACCACCGCAGCAGCAGCGCGCACGGTTCGTCCCCCCACCCCCACCCTCCCTCTGAACCCTAGTTCTCACTATATGCAATTTCTTAAATAGATCAAAATATCTGTTTCTCAAATAGATCAAAATTCTATTTCTCCATAGACATATTTGTTTCTAGACATATCTGTTTCTAGACATATCTGTTTCTCAAATAGATCAAAATAGATCGAAATATTTGTACACAGGCTCCCTAGACATATGTGTTTCTCAAATAGATCAAAATATGCAATTTCTTAAAATTGCATCTTCCAAACATTAACTTTTTATAAAGTTCTCCATAAACCTATAGCCTGTGTACAAACTTAAACTTGTGGAGTAAATTCTACAGTGTGTTATTTCTATCTTTACTGCCTGTTATTTTGAGTGGACTAAATTCTACAGTGGAGTAAATTCTACAGTGTGTTATTTTCCATAAACCTATAGCCTGTTACTCCCTAGACATAAGTTTTACTGCCTGTTATTTCTTACTGATTTCTTCTAGCAAATGTTGTTTGACTGTAGACGACTAGTGTTGTGCTTAGCGAATTAAGGATCGGCATGTGCTTAATTGGTTTAGGGTTATTTCACCTTGTCAGATCAAAACATGGGAAACTGAATTAATATATCGGTGCACATTGCTTGTTGTACGGCCATTCTATTTATGTACACATGAAAGTATGTATCCTGTGCTTCCTTTGATATTTAGGTGGAGGCGTCCTCTGTCAAATACATGTAGAAGTTCCAGGCATACACATTGTTAGCACATACTATCAGTAGCATATCGCAACCCTCACCAGTGTGTGTGTGCCAGCATCACCGAGGAGGATACTACACATATGCATCTAGATACTAAACTAGAGTGGGTATTGTTGCGCAAGTTACTTCGCAAGGACAGATTCAGAGTAGATACTACACATATGCATCTAGACAACATCAAAATTAACTAGCCAATTAATTATACACTTGATCAGATCCACTTGGCATAATTATACATAGGTACTTAATATATTAGCTCTGGGCCATTCATGCATCTTTCTGCTCATGTAATATTAAGTATTAGCTTTAAAGAAGAATACTGACCTTTTCGTTAGTAACTTATACAAGATTTCAGTTTCAGTAATTGGAAGCATGTGTCCATAAATAATCATCTTTGAGATTTCTGTTGTTTATAGTCTTATTATCTGAGAAGCAATATATTTGCATGAAGTTTTCTCAAGTTAATTACCAAGCTTATCCTCGTATTCTGCTGTCACCACTCTTGGTATTGGTTCTGCTAATACCAGGTGCAACATAAGAAGTTTTATTGGCATTTTTCCTCTGCCAATAATGTTTCAGGTTATATATTATGTTCTGTATGTTTCAGGTTTGGCTAAAATTTCCCTATAGCATCAATTATTTGGTACTATTGGTATATATGGTGCTGCGATTATTTGGTACTATATGGTGCTGGGATTATTTGGTACTATATGGTGTTGGGATTATATGGTGGGATTATTTAGTACTATATGGTGCTATTTGATTCGATGGGGCTGTGGATGGGGGCTGTGAATGGGGCTGTGGATGGGGCTATTTTCTTGTGTGTGAATGTTGAAGGGATTTCATTTGAGTTGCCCATTTCTCCCGAAGTGTCGATTCACTTCCGTTTCGGTTGAGAAATGGGCACTCCTAGGTCAAAAAATTAGCAAAGGTCATGCCGAATTTTTCGGCCGAGATTTGTGCTAACATTTTGCCTCTTTTAAATAGTGTAGTCAAACATGTCGGGCAACAAGGAGTCTGGCCCTTCTAAGCACATGATCCGCGTCGAAGAACAAGCTAGACAGGCCAACCAGTCATCCTGGCAGGGGTCCCAACAGGAGGAGGAGGAGGAGGAGGCGATGAGGATGACACCACCACCGGAGGAGGAGGCGACCGTCGCCAGAGCTGCAGGGGCCAATGAGGGCGGAGATCCTGATTACGAGGGGGATGAAGACGACTATGATGGAACTAGTGAAGGCGGCGGCAAAGAGGATGACACCACCGATGGCGGCGAGAGGACGGATGGCGGTAGCGGCAACCCGACCGCTTCTCAGAAGAAGAAGAAGAAGGAATAGAAGGAGCGGAAGGTTCCAGTGCTTGCCACTATCTGTGATGAGTTCACTGAGGTCACAGAAAGTGGCCAACCCATTGCGCCAGAGGCAATTGCTAAAGGGTACGGCCTGCAACTCGGGTGCATCGTCCGGGAAAGCCTGTCGATCAACACGAAGTACATCAGACATGCTGACCATGCAGCTTTGGTCGATAACCTCCTTAAGAAGCTTCACAAGCGATACAGATTCCCAGAGCAGTTTAGAAACCTCGAGAGAAATAAGAACCCGGTGAACAGACTAGCCCTCACGAAGATGATCAACGCCTTGAGCAGCTGGAAAACCCGGGTGAAGAATAGCATTGACAAAGGTGAAAGCTGGGAGGTTATTAGTAAGAAAAATCTGATGCTCGACAAAGAGGAGTTTAGGATATTCAAGGTGGATATAGCAACCGCTGACGCTATAAAATGGACTCAATGGGGAAGGAGTATGCGGGAACAGAACATAGGTAACCACCACCTTGGAAGCGGCGGTTACAGGGGGAAACATGCCATTTGGGACAAGGAGGACGCCGAGCTCGAACGCCTTGGTAAAGACAACCCTTGGCTTAAAATCACAGACTTGCAGCTTAGGCAATTTGTTCGGGCCCGCTACTACCTGGACAAGGAAACAGGGGAGTTCATCACCGACGATCCGGAGGTGAAGGAATTCGAGAAGAATCTGGTAAGGAATTTATTGCCGATCTCAAGTCTATTGCGTTCTAATTAAGATAATGAAGCCAAGAATCTAAATGGGTTCACCTTTCCTTGTCTCTGCAGGAGGAGGAACTGAACGCTACTGCCATAGAGTCGTCCCAGGATTCGACGGAGCCGTGGGACACGGTTTTCAACAGGGCGACCAATGCTTACAAGAAGAGGGACAAGGGGTTGCCGCCGTCCTCAGCTGGCCGTGTGTCCGGCTTTGGTACGAGCATGAAGTTCAAGGAGTTCTACAAAGAGGACGCCAGGAAAAGAAGGGACAGGAAGAACCAGGATAAAGCCGCTGTTGCAGAGCTGAAGATGAAGGTGCAGACACTGGAGGAGAAGGCGGTGGACCAGAAAAGGGTGGACAAGTTAGTGGAAGAGAAGCTCCGCTCGATGATCCCCCCTGAGATTTTCGAGGGGCTTACTGCTTGGAATGCGGGAGGTCGACAGGGGCCGATACATCTGCCCAGCTTAAGCGGTAGGAACTCGGGCATCAATGTTACCGTGTCGCCGGACCTGGTGACCCTGCCGGGCATCAACGTCAGGACGCAGCCCCTCGTTTTGGTCACACCAACGCCCCCTCCCGCCAAAGATACCAATAAGGCGCAGTCCACGGCGGCGGTGCTTCGTGAGGCACCCGAGCGGGAGATTGCAGATGATGATAGGCCGGCCGCCGGCATCCGCCGTGTCTCTACATTAGCCGAGATCCACGCCATCACCAAGGTAACTAATTAGTTAGTGCACGTCATCTCCTTTATGTCTTTGATGCATGACTGTTGCCATCTCATGACGCCCAACAACATGTTTTTGCCTCAGGACACTTCTTGCGTACTCCTGCTTAAAGATGTCGGCGGTGAGATGAAGGATGTTGCCAAGGGCAATCTTATACAACCGGCGAGCCGCACGATGCACAACAATCCAATGGATGATGACGTGATGAAGGTCAGGTTGGCTCAGGTGTTGCCAGGGTGCGATGACATGGACCCTCCCATTCAACCTCAGGGAGCCAACGAACACAAGACCCTTGGGGAATGCTACAACTGGCCCTTGACATGGCCGAAGACCCAGATTCGTCTTGCGGGGGGAGCACCGGCACCACCTCTTGACCGATCATCGCCCGGCCACCACCTCGGAAGCCAGTAGCCGCTGTTGTCGCCACCACCGGCCGTCACCATCAACTCTTGGCAGCGTGTGCACCGCCACATGGCAAAGACGTTGTGCTGCAACTGCCGTCGCCCCCGCTACCACCACCACATGATGGCACCCATGAAGATGATGATGAATTGGTCAACGTCGACGACTTCATCAAAACCGGCGCCGCTAAAGGATTGTATATGCCTTCTGTGGATGAAGAACCCTTCGCAGCTCGCGACGACCATCAAGCTGATCGGCCCAATACATGCATGCAGCGCCTGGTCTTCCATGGTCTTTCTCAAGAGACGCCTCCGGCCACCACAAGAGAAACCGGGATTGGTTTTCAGCCCCAACACACTCCAAAAGGCGACTGATGAGCAGATGGCAGTGGCTGACACTGTTGTGAAGAAGAAGCACTATAGGAAGAGAGGTAATAATAATAAGAAGGGTGCGAGCCAGCCTCTTCCGAAGAGGATCCAGGGTCAGGACGCCGTCGTCGTACCATCCACACAATTTGGCTTGCCCCGAGTGCATGTAGCTGGTGATCCGATATTGACTCCGGATATGATCCACATTGCGGTTGGAGCCATGTTAACTTTGCACGAGGGTGTCAAGACACTAGAGGCCCTCCTTCTTAAAGAGGATGATCCAAATTACCCGGTTTTCACGGCCAAGGTGCCATTGGACGTGGGCTTCGTCGATGAACCCCCCGCGGATATATTCTTCATAGCGTTCGAGGACATGTTCAAACTATTTATCACGAAACGGCTGGACTATAACTTGGTCCGCCTATACGCGCTCAATCTGGCGCTCACGATCAAGAGAGAAAGTACCCCGGAAATCGCGATAGTGGATCCCTACTACATGCGGGACAGCTATTTGGTCGAAGGATCAGAGACACGGACCAAGGAGACGGCGTACCTCGAGAAGTTCATGGTGGACAACAAGATGAAGGGCACACATCTTTTGCCTTTCTTTCCCGAGTAAGTACACACACTCGCTCATCGTCACCGTAACTTATGCATTTCTTATAGATTTCTTTCCTTTGCTCTTTTTCCAACATTCCGTTCCAATTGTGTTGCGTAGAGACAAATACTGCACGCTCATCGTCCTTGCCTCGAGGTATTCGCTATCCACGTATTTCGACTCGAGGAGTTTGACGAAGAAGAAAGACTACACTAGAATAAGGGGTGTTCTCAATGAGGCTCTCGAGGGCTACACCAAGAAGGGATGCACCTTCGTAGATAGGGGGAATGTATCAAGGATGGAAAACACATGTTCAAGCACGTGCTCGACTTCCCCTGCGTCAAGCAGTCGACTGCTGGTGCCAAGGAGGCCTTCTACGTCCTCCATCACCTTAAAGGCTATGTTCGGGGTTGCCATAACCTAACGCTGCCATCTAGTCTCCGAGGATGGGCCGAAACTTTGGCGAAAATCGATGATGCTGATCTTAGAGAAGACTTCCATCGCATTCAGATGAAGTTGTCGCAAATCATCATTGAAGATGTCAACACAAGGGGCGGTGCCCTACAACAAGCCAGAGGGTTGAGTAAGAGGGAGATCGAAGAACGCCTCCGTAAGCAGGCTGACACAAGGACGTGGATGACGAAAGAGCGCTATCTACCGTTCCCGAAACCATGCCAGAAGAGGAAGTCTTCATCGTGATCGATGTGTGCCTCTAGCATGATCCAGTGTGTGTATATTCTTGATGGACGCCTGCTGTATTAGTGTGTGTGTGTCATAAACTTTACTATCTCGTGGTCGAAATGGTCATTGTTGTTAGACTTAAACTACCTTGTGGTCGTGCTGTCGTTGAACTTATTGCTTCTATGATGATCTAACGTTTAGGTTTATGGATCCTTTGTTTTATATTCTATGAACATATATATATATGGATGTGAACCCTTTATTCATTCTTTTCGTTGTATTTTTACTAATATGCCTTGTCGTCTATAGAGGTTGCGACGAGGTGGTATGTGGTGTACATGGGTGGGGTTCCAGGAGTCTATGAGGAGTGGGAGGATTGCCACAAACAAGTGAACAAGTTCAGCGGCAACATCTACAAAGGATACGCGACTAGAGAGGAGGCGATAGCCAAGTGGAGGAACCACTTGTGGAAGAAGAACCGGATGAAGATATTGGTCGGGCTAATGCTCTTGCTCACCATTATCACAGTTGTATTCTATTTGATCCTAGTGTAGGCGGCGGTGGCCACTTCATATTTGTAATGTGAGATGATATGAACTTTGTATTCAGCGCTTGTGTAAAAATTTGGCACTTGACACTATATATGTATCTCAATCGGGCTCTAAGTGTTTGTATTATATATATGTCGGTTTTCATGCATCTACTACTTGTGCAATGTATTTTATACTCATCTGGATCAATACTGTATAAATCCTGTATAAATACCTGATTATACACCAGGAAAGTATTTTACTTCGAATACATGTTACACAATCAGTGGCGCATATAATTATATAGTTAGTGGCGCATGGCATATCTGTGGCGCATACACGTAAATGCGCCACAGAAGTTCTTCTTGTGGCGCATATGAAGGAATGCGCCACAGAAGTCTGGAACTTCTGTGGCGCATATCCATATGCGCCATAGGAAGTAGTTATCAGTGGCGAGGTAACAGTGGCGACAAAGATATACGCCACAGAAGTCCCCTTTTCATGCGCCACAGATAGGCTATTTCCTAGTAGTGAGATGTATGTCATACGGATCATGGCCAACCACCGTTGGATACATCATGATCCGACGGGTTGGAGGTCTCTCTCTTCTGATGGGGACACCTACCTTGTACGACGAGGAGAGCCCAACAGGCTGGATGTCTCTCCCTCCCTTTCCATGTTGCACATATACCAGCCGCATCAACTAGCACCTAGTTTGGCTGCACTCTGATTGGTCGAGATGTATGTCACACGGATCTTGGCCAACCACCGTTAGATACATCATGATCCGACAGTCTGGAGGTCTCTCTCTCCCGTTTGGTTGCGCATCATCTTCCTCCCCTCCTATTGATGTACGGCGGCGCGGCAGTCCGAACGGCGAGCGGCAACACGAATCTAAGCGTGGCGGATAGAACATCGCGCGTTAGCGCGGATCAAAGCGTGGCGGTCGGAACAACGTGCAATGGCATAGATCTAAGCGTGGCAGTCGGAAAAGCATGCGACGGCGCGGACCAAAGTGTGGCAGTCGGAACGGCATGCGGCAGTGCGGACCTAAGCGTGGGGGTTGGAACAGCTTGCTGTGGCGCGAATCTAAGCATGGCGGCCGAAATGGCATGTGGCGGCGAGGATCTATGTGTCTGAAATTTCTGTCTCTATCTGTCTCACTTCCGTTCACCTTATCAGATCCATTGCTGATGAAAGATACCCAGGCGGTGGCGGTGCCGATAGTGGTCATCGATGCAACGATGATCGAAGCCATCATCTACAACATCAGTGCGAGAGCGGTGGTGCCGATAGTGGTCATCGATGCGACAACGATTGAAGCCATCATGCGTAACATCAGTGCGATGGTGGTGGTGCCGACAGTGGTCATCGATGCGACGATGATTGACGCCATCATCCGCAACATCAGTGTGGTAGCGGTGGTGACGATAGTGGTCATCGATGCGATGGCGATTGAAGCCATCATCCGCAACATCAGTGCGATAACGGTGGTGCCGACAGTGGACATTGATGGGAAAAATTTGAGCCCAATTTGAACCAAAATTCTATGACTTAAAATATATGTATGATTTGAATAAATTTGATATGTATTTGAGCAGTGATACCGGTGGATATGATCTAAAGTTGACTCATAAGTAGTACTACTTGCTTTGCCAATCTCCAGTGGGCTTGTATAAATTTTAGAGAAATATGTATGATTTGAATCAAAAATAATATGTACTTGAACTATGAATATGGTGGATATGCTCAAAAGCTGATTCATAAGTAGTACTCCCTCTGACCCAAATTAGTAGATTTAGATTTGTGTAGATTTGATTGTATCTAGACATGAATTCGTATTAGATTCATCCGTATGTTGACGAATTTGAGTAAACTAATTTGGGTCGAACAGAGTAGTACTTTCTTTGACAATCTCAGCGACAAATTTGGAATGGGGAATGGATGATGCCACTGATGATGTAAGCCTACATCGCAGCCACGATGGCAGCGACAGAACGATCAAAACTGATAGGGCCCCAACTTGACCCTCTAGGCATTTGGCACACCAACTTTGGGCAGCTAGATCTAATGGCAAGCAACTTGGGCCCAGCAATACATTCTCTCGACAACTTTGGGACCGCTAGATCCAATGGCAAGCAACTCAGGCTTCACAATGCATTCTCTCGACAACTTTGGGACCGCAAAGTGACTAAATTAGCAGGAACTCACAACCATCCATTGAATAACAATTCTACTATCTAATTTAGCTATCTATTCAACTAATCCTTACACGTGCCACTCTTCACCATAATCGCATACTGTAACTTTTAGGACAGGGATGACAACTACTAAAACTTCCCACATGAATCTACTATTCTCCTCCCCTTCACTTGAAGTTCATGTTTTAGATTTTCTACCACTTGATCAGATACGATAAGATCAGCCTGAAGAGTCAACTTCTCTTTGCGAATAAGCTCTGAATTCTTCTTTTCTTCCTCGATAGTATGCTTCAGCTTGAATATCAACAGGTTTTACGGTCCAATTCATCACCTACATTGGTAACCATCTCCTCCAAATCCATCCTCTGGCTAGACCACTTGGTTGATTCATCTTGGTATGCAATGTACCATGGATCATCGGCCTGCATAGCACACTGTAACAATCCCAAAACAAACCCAATTGAAATCAGTCCGATAGGCCATGGCGGCACTTCAAATTCAACGGTAGCACAAAGAGAAGGAGCTACCTGCACTTCCGACATGGTATGAGAACGAGAATGTGCCCACGACATGATCGATTCCCCCACCCTCGTTGGTGTACCCATTACGACAAGACATTAAGGACTAATTTGCACCTGCAATATCGAGGAAATTACAGAAACCGAATCGATTAGGGTGGGCGGAGCAGGAGCAAAGGTCTTACCAAACACTAATAGCAATTGCTGCGACTGTTCGTCGAGCTATGGAGGCGGAACAAAATCCCGGCCGTCGTGGGCGGCAGACCTGCCTGCGGTCGTTACTGCCTCAACGTGCAATGCGTGTGGATGAAATAGGTGCTGGATCCGTGGTTGAGGTGCAGCACGGCAGTCCGTCCGACACTGTCGTAGGACGGATCCGACGACGTGCCAACGCACCGCGATGGCTGCTCTATCTGCCGGTGGGATAGGAGCTGCTCGGGGCTGGGAGCTGGGAGAGGATGAGAGAGAGATGACCTCATGTGCCATACACGAGCCCACTTGTCAATATTTGGGGGAGTATCTACTCTGGGATTTTTATATATTGCCAATTTTGCATATCTGCCAAACTTTTTCTTTGAAATTTGCATATTTTCCGCATGACCACCACACGTCAGTGACACACAAAATGGCAAATATGCAACTTGCAAAGTAAAATGTGGCAAATATGCAAATCCCCCCTCCGGCCCCACATGACGGATCCATCGGTCATTGGATTCGACGACCCCACAGAACAGCTCCACATGGCCGCCCCATCATACATTGGCTTCGATGGCCCACAGAAGGGCCCCATTTGTCATTGGCTGCACCGGCCACACAATCACGAAAAAAAGCCACCCATAAATCAGCGAGAGATGGATGGCTAGTCCGATGTGTATCCTGGCCCCACACGTCAGTATGTAACGGCCACGGCAGGACCTACCCCAATGCCCCCACCGGCCAGAATTTAACGTTCAAGCCTTTGACCTGACGGCATCCCTCCGTATGAGCGCCTGCGAGGGTTTTAGAATAGGGGGAGGGGGAAAGTGAGGAAAAATTAAGAGGCTGGGAAAACTGAGTACAACTAATGAACTAGGGGCATGAAAATATAAATCCCTTTATCTTTTCGGTTTTGTGACTTATAGGAGTTTTGTATTAACATGGAATCAATGGTCTTATTCTTATAGAAATGTAGACTATAGATCCTTATCAGTAATAAACAAGAAAGCCCATTTTCAAGCTAGGTTTAACAAGTTGCACCTATGAGATAGTGCCTAACAAATTAGTGCATACTCTTTTCTTTAAGCAAAACCGATACAAATAGACACATGTGCAAACAATGGTAAGACATAGAGCAATAGAATCTTTACCATGTCTCCCTATATTTCAAATGCATGTGAACTGTAGTTACAGCAACTGCCTGAAAGAATCAACAAAAGTATTTAAGAATAGTTCAAATCCATCATAATGCAGGCAACAAGCAGAATAATTGCTACAAAAATTTATGTCCTTGCACAATAGTCTACAAGGGCAAGAACAGAATATATACACTACCATAGATCAATCGATTATTTGCAAGTTAACTCTACACTAATTCTTTAGATTGTATGGTTGGTTGCATCTTACAACCTAAAGAAAAATTTAATGAAAAAATAAAAGAAAAAGGAGGATCCCTCACCATAAAGAAATGATCATGAACAAAAGAAAAAGCTACATTCTAGTTTTTTTGATAAGTAGCACTTCAACATGTTGAGAAACATAACAATTGCTAATCTTGAGAAACATAACAATTATTTATTAACTAATTGACATAAACCAGATGTTTCATTATGAAGCTCATCGTCTCCAAGATCAAACAATCAAATTCAACTAAAAGGAACTGAACAACAAGGAAGAACAGTGCTTTTACAAACTAGTGTGGTAAAACAAACAATTGACAATTGTCGCGTACTCAGAATCTATCTAGCTAATTACATATGATGCACACTATTTCTGAAAAGTAAAACAGAAGATGCTGCATATTATTCAGTTCTAGCATCGGTTGGAAATTCAAACTATGATAATTCATGTAATCTTGCAAATAACTTGTTCTTTTAAACAATCGTCAATGATCTTTGTACTACCACATGATACACTAGCGACAAGTATCACGGAGATACATAAATACACAAGAATTATACTGCAAGAAGTATACCTCCCGGAGATCAATCTTGCACCTAGCTGGAACGGGAATAGCCTCACATTTTGCCATCCCTCACGAGCTGCAGCGACCACTGAACCCTACTATCCCAGATATGAGGGAATAGAGGAAGGGATGAACAAGATCAGGACATGTACGAAATCAAGTTGGGTATTCTCACCAAGTGGACAGAAGAAACTGGGGTAGTAGCTGATAGTTGTGAGATTCAACACATTTTTGATGGTTTTTATTGATGGTTTCCTCTCGGATTTGATTGTTTTCTAGATTTGCCTAATGCTAATACTTCGGTAGCGAATAAAACTTGGTTTTAATGTGTGTTTTAGGTTCTCAATGTCAATAGAAAGTTTTAACTGGAAAAACACAATATTCTGGAGAAAACAAGCAAGTATCTCTTTGGAAGCACTTGAGGGGAGCATACATAGGCTTTAACGAGCAATTCTAAGGCAGGATTATTTTTCTGGCCGTATAGTTGCCGCCGCCTCTGTCTTGTCAAAAGGGACAACTTCCATGAAGGAACCATACGCGAAAACACAACACAGAAGCCGCCATACCATCTAGAAGGGAGAAAGATGAGATCCGGAGAAGAAGGGGAAGACGTTCTTCATCTCTCTCCATGATCTTCGACCTCCTAGCCAATACACCCCCATAGCCACTACTTTTACTTGAGAGAGAGAGGGATCTTCACCTTGCAAGACTAGGGTTTGAGATTGTTTCTTCCCATCTTGAATTGTGTTGGATATTTTCCTATTCTTATTGTGGATCTCCACGGTAGTATAAAGATGATTTCCCTTTATTTGATTATATTGATGATACGTTCTTCTCTCATGTGTGACTAATTTCCTTGGGCGTGGGAGATGTAGGGGATTGGTGAGATGTGATGTGCCTTCTTATAGTTTCCATTAGTTTGTGATTAATTCTAATTACTATATTATGTGTGCTTGACTATCTGTGGGATGCCTAATGCTTGTTGTCCAATTAAGGGCCCGTACAACATGATGCTTTGTTCTACATAGATCAGATCTTGTTTGCTAGCGGACCGGCGACCCTCGGGTGACACGGGGATATCAATGGAAAACTAGTAAACTCTAGGATAACAAGGAACCACTATGCTTATTGCATTAGTCCGATCCAAGGAGCTTAATCGCTAAGCAACCTGAAGGGTCTTAATCGTTTAGTGTGTGACCATGGTTTTGGTAACAGGCTAGTAGGATTATTGAAGTTGTGATGAAATATACCAAGAGGAGTTCCGACTAATTATGGATTGCTCGGCTACACATATACTTATAAGATTATAGTTGTTACATTTATCATTCATCCACCTGGGACAGTCACTCACCATGAACTAAATCTCCGCGCACCTTCTTTTGCCATCTGGAGGAAACAACAAACAACCAAGTCGTTCTTTACTTTTATGCTTTATATTTCTGAAGTATACATTTTGGTTCTATTTAAATACATCTCATTTAATCAAAACCCCATTCTTATTTCAACACTTGCAGTTAATTCATTCGAAGGCCTGTGACAACTTCGGGTGTGATAGAGACTTCACTCATAAACACTTTCCTTTGGGCTCCCTGTGGGATCGATATCTATACTTCGAAACTAGCTACAAACGATCTATGCACTTGCAGACATCAAGCTATTTTCTGGCACCGTTGCTGGGGACCTAAGCGTTAAGTGTTTATCATTTGACATTTTAGGTGTTGCTACTACAAAATGTTCTCCCTAGGAGACAAAGGGTCTACACACTCTGCTAGGACCTATCTGCCGGATTATATTGAGCACGTGCCTGCTCAAAGGCGCGAAGAAATTATTCAAAAACTTTTAAGATGAAATAAAGTTGAAGTTGAAAACCTGAGTGATACTATGGAAATCATGTCTATTTAAAGGACAACTCCCATGAAACCTGAGAAAATTCTCAAAGAATATAGTGCTCCAAGTTCTGAATTTCTTAAACAACCAATAGAATTCCCTAATCCTAGAGTTGGAGAATATCGTTTTGATGGTGGAATTACTAAAATTTTGCAGGAAAGAGCTTTCAGTAGAAGGGAAGATGAAGACCTAGGAAGACATATTAGAGAGTTCGGAGATGTGATAACATCGCTTGGACCAAAAGGTTTTCCAAGAGACTTCTCGTCTAAAATTATTTTGATGGTCTCTTAAAGGTAAAGCTCTAGACTAGTTATATTCTCTCCCTCGCCATTACATTAAATGTTGGGAAAACTGCATTGTTAAATTCATAAACAGGTTTAATCCTTTTAAAAAGGTAACTAAACTAAAAAATAATATAGGCAACTTTAGTCAGAACATGGGAGAAAAGTACCCACAAGCCTGGGATAGATTTTTTGGAATGATCAATAGCATTCCCAATCATGGCTACTCTGAATCGACTATCTGTCATTTGTTTTACCACGTTCTTAATACTCAATGTAGAGAGTTGTTCGATTTCTCAGCAAGAGGATCGATAAATACTTTAAATATTAAAGAATGTTTGGAATTGATGTCTACTAGGGCTAAGAATGATTCTTTATATAATCCTGATTTTGGCACTAAGCTAGAAAAAGGGATACTTCAGATAACTCCTGATCTAATGCCTGAGGTACGCAAAACAATGAAGGAAAAAGGTATACCTTCTAAACCTGTTAAGGGAAACAAAGTAGATTTGTTACAAGTTTTAACTGAATAAGATGAAACTAGAAAAGTTTTTCAAGAATTAAAACATCGACAAGTAAAATCTCATAATAACTTGCATAATCACTTTCAAAAAACAAAAATATTTTGGCAGAACTCAGGGAAAACTATGATGAGATTGGCCAAGAAATAAATATAGTTCACAAGTATCTTAGTATAACTAAAACCCAGTGTGAACAAGTAGCATCTAGTTTCAAATTTTTCTTTGTAATGATAAAGATATTCCTGTTTCTACTAATATTGTCACAAGAAGAGGTGCAGTTGTTAGAGGACCATTAGGACCACCGAAATATGAAGCTGAAAAAGAGCGAAAAGAAAAAGCCTTTTTCGAAGCAAGCCAAGAATATGATACATTGGTAGATCCTCAAGATGAAACTGAAACACAAGATCAAACCAAGGAGGACCAAAATGATACACAAGATGACCATTATAACTCTGATGTGGAAATGGTTGATCCAAGAAAAGAAAAAGAGATAAGCAGGGAAGTTGAAGTTGTTGTAGTAGATAATAAGAAAAGTGATAAGCAATAACAAAAGAAAGCAACAAAAGAGCTTGATCCCCCACAAAAGGTAAAAGACAAGAGTAAGTCAGGTGAGAAAAAGTTTCCTTACCCAGATTGAAAAAAGAAAGCACCAGATCATGTAATACATAATTCTTTTACAAATGCACTTAGTGACCTTCGTATGGAAATTCCGTTTGCGGATGCAATCAAAGTACCTACCTATTCTAAATTCCTCCGTGATATTCTTAGTAGAAAGAAAGAAATAACTGAAACTGTTGCCATGGTAACTAGTTATACTGGTAATGGGAAGCTGTTGTGTAAGTCTAGAGATCCCGAAATACCAACTATTTCAAGCTCAATAGGTAAAACTGATATTCACAATGCCTTGTGTGATCTAGGAGCAGGAGTTAGTGTAATGCCATACTCCCTCTATAAAAGTTTAGGGTTAGGGGAGTATTCTCCTACTACTATCCCTTTACAAATGGATGACAAGTCCACTAAACAACCCATTGATATGATTGAGGATGTTCTACTTAGAATAGATGAGCATGTTATTCCCACTGATTTTATTATTCTTGAGATGCCTGAAGATGAAAAATTATCCATAATACTTGGAAGACCTTTCCTTAGTACTACAGGGGCATCAGTGGATTGTGCTGAAGGAAAGATAATCTTCAATGTTTATGATGCTGAAATCATCCGGTATTTTCCAAAGAAGCTAGAAGCAGAAGAGAGATATATTCCACCGGCAAAACGAGTTCATGTGGTAAGTGCCTTTTATAAGGGGCAACCCAAGGTAAGAATTCGAGAACAAAAAAGAGGTTGCGTTACTCAACCATTCTTAATAAAATGCTTAATGGGAGTCAACCCATCTCGTCAATAAAGTAGATTAGAGAATAAAAATTTCATCGCATTCCTACCACTTTTTCATAGACATTCTTGCGGAAGCGCGCCCGTGAAGATGCAGCTGTCAAAAAGTAGTATAAACATCGATTCAATAAGTTTGGAATAAGAATAAAAATAAAAGTTAGAGTTTTTCATATACAGAAGCTAAAATTTTGCTCTTAATACGCTAATGTTGGTCGACAGTTTCTACTATCAATTTTCTATCAAAAATAAGGTATTCTCAAAGAAATAGAAATTTTTTGATGACTACTGATGGTTTAACGCCTAACTATACGGCGGGAATTAAAATTCCAGCCGTATTGTTCCGATCGTATATATAACTTTGCCATCAACAAATTTTCTTCAAAGATACAGAGAGTTTAACAACCAACTATATGGTAGGAATAAAAATTCTGGCCGTATAGCTCCAGCCGTATAGATATCGATGCCTTCGTACAAATTTTTCTGAAAGGTACTGAGAGTTTAACGACCAACTATACGGCGGGAATAAAAATTCCAGCCGTATAGCTCCGGTCGTATAGATATCGATGCCTTCGTACGAAATTTATCCCAAAGGTACTGAGAGTTTAACGACTAACTATACGGCGGGAATAAAAATTCTGGCCGTATAGTTCTGGTCGTATAGATATCGATGCTTGTTTTTAGAAATTTATCTCGAGGGACAGACGGTTTAACGACCAACTATATGGCGGGATCATTGCGATCGGGCCGTATAGTTGCGTCCACATAGCTGTTTTCTGTATTAAAAAACCCTAGTTGGCGGCACTGCCGCTATACGGGAGGAACAACATCAGCCGCCCATATTGTTCTGACCATATAGTTTGGTGCCACCATAAAATCGCACCGGGACGGCTAGGTCTTTCACCCCTCCTCATTATTTCTCTCATATTCTCTCTCCAAACATCTCAAAATCCACCTAGAACTCTTGATTGTTCACGGATTTTGTTCGTTTGAGTGGGGGATTCAACATATCGGTATGTTTCTCTCCCTATCCATGTTTTATTTTCAGATTTCCATGGTTGAAACTCTCACATTGATCTAGTGGATGAACTCAAGCTTATTTTGTTTTCCCTATTGATTTCTCATGTTAGGATTGAATATTTCCACATAGGAGCGTTCATATATCATATAGAAACTATATGCTGAAGGTTTTATGGTGAAATTTTTCAGCGCATTGATGCACTCGACGATCGACGTAGAGCTCGTTGGGAACCCCAAGAGGAAGGTATGATGAGCACAGCAGCAAGTTTTCCCTCAGTTATGAGACCAAGGTTTAATCGAACCAGTAGGAGCAAGGAAACACCCCAAAGGTGTTACTAGCTGAGCTTTGGTAGGGCGCACTACCGGTGCTAATAGCAACATGGATACCTGCACAACACAACCATAGAACTTTGTCCCGAACTTGCGATGAGGTTGTCAATGTCACCGTGTTTTGCAGAAAACAAAGGATTACACGTATCGAATGGAAAGAAGTAAAAGTTTGCAGAAAGTAAACACAAAGCAATAAAAGATTGTAGATTGTATGTAAAGAAAAAGGACCGGGATCCATAGTTCACTAGAGGTGGCTCTCCTTAGATAGATAACATGTTGGGTGAATAAATTACAGCGGGGCAATTGACAAACACCGAGAAAGCAATACATGCATATACTAATCATCTTGACTCCTTTGAGACTTGATTGGGCATTACAACATAATACATAGACCGCCATCCAACTTCATCTATGACTAATAATCCACCTTCAGGTTATCATCCGAACCTCCTCCAGTATTAAGTTGCAAGCAACAGATTATTGCTTTACGAACTGCGTGTAAAGTAAACAATACGATTGTTCTATGAATAAAGGATTGTTGTTTTCTCCCTAGTAGCAACAGCACATCTAGTACCTTAGAGATTTCTGTCACTTCCCCAGATTACCAGAGGCATGAACCCACTATCGAGCATAAATACTAACTCTTGGAGTTACTAGCATCTACTTGGCCAAGATAACTACTAACAACGGCAAGCGTGCAAGATCTCAAATAATAAAGACATGGTAGAATCAATAATCAATCCGAAATAGCATCTCAATATCCATCGGATCCCCGCAAACACAACATGTATGAATTATAAATAGATGATATTGATCATGAACGGAGCTCACAAGATCTAAACATGAAAGCACAAAGGAGGAGAAACCAGCCATCTAGCTACTACATGGATCCGTAGTCCAAGGATGAACTACTCACGCATCACACCGGAGGCTTGCATGGTGATGAAGAAGGCCTCCAGGGTGAATTCCCCTCTCCGGAAGGGTGCCGGGAAGAGCTTCAGATCCCTCCCGATCTAGGGATGGAGATGCGGCGGCTACAGACTCTTTTGTGGATTTTTGATCGGGTACTTAGGGTTTTCATGCTGAGGGCAACTTATAGGCGGAAGGAGATGCCGAGGGGGTGCTGGGGTTGGCCAGACCACCCCCTGGCGCGGGCCAGGCCTGGCCGCGCGGCCAGGTGGTGTGGCCGGCCCCTAGCCCTTCTCCATCTCGTATTCTGGCACTTGATCCCTTCCGGAAAAATAGGCACTTTGGCTTTTGTCCCGTCCAATTCCGAGAATATTCATTTTTGACTTTCCTAGAACCAAAAACAGCAGAAAACAGGCAGTTGGCACTGTGGCTCTTGTTAATAGGTTAGTCCAAGAAATCATAATAAAAGTACTCCAAAGTTGGAACAAAACACAAGAAAGTGGATAAAACCAAGCATGGAACATCAAAAATTATACATACATTTGCAATGTATCAACATCCCCAAGCTTAACTCCTGCTCGTCCTCGAGTAGGTAAGTGATAAAAAGAATAATGTTTGAGGTCACATGCACCATCAAAGACTTGATCAAAGTATTTGCAAAACATTCAAAGCTGGGATCATAGTACTTCAATCATAACATCAAAGACAAAGTTCTAGAAATAAGCAAAGAAACTAAGATGCAACATGAAAAGGCACAAACAAAAGATTCATGAATAACAATGCTTTGCAAGACGTTTGTTTGTTTCACATAAAGAAAACATAGCATAAAAGTATTCAGCTTGTCCCTCAATAGAGTAGCAAATATAAATGCATAAGACACCTTCAAAGTTCATAAGAGTGACTAGATACAACAGTTTCAAACAAGCAATAACAAGTTATGCATCAATCAACTAGTCTTGGGACAATGCACATAGAGCTAAGAATGGCCACTATGCTCTCAAAGTAGTGCATCAAGATAGAAGGTGGAGACTCAATATAATGGTGGAAGAAAGGCCTTTTGTAAAAGGAAGTAGGGATTCAAGTCTCATAAAGAGCTTCCAAAAATTATGGTACTTGTAGCTTTCAGCTCTCATTGCCCCTATCATAAGCATCTTGAAGGTGATTAAGGTTAAAGTGACACAACTAAGAGGATATGCTTCAATTTATAAACCGAAATCTCATGCCCCTTACTTATGAAGACCGGTCCTCATGCTACTCAACTTCAGTGACGAGTAAGCTCTTGTCATTGTAAGTATATGTGTATCATTAAGAACCGCCAATGGGGTACCCCTTGCACATGATACGGGAGCTTTCCCATAATCAAAATGACAAGGCAAGCAGACAATGAGCATCTCAGCGATCTTTTTATTTGCTATTTGCATAGGTTTTTATTGAGGATGCTTCATAGAGTGTTCATTATGGTGATGCTACAAGTTTCCACCATGATTATGCATGGCTTAGGCTAGCGGCCCAGGCGTTTCTCTAACACACATACAAACTCCATGATCTTACAAGTTCCACATTTATTTCACACCGCCGGGATCCGTAAGCAAAAGAACATAATATCAACAGGGTACAAAGTACAAGTGCAATGTTGAAAGCGTTCCCCATGAAACATGGTTCTGCTAATTTCAACTTATAAAGCGCAAGCATATACGCAACAAAGAAGGACCCAATGGTTCAAGTTTATTAGAGGCAATAAAGTAAAGTGTGCCATCAAGTTCGTGAGAGCTTTAATCACTAGTTTTTTCATAACAAGTGGAAGGTAAACAAAAGCATGAATATACTTGTAATAGCATAAGCTAGTAGGTAGGTATGGTGGACTCTTTGGAATAACTTGGTTTAGGGAGTTGGATGCATGAGTGGAACTCATACTTTGTTGTGGAGGCTAGCAAAAGACTAGGAGTGACAAACTAAGAGAGCAATAATGGCCATAATCATGCAGAGCGATAAAAAATCATTGATCAAAGCATAAAGTGATACTACAAGTTGAAAACTAAAGGATCATAAAGGCTATGGTGACTTGAGATAGTCATAACATGGTGTGAGCATGTGCCAAGTCAACCCAACTAAAGCATCAAAGGAGAATACCACTATACTATGCTTTAATATGCTAAAACAACGCATGATTCATCCAAGGCACATTCAGCAATCTCAATTGTTTATAAAAATTCATGCTACAGCAAAGAATACTAAGCATAAAGCCAAAACAATATCAAGCATGGCATGACAAAGCAGAGGCCACAGTCAAAAACGAGCTCTTTTTACCACAAAAGTATGAACTTTCTTACTCTTTTCCAAACCAAACCAAACTATTTGCAAACCAAAGTATGAAAGAGGGGGTCCAAACAACTTATTCAGAAAACTAAACAAACCAAGCAAACTAAAAACCAAAACGAAAACGAAAAATAAGACGCTCCAAGAACAACACAACTGTGCATGAAACAATAAAAATGAAGCGTTTGGAAGAAACCTGGAATTTTTATTGATGAAGAAGGGGAATGCCTTGGGCATCCCCAAGCTTTGACGCTTCTACTTCTTGGATATTTATTGGGGTGACACGCGTGGCATCCCCAAGCTTGAGCTTTAGTCCATCCTTCATCTCGTTACTCATTCCTTCCATACACCTGAAATTTTCCTTCATACAAAACTTCACACAATCTCATTAGCAACATTAGTGCACTTAAGATAAATAAGTCTCAAGGTTAAGTTCTAACACCAAATAAACTTCCATTAGAACACTAGATACTGTAGCACTTCCTTCAAAAAGCTCATTTCCCCAAAGGAACTCAAGAAGGAACTAACAAGAAGCAAATGCAGAAAATGGCAGAAATCTGTCAAAACAGACCAGCAGGTAAAGACGAATTTTTTAGAAGACTTTCTATTGCTAAAATCAAAAAGTGTTGAACTAACGAAAGTTAGATAACAACCTGGGGCAGAAGCACAAAATATTACAGCTCAATCCGACATACAGAGCTCTCTCAGGAATTTTTATGGTGAAGCACAGAAATCTGTTTCGGGACAGCAACTTTCCCAATCATAACTTCACTCTTATTAGAGGTTACTCTTGGCACAAAAAGCAAATAAAAAGGATAAGGAGAGGTTATTACAGAGGTAATAACTTCCAAGACTCAACTAAAACTCTTGGGTTATCTCCCAACAAGTACTTTTCTTTAATGCCTTTAAGTTAGGCATAAGAAGCAAAGAAAGAATCAAGTGTTCTCAAATGAAGAAGCATTAAGACCAACTTTCTTGCTCTTACCTCTCTTACTTTTATTCTTAACCTTGGGGAAAATATGATTTTTTGGTGGAGAAGAAAGGTGCATGGTTCCCTTTCCCACATCTATTATTGCTCCAAGAAGTTCCAATAGGGACCTTCCAAGTGTAATTTGTCCTTTTCCTGCACATTCAATAACAAGATAATCAATAGAGATCGTTTTCCCAAGGATCTTTGTAAACACTCCTTCAGCTATTCCAAGAGGTAAAATGGTAGTATTATTAGTAAGAGATATTTCTTTTACTCCCTCAATGAGCCCCCAAGTATTCAGAGATTTATAAATATCTTTGGGCATAAGGCAAGATTCAGACATGATATCACAGCGAGCATGAAAAGTTTCAGCGTTTATCTCAATCTTTACTGTAGAGAACCACCTTGATGGTTCAGAGCTTATTGGAACATAATCATGCTGCTCCCTAAGCGTATTATAGCACCCTTCTAATCTAGTAGTGATAGCCTCAAGAGTATCCAACGTAGCAAATATTTTCGCGAAAGAAGTATCAGTTTGACTAGGCATGTTGTAAGTGAGGATCAATTTCTTTATAGCATTAATAGCATCATCCTCATTACATTGGAGGAAATCTCCTCCCACAATAGCATCTAAAGCATATCTATAGAAAAGAGCAATCCCAAGGTAAAAACTGCTAAGGAACAAGCCTTGAATCATTTTAGGCTCAGTCTTTTCATGTAGATCAGAGATTCTAGACCAAGCTTCCTTAAAACTTTCCTCAATTCCTTGTTTAAAAGTGAGAATCATTTCCTCGGGTGACATAGTGATTGGAGCAAGGCTAGACATAGTGGCAACTCAAGATAGGAACAAATTTTTTTGTGTTTTCAAATAAAGAAAGCAAATAAGTAAAACTAATTTTTTTTGGATTTTTTAAGAACAAAACAAGCAAACAAAGCAAAAAAGAAAACTAAGAAAAACAAAAACAACAAAGTAAAGAGATTGGTTACGAGGGACTCCCCTTGTGAAGATGTCCTTAACTCCTCGGCAACGGCGCCAGAAAATGGCTTGATGCACTCGACGATCGACGTAGAGCTCGTTGGGAACCCCAAGAGGAAGGTATGGTGAGAACAACAGCAAGTTTTCCCTCAGTTATGAGACCAACGTTTAATCGAACCAGTAGGAGCAAGGAAACACCCCAAAGGTGTTACTAGCTGAGCTTTGGAATGGCGCACTACCGGTGCTAGTAGCAACATGGAGACCTGCACAAGACAACCACAGAACTTTGTCCCCAACTTGCGATGAGGTTGTCAATCTCACCGTGTTTTGCGGAAAACAAAGGATTAAACGTATCGAATGGAAAGAAGTAAAAGATTGCAGAAAGTAAACACAAAGCAGTAAAAGATTGTAGATTGTATGTAAAGAAAAAGGACCGGGATCCATAGTTCACTAGAGGTGGCTCTCCTTAGATAGATAACATGCTGGGTGAACAAATTACAGCGGGGAAATTGACAAACACCGAGAAAGCAATACATGCATATACTAATCATCTTGACTCCTTTGAGACTTGATTGAGCATTACAACATAATACATAGACCGCCATCCAACTGCATCTATGACTAATAATCCACCTTCAGGTTATCATCCGAACCCCCTCCAGTATTAAGTTGCAAGCAATAGATTATTGCTTTACGAACTGCGTGTAAAGTAAACAATACGATTGTTCTATGAACAAAGGATTGTTGTTTTCTCCCTAGTAGCAACAACACATCTAGTACCTTCCCCAGATTACCAGAGGCATGAACCCACTATCGAGCATAAATACTAACTCTTGGAGTTACTAGCATCTACTTGGCCAAGATAGCTACTAACAACAGCAAGCATGCAAGATCTCAAATAATAAAGACATGATAGAATCAATAATCAATCTGAAATAGCATCTCAATATCCATCGGATCCCCGCAAACACAACATGTATGAATTACAAATAGATGATATTGATCATGAACGGAGCTCACAAGATCTAAACATGAGAGCACAAAGGAGGAGAAACCAGCCTTCTAGCTACTACATGGATCCGTAGTCCAAGGATGAACTACTCACGCATCACGCGGGGAGGCTTGCATGGTGATGAAGAAGGCCTCCAGGGTGAATTCCCCTCTCCGGTAGGGTGCCGGGAAGATCTTCAGATCCCTCCCGATCTAGGGATGGAGATGACGGCGGCTACAGACTCTTTCGTGGATTTTTGATCGGGTACTTAGGGTTTTCGTCCCGAGGGCAACTTATAGGCGGAAGGAGAGGCCGAGGGGGTGTTGGGGTCGGCCAAACCACCCCCTGGCGCGGGCCAGGCCTGGCCGCGTGGCCAGGTGGTGTGGTCGGCCCCCAGCCCTTCTCCATCTCGTATTCTGGCACTTGATCCCTTCTGGAAAAACTGGCACTTTGGCTTTTGTCCCATCTAATTCCGAGAATATTCATTTTCTGACTTTCCTGGAACCAAAAACAGCAGAAAACAGGCAGCTGGCACTGTGACTCTTGTTAATAGGTTAGTCCAAGAAATCATAATAAAAGTACTCCAAAGTTGGAACAAAACACAAGAAAGTGGATAAAACCAAGCATGGAACATCAAAAATTATAGATACATTTGCAATGTATCACGCATCACGATGAACAAAATCGGTAACCTCTTTCGTTCGATCAAGCGCCAACGGGGTGAGGGCTCGGGCTCGAGTTCCCGAGCCGGGAGCAACCCCAAGTTGGACATGGTTTCATCGAGGAGGGTGATGCCTACACATTGGGCTGACCACAGCTTTCACACCATAGCGGGGTTGAAGGCGGACTTCGACTTCATGTGTAACAAGTCCGAATGGTACTTGGCTTTGCAAGCCACGACACCTACATCGAGCTTAGCTATGAGTCCCTTGCCTCCTTCTATGACAACCACAGGGAGAAAGTTAATATGTGCATGGTAAGCTTCACCATGAACCGACAACACTATGAAATAACTTTCGAGTAATTTTGTGATGCTTTTGGCTTCCCCCACGTTGGGGAGCCAACTATTACTAACCTCTATGGCCAATGCAGATATGTCAATGATCACCAAGGCTCTCTTTCCCACTACGCCACAAATCCCCAATCCCGCAGCTCTACTCATCCAGCACTTTCGCCACCAAAGCAACAAGACTAAAGGTGATATTCGCATTGGTGGATTGGTAAACCACCTTGCCCATGCATTAAATATTATGCTACCTGTTATGCAACCTGTTGACGGTTCCAAGCTTATGGACGTCAAATATTTAACTTCTTGTGGCTTCCTTGGTGTTTACCAAGTTAACCGGATGCTCCGAGCCTATCAGTTCAGTTATCTTGATGATGCACAGGGTGAGAAGGTTCCATTGCCCTGTCCCCAGGCCTTCTCTATTGTGGAGAAGGACACTTGGACCCTCACCAAGGACCAAGTGATGCACATCATGGCTGAACTTCAGCCTAATGAGGAGGAAGATGAAGAAGGAGGGTAGCAGGATGACGATGAGCAGCAGCATGAGGACGAGCAGGGGCACAACCCTGCTTGGGAGGGACAGCAACAACAGCAACGGGGAGCTTGGGACCCATGGCCCAACCAGCCACAGCAGGGGTACAGCTACATCCCCTATCAGGAATTCTAGCAACTCAACCAGCACGTTGGGGAGATCTACCACACTCTTCAAGGAGTGAATGAAGATATGTGTACTTTGACTCACAACTTCAGCCACTTCATGACCCACTTCCCCAACTACTACCAGCAGTATTCGCACCAGCCGCCAAATGATGGCAACAAGTGATCCTGGCAATAGCCTAAGCTTGGGGGAGGTTTGAAAACCTCCAAACTTTGCATTCATGTTTTTATTTTATTCTTTCGATTTATTTTATTTCTTCATATTTGCATGTTTATTTTCAATTTTGCATTCGTAAACCAAAATACAAAAAATTAGTTGTAACTTTATTTGCAAGTTCATTTCTTTGTTTCTCTTGGAGATTGCTGAATTTCAGGTGACTTGGCAATATGGAAATACAAAAGGGGCTCGACTCAAATACTATAACGAAGCAAGCAAGAGGAGGTATCACATTCTTTTCATCACCCTCTCTGCAACCTTAAATTGATCCTACAATTATTTACTCGCTTGCACCGGAGTCACTGCCCACTTAGCTTGTTATCCTATAAATTTGATTCCTTTGCTAGTGTATCGTTTTTAGCTTTGAAACAATGAGCAATGAACTTGGTTAAAAATACTTCCTACATTTTTACAACAACAAAAAGCATCCGAAAGACGATTTGAGTCCATGTTTAGCTCAAAGAATTTGATTTTAGAACTACTCCATCCCATTTGAGCTTAATATAAATAGACTCGATAGTACCTTTGAATGAAATTGTTTGATAAAATGGAAGCTTCGAAGTAGTAGAGATTATGCCACTACTTTTTCTAATAATTACCATAAGATATTGATTTACACGTGTCATTACAACTCTGTCGTGCTCCATGGGGAACTATTAACTCTACTGGCCAACGAACGATCTAAATGTGGGAAACCACTTGATTTCGGCTATTGAGTTATGTAAACGTCTGTAGAAGCAATTCTATGACGGGTAAAAAATTTAGTCTCCTCATGGTTTCACGTTCCAAGTGAAGTTGTAGTACTCCTCTGACCCATTATTGCTCAAAAATTATTTATTGGCATGGTCACGAGTGCACAACATAGTCCCAATTAACATGTTAAAAATAGTGGCATGGTTTCTCTATGAAAGAGCTGAAGTTTTTGAAAGACAAAAGAAAGAAAAAGGTGCTTTGAGAGTCTTGAAATTTTGACATTGGAGTAGATGAGTTGTTCTTAAATTAAATGTTTTAGTGCCAACTGGAGTACTCTTAATTGATTAAACAAACAAGAACAAAATGTTTTCATCTCTCAACAAAGAGAGATACCAAAAGAATTTGTCTCACTTTCCTAGCTAAACTTTTGACACCTGCTCGGGCATATGATTTATTTGCTAACAAGATATACGTGGTTAGGAAGTGGACTTAGTGCAATCTTGTGAATACTCATATGGTCATATTTACGATTGCACGGATTGTGAAGAAAAGAATCTAACACCAATTTGAGCTTCTGAGTTCTTTTATTTTTAGTCTCGAATCTCCGCTATTCTTCCTTATTTGCTTGTCACTCGAGGGGAGCAACATCTAAGGTTGGGGGAGTTGATAGCTGTGAGATTCGACAAATTTTTTATGGCTTTTATTGATGGTTTTCTCTCGGATTTGATCGTTTTCTAGCTTTACCTAACGCTAATACTTCAGTAGCAAAGAAAACTTGGTTTTTAATGTGTGTTTCAGGTTCTGAATGTCAACATAAGGTTTTAACTGGAAAAACACAATATTCTGGAGAAAACAAGCAAGTCTCCCTTTGGAAGCACTCCAAGGGAGCATATAGAGGCTTTAACGAGCAACTATACGGCGGGAATATTTTTCCGGCCATATAGTTCCCACCATATAGGTGCCACCGCCTCTGTCTTCTCAAAAGGGACAACTTCCGTGAAGGAACCATACACCAAAACACAACACAACAGCCGCAATACCATCTGGAAGGGAGAAAGAGGAGATCTAGAGAAGAAGGGGAAGACGTTCTTCATCTCGCTCCATGATCTTCAACCTCCTAGCCAATACACCCCCATAGCCACTACTTGTACTTGAGAGAGAGAGGGATCTTCACCTTGCAAGACTAGGGTTTGAGATTGTTTCTTCCCATCTTGAATTGTGTTGGATATTTTTCTATTCTTATTGTGGATATCCACGGTAATATAAAGACGAATTCCCTTTATTTGATTATATCGATGATCCGTTCTTCTCTCATGTGTGAGTAATTTCGTTGGGCGTGGGAGATGTAGGGGATTGGTGAGATGTTATGTGCCTTCTTATTTTTTCCATTAGTTTGTGATTGATTCTAATCACTACATCTGTTTGGGATTATTAGTACTAAGAGATTTTTTATATTATTTGAGATTATAAGGATTATCTCATTTATTAGTCTGTCTCGTCCAATGCATGTTCTCCTTTGTCTCTCACTTCTCTCATGCATGTAAAACTATTGGTGCATGCATATATTAATGAGAGAGAGTTATGGAGTATTGGTATTAGCAACTTAGCCCTTAGGACTTATAATTCCAAACAGAGGTAGTACTATATTATGTATGCTTGACTATCTGTGGAATGCCTAATGCTCGTTGTCCAATTAAGCGCCAGACAACATAATGTTTTGTTCTACATAAATGAGATCTTGTTCGCTAGCGGACCGGCCACCCTCGGGTTACATGGGGATATCAATGGAAAACTAGTAGACTCGAGGATAACGAGGAACCACTGTTCTTATTGCATTAGTCCGATCCAAGGAGCTTAATCGCTAAGCAACTGATGACCCACAAGTATAGGGGGTGTATCGCAATATTTTCGAAGGAAGTCTAACCCAATTTATTAATTCGACACAAGGGGAGCCAAAGAATATTTATCAGCCTTAACAACTGAGTTGTCAATTCAGCTGCACCTGGAAACAAATCTTACTCACAACAGTTTATCAGTAGCAACAGTTTTGTAGTATGAATAGTAAAGTAGCAGTAGTAGTAAAGCAAAGACAGTAGTAACAAAAGCAGTAAATAGTGGTATTCGAGTGCGGTAAGCATAGGGATGGATAGACGGGCGTTGCATGGACAAGACAATTCACATAGCAATCAGAACATAGGGCAAATGCAGATTAATAAGATAAAGCATCCAAGTACTAGACAATCCTAGGCATGTGTTCCATATATAGTCATACGTGCTCGCAATGAGAACTTGCACAACATCTTTTGTCCTGCCAGTCCGTTCGCAACGGGCCTCTAGGGACCTACTGGCAATTAAGGTGCTCCTTTTAATAGAGCACCGGAGCAAAGCATTAACACTCCGTGAACACATGTGATCCTCACATCAAAGCCATTCCCTTCCGGTTATCCCGATTTCTGTCACTTCGGGGCCATAGGTTCCGGACAACAACGTGTGTATACAACATGTAGATAAGACCAAAAACAATACTATCATAATGAATCAATAACATGTTCAGATCTGAAATCATGGCACTCGGGCCCTAGTGACAAGCATTAAGCACAACAAGTCGCAACAAAGTCATAAATCACTAATAAAAGATACTAGGCACCATGCCCTAACAATCTGATGCCATTACATGAACGATCTCATCCAATCCCTACCATCCCCATAGCCTACAGTAGGGGATTACTCACTCATAGATGGGAGAACCATGGATGGTCGATGGAGAAGCGATGGTGATGATGATGGCGATGATCTCCTCCAAATCCCCGTCCCGGCAGGGTGCCAGAACAGAGTTTCTGGTGCTGTTTCGTGGAATCTGGTGATGGCGGCGGAGCGGAACTCCTTCTGCAAAAACATCGACCCCCCCGGACTTTTTAGGTCAGAAGGCTTCTTATAGGCGAAGAGGGAGACCGAGGGGGTGCCTGGGGCCACCACACCATGCCCTGGCATGGCCAGGCCTAGCCCGCGCCTGGGGGTGGTGTGGCCAACCCTTGGCTCTTCTCGGTCTCGTATTCTGGCTTCTGGAGTCTTCTGGAAAAATAGGCACTTTTGCTTTTGTCCCGTCCAATTCCGAGAATATTCATTTTCTGACTTTCCTAGAACCAAAAACAGCAGAAAACAGGCAGCTGGCACTGTGGCTCTTGTTAATAGGTTAGTCCAAGAAATCATATGAAAAGTACTCCAAAGTGTGGACAAAACACAAGAAAGTAGATAAACAAAGCATGGAACATCAAAAATTATGGATAGATTTGCAATGTATCAACATCCCCAAGCTTAACTCCTTCTCATCCTCGAGTAGGTAAGTGATAAAAAGAAAGAATAATTTTTTAGGTGACATGCACCATCATAAACTTGATCAAAGTATTTGTAAAATATTCAAAGTTGGGATCATAGTACTTCAATCATAACATGAAAGACAAAGTTCTAGCAATAAGACATAGCAACTATGTTGCAACATGAAAAGGCACAAACAAAAGATTCATGAATAACAATGCTTTGCAAGACGTTTGTTTGTTTCACATAAAGAAAACATAGCATATTGGCATTCAGCTTGTCCCTCATAGAGTAGCAAACATAAATGCATAGGACACCTACAAAGTTTACAAGAGTGACTAGATACAAATAGTTTAAAACAAGCAATATCAAGGTATGCATCAATCAACAAGTCTTGGGACAATGCACATAGAACTAAGAATGGCCACTATGCTCTCAAGAAAGTGCTCATAGAATGTGTGAAGACTCAACAAGGAAAACAAAAAAGGTTTTGAAAAGTTTGAAAGGCTTCCAAATGCTGAAAGTATGGTACTCATTAGCTTTGATCTCTCATTGCCCCTGTCATAAGCATCTTTAATGTGGTTAAGGTAAAAGTGAGGTCCAATCTGAGTTATATGCTTGACAGACTATAAACTGAAAATCCCAAGTCCCTTGAGTACGATGGCCGCTCCTCATGCTACTCAACTTTAGTTACTGGTAAGTTCTTGTCATCGTAAGTATGTGCGTATCATTGAGAACCGCCAACGGGGTACCCCTTGCCCGATGATACGGAAGAGTCCCCATATCAAAATGACAAGGCAAGCAGACAATGAGTATCTCAGCAATCTTCTTATTTACCATGGGAAAATGGTGCTTTTTTCTCTCTTTCCTCTTTTCATAAATCTCTCTTTTTTTCTTTTTCTCAATAGCTATCTCTCTTTTTTTATAAGAAGAATGCTTCATAGATATCATTATGGTTACACTGCAGGTTTCCACCATGTCAGCATGGATTAGACTAGCGGCCCAAGCGTTTCTCTAACACACATACATAACTCCATGGACTTACAAGCTCCCCTTTTATTTCACACCGACGACATCCGCAAACAAAAGAGCAAGGTATCAACTGGGTATATATTTACAAGTGTTGAAAGCGTTCCTCGTGACAGCACGGTTCTGCTAATCCCCAGCCTATAATTTGCAAGCATATAACTTTTCATGGAGAGTTCACAATGGTTCAGGTTTATTAAGTGCAGGAAATAAAGTGTGCCATCAAGTTCGTGAGAGCTTTACTAACTAACTTTCTCATAACAAGCAAACATTTTATTCGAAAGAAAACAAGGCATGTTGAATATGCACGGAAGTAGCAAATGATGCTAATAGGTAGGTATGGTGGACACTTTGGCAATATTTGGTTTAAGGGAGTTGGAAACATGAGTAAAACATACTCAGTGAAAGTGAAGGCTAGCAATAATAAGGGAGCGACAAACGAGAGAGCAACAATGGCCATAATCAAGCAGAGCGACAAAACATCATTGATAAAAGCATAAAGTGATACTACAAGTTGAAAACTAAATGATCAAAAAGTCTTATGGTGACTTGGGATAGTCATAACATGGTGTGAGCATGTGCCAAGTCAACCCAAATAAAGCATCAAAGGAGAATACCACTATACTATGCTTTAATATGCTAAAACAACGCATGATTCATCCAAGGCACATTAAGCAATCTCAATTGTTTATAACAAGTCATGCTACAACAAAGAATACTAAGAATAAAGCCAAAACAATATCAAACATGTCATGATAGAGCATAGGCCATAGTCAAAAACAAGCTCTCTTTACCACTTAAGCATGAGCTTTCCTACTCTTTTCCAAACCAAACCAAAACCAAACTATTTGAACACCAATATATGAAAGAGGAGGTCCAACCAATTTATACAGCAAACTAAGCAAACCAATCAAACGAAAACCAAAATGAAAAACGAAAAAGAAGACGCTCCAAGAACAACACAACTGTGCATGAAACAATAAAAATGAAGTGGTTGAAAGAAACCTGGGATTTTTATTGATAAAGAAGGGGATGCCTTGGGCATCCCCAATCTTTGACGCTTGTACTTCTTGGATATTTCTTGGGGTGACACGCGTGGCATCCCCAATCTTGAGCTTTAGTCCATCCTTCATCTCATTACTCGTTCCTTCCATACACCTGAAATGTTTCCTTCATACAAAACTTCACACAATCTTTATTAGCAACATTAGTGTACTCAAGATAAATAAGTCTTAAGGTTCAGTTCTAACACCAAATAAACTTCCATTAGAACATTAGCTACTGTATCACTTCCCTCAACAATCTCAATTCCCCAAAAGAACTCAAAAAGGAACCAACAAGAAGCAAATGCAGAAAATGGCAGAAATCTTTCAAAACAGACCAGCAGGTAAAGACGAATTTTTTTTGAAGACCTTATGTTTCTCAAAAAGAAAAGTGTTGAACTAATGAATGTTAGATAACAACCTGGGGAAGAAGCACAAAAATTCACGCCTCAAAAAGACGTTCAGAGATTTTACACGAATTTTTACAGTGAAGCACAGAAATCTGTTTCGGGACAGCAACTTTCCCAATCATTACTTCTCTCTCATTAGAGGTTACTCTTGGCACAAAAAGCAAATAAAAGGATAAGGAGCGGTTATTACGGAAGTGATAACTTCCAAGACTCATCTAAAACTTTTGGGTTATCTCCCAATAAGTACTTTTCTTTAACGCCTTTAAGTTAGGCATAAGGAAAAACTAAAATGGATAGAATAGAAGTAAGCGGAGATAATCATGGTGAAAACATTGTTTTGTTCAATGAAATCCTTTTGTTAACAAGGTTGATCAAGTCTTGTTACCAAAACAATTTCATATGAGACAAAACTTTGTATTCCACTAATGATTTTGTTACCTCAACCTTGATAGCAATGGTCCTAATCATAATAGTTTCACAATTTTCTCTTGGTATGGGACAATATATTTCTCCAACTTGAATGCCCTCAACATGTTCAATTGAATTCAAAACCATAAGTCCTATCAATCTTCTTGGAGAAATAGGTAGTATGTTCCTTGTCATTGACATTGAAGGTCACCTTTCCTTGATTACAATTGATAACAGCTCCTGCAGTATTAAGAAAAGGTCTCCCAAGAATAATAGACATATTATCATCTTCAGGCATAATAGTTTGAGAGGATGCTCACATAAGAAATATGAGTTGAAGTAAAAGAGAGCATCAAGAAGCAAATCCAAAACACATTTAAGTCTAACCGACTTCCTATGCATAGGAATCGTGTACGCAAATAAATTGGCAAAGAACAAAGTGACAGGCATAGGAAGGTAAAACAAGAGTAACTTCAAAACTTTCAGCACATAGAGAGGTGTTTCAATGCCATGAAAACTTCTACAACCATATTTTCCTCTCTCATAATAATTTTCAGTAGCCTCATGAATAAACTCAACAATATAACTATCACATAAAGCATGATTTTCATGATCTACAAGCACTAGAGCTTTATTATAAACATTTTCAAAAGAAACCTTAGGAACATAACATTCATTCTCCTTTAGTAAGCATGGGGACAATCAAATAATGTAAGGGATAAAGAGTTACTCTCATTAGAAGGTAGGCATGGGTAGCTAATCCATTCTTCCTCCTTTTGTTCATCACTCTCCTCCTCTTTTTCATCTAATGAGATTTCAGGTTCATCAATTTCTTCTTCCATAGTATCCTGCAAGGTATTAGTCTCTTCCATTTGTGGAAAGCATATATTAAAATATTCAAGAATATAGCCATTTTCGTCCTTGTAATTATCAAAGCAAAATTTAAGTATACCATAAACCTCATATTTGTAAGGTGAATCATCAATATTTTCAAGCAAACTAGCAAGTTCAAAAGCACCCTTCCAAGCAATAAATTCTTCAATTTGTTCCGCATCATAAAAGTCATAAATTCCTTTAGCATAGGAAGATATGGTATTATTATCATTATACTCACATTGAAAAGGGAGGTGTTTATACCTCTTTCTGCAACAAGATTCATCACAGCAATAAGTAACATTATAAGTAGAGCAAACGTTTCTAGCAATGGTATACAATTTATCAATTTGTTCCCATAAGTGTTTCCCTTTTTGTGACAAGCGGTGTTCCCTATAATAATATTTTTGATCTTCCGTGAACCCACCTTGCCAATAAGCTTCAGTTTCAAAGAAACCAACCATTGACAACAAGCATGATAAAGCAAGACAATAACAGACCAACAAAAATAACAACTAGAGTAGGAATCGATTTTTTTGTATTTTTAATAAAGAAACAAGCAAACAAGGAGAAAATAAACTTAGCTTGAACAATAGTGATTCCAAGTGGACTTGACAAATAAAGCTATGCTCCCCGGCAACGGCGCCAGAAAATAGTCTTCATGACCCACAAGTAAAGGGGGTGTATCGCAGTATTTTCGAGGGAAGTGAAACCCAATTTATTGATTCGACACAAGGAGAGCCAAAGAATATTTATCAGCCTTAACAACTGAGTTGTCAATTTAGCTGCACCTGGAAACAAATCTTGCTCAAAGCAGGTTATCAGTAGCAACAGTTTTGTAGTAGGGATAGTAAAGTAGCAGCAGTAGTAAAGCAAAGACAGTAGTAAAAAAAGCAGTAAACATTGGGATTCCAGTGCGGTAGGCATAGGGATGGATAGACGGGCATTGCATGGACAAGACAATTCACATAGCAATCAGAACATAGGGCAATTGCAGATAAATAAGATAAAGCATCCAAGTACTAGACAATCCTAGGCATGTGTTCCATATATAGTCATATGTGCTCGCAATGAGAACTTGCACAACATCTTTTGTCTTGCCAGCCCGTTTGCAGCGGGGCCTCTAGGGAACTGCTGGCAATTAAGGTGCTCCTTTTAATAGAGCACCGGAGCAAAGCATTAACACTCCGTGAACACATGTGATCCTCACATCAAAGCCATTCCCTTCCGGTTATCCTGATTTTCGTCACTTCGGGGCCATAGGTTCTGGACAACAACGTGTGTATACAACTTGCAGATAAGACCAAAAACAATACTATCATAATGAATCAATAACATGTTCAGATCTGAAATCATGGCACTCGGGACCTAGTGACAAGAATTAAGCACAACAAGTCACAACAAAGTCATAAAGCACTAATAAAAGATACTAGGCACCATGCCCTAACAATCTGATGCCATGACATGAACGATCTCATCCAATCCCTAACATCCCCATAGCCTACAGCGGGGGATTACTCACTCATAGATGGGGGAAACATGGATAGTCGATGGAGAAGCGATGGTAATGATGATGGCGATGATCTCCTCCAATTCCCCATCCCGGCAGGGTGCCAGAACGGAGTTTCTGGTGCTGTTTCGTGGAATCTGGTGGTGGCGGTGGAGCGGAACTCCTTCTAGAAAAACGTCGACCCCCCCGAAGTTTTTAGGTCAGAAGGCTTCTTATAGGCGAAGAGGGAGACCTAGGGGGTGCCTGGGGCCACCACACCATGCCCTGGAGCGGCCAGGCCCAGCCCGCGCCTGGGGTGGTGTGGCCAGCCCCTGGCTCTTCTCCGTCTCGTATTCTGGCTCCTGGAGTCTTCTGGAAAAATAGGCACTTTTTCTTTTGTCCTATCCAATTCTGAGAATATTCATTTTCTGACTTTCCTGGAACCAAAAACAGCAGAAAACAGGCAGTTGCCACTGTGGCTCTTGTTAATAGGTTAGTCCAAGAAATCATATGAAAAGTACTCCAAAGTGTGGACAAAACACAAGAAAGTGGATAAAACCAAGCATGGATCATCAAAAATTATAGATACATTTACAATGTATCAGCAACCTGAAGGGTCTTAATCTTCTAGTGCATGACCATGGTTTTAGTAACAGGCTAGTAGGATTATTGAAGTTGGGATGATTATTAAAGTATAGGCTACCAAGAGGAGTTCCAACTAATTATGGTTTGCTCGCCTACACATATACTTATAAGATTATAATTATTACATTTATCATTCATCCACCTGGCACAGTCACTATCACCATGAACTGAATCTCCCAGCGCCTTCTTTTGCCATCTGCAGGAAACAACAAACAACCAAGTCGTTCTTTACTTTTATGCTTTATATTTCTGAAGTTTACATTCTAGTTCTATTTAAATAATACATCTCATTTAATCAAAACCCCATTCTTATTTCAACACTTGCAGTCAATTCACTCGAAGACCTGTGACAACTTCGGGTGTGACAGAGACTTCACCCATAAACACTTACCTTTGCGCTCCCAGTGGGATCGATATCTATACTTCGAAACTAGCTACAAACGATATGTGCACTTGCAAACATCAGTAGCCTGAGCATAAGCGGTTGCCGGAGGGATATGAACTATCGGAGGACATTGGCCGTCGTTGAGAGCGGTGCAACAGGCCGCTATGCGGAGTAGTTCCTGAGGTAGCTAAGGTCATGAGGAAGTGGTGGAGCAGGGCGAGGCGAGGGGTGGATGTGGAAGAACGGAGGTGGGGCAAGAAGCGGAGGAGGACGAGACGGCAGAGCTCCTGCCATCGCGAGAGAGACGGGGAGAATCCTCCCGATGTGCGGAGGTGGGGGAAAGCGGCCCGGGGATTTCGCAGGGATCGTGCCGAGAATTCCATGCCCTATGCAACCTAATGGGTCTCTGGAAGAAAATAGGGTGAAGTTTCCATGTGGGCCTCTCACCCTGGGAAAGGACGAGGATCCCGGGGGGGTTCCCGTGCATCCAAATGAGCCTTTATGGGTACATGCTCCATGTGAGGTCATATTGGTGCTCGGGGGTTGCGGTAAGTTGCTTTGGAAAGGTATAGGTGGGTTTGGTCGTCACCTTCTCGGCCTGCTCCAGTCATTGATGTAGCGTGTCGAAGGCTCTTGCATGTGCAGACGGCTCGGCTTGTAGCTCTTCTATCACTTGTTTGGATAACTGGGGGGATGTGTCTCCTTTGGTATATCTATGGTGGTACCCGGATTGCTTCCCTTCCTTCTGCAATCCATAGGAACGTGCGAGCATGGCCAGGGATTAGAGGTTGTCACTGGTAGGTACGTACTTCCGCCGACGACGTGTATGGAATAATGCGGCACGTTCGGCTGCGTGTTGTCCGGAGGCGTGTCTAGTGCTGGATTCGTGGCGGGTGGGGTGGATGGTCTTTGGACGCACGTGTATGAGTCTTAGATGAGGCAGATCTACTAGTGCACTGGAGGTAAACAATAAGTCGGATGTTTGCCAATGTCAAAGTACAAGAAAGGGATGGGACGGTGCTACTTACGCATGGGCGACTTGGACATCTAGCTTGGTGGAGTCGAGTGTGTCTACAGAGAAGATGTCAGCATGCAAAGTAAGTGGTAGGTGTCCCTCTTGAAGAAATCCCGTGATGCAGGCATGTGGCTTTTCCGACATGGTACACGTTGTAGGGCGTGCAGGTGTGTGTTCCTCAACATCATCGGACTACAGGATCGTGTGCGTGTGTCGCTTCTGTCTTTCCGTCATTGCATCTTCCTTCTGCTCTTCATTAGGAGGGGCTGGCTTTCCTGCCTCTTGTCTTGGAAGACGTCGCTCCACCGGTGGCTTCACTCGATCTCTTTTGCCTAGTGTTCTCTGTGAGGGTGACTTTTTCAGTCTCGCCAGCCTCTGACCCGACATACTGAGCAGGTTGGATTGCTGTAGCGGGCTAGGGATGCGGGGGTTCGGGGAGAGAAGGTAGGCGGGTGTTTTGGTAATATGCATGCATGACACGGGGAGGATGAAGGTGTGGTGGATGGGTGAGGGTAAAGTCGTGTGCCCCGTCTTATTCTTGTGTTTTAGTGCTAGTGGTAGATCTCCCAACGAGGCCCGGGTGTTTGCACTTCCTTGTGCGACATGAGTATTGTTCTTTGTGTGTGTGTTTTTCCGATGAGTTGGTCATTTTTGTCTGGCTAGGCCTGCCTTCGTACAACGTGGCTTTTGCTCACTACACTTTTTTGTCGTGTGGTAAGCCGTGTTTGTGACGTGTTCTGTCCCGAGGCATTACATGCGTACTTGTGTAGTCCGGTCACACCTGATAAGAGATGGGACAAGTGACTTGTTCTCCGCATCGCATGGGTGTTGCTTGTGTTTGTATCCCTATGCGAACAATGGGTCGTGTATCCGTGTTGTGGGCATCGCTAGGCTGAGACGGGGCTTTTCTTCATGACACGATTGTAAGCCGGGACGATTAAAAAGTGCGAGCCATCGGTACAAGTGTCATTGCTACGAGTTTATTTGTGTGCATGATTTTTGCTCTTATTTCTTTTCTTTTCTGCGGTGAGTGTGCTCTGCAGTGCTGTATTGTCCGGGTTTTAGTACCAAACCATACTTATCATGGTTTTAGTTTGTCCCTGTGATGTGGGAACACCTTTGTTGTTTTACAATACATGCCTTAAGCGAGGCAGGTTGACTATAGTGTCTTCCCGTTGTCTTGCTGGTGTTGTCGACACGCTAGTTCTCTGCCCACTAGGCACTCCATGTACGTTTACAATATTTTTATGGTAGTCACCTCGCCTATTTGCATTCTCTCGCATAAATGTGACATCCTATTATTTTGCATTTCTCTCTCACATCATGTCTATACTAAATTGTCAGCATGTCAGATATATAGATATAAGCAATTATAAAAGATCAGCTTCCTACAACTACAAGCATTGGTCCGCAATAATATCATAGATTCTCTCTTGACAAATATCACTCAAGTTTCATGGTCCCACTATCACCTACTGATGTGTCCTATGGTGCACTATGCACTAGGTGCGTGCATTAATCGTATATAGGCCTACACCAACAACTCTGCACTTGTATCTATATATGCCCAGTGATGTAGAAGGATTGTGCAACAGCATAGGATACGTTTTCCTAGTTCTCATGTTTCTTGTGTTAGCTATGCAGGGTGGGCTAGGAATAGGAATAATGAGATCTTCCAAGAGCAATATGAATGGGAACATCCAGGAAAGCATGAAGTCTAGATTTCTCTCCTGGCATTAGAGAGATCTGGTGCTATATTTTTTCAATGCCTCCCATTCCTATCGTTCTTGGGCGCTTCTTCCCCTTCCTTTTTTTGCACACTTGTCTTAATACCAAGGGAAGAACCAGTCTATGTACATATTTAGACGATATGACGCTTACAATAAGCATGGGAAGACGAAGAAAAGATGGTATAAGAGCCATATGAATGGGAATATTGAGGAAAGCGCAAGCGATTTGTTTCTTCCCTTTTAACACTAGAGGTGGATAGTTGGCTTTAGTTTTTCCCAATATCACCCATCCCTATCATTCTTCGGTGCTTCTTCATCATCCTTTTTTCTTCCAACAGTGTACAAGTACCATGATTTATTTGGATTTTCATGCACTAGTTACTGTAATTGAATTGCGCTTTTCTTTGCATGCCTGATTGAAAGCTAAGATAACGACATGACCTTAAGTTTCTTTCATATAATAGGACATAAATTTTAACATTTTAAAGTATACACGTGAATCCCCTGACAAGGCATGATCAAAATTTGCATGATCATAATTCAGTTCAAAAAGAATACGAGCATTCTTTGGACATTATAATGATGCATGGAATAGACAAATCCAGACCAAACAAAATTTAGTTATACTAATATATTTCATTCCTTGTTCTTTTACTATGAAAACCCATGCATGATCAAGAAATATGACTGGTAAAAAACACTCATGAGTAATCGCAGACGATGGGGACATGTGGATAAACATAGGAGAATAATGCATGTAGTATTAACACCAGATATCCTCTCTTGTATTGTAAGTATCAAGAATTGAGAAAAATCGGGAAATTACATGTGTATCACCCACTAGGAAGAAAAATTAATTATATGATAGTGATAAAACAATTATCAGGTTGCAGCTTAGCATCTAGCATCTGAAATGATTTTGATCAACACAAGTGCTTCACTACTAGTCAAATTGCATAGGAGGCATGACCTGTATCATTAACTAATACGAAAATTATTAGTGACGCTGGAAAAATCAAACTTGCATGTTGCAGCTACTAGCATTCTATGTTGAGTGAGAAGACAATGATTGCTATTGTTGTGCTTATGTACAACAATAGATTTCAAAAATTCAAACATGCATGTTGCAGCTAGTAGTATGCAAAAGAAGATAGATTCAGCAAAAGTAAAAAAGAGGATAATACGCTAGCAAAGAAGCACACAATAATCTAAAATTCTAGTCATATGCTTATTCCAGATTAAGACTACCATATAGCTGAAATAAATATTTCATCATGATGCCAAAAATTATTAGTTAATGAGTGTCATAGTTCGTATTACGGGTTTCTAGTTACTGTTTCCTAATATTTCTTCACTTGTAAATTGAACTTCTATCTCGCTCTGATCTCCTATGGATATCATACTTTTCGAACCATGTTAATTAACTGGAGTCTTATATTAAGGAGAGGGTGGAAAATAATGAGTCATTCACAATAGAGAGCTTCATAGACAACCAAATTGCAAGCATTGCAATTATTTTTATTAGCCCCTTCAAGTATAAAATACACATCACCCTTGCAAAATAAAGTAAAAGATCTAGCAACAAAGCCCATGGTGAATCCCCGCTTCCTCCATCATGCCTTTGTTTCTTAATAAGAACTAGATAAATGAAAGGTTGGTTTTAGTGTTAGATCTCATTACCCTTGATTTAATTTCACAACCTAGAGTCAATAACTTCAAATATTGCATAGGTAAATAAACTCATTTCCAAACATATCCAATGTTAACATTAGTAGAAGTTCCCACAATAAAAGTTGCTATGGTATGTGGTCATCATGGATGCACTATGCATATTCAACAACTAGGTCACATATGCCCATAATCTGCAGTGCATGTATTATGTGTAAAACATGCCTAAGGTGTCATAATTGTTCATAGCATTACAAAGAATACATCTATGTTTACCCGAAAGCTCTGAAAGAATGGTACAAAAGTTGAAATTACTTACTCTAAGCTCTGAAAAACTGGATTATCTCTTAGTAGGGACGGCTAGCCGGGAAGAGGCAGAAAGAGAGTGTCCAAGAGCAGCGAGTGTGGGAACACATAGGAACCAATAAGTTCTTTATTTTCTCATATGGCATCGTAGGAGGATATTTGGCTTTGTGGTTTCCCCGTGCCTCACATCCCTATTGTTCTTGGGTACTCTTTCCCCTTCCCGTTAGCTTGAACACTTGTCTTTGTATACGGAAATTTAAGCACATATCAAGATGATGGCTCCTTGTTTTGTTTAGGAAGAGGAAGTGACGAGGGTTAACTCATCAATGCCCATTGTTATGGACTTGGGTTTGAGGAAGAGGGGTGCACTGGAGATCTCGATCGGCTAATAAACAAGCGGACAAGAGAATTACCCAGCTTCAGGTCCCCGGAGGTAAAACCCTACTCCTGCATGTTTGTTCTTGCTTGATGGAGATTCGAAGGATTACAATGTCGCTGAGATGGTGGTGGATGCGCAGATTGGATCTTGTGTATGTGTATGCTACGGGTATTGTCTACATCTGTTGTGTTGTATCTATTGTGGCGATGCCTTTCTCGTCGGACCCTCCTAGCTTTTATATATGTGGAGGCTAGGTCTCAGGTACCATGACCGAGTAGGTTACAAGTTAGATTCAAACTGTACTCTTTAACTTTCCTTGTCTTGTATGCTTGGAGTTCGTGTCCATATGGGCTTTGTATTAGCTGAACTGTTTTGGGCTTCGTGGACTTTGGCAGGTCGTCGAGTGGGCCTTCCATCGGGTCACACCAAGTAGGCTGTAGTCGGGTGCCCGTTGGACATGCCTATGTTAGTAGCCCCAAAGTATCCATGCGAATCGTAGATTCGGATGGATACTTAGAAGCCTTGAGTCTTGCATTTGGTAGTCGAAGTCGACAGTTGTGTCAAGTGCGAAGCACTTCACTCGGAAGTTCATCGGGTCAGCTGAATTTGTAGTCGTTCATAGGTATGATGGTAAACGTGCCAGGTACTCTCGACGAATTGGGACTAGTTAATTGCTCCTGGGAAATCACAACGTCACCTACTCAAACTCGAGTGCTCGGACTCGAATTCGGAAATTGCTAGCGTAGTTCGACTAATGCCGCAGAGGCCTTACTTAGCCAAACTCCAGTTTTAATGCATATGTACCTAACGCGTCCATCAGTATTTTCTTCCACTAGTAGGAAAAGGCCATCCGATTAGATATGTAGGTCACGGTATTTATCTGGTAGATCTGTAGACACGGTATTTATCTTGTAGATCTGTAGGCCATCAGATTAGATCTGTAGACACGGTATTTATCTGATAGAGCGCAGCGGATGCGGTTGCCAGGCATCAGATTAGATCTGTAGGCCTGATTACCCACAAGTATAGGGGGTGTATCGCAGTATTTTCGATAAGTAAGAGTGTGGAACCCAACGAGGAGCAGAAGGTGCTAGCTAGTGGTATGGATCAGGAATTCTCTGCAAATACTTAGCAAACGAATTTTTAGGGGTTTTTGATTATGCAAGTAAATAAAGTACGAGTAAATAAAAGACAATAAGAACAAATGCAGCAAGTGGCACAATCCTTTATTCAGCAAAGGACAAGCCGGTTGTATTACTTAAGATGACCAAACGTTCTCGAGGACACACGGGAAGACTGTCAAGTGCTTTCGTTTCATATAGTTGATTAATCTTCTTTAGCTTGCTAAGTGTTGTGTGGGTGAACTTGTGCTAATGTACCGACCTTCCTAGGAATAATACATACTTGTGATTATACCCCTTGCAAACATCCGTAAGTACAAGAAAGTAATTAAGGTAGAAACCTAACCACAGCTTTAAACTCTAAGACCCTGACGTCCCTTGTGCAATGGTTTCCTAACGGGGGTTCAGGTTTCTGTCACTCCGGCAACCGCTACGATTAGTAGTCAAATACACAATGCATTCCCCTAGGCCCATATAGGTGAAGTGTCATCTAGTCGACGTTCACATGACACCACTAGAAGAAGCACACCACAACTTAAATATCAAACCATTGAATCTTTCTTAACACAATTCTACTACTAACAACATGACTTCTCCCATGTCCTCAAGAACAAAACAAACTACTCACAAGACATCATATGGATCATGATCAGAGATGTAATAATGATGTATAACAATCTGAACATAAACAATAATTCAATGGTTCCACTCAATAGCATCAACTACAAAGAGTAATCAACACCGGGAAAGTTTCCCCTAAGAACTATGCAAGATTCAACCCAATTGTTACAGCAATATGGAGATGGTGATGAGGGTGCTGATGGTGATGATGATGGTGGTGATGATGATGATGATCCCGATGAAGTCCAGCTTTATGGTGGTGTTGATGGAGACGATCTCCCCTCTCTGGGAAGGAATTCCCCCCGCAGAATTCTGTCTGCCGGAGAGATCTTTCTCTCTCGGTGTTTTCTGCCCCACAGAGGCGGCGTAATATTTGTGTGGTCGCTCCCCGAGTATTAGGGTTTCCGGAGGATTATATACGCCAGAGGGGAGAGCCAGAGGTGGGCCAGGGCGGCCACACCACCTGGTGGCGCGACCTAGGCTGGTCCGCGCCAGGGGGTGGTGTGGGCCCCCTGTGGCCCATCTCCACTCCTCCTTCTGGCTTTCTTCGTCTTCTGGAAAAATAGGATTTTCCGTATATTTTCCCGGATTTTCTGATCTTCGCGAATTTTGCCTCCAAACAGCACCTTTTCCATCAGAATCCTGACTGCAGTGGTCCATGCTCCAAAAGTCTTCAACCATGCAAAAACAGGTGAAATTACATAAGTATCATCTCTTAATATGAAATATATCAATGAATAACAGTGAATTATGATATAGAATAGTGATCCAAAATGGACGTATCAACTCCCCCAAGCTTACACTTCGCTTGTCCCCAAGCGAAAACTGAACTCAATAAACATGACCTCGGGTTTATGGAGTGAAGAGTCGATAAAAGAATACGGACAAGAAGCATCATATTCATCAATACATAGATCATAATAGAATACAACTCACTATTATATAACTTACTTGCAATAGGTAAAGGAAACACAATAAAGATACATAAAGTAAATCATAATTGGTAATGGCAAACTTAGCTCTTGGTCGAAGAATAGTTGATAATTTGCTGGAGTTCACAAATAACTGATTTTCAATGATAACTTTCAAAGTAGTAAATACTAAGATAAGAGCAATGTGCAAAACAAGGAACATAAGAAACATGATTGAATAAATCATCATATGAATGAATGAAACACAACAACTCAAAATACTTACTGAGATAGAAGGGAGTAGGTTTATTGACTCAACTAAAAAGTAAAAGAAAGGCCCTTCGCAGAGGGAAGCAGGGATTGCAAGTTTCATAAAGAGTTCCCAAAAGTTATGATACTTATTAGCTTTCAGCTCTCATTGCCCCTATCATAGGCATCTTTAGGTGATTAAGGTTAAAGTGATCAAATACAAGGATATGCTTGACAAGTTGTAAATTGAGAATCTCATGTCCCTTGAATACGAGGGTCGCTCCTCATGCTATTCAAGTTTAGTCACAGGTAAGTTCTTGTCATCGTAAGCACATGTGTATCATAGAGAACCTCCAACGGGGTATCCCTTGCCCGATGATACGGAAGAATCCCCATATCAAAATGACAAGGCAAGCAGACAACAAGTATCTCAGCAATCTTCTTAATTACCATGGGAATATGGTGCTTTTTTCTCTCTTTCCTCTTTTCATAATCTCTTTTTTTTCTTTTTCTCTTTTTCTCAATCTCTATCTCTTTTTTTATAAGAAGAATGCTTCATAGATGCTCGTTATGGTTATGCTGCAGGTTTCCACCATGTCAGCATGGATTAGACCAGCGGCCCAGGCGTTTCTCTAACACACATGCATAACTCCATGGACTTACAATCTCCCCTTTCATTTCACACCGACGACATCCATAGACAAAAGAACATGATATCAACTAGGTACAAAGTACCAGTGCAATGTTGAAAGCATTCTCCATGACAGCATGGTTCTAATAATTCACAACTCACAAAGTGCAAGCATATACGCAACATAGATGGACACAATGGTTCAAGTTTATTAAGTGCAAGGAAGTAAAGTATGCCATCAAGTTCGTGAGAGCTTTAATCACTAATTTTCACATAACAAGTTTAATTTGGAAGGTAGATAAAAACATGAATTTACTTGGAATAGCAATAATGCTAATAGGTAGGTATGGTGGACACAAATGGCATGGGTTTGGTTTAAGGATTGGATGCACGAGAAGAATTCCCTCTCAGTACAGGTTTTTGGCTAGCAAGGATGGGTAGCAAGTATAGGAGTTGAAGGAAACAAACAAACATACAAGTGATAAAGACAAACATGCAATCTTCCTGGGAAGCACAAAAGATGTTAACTAGAGAATACTGAACTTATGAGCAAATCAAGAAAGAAAGATGATGAAATTATTATTTTTTCTTTAGAGTACTTTTATCTTTTTTCGTTCAACTCTCAAAAATAGTGTTGCTACTGACCGAGCTAGGTTTTCCAAAATCAACTAAATTAACTCAATGATCCCAAAGTGATACCAATACTAACAACAAGATCAATCATATAACCATGAATTGAAAACTAATATAAGATATGCAAAAGAGTAAATGATAGAACTTCTCATTAATATTCCATAACGGCAACTCACACCAAGGGATACATATCTAACGAGAGAGGGGACACTTCCATAATGCAAATCATCCTACATGATAACTTCTCTATTCATGATATGACTCTACTAAAAAGGTAAAAAGATAGAAGATAGTGATGTGATACCGTGGCACCCCCCCAAGCTTGGAACAAACCAAGGGGGTGCCAAACCTGATGAAGAATTACTCCTTCGGTGGTGGTGGTATCCTCTCGGTTGGTGTGAGGAAATCTTCTAGCATCTTGCAAAGCCTGTTATTCTCCTCTCGAAGCATATCCACCTTCTTCCTCAAGACTCGGTACTTGTCGCAGAACTCATCAGTGACTCGTAGAGCTTCCACTACTGCAGGGCAAGAGCTGATATCTAGAGTCAGAGGTATCAGCCCCTTCATGCCTGTTGTCATGTCCTTTACTTCCTCCCTGCCGTTCTGATCCATGTCTTCGCACCTAGTTGCGATCCTTTCTTCTTCCACCCATCCTACGAGGGTCTTCTGCTCAAGATTATGATGGAGCTCGAGACGGCGTCGCAACTCGTAATCCCTTGAAGATGAACCCCTGAACGACATCTGAACAAAACAGACCAAAACAAAAACACGACAAGAACATGATATATGAACCTCAGGGGATCCATAGGATTATATATTACGAAGTTTCACACCAAAAGGAAGGTACTGGGAGAAACCGGGTCGGAGACGGAGTCCGGGGTGGCCTCACCACCTGGTGGCGCGGCCAGGGGTGGGCCCGTGCCACAGGGTGGTGTGAGCCACCCTGGCTCCGTTTCCGTCCCTATTTCGCTTCGTAGCTTTCCTTATTGGCTAAAAACTGCGAAAATATACTTGGATAGTATTTTCGCAGAACGTTTCTTACCAGAACTGTTACCTATTTAAAAACAAACTCAGCAGGTCTCTGAATTTGGTATCTAGTAGATTCTTCCGGAGTCACCACTTGAATAACATCGATATCTTCATCTTCATACACTTATTACTAGAGTCATAAAACCTTTCACTTCCTTACTACACCATTATCTCCACTAACCTAGAAATTTCTTTCTCACAAAACTTCACACAGTTCTCATTAGCAACATTAGTATAAGTGAAGTGATAAAACCTTTTGAGTTAAACTTCAACTGAAAACCATCAAAACATAAGCTACTGTAGCAACTCCTTCCTAAAACCCAAAAAGAATTCAAAAAGGAAATCGAATAAAGAAGCAAATGCAAGAGTGGCAAAATCTGTCAAAACAGACCAGCAGGTAAAGATAATTTTTTTCGAAACTCTTCTGTTGCTCAAATCAAAAAGTGCAAAACTAAATAAAGTTAAATAACAACCTGGGGAAGAAGCACAAAAAATTACAGCTCAATCCTACATTCAAAGATCTCTCACGAATTTTTACGGTGAAGCATAAAAATCTATTTCGGGACAGCAACTTCCCCAAATATTACTTCTCTCTCATCAGAGGTTGATCTTGATACAAAAACCAAACAAAACGGATAAGGAGAGGTTATTACCGAAGTAATAACTTCCAAGACTCAAAGAAACAAAAACAAACTGAAAGCAAAAATAAATTGGGTTGTCTCCCAAAAAGCTCTTTCTTTATAGCCATTAAGATGGGCATGATAATTTTGATGATGCTCACATAAGAATATGAATTGAAGTGAAAGAGAGCATTAAGAAGCAAAAATACACACATTTAAGTCTAACCCACTTCCTATTCAAGGGAATTTTGTAAACAAACAAGTTGTTGAAACCAGAGGCTACTAGCATAGGAAGGTAAAAGAAGTGCAACATAAAAACTTTCAGCATAAAACGAGGAAACTTGATATTATTGAGATACATAAGAACACTTTTCCCTCTCTCATAGTAACTTTTAGTATCATGCATAAACTTAACAATATAACTATCACAAGGGACATCATACCAATGATCACTTATTCTAACAAAAAACACAGGAATACTAGGTCTCATATCACTACCTTGTGAGACAATATTAGAGGTATCCTTACCAAGGATAGTGTGTCCATCTTCTACATATTTAGTGACAAAGTCTTTCACATTTGCTATTATGGGTTCATCAACCATTTGTTTATCAGGTTCAACAGCTTTGTTTGTACTTTCATTAACCATACTAGCTATCATAGAATGTTCCTTTATCTTAACTAGGAAAGGCATTTTCTCAATATAAGGTTCAGGTAAAACATGATTAGCAGTATAAACTTCAGTATTTCTTGCAAGAACACTCTTAGCAATATCTTTATAAGGTTCATGATACTTATTCCACTTCTTTTTAGGCACTTCAATGTAGGAAGCGAAAGCCTTAAAATAAGTTGAAATAGCTTGAGAATCTAGACCATAAGCATTTTTAATATTTTGAAAGTCATCAGTTCCCATAAAAGATTCAATGCATTCATAATCATAATTTATACCTGACTTTATACCTTTGTCATTCTTCCAAGCTTCAGCATTGTCTTGAATACGGTCCAGAAGATCCCATTTAGCTTCTTCTTCCATGCGAGTGAATGATCCAGCACAAGAAGCATCCAATAAATCCTTATCATGAAGAGAAAGCCTTGCATAAAAGTTATTGATAATAATATTGTTGGGGAGCTCATGAATGGGACATTTGAGCATTAGTAACTTCAATCTCCCCCAAGCTTGAGCTGTACTCTCTCCATCAAGATGCCAAAAGTTGTATATTTGATTCCGATCTTTATGAATCTCACTAGGAGGATAAAATTTGAATAAAAGAGAGGCACTATTTCCTCCCATTCAAGAGCTTAGTCATTCTTCAGCATCTTATACCATTCTTCAGCTCTTGCTTTTAGTGATAATGAGAATAACTTCTTCTTAACTTGATATGTAGGAATACCTCCACACTTGAACAACCCACATAATTCGTGTATAAAGAGCAAATGATCACCGGGATGGACAGTTCCATCCCTAACATAGTAGTTATCCATAACACGATCAATAATTCTTGTAGGTATTTTAAAAGCATCATTCTCAGCAGGTGGTGGTTCATCTACTACCTTAGCAGTGGTACTAGCATCACCAAATAAGAAACTCAGCGAATTATCCATAACGAAAATAAATCAACTAACAGAAGTAAACAATACTCACAGTAGAAGTTTCCTTTACCAGTTCCACTCTCCAATAGCACTTCACTCCCTTGCAACGGCGCCCGAAAATAGTCTTGATGACCCACAAGTACAGGGGGTGTATCGCAGTATTTTCGATAAGTAAGAGTGTCGAACCCAACGAGGAGCGGAAGGTGCTGGCTAGTGGTATGGATCACGAATCCTCTGCAAATACTTAGCAAACGGATTTTTAGGGTTTTTTGATAATGCAAGTAAATAAAGTACGAGTAAATAAAAGACAATAAGAACAAATGCAGCAAGTGGCTCAATCCTTTATTCAGCAAAGGACAAGCCGGTTGTATTACTTAAGATGACCAAACGTTCTCGAGGACACACGGGAAGACTGTCAAGTGCTTTTGCTTCATATAGTTGATTAATCTTCTTTAGCTTGCTAAGTGTTGTGTGGGAGAACCTATGCTAATGTACCGACCTTCCTAGGACTAATACATACTTGTGATTATACCCCTTACAAACATCTGTAAGTACAAGAAAGTAGTTAAGGTAGAAACCTAACCACAACTTTAAACTCTAAGACCCTGACGTCCCTTGTGCAATGGTTTCCTAACGGGGGTTCAGGTTTCTGTCACTCCAGCAACCCCTATGATTAGTAGCCAAATACACAATGCATTCCTCTAGGCCCATATAGGTGAAGTGTCATGTAGTCGACGTTCACATGACACCACTAGAAGAAGTACACCACAAATTAAATATCAAACCATTGAATCTTTCTCAACACAATTCCACTACTAACAACATGACTTCTCCCATGTCCTCAATAACAAAACGAACTACTCACAAAACATCATATGGATCATGATCAGAGATGGAATAATGATGTATAACAATCTGAACATAAACAATAATTCAATGGTTCCACTCAATAGCATCAACTACAAAGAGTAATCAACACCGGGAAAGTTTCCCCTAAGAACTATGCAAGATTCAACCCAATTGTTACAACAATATGGAGATGGTGATGAGGGTGCTGATGGTGATGATGGTGGTGGTGATGATGATGATGATGATGATGATCCCGATGAAGTCTAGCTTGATGGTGGTGTTGATGAAGATGATCTCCCCTCTCCGGGAGGGAATTCCCCCGGCAGAATTCTGTCTGCCGGAGAGATCTTTCTCTCTCGGTGTTTTCCGCCCCGCAGAGGCGGCGGAATCTTTGTGTGGTCGCTCCCCGAGTATTAGAGTTTCAGGAGGATTATATACGCCAGAGGGGAGAGCCAGAGGTGGGCCAGGGCGGCCACACCACCTGGTGGCGCGGCCTAGGCTGGCCCGTGCCAGGGTGTGGTGTGGGCCCCCTGTGGCCCATCTCCAGTCCTCCTTCTGGCTTCCTTCGTCTTCTGGAAAAATAGGATTTTCCGTATATTTTCCTGGATTTTCTGATCTTCGCGAATTTTCCTCCAAACAATACCTTTTCCATCAGAATCCTGACTGCAGTGGTCCATGCTCCAAAATTCATCAACCATGCAAAAACAGGTGAAATTACATAAATATCATCTCTTAATATGAAATATATCAATGAATAATAGTGAATTATGATATAGAATAGTGATGCAAAATCGACGTATCAAGGTCTTATCCTTGCATCGTAGACACAACATCCGAAAGTTTATCACAACGGAGGTGTTTCGGGTGGCCAAGGAGACGTTATCTCTGAACTTTACATTGCAATGTAAGTGGGACGGAGTCGCTAATGAGTTTGATTGTTGTAAGCGAGTCAACATTATGGACGCAATCGACACAATGGACTATAGGGTGCATGACCAGTGCTGCCTATGGGAGTAGCCCCCGAGTGTCTGTTCGAGTCATAGACTTGAGCAGATACTTATTGTCGTCGGTTGCATAGATAGAACGATACGAAAGTATTTCGAATGATCTTGCGAATGTCATCAACGCTGGCAATTTTTCGAATGCGCAACTAGTGTGATCTATGGGAGTATCCCCCAAGTCCTTAATTGAATCATAGATTCGAGTGAGGATTCGGAGTGTGCCACTCAAAGATCTTGCATGTGTGCATCCAACGCTCCAGTTTTGAGTAGCCCCCGAGTGTCTGGCAGAGTCGTAGACTCGAGCAGAGACTCGAGACTTGTATCTTGTAGACGCAGTTGAAAATCATGTTGGCCCGGAAGTGCATTGAGTTAGCGTCTCATGCATAAGGAGCCCAGAGTCGACGCTGCAGTCGGACTCGATATGGTGGAGTCATGCGACGTTTTAACCGGGTGAGTCAACGATGCAGATGGAGTCGATGTAGTTGCTTCTGTCGGGTGCGCACCCAGCACCGCGTCTGTGTAGCATCAAGCGATGCAACCATTCGAGGAGGGACTCGACTCGGGTCATGAGTTTATGGCGTAGCTAGTTGTTTTATCGACTCCTATTGGAGGACCCAATATAATAGCTCGGTGTGATCCGACGTTCTTCTAAGCCGTAGAAAATGCAAAGAATTATGAAGTATCTATATATGGTAAAGAATATTTGCCTATTGGATCGTAAAGTAAGATTCTGGTGTCAATCGAATCGACACTTGTGCACTGTATGATAGGCCTTTTCGTTAGCGTGATTATCCTTAGTCTCAATACCTTGCCGAGGTACTCGGAGTTTAAGGATTCGACGATCAGGCAGAGTCAGTTACTCGGACTATCTCATATGAGGTGCTTGAGCGCGTGGAGTCCACGGCATATTAGGTTACTTGAAGAGGACGCATCACCTGAGTGTTTCGAGTGCGATTAAAATAAACGATTATTGACTCTTGGTAAAGGAAATTTAGTTTTATTGGTAGTTGTCATAGATGAAGTCGATGCGGCCGCGGACGAATTCGACGCGGTAGCGGGTCGCGCCACGTACAGAGTTCATACCGCAGTCGAAGACTATAGCGGTTCATCATAGACGATGGCAACAGCGAGTTGGCGCAGCCAAAAACCCCAGTAGGTTGTCGGAGTCAAATAACGCGGCGGGTCGCCGAAGCGGAGGGAGTCTCCAGTCGCTGGAGCCAATGGAATTGATGTAGTCAAGGCGACATTCGAGAGCCGATGCGGCGGATTGGAGTCGACGCGGCAGCTAGTCGCCAAAGCCGTCAGCAGTAGCGGGTTGATGTAGTACTATGTTGGTGCAGCCCTTGGGCATAGAGTCGATGCAGCGACGGGTCGCCGACGAACAGGAGTCGACATAGCAGCAGGTAGCCGCAGCCGAAGATTGCAGTGGGTCGCGTGGTGAATTTAGCGTGGCCCCGGGTGTAGATTCAACGCGGTCGGCGGAGTGGACGCGACAAAGTTAAGGTATCCCCTCGCATGGAGCTTGTGACGAAGGATGGCGAGACCTCAGATGATCTCACGCAGCGGAATCGCCGGATTTTTGTCATCCGGAGCATACATTATCGCTGCCTGGAAGTGTAGTTACTTACGTGACTTGTATTGAGTATTGATGACTATTGAGTAGTAGTAGAAATAATCCTGGCTTCCACTTCACTTAAAGCTTGCCATCAATTTTCGATTCATGACAAAAACTGATCCGACCAATGGTTTCCTTTTCTTTGCTTCTTCGTTCCTCCTTCCATGGAAATAAGAAAAGAGCGTGAAATAGCACGTGACAAGCGGCGATAGCTGTCTAGCTGAAGGACACGCAAATTGTTTCTTCTTGTAGTGTCCAATGTGCGTACAGAATCCAATCACACAGCTGCGTGGCTATGTTGCTGCGTGCGCCGACTGCTGCAACGAATATGCACGTTACCCAACACCGAATACACTGGACCAGGCGCAGCTCGCGTGGGAGTTAAATCTTAGATTGACTTGATCCCACGTGTAGCAGCACAAATAAATAACTCTCATCATTGGGACTTTTGAGGAAGACATTGACGTTGATGTCGGGCGAAGATTTCACCGACTCGGCCCAAGTCCGGGAAAGGATGGAGCCGCTATCTCCATTGACCGTGCCGAGTCGGGAAAATTTTCACGACGATGAAGTCGTGTCATTGTTCCCCTACAGATCGGCGGGTCCTAGATCATCGACAATGGAGCCGTCGAGCTAGCAACATCAGCGCTCTCAGTTCCCACAGACGGTGCCAATTGACGAGGGATTAACTCAGCAGTGCCCATTGTTATGAACTTGGGTTTGAGAAAGGGAGGTGCACTTGAGATCTCAATCAGCTAATAAACAAGCAACACGGGGACACGAGATTTACCCAGGTCCAGGCCCCTCAAGGGGAAACCCTACTCCTGCTTATCTGTTCTTGATTGATGGAGATCCGAAGTGTTACAATATCGCCGAGATGGCGTGGTGGATGCGCAGATTGGATTTTGCGTATGTTTATGCTATGGGTGTTGTATAGATCTGTTGTGGCGATGTCTTTCTCGTAGGACCCTCCTAGCCTTTATATATGGAGAGGCTAGATCTCAGGTATCATGACCGAGTAGGTTACAAGTTAGATTCAAACTCTAGTCTTCAGCTTTTCTTGTCTTATATGCTTGAAGTCCGTGTCCATATGAGCTTTGTATTAGTCGAGCTATTTTGGGCTTCGTGGACCTTGGAAGGTCGTCGAGTGGGTCTTCCGTCGGGCCGCACCAGGTAGCCTGTAGTCGGGTGCCTGTTGGGCACGACTATCTAAGGAAGAAAAGAGGGTCTAAAAGAAATAGGAGTGTGAACATATAAGAAAGCTCTGTCCGAGACGTTTTCCCAATGCTTCCTACTCCTGTTGTTCTCGGGTGCTCCTTCTTCTTACCTTGGCTAGCAGTAGCACATTCGAGTGTGGTTGTTGATATCTTCCTATATCGAATATATTTTCTTTAGCATGTTTTATTACTATTCACATATACATAATTACATCGATGTACCTCTCAAGTTATACTGACAGCTTGGCCATATCATGTAAGAGTTGTTATCCTATTCTTACCTTGTATTTGGATGTTGAGAAATAGGCTTGGAATTGGAATTCTGGAATTGTTGGACCGAATTCTAGTGTTTGGGAGGGTCTTGGAATTAAAGTGTGGAAAGAGAAAGCAAGTCCGAGCCTGACCACCGCTAGCGCCCACCCGACCTCGGGAGTTTCCGAGTTCACCGGCTCGGAAACACGTGGAATTTCCTCCCCACGTACTTGTTCGTTTCCTCGACGCCTCCTCGACGTGACCGCGCCCACGTCCTGTGTCATGATCTCAAATCCCTGACAGTCGAAGAGTAGGCCTTCTGAACAATTCAGTTATCAGACGGTTCAGAAGCAACGATACCTGTTCAGGATAACTTAGATCCAATGGCTCTCTCTCTGAAGGGACAGGTGACCGTCTTCATCGCGCCAACGCTGTCGTCCAGCTCTCCTCTGAAGCTGTCGCTATCACCATTTACTTTATGTCATTTCTGTTCACTCTCCTTTGCACCGGATCTTACTCCCTGGCTTATAACCCTAAACGCTATGCTGGTTATTCAGAGAGAAATACAACCCCTAGCTCCGCCACTGCGTATTGGCTCGGCCCTCATCCCCTATCTCTGAATTTCTCTGTTGTTCATCTAAATTCCTCACCCTTGCTCCGTGATTATTTGTCGTAAAAGGAGAATTTCTACCTGAGGTTGTTACACCCTGCTGTCCCCAGCGCCACCACCGGGGAGCCACCCCGTATGTCTCGTTCCCTGCCCTCATCTGCCCCTTCCCCACCTCCTCTCTCTCCCCTTCCCCTCTCGAGCATCAGCGCCAGGTGAGTGGCGGCGGGAGCAAACCCTAGACGGCGGCGGGTGCTAACCCTAGACGGCGACGGGAGATCGAGCATCAGCATCAGGTGAATGGCAGTGGCTCCTGGTAGTCCTCAAGCCGGCATCTCCATGTCCCTCATCTTCCTCTTGTCTTCCTCAATTTGTCAAAATTCAACAAAACTTTCAATTCCATTGTTTTGTACATCCAAACAGGATTTGGAATTAGGTGCCACCCTTTGATTCCAAGGGAAAATTTCATGCACATCCAAACACCTGAATTGGAAATTTAGCTCTTTTCTTTTCCATCTTGGATTTAGAATTTTTAGTCCAATTCAATTCCGAGCCAATTTTCCAACATCCAAACACGGTGTTAAAGAAAAATAAAATGCATGACCGATGCGCATCGATCCAGCTCAAGATGGGCAACACCAAAAGTTACAGGTCATAAGAAACTAATATAGTTCAAATTAAATGAAAGAACAAATAGTTAATTTCAGATGATAGCACATATTCATCATTGTTTGTTTGTTATACCAAACACATGTGTTCTGTAGATAAAACATAAGTTCCTAGTATAGCAGTTGGAGTAGAGTGGAGAGAAATAGAAAAAAGAGTAGTGCACTAACATGTTTCTATAGTAGATGTGGAAGTTATCAGCATTTCAGTTACAAAATCATTCAGATCGGCTCAACTTTTACTCCTATTCGTAGTTACCTATAATCTAGGGTCATTCCTCATGAGAAAATAGAATTGAAGCAGTTGGACAAATACGGTGTTAGTAGGGAAACTAGTGCAATAATGGTAATAGAAGCTTCTAAATTCTACATGCGTCAATGAGCAACTGATCATATAGTGGTTGCTATTACGCTCACCTAAAATAATACAATATACATGTTGACCTAATATTATCTCTGAAGTATGGTAAAGCAGATACCAAGCTAAGCTACCGAGAAATAATGGGTGCGTCAATAGATGCAAGCATGGCTAATAAAAAAATGTTTGTGTTGAATCTGTGCGATAACTTTTAGAATAAATATTGAAAAAATAAACCATGTGTTGTTGTTGCTAGGGGTGTAAAAATGTATATTCTTTTGTAGCATAAATATATGCTATTGTTTGGTACAAGTTTTAAGGTGATTGGCATTTTTAACAACCATCTATCCAGACTGATCTAACGGTGGGGAAATAGGTGGTACTAGGCTGATGGTACCCAGTGGTACAAAAAAGCGGGACCGGTACCACATATTAATTTGATTTGTTTTAATTAAAAAGGACACTTAGATAATTTTATCAAATGGCCCACCGTCACTACCTCTTCCCAGGCACAGGCTGCAGTGCTACGTCGCCGGCGGCGATGCTCACCACCAGCCCAGTCATCCCGTTGCTCGCGGGTTGAAGGTCACCTTCGTCAGCTGTGTAGTCTCTTCTCTGTCGTTGCTGACGGGAACTTCCGGCAGCAAGAAGAAGCACTGCACCTCATAGGCTCAAACACGTAGAAATCACCGAGAACCACTTTATACATTGCCGCCATACATGTCTAGCAGCCTGACGAAGATCCTTTGATTCCGCAAGCACAAGAATACACACATCATGTAATAGGCCAAGAGAAGTACTCCAGCTTCGACGGAGCCCAGGAGCTTGCCATGAATCCCAGTTAGACGAACGTGATTGCTTCTTTCTTAATTCTCTCCGGTCACAGTAGATTCTCTCGCCAAAACTCACAAATCTGGTGATAGGCCAAAACAGATTGAGGAAATATTCGCGAGGCTTTCCTTACAATAGCCAGGTGCTCGCAGTCGGATTCCACCATTGGCGTTTTCGTGGATGATATTCCAGTCGTCGCACATCCCTGTGCACGGGAGTCTCCAACTCGTCCTCGTACACAGACGATTAGGCTAATTATGCAAGTTTAAATCTGTAATTAACCGGGTCATAATGGACGGACAAAAAATTAATTTCGAGATGGTACTGGATAGTATTGGATGGTACTGACCAATCACGCCTTAACTAAACTCTTTGTTTGGTTGTCCTTTTTTGCTTTCTTCTTGGAAATTTGGTTCCCTCGGTAGGAATGAGTACATGCTAGCTTATATTTTTTATACAAACGTAACAGTATCAATTAAGTGTGCTCTCATTAAGTAAATTTGAAAAATAACGAGATTTTGACAATTGTAGTTTCACTTGTCAAACGAGTCATGCATCGTACAAGGATCGATGGTTAAAGTTATGTCCACATTAAAGTCCAGGAATTAGGTCCATGACATATCCGATGTATCATGTTCTCCACTCTGCCTGCTCTCACTCTTAACAAGAATTCGAGAGTGCATAGATCCCTTTTTTGGTTTCTCGTTCTTATAAATGCACCACATTAGGTTAGACAGTGGAATTGAATAGTATGCATTATTGTGTACCATATAGTAGGTCTGTTCATTATCTTGCTTAGTTCACAGGGATTCTGTACATTCTGCAGAGATGTGGAAGAGTCTTATATATACTTCAGAACACTACAACCATGTTCAATAGTATGGGAATTTTTATTGTTAAAGTTGTGAATTTTAAGGACAACAGTGAGCATGGAAGAGGAAGCAAGAGTCTCTAAGAGCAGTCGGAATAGGAACATGGAGGAAATCCTAGAGCTCAATTTTCTCCTCCAGTAATGGATGTAGAGATTTGATTTCTGTTTTCCCGATGCCTCCTATTTCTATTGTTCTTAGGTACTCCTCCCCCTTCACTGTCTTGCAAAATTACTTTTAGGAGAGAAACTAGAAAGTACTAATGGATAGATTTAGATGATTAGTATTGGAAGTGAGTCAGGAAGAGGATGAAAAAGAGTATCTAAGAGCATTGGGCATGGGAACATGGAGGAAAGCCAACACTTCTTTGTCTCTAAAACTAGAGCTTGGATTTGTTTCATATGTTTCCCGATGCCTCCCATGCCTATTGTTCTCAGATGTTCCTCCCTCTTCCTTTTGGCTTACACAATATTTGTGGAGAAAATAAAGAAATAGGTTTTATCTTATATAGTTGGCTTTGAAGGGGAGGAATATAAAAAATAGTGGTTCTAAGGCACTGAGCATAGGAGCAGAAGAAGCCATACAAAAAATTTGAGGTTCATATTTTATTTTGTTTTGGCATTTTCTCGATGCCTCGCATGCTTATTATTCATGTGTGTTCCATACATACTCTTATCTATTACGAATAAGATACTAGTTAGTGATAGCCAACCCAATGGGATGATAGTCTTTTAATGAAAAAGGGCCAAAACATTTTTGCAGTTTAGCACACATGAAAGGGTGCATTCTATTGTTGACGGTCACATGTTATTCATAGTGTTAGTACATGTAGTAGTATGGTTTTGGACGTGCTTTTTGCCTATGTTTCATTTCTTCTTTCTCTCTTTTGTTAGCTTTGAGGCTTGGGTAGCTTAGGTACAAATATTCTGAGCAAGAGTTGGAAGAAATGTGTAAAGAAGGACAAAAACATGGCATTAAATTATAAGAATTGCCATATTTAAGAATATTGCAGGACCCGACAGGCTGATTCCAGGTGATTTTTTTTTCAAAATAAAGAAGCTAAAATATTTTATTAGGAATAAGATAGCATGTACAAACGAAACAATATGGGTTAATTATGCAAAAAAAATGCGGCAAAAGTGACAAACATAAGGCAACTGGATGAATTTGACTTTAAACTAAGCCAATAAAGCAAATCGTCCATGAGGTTACAGAGAAAAATGTTGAACGTATGGACACAATAATATCTTTCTAGATGCCAAAATTTAGTAAATTGGAACCAGCCTAATTTATGAAAAAAATCCGATTAAGATCCCTTTATTCCGCATTTACAAGAAACTGACTAGATTGTGAGTAGCTCGCAAAAACTTAAACAAAGATCCACCAAGAATTCTGTTACAACCCTTCTCAAGTTGTGGTTGTTAACACTTAGTAGTAACCAGCATGTCGCCATTAGTATTCTGAAATCAACACAAGTAGCAAGGAGTGCAGTGCGTTCTCAAATAGGCAACCATTACTAAATTGCCAGCATATTATAGTAATTAAACTTCCGAAACATCTAATGGTGTTGTCAAACTAGATGAGTATATGAGTAAAAAGACTTTGGTTGTGCCATTATTTCTTGTAAGTGTCCGATTTAAATAATAGTGTGTGAAAGTGCGTCAACACATATCAAACAACTGCATAAAACCATTAACATGCTTTCCTATGAATAATTACATATCAGGGTCAATAATAGCGCATGTAAGTTTCTGCTGAATCTACTATCCAGGTATCTCCAATTCTTTCTGGTCGTGATAAGAAGGACGAGAGGACACACGGCGACATCGCCATGGAGCCCGGCTCTCCCGGGGCGACGGGCCCGCAGCTAGGGATTCCCTCCCGTGGAGAGGTAGTGTGCCCTTTCCTGCCCTGCGTTGCACCGCGTCGCGGGATGGTGGGCTGCGTGTGCAGCTTAGGCCCGTTGGCAGTGGCTACGTATGGCGGCGCGTTACGTTAGAGCCGTTTCGAGGGAGACAAACGCACCACACCCGCTGGGTGGTGGGTCCCATCGGCAACCTACGTGGCAGCGGATACTCGTGCTTGCCGCGGGTTCTCGCGGCCGAGAGCTGAGCTAAAAGCCCACCCGCCAGGTGGTGGGTCCCGTCGGCGACCTACGTCGCAGGGAAACCCGCGCAAGACCCGAGTTCTTGCGGATGAGAGCTTAACTGGCAGGGTAAATTCTCGCCAGCTACAGCTTCTCGTTTTTCGGAACAGATGTGGCAGTGGAAATCCTCGCTTATTCTAGGTTCTCACTCTGTTCATGCCGGTGTTCGACGAAGCCATACGCCAATTGGCAGGTTGCGTATATCGCTTACCGGTGGGGCCGGCCAAGATTAATTACGTGTTAATCATCAGAGCTCGCTTCTGTATCAGTACGCTGATCCTCGCACTCCTATGCAGCAGGGTGCGCGCAAGAATGATGGGATGCCGCTTTCCTATAATCACACGGACATTGTTTACCGCACATATGTCATAGCCCGTATCGCCCTCTTACCGTGAACCGCCTTATTTCCTCTATATGCCTCCGACTCTATCACCCTTCTGCTCCACTAAGCCTCTTTTCTCTCTTGTTGCGTCTTTGTCGTCTTTCTCTCTCATCAACCTCGTCGTTCTTCTAGCTTAGCCTGCAACATCTGCTCCACCGACTCTTTCTCTACACGATGTTGCCCACCCTCTCGCTCCTCGCATCTCCTCGGCCACAGCTAGTATGTAAACTCCGCTGAGCATTTCTCTAGGCGTTCTATGTGTTTCAGCTACTTAAAATCACGTGTTTCTTGCCTTGCCTCGCTAACGTATATTTTCCTTTTTAGCTGTTGTTCTTCCTACTGGGTCTTCTTCTCAGTCAGCTTAGTGTGGTCTCCTTTTACTTGCTAATCATGGCGGCACATTCATGCCACTAGGTGTGGTCTTCCTCTTTCGCGAACAGCTTACAGTTTCAGAGTTTTCATGGGCTTTTATAGCACTAGTAGGAAAAGGCTTATCCACAGGGGTTGTCGTTGTATTGGGAACGACAGTACCTAAGGAGGTTAGATAGAGGTGTGGGGACTAGCAAGGAAGCTATTGACGGCGTCCGCAGGCGGGATTGGATATAAGCAAGCGTAGCTGGACGCAAGAAGTACCCAGGTTCGGGGCCCTCGTGATAAGGTAAAGCCCCAACTCCTGCCGAGTTTGACTATCAGGGATATACGAACTACAAGTGCTCCTCGAGCTGTATTCTCTAGCTACCGCCTTAAATGCAATGAGACCCACCCTTTCTACTGAGGCCTTGCCTCTCCTTATACAGGCAGAGAGGCAACGGTCTCACTGGCCAATCCGACTGGCGGGCCCCACATGCGGGTCCCAGCCGGCTGGTCATCTACAGTGTCCGACATGGTATGTCTCATCGGAGTATGAGCGGTATGGCTGTCGTAGGCACAGTGGACGCCGTGCGAGCCTGTCGTCAGCATCGGGCCACTGTTCCTGCGTCATCTCCGCAAAGTCTTCGGTATGGCCGGGTGGTTGCCAGTCTTGTCATCGTACAGGGCGTAACGTGCAGTGATACGCACGTCGTCCTGTCTCACTGATTGGGTCCGGCTACGTCGCCGTAGCCGGCTACTTCTTGCTGATCCGGTTATCGCACGGTAGCCGGCCTGTCTTTCCCTGTCCGGCTGTGCTTGGTCAGCCGGACCCGATTCGACTGCTTGGTTCTTGTCCGGTTGGGGTAACTGGGGATCATCCCCCTGACACTAGCCCCCGAGCGCGTGTGGATTCCGCCCTTAGGCAAAATGTGCGCGCGCTCCCTCATGCTTTTGAATTTGTGTCCGGCTGTGCTTGGAGGTTGCGCTACTCGTGACGTCAGTGCCGACACCGGCCACGCACGCACGCGCCATCATTACACTATGGCGGGCAGCGTAACGTCCCGTCGCACGTCGCCTCGGGAAGCCACTGTCCGGCGCTTCGGTTCCTGCTTCGGGATCTTCTGCGCATCGTGCTTCGGCAGACGGGATCTGGGCGGCGGTTGGGGTGAGGGCCGTCCGGATGCGCGCCACATGGCCCCGTTGACGGTTGCTCTTCCAGCCCTTTAAAGGGATGTCGCGGGGGAGGCAGTTCCTTTCCTTCGATCCCCCGCTGGAGTTTCCTCTTCCCTCGTGTGCTCCTGCTTCTGCGCCCTTGCCTTCTGTGTTGTAGCCCGCTGCGCCGCCCACTCGTCGTCGTCGATACGGGCCACCGCCACTCTTCTGCCACCGCTCCCCACTATCAGCCGGAGATGGCCGCCGACCGCGGGGCTTGGTGCGGCTCCTCCGTCACGGAGGACCACATCGCTAAGTACCACGCCACCCGCGTTCTCTCGCTGTCGGAGGAGGTGGCGGTGCGGTTGGCGCCAGTGGGGGAGGTGTCGCCGCACCCGGCGGAGGGGGAGCGCGTCATCTTCCTCTTCCATCTGGCGCGCGGGTTTGCCTTGCCGGTGCACCCGTTCTTCTTGACCTTCCTTGCCTTCTTCGACCACCGCCTCCACCACCTCGGCGCCAACGCAATCGGGACATTGGCGCATTTCATGGCGTTCTGCGAGAGCTACCTCGGGATCCAGCCAGATCTCGGGCTCTTCTGCCGGCTCTTCCGAGTCCGGATGTAGGTGCACTACACGAAGGGGCCGCTAGTCGTCTATGGAGGCGCCTCCATCTACTCCCGCTCCCAATTTGGCTACCCCAAGTTCTAGCTTCAGGACACGGTGCGACTGTGGCAGCAGTCGTACTTCTACGTCAAGAACGTCACCAACATCGACCGAATCAATCTTCCGGCTTTCCAAGATGTCGAGTCCAGCCAGCAGAACTGGAAGCTGAAGATCCATGGTGACAAGGCGGAGACGGACGCGATGCTGCAGCGCATGCGCTCCCTCGTCACCTGCCGGCTAACCGGCCTGGACATCACCCTCAGCTGAATGTCCCGGCTGATGATGCCGATGCAGCAGCGGGCGCACAAGATGTGCTACTACTCCGGCCGGCTGGACCCGACCCGGCTGTCGCGCCGCGATCCCCGCTACCACAACTTGAAGGAGTGGGTGTGAACGATCACCAAGGAGCAGTTGCTGGAGAACTGGAAGTTCAGTCCGGCGCCCTACAGCCAGGAGAACCGCGCGCCCCGGGTAAGTTCTTCTAGCCGGAAACTTCATTTTTTCTTCTTGCGTTTTTCTTGTTCTCTCCGGCTGACTTCTTGTATTCGGCAGATCTTCGCTTGCATCCTTCGCGAGGAGGGTGAGGCTCCCCTTGAAGAGTTCACGCCTGACTTTCCTGAGCCGCGCGCTCGGCGGTCCGGCGAGGAGTCGGACGGGGATGGCGATGCCTTTCCCAGCCGGAATGACGAGCCGGCTACCGACCCCCACGCGGAGGTTCATGAGGAGGAGGAGGCCATGCTGACCATCGATCTGGCGACGCGGTCCGGGACGGACGGCGATGCAGGCGGGAGCGGCTCCAGCCGTTCTAGCTCCCTCCGGCCCGCGATGGAGGAGCCGGCTCCCAAGAGGAGCCGGTCTAGCACCCTGCCGCCGAGCCGCCTTGGCCGGAAGAAGGGGCCGCCCCCAGTTGTGACGGGGTACGTCCCTTCTCCCCCTTTTCTTTCGGCGTTTTCCGCCTGCTTCTTTTTTCTTCCTTCCTGACTTTAGTTTATTTGCCTTTGCCTTCTCCTCCTTCTTCTTAGCACGTTGGTTTCTTGTGGAGCCGCGAGCCTGGCTCGAGCTCCAACCGGGTCGCCGCCCCATGCTCCGACTGCATCAGCCAGCGTCCCCCCTTCTTTCGAAGTGCCGCCTCCATCTTCCTCTCGAGCTGAATCGGCTGCCCCGGCCGGATCGGGGGGTCCTCAGCCGGAGGCGGAGTCCTTGCAGCCGGATGGATCTTCCACGGGCGTGCGGGGGGGCGCTGCCGGCAAGGAGCTCGTGGTTGTCGATGACGACAACTCCGACGAGGAGCCCGGGGAGGAGTGGCGGATGGAGGTGGCCGCGGCGAAGGAGTCCTTGGCCGTCAATACCGTGGACAACGACGCTTCCTCCGCCGCCTCGCTGATGGACCTGGCCGCCACGCTCGAGCTGGCGGTGAAGGAGATCTGGCAGCTGGAGGCCACAACCGGCGGGAACCAGTCCCTGGAGCAGAAGCTTGCCGCTGCCAATGGGACTTCCCAGAGTAAGTTAGCTTCATCCGCCTCTTTTTTTACTGATAGCCGGTTTTGTTGCAGACATCCTCGTGTGCGCTCAGCGCGAGATCGATCGCTTGAAGAAAGCGAACGACCGGCTGAGCAAGTCAAACACCACTCTGCGGTTGCAGAATAAGGATTGGCACACGAGGGTAGACGGTCTGGAAGCCACCATCAAGGAGCGCGACACCTCGCTCGCCAGTCGGACCGAAGCTTTCAACCTTCTCGAGGCCAGAACAAGGACCAAGAGAAGGAGATTAAACGGCTGGTGACAAAGGAGAAGGCTCTGGTGGAGGAGCTGATGCAGGTCGGCCACACGGCTAAGGGTAAGTTCCCTTTTTCCGCCTTCTTTTCTTTCCGGATCCGGTAGCCGGATCTGACTCTTTTTTCTGACAGCTTTTTATCCCGGCATAGACCTGCTGGCCTACAACCGGCTGCAGGAGAACTGGCCGGGAGCACAGCCGACGGCTCAGGAGCTCGTCATCCTGCTTGGCAAAGAGGCTGCCAAGCTTCACCAAGCGGCGCGAGACATCTTCTCCTTCGTGTGGCTGGAGGCTCCGGTTTCGGAGACGATGGCTCAGCTGGCTGCGAAGGTGGGGGAGGTGCCAGCTGCGGTGGACCGGCTGCGGGACCTGGCGGCGTGAGCCGGAGTGGAGATGGCTCTATCCCTCATGCTCTCCTGGTACAAGTACGCCCGCGTCGAGAAGATTGACGGAGGCTTCCATGCCGGCGCCGACCTCGCCGCTATCCGCCAAGCCCATCCGGAGCTTCGTGGGTCTGCCATCAAAATTGCCGACTACGTGGACCCCGACGAGGTGCTCACCGACTCAGAGTCCGTCAGTACTCCTGATGTGGAAGGCCCGGTGCCACCGCCTGCGGGCGCCGGAACCGGATCGAGCTCCGCGTCTCCTCCTCCGCCCGAAGCTTGTGCTGGTCAAGGTGCTCCTTACGGCAAGGGTCCTGCCGCTTAGTCACCGCCCCGGGATGCCGGGTGTATTTGTCTTGCTTTTGCTACGTGTGAAACTTGTCTGTCTGTACCGGCTATCTCTGATGCCAGGTAACTTATGGGAGCTTCGCCTCCTTTTTGTTTGTTAATATTGAACTCTTGAGTTTCCTTTAACTTGTGTGTCTTGAATTTTCTTTCAATACTTCGCCGGCTAACTTCGTCCGGCTAACTTCGTCTGGCTACACAGCTTTAGCCGGAGGAACTACACCTCAAGTGGGGGCGCGCTAGCGCACCCACTGGCTATAGCACTCGAGATTCAGAGTAGCTGGCGTAGCCAGGTGCTTCGAATCTTCCTTATTTTTTCCAAGTCTTCTAACTTTATCTGACTAGACTCGTATTAGTCGACTGCTTTCGCTGGCTGAGCTCCTGCAGCCGAGGGAACTAACATTCCAGTGGGGGCGCGCGAGCGCACCCACTGGGTGTAGCCCCCGAGATTCGGAGTAGCTAGCGTAGCCAGGTGCTTCGAATCTTCCTTGTCTTCTCTTGCTCCTGCCCTTGCCCTCACCTGGGCTCCGAACGGCCGGCTAAACGCCCTTAGCCGGTCAGGAACTACAAGATTCCACTGGGGGCGCACGAGCGCACCCAGTGGGTGTAGCCCCTGAGATTCGGAGCGCTTGATGAAGGCAAGGACTTCGAATCTTCTTCTCTTTTCCTGAATTCCGACTCGAGGTAGTCGGGCAAGAATATACATATACATACACATACATCCTCACAGGTTAATAGGTTAGTCTGTCAAATTGTAGCCGGAAAACTGCTTGGTTTTTTTTTCGAAAACTAGCCTGTGCCTCTCCAGACACTTGGTCGCTTTCCCGTGTGCTCTGCTGTTTTCGCTGCGTCCTTGCCGGGCAGCCGGGTTGCGGTTTGCAGCCGGAATCGAAGGGAGCTGACAGTACATTGCGCACAGTACTAACAACTTAGTAGCCGGATTGGTTCGAGCTAGTTGCAAGACCGGAACGCCTGGTCTGTTGCGTCTCCTCCCTGTTTTTCGTGTGGGATGCCTCGGGCTTTTGCTCTTGCTAGCCGGATAGCCGGGTTGCGGTCTGTAGCTGAGACGAAGAGTGGGCCTCTGACATCATCACACACTACTGGGTCGGTTTGTTGACTTAGCAGGCCGGGCCAGCCGGCAAGCCCCCAGGTAGGAGTTGCCGGAGCCAGAAAATCAGAACCGGAAAAGCAGATGCGAAAACACATTTCTAGCAAGGAGCCCCCGAGATTCTCGTAGGGATCCGCATTTTCATTCATGGGGTGTTCGGGATACATACACTGCCTGGCGACTAGGTGTAAAACGGGCGCAGCAGGGCCACGTTCTAGGGACGCTCGGTCTCCTCGTCTAACTTGTCCATCTTGTTCTTGCGCGGCTGCTACGCGTCGATGAGGTAGTAGGAGTCGTTGGGCAGTGCCCAGTTGATAATGAAGGGGCCCTCCCAGGGTGGCGATAACTTGTGCATGCCCTTCGTGTCTTGCACCAGCCCGAGAACCAGGTCGCCCTCGCGAAACGCGACTGGGCGGATCCGGCTTGAATGGTAGCGACGTAGTCGCTGCTGGTACAGGGTTTACCTGGACAGAGCCAGCTCACGGGCCTCCTCCAGGAGGTCCACTCCGTCCTCCCGCGCCTCCTGGTTGGCTTTTTCGCTGTATAGGAGCTTGCGCGGGGAGTCAAACTCGATGTCGACGGAAAGGACGGCTTCTGATCCGTAGACCATGAAGAATGGCGTGTAGCCGGTTGATCTATTCGGCGTGGTTCAGAGACTCCATGGCACAGCCAGAAGTTCTTTGATGCAACATCCGGGTGACCGCTCCAATGGCTCGATGAGGCGTGGCTTGATGCCGGCTAGCACCAAGCCATTTGCCCTTTCCACTTGCCCGTTGGACTACGGGTGAGCGACGGAAGCGAGGTCTAGCCGGATGCCCTTGTTGCTGCAGAACCGGGCGAAGGCCCCCTTGGCGAAGTTCGTGCCGTTGTTGGTGATGATGCTGTTGGTGTATCCGAATCGGTTGATGATGTCGGTGAAGAAGGTGACGACTGTCGCCCCGTCCAGCTTCCGGATGGGCTTAGCCTCGATCCACTTCGTGAACTTGTCCACCGCTACCAGCGGATGGGTCATACCCGCGCGTGCCCGCTTGAAGGGACCGACCATGTCGAGGCCCCAAACCGCGAAGGGCCAGGTGATCGATATGGTCTTGAGTACCGAAGTTGGCATGTGCCTGAGCTACCCGAAGCGCTGGCATCCATTGCACGCACGGACTAGCTGCTCAGCGTCCCCGAGGGCGGTGGGCCAATAGAAACCATGGCGGAACGCCTTGGCGACTATCGCCCTTGACGAAGCGTGATGCCCGCACTCTCCCTGGTGGATGTCCTTGAGTAGCCGGTAGCCCGTGTCTACGTCGACACATCTCTGGAAAATGCCAGATACGCTGCGCTTGTAAAGTTCGTCGTTTATGATAGTGTACGTGTGCGCGCGGCGCCAGATTTGCCTCGCTTCCACCTCGTCATCCGGAAGTTCTCCGTTGGCGATGTAGCTCATGAAGGGCTGTGCCCAGGATGGTACTTCTCGAATGACGAGGACGCTCCCGTCCTCCGGTTGATGGATGTCGGGGGGTCATCCGGGTGGTGTACCCGGGACGGCAGCCCCCGAGCTGCTTGATGAACCGGCAGCCCCCGGGTCTTGTGAGCTGGAGGGCACTGCCTTGCCGGAATTAGTGCGGGTCTTCTTCTTCGGTGGCTCTGCCGGCTCCACTTCTGCCGTTCCGCCAGCCGGAACGCTCCCTGCCCAGATGATGGAGTCCGATTCTGGTGACGGGTGGATGGACGGCTTGCGCAGGTGCTCCAAGGAGACCCCCGGTGGGATCGCCTGCCTGGTGGATCCGATCTTGGAGAGCGAATCGGCTGCCTCGTTGTTGACGCGAGGGACATGGTGAAATTCTCACCCGTCGAAGGAGGCGCTGAGCTTCTGGATGTGGAATCGGTAGAGGGCCATGTTTGCATCTCTGGCGTCCCATTCTCCGGATACTTTCTGCACCACCAGATCCGAATCACCGAAGCACAGTATCCGGTTGACACTGATCTCCTTGGCTAGACGGAGCCCGTGCGCCAGTGCATCGTATTCGGCTACGTTGTTGGAGGACTTGAAGTGGATCTGTAGCACGTACTCCAGCCGGTCTCCTTTGGGCAAGGTGAGCACGATGCCGGCTCCCAAGCCCCCGAGCATCTTCGACCCGTCGAAGTGCATCTTCCAGTGGTCCGAATCCAGAACCGGTGGGAGATACTGGGTCTCAGCCCAGTCGACGAGGAAGTCCGCCAATGTCTGCGACTTGATCGTGAGCCTGGGCTCGTACTGGATGGAGTAGGCGGGGAGCTCGATGGCCCATTTGGCGACTCGGCCGGTGGCGTCTTTGTTGCCGATGATTTCCGAAAGGGGCACAGTGCACACGACCTTAATCGGATGCTCCTGGAAGTAGTGCTTGAGCTTCTTGCATGCTAGGTACATGCCGTAGCACATCTTCTAGTAGTGGGGGTAGTTCTGCTTGGAGAGGAAGAGAACCTCGCTGAGGTAGTAGATGGGCCTCTGAACCGGCTGAGTCTTGCCTTCCTCGGGGCGCTCCACCACCAGGACGATGCTGACGACCCGGCTGATGGCTGCTATATAGAGCAACATCGGCTCCTTGCTAGCCGACGTGGCTAGAACCGGTGCTGTGGATAGCATGCGCTTGAGGTCGTGGAATGCGGTGTCGGCTTGCGAAGTCCAGGAGAACTTGTCCGTCTTCTTCATCAGCTGGTACAACAGGAGTGCCTTCTCCCCTAGCCAGCTGACGAAACGACTGAGGGAGGCCAGACATCCGGTGAACTTCTGGACCCCAAGCAGGTTCCTGGGCGGCTACATCCTCTCGATGGCCGTGATCTTCTCCGGATTCGCCTCGATACCTCGTTGCGATACGAGGAAATCGAGTAGTTGACCGAATGGTACTCCGAAGACGCACTTCTCCGGGTTCAGCTTCATCTGGTACTGGCGGAGGTTGCCAAATGTTTCTCCCAGATCCTCGAGGAGGGTGCGCTTCTCCTTGGTCTTGATGACCACATCGTCCACATAAGCATGCACGTTTCGGCCTATCTGGGAGTGTAAGCACTTCTGCATGTAGCGCTGGTAGGTAGCGCCTGCATTCTTTAGACTGAAAGGCATGGTTACGTAGCAGAAAGCCCCGTAGGGGGTGATAAATGATGTCTTAATCTGGAAATGACAACAAATCACAGCCGGCCGTGGAATCGATGAATTGATCGATACGGGGCAAGGCAAAGGGGTCTTTTGGGCACGCCTTGTTCAGGCTGGTGTAGTCGATACACATGCGACAGGTCTTGTTCTTCTTCAGCACCAGGACTGGGTTCGCCAACCACTCCGGGTGGTACACTTCCGTGATGAACCCGGCTGCAAGGAGCCGGGTGATCTCGTCACCGATTATCTTCCTCTTCTCCTCTGCGAACCGGCGCAGAGGTTGCTTGACCGACTTGGCATCCGGACGCACATGAAGTGTGTGCTCGGCGAACTCCCTCGGCACACCCGGCATGTCCTTGGGGGACCATGCAAAGATGTCCCGATTCTCATGGAGGAAGTCGACGAGCGCGCCTTCCTAATTGCTGTCCAAGCCGGCACCAATGGTGACGAACTTAGTCGGGTCGGAGGGGTCGAGCAGAATCCTCTTTGTCTCCTTTGCCGGCTGGAAAGTTCCTTCTCCAGCCGGTTTGCTGCTAGCCGGCATGTCCTGCTGGGCCATGGCCATGTTGCGCATGATCACACGCTTCTCCTCGGCTATGATGAGGGCCTCTGCCAGCTTGGAACCGGCTGAGGCGCACTCCATTGACCGCCTGAAGCAGCCGGCGACGGTGATCACGCCACAGGGTCCCGGCATCTTCGTCTTGAGGTACGCGTAGTGGGGGACGGCCATGAACTTGGCGAGGGCAGGGCGCCCGAGGAGAGCATGGTAGGAGCTCGTCAGGTTTACCACCTCGAACCAGATTGGTTCGCGGCGTAAGTTCTCCTTGGTCCCGAAGATGACGTCCAGCTGGATTTTCCCCAGCGGGGCGCAGGCTGGCCCTGGCAGTATGCCGTGGAACGTTGTGGTAGTCGGGCGCAGGTCACTTTCGCGAATGCCCAGCTTCTCCAGCGAGGACTGGTAGAGGAGGTTGAGGCTGCTGCCTCCATCGATGAGGACGCGCGAGAATCGGCATGTACGCGCGTTGGAGACGATGAGGGGGTCGAGCACCATGGCGTAGCCCCCGGGAGTCGGCGGATGCTCCGACTGATCTACACAGCTCCAGGTGATGGGGGTTTCCGACCAGTTCAGGTACTGGGGGACCGGAGAGACGATGGCATTGACCTCCTTGGAGCGTCGCCTGCGGCTGTGCTTGTCGTCCTGCTCCGTATCGAAGATGTGGTAGGCGGCGTGCGGCTGTGGGTAGCCGTTGTTGTTGTTGCCACCGTTACCATCATTGCTGGCCCCCTAGCCGGTGGTGGAGGTCCACCAGGAGGGGGAGGGGGAGACGAGGCTGGTTACCCTAGTCTTTTAACTGGCGGGTCCAGCTGCAGTTCCGGGTGGTGTGCGTAGCCGGTATGAAGGGACCGCTATGCCACTTGCACGGGCCGTCAAACATCTGGTCGAAGGTGAGTCGTGGCTTCTGTCTCCTTGCTTCGTTAGCCGGTGCGTCGGGTGCACCCTCCACAACATTGACCTGCCACGCGTGGTAGCGGGGCTTCTGTTGCCTGGCTTGGCGGTCCCCGTGGAACCGGTTGTCGTTGTCGTGGCACCTGGAGGATCCGGCTTCTCCAGCAGGATTGCCTGGACGGTCGCGAGCCGGCTCCGTAGGAGTCGGACACCCGTCGACATTTACTCGGAGGGGCTTCTTCATGGCGGCATCCGCCGTGGCGTACTGGTCCGCAACCGTCATGAGCTCCGCCATGGTTTTCGGCTCGTCACACAGTAGCCGGTGGCGAAGCATGGTGCCTTCTCGGCAACCCTCGATGAAGAAGCCGATGGCCTGGCTCTCCAGGATGCCCTCACAGGTGTTGCACAGCTCCGTCCACTTGGCGAGGTATTCACGGTCGGTCTCGCGGTCACCTTGGACGCACAAGGACAGGTCGCGTGGGCGCCCTGGATGCTTGTACGTGCCGTTGAAGTTGCGGACGAATACTTTCTCGAAGTCTGGTCAGGCGTTGATGCTATTGGGCGCAAGGCTGTTGAGCCACGTTCTTGCCGACCCGGTTAGCATGAGGGGGATGTAGCGCATGGCTGTGCGCCTGTTTCCGTGGGTGATGCTGACTACCGTAGCACAGTCGGTCAGCCAATCTTCCGGTTTCATGCTGCTGTCGTACTTGGGGGTGTCCCTGGGTAGGGAGAACTTATCTGGAAACGGCTCGTTCCGGATGGGGGGTCCGAAACAAACCGGGCCGGTAGAATCTTCCTCCTCCGTGACGTGCGCTTGAGCGAGGAGCTCGATGCGTTCACGGTCATCCGGACAATCCGGGTTGGGTGCTCCCACCCGACCTGAGAGACGGGATCCGGCTGGTCTTGGCGCTCCGGTTGGTGGAGGGGGAGGCGGCGGGTTGCTGTTCACCGTCTGCTCCTGGCGCGGCTGGCCCCTGTTGCCAGAGCTGCGACGCCTGCTGTGGGCCCTAGCCGGCTGAGGGGAGGATCCCTGCTGGGTGTCGCGCGGCGTGCCCCTACTGTTGGCAGGCAGCTTGCTCCCCCTGGAGTAGCTGAGGTCCTCCTGCATCTGCCGGTTGGTGTCGGCCTGCTCGTGCACGATACGGAGGAGCTCCCGCACGCGAGCGTGCTAGCGGGCTCGCTCCTCGCCCTCCAGACTGGGCAGTTCTTCTGTCGCGGCCTGTGCCGCGCGCAGGTTCTTGATGGGCGGGCTGTAGGTGGGCCGGATGAGGACGGGTGCGGGATCCGTCTCCCCATCCTTTTCCATCCTACCGCCTAAAATGGATCGTATGGGCACCTAGAGGGGGGGGGTGAATAGGTGCTACACCAAATTTTAATTCTTTTTCAATTTTAGGCTTAGCACAAAGGGTAAATTCTCTAGATAAACTATTAGGTGGAATTTCCCTATATGCAAACCTATCTACTAGCGAGTAAAGAGCGAGTGGAAGAGGAACAAGTAAACCGAAGTGAAGCACGTGGAGACACAGGATTTGTTTGACCGCAGTTCCTTCCTTGTTAAGGGAAGTACGTCTGCGTTGGAGGGGTGGGCGGTACTAAGACCTCCACGCCACAAAAGGCCTCACCCTGTTCTCCGATGGATCTCGCCACAATAGGCATGATCCACCTTCCACTATAGGTACCCTTCGAGGCAGGCACCGGCGCCTTTACAAAACTAGCGGGGCAACAACTCCACAACAACTTGGAGGCTCCCGAAATGACAACAAGCTACCACAAGAACAAACTTATCAAAAACAACAAACAAGATCTAGGTATTGACAAGAATACTAGATCAGGGATATCTCCAAGTGAATGGAGAGGAGTTGAAGCGCTTGATTCTTGATGATGATGATGAACTTCTCCTCCTTCAATTCCACCAAAGATCAAGACCTTCAGGTGGTTGAAGTGGGAGATCGAGTATGAGAGCTCTTGCATAATGTTTGGTCAATTTCGAATGAATCAAGAGTTCTGAACGTTGGGGAAGAAGGGGTACTTATACCCCCTTCCGAAACCAGCCGTTGCACACTTTGGGGGCCGGATTATCCGGCCTGGGGAAAACACCGCCCTAGACTCGGAATATCCGGCAGATAATCCGCCCCCTATCAGAGAGACGCGCCGATCTTGCCCTTGATCAACTTCTGGGGCCGGATTATCCGGTACTATGTGAGGGCCGGATTATCCGGCCAGGGAAAGAAAAACCGCCCCAGTTCGGATTTTCCGGGAGAAAATCCGACCGGATACCGTGCGACGCGCCTTGGCCCCTTTTGCTCGAAAACTGGGGGCCAGATTATCCGGCCCTTGTGACACCCGGATTATCCGGCCTAGGGAGGAAAAACCGCCCCGGTTTGGATTTTCCGGGAGAAAATCCGACTGGACACCGAGCGACGCGCCTTGGCTTCCTTGAGAGATGAGGTAGGCCGGATTATCCGGCCCTTGGTGGGGAGAATTATTCGGCCCCCCTCAAAACTTCCTGCACACTTAGCACACATGAAAAGTCTCCATAGTATTGTTATCTAACACGCAAAACATAGGAAAACATGAAATGTTCTTTCAATCTCCCCCTTTTTGGTGTTAGATGACAATACCAGGATTTGCAGGAGAAAGACACAAGACAAACAGAGATAACTATGAAAGGGACTCCCCCTCAATGTGTGCATAATAGAGTTTTGCATTGGAATACAAATGCACACATATAGGTGAATCTATTCCATAGACCTAAAGGCAAAAACACATACCACCAAAGTAGAGAATAGGCATCATTGACATAAATCACAATTATTACCGAATAACCATTATGAGCGCGCACCTTCCGTGATAAACCTCCAGCAATAGGATATGAATAGATAGAACCATAAGCATAATCCATGATTTGAAGTCCATAGGCATCATCCAGACAACCACATAAAGTCTCAAACAACCACAAATCACAAATTTAAAAGTTCAGAGCTAAATGGGCATAAGCAAGAAATAACGAATAGAAAAGTGCAAGTGCTTATGCCTGACCCATGCAAATCCACAGACAACCTAGTAGAACTACTTCTCCCCCTTTGGCATCGAGACACCAAAAAGGGAGAAGAGCGATGCTAGCGCCCCATGGGATCACTCATCGTAGTCCTCGTCCTCGTCCTCGTCCTCTTCTTCATTCTCTTCCTCATCCTCATCTTCAAGCTCCTCAGTGTTAGCTTCCTCATCTTCATCATCAGCAGCAAGCGCAGAGGGGAACAAGTGACGCTCCAGCTCACCATAGTTCAGCCCAGAGGAAGAGTTCCACTGAGCATACGGAGTGGGAGGTGTAGGAGCCGGAGGAGCACCCGAAGCACCATACACGTGGTGGAGAATGAGCTGCTAGGAGTGAGCCAGCTCATGGCGCTGCCTGTATGCCTCGTACTGACCCTTGCGAGTGTCCACACCCATGCAGAGAATCTGAAGCTGGAACCAGTTCAGCTGCTTGATCTCACGTGCCACGGGAGGCACAGGGGGGCTGCGAGCATCCCTCATGAGGCCCTCAGGAGCAGAGGAGGGGTGAGAGGTCTTCCGAACCTTGTTGTATATCTTCTTGGCCTTGAGCACCGAGTCAATGTGGAACTCCTCAGCAGGAAGCAGGTGACGGATGAGCATCATAATGTAGGGCGCATAGGGAATGGATAGACGGTTGAACATAGCATCACATAGCTCATGGTAGATGAAGTCCATGACATCCAGCCTGTACTGCACTGACTCGTCCTCGCAGGAGGCAACCTCATGAGAAAATTGAAGTAGCTGAACAAGGTGACCACGGATGCTGTCATTGTTGCCCCCACTCGGTGTAATAGAGTCACGGAAAAGACCCACCAATGCTGCATAGATGGGAGCAAGACCATCCACAGTACCCACAATGCCATTGTTCACAATGCAAGGAGAGAGAGCAGCTTCCTTGTTGGGCTTCAGCTGAGTGATGATGCGGTGGCCACTGGCTCTATCCCTGCTACGGAAGGAGTACCCCAGAACCTCAGCAAACACGTGAAAATCAGCAGTCATGGGTCTGTCATGAGTCATCCACTTCATAGTGCGGCGCTCATCCCCACAAATCACCAGAGTGGAGAAGAACTGCTTCACCACCTCAGAGTCAAAGGAGCACTGGAGAGACATGAGATGGTGCAGCCCCATCCTCTCAGCCACAAACATCGCATCCACAAGATGCGCCTTCTCCAAAGCATCAGCAAGTACCAGAGGGTGCATAGGCCTAATGTTCAGCCTGGCATAGAAGTCTTCATAGATCCCCTTCTGTTCTGCACACCAAAAACGGGTATCCCCCAGCTCATCATCACGAGGCAGCTCAGCAAACAAGTCACGATGACGGATGGCGGAGAAGGAGACCGCATCCAAAGCCCTGTAGTTGATCTTGGGCTCCTTGCCCTTCCTCTTGGACACCCCCTTTCTAGTCCTCTTGGATTGTTCAGCCATGTGCCTCTCTTCGTTCTTCCTTCTCCTCAATTCAACTTCGTCCACTAGGTTACCTTGTCCGTCGTCCCGAAAGTATCTTGAGCGAGGACGGTGCTTGTAGGTCTTGGGAACACCGGAACCACCTGTGAGGAGAATAAGGGCGATAGCAAGGGGATAAGCATACACACAAGTCCAGGAGAGAGAATGGAAAAAGTAGTCAAAAAGTTTATAGGACAAACTACTCAATCCATACACCATAGTGAAACTGAAGCAGAATTGAATCTGTCAGGCCGGATTATCCGGCCTGGCCAGGGGCGGATAATCCGGCCCTGGCAGAAATTTTTGATTTCACCTAGATTGAATGCAAAAAAGTAGATCGGGCCTAGAAACTGCAAGACTACGATTTCTATGCGAAAACACATCCTTCTAGACAACGTTCCACCCAACAAGATACACATCTAGCCAAAGATGGAGAGGGAGGGAGTTACCCTCACTCATTGGAGGAAGAACACGGAGGAGAAGGTACCCGGAGGCGCGGAGAAGAAGATCCGGGGAGGCCCGGAAAATACGGTGGCCGGAGAGGCTCGGGGGAGGGTGAGGGGCGGCAAGCGGCGGCTGGGGAGGAGGAGAGGGCTGGGGGAGAAGTGCTGCTCGTTATGAGCCCTTCCCCCTGAGCCCTGCCCCTTAAGATGAAATCCGCCAGGGCCGGATTATCCAGCCAACACTTGGGCCGGATTATCTGGCCTAAATTCTGGGATTTTGTTATACACAGAACCAGGCCCGCGCGTCCCCAAACAACACCCCCACAAGGTGTACAAGGGACTTGTGTGCAAGAATAGATGGCTTAGGGGTAGGGAAGGCTTAGGATTAAGAGAGCCAAACTGAGATGGTACTAGACACTCAAAATTGCAAAATCCAAATCAAATAAAAGCCAAGATTGAGTGTGATTCCCATAAGAACATGAGAGAGCAAATAACATCCAAAAAGATCCAATTCTCCTTAAGGGAGAGGGCGGTGGCCGAAGCCACCTTGTTGGAGTGTATGGTGTGACACCACGAAGATATATCTTGGGTTCACGACCAATACTCATCAATAAGCTCACATATCACAACATGATATTAAGAGAAATGATATATCTTGCTATTGGCATTATGGGGGGAGGTTTATCCCAATGAGTTAGGACCACACTCCCCCTATATCCATGCCCACACCTAGACCAAACAAGGATTGAGATGTACGAGTGAGTGCATGGATAATCAAGACAAGCTCCCGGAATCAATGATATTTAGCTCATTCCTCAAATAGCAGAATCTTAACTCATCAAGTGGCTTTGTAAAAATATCCGCCAGTTGGTTCTTCGTGCTCACAAAGGATAGATCAATATCGCCGCGAGCAACATGGTCTCGAATAAAATGATTCCGAATCTCAATGTGCTTCGTCCTTGTGTGCTGAACAGGATTGTATGCAATTTTGATTGCACTTTCATTATCACATAAAAGAGGCACTTTGTCACAATTGACACTGTATTCCTTTAAAGTTTGCCTCATCCATAATAATTGTGTACAAGCGCTGGCAGCAGCAACATATTCAGCTTCGGCGGTAGAGATATGCAATTCTGCTTTTTGGAGGACCAACATACAAGAGATCTTCCCAAGAATTGACAAGCTCCAGAAGTGGATTTACGATCATCCTTATCACCAGCCAATCTGAGTCAGTATAACCACATAGAGAGAAATTTGATCCCTTAGGATACCAGAGACCAAAGTTGGGGGAATGAACCAAATATCGAAAGATCCTCTTGACTGCCACTAAGTGGCTTTCTTTAGGAGCTGCTTGATACCTTGCACACACTCCCACACTCAACACAATATCGGGTCTAGATGCGCAGAGGTAAAGAAGAGAGCCGATCATGGACCGGTATACCTTTTGGTCCACATCTTTACCATGAGGGTTGAGTTCAAGATGACACTTTGTTTGCATCGGAGTAGCGGCACCATTTAGATCCGTCATCTTGAATCTCTTGAGAATGTCTTGGATGTACTTTGCTTGATTAATAAAGGTTCCTTCTCTAAGTTGCTTGATCTTGATTCCAAGAAAGAACCGTAATTCCCCCATCATAGACATCTCAAACCTGTCAGTCATAAGCTTTGAAAATTTATCGTTAAAAGCTTTGTTAGTAGAACCAAAGATGATATCGTCTACATATAGTTGGCATACGAAGAGCTCCCCTTAACCTTCTTAGTAAAAAGAGTGGGGTCGATTTGCCCAACTTCAAAGCCACGATCTAACAAAAGCTCTTTAAGGTGCTCATACCACACACGTGGGGCTTGTTTAAGGCCATAGAGTGCCTTATCGAGTTTGTAGACATCGTTCGAGAAGTTAGGATCCTCAAACCCTGGGGGTTGCTTTACATATACCAACTCATGTAGAGGACCGTTAAGGAAGGCACTCTTGACGTCCATTTGCTGCAACTTAAAATTGTTATGAGCAGCATAAGCAAGTAGGATACAGATGGACTCAAGGCGAGCCACAGGAGCATAGGTCTCGCCGAAGTCGATGCCCTCAACTTGGGAGTACCCTTGTGCCACAAGTCTTGCCTTGTTCCTGACAACAATGCCATTCTCATCTTGCTTGTTCTTGAAAATCCACTTGGTGTTGATAACATTGCGGCACTCTTTGGGTTTCTCCACTAGTTTCTAGACTTTGTTGCGCTCGAAATTATTCAATTCTTCATGCATAGCAACAACCCAGTCTAGATCTTCAAGAGCTTCAAAGACCTTCTTAGGTTCCACCATGGAGATATGAGCTTGATGCTCAGCAAAACTGGCCAATTCTCTTCTTGTAGAAACCCTTCGTCGAAGATCACCAACAACCTTGTCGAGAGTGTGACCCCTCAACTCAAGGTTACGATCAGCCCGAGCCTTGCGACGAAGTTCAATAAGTTTGTTGTCTCTTGGAGGAGGAGATTCATCACTTGAGTCTTCATTGGAAGCATTTTCTCCTCCTTGATCAGTAACTGGAACATCAGTAGCAGGTGGTGGAGATGCATGCCCTTGAGGTGAATCCGTAGCCATAACAGGAGGTGCAGAACTGGAGAGTCAGGGCCGGATAATCCGGCCTGGGAGTACTTGCAACAGCTTCATCAGGAGGCCTGGGACTTGCTTGAACAGGTGAGGGGCCGGATAATCCGGGGCTAGCCGGAAAATCCGGCCTGGAGCTTGCGTTGAAATCTTCTCCAGCAGGAGCAACATGGTCAGCTGTAGCGGGTTGGCCGGATAATCTGGTGTCAACCGGAAAATCCGGCCTGGAGCTTTCTTGAGCATCTTGACCTTCAGCAGTTGATGGAGATGGTGTAGAAGTTGCCCCCATGGTTGGAGCATGTTGAGTATGTGTAGATGAGGGCTCTATATGAGTAGAGCATTGTCCTTCCCGGTTCGCCACAAGGGGTTCCTCAATGGGGCGGAAGAATCCCACGCCCATTCTTATTATGGCATCTTGGGGTATTTCAACATCTGCATCACAAACACCAACTTTCTCCGCACGGGAACCGTCATTTTCCTCGAGCACCACACTACAAGATTCTACAACAGTTCTGGAGATCTTATTGTAGACTCTATAAGTGTGGGATTCGGCACAATAACCAACAAAAATACCTTCTAAAGCCTTAGATTCAAACTTAGATAAACAAACTCCTTTAATAAGAAAGAAACACTTACACCCGAATACCCGAAAGTATGAGATGTTTGGCTTGTTATCGGTAAGTATTTCATACGGAGTCTTGTCCAAGATCTTGCGGAGATATAAACGATTGGATGAATGACAAGTAGTAGAGATTGCTTCAGCCTAGAAGTTATATGGAGATTTAAATTCGGCTAACATTGATCTTTCCATGTCCGTTAGAGTTTGATTCTTCCTCACGGCTACACCATTTTGTTGAGGGGTGTACGCAGCGGAATATTGATGTCTTATCACCTCTTCACTTAGGAACTCATTTAAGGTGTAGTTCTTGAACTCCGAGCCGTTATCACTCCTTATAGCCAGAATGGGGACGTTGTGTTGACATTGAACCTCGTTGGCGATGTCGATGACAGTTTGTTGAGTTTCACTCTTCAACTTGAAGAAATAAACCCAAGTGTATCTTGAGTAATCATCAACAATCACTAGGCAATACTTCTTCCCACCAAGGCTTGCATGAGATGGAGGTCCGAAGAGGTCCACATGAAGGAGCTCCAAAATCCTTTTTGAAGAGATAATGGTCTTCCTTCGATGAGGTGAATCATGCATTTTCCCTTCAACACACGCCCTGCAAACACGATCTTTGGCAAAAGAGACATTTTCTTTTAGTCCAAGAATGTGGCCACCCTTGTGGAGACTTTGCAAAGTTCTCATATTGACGTGGGCTAGTCGGCGATGCCATAGCCAGCCCGCGTCAGCCTTTCCAAAAAGACACATCGGGCCTGTAGTGGTTTTCCCATCTTACCAAGGGCACAAACTGAAAGTAAGTTATACCTGAGGGTCTCAACAAGCATGACGTCCACGAGAGAGATATTGTGAGCCACCACAACTTTGCCGACACCCAATTCCTCAGATTTTGACTTGTCACCATAGGAGACGGTAATGTGATCAAGGTTTGGCCACATCTCCGTGATGATCTCCTTGCTTCCTATCATATGACTCGTGCAACCGCTGTCGAGTACCCATTTAGAACAACCGGAAGCATATCCCTGCAAGAAAATTGCTTCTTGGTTTTAGGTACCCATTTTTCAATGGGTCCTCTCATGTTAGTAACAAGGGTCTTGGGAACCCAAATAGACCAAGGAATGTAACAATCATAAGGCCCTACATAACTAGCATAAACATCACCATAACAATCACAATATAGTTCAAAGTTAGGATTGTTGATCCCTGCAAAACCATCATAGTTAGTCTTGTCATTGGTAATGTTGCTAGTCTTCAATTGAGCAGTCTTGTTCTTGTTCTTCTTCTTGTTTTTCTTGCCCTTTATCTTGGGTATGTAACCAAGACCTTCTTTACTATTGTTTGTCCTTTGCCTGCTCAGTATCTCATCAATAACCCCTTTACCTTTGTGTTGAGAACTTCTTGCAAGATCTTCTTTTCCAAAGGATGAAGTGGAGGTACTTGGCACATCATGTCGTTTCAATTGAGTTTGGAGCTGGTCATGAGACTCATTTAGAGTGGAATGATCACTCTTCAATCCCTTGTGAGCACTTTCAAGATTATCAAACTTCTCCAGAAGTCTAGCATGAACAGCCCCAAAGTCAATCTTTTCTTTCTTAACCTTGGCAAGAGCATGGTCACGTTCTTTAATGAGCTGAGCTACAGCTTCTTCTTGTGACTCCACAAGGGATTCGAGTCTTTCTTCCAAAGATACTCGAGCCTCCTCTTCCTCTTCCAAGGCATTCTTCAAAGAAGCCATCTCCAAGGCATCTTCTCTTTCAATTCTTCCCTTTTCTTCTAGGATATCTTCGGCTTGAGCAAGTTGACTCATAAGAACATCAAAATGGAGTTTGTGCTCACCTTGTAGGTTAGTGAAAAAATTATCCAAGGCAATAACTTCTTCTTTCATTTCAAGACTGTCATGATCATCCATATCCAAAATTATGTTAGTCTTAGGAAATGAAGAGCTAGAAGTTGATACCTCGGATCCTCTTACCATTAGGCAAGTGGTGTTGTTGTTGATGGCATTCTCGTCCGGCGAGTCGAAGAGAGAGGAGGGAGTCGATGTGGTGGCTATAGCAGCCACTTCACGGGAACTATCATCATCCTCTTCATCTTCACTTGTGGAGGAGTATTCCTCTTGAGCTACAAGGACAATCTTGGGTGGCTTCTTGAAAGGGCCATTCTTCTTAATAAATGGCTTCTTCTTAGGAGCTTTAGATTTCTCTTTAAGAATGAGCCTGCCACCATTGTCTATTTTGATAAGGACACTCAGCTACAAAGTGCATTCTATCTCCACAGTTGAAGCAAGTTCTCAATCTTGGGCCACTTTCTCTTCTTCCATTTGACCCGTTCTTGCGCTCAAGGTCAGACTTGGCTTTGGCAGGGTCCTTCCAAAAGTTCCTTGCATAGAATGCCATGTACTCACCATGAGCGCGTTTGACCTCATCGGGGCAGTCCATGGATACCCCCTCAAAAGCTTCTTCATCTTCCTCTTGCTCAACAACATTGGCTTTGAGAGCCACATTGACACCCTTTTGCATTCCAATGGCCTGAGCACGGGCATCTTCAGCATTCTTTGCCTCCACTTTGAATGACGCCATTTCTTGCATGACTTCGTTGGATGTCATTTGATCATAGTTGTGTCTACCTTGCAAGCTCTTCAAATCCGTTGGTTTGAAAGGCATTAAGGCACTCACATACTTTCTTTTTATCCATGCATCATCAATGTGAGTGGCCCCATGCTTCTGAAATGTTGTTGCGATGCCCTTGAGTCTTCTATACATGTCCTCATGGTTTTCACCATCCAACATGTAGAATCCCTCAGCTTCATTACTAAGGGCATCATACCTGTTTCTTCTCATGCTTTCATTTCCAACGAAAAGGTCCGTAAGAGCATCCCACGCCTCTTTAGCTGTGTTGAGATGTTCAATGTGTGGCATGTCCTTGGGACCCACACCCAGCTATATCATGTGGAGAGCGGTGGCATTCAACTGGCTATCCACAACTTCCCTTCTTGTTAGATTGGTTTGATCTCCAATATGAATACCTTCTTCAATAATCCTCCACAATTCAATAGAGGAGCTGCAAACTTGAGATTTTATTAGGAATTTCCATTGGTTAAAAGAGGATGCAGTGAGCTTGGGTGGATCACCCCTATTGTTTATATGAGGATGAGGGATAGGTGGGTCCGGGGAATATACGTGGCGAACCTCACTATATTCCTCCTTACCACTTCCCTTTTTGGAGGTGGAACCATTTAGTTTTTCACCTTCCACATCATCATCCTTGGATCCGGTGTTACCCTTTTCCTTGGATGATGGTGTGGGAGCCTCAGAGGAGGATGGAGATGGGGCTATGCATGATGTAAGGCGAGTAATCATTTGATTCATCTCCTCCATCTTGGCCTCAAAGGATTTCAACAAGGTTGTTTCCAACGACTTGAGATCATCCATTTTGACCTTATCCACAGCCTCATTTCCATCATCCTTGGTACCCATACTACTCTTAGGTGGTTAAGCCCGAATTAAGAGCCGGGGCTCTGATACCAATTGAAATGGATCATATGGGCACTTAGAGGGGGGGTGAATAGGTGATACACCAATTTTTAATTCTTTTTCAATTTTAGGCTTAGCACAAAGGGTAAATTCTCTAGATAAACTATTAGGTGGAATTTCCCTATATGCAAACCTATATACTAGCGAGTAAAGAGCGAGTCGAAGAGGAACGAGTAAACCGAACTGAAGCACGTGGAGACACAGGATTTGTTTGACCGCAGTTCCTTCCTTGTTAAGGGAAGTACGTCTGCATTGGAGGGGTGGGCGGTACTAAGACCACCACGCCACAAAAGGCCTCACCCTGTTCTCCGATGGATCTCTCCACAACAGGCCTGATCCACCTTCTACTATAGGTACCCTTCGAGGCGGGCACCGGCACCTTTACACAACTAGCGGGGCAACAACTCCACAACAACTTGGAGGCTCCCGAAATGACAACAAGCTGCCACAAGAACAAACTTATCAAAAACAATAAACAAGATCTAGCTATTGACAAGAATACTAGATCAGGGATTTCTCCAAGTGAATGGAGAGGAGTTGAAGCGCTTGATTCTTGATGATGATGATGAACTTCTCCTCCTTCAATTCCACCAAAGATCAAGATCGTCGGGTGGTTGAAGTGGGAGATCGAGTATGAGAGCTCTTGCACAATGTTTGGTCAATTTCGACTGAATCAAGAGTTCTGAACATTGGAGAAGAAGGGGTACTTATACCCCCTTCCGAAACCAGCCGTTGCACACTTTGGGGGCCGGATTATCCGGCCCAAGTGAGGGCCGGATTATCCGGCCTAGGGAAAACACCACCCCAGACTTGGAATATCCGACAGATAATCCGCTCCCTATCAGAGAGACGCGCCGAGCTTGCCCTTGATCAACTTCTGGGGGCCGGATTATCTGGTCCTATGTGAGGGCCGGATTATCCGGCCAGGGGAAGAAAAACCACCCCAGTTCGGATTTTCTGGGAGAAAATCCAACCGGATACCGTGCGACGTGCCTTGGCCCCTTTTGCTCGAAAACTGGGGGCCGGATTATCCGGCCCTTGCGACACCCGGATTATCCGGCCTGGGGAGGAAAACCCGCCCCAGTTCGGATTTTTCGGGAGAAAATTCGACTGGACACCGAGCGACGCGCCTTGGATTCCTTGAGAGATGAGGTAGGCCGAATTATCCGGCCCTTGGTGGGGCGGATTATCCGGCCCCCCTCAAAACTTCCTGCACACTTAGCACACATGAAAAGTCTCCATAGTATTGTTATCTAACACGCAAAACATAGGAAAACATGAAATGTTCTTTCACCACCTAGCTCGCCGCCCGGCGCCGCACCTGGCCGCGCCGCCTCGTACTCGCGCCGGGTGATCTCGAGTTGCTTGCGGGCTGCTGCTAGCTCCATGGCCTCCTCGAGGAGGATCTGTCTCTCCATGGCGAAGTTAGCCTCCTTTTCCTCCGGGTTATCCCCGAGGTTGATCGGTGTCTGGAGCCGATCAATGGCATCCTCCACCGGGTTCCGAGGCTGCGGAGGGGCAGAAGTCCCAACCTCGTCCGCGCCTCGCTCCCGCAGCTAGCAGGGGTGAGAGTTGGAGATGGCCATCATGACATCCACGCCGCAGGGTGCGACGGAGGTGCCACCGCCCGGATGCGGCAGCCCCGCGACAGAGACGATTTCCCTGGGGAAACGCTCTGGAACGGTGGCGACGTAGACAGGGAGGTCGCCGAGTAGCAGGACGGTGCCGTTCGCCGGGAAGGAGGTTCCGACGAAGCAGGAAGCGTTGTCGATGACGCAGTCAAATTTGCCAAGAGTGAGCACCAGGCCAGAGGCCACGCGCTCACCGGCTGACGTGCGGGGTCCCGTGCGGAATGTGACTCCGATCGAAGCCATCTTGCCCCACGGTGGGCGCCAACTGTCGTTCTATTGGGAACGACAGTACCTAAGGAGGTTAGATAGAGGTGTGGGGACTAGCAGGGAAGCTATCGACGGCGGCCGCAGGCGGGATTGGATACAAGCAAGCGTAGCTGAACGCAAGAAGTACCCAGGTTCGGGGCCCTCGTGATGAGGTAAAGCCCCTACTCCTGCCGAGTCTGACTATCAGGGATATACGAACTACAAGTGCTTCTCGAGCTGTATTCTCTAGCTACTGCCTTAAATGCAATGAGACCCACCCTTTCTACTGAGGCCTTGCCTCTCCTTATATAGGCAGAGAGGCAACGATCTCACTAGCCAATCCGACTGGCGGGCCCCACATGCGGGTCCCAGCCGGCTGGTCATCTACAGTGTTTGGCATGGTATGTCTCATCCGAGTATGAGCGGTATGGCTGTCGTAGGCACAGTGGACGCCGTGCGAGCCTGTCGTCAGCATCGGGCCACTGTTCCTGCGTCATCTCCGCAAAGTCTTCGGTATGGCCGGGTGGTTGCCAGTCTTGTCATCGTACAGGGCGTACCGTGCACCGATACGCACGTCGTCCTGTCTCACTAATTGGGTCCGGCTACGTCGCCATAGCCGGCTACTTCTTGCTGATCCGGCTATCGCACGGTAGCTGGCCTGTCTTTCTCTGTCCGGTTGTGCTTGGTCAGCCGGACGCGATCTGACTGGTTGGTTCTTGTCTGGTTGGGGTACCTGGGGATCATCCCCCTGACAGGGGTCTATCAATGGCGCACCCCTAAAGGGTGCCCCACTGATATTTATCCGTGGCGCACTGGGGAAACCATGTGCCATTGACCCTCAATTATCCGTGGCGCACGCCAGGAACGGTGTGCCACTCTTACGTGGGCCCCAGCGCTGGTGGCCGACCCCGTCCATGGGTGGCATATCCGTGGCGCACGGAATGCGCGTGTGCCACGCATAGCAGCGTTATCAGTGGCGCACGGACATCTGTTGCACCACAGGTGTAGGTGGGCCCATGCATCTGAAAAGGTGGCAACTTACCTGCGGCAGATGGTCTTTTGGTGCGCCACGGATAGCTTTGCTCAGTGGCGCACGGTGTACTGGTGTTCCACAGCTATGTCGTGCGAGCCACAAAAAAGGTGGCACTTTCCCCTACCTACCTCCACTAGTGCAAGCACCACCATTTCTAACATAGATCTAGCTCTGAGTTGCTCCTATGCTCCACCCTATTTTCTCCAATAATTCCTCCATTTTAGGTTGCCAAAACCTCTTTAAGTTGGATGTATCTATAAAAGAAACTTCTCTCCACCATGTAGATCCACTAAAGTAAGCGCACACACATTTTCTCTCCTCCTCCACATCTCTTGTCTCCACCAAGTTTGACTAACCACACCACAAGCTCTATCGCGCGACCTCTCTCATCTCGGTGTAACTTGTGCTTGTTTTGTGTGTGGACAACGATGTTTGCGGTATATATATGTATGATGTTGGCTGCTTGTATGTGATGAGGCTTTCATGCTCGAAGAACGCCTCAACATGTAGCGCGACACCAGGGAATTCATGATGAGAGAGGGCGTGACCCGGTTCCCGACAAGGTCTACATGATGTGTGAGTGCCTAGCTAGAAGTGTTGGTCGTGTGTGTGTCGTGTCATATACTTGACTATCCTCGTGATGTGTTTCTGAACTATCATTTGACGTGTGTGTCGTAAACATTATTAACTTCCCCGGGCTAGTAAAACCCTTGACGGTCGATATTGGACTTGCCTATATGGTTGTCATCCATGCTATATTTTATTTTTAAGTTTATGAATCTTTGCTCATTTTTCTGATCATGCAAAGATGTTTGTAGTTTGCCATTCCTTTTGTTGTATAACATATACTACATGCCTTGTCTACAGAGATGGTGAAGTGGTACGTGCTATACAGGGGTTGGGTTCTCGGGGTCTAAAATGAGTGGGAGGACTGCCAGGCACAAGTGAATAACTTCAGCGGCAATAGCTACAGAGGGTACAATACAAGAGAGGTGGCGGCAGCCAAGTGGAGGAGACACATGAGGAACAAGAACCGGATGAAGATCTTGGTCATGGTCTCGCTGCTGCTCACCGTCGTCGCCATTATCCTCTATTCGATCATAGTCTAGGGTGATAACTCTATTTGTAATATAATGATCGAATTTGTAATGTGATGACCGAATTTGTACTACCAATTTGTGTAATAATCTAACACTTGAATTCATATTTGATGCATTTAAATACTTTGGATCATTATCATCTTAGTTTCGGGTATTGCTGTATAAATCAAAAAAATGCACTCAAGTAGGAAGTGGTGCACCATTTTTGCCATTTTTGACTTCAGTGGCGCACCTTATCTGTGGCGCACCAGGTACGCGCGCACTGCTGATAATATCCGTGGCGCACGGAGTACACTTACACCACTGAATAAGAACCGCTAGTGGCGTGTGGGAGCGTGCGCCTGCTGGCTCAAGATATGTAGAGCTCGTTGGGAACCGCAAGAGGAAGGTATGATGAGCATAGCAACAAGTTTCCCTCTGTTATGAAACTAAGGTTATCGAACCAGTAGGAGTAAGGAAACAACTCCAAGGTGTTGCTAGCAACTTGGAATCCTGCACAACACAACCACAAAACTTTGTCCCAACTTACAGTGAGGTTGTCAATCTCACTGGTTTTACTGAAGCCAACGGATTAAACGTATAGTATAGAAGATAGTAATTGCTTGCAGAAAGTAAATAGTAAAAGGTAAACAGTAGATGGTATATCAATGGTAAAGGAATGGACTGGGGTCCATAGTTCACTAGAGGTGTTTCTTCTTAAGATAAATAGCATGTTGGGTGATCTTGATCATGAACGAAGCTCACAAGATCTAAACATGATAGCACAAAGGAGGAGAACCAACCATCTAGCTACTGTATGGACCCATAGTCCAAGGATGAACTACTCACGCATCACTCCAGAGGCTGGCATGAAGATGAAGAAGGCCTCTAGGATGATCTCTCCCATCCTCCAGGGTGCCGGGAACAGCTTCGGACCCCCCCAATGTAGGGATGGAGATGGCGACGGCTACAGACTCTTTCATGGATTTTTGATCGGGTCCTTAGGGTTTCTGCATCGGGATACTTTTATAGGCGAAGGGGCGAGGTCGGTGGCCGCCCGAGGGGCCCACACCAGGGCCTGGCGTGCCCAGGGGAGCCGCGCCACCCTATGGTGTAGCCGCCTCGTGGCCCCACTTCGACTGCCCTTTGTACTCTGTGTTCCTTCTAGTAAAATATTGACTTTGGCTTTTGTCTCGTCCAATTCTGAGAATATTTCCTTACTAGCTTTTCTGAAACCAAAAACAGCAAAAAACAGGCAACTGGCACTGCGACATCTTGTTAATAGGTTAGTCTCAGAAAATGTATAAAACTACCACAAAGTGTAAATAAAACATGAGAAAGTTGATATAAAACAAGCATGGAGCATAGATACGTTTACGACGTATCAGCGCCACTGAATATATCTGTGGCGCACGGAGTGGATGTGCACCACTGACTATCATACTATCCGTAGCGCACCTGGACATGCGCCACGGATAAATATTATCAGTGGCGCACGCCCCGTGCGCCACCGACCTCTGTATTGGTGTGCCACTGATAAATATTTTCCTACTAGTGTAGGTCATAGTACTTTCGGTGGTTGTTTTTTGTGTATCTATACTCCACCGTTTACATCATTTGTATGGTAGTCACCTCGCTTATTTGCATTCTCTCTCATAAATGTGAAATCCTATTATTTTACCTTTCACTCTCACCTCATGTCTAAACTAAGCTGTCAGCTTGTCAGATATATATAGATATAAGCAACTAAAAAGGATTGGCTTCCTACAAATACATTCGTTGATCTACACTAATAACATAGGTATCATGTCTCGCTTGACAAAAATCATTGTGGTTTCATGGTCCCACTATCACCTACTGACGTGTCATATGGTGCACTATGCACTAGGTGTGTGCATTACCCGTACTAGATCACGGTTGGCACGCGTTGTCGTGCCCGTGTGTTACTACAATAGAATGGTAGTTTTTTTACAAACACATAGATATATAAAATTAATTTTTTTTGCGTAAAGTGACCCGTATATTGGTAACCACTTTTGCGGTGAATAAAGTTGGATAGATGTTGTGTGCTAGGAGTTTGGGTCTCAAATGCACAGGTTTTGAATTAGGATGGTTTGACAGATAATTTTCTTTAATCTGATCTTGGTCTCTTTAGCTCCTAAAATAAATATGAACTCTCCTTTGGAGAAGGACAACCATGTCGTGCCCATAAAAAAGAAAAATATTTAAAGTATCTATAATAACAAAGAAAGAATAAAGCCACAAAAATATTTCAGAAAACATGAAAAGTGTTGCATGATTGCTATTTCAACGATGGGGCAATAGGCTGAAAGTCGTCTCTACTTGGCTTTTTTTAAGAGTTGTCTCTACTTGGTTACCCACCACGGTCTCACATGTGTATTCTTTGTGGGCTTTAGCGGTACATTAGGGCCCAGTTAACCAGAACAGGCCGATTTGATCTTCAGAGTAGCTGCCCATAGGGACATTTGGCCCACCGTGGGATCAAAAGTGGATCAAACGGCTAAAAACGAGCAGAATGGAAGATCGGATGGCTGAGAATGCGGATCGTGGGAGAGCTCTCTCTTGTCCCAGTTTTAATATCCCTAATAGACCTACACCCATCAACTCTACATTCCTATCTATATATGGCGTAGTGGTGTAGGAGGATTGTGCAACAACATAGCATACTTTTTCTGAGTTCTCATGTTTCTAGAGTTAGTTATGGAGGGTGGGCTAGGAAGAGGAAGAATGAGACGTTCCAAGAGCAATATGAATGGGAACATCAAGGAAAGCATGAAGTCTAGATTCCTCTCCTATCGTTCTTGGGTGCGCCTTCCCCTTGCATTTGTCTTACACACTTGTCTTAAAACTAAGGGAAGAACCAGTATATGCACATATTTAGATAATATGACATTTACATTAAGCATGGAAAGACGAAGAAAACATGATCTAAGAGCTATAGGAATGGGAATATTGAGGAAAGCGCAAGCGATTTGTTTCTTACCTTTTAACACTAAAGAGGTGGATAGTTGGCTTTAGTTTTTCCCAATAACACCCATACGTATCGTTCTTCGTCGTCCTTTTGTCTTGTAACAGTGTACAATTACCATGATTTTTTTGGATTTTCATGCACAAGGTATGGCAATTGAAGTGCGCTTTTCTTCGCATGCCTGATTGAAAGCTAAGATGATGACATGACCTTAATGAATTTTCTTTCATATCACATGACATAAATGTTAACATTTCAAAGTATACAACCGAATCCACAACAAGGCATGATTATAATTTGCATGATCATAATTTATTTCAAAAAGAATACGAGCATTTTTTGGACATTATAATGATATATGGAATTGAAAAATCCAGACGAAACAAAATTTAGTCATACTAATATATTTATTCCTTTTTATTTTAGTATGAAACCCCATGCATGATCAAGAAATATGACTGGTCAAAAGCGCTCATGCTAAGAACAATAGTTCTCGCAAAGGATGAGGATATGAGGAGAAACATAGGAGAATAATGCATGTAGTATTAACACCAGATATCCTCTCTTGTATTGTAAGTATCAGCAACTTAGACAAATTGGTAAATGACATGTGTATCATCCACTAGCAAGAAAAAGTAATTATATGATAGTGATAAAAAAATTATCAAGTTGCGGCTTAGCATCTAGCATTTGAAATGATTCCGATCAACACAAGTACTTCACTGCTAGTAAAATTGCATAGGAGGCATGGTATGCATCATTAACTAATACGCAAATTATTAGTGATGCTAGAAAGAATCAAACTTGCATGTTGCAGCTACTAGCATTCTATGTCAAGTGAGAAGACAGTGATTGTTATTTTTGTCCTTATGAACAACAATAGATTTCTAAAATTCAAACTTGCATATTGCAGCTACTATTTGCAAAATGAAGATAGATTCATCAAAATTAAAAAAGGATAATACACTGTCAAAGCAGAGATAGTCAATCGTCTAAAATTCTAGTCATATACTAAATTGTCAACATGTCAGATATATATAGATATAAGCAATTATAAAAGATCAGCTTCCTACAACTACAAGCATTGGTCCGCAATAATATCATAGATTCTCTCTTGACAAATATCACTCAAGTTTGTGGTACCACTATCACCTACTGTTGTGTCCTATGGTGCACTATGCACTAGGTGCGTGCATTAATCGTATATAGACCTACACCAACAACTCTGCGCTCGTATCTATATATGCCCAGTGATGTAGAAGGATTGTGCAACAAAATAGGATACGTTTTCCTAGTTCTCATGTTTCTAGTGTTAGCTATGGAGGGTGGGCTAGGAAGAGGAATAATGAGACCGTCCAAGAGAAATATGAATGGGAACATCAAGGAAAGCATGAAGTCTAGATTCCTCTCCTAACATTAGAGAGATCTGGTGCTATATTTTTCCGATGCCTCCCATTCCTATCGTTCTTGGGTGCTCCTTCCCCTTCCTTTTTTGCACACTTGTCTTAATACCAAGGGAAGAAACAGTCTATGTACATATTTAGACGATATGACGATTACAATAAGCATGGGAAGACGAAGAAAAGATGGTATAAGAGCTATATGAATGGGAATATTGAGGAAAGCGCAAGCGATTTGTTTCTTCCCTTTCAACACTAGAGGTGGATAGTTGGCTTTAGTTTTTCCCAATATCACCCATCCCTATAATTCTTCGGTGCTTCTTCATCATCCTTTTTTCTTGCAACAGTGTACAAGTACCATGATTTATTTGGATTTCCCTTTTAACCCATGCATGATCAAGAAATATGACTGGTCAAAAACACTCATGTTAAGAATAATAGCAATCGCAGACGATGGAGACATGTGGATAAACATAGGAGAATAATGCATGTAGTATTAACACCAGATATCCTCTCTTGTATTGTAAGTATCAAAAATTGAGAAAAATCGGGAAATTACATGTGTATCATCCACTAGCAAGAAAAATTAATTATATGATAGTGATAAAACAATTATTAGGTTGCAGCTTAGCATCTAGCATCGAAAATGATTTTGATCAACACAAGTGCTTCACTACTAGTAAAATTGCATAGGAGGCATGGCCTGTATCATTAACTAATACGAAAATTATTAGTGACGCTGGAAAAATCAAACTTGCATGTTGCAGCTACTAGCATTCTATGTTGAGTGAGAAGACAATGATTGCTATTGTTGTCCTTATGTACAACAATAGATTTCTAAAATTCAAACTTGCATGTTGCAGCTACTAGTATGCAAAAGAAGATAGATTCAGCAAAAGTAAAAAAGAGGATAATACGCTAGCAAAGAAGAAACACACAATAATCTAAAATTCTAGTCGTATGCTTATTTCAGATTAAGACTACCATATAGCTGAAATAAATATTTCATCATGGTACCAAAAATTATTAGTTAATGAGTGTCATAGTTCGTATTACGGGTTTCTAGTTACTGTTTCCTAATATTTCTTCACTTGTAAATTTGAACTTCTATCTCGCTCTGATCTCCTATGGATATCATACTTTTCGAACCGTGTTAATTAACTGGAGTCTTATATTAAGGAGAGGGTGGAAAATAATGAGTCATTCACAATAGAGATCTTCATAGACAACCAAATTGTAAGCATTGCAATTATTTTTATTAGCCCCTTTAAGTATAAAAGACACATCACCCTTGCAAAATAAAGTAAAAGATCTAGCAACAAAGCCCATGGTGAATCCCCGCTTCCTCCATCATGCCTTTGTTTCTTAATAAGAACTAGATAAATGAAAGGTCGGTTTTAGTGTTAGATCTCATTACCCTAGATTTAAGTTCACTACCTAGAGTCAATAACTTCAAATATTGCATAGGTAAATAAACTCATTTCCAAACATATCCAATGTTAACATTAGTAGAAGTTCCCACAATAAAAGCTGCTATGATATGTGGTCATCATGGATGCACTATGCATATTCAACAACTAGGTCACATATGCCCATAATCTTCAGTGCATGTATTATGTGTAAAACATGCATAAGGTGTCGTAATTGTTCATAGCAATACAAAGAATACATCTATGTTTACCCGAAAGCTCTGGAAGAATGGTTGAAAAGTCGAAACTACTTACTCTGAGCTCTGAACAAATGGATTCTCTCTTAGTAGGGACGGCTAGCCGGGAAGAGGCAGAAAGAGAGTGTCCAAGAGAAGTGGGTGTGGGAACACATAGGAACCAATAAGCTCTATATTTTATCCTCTGGCATCATAGGAGGATATTTGGGTTTGTGGTTTCCCCGTGCCTCACATCCCTATTGTTCTTGGGTACTCTTTCCCCTTCCCGTTAGCTTGAACACTTGTCTTTGTATACGGAAATTTAAGCACATATCAAGATGATGGCTCCTTGATGTTTTGTTTAGGAAGAGGAAGTGATGAGGGTTAACTCATCAATGCCCATTGTTATGGACTTTGGTTTGAGGAAGATGGGTGCACTGGAGATCTCGATCGGCGAACAAACAAGCGGATACGAGATTTACCCAGGTTCAGGTTGTAGGGGTTCCGCGCATAAAAACAATAAATTTTACTCTACGCCCCTGAACCCCTGAAGCTGCCAGGACCTATCTATTAGTAATACAGTAATGGGAGGGGCTTTTCGCGAACTTACCCTTAAAGACCGAAAAGCGTTGTCAACGCTCACGAGAGCGTGGTTGATGTATACGAGCCGAAGCCGACCTCAAGGTCGTGATGAAGTCCTTGCGCTTCTTCTGGCTCCAACGACTTGAGTGCCTCAAGTGCAACACCTCGCGGGGAGTTACACACGTCCGGTGCCTGACGATGACTCCCGCTTCCTCAATCTAGCAGCAGTTGCGGAAGTAGACCTCCCGGATCCGAATCCTGCAGCGCGACGGCTCTCCGCGGTGAAGTTGTCTCTCGCTCGTGCAGTCCAGACTTGGGACCACGGTCACGAGAGAGAAAGGAGGAGAGAGAAAATATCAATTATAGGTCGTCCCAAAAGTGGAGAGACCTTTATTGATTATTGGTGTGTTTTTCTAGGCCAAATACCCCACTTTATATAGGGGGAGGGGAGGTACTACCTCCCTCAAAGTCCCAGGGTGGGACTAAAGGAGAGGAGGGGGTGGGGGCAGGTGCCGTCGGCCACCCCCTCATGGGCCCCACGTGGGGGGCTGGCCCAATAGGGCCGCCGGCCACCCCTTGGACCTTCTCCCCTCTTGCCTTTCCCTAATGGGCCCTCTCCCCTCCGGGAATTGGCCCATTAACCTTTGACCATTAAATTGATTTTCTCTTTATTAAATAATTATGAATAAATGATTAAATCAATATTTAACATTCATTCACACATTATCTAACCTCCGTGGCCATGGAACACCTTCCACCTCCACTCCGGACATCCTCCGGACTTACCGAAACTCTTCCGGTTTTCTCCCTTCTTTTCTTCGGCGATTCTACTGATCCTATAAACACTCTCTAAGCATCACCATCAAGCCCTTAAGCGTGATACCCCACGGTTTGGGAACACTGCAGACATGTTCGGGACACTCCCGCACCAATGATCGGAGAGGGACCTGGATGGCCATGTGACCCCTATGCGTTCCACGAAGATCTTTCGTCATTTGAACCAGGACAGTCGTGTCTCATTCCCTTTGTCATTTGATACTTGCATTGCCCGAGATCTGATCAATGACATCACCATGTCGTGTTCAATCTTGTTACTAAACAATGCTACTTAACTCGTTCTGACAAGTGATATCCCTGTGATCTAATCACACACTATGCAGCTATTGGATATAACCTCTCCGAGTGGGCCCTTGAGTATCTTCCCATCACATGGACGAACAAATCCCGATCTTGACATATATTGCCTCTATGGTTTCCTCCGAATACCTGAACACACCTTTATAACCACCCTTTTACCAGATGGCGTTTGATGCTATCTAAGAACTCTCGAGAGACAGTGATTGATATAGCCTCACGGTCTAAGGAATAGTCTACGAGGATCCACTTCTAACCATCGCAACTTGAACTTCGTGACATGATCGGGTCATGATGTTTAGGTTGGGTATTGGTTCATCATCTCATTCTCAGAATGAGATGACCTCATTTCCAACTGGCATAAATGCCACATGATCAGGAAACTTGATCATCTGTTGACCAATGAACCAGTGACTAGAGTTTCACTGGGAACCCCCGGTTGTTTGTATATCATACGTGTATTGATGTTTCCACTCAATACAGTTATAGCATGATATAAAACTTAATCATAAACTATATGAAATATGATAATAGTCCTTACTACTATTTATCTCTAGGGCATATTTCCAACAGTCTCCCACTTGCACTAGAGTACAAATACACTAGCTGCATTTGTTCTCAATCATTGGTACCATATACCCGGTACCCTGAACATGCTTGCTCATGGAAGAGGTTGAGTCTTGGGTCTGTACTTTACAGTCCCAAATCCTTTGCAACTTACTAATGTCACCTTGATTGACATCAATACTTTATCATCACATGATAGCATCTATGTGTATGCATCATCGCTATGGCAGCAGAACGAGGCCTGATTCCAGGAGCCTACAGTGACGTTAGATCAACCTCGAGGGCTTTCTCATGGGCACTGTGCCCTGGGACACATCATTCTACGTTAAAAGCGAACTAGCCCCGCCATAACATTATACAACACTTTAGATTGTACCCTTATCTATTATTATAAGTGTATTCATCGAAACACTAGTGCACTCTGTGCAACTTTCGATGTTTTGTTCACCTCACTTCCTACTTGACTTTTAATTGGTATCCACAGGAGTTTCCAACATATTCCCTTATAACATAACTCTTTATGCTTTAAGATATGTCATCCTTTATGGATTTGGAAAATATATCCATAGTTCTCTACTAGACACTACGGACAAACTTAGCTCAAACATTTTGTGATTCGAACTTAATCACTTTCAAACGTTCTTTATTTGGATTACATATTATGCTAAGTTATCATCATGGTTTCTAAGATAGAACCTTTGTCTCAACATAGTGGATGGCGATCATCCTTTTCTTCCTTTCAACCATTGATGTTAAACTTAATGCTATTCCTAATTTGAGTTATTAAGGACTAGTTCCTTAATTAACTTCTATTCTGAAACACTTTTCAGAATCCCTTAAGGAATACTACATAATATCATAATACACCTATTATCAACTTCTACATCTTATAAATCATTATTTATAAGTATTTGTGCCTTTCATTCTTAACAAGCTTAAGAATTACTCCTATAAGCTCCCACTCAGAATATGTTCCTACATATTTGAGTTTGAGACTCATATTGCTCCCACTTAAAAATATGTCAATCACATATAGTTTTACGAAGACTTTCATAGCTCCCACTCAATTTTATGCAAATTGCATATATCCTTTACTATTTTGAACAACTTCAAAATCTTTTGATCATTTATCAAACTTGGAGATTTTCTATGAGATACTAGTACTTTACTAGTTTTAAATCTACTAGACATTTAGCACACATGAATCAAACTCATTTGAATCTGTCCAATACTTGAAAAATTGTGCTTTTGTCATGCACCCCTTTTTCCTACTATGGCTTTGCAGTCATTTGGGAAAATTCCAAGTAACCCCTTTACTTGTGAGATTCAAGAACGAATTGATTTCTAATCTCAAGGGAATTTTGCTTTTAGGATTTATCATAATTTAGTTTACCATTATTTCCTTTTTAGTTCGTAGGTATGTCATATTCCAAAAATCATGATAAGTGGTTCACAAATGTCTCCATACAAGATATGGATTTACATTTTGAATCCTACTTCATGTAGTGAAAAACAATAGTGGAGGGAAAAACACAATGATCAAAATCATTGATTCTTTCCTTCTGTGAAGAGAATCATTCAGGAACATTGTCTGTTGCGCTTCTCAACACTCTGATGCAGGGTTTTGAATCCTCATCATGTTTTACACTAATTTCCATTTGCTTAATAATTGAGAAACATCACTAGAAGTGAGCTTTCTCAAGAATGCACCAAAATTCAAGCAATACAAGTTTTGCTTTCCTTTTGGTTCCAGCTATGGATTTCGTATTCAAAGTTTCCAATGAATACTCTACAAGGACTTATTCGCTATTGTTTTGGTTATATCGAATAACCCCAAAACTTTCACGAATTCAAATGGTTTACTAATTCAAATTGAGTGCTAACTATTTCTAACTAATGGTCTCTACATATACACTACAACGATTTATTTGGTGCATTCTATTTAACCCCTTTTGATATCTAATATCACATTGTGATGCTTTGTATTTTGACCTTTCAAAATGCTCTGCAATTCACAATCACTTTTATGCCATTCTTATAAAGTTCGAATTTCATTACTATTGATCAAATCATAGCAATTAGATTCTCTTTTATCTTTGTACCCTTTTATCGATGAAACACTTTGATCAAATCAAATAATTTCATATTCATGTTTCCTTTGGTAAACTTACTTTACACATTTAAACAATCATTTAATGATAATTACCATTTTCGTTAAAACATAATACATCGGATATGTATTTACTTTTAACAATTCTTTAAACACTTTGTATTCAAGTAATACACGGTGTTCAAGTTATTTTGCCGAACTTATGCATGATTTATATGTGAAAAGAAATCAAATGACTTTCACATATTATCTGATAACTTTGAATTTAAACAATGGTTTCATTCATTAATGAAATATCATTAAATTGGGTATTTTAAACAAGGCATTTTAATGTTTTACAAATGTTCATGCATTATCAATTAGTTTCAAACAACAAGGATAATTCACACATAATCAAACAAGATATGAACACGAATAGAAATCATTCATAAAAGTGGAACAACTGTTTGTTACAAACTCATATGAATAACCGTATCACGAAGTGTGAGACACACTAAAGAACTTCACAATCTCTTGATTACATTAATCATCCTAAAACATAAACTAAGTGATAAATGTCGAGGGAGTGTGTCATCGGCCATCATCATCATGCTCGCCATCAACACGCAACGTCACCTCCTCTCCAGCAAGCACCTCTATGCAGAAGGACCTGTTTTCACCAAAACATAACAAGTATCAGATATAATTAACACTGCAATGTGTTTGCAATATTATAACATTTATAAAACTGTATATCAAATATATACCTTTGTCGTTGACGACCTGAGCGACATCTGTTTCAACCAACACATTCCTGAGATGTGTCATGAACCGGTGGAACTCCATTTCCGTGTCGCCCCTCATTACGCAAGTCCTGACCTGTGCTTGGTAGCTTGGTGGCAGCGACCACAACACAGGAGCATTTGCAAAACAGCCTGAAATCCAGACGTCCAGGAAGTATGATGGCCTCATGTACACATCATGCATGTGGTGCAAGTGGCTGTCCAGTGACGAGTTCTCCTCCATCTTAATGGAGAGGAAGTCTCCCATCAACTCATGCTCCCAAATGAGTGTTTGATCCACGAAATGTGTCCTAAGCTGTAGCATCACCGAACGAGGGTTGACATCACCCACGAAAGGCCACAGCTCGTCCACCATTCCGAAACGCATCACAACTGAAATTTAGGAGGCCATCTCCCGACGGAGATAGCGGTCTTTCCGCTCCTCTGGGGTCTCAAGGTCTGTGGACGGATCCAAATCCATCCCGTCGAGTATGTAGTCGACCATGTCGTTCTCGCTAAGGAGAACATGGAGACTGGCAACCCAAATGGAGAAGTTCGATCCATCTAATCTGAGCTTCTCTCCTTCTAACCATTCAATTGTCAACACGAAAGAGCCCATCTACATTTATAATTGCAAAAGGAATTTAGACTAAGTTTATAATTAAATGAGTTAATAATAACTCCACTCAGAAACACCTATCCCCAAAGAGGGTTCCTAGTGATAACACGACCCCTATCAGCCACATCTCCCCCGATCATCAAGGCCATCAATGTGGGTTCAAGGGTGGACGCTAAACGTCGGTCACATCATTCATGCGACTCGTTCTCGATCTTTCGACCATCCGCGTTCCGAGGCCATGTCTGTACATGCTAGGCTTGCCAACTCAACCTTAGTGTTTTCGCTGTGCAACATGGCTTGCACCCACTGTATGCGAACATAGATATGTCTGACACCCGATCATCACGGCCTGCCTCATACTGAAGAACTTTCTTGGTGGTGCACACTAAGGGGGAACACAATCGTTGGTAATTTTAACAGGGATCATCTTATTAGGCTACCGTCGAGTATCTAATACTAGCACACAATAAGACATACAAACAATAACATTGAATGTAAATGCTATGTGATATGGTCCTTCACGTCGTGATCTCGATCCGCCGTCACCGGGTTTCGGTGCCGTAGACACCAGGGTACCAGTGTCATTCCGGCGTGGTAGTTCGTCACCTCCGTGACTATCTACTACTACGTAACAAAAGGTAATCACTTTACCTTTGCCACAACCATATCACAAAGCAACGCCCTCCTGCAAAAAAAAGTTAGACGCCTCTACTTTATCTTTGCATGTTTTACGTGGCTGAATGGGCTTTCGCACAAGAACCGTTCTTACCTACGAACTTTCAGCACAACGCTGATCAAGTAGTTGTCTCTACTACACCCCTTTCGGGGCCCTCCGTTGCAAATGGTATACCAACTAATGCGAGAGAGACAGACACCCCCCTAAGCCACTTTATACGGTACAAGCCGCATGTCAAGCGTGGACCAGTCTTGTGAATGAACCCGTAAAGTCGGTTGGGGGCCGCATCATCAAGCATTACTGCGGTATACACAAGTACACGTGGGAGGGTAACAACTAAAAGATCAACGCCCACATACTACATCTCGTGTGTTCTACCCGTACTAGCATTACTACACATAGATCTAGCTCTGATTCCACTTTAGGGGTTCCGCGCATAAAAACAATAAATTTTACTCTACGCCCCTGAACCCCTGAAGCTGCCAGGACCTATCTATTAGTAATACAGTAATGGGAGGGGCTTTTCACGAACTTACCCTTGAAGACCGAAAAGCGTTGTCAACACTCAGGAGAGCGTGGTTGATGTAGACGAGCCGAAGCCGACCTCAAGGTCGTGATGAAGTCCTTGCGCTCCTTCTGGCTCCAACAACTTGAGTGCCTCAAGTGCGACACCTCGCGGGGAGTTACACACGTCCGGTGCCTGACGATGACTCCTGCTTCCCCGATCCAGCAGCAGTTGCGGAAGTAGAGCTCCTGGATCCGAATCCCGCAGCGCGACGGCGCTCCGCGGTGAAGATGTCTCTCACTCGCGCAGTCCAGACTTGGGACCACGGTCACGAGAAAGAGAGGGGGAGAGAGAAAATATCAATTAGAGGTCCTCCCAAAAGTGGGGAGACCTTTATTGATTATTTGTGTGTTTTTCTAGGCAAAATACCCCACATTATATAGGGGGAGGGGAGGTACTACCTCCCTCAAAGTCCCGTGGTGGGACTAAAGGAGAGGAGGGGGTGGGGGGAGGCGCCGCCGGCCACCACCTCATGGTCCCCACGTGGGGGGCTGGCCCAATAGGGCCGCCGGCCACCCCTTGGCCCTTCTCCCCTCTTGCCTTTCCCTAATGGGCCCTCTCTCCTCCGGGAATTGGCCCATTAAGCCTTTGACCATTAAATTGATTTTATCTTTATTAAATAATTATGAATAAATGATTAAATCAATATTTAACATTCATTCACACATTATCTAATCTCCGTGGCCATGGAACACCTTCCACCTCCACTCCGGACATCCTCCAGACTTTCTGAAACTCTTCCGGTTTTCTCCCTTCTTTTCTTCGGCGATTCTACTGATCATATAAACACTCTCTAAGCATCATCAAGCCCTTAAGCGTGATACCCCATTGTTCGGGAACACTCCAGACATGGTCGGGACACTCCCGCACCAATGATCCCAGAGGGACCTGGATGGCCATGTGACCCCTGTGCGTTCCATGAAGATCTTTCGTCGTTTGAACCGGGACAGTCGTGTCTTATTCCCTTTGTCATTCGATACTTCCATTGCCCGAGATCTGATCAATGACATCACCATGTCGTGTTCAATCTCGTTACTGAACAATGCTACTTAACTCGTTCCGACAAGTGATATCCCCGTGATCTAATCACACGCTGCGCAGCTATTGGAGATAACCTCTCCGAGTGGGCCCTTGAGTATCTTCCTGTCACATGGACAGACAAATCCCGCTCTTGACATATATTTCCTCTACGGTTTCCTATGAATACTTGAACACACCTTTATAACCAACGTTTTACCAGATGGCGTTTGATGCTATCTAAGCACTCTCGAGAGATAGTGATTGATATAGCCTCACGGTCTAAGGAATAGTCTACGAGGATCCATTTCTAATCATCGTAACTTGAACTTCGTGACATGATCGGGTCACGATGTTTAGGTTGGGTATTGGTTCATCATCTCATTCTCAGAATGAGATGACCTCATTTCCAACTGGCATAAATGCCACATGATCAGGAAACTTGATCATCTGTTGACCAATGAACCAGTGACTAGAGTTTCACTAGGAACCCCTGGTTGTTTGTATATCACACGTGTATTGATGTTTCCACTCAATACATATAGCATGATATAAAACTTAATCATAAACTATATGAAATGTGATAATAGTCCTTACTAATATTTGTCTCTAGGGCATATTTCCAACATAGGCCCCCGGAGGTAAAACTCTACTCCTGCTTGTTTGTTCTTGATTCATGGAGATTCGAAGGATTACCATGTCACTGAGATGGTGGTGGATGGGCAGATTGGATCTTGTGTATGCGTATGTGATGTCTACGCACTTCTATTGTTGTAGACAATTGTTGGGCCTCCAAGTGCAGAGGTTTGTAGAATAGCAGCAAGTTTTCCCTTAAGTGGATCACCCAAGGTTTATCGAACTCAGGGAGGAAGTGGTCAAAGGTATCCCCTCTCAAGCAACCCTGCAATCAAGATACAAGAAGTCTCTTGTGTCCCCAACACACCCAATACACTTGTCATGTGTATAGGTGCACTAGTTCGGTGAAGAGATAGTGAAATACAAGTGGTGTGGATATAAGATAACGGTGCTAGAAAATACTTTGATGGCGTGGAAGAGACTAAAGGCAAACAGAAATAAAGATGGCAGCAAGCAAACATGTAACAAATCTAGTTGCAAATGGTGTTTCAGTGCTTAGAAACAAGGCCTAGGGATCATACTTTTGCTAGTGGACACTCTCATATAAATATCTTCTCTTTATGATACTACCCTGAACTACTCTTCGGTTGGACACTCTAATCCATGGTAGGGCTATAACAGCACACCTCAAAGTCCGCCTTTCCCATCTAGATAACCCCACACTATCACCTTGAGATCTAGATGGTTCCAGCAAACTGCTACGTCCAAAACGTATCTACTTTCCCGAACACTTTTGCTATTGTTTCTCCTCTAAACTTGTATGATTTGGATGCAACTAACACGGACTGACGCTGTTTTCAGCAGAATTGCCTAGGTGTCTACTTTTTGTGCAGAAAATCAACTATGCCAAAAATCCTGGAAAATATGCCAAAAATCCTATTTCACCCGAAGACTCCAGGAGCCAGAATACGAGACGGAAAAGAGCCAGGGGGTGGCCACACCACCTGGTGGCGCGGGACAGGCCAGGCCGCGCCAGGGGGTGGTGTGGGCCCCCAGGCACCCCCTCGGTCTCCCTCTTCGCCTATAAGAAGCCTTCTGACCTAAAAACTCTGGGGTTCGACGTTTTTCCAGAAGGAGTTCCGCTCCGCCGCCAACACCAGATTCCACGGAACAGCACTAGAAACTCCGTTCTGGCACCCTGCCGGTACGGGGAATTGGAGGAGATCATCACCATCATCATCACCATCGCTTCTCCATCGACCATCCATGTTTCCGCCATCTATGAGTGAGTAATCCCCCGCTGTAGGCTATGGGGATGGTAGGGATTGGATGAGATCATTCATGTAACGGCATCAGATTGTTAGGGCATGGTGCCTAGTATCTTTTATTAGTGCTTTATGACTTTGTTACAACTTGTTATGCTTAATACTTTTCACTAGGGCCCGAGTGCCATGATTTCAGATCTAAACATGTTATTGATTCATTATGATAGTATTGTTTATGGTCTTATCTACAAGTTGTATACACACGTTGTTGTCCAGAACCAATGGCCCCGAAGTGACAAAATCGGGATAACCGGAGGGAATGGCTTTGATGTGAGGATGACATGTGTTCACGGAGTTTTAATTCTTTGCCCTAGTGCTCTATTAAAAGGAGCACCTTAATTGCCAGTAGTTCCCTTGAGACCCCGCTGCAAATGGTTTGGCATGTCAAAAGATGTTGTGCAAGTTCTCATTGCGAGAATGTATGACTATATATGGAACACATGCCTAGGATTATCTAGTACTTGGATGCTTTATCTTATTTATCTGCAATTGCCCTATTTTCTGATTGCTATGTGAATTGTCTTGTCCATGCAACATCCGTCCATCCATCCCTATGCCTACCGCACTCGAATCCTGCTGTTTACTGCTATTGTTACTGCTGTATTTACTTTACCATTGCTGCTACTTTACTATTGCTACTACAAAACTCTTGCCACTGATAAACTGCTGCGAAGATTGTTTCTAGGTGCAGCTGAATTGACAACTCAGTTTTTAAGGCTTATAAATATTCTTTGGCTTCCCTTGTGTCGAATCAATAAATTGGGTTTCACTTCCCTCCAAAATACTGCGACACACCCCCTATACTTGTGGGTCATCAAGACTATTTTCTGGCGCCGTTGCCGGGGAGCATAGCTTTATTTATCAAGTTCACTTGGATTCTCTATTGTTCGCTGCTATCCCTCCATCATGGGTAAGTCTCGTGATGGCAAGTTTCCTATTTTACCATCCACTACAAGAACAGGTACGGTTCTGAACACCTCTGCTGCTCTTGATTCACCATCTGTTATAAGTAAGCTCGTTACACCACCACATACACATGCTACACACACTGGTACTACTGCTGAATCTGAAACTTCAGATGCTTATGATGCTGCTTCTACTGTGCTTGATAAGAGTGGTTCATTAGGTCATTTCCTACATGCTACGATTGCTAGACCTATAGCTGGAAATACCGAAACTCCTAATGAAGACACTACCACACCTGTTAATTCACCCGAGTCTAGTGAAAGTTATGATATTGAAGATGGTTATGTTGAGATGACTGATGAATTTATTAAAGAATGTAAAAACACCCATGATAGGAGCGCTGCTAAGAGTCTCCTTGAGAGGCGTACTATTAGACCCAAATTGTCTCCTATTGCTAAGTTTGCTGCTTCTCCCATAAACATTATAGATGAAGATTACGATTTCTCTCTCGATCTATCTTACATAGCTATTGTCGAGAAAGAACCTTTTTGTGGGACTAAGAATGAAAGTGCGGTAGCACATATGAATGAACTTTCTACCATGAGTGGCTTGTTTTCTGATGATATAAAGATGCGTACTTACTTTGTTGCCAAGATTTTCCCCTTTTCACTGAAAGGAGAAGCTAAAACTTGGTTTAGTAATTTACCTCCTGGATCTATTGATAGCCCTGAGTGCTTGATTAGTACTTTCCTACAGAAATATTTTCCTCCTAGTGCTAGACATGCTATTTTGCAGGAACTTTTTGATTTTAAACAGGGAGAAAAAGAGGCATTGCCTGAATCTTGGGCAAGGTTTTGTGCTTTGATTCATGCACAAGCTGGAAGTCCATTACCTAAGAATGAGCTTCTTGATATATTTTATAATGGACTAACCGAAGAATCTAGGACATACCTAGATAGTTGTGCTGATTGTGTTTTTAGGAATAGGACTCCTAAGGAAGCTGAGGAATTAATGGCTAAAATAAGTAAGAATTATGAAGATTGGACTCCTCCTAAACAAGCTATACCTGAAGTAATTATACCTGAACCTTCTATTCCGGTGCCTATTCCAATATAAAAGAAGAGGGGAGTTATTGAATTAAATGATGAAGTGATGAAGGAAGCTAAGAAATGTCTTAAGGAGAAGGGAATTAAGGCTGCACATGTCAAGAATTTACCTCCTATAGAAGAATTATGTAAGCCTATTCCCTACTCACCCACTATTGAAGTACACTCTCTCCAACACTTTGATGAAGGTGATATCCCTTACTCTAAACCTTCTGGTCAATGCTTAGAAGAATTCGATATCTTTATTGTTAAGCAAGATAATTTTAATAAAAGGGTGCAAAATCATCTAATGGAAAACACTAGAGCTATTGTTGAGTTGAAAGATATTGTGGAAAGAACCTCTAACGGTGTTAAAATGATTGTTAAACACTTTCAAATGGTTCAAACTCAAATAGATCAACTTGTTAAAGTGCAAACCGACTTACTAGTTAATGCTGCTAAAGAAAAACATGCTTATGAAATTAGAACTAGAAGTGGAGCTACTACCCAGGATCCTCTATATTCTGAGGGGCATCCCAAAAGAATTGAGCAGGATTCTCAACAAGCTGAAAATAGTGGTTCTACTCGTATGAAAAGGAAAAGGAAACATAAAACTGTTGTAGAACCCTCCGAACCTGCTTTAGATCCTAATAGTATATCTATCTCTGATGCTGAAACTAAAAGTGGTAATGAAGAAAATGAAGCTCCCAACAAAGAGAAAATTGAGAAAGAACCTGAAAACCACACTAAGAATACTAAATACACCAAAGAAGATTTTATTGCTAAGAAACATGGTAGTGAAAGAGAACCTTGGGTCCAAAAACCTATGCCTTTCCCTGATAAGAAACACAAGTCAAAGGAAGATGAACACTATAATAAATTTTGTGAGTGGATGAAACCTTTATTCTTACAAATTCCTTTGACTGGTGCTATTAAATTGCCTCCTTACTCAAAGTATATGAAGGATATTGTCTCGAATAAAAGGAAGATCCCTAATGAAGAAATTTCTACTTTGCTTGCTAATTACTCCTTTAATGGTAAGGTTCCTAAGAAACTTGGAGACATAGGGATTCCGACTATCCCTTGCTCTATTAAGAATAGTTATGTTAGAACTGCTTTGTGTGATTTGGGAGCTGGAGTTAGTGTTATGCCTTTCTCTCTCTATAAGAGGCTTCAACTAGAAAAATTAATACCAACTGATATATCTTTGCAAATGGCTGATAAATCTACCACTATTCCTGTTGGTATATGTGAGGATGTACCTGTTCAAGTGGCTCATAATTGCTTGATATTAACTGATTTTGTTGTGCTTGAAATGCCTGAAGATGATAATATGTCTATTATTCTTGGGAGACCTTTTCTTAATATTGCAGGAGCTGTTATTAATTGTAATCAAGGAAAGGTGACTTTCAATGTGAATGACAAGGAACATACTATTTATTTCCCCAAGAATGTTGAAAGAACTTATGGTTTGAATTCAATTGAACATGTTGAGGGAATTCAAGTTGGAGAAATATATTGTCCCATACAAAGAGAAAAATTTGAAACTATTATGATTGGGACCATTGCTATCATGGTTGAGGTAACATAATCATTAGTGGAATACAATGTTTTGTCTCATATGGAATTGTTTTGGCAGCAAGACCTGATCAACCTTGTTAACAAAAGGATTTCATTGAACAAAACAATGTTTTCACTATGATTATTTTCATGTACTTCTATTCTATCCATTTTAGTTTTTTGCTTTCATTTAGTTTTCTTTTTGTTGATTAGTTGCTTGCATGTTAGAGTGTGCTTGCATCATGTTTCCAAAAAAATCTGTCTGTCAGAAAATCATTCTTCTATGCCTGAAAATGCCCCAAAATAAAGTATCTCGAAAAATTCCAGAAAATTCATATTAAATTTTTATGTGAAAAAGGGGCAGAGGAGTACCTGGGAGGTACCAGGGGGACCCACCAGGCAGGTACACCACCTGGTGGCGCGGCCTGCCCTGGGTGGCGCCATGCCCTAGTGTGGGCCACCCTGGGCCCCCCACTAACTCTCTCACCTGCCACTTTCTTCTCTCTCCCGAGTAAGCTCCAGTTCATTGCTCAAAATCGTGTTCTTGATGTGCTTGCTCTCGATTTTTTCGATCTCCTTGCTCAGCCCATCTTTTTTTCTGAAATTTGGAGCATTTCTTCCCTAGTATGTGACTCCTCTCCTTGTTCAAGTAGATTTGTGTTTGGTGGATTATATCTTGAGTATTTTGCTGCTGTCGGTGACAGGTTATGAGAGCTTGTAAGCTTGTTTGATGCTTAGATATATAGTGTTGATGCATGTTTAGGCCTCTTACAAGTCCCTATGAGTAGAATCCTTCATTATATTCACTTTGCAATCACTTGTTTAATAGGTGTTTAAATTTCAGAATACCAAGCATGAACAACCATACCTTTGGAGAGATATTTGAGAGTGATGCACCTAGGTGTTCGAGGCCCTCAAGATCGGCCTCTCAGTTTAGGCCATCATACAACAAAGATCTCATTGCAACTCTTATTGGTAATGAAAGGGATGATGGGGATGCTCACACATCCACTTTTCCTTGTTTTACTTTTTTACAAGCTGCAGATATTCTTGATGATTTCTTGCTACTGATTGAGAGGGTTGGTTTGACCTCATATATGCAAGATGAGAGTGAGCAATACGCTATGCTCACTAAAACCTTCGTTGAGAGCTTCACGTTTACTAACACATCCTATTAGTCGACTATCTCTTTCAAAATTTATAATTTGCCCTTCACCATGCCTTTGGAGAGATTTTGCAGTATTGTTGGTGTACGCATGACAGGGACCGTGAAGAAAATTCAAGGGCGACCCGCTAATTTGTTGGAGCTTTACCGAGGTGTGACCAATGATGATGACCGCGTGGCGCAGCACGGAAAGATAAGAAATATCCAACTCCCTGCTCTTAGATACTTTGCATATTATCTTGCTACTAGCATACTTGGTAGAGAGAACACAATTAATATCTCCAACTATCATTTAGCTTTCCTTGCTGCTGCGCTTAACAATGATACTCGGTACAATCTTGGCTCGCTTATCGCTCGCCGCCTAGCTACTAGGGGCCTATCTATGGGGGAACCAGTGCCTCGCGTATAGTCAATGCATTAGGTCCTTTAGTTGATCCCAATGATGCTATACTGGCACCACAGAGGATTGACCTTGTTGCTATGAAAAGTCATCACTTTGTCACCGCTACTTCTGATTTAAACAGTCTAGTATATAGGATGCTTTTCGCTAACGGGGATGAAAGGGAGATCCTTTTGCCACAGCCTTCTTTGTTTAGTATTCACAGGAGACCGTGGTTGCGCTCCGAGGAGGAGGTGGACGAGTATCTTCGCTTGCTGGGTTTCCACGAGCAGCACCAGGAGGATGTGCCCTCCTATGATTACTCCGCACATTACAGAGGGACGTACTCGAGCTCGCATCACGACGAGGGGACCTCTTCGTCATACCACGGTGACACTTCATCCTGGCCAGCTTAGGATTGATACCCACTTAGGCCAAAAGCCTAAGCTTGGGGGGAGGTACGCCGACACCGCACTCATCTCCATATCATTTTGCGTCGGTACTTTGCATATTCATGTTTTGTTCTCTTTTTAGTTTTCATTCTTTCTTTGATTTTGCTTTCTAAAAAAACACAAAATACCAAAAATATTTCTGTTGTTTCTCTTTGGTTTGCTTCTTCTTTTTGCCTTGGTTTGTTTTTCCCTTTTTGCTTTGTTTGAACTATTCGAAAAACCCAAAAAGATTTTGCTTTGCTTGTTTTCCTCTTTGGTTCTTGTTTTTAAAAACTGAAAACACCAAAAATATTTGTCGTTCTTCTTTGGTTTTGTGAGTTTGCTACAGGGCTCATCAGTCATCAGTGGATATTGGTTTCATATTATTATTCAAGCCACACAAGTGAAGAGCAATAATGAGGATTCATGACAACTTGAGGCATGGTAAGAGGCTGGTAACGAACTCTATTTGTTTTCATTTTTGTACATATACTCATCACTGTGGGCATGCTTAGTCCGTTCATGTAGGGTGTATGTTATCTTTGGATGCTTAGTAGTTCTTGCTTTCGTATGATTAGTTCCATCTTTCTAATAGTTTGTAGCATGTCTTAGGAATGTTTGCTTGCATTACTCTATTCATAACTTGGTATGACACCGTGGTATCCTCCTTTGAATGTTTCATTTGAATTGATTTGGCACATGCTCACTAATGCACATGACTGTAATAATCAGTTAAGCCTTGATGAATTATTTTGCCTTGAGGATCTTGAATCACTTTCATCCCATGATTAGTCCTGTTTTGTTGCAAGCATGATTATGACAGCTATTGCTCTCTCATTTGTCTCTCCCTTACTATTGCTAGCCTTCACTTACACTGAGTTTTACTCAAGTTTCCAACTCCCTAAACCAAATATTTCCAAAGTGTCCACCATACCTACCCATTAGCATCATTTGCTACTTCCGTGCATATTCAATATGCCTTGTTTTCTTCCGAATAAAATGTTTGCTTGTTATGAGAAAGTTAGTTAGTAAAGCTCTCACGAACTTGATGGCACACTTTATTTTTTCGCACTTAATAAACCTGAACCATTGTGATTGTCCATGAAAGTTATATGCTTGCAAATTATAGGCTGGGGAATAGCAGAACCGTGCTATCACAGGGAACGCTTTCAACACTTGTAAATATATACCCAGTTGATACCTTGCTCTTTTGTTTGCAGATGTCGTCAGTGTGAAATAAAAGGGGAGCTTGTAAGTCCATGGAGTTATGTATGTGTGTTAGAGGAACGCCTGGGCTGCTGGTCTAATCCTTGCTGACATGGTGGAAACCTGCAGCGTAACCATAATGATATCTATTAAGCATTTTTCTTATATAAAAAAAGAGAGATAGCTACTGAGAAAAAGAAAAAAAGAGATTTATGAAAAGAGGAAAGAGAGAAAAAAGCACCATTTTCCCATGGTAAATAAGAAGATTGCTGAGATACTCATTGTCTGCTTGCCTTGTCATTTTGGTATGGGGATTCTTCCGTATCATCGGGCAAGGGGTACCCCGTTGGCGGTTCTCTATGATACGCACATATTTACGATGACAAGAACTTACCGGTAACTAAAGTTGAGTAGCATGAGGAGTGACCCTCGTACTCAAGGGACATGGGATTTTTAGTTTATAGTATGTCAAGCATATAACTGAGATTGGACCTCACTTTCACCTTAACCACATTAAATATGCTTATGGTAGGGGCAATGAGAGCTCAAAGCTAATGAGTAACATACTTTCAGTATTTGGAAGCCTTTTAAAATTATTCAAAACCTTTTCCTTTACTTGTTGAGTCTCCACGCATTCTCCGAGCACCTTCTTGAGAGCATAGTTGTCATTCTTTGTGCTTGTCCCATTACTTGATTATATGTGTTATGACTAGCATCTTTGATATCTTTACTTCTACTCATCACTTGAACTTCAGAGGTGCCTTGACATTCATAATCAAAGGCAAGCAAGATACCACTCTATCATACCTTTTTATGAGCATTGTAATGTTGCTTATGTTTATGCTTCATGCTACTTATTATTTTTGAGTTGGAATCTCTTCATAGCTTGCAATGCCTATTAAGTAAACTTAGTTGCATACTCTTTATTATGAACTGTCTAAATAGTTGATCACATTGTTGAGAATATTTACATCATATGAAGCGTGTTCGTGAAAGTTCTTTTATCGCACTCAGTTTTCAACTGAATTGCTTGAGGACAAGCAATAAGCTAAGCTCGGGGGGAGTTGATACGTCCAAAACGTATCTACTTTCCCGAACACTTTTGCTATTGTTTCTCCTCTAAACTTGTGTGATTTCGATGCAACTAACACGGACTGACGTTGTTTTCAGCAGAATTGCCTTGGTGTCTACCTTTTGTGTAGAAAATCAACTATCAGGAAAAATCCCGGAAAATATGCCAAAAATCCTATTTCACCCGAAGACTCCAGGAGCCAGAATACGAGACGGAGAAGAGCCAGGGGTGGCCACACCACTCGGTGGCACGGGCCAGGCCAGGTCGCGCCAGGGGGTGGTGTGGGCCCCCTAGGCACCCCCTCGGTCTCCCTCTTCACATATAAGAAGCCTTCTAACCTAAAAACTCTAGGGGGTTTGATGTTTTTCCAGAAGGAGTTCCGCTCCGTCGCCACCACCAGATTCCACGAAATAGCACCAGAAACTCCGTTCTGGCACCCTGCCGGGACGGGGAATTGGAGGAGATCATCGCCATCATCATCACCATCGCTTCTCCATCGACCATCCATGTTTCCCCCATGTATGAGTGAGTAATCCCCCGCTGTAGGCTATGGGGATGGTAGGGATTGGATGAGATCGTTCATGTAATGGCATCAGATTGTTAGGGCATGGTGCCTAGTATCTTTTTTTAGTGCTTTATGACTTTGTTGCGACTTGTTATGCTTAATGCTTGTCACTAGGGCCCGAGTGCCATGATTTCAGATCTGAACATGTTATTGATTCATTATGATAGTATTGTTTATGGTCTTATCTACAAGTTGTATACACACGTTGTTGTCCGGAACCAATGGCCCCGAAGTGACAGAAATCGGGATAACCGGAGGGAATGGCTTTGATGTGAGGATCACATGTGTTCACGGAGTGTTAATGCTTTGCTCCGGTGCTCTATTAAAAGGAGCACATTAATTGCCAGTAGTTCCCTTGAGGCCTCGCTGCAAACGGGCTGGCAGGACAAAAGATGTTGTGCAAGTTCTCATTGCGAGCACGTATGACTATATATGGAATACATGCCTAGGATTATCTAGTACTTGGATGCTTTATCTTATTTATCTGCAATTAGCCTATGTTCTGATTGCTAGGTGAATTGTCTTGTCCATGCAACATCCGCCCATCCATCTCTATGCCTACCGCACTCGAATCCTACTGTTTACTGCTATTGTTACTGTTGTGTTTACTTTACCATTGCTCCTACTTTACTATTGCTACTACAAAATTGTTGCTACTGATAAACTGCTGTGAGCAAGATTGTTTCCAGGTGCAGCTGAATTGACAACTCAGTTGTTAATGCTTATAAATATTCTTTGGCTCCCCTTGTGTCGAATCAATAAATTGGGTTTTACTTCCCTCGAAAATACTGCGATACACCCCCTATACTTGTGGGTCATCACAAACACCACAATTTTATAGAAACATCCAACTCTAAATATAACTCATAACAAGTATTTGTAATCTCTAGCCTAAGTGCCACCATGGTGTGCACGCTGTCACTTTCACACACATGGGGAGAGCAGAGATCTATTAAAGCACTTGAGTAGCAAGGTAGATCTACTTGATTACAAAGCTCATGATCACAATATGATCATGCAGAAAGAGAGAGAGTTGAACACATAGAAATCGATAGAACCCTTAGCCTCGAGAGAGAACTACTCCCTCATCATCATGGGAATCAGCAACGGCGATGGAGATGGTGGTGGAGATCGATAGAAATGGCTCCGGGGGAACTTCCCCGTCTCGGCAGGGTGCCGGAACAGAGACTTTCTGTCCCACGAATGTCCCCTTCGGTGGCGGCGGCGCTGCGGAACTTTCGTTGGCTGGAGGCTGCAAATTCATGGGTGGAGGTGTCTCCCACGAATTAGGTTTCCTCCCTTTATATAGCTTCTCGGATTCCTATCACCCATCTTGGGCTGCAGTAAATCGGGCCTATCGGGCCCGTCCGAACTCAGAATCAGCTAAATTTTATGTACAGAACGTTTGTCGCAAAATTTCTAACAACTTTGTAGCTGAAGAGTTTTCTGTTTGACGCCGTCTTCGATCTGAAACGTGACCATCTTCAAAAAGAGTTTTGAGACAGATTTCTAGAAAATCCCAATTTGATTTCAACAAGGTTTCCACTTGTAAAATTGGTAATTCCTATATATCAAAGTGTAAAACAAGAACATTGTGCACTTTTGCAACAATTAGTAGGTTAGTTCAAATAAATCATAAACTTTATATAAAAAAGAGTATCAAAAGCATATTATTAGCATAAAACCATCAAAAAATAGAGATACGTTATGGACGTATCAGTATGCTACGGGTATTGTCTAGATCTTTTGTCACTATAAGAAATGTGTTGACTAGTGACCTTTTCTTACCGACCCTGAGTTTTTTGGTCATAGATCTAAGACCATTTCGAATCAACTAGTCGTAGACCACTTGGAGGGTACAAACCCTAAAAAACTACGAGCTTTTTTGTCAGGAAGGTCATAACTTACTTACATCAATTGGTCATAACATAGACATAACTGGTCTATGAACTTAATTTTTGGTGAATACGACCAATTTAAATGGTCGTGGGTGTTATTCCTGATTACATAGGAAAGAATGAAAAATGACTTTTTTTACTACGAAAAGGAAAACTTCATGAGACAATATTTGTGTGTCATGCCAAGAGACATTTGTGTGCAAAATATGAGCTAATTTAGATGAACTCCGCAATGGAAAATGCCAAAATCCTTCTAAATCCTTCTCCGATATTTTTCCAAATTGCCAAAACCTTTGTGAAATTTTCGTAAGTGCCAAAGTCTCCACGCCTTTGCCTCCCGCCTTTACCTCCCGCCTCCTCCCTTCAAATTTCGAAAATAGGGAAAAATGAAAAAGACCGAAATACCCCACGAAAATAGAAAAAGAAAGAGAGAATTCCTTATTTGACACTAGTTAAAAATTTGATTCCTTATTTGACATTGGAAATTTTTTGCTTCCCTATTTGACCTCATATCGAGTTTTCTTTCCTTATATGACATCACCGTCGGTTCTGTTATGCAATTCTGTTAATTTTTCTTTGCTTGGACCAAAATGCCCTTTCCAAGTATCTATATGTGCAACGCAGGAAAAAAAAAGCTAGACTAATGGCGTAGATCGTTGCTAAACGGCAGGACTCCGATGCGTGCTAGACTGCTCAGCTGCAGGGTTGGGTGCGAGTAGCGATGGGACGCTTGGCGAGGATATCTGCCGTGCGACCGTCCGCCTGTTGTCATATGTTTTTTCACATGCAGATCTCTGGTTAACTCTTAATGCACGTACACCAATTGACCAATTAACAACATTAAAAACTACCGGTACATTCGGTGGCCGACTGGAGAGGGTGCCGTGCAACTGGAGATGTAAAATATGTTGGTGGAGGGTGTCGTGCAACTGGAGACCGGAATAACTAATAACTAGACAATACTTTCTTTTGCAAACTAATAACTAGACAATTCTATTTGTGAACCGATTTATTTCGCTGAGACTTTGAGAAATGAGCGCTAGGTAGTTTTTAAGCGAGAAGCCAACGTGCAATAGTTTAACTAGGCGAGAAGCCAACATGATACATCACATGCACTGTAGCATGCTGTATCGTGGCAGCCTCATCCTGATGCTATTCTCGGCCGCCCGGCTAGCTACATTTATGAGCATAGCAATATACATGTACCATTCATTATCTAATGCCATATACGAGCACATAGCGGATGCTATATACATGTCATCACATTTAAAAATATATATGGCACATACATGTCCAATTTTGGTCACACAATATGCCAAGGGCAAAAGCGTCTTTTCAAGACCCTACTTAACACCGTTAGTGCTCAAATGAACTAGAATGTCATATAAGGAAAGAAAATTTGACATGGTGTCAAATAAGGAAGAAAACATTTTTCGGTGTCAAATAAGGAATCGAATTTTTAACTAGTGTCAAATAAGGAATTTTCTCAAAAAGAAATGGGCATTTTGGACAATCCGACCATCCCCATCCACTCACATCTCATCCCCACCATCCCCACCTACCGGTAGAACCCTCTACTGCCTCGCCGCCCTCCCCCTCATCCCCCGCCACCGTCGAGATCGCTAGATAGCTGCGCGACTACCACCTCCCCCTGATCCCCCGTCTCCCACCACAAAGGGGTCACCGGGACACGACACCCATCGCCTCTCCCCCTTCCATTCACAGAGCCACCACACGTCATGTTGGATCTGGAGAGCAGGCCGAGTCCTACGACCGGTGCTTCTAGCGCCGGAGCAGCGTGAGGCCTAGCTGCCTCCCTCCCTCCTCATCCGTGCCTCCCTCCCCTCACCCAAAACCCGCATAAGCCGAAGATACGCGCGTGCGGCGCCCGCAATGCGTGCTCGAATGAAACGTTGACAACGATGACCCCTGCGACGCGTGCGCACCTGCGAGATCGGACAAAACGGCGACGGTGTTCAGGAGCTCGGACCAGGAACCGACGGCAGGCATGGTGAGCTTCCCCTCTCCTCCCGCCTCTCTGCGCGGCCCCTTCCGCTCCTGGCGGCGGTGTGTTGCGCCCGCCCGTGAGGCATCGTGGCAGCGGCAGCACTCGCACAGGTCTCAGTGGCGGTGGCGACTGCGGAGGGGTCAGGCGGTGCATGGGGAGGCGAGCGGCGGGACCTGGCGTTGCGGCTACGGATGGGGAGCGTCCTGGAGGATGGCCTCTCCTACAAGGAGAGCTTCATCGTACGCTCCTATGAGGTCGGCATCAATAAGACCACCATCGCCGAGACCATCGCCAACCTCCTCCAGGTACATGCCCCACTCCTCTATTCTGTGCCACAATTAGTCTTTACTATTCTTTGAACATCTGCAGTTTTCAGTTCATGTCAAAATGATAGAGATAAGCAAGGATCCTTTTCAATTATATGACAATAAGGTAGTATGCATTTGTAGATAACAAATTGTGTTCGTGGTATATTTTCTGATCTTAGCTGGTACAGTTTGTTGGTATAGGTTTCATTGCCATCGTCTGGTTCGTGGTATAATGACTTTTGTCGTGTACATTAGCTTGATCCGAGACTATGGGTGGTATCATGTGGATCCAAGACATACACAATAAGTACCACTGTACCAGTACATAATCTGTGGTGCGTACTCACGGGCAAGCGCCGTCAAAATGTGATGGTCTTAGCAAACTATCTGTTAGGATTCTTTCTCGATTATTATGTCCACTTTTTATGCTGCTTGTGGATGGTAGCCATCATAACTTTAAGTAGTGTCTGAATCTTTCTCTTTGAACTAGAGTAGAGCATAACACTTTTGCTTTCATTTGTATGTACACTGAATTCTTAACTTTTTTTTGTACACAAAACATGTTTAGGGGCAAAGCGATGCTCATACCTCGGACCAAGACCAGGAGGGAGTTTAGGCAGCGGCCTGTGAAACTTGTCTGGCCGCTGCCCCTGGCGGGAGTGCATGGCGTACTCACGGGCAAGCGTCGTCAAAGATTGTTGTAGTCATGTCATGTGGAGGTTTTATGGCACAAGCTATTCTAGGGATCGATGATTTTACCATCTTGATAGTACTTGGGCGAATTTTTTGTATTCTTTTATGCTCTTTTTTTGATATTTGCTTCAAGCTAATTATTTGCTTACGCTACAAATACCTATATTGTAGTTTTGTTCGTGATAAATGCAAACTTGTTTAGGCTGTTGTGTTTTGGGTTATTGTGTTGTTTGGTTGCTCTATTTAGGTGGATAAAAACATGTCTGGTAGGTTAATGCTATGTATATGCTTCTATTCCTGATCTGTATTATATTTAGAACTGGCATGAGGCCACCGACAACCGCAAGATCTGGCGAGGGATGGAGGGACGGAGGAGACGGTGGCCGCTTCCTTCGCCGTTGCTAGGCTCCTCGCGCCGGTGGCCTCAAGATCCAGCGCCGCCCTCCTTCCACGCGTCCTCGATCCCACGTCAGGCCACATCTCCGTCGCAGCTGCCCGTCCACTGGGACCACCTCGCCTCCCGCCATGACGCAGGTCCTACTTCTCCCCTCCAATTACTCCTCCTCTTCGATCTGCTCCAGCTACCTAGCCTTTTAATGCTCTAGCAGTAGTATATGTGTAATTATTTTGAAATGTGCATGCTGGGAGGAACATATGACTATGTTATTTAGTATATGTGTAATTATATTGTTAGTATTCATTAAATTCATGTTTAAGTAAGATCTGCAGTTTCATATAAGTGTTTTCTCTTAACACACGGTCACACACTTAGACACAGAGCACTTGTAAATGTGCCAATTTCACAAAGTTTTCAGATATATTATGAACACAGATATGGATGCCCTGCCCTGCTGGACACTTGAAAAAAGAGTTTTTCTTTTTTGGAAGGTGGTGTTTGATGACCCACAAGTATAGGGGGTGTATCGCAGTATTTTCGATAAGTAAGAGTGTCGAACCTAATGAGGAGCAGAAGGTGTTGGCGAATGGCTTAGAGCAGGAATTCTCTGTAAATACTTAGTAAACGGATTTTTAGGGTTTTTTGATAATGCAAGTAAATAAAGTACAAGTGAATAAAAGACAATAAGAATAATTGCAGCAAGTGGCCCAATCCTTTGTTTAGCAAAGGACAAGCCGGTTGTATTACTTAAGATGACTAAACATTCTCGAGGACACATGGGAATATCGTCAAGTGCTTTCGCTTCATATAGTTGATTAATCTTCTTTAGTTTGCTAAGTGTTGTGTGGGTGAACCTGTGCTAATGTACCGACCTTCCTAGGACTAATACATACTTGTGATTATACATCTTGCAAGCATCCGCAAGTACAAGAAAGTAATTAAGGTAGAAACCTAAACACAGTTTTAAACTCTAAGACCCTGACGTTCCTTGTGCAATGGTTTCCTAACGGGGGTTCAGGTTTCTATCACTCCGGCAACCCCTACGATTAGTAGCCAAATACACAATGCATTCCCCTAGGCCCATATAGGTGAAGTTTCATGTAGTCGACGTTCACATGACACCACTAGAAGAAGTACACCACAACTTAAATATCAAACTATTGAATCTTTCTCAACACAATTCCACTACTAACAACATGACTTCTCCCATGTCCTCAAGAACAAAACGAACTACTCACAAGACATCATATGGATCAAGATCAGAGATGATATAATGATATGTAACAATCTGAACATAAACGATAATTCAATGGTTCACTCAATAGCATCAACTACAAGGAGTAATCAACACCAGGAAAGTTTCCCCTAAGAACTATGCAAGACTCAACCCAATTGTTACAGCGGTATGAAGTGGTGATGATGGTGCTAGTGGAGATGATGGTGGTGATGATGATGAACCCGATGAAGTCCAACTTGATGGTGGTGTTGATGGCGACGATCTCCCCTCTCCGGGAAGGAATTCCCCCAGCAGAATTTTGTCTACCAGAGAGATCTTTCTCTCTCGGTGTTTTCCGCCCCACAGAGGCAGCGGAATCTTTCTGTGGTCGTTCCCCCGAGTCTTAGGGTTTTGGGAGGATAATATACGCTAGTGGAGAGAGCCTGGAGTGGACCAGGGCGGCCACACCACCTGGTGGCGTGGCCTGGGGTGGCCCGCGCCAGGGGGTGGTGTGGCCCCCCTAGCCCATCTCCACTTCCCCTTCTGGCATTCTTCGTCTTCTGGAAAAATAGGATTTTCCATGTATTTTCCCGGATTTTCTGATCTTCGCGAATTTTGCCTCCAAACAACACCTTTTCCATCAGAATCCTAACTGCAGCGGTCCATGCTCCAGAAGTCATCAACCATGCAAAAATAGATGAAATAACATAAGTATCATCTCTTAATATGAAATATATCAATGAATAACAGTAAATTATGATATAGAATAGTGATGCAACATGGACGTATCAACTCCCCCCAAGCTTAGACTTCGCTTGTCCCTAAGCGAAACTGAACTCAATAAACATGACCTCGGGTTTATGGAGTGAAGGGTCGATAAAAGAATACGAACAAGAAGCATCACATTCATCAATACATAAGACATAATAGAAGACACCTCACTATTATATAACTTAACTTGCAATAAGTAAAGGAAACACAATAAAGATGCATAAAGTAAATCATACTTGGTAATGGCAAACTTAGCTCTTGGTCGAAGAATAGTTGACAATTTGCTAGAGTTTACAAATAACTGATTTTCAATGATAGCTTTCAAAGTAGTATACACTAAGATAAGAGCAATGTGCAAAACAAGGAACATAAGGGACATGATTGGATAAATCATCATATGAATGACTAAAACACAACAACTCAAAATACTTGTTGAGGTATAAGAGAATAGGTTTACTGACTCAACTAAAAAGTAAAGGAAAGGCCTTTCGAAGAGGGAAGCAAGGATTTCAAGTTTCATAAAGAGCTTGCAAAAATTATGGTACTTATTAGTTTTCATCTCTCATTGCTCCTATCATAAGCATCTTTAGGCGTTTAAGGTTAAAGTGATCAAATATGAGGATATGCTTGACAAGTTGTAAGTTGAAAATCTCATGTCCTTGAATACGAGGGCCGCTCCTCATGCTACTCTAGTTTAGTCACCGGTAAGTTCTTATCATAGTAAGTACATGTGTATCCTGGAGAACCACCAATGGGGTACCCCTTGCCGGATGATACGGAAGAATCCCCATATCAAAATGACAAGGCAAGCAGACAACAAGCATCTCAGCAATCTTCTTATTTACCGTGGGAATATGGTGCTTTTTTCTTTCTTTCCTCTTTTCTCATCTCCTTTTTTTTTGTCTTTTTCACTTTTTCTCAATCTCTATCTCTTTTTTTATAAGAAGAATGCTTCATAGATGCTCGTTATGGTTACGCTGCAGGTTTCCACCATGAAAGTATGGATTAGATCGGCGGCCCAGGCGTTTCTCTAACACACATACATAACTCCATGGACTTACAAGCTCCCCTTTCATTTCACACCAACGACATCCATAGACAAAAGAACATGATATCAACTAGGTAGAAAGTACCGGTGCAATGTTGAAAGCGTTCCCCATGACAGCATGGTTCTGCTAATTCACAACTTACAAAGCGCAAGCATATACGCAACATAGATGTGCACAATGGTTCAAGTTTATTAAATGCAAGAAAGTAAATTGTGCCATCAAGTTCGTGAGAGCTTTAATCACTAATTTTCACATAAAAAGTTTAATTCGGAAGGTAGACAAAAACATGAATTTACTTGGAATAGCAATAATGCTAATAGGTAGGTATGGTGGACACAAATGGCATAGGTTTTGGTTTAAGGAGTGGATGCATGAGAAGCATTCCCTCTCGGTACAGGTTTTTGGCTAGCAAGGCTGGGTAGCAAGCATAAGAGTTGAAGGAAACAAACAATAATACAAGTGACAAAAACAAACATGCAGTCTTCCTTGGAAGCACAAAAGATCTTAACTAGAGAATACTAAACTTATGAGCACATCAAGAAAGAAAGATGATGAAATTATATTTCTTTTAAGAGTACTTTTATCTTTTTCATTCAATTCTCAAAATAGTGTTGCTACTGACCGAGCCAGGTTTGCCAAAACAAACTAAATTAACTCCATGATCCCAAAGTGATACCAATACTAATGACAAGATCAATCATATAACCATGAATTAAAAACTAATATAAGATATGCAAAAGAGTAAATGATAGAACTTCTCATTAATATTCCATAACGGCAACTCACACCAAGGGATACATAGATATCTAACGAGAGGGGGGACACTTCCATAATGCAAACCATCCTACATGATAACTTCTCTATTCATGATATGACTCTACTAAAAAGGTAAAAAGATAGAAGATAGTGATATGATATCGCGGCACTCCCCCAAGCTTGGAACAAACCAAGGGGATGCCAAAACCTGATGACGAATTACTCCATCGGTGGTGGTGGTATTCTATCGATGAGCTTTTTGATTAGTTTCCCCAAGTCCTCAATCTCGAAGGTGAGAGTACGAATCAACTCCAAGTTTTCCTCAATGCGGCTCATGATCATGTCGGGTTGCGAATTCCAGCTCTTGCGATTCTTTCCCCACTCTTCCTCCTTGAAGTCTTGTTTTCCTACATGGTTAGAACAAGGCATATCCGAATTGGAGGGTTGATGACCCACAAGTATAGGGGTGTATCGCAGTATTTTCGAGGGAAGTGAAACCCAATTAATTGATTCGACACAACGGGAGCCAAAGAATCTTACTCACAATAGTTTATCAGTAGCAACAGTTTTTTAGTAGCAATAGTAAAGTAGTAGCAGTAGTAAAGTAAAGACAGCAGTAACAATAGCAGCAAACAGTAGGATTCGAGTACGGTAGGCATAGGGATGGATGGACGGGCGTTGCATGGACAAGAAAATTCATATAGCAATAATAACATAGGGCAATTGCAGATAAATAAGATAAAGCATCCAAGTACTAGATAATCCTAGGCATGTGTTCCATATATAGTCATAGTGCTCACAATGAGTACTTGCACAACATCTTTTGTCCTGCCAGCCCGTTTGCAGCGGGGCCTCAAGGGAACTACTGGCAATTAAAGTGCTCATTTTAATAGAGCAGCGGAGCAAAGCATTAACACTCCGTGAACACGTGTAATCCTCACATCAAAGTCATTCCCTCTGGTTATCCCGATTTCTATCACTTCGGGGCCATTGGTTCCGGACAATAATGTGTGTATACAACTTGCATGTAAGACCATAAACAATACTATCATAATGAATCAATAACATGTTTAGATCTGAAATCATGGCACTCGGGCCCTAGTGACAAGCATTAAGCATAACAAGTCGCAACAAAGTCATAAAGCACTAATAGAAGATACTAGGCACCATGCCCTAACAATCCGATGCCATTACATGAACGATCTCATCCAATCCCTACCATCCCCATAGCCTACAGCGGGGGATTACTCACTCATAGATGGGGGAAACATGGATGGTCGATGGAGAAGCGATGGTGATGATGATGGCAATGATCTCCTCCAATTCCCTGTCCCGGCAGGGTGCCAGAACGGAGTTTCTGGTGCTGTTTCGTGGAATCTGGTGGTGGCGGCGGAGCGGAAGTCCTTCTAGAAAAATATCGACCCCCCTCCCTGAGTTTTTAGGTCAGAAGACATCTTATAGGCGAAGAGGGAGACCGAGGGGGTGTTTGGGGCGGCCAGACCACCCCCTGGCGCGGCCAGGTGGTGTGGCCTGGGCCCAGCCCCCCTCCGTCTCGTATTTTGGCTCTAGGAGTCTTCTGGTGAAATATTATTTTTGGCATATCTTTCAGGATTTTTCCTGATAGTTGATTTTCTACACAAAAACTAGACACCAAGGCAATTCTGCTGAAAACAGCGTCATTCTGTGTTAGTTGCATCCAAATCACACAATTTTAGAGGAGAAACAATAGCAAAAGTGTTCGGGAAAGTAGATACGTTTTGGACGTATCAACTCCCCCCAAGCTTAGCTTATTGCTTATCCTCAAGCAATTCAGTTGAAGACTGATTGCGATAAAAGAAACTTTCACGAACACATTTTCTTCATATGATGTATATATTCTGAGCATGTGATCAACTACTTAGACAATTCAAAATTAAGAGTATGCAACTAAGTTTACTTAATAGGCATTGCAAGCTATGAAGAGATTCCAACTTAAAAATAATAAATAGATGCAGTATAAATATAAGCAACATTACAATGCTCATAACAAGGTATGAAAGAGTGGTATCTCGCTTTCCTTTGATTATGAATGCCAAGGCACCTCTAAAGTTCAGGTGAAGACTAGAAGTAAAGATGTCAAAGATACAAGCATCAAAGTCATAACACAAATAATCAAGTAATGAGACAGGCACAAGAATGACAACTATGCTCTCAAGGAAATGCTCGTAGAATAAGTGGATACTCAACAAGGAAATGAAAAGGTTTTGAATAGTTTGAAAGGCTTCCAAATGCTAAAAGTATGGTACTCATTCGCTTTGAGCTCTCATTGCCCCTATCATAAGCACCTTTAATATGGTTAAGGTGAAAGTGAGGTCCAATCTGAGTTATATGCTTGACAGACTATAAACTGGAAATCCCATGTCCCTTGAGTACGAGGGCCGCTCCTCATGCTACTCAACTTTAGTTACCGGTAAGTTCTTGTCATCGTAAATACGTGCGTATCATAGAGAACTGCCAACGGGGTACCCCTTGCCTGATGATACAGAAGAATCCCCATATCAAAATAACAAGGCAAGCAGACAATGAGTATCTCAGCAATCTTCTTATTTACCATGGGAAAATGGTGCTTTTTTCTCTCTTTTCTCTTTTCTCAAATCTCTTTTTTATTTTCTTTTTCTCAATAGCTATCTCTCTCTTTTTTTATAAGAAGAATGCATCATAGATATCATTATGGTTACGCTGCAGGTTTCCACCATGTCGGCATGAATTAGACCAGCGGCCCAGGCGTTTCTCTAACACACATACATAACTCCATGAACTTACAAGCTCCCCTTTTATTTCACACCGACGACATCCGCAAAAAAAAGAGCATGGTATGAATTGGTTATATATTTACAGGTGTTGAAAGCGTTCCCCGTGACAGCACGGTTCTGCTAATCCCTAGCCTATAATTTGCAAGCATATAACTTTCATGGACAGTCACAATGGTTCAGGTTTATTAAGTGCAGGAAAATAAAGTGTGCCATCAAGTTCTGAGAGCTTTACTAACTAACTTTCTCATAACAAGCAAACATTTTATTCGGAAGAAAACAAGGCATATTGGATATGCACGGAAATAGAAAATGATGCTAATAGGTAGGTATGGTGGACACTTTGGAAAAATTTGGTTTTAGGGAGTTGCAAACATGAGTAAAACATACTCAGTGTAAGTGAAGGCTAGCAATAGTAAGGGAGCGACAAACGAGCGAGCAATAGCTGTCATAATCATGCTTGCAACAAAACAGGACAAATCATGGCATGAAAGTGATTCAAGACCCTCAAGGCAAAATAATTCATCGAGGCTTAACTGATTATTTCAGTCATATGCATGCATGAGCATGTGCCAAGTCAATTCAAATGAAACATTCAGAGGAGCATACCACGGTGTCATACCAAGTTATGAATAGAGTAATGCAAGCAAACATTCATATGACATGCTACAAACTATTAGCAAGCTTGAACTAATCATATGAAAGCAAGAACTACTAAGCATCCATGAATAACATACACCCTACAAGAACAGGCTAAGCATGCCCATAATGATGCGTATATGTACAAAAATGAAAACAAATAGAGTTTGTTACCAGCCTCTTACCAGACCTCAAGTTGTCATTAATCCTCATTATTCCCTTCACTTGTGTGGCTTGAATAATAATATGAAACCAAATCCCACTAAGAACTGCTGAACCCTGCAACAAACTCACAAAACCAAAGAAGAACAACAAATATTTTTGGTGTTTTCGATTTTTAAAACAAAAACCAAAAAGGAAGAACAAGCAAACCAAAATCTTTTTGGGTTTTTCGAATAGTTCAAACAAAGCAAAAAGGGAAAAACAAACCAAAGCAAAAAAAAGCAAACCAAAGAGAAACAATAGAAATTTTTTTGGTCTTTTTGTGTTTTAGAAAGCAAAAGCAAAGAAAGAACGAACGAAAGCTAAAAAGAGAATGAAACATGGATATACAAAGTACCGACGCAAAATTATATGGAGATGAGTGCGGTATCGGTGTACCTCCCGCCAAGCTTAGGCTTTTGGCCTAAGTGGGTGTCAATCCAGATACGGGTAAGGGTTCCAAGCAGGCGGGTCATTGTAAGAATGATCGTAGTTAGGCCCGTGGGATGAAGAAGAAGATCCCCAATCATAAGTAGGCTGCTAATATGAAGACTCCGCCTCATTCGAGGGCTGGACCGAATCATCTATGACCTCTCTTCTAGTATCCTGCTCCTGTTGGGAGAGCTCTCCCAAGTACGTATCAAGCTCCTCTTTCGTGAGAGACCATCCTACCCTGTTATCAAGGTTAAAAAAAACAGGTGCAGGCAAAAGGATAACACGCTCGGACTTGCTCCTTCTCCAACCAGCTTTGAGAAAAGTTATTTCCTAAGACAACTCACTCAAACTAGCCCATGAAGAAACAAATTTATGATGTATCATGGAATTAAGATCAAGCCTTTCTATGGGAAACTGTAGGTCTAGATGATGAGGCACTAAACCATGCAATGCTAGTAAATGAGAAGAAATCAGGCCCTCACAAATTCCACCTTTCTTGCGGTTAGCGGCAAGATGCAAAGCTATCAAAGCACCCAAGTTGTAAGACCTATCTCGTTTAAGAGCAGCAGAGATAAATGCTAGATCATATGAAGATAACTTATTGGCAGTTCTCCTAGCAAGAACACACTTGGCAATAAAGTAGGCAAAGTATCGAATGGAGGGGAGATGAATGGTACGAATTTTCCCACTCTCCTTCGAGAAGCTTCTCCCTTGGCAAATTTCTGCGTATAGATCCATGAGTGGTGCAGGTCGCTCTTTAATCCTTCTACATGATCCCCACTGAGGTACCTTAATAGCTGCACAGAAGTCATCGAGAGAAAGGTCGACAACAATATTGTAAATTTTGTAGTGGACTATGGGGTGAGGCAAAGAGTAACTAAATTGAAAATCCTGCACCACAAACATGGTTAGCTTCACAAATTGACAAGGTTCATCTTCTAAAAAGTGCTCCAATCCTGCATTAGAAACCAAAGTGTGTAAATCCTGGAGAATTCCTGCAGCTCTCAAGAACTTAGAGCATGGATAAATGGAAGGAAAAACTTCCTCCTCTCGGTGAACCTTCATAACCTCAGGCACCCATAGTTCATGTTGGTTTAGTTGATGCTCATTCATCTTCTATTCTGAAATTTAAACACCTATTAAACAAGTGATTGCAAAGTGAATATAATGAAGGGCACTACTCATAGGGACTTGTAATAGGCCTAAACATGCATCAAAACTATATCTCTAAGCATCAAACAAGCTTACAAGCTCTCATAACCTGTCACCTACAGCAGCAAAATACTCAAGATATAAACCACTAAACACAAATCTACTTGGACAAGCGGAGGAGTCACATACCGGAGAACAAATGCTCCAAATTTCAGCAGCAAAGATGGGCGAGCAAGGATATCAAAAAATCGAGGGCAAGCACAGCAAGAACACGATTTTGAGCAATGAACTGGAGTTTACTCGGGAGAGAGAAGAAAGTGGCAAGTGAGAGAGTGAGTGGAGGGCCAGGGGTGGCCCACACCATGGCATGGCGCCACCCTGGGCAGGTCGTGCCACCAGGTGGTGAGCATGCCTGGTGGGCCCCCCTGGGTCACTCCATGTACTCCTCTGCCCCTTTTTTCACGTAAAAATTTAATGTGAATTTTCTGGAATTTTTTGAGACACTTTATTTTTGGGCATTTGCAGACATAGATGAATGATTTTCTGACAGAAAGATTTTTTGAATGATGCAATGACAAAACAAGGATAGAACTACAGAAGCTCTAAGAAACTCTAACATGCAAGCAACTAACAACAAAAATAAAACTAAACGAAAGCAAAAACTAAACGGATAGAATAGAAGTAAGCGGAGATAATCATGGTGAAAACATTGTTTTGTTCAATGAAATCCTTTTGTTAACAAGGTTGATCAGGTCTTGTTACCAAAACAATTTCATATGAGACAAAACTTTGTATTCCACTAATGATTATGTTACCTCAACTTTGATAGCAATGCTCCCAATCATAATAGTTTCATATTTTTCTCTTGGTATGGGATAATATATTTCTCCAACTTGAATGCCCTCAACATGTTCAATTGAATTCAAACCATAGGTCCTATCAATCTTCTTGGGGAAATAGACAGTATGTTCCTTGTCATTAACATTGAAGGTCACCTTTCCTTGATTACAATTAATAACAGCTCCTGCAGTATTAAGAAAAGGTCTCCCAAGAATAATAGACATATTATCATCTTCAGGCATTTCAAGCACAACAAAATCAGTTAATATCAAGCAATTATGAGCCACTTGAACAGGTACATCCTCACATATACCAACAGGAATAGTGGTAGTTTTATCAGCCATTTGCAAAGATATATCAGTTGGTATTAATTTTTCCAGTTGAAGTCTCTTATAGAGAGAGAAAGGCATAACACTAACTCCAGCTCCCAAATCACACAAAGCAGTTCTAACATAACTATTTTTAATAGAGAAAGGGATAGTTGGAATCCCTGGGTCTCCAAGTTTCTTTGGAACCTTACCATTAAAGGAATAATTAGCAAACAAAGTAGAAATTTCTTCATTAGGGATCTTCCTTTTATTCGAGACAATATCCTTCATATACTTTGAGTAAGGAGGCAGTTTAATCGCATCAGTCAAAGGAATTTGCAGGAATAAAGGTTTCATCCACTCACAAAACTTATTATAGTGTTCATCTTCCTTTGACTTGTGTTTCTTATCAGGGAAAGGTATAGGTTTTTGGACCCAAGGCTCTCTTTCACTACCATGTTTCTTAGCAATAAAATCTTCTTTATTGTATTTAGTATTCTTAGTGTGCTTTTCAAGTTCTTCTTCAACTTTTTATTTATTAGGAACACCATTTTCTTCATTACCACTTTCAGTTTCAGCATTAGAGATAGATATACTATTAGGATCTTTAGCAGGTTCAGAGGGTTCTACAATAGTTTTATGTTTCTTTTTTCTTTTCTTACGAGTAGTACCATTATTTTCAGCTTGTTGAGAATCCTGGTCGATTCTTTTAGGATGCCCCTCAGGATATAGAGGATCCTAGGTAGCAGCACCACTTCTAGTTCTAATTTCATAAGCATGTTTTTCTTGAGCAGCATTAACTAGCAAGTCTTTTTGCACTTTAATGAGTTAATCTATTTGAGTTTGAACCATTTGAAAGTGTTTAACAATCATTTTAACATCATTAGAGGTTCTTTCCACAATATCTTTTAACTCAACAATAGCTCTAGTGTTTTCCATTAGATGATTTTGCACCCATTTATTAAAATTATCCTGCTTAACAATAAAGATATCAAATTCTTCTAAGCATTGATCAGGAGGTTTAGAGTAAGGGATATCACCTTCATCAAAGTGTTGGAGACAGTGTACCTCAATAGTGGATGAGTAGGGGATATGCTTACATAGTTCTTCTATAGGAGGTAAATTATTGACATCTGCAACTTTAATTCCCTTCTCCTTAAGACATTTCTTAGCTTCCTTCATCACTTCATCATTTAATTCAATAACTCCCCTCTTCTTTGATATTGGAATAGGTATAGGAATAGTTGATTCAGGTATAACTACTTCAGGTATAGCTGGTTCCGGAGGAGTCCAATCTTCATAATTCTTGCTTATTTTAGCCATTAATTCCTCAGCTTCTTTGGGAGTCCTATTCCTGAAAACACAATCAGCACAACTATCTAGGTATGTCCTAGATTCTTAAGTTAGTCCATTATAAAATATATCAAGAAGATCATTCTTAGGTAATGGACTTCCAGCCTATGCATGAATCAAAGCACAAAACCTTGCCCAAGATTCAGGAAATATATCTTTTTCTCCCTGTTTAAAATCAAAAAGTTCCTGCAAAATAGCATGTCTACCACTAGGAGGAAAATATTTCTGCAGGAATGTACTAATCAAGCAATCAGGGCTATCAATAGATCCAGGAGTTAAATTATTAAACCAAGTTTTAGCTTCTCCTTTCAGTGAAAAGGGGAAAATCTTAGCAACAAAGTAGGTACACATCTTAATATCATCAGAAAACAAGCCACTCATGGTAGAAAGCTCTGTCATATGTGCTACCGCACTTTCATTCTTAGTCCCACAAAAAGGTTCTTTCTCAATAATAGCTATGTAAGATAGATCAAGAGAGAAATCATAATCTTTATCTTTAATGTTTATGGGAGAAGCAGCAAACTTAGAAATAGGAGACAATTTGGGTCTAATAGTACGCCTCACAAGGAGACTCTTAGTAGCGCTCCTATCATGGGTGTTTTACATTGTTTAATAAATTCATCGGTCATCTCAACATAATCATCTTCAATATCATAACTCTCACTAGACTCAGGTGAACTAACAGGTGTAATAGTGTCTTCATTAGGAGTTTCAGTATTTCCAGCTATAGTTCTAGCAATCGTAGCATCTAGGAAAGGACCTGATGAACCACTCTTATCAAGGACAGTAGAAGCAGCATCATAAGTATCAGAAGTTTCAAATTCAGCAGTAGTAGCAGTGTGTGTAGCATGTGTATGTGGTGGTGTAACGAGCTTACTCATAATAGATGGTGAATCAAGAGCAACAGAGGTTTTCAGAACCATACCTCTTCTTGTAGTGGATGGTAAAATAGGAACCTTGCCATCACGAGATTTACCCATGATGGATGGATAGTAGCGAACAATAGAGAATCCAAGTGAACTTGATAAATAAAGCTATGCTCCCCCACAACGGTGCCAAAAAATAGTCTTGATGACCCACAAGTATAGGGGGTGTATCACAGTATTTTCGAGGGAAGTGAAACCCAATTTATTGATTCGACACAAGGGTAGCCAAAGAATATTTATAAGACTTACCAACTGAGTTGTCAATTCAGCTGCACCTGGAAAAATCTTACTCACAATAGTTTATCAGTAGCAACAGTTTTGTAGTAGCAATAGTAAAGTAGTAGCAGTAGTAAAGTAAAGACAGCAGTAACAATAGCAGCAAACAGTAGGATTCGAGTGCGGTAGGCATAGGGATGGATGGACGGGCATTGCATGGACAAGAAAATTCATATAGAAATCATAACATAGGGCAATTACAGATAAATAAGATAAAGCATCCAAGTACTAGATAATCCTAGGCATGTGTTCCATATATAGTCATACGTGCTCACAATGAGAACTTGCACAACATCTTTTGTCCTGTCAGCCCTTTTGCAGCGGGGCCTCAAGGGAACTACTGGCAATTAAGGTGCTCCTTTTAATAGAGCACTAGAGCAAAGCATTAACACTCCATGAACACATGTAATCCTCACATCAAAGCCATTCCCTCCGGTTATCCTGATTTCTGTCACTTCGGGGCCATTGGTTCTAGACAATAACGTGTGTATACAACTTGAAGCTAAGACCATAAACAATACTATCATAATGAATCAATAACATGTTTAGATCTGAAATCATGGCACTCGGACCCTAGTGACAAGCATTAAGCATAACAAGTCGCAACAAAGTCATAAAGCACTAATAGAAGATACTAGGCACCATGCCCTAACAATCTGATGCCATTACATGAACGATCTCATCCAATCCCTATCATCCCCACAGCCTACAGCCAGGGATTACTCACTCATAAATGGGGGAAACATGGATGGTCGATGGAGAAGCGATTGTGATGATGATGGCGATGATCTTCTCCAATTCCCCGTCCCGGCAGGGTGATAGAACGGAGTTTCTGGTGCTGTTTCATGGAATCTGGTGGTGGCAGCGGAGCGGAACTCCTGCTAGAAAAACGTTGAATCCCCCTGAGTTTTTAGGTCAGAAGGAATCTTATAGGCGAAGAGGGAGACCGAGGGGGTGTCTGGGGCGGCCAGACCACCCCTAGCACGGCCAGGCCTAGCCCGCGCGGCTAGGTGGTGTGGCCTAGGCCCAGCCCCCCATCTCGTATTCTGGCTCCGGGAGTCTTCTGGTGAAATAGGATTTTTGGCATATTTTTCGGGATATTTCCTAATAGTTGATTTTCTGCACAAAAACTAGACACCAAGGCAATTCTGCTGAAAACAGCATCAGTCCGCGTTAGTTGCATCCAAATCACACAAGTTTAGAGGAGAAACAATAGCAAAAGTGTTCGGGAAAGTAGATACGTTTTGGACGTATCAAGGGTAGTTTCTCCTTGGGAATATTCTGGAACTGATGTTCATGGATAAGGGTATGGAAGGGATTCTTGGTGCGTGGAGGAAGTGACTGTGGAGCTAAGCAGTGACGCGGAGACTTCCCTCCAGTTGACATCCGCGCAGTCCTTTTGATCTTGGCAGGGTTTGCCAACACTCCAATCCTTGCAATTGTAGTGCCGGTGTGCGGATGCTGGCTTTACTTTGCCTCCTCTTCATCTTCACTCTTGATCTCCTTCTCCTGGCCAGGGTCTTGAGGATCCTCCTTCATAGGCTCCTTTCCCTTATCCTTCGCGGAGACCATTGTGCTTCTAAACTTTAACAATAGTTCCTGGCAGAAACAGCTCAAAACGAAAAACGACGAGAACACGATATACGAACCTCTGGGGATCCGGGGGATTATATATTACGAAGTTTTACAACAAAAGGAAGGTACTGGGACAAAACGGGTCGGAGACGGAGTCCGGGGCGACCACACCACCTGATGGCATGGCCAGGGGCCCACGCGAGGGGGTGGTGTGAGCCACCCTGGCTCCGTTTCCGTCCCTCTCTCGCTTCGTAGCTTTCCTTGTTGGATAAAAACTGCAAAAATATAACTAGATAGAATTTTCGTGGAACTTTTCTTACCAGAACTATTACCTATTCAAAAATGGACTCTTCAGGTCTCTGAATTTGGTCTTTGATAAATTTTTCCGGAGTTACTACTTGAATAGCATCAATATCTTCATCTTAATACACATATTGCTCGAGTCATGAAACCTTTCACTATCTTATTACACCATTTTCTCCACTAACCTGAAAATTTCTTTCACACAAAACTTCACACAATTCTCATTAGCAACATTAGTGTAAGCGAGGTAATAAACCTTTTAGTTCCAATTTCAAATGAAATCAATCAAATCATAAGCTACTGTAGCAACTCCTCTCGAAAACCCAAAAAGAATTCAAAAAGGAAATTGGCTTAAGAAGCAAATGCAAGAGTGGCAAAATCTGTCAAAACAGACCAGCAGGTAAAGATCCATTTTTTCGAACATATTCTGTTGCTCAAATAAAAAAGTGCAAAACTAACGAAAGTTAAATAATAACCTGGGGCAGAAGCACATACAATTACAGCTCAATCCGACATACAGAGATCACTCACGAATTTTTATGGTGAAGCACAAAAATCTGTTTCGGGACAGCAACTTCCCCAAATCTTACTTTTCTCTCATTAGAGGTTGATCTTGACACAAAAACCAAACAAAAAGGATAAGGATGGGTTATTACCGAAATAATAACTTCCAAGACTCAAAGAAACAAAAACAAACTGAAAGCAAGAATATATTGGGTTGTCTCCCAAAAAGCTCTTTGTTTATAGCCATTAAGATGGGCATGATAATTTCAATGATGCTCACATAAGAATATGAATTGAAGTGAAAGAGAGCATTAAGAAGCAAAAATACACATGTTTAAGTCTAACCCACTTCCTATGCAAGGGAATTTTGTAAACAAACAAGTTGTTGAAACTAGAGGCTACTAGCATAGGAAGGCAAAAGAAGTGCAACATAAAAAAAATCAGCATAAAACGAGGAAACTTGATATTATTGAGATGCATAAGAACAGTCTTTCCTCACTCATTATAACTTTCAGTATCATGCATAAATTTAATGATATAACTATCATAAGAACCATTGTAGCAATGATCACTTATCCTACTAGAAAACACAGGGACACTAGCTCTCATAACACTACTTTGTGAAACAATATTAGAGGTGTCCTTACAAAGGATAGTGTGTCCCTCTTCTACATATTTTGTGACAAAGTCTTTCACACTTGCTATTATAGGTTCATCATCCATTTGTTTATCAGGTTCAACAGCTTTATTTGTACTTTCATTAACCATACTAGCTATCATAGAATGTTCCTTTATCTTAACTGGGAAAGGTATTTTCTTAATGAAAGGTTTAGGTAAAGCATGATTAGCAGTATAAACTTCAATATTTCTTGCAGGAACACACTTAGCAACATATTTATATGGTTCATGATACTTATTCCAGTTCTTTTTAGGAACTTCAATATAGGAAGCAAAAGCCTTAAAATAAGTTGCAATAGCTTGAGAGTCTAGACCATAAGAATTTTTAATATTTTGAAAATCATCAGTTCCCATAAAAGATTCAATGCATTCATAATCATAATTTATACCTGACTTTCTCCCTTTGTCATTTTCCCATGCTTCAGCATTGTCTTGAATATGGTCTAGAAGATCCCATTTAGCTTCTTCTTCCATGCAAGTGAATGATCCAGCACAAGAGGCATCCAATAAATCCTTATCATGTAGAGGGAGCCTTGCATAGAAGTTATTGATAATAATATTGTTGGGGAGCTCATGAATGGGACATTTGAGCATTAGTAACTTCAATGTCCCCCAAGCTTGAGCTGTACTCTCTCCATCAAGAGGCCAAAAGTTGTATATTTGATTCCGATCTTTATGAATCTCACTAGGAGGATAAAATTTTGAATAAAAGAGAGGTACTATTTCCTCTCATTTAAGAGCTTGACCATTCTTTAGCGGCTTATATTAGTCCTCAGCTCTTCCTTTCAGTGATAATGACAATAACTTCTTCTTGACTTGATCTGTTGTAATACCTGCACGCTTGAACAACCCGCATAATTCGTGTATAAAGAGCAAATGATCACCAGGATGGACAGTTCCATCTCCAACATAATAGTTATCCATAACACGATCAATAATTCTTGTAGGTATTTTAAAAGTAACATTCTCAGCAGGTGGTGGTTCATCTACTACCTTAGAAGTGGTAGTAGCATTACGAAATAAGAAACTCAGCGAATTATCCATATTGAAAATAAAGCAACTAACAGAAGTAAACAATACTCATAGTGGAAGTTTCCTTTACCAGTTCCACTCTCCAATAGAGCTTCACTCCCCAGCGACGATGCCAGAAAATAGTCTTGATGACCCACAAGTATAGGGGGTGTATCGCAATATTTTCGATAAGTAAGAGTGTCAAACCCAACGAGGAACAGAAGGTGTTGGCGAATGGCTTGGAGGAGGAATTCTCCGTAAATACTTAGCAAACGGATTTTTAGGGGTTTTTGATAATGCATGTAAATAAAGTACGAGTAAATAAAAGACAATAAGAATAAATGCAGCAAGTGACCCAATCCTTTCTTTAGCAAAGGATAAGCTGGTTGTATTACTTAAGATGACCAAACGTTCTCGAGGACACATGGGAATATCGTCAAGTGCTTTCGCTTCATATAGTTCATTAATCTTCTTTAGTTTGCTAAGTGTTGTGTGGGTGAACCTGTGCTAATGTACCGACCTTCCTAGGACTAATACATACTTGTGATTATACCTCTTGCAAGCATCCGCAAGTACAAGAAAGTAATTAAGGTAGAAACCTAACCAAAGCTTTAAGCTCTAAGACCCTGACGTCCCTTGTGCAATGGTTTGCTAATGACGGTTCAGGTTTCTATCACTCCGGCAACCCCTACGATTAGTAGCCAAATACACAATGCATTCCCCTAGGCCCATATAGGTGAAGTTTCATGTAGTCAACGTTCACATGACACCACTAGAAGAAGTACACCACAACTTAAATATCAAACTATTGAATCTTTCTCAACACAATTCCACTACTAACAACATGATTTCTCCCATGTCCTCAAGAACAAAACGAACTACTCACAAGACGTCATATGGATCAAGATCAGAGATGATATAATGATATGTAACAATCTGAACATAAACGATAATTCAATGGTTCACTCAATAGCATCAACCACAAGGAGTAATCAACATCGAGAAAGTTTCCCCTAAGAACTATGCAAGATTTAACCCAATTGTTACAGCGGTATGAAGTAGTGATGATGGTGCTGGTGGAGATGATGGTGGTGATGATGATGATGATCTCGATGAAGTCCAGCTTGATGGTGGTGTTGATGGCGATGATCTCCCCTCTCCCGAAAGGAATTCCCCTAGGAGAATTCTGTCTACGAGAGAGATCTTTCTCTCTCGGTGTTTTCCGCCCCGCAGAGGCGGCGGAATCTTTCTGTGGTCGCTCCCCTGAGTCTTAGGGTTTCGGGAGGATAATATAAGCCTGAGGGGAGAGCCTGGAGTGGACCAGGGCGGCCACACCACCTGGTGGTGCGACCTGGGGTGGCCCACGCCAGGGGGTGGTGTGGGCCCCCTGTGGCCCATCTCCACTTCCCCTTCTGGCATTCTTCGTCTTCTGAAAAAATAGGATTTTCCATGTATTTGGATTTTCTGATCTTCGCGAATTTTGCCTCCAGACAACACCTTTTCTATCAAAATCCTGACTGCAGCGATCCATGCTCGAAAAGTCATCAACCATGCAAAAATAGATTAAATAACATAAGTATCATCTCTTAATATGAAATATATCAATGAATAACAGTGAATTATGACATAGAATAATGATGCCAAATGGACGTATCAGTGTTCTTATGCTTAATAATAGGATCGATTTGAGCAAGTGGTTTAAATATCTCTAGTTGCAAGTTACGTGGATCTCTAGTTCATTCTTTGCTCACTCTTGTGACCAAAGGAGAGCATCTTTATTGGGTTGGTGGGGTGTTCATGTGGCTCTGATTAATACAGATCAATGGATGCATGAATGGATGAATGAATGGTGATGGTTGTCTGCGTTAAATGTGCTCATGCGTGGTGTTATTGTTTTGTTCTGATCTGGGTTCGGTGTTTTGGTGGTGACTCGCAGGTAGGCAAGGCTGGTGGTAAGAAGTGGAAGTTCCTGACCCGTTGCTGTAATTTAGTTTCCCCTTCCTCTCTCGGGCTGATGGGTTGTCAGTGTCGATCTCACCCCGTAGTTCAGTGATTTGTATTCATGCCATGTTATGGGTTGGTGTTACGGAATTAAATAGCTAGGCCATGCTAGTTAGAGACCCCAAATTTTAGTTTTCGAGGGACCAAATCATGTCTCTCGTGTGATTTTAGATTGATATTAGAATTGCGGTGCTACAACATTCTAAGTAGAGTAAAAATGACCTCCAGTGTCGGGACTTGTATGAGAAACTGTTGGCATCAATGTTATTGGTGGACATTAAATAATCTTATGTATTATCATCATGTTAATACCTAGATTCTTTGTAACATCCCAAATCTTTAATCAAGATTATTAAGATCTAAATCACCCAATTTAGGGTTAACAAAAACTTTTATTATTAAAAACAATTATGAATGCATGTGTGTTTGCATGAATATAGAATTGTTTGAAAATGCCATGTTTGATTGTTCTAATGGTTGTAAAATGATTCAAAGATGAATGTTATATCATCTAGATCATTCAAAAATAAAATCCAAAGAAAAAAAATCAAATAAGAATAAAAATACTAAATGGTCACATTGGCCATTTTAATCAGCTGCGGCTTGCCTGCGCCCCTCGCGTGCGCCCGTCTGTGCGCCGCGGGTGCGTGGCAGCCATCCCGCGCAACCCGTCTTTTTTCCCTCCAGGGTCTTTTTTCTTGCAAAACAAAATCAGAAATACGATTGTACACGTTCTTGACTACTCTGTATTCGTCCTAAAGGATGCGCGGAAAATATCTTGCATCCAAGCACCAACACGGTCTATGTCTCCTGCTTGACCTCCTCGAAGCGGCAAAGCTAGCACTCCACGGGGAAGTCGACGACGACACGGCACCATGCACAAGCGGAGGAGGGCCTGGAGCCGGCCTGGTCGTTGTCCATGGCGGCTTCCTTGTCTCCTGCATGCATGAACTTCTCGACGGCGGCAAGCCAGCGCTCGAATGGAAAATCTTACGACAGCAGCGGCGCCGCAACAGGAGGAGGAGGCCTGTTCGTTAGCCATGGTAGCTTCCTTGTCCTTGCTGAAGGTGGACAGCCACACACGGGAGCCCATGCCAAAGGTGCCCAACTACACGGGTTCGCCGGGCTTCTGTTGTTGAGATCACAATGACGCGGCGCCTGACCGGGAGGAGCAGCTCGTACTGAGTACTCGCCAGAGATATATGGTGGCCTTCGTGTGGAGCACGGCTAGGCAACGGAAGACGAGCTAGGCATGGAGGCGGCGCAGCCAAGCATGGAGATCACGCTGGTGAGGGAGATTGCAAAAATTCTATGCCGGCCGGTGACTTGCGAGTAGCAACGAGAGTCTGCGTTACTCCCCATCGCATCACATGGCAGTCTCAGGATGAGAACGGCGCCTAGGGAGGCGGAGGCACCGGACCGGCGCCGTTCCTGATGAAGACGTCCGAGATGATCAATGGCGCATCGCGGTCGTGTCGTGGAGGGATGTATCGGGACGCGATCAACCTCGCCGGAGTACACTGCGCGGCTGCTGCCTACCTACTCCAAGCATAGCAATTTCTCCAGCTTCATCTACGCGTAACTTTCTGGCGACAAATACGGGAAGTACTTGGCACCCGTACTTATTGCCATGGTATTTCAGTTTTCCTTTTGGCAAGAAAAGAAAAGGAGCCTGGAGGGAAAAAAGGGGAAGCGCCGGATGGCTGCCACGCACCCGCGGCGCACCGATGGGCGCACGCGCGGGGCGCAGGGAAGCCACGTTCATTTTAATCCACTAGGCCACTTTAGGTGTTTCTATAAGTAAATTTCAAACAGAAACATTCTCAACTCTTTTCACCCCTTGTTAGAAAAAGTAAACATGTACCAAGGCTCACTCTAAAATATTACAAAAACCCTTAGCCTCTAAATTTAAATGGTATTTGAAAATTGAATCCATTTCATATGCATAGATCCCACTTTTTAAAAAACCACTCAAATGAACTCCACTTGACAATCCCAAGCAACCACAGACTACCAAGCATAAGATCAAAGCACCTACCAAAAATCTTCTCAAAATTCAAATAAAATTCTCTTGCGGCCATTGTGTAGAACACTTAGTGAGCACTGAATTAACTGCCTAACTGTTACTGTTCTAGTGCAGTGATCAAGTGCCACTAAGGCCTCAATCCACTCCCTTGTCTCTCCTAGTTCCAACCATGCCATCAAGGAGCTACCTCTTAGCCTCTAGCAGCATTGCCGAGCCACCCCGAGGCCATGCTCGCCGGTCGAGCATGGACAGCTCCAAGCCGACCGCCCCGCCCTCTTCCGCCGTGCCTAGGAGGTAGGCGAGACCACACTGACGCCCCCTGTCCCGTCCCCGAGCATTGACAGGCAATGGACCACCCACAGAGCGCCGCGCCCACCGTGTCTGCGCCATGCCGAGCACGCGCCAGAGCGCTGCGCCCGACAAGCGTGCACACGCTGCCCCTCGACCGCAGCCCACGCGCGCCACTCCGCCTTTACCCCAGCAGCCGCCCGGACATGCCCTTTTGCCGCCGATTGACCCGCTGTCACCGTGAGCCGCGTCGAACGCCGTCTCTACCGCACAGAGCACAAGCCGCGCCCGACCAATTGCCACCACTCCTAGCCGCGCCTTTACGCTGTAGAGGACCGCCAGCAGACCGCGCACCATCCCCTACCATCAGCCACGGCGATAGCACGATGTACCGCCCTCGCCGGAGACGCCCTCCCATCCCATTCGGTCGCTTCGTCGGACTATAAGTAGAGGCCACCCCCAGCCTCATTCTGCACACCACTCACCTCCCCTCTCGCCACTAACCATTCCCCACTTCTCCCCGGAGCCATTCGAGCCCTCAGTAACCGGAATTTTGCCGGAGCTCGCCGCAGCAGAGGAGAAAGGGGGCTGTTGATTGCGACCACCCTAGGAGCTGCCGCGACTAAGCCTAGCACCGCCGTCGTCCACCAGTTCGATCGCCCCCACCGCCGAACCTAGCTGGAGCCCTGGTAAGCCCCAATGCACTCCCACCGAGCCGCTAGGGTTCGTTCTCGCCGACGACCTGTTCGTCGTCGACGATGAACTACATTCGTTGATCCCTGTTCTAATCGCACGGCTGATATTGCCCCGTACCGCTTCGTGTTAGATGCGCCGCTGACATGCGGGACCCCCTTGTCAGTTGCCCTCTGCACCGCGGAGCGCCACTGGGCCGGCCCGTTTAGTTTCCCGCGCCATCCCACAAATTCAAATAGATGTTTTTCTATTTAGACTTAAACTAGATTCTGTCCTCTTGTTTAAAATTCATTTCAGAGAGATCCACTCAACCAAAATGCATGATTCAAATTTTCTTAGAAAGATAACTAAAATCTCTATCCAAGTCCGTTGGATTTAAATCAATTGGAGTTAGAGATCACATATAGAAAAAATAACAAGATAGATACTTTTATATCTTCAAACATTTTTCAAAAATCAATCATAATAGCTTTTGAGTTGATTCGAACTCTCAAAAATCACATTTAACAATACCTATCTGAATATGAAATAATATTTAGGTTTGCATGCAGTGACTTCGGACTAGTACCAAAATAATGCTATATAGGCATTTCTAGTCACATTAAATCATTTAAATAATAAACTTAAACTTATTGAAATATGAGCCAACATTTAAATCACCTTCCCATGCATTAGAATATGTGGTGATGACATGTGTCCACATGATCCCATATTTTAATTGGAGAATAATAAATCTTAATTATTTTCAATAAGTAGAAATTACTTTTCTCAAATAAAATAAATGAAACTAGTTCATTAAATCTTGTGATGATTGTGATGATACTAAATCATCATGTGTGTGTCTTAGTGTGCTAAATAGACTAGTTAAGTATTTTTTGGTGATTGTGTATCTCGTATGTATTTATGGATGATAGTACCGACCAAGTCTACGGGGAGGAGGAGTTCTACCCCGAAGAATCGAGGAGAATTTCAACCACTGCACCAATGAAGGCAAGCTATTATTGGCAAGCTAATACTTGCAAGCCATCACTAGATACAAGATAACCTAAGCAAGATGCATTATGCATGCTTTGGTTATACCTCTTGATTTATACCCATCCCAAGTTTTACTTACAAGTTTTACTTTTGCTTTATCAAAGTTTCTTTACTTCTAGTAATGCTTAGTGAGATTTTAGAAAGTAGTAATAGATAGCATAAAGAGTATAAAACTTGGCCTATACTAGATGTCATTCTATGGCATGAGATTGAGATTAGCATCCCACCTTAGTGAACACTCTTAACTTAGTGGTTAGAGCTAAACTAAAATCTTGACCACTCTAGATGGGAATACTTGGTAAAAATGATTATGAAAACCTTTGAATGATGAGTCATTCTATTGAGATGTTGTGGCATGTGTTGAGAAACACAAATGGTTTATGATGGTGAAAATGTTGAGGCATGAGCCTTAGCCCTTTATAAAAACTAATGGTTGGGTTCGGATGCGATACCATTCTAATTTTACCGTACAACCACAATACCTGAATTGGGTAAGGCTTAGCCGGAAGTTTATATGCATTAGTATTGGTTCCCTCGCGGGAGAGGTTTGAGCTGAGGCTACCTCTTGATGTTGTCCACCTATGGAGTGCCCAGGATGGCAGATGGCCATGGCTGGGAGGCCAAGCTCATAGGAGAGGTGCTTATACTAGAGTGTGTAAAGGAAAGGTTATGGTTGGTTATCCGCATACTAAGTATGATGATTCAGGGTTATCCCTGACGAATGTATCGAATTTTGTGGTGAAAGTGTACCACCTCTGCAGAGTGTCAAACTATTCGAATAGCCGCGTCCGTGGTCATGGACAGTTGGAGTGGCCATACTGTTTCGGCGTCAGATGTTTTCCAAATGACTTATGAAATGAATTGTGACATGACTTGACCACAACAGGGTTGTGACTATGAAATCTAAGTTCCCACTTAGGTGATTGAGAATTTTATTTTATCTTTGTTTGTTTCTGAACTCAACTTAGGTTTCAAACTTAACTTTGCAAATAAACTTAGAGTTTAGCATTCATACTAGAACTACCTTACTTGTTAGTGATAGTTTGCGAGTACTTAAAGAGTAATCATGGCTTTGTCCCTGGCTATTCCCGTGGCCAGACTATGAGGAGGACTATCCGGAAGAAGGACAGCAGGATGGCTACGACAACTAGGATCATCTCCCATTGTCAGTATTGCCTGTGACACTGAAGATGGAGTTCATCGCTACGCTTATTATTCAGCTGCCTGTTTGTATTAAGACTGGATCATGAGATCCTTTATTTGTGTAAGACTTTATTATGGTTTGTAATGGATGAGGTACTATGATATCCAATCTGTTATGTCTCGCAAAAATGGTAATCCTGGAATTGCGATGTATGGCATAACAGGCATCTGGGATTAAAAATGCGGGTGTTGACATTCTTGCATGTAGTAGAAATGCTTGTCCTAACAACTGGGTAAATTTGTTTCAAATAATCCTGTTTGCAGGACAATTATGGATGTATGGTGAAGGCCAATGGAAATCTGGAGAAGAAGGTTTTTTCCTTTGAGGTACACCTACACCCCACTAATTTGGGCATCTCGTATGTTTAAATTCATCATGATTATCTAATTATCTTGCTAAATGTCCGCCAAGTTAAATCTGAAAATTCATATTCTTTCTTCCTGGTTGATTTGCTTTCTCCACTTGATCATGTTGGTGCCACTGCTATGGTTTGTTTTTAGGAGAAGTATGCCAACGCGACACAAGAGAATTGCAAGCTAGAGGAGTTTTTGTTCTTGAAGGTACACCTAAATTTGAAACAAATTTACCCAGCCCCTACTATCAGTTCACAATACTAGGTTGTTGTATATTAGAACTGCGGTGATGCAACATGCTAAGTAGAATAAAAATAAACATTGTGCAGTAAGGCATGTGTAGAAGAATGAAAAATAAACATGCTCTATGTTGCTCCAATGAGTTCCGCTCACTAATGTTAAAGTGCATGTCTAATATTGTAGAATGATTTTTTGATTTAATATCTAATTTACCTGAGTTAATTATGCCTGAATGGAAGAAAAGCATTTGTTCTGCTATAAAAAAGAACTACTCTATATAGTTCTCCCAAAAAGAATTACTCCGTGTATTTGCTTTTCATACTGTTGATATTTGTTGGATTTGATGTGCCTTGTACATTCTCTATGTTATGTTAGACATCCATTTTTTAATTTCAATGTTGTGACTAGTAGATTGCTATAAAAAGGTTGAAGAAGGTCCATGCATATTCCTGTAACTCACATGGTAGAAAATAACTCACCAATTTTCTCAAATCTCCCTCATATATAGGTTTCTTACATCGACACAAGAATATATCTACACGGCTGAATCAATGAGTATTTTCCTTTGCAGTCAGTTGTATGAGATCATGCTTGTTGTTGTAGAGAAGAAAGTAGACACACGGTTGACCTGGAAGTGTGAAGGATTGTCACATCCCAAAATTCCAAATTTTGAAATGTGAAAATTTTAAACAAAATGAAGAACCAAGTTCTTTGAAATTCAGAAGGAACAAAAACTTTTGGAACATTTAAATATAATGCCTCCAAACCCAAGCCAAACAAAATGATTTTGTTTGTGAATTGGTGTGCATGTTTTAAAATCCCAAATCATGAAGCATGCATGAGCATCTTGACTTGGTTGCATTTTAAAAACCCAAGAGAAGTGAAAAATATCTCAAACCCTAAAACTTTAAGTATTTGTTAACACTAAGAACAACACAATACTTTGGATATACTCCATATGTATATTAAACAAAAGAACTCCTATGAGGGCTAAAATGATAAAGGACAAAATAATAAAACAATAGAAATTGGTTTCATTCAATTTGGAGCCATGGATAAAAAGATATGAATTATTTTGAGAATATATTTAATAAAGGCAATATTAGCTATTAAAACCAAAGTGAATAAATTTGGTTAGAAAATTTTGAGTTGGAAAGTAAATGAGTTCTATAATGCCCTAAAAACCTAATTTGAGTTTTACAAATTTTTAGAAATTTGTTTGATTCAAATGGGATCATTAAATCAAAAGATATTTAAGAAAGCAGAAATAGAAAAAGAAAAGGGAGAAAAAAAATAAAGCAGCAGACAGCTTCTGGCCTTTCGGCCCAAACCCAGCCCAGCCAGCCCACCCGGCACTCCCCTCTCCCCTCTCTGTCTTTTCTCACCCCCTCGTTTCTACCCCTCCCGCTGACAAGTCGACCCCACCTCCACGTCACCCCTCCACCTCATCGTCTTCCTCGGCGATGACAGACCTCTCCCCTCCTATGCCGTTTCCAAATCAGCTCGAATTCGAGCGTTTCTGCGAATTAAAACTCCACTCCGACGACGCCCTCTTAACCGCCACCCCCTCCTCATCATTTCCCCTCAGACACCACCCCCAGAGAGCCCCCGGGCTCTCCAATTACGAGCTCGGACCGCCGGTCACCGACGGTATCCCGGCGACAATTCCGGTGAACCCCGGCCGTTAGGCGCCCTCCCCTCTGCCCTATCATCTTCGCCATGTCCAAACGCATTGATTAACTAAGCCACACGCTCTCTCTTGCTCCAGGTCGACGACACGGACCAAGTCCGGCGAACTCCCTCTGCCGCCATCGTCCGACGGTTTTTCCGGTAAGGGCATAGTTCCCGCCGCTTCCTTTTGGCCACTGCTAGACAGTGCTGAACCAGGCGCATTCCCCTAACCCTTTTACTTGTCTTCTCGAGTACCAGATCGACGCCACCGTCTCGTGGCCGTGACCTCCGCCGTCGACGCCACTCCGGCGAGGAATACCGAGCGCAGCAGAACTCCCCTCTCTCCATCGCGACCACCAACCAGACCACCGAGACCACCGTGAGCCCTCGGTAAGATCGCCGCTTCCCCTACCCCTCTAGAACCACCGGAGCACCACCCGTCCGACGCGTCGCCGCCGCGCACCGTCACCAGCGCCGCCAGTCCGTGGCCAAGCACCGAGATCCGTTGGATCTAAATTCTAGAGCTGAGATTAGATCACTAATCGAACGGGTACCGACTAAGCTGGATCGCCCGTTGCCACTTATAATCCAATGGCCTGCAGCAGCCGATCCGCCCGAACCGGTACGAGCCAATCAGAGCACGCCACGTAGGCCTAAGCGTCTGTTTAAATTAGAAAATAGACAGAATAATTGTTAAACTTAGAAATTCAATAACTTTTGATCCACAAATCAGAAAAATATAAATTTGGTGTCTATGGATTCAGAAAAATAAGACCTTTATTATAGAGGCCTTGTTTCACACTTTTGCTTCTGGAAAATTTGAATTTTAGGCAGAACCTTTTTAGGGGTATTTTACCCATAAAAATTGTTTTGTAAATTATTTTTGGGTAAATCTTTTTGCTATAGATTGCAAATTGAACCCTCTGTCCAGTGAGACCAAAATATAGATTTGGTTGGCTATGCCTAATAGCATGGGAATTATTTACTGAGTCTAGCCTTTGCAAATGCTAGAAATTATTGCTAATTGTTACAATTGCACAAATGGTTGCATTTGTAACCTTGCAATTATAAATTGTTCAGGAAACACTTAGTATTGTTTAAATCCTTGTTATAACAATTTGTAAAATAAAAATTGCCATCTTGCATGCTTGCATATTTTGCATGATTTTTGTATTGCCATTAGTGTTGACTTTGTGCATGTTTTGTCTTAGTTGTTTTGTTTGATAGATTGTGTGGATTTCCAAGTGTGTTACTGCAAAGAGTGTACCAACACCACCAACTACTAAGGCAAGTGGCACTATCATCCATGTCCTACTATTTTTCATTATACTTAGTGGATTTTTGTAGTATGCATGATAGGACTACTATGATACTATGCTATGCTATATCCTATTAGGATATCCTTTATATATCCCTTAGTGGAAATACTGTAGTTGTAGTATGCTTAGCCCTGCTATTGATTCGGGGTGGAATATACCATATTGTGATTATATGAAGTGTTGGAAAAAAATATGTTTTATATAATAAAACAAGGACTCAATGAATCACCTGGGTGGAGTGTGGATACTCAGTTGAGAATGAGGTGGCAACGAAGGGAACCATGTCTATGGCTATCTCTTTCGTGTGTGCACTAGGAGAACACCACCCAGGAACTTAGAGATTGAACATGTTTCTCGTACAGTGGCTTTCGTGTACAGCCACATGCCAAATGGGCTCTGGCCTAGTCAATTACATAGTGGAAGACCCATGCATTGGTACCTCTTCAGGTTAACTGGAATTATGCATTGGAGGTTTATCCTTGCATTGGTGCCTGGTAGATGTGCTAGCATCATGTATTGGGAGGACTTCTATGGAATGTCACATTCTCGATTTGCCGGTACTCCATCTTGGTGAGTACTAATCCAGCGGCCACTGGTGGCATCAAGACGAGAATGTGTCTTGTGGGTAAAGTGTACAACTTCTGCAGAAGATTAAATTCTAAGTACTTAGCCGTGTCCCCGGTTATGGACAACTCTGAGCAACTAAGGCCTGAAGCTATGGAAGATCTCGACATTCTAATTTCTCAAAGTAAAACTTAATGGTGACAACAAGAGATTAGAAGAACTTGGAGTTTGCCAAGGAGTTCAGAAAGTTATTGAAAGATCAAAACTATTTTTACAAACATAGGATAAAACCATATTGCTTTCTGCAAATGAGCCTAAGATCTACTTAGCCAAATGTGCATGTAGTGATAGTCCTACTTATATTCACAAACTTGTGACACTTGCCAATACATTCAAATTATTGACCCTTTGTGGCTGTAACCTATCATGTTGCAGGTTATTCTATTGATGAGTATGGATTGATGATAGAGGTTATGAGTCTGCACCCAACATGTTTGCCTATGGCACATGAAGATGAAGGACTCCATGCTTTACTTGTATTCTGTTGCTTTGTAATAAGATAGCCTATGGCTATGAGTATGAAATAAAGTATTTATATTCTAGATCATGCGATGTAATATGACCTTTGTATCTTGATATTACATCTTAAACTGTGGGTGCTAGCTATTTGATCCAGGGACTAGCACTGTAATCACAGGGATTCAAACCAAGCCTGGTTTGGGTCTTTACAGATGGTATCAGAGCATTGTGTTGCCTGTAGGTTCGTAACCCTAGGAATTGGACAAACCCCTTGTTAGGAGTGAACTTATATTTTTATACTTATTAGATTTTATCATATACCTTGATCATTCTTTACTGAATCTCTTCTCCTTCAAACATGTAGAGGACTAGCTTTTGCTTTCTCCAAGGACTTTGAAGATGGATCATGCCAACAAGGAGATCAAGATACAAGTTGTGGCAAGTCCTCGAGCTTGCAAAATATGTGGAGAAGTAGGCCACACCTCTAACGAACATCAAGATCAATGTCCCTTTTGTGATCACAACCATCCAGTTGGAGAATGCCCCACATCTCAAGTTACTTGTTACCTATGTGAAGGAACTAACCACATTCCTGCCAAGTGCCATCTCGACGTCATAGTGCAACAAGTGAAAGAACAAGTCAAGGATGTAATGTATCAAGCTCTTAGGAAAGAAGAAAACCTTAACCATATCACCTGCTCCAAATGCAAGAAAGAAGGACATAATATCAATGAATGCCCAGAGAAGGAAGTTCAAGAAAACCACAACAACACTTCAAGAAAAAGTACACGAGACATGAAAAAAGCGTTTTGCCATCGCTGCCGGAAGATAGGACACTTCACCGATGATTGCCGAACTCGAAAGAGAGCTCCCACTGATGTTATCATAGTGCGAACCATGAGACATTAGATTGCCTACCAATTATCATGTTCGAGTTATCGATATCGTGTTAGCATATGGATCATGCCGACCTATGTGGTATGACCATACTAGGTTGCTTGTTTCAAGAAAACTTGTTGTTTTCTTCTATAATGAGTTAAGTTGCTAAGTGATTGGTTGCTTGATGAATGTTTTGATTAAACTGGTTTATTTTGGGTTGAGTGTGTTAGAACTCCCTTAAACCTATCTATGTATCTGTCTATCTATCCTTACTTATCCCTATTAAACCAACAGATGCCTCCAAGACGCGCCAACGACCATGATAACAATGGAGACAACAACAACAATGAAAATGAGATGCAACAGATGATGACTGCACAGACTCAGCTAATGCAGATGATGACACAATTCATGGCAACCATCAACAATCAGAATCAGAACAACAACAATAACAACAACAATCCACCGCCTCTGGATATACTCACTAGATTTCTAAGGTTGAGACCTGCAAAGTTCTCTGGTACTTCTGATCCAATGGTAGCTGATGACTGGTTACGTTCAGTGAACAAAGACCTAGTGACTGTTGGATGCTCTGATGCTGAGAAAGTGAGATTTGTAGCGCACTTGCTTGAAGGCCCTGCAGCTACGTGGTGGGACAACTTTCAAGTCACTCACCCCATTGAAGAAGTGACTTGGGAAATATTTGAAGATGGTTTTCGCACTAATCATATCTCTTCAGGCGTGATGAACCTAAAGAAGAAGGAGTTTCACAACCTTAAACAGCGTCACCGCAGCATTGCTGAATATATTGAGGAATTCAACAATCTATCACGTTATGCTCCAGATGATACTGATACTGATGCTAAGAGGAAGGAAAAGTTCCTAGATGGACTGAATGATGAACTTTCCATGCGATTATCAGTCGCTTATGTTCCAACTTATCAATCACTGTGTGACAAAGCTAGAATTTTAGAGAGTAAGAAGGACAAAGTTGAGAACAGGAAGAGGAAGCATATCTTTGACAAATATCTCTCAGGATCATCATAGAAGATGCGTTCATTCAGAAAGGACAATGGGAATTCTGGATCACATCAGCATGAAGGAAATGGACATAATCACCATCACCAGAATTATCACATCAATAATGGAAGTGGTAGTAACAATGTGAATGGTACTAACAATGGAGATAACCTTGGTCAGAATCAACATAATGATCCCAAGAAAGACATTAGCCAGTTGCAGTGTTACAATTGTAAGCAACTTGGACACTTTGTAGCAAACTGTCCTGAGAAGAAGAAGAAGAATGAGAATGTTGGAGACTCTAATGGGAGCAATTCCAATGTGACCCAGAAAGGACATGTGAACCACATCGACATGTATGGAACCCTTGAAGAACTAGATGGTGTGGAAGGTAAGCTTTAGCTAACTTAATTAAGTGGTATAAGAATCTCAAAATGGAGAAATGTTAACAACCTTTGGATGTCAATCTTTTGGACCCTTAGCCAAGTGAGTCAAATGCAACCCAACAAAGATTCCTTTTAAGGGTGGTAGCACCCAAGTATCCTAAAACCCAACCTATTCTTTCTAGCCTTCTCGAATCTCGGGACGAGATTCCTTTTAAGGGTGGTAGTCTGTCACATCCCAAAATTTTCCAAATTTTGAAATGTGAAAATTTTAAACAAAATTAAGAACCAAGTTCTTTGAAATTCAGAAGGAACAAAAACTTTTGGAACATTTAAATATAATGCCTCCAAACCCAAGCCAACTAAAATGATTTTGTTTGTGAATTGGTGTGCATGTTTTAAAATCCCAGATCATGAAGCATGCATGGGCATCTTGACTTGGTTGCATTTTAAAAACCCAAGAGAAGTGAAAAATATCTCAAACCCTAAAACTTTAAGTATTTGTTAACACTAAGAACAACACAATACTTTGGATATACTCCATATGTATATTAAACAACAGAACTCCTATGAGGGCTAAAAAGATAAAGGACAAAATAATAAAACAATTCAAATTGGTTTCATTCAATTTGGAGCCATGGATAAAAAGATATGAATTATTTTGAGAATATATTTAATAAAGGCAATATTAGCTATTAAAACCAAAGTGAATAAATTTGGTTAGAAAATTTTGAGTTGGAAAGTAAATAAGTTCTATAATGCCCTAAAAACCTAATTTGAGTTTTACAAATTTTAGAAATTTGTTTGATTCAAATTGGATCATTAAATCAAAAGATATTTAAGAAAACAGAAATAGAAAAAGAAAAGGGAGAAAAAAAATAAAGCAGCAGATAGCTTCTGGCCTTTCGGCCCAAACCCAGCCCAGCTAGCCCACCCGGCACTCCCCTCTCCCCTCTCTGTATTTTCTCACCCCCTCGTTTCTACCCCTCCCGCTAACAAGTCGTCCCCACCTCCACGTCACCCCTCCACCTCATCGTCTTCCTCGGCGATGACAGACCTCTCCCCTCCTCTGCCGTTTCCAAATCAGCTCGAATTCGAGCGTTTCTGCGAATTAGAACTCCACTCCGACGACGCCCTCTTAACCGCCACCCCCTCCTCATCATTTCCCCTCAGACGCCACCCCCATAGAGCCCCCAGGCTCTCCAATTACGAGCTCGGAACGCCGCTCACCGACGGTATCCCGGCGACAATTCCGGTGAACCCTGGCCGTTAGGCGCCCTCCCCTCTGCCCTATCATCTTCGCCATGTACAAACACATCGATTAACTAAGCCACACGCTCTCTCCTGCTCCAGGTCGACGACACGGACCAAGTCCGGTGAACTCCCTCTGCCGCCATCGTCCGACGGTTTTTCCGGTAAGGGCATAGTTCTCGCCGCTTCCTTTTGGCCACTGCTAGATAGTGCTGAACCAGGCGCATTCCCCTAACCCGTTTACTTGTCTGCTCGAGTACCAGATCGACGCCACCGTCTCGTGGCCGTGACCTCCGCCGCTGACGCCACTCCGGCGAGGAATACCGAGCGCAGCAGAACTCCCCTCTCTCCAGCGCGACCACCAACCAGACCACCGAGACCACCGTGAGCCCTCGGTAAGATCGCCGCATCCCCTACCCCTCTAGAACCACCGGAGCACCACCCGTCCGATGCGTCGCCGCCGCGCACCGTCACCAGCGCCGCCAGTCCGTGGCCAAGCACTGAGATCCGTTGGATCTAAATTCTAGAGCTGAGATTAGATCACTAATCGAACGGGTACCGACTAAGCTGGATCGCCCGTTGCCACTTATAATCCAATGGCCTGCAGCAGCCGATCCGCCCGAACCGGTATGAGCCAATCAGAGCACGCCACGTAGGCCTAAGCGTCTGTTTAAACTTAGAAATTCAATAACTTTTGATCGACAAATCAGAAAAATACAAATTTTGTGTCTATGGATTCAGAAAAATAAGACCTTTATTATAGAGGCCTTGTTTCACACTTTTGCTTCTGGAAAGTTTGAATTTTAGGCAGAACCTTTTTAGGGGTATTTTACCCATAAAAATTGTTTTGTAAATTGTTTTTGAGTAAATATTTTTGCTATACATTGCAAATTGAACCCTCTGTCCAGTGAGACCAAAATAAAGATTTGGTTGGCTATGCCTAATAGCATGGGAATTATTTAGTGAGTCTAGCCTTTCCAAATGCTAGAAATTATTGCTAATTGGTACAATTGCTTAAATGGTTGCATTTGTAACCTTGCAATTATAAATTGTTCAGGAAACACTTAGTATTGTTCAAAACCTTGTTATAACAATTTGTACAATAAAAATTGCCATCTTGCATGCTTGCATATTTTGCATGATTTTTGTATTGCCATTAGTGTTGACTTTGTGCATGTTTTGTCTTGGTTGTTTTGTTTGATAGATTGTGTGGATTGCCAAGTGTGTTACTACAAAGAGTGTACCAACACCACCAACTACTAAGGCAAGTGGCACTATCATCCATGTCCTACTATTTTTCATTACACTTAGTGGATTTTTGTAGTACGCATGATAGGACTACTATGATACTATGCTATGCCATATCCTATTAGGATATCCTTTATATATCCCTTAGTGGAAATACTGTAGTTGTAGTATGCTTAGCCCTGCTATAGATTCGGGGTGGAATATACCATATTGTGATTATATGAAGTGTTGGAAAAAATATATGTTTTATATAATAAAACAAGGACTCAATGAATCACCTGGGTGGAGTGTGGATACTCAGTTGAGAATAAGGTGGCAACGAAGGGAACCATGTCTATGGCTATCTCTTTCGTGTGTGCACTAGGAGAACACCACCCAGGAACTTAGAGATTGAACATGTTTCTCGTACAGTGGCTTTCGTGTACAGCCACATGCCAAATGGGCTCTGGCCTAGTCAATTACATAGTTGAAGACCCATGCATTGGTACCTCTTCAGGTTAACTGGAATTATGCATTGGAGGTTTATCCTTGCATTGGTGCCTGGTAGATGTGCTGGCATCATGTATTGGGAGGACTTCTATGGAAAGACTTTGTCACATTCTCGATCTGCCGATACTCCATCTTGGTGAGTACTAATCCAGCGGCCACTGGTGGCGTCAAGACGAGATTGTGTCTTGTGGGTAAAGTGTACAACTTCTGCAAAAGATTAAATTCTAAGTACTTAGCCGTGCCCCCGGTTATGGTCAACTCTGAGCAACTAAGGCCTGAAGCTATGGAAGATCTCGACATTCTAATTTCTCAAAGTAAAAATTAATGGTGACAACAAGAGATTAGAAGAACTTGGAGTTTGCCAAGGAGTTCAGAAAGTTATTGAAAGATCAAAACTATTTTTACAAACATAGGATAAAACCATATTGCTTTCTGCAATTGAGCCTAAGATCTACTTAGCCAAATGTGCATGTAGTGATAGTCCAACTTATATTCACAAACTTGTGACACTTGCCAATACATTCAAAGTATTAACCCTTTGTGGCTGCAACCTATCATGTTGCAGGTTATTCTATTGATGAGTATGGATTGATGATAGAGGTTATGAGTCTGCACCCAACATGTTTGCCTGTGGCACATGAAGATGAAGGACTCCATGCTTTACTTGTATTCTGCTGCTTTGTAATAAGATAGCCTATGGCTATGAGTATGAAATAAAGTATTTATATTCTGGATCATGCGATGTAATATGACCTTTGTATCTTGATATTACATCTTAAACTGTGGGTGCTAGCTATTCGATCCAGGGACTAGCACTGTAATCACAGGGATTCAAACCAAGCCTGGTTTGGGTCTTTACAAGGATCCAGAAGCCCCATTCAACGAAGAGCTGGTTATATGTTGTAATAGTATCTAGGATTTGAATAATTCATTACTTTGTAAAGATTATAATGTCTGCCCGATTTGGCCTATGGATTTGAAAATATTCATTAATATGTAAAGATTATACCGTTTGCCAGATTTGGCCCGTGGATTTGAAAATATTCATTTGTTTTCTGTTTTCACTGCAATATTATTTATTTGCTGGCATAATGTGGAAATTGAAACATGGCTAGTGGTTAATGAGAACGTGACAAAAACATTTAAGAAAAAGTAGAACCAAAAGGCTTAAAAATTATGGATTGTTAAAAGGTCGTGGGCCAACAAAATATGCTGCTTAAGACAAAGCCCATAATAAATTCTACTGTAAATAGGCTCTGGTCCAGGAAGTTAAAAATGCCGAAATTTTGGGCTAGGCCCATTTAAAGGCAGAATTAGACCATGCTGAATTAACTGCCACGTCAGATTCCACGTAGGATTGGCTTACGAGGACATACCAGAATACCATGATCAAAATTTTAGTCATGGGCACTATGAC